>CM069534.1:21055000-22425500 GCA_035773235.1 Eospalax fontanierii
ACAAATTGCTGCAAACAGCATAACTTCTAATAATGGTCATTTGCTTCTATGATACGGTACTACTAACATTATTTACGCCTGAAAATTATGTTTTCTTTTTGAGGGCCAGTGTTAGGTTAAAAACCATTATTGTTGGAAGGAAAAAGTCTTGCTAATATTACAATATTAGCTTATTGTTTATGACATTAATTCATTTCAGGTAATAGTTAATAATATATTGAGTGTTGTTTAAATACACAAAAATGAGAATGAAGAACATAATCTATACTGAGGAACTCAGTTGGTATTTTTTCAGTCAGTAGGGACGTCACAAATGATAGATTTACTTTCAAACAGTGGATTCATACTGTTACTCACACTATTCCAATGATTTATTCCAGAATCAAGTCTGCACAGAACATCCAGCTTTGTTCCCAGGAGAGGGTAATTGTTTCTGTGTCCTTGGGCTCTGACTCTTGTCTCTCTCCTAACAATAGTCAATGAAATAACAATTGTGCTAAGAGGGAACTTAACCTCCTTGCTTCCTTAGCCACTGTAGTAATATTGTAGATAAAGCTGGTCCTGTTAGAAACAATTTCTCCATGTGCTGTAGTATCAGTGACTTCTCAAGGGGGAAAAAATTCATCAGAATTTTAAGTTGTTTTCAAGTTGAAGATCATGAAACTAAGGGACATATAATTCAGAAGATTTCCCTCCTCATATTTTTCATTAATTTTAACAAAACCAGTCACACAGAAGGGAAAATTAATTTCTATATATTATTTGAAATATGTAAAAACAAAAGCATCTATAAACAAAATTCAGAAATTTTGAATTTTACTAAATCCCTACATGAAAGAGAATGATTTCTCATTTAGTTTATTGAATGATGAATATTGAAATTTTTAATAATTCTTTATCTCTCTTTTCCTATTTCATTACAATCTTATCACATTTTTCTTTCACTCTTCAATTATTCAGATATAAACACCAGTAAATGGAAATGTGTAAACGACCACAGACATTTTATTAAACCATTTCTGAGTGACCATTATGACTGCCATACCAAATATATTAAAGATTTGCAAAGATTTGCAAATACAAACTAAAATTAGCATCACACTGTAAAAATGTCTTACTTTTAAAATAACATATATTTCTGAGACTATAGGCCTGTAAAAATGGAATAAATTATTATTACAGATGACTGGTTATTTAGAGGTGAACATTTACTTTCACCAATATATGTTTTAAAGAGTTGACAAAATATTTTATAATGTCACTAAAACAGTATTAAACCCTCATGCCTCTACTTACTAATTTATTTAGCCAACTTTTTGTTTCATTTTCATGTACAAATTTCTAATGACATTATTGTATAAGTTCTAAAATTAGAACTTTAGTAATGATGGTCATGTAAATCGAGAGAGGTCTATAAATTTAAACTTCATATACATTTAAGTGAAAAAATTCAAATCCCCTATCTGTATGCATCTTAATTAGATTAAGCATATAATTGTCATTCTCATAACAGGGCCTGGTATATATCGTTAAATGCATATTAGCAATGATACACATTATTTGTCTGCTGCATATTTTTACATATGTAAAATACAGACAATTATACAGTTCTTTATTGCATGCCAGTTATTATTATCATCATTACTGTTGTTATTTTGATATAGGATCATATATACCTCCAAGCTCACCTTGAACTTGCTATACATCAAAAAATGACCTTGAACTTCTCTGATTCTTCTGAGTCCATCTTCTAAATTCTGGAATTACAAAATTCCTCCTCCATACCCAGGTTTATAGTGAAAAGGCTCATAGGAGAAGCACTCTGTCAGCTGAGCTGCATTCCCAGAATTATGCAGGATATTATACTCATTTTCCACGTATTGAGTTATTCAGTTTTCACCAAAATGTTTTCAAGTTCAAAGATCGAAATTAAAATACAAATGGATTAAATAAATTGATTTAAATGGTATAGAAGATGGTGATTTACTATTCAATTCAAGGCAAAATTTGGCCACAGACAGCTAAGTAAATCGGCAAAGTCAACTTCAAACCACAAGACTCCCTTGAAATACCTCCCCTTTCTGCATTTCCCACCGGATCTCCCCTTCCAGATTTTATGCATTCTGTCATATATGTTAAGGGCTATCGAGTCAAGATTGTGTACCCAAATGCCATACTGTGTGAGTCCATTCATTGTGCTTGGTCACCGTATCTAGCATTATCCCTTAAAAAAAAAAACCAACTGTCCCTCTTGCAAAAGTGGTCTGTTTGCCAATAGATGAAGTTTCTTACCCATTTCTCCAGTTCTTTGGTTGAGTTTTGTCTGATTTGAGTTTGCATGGGTTTTGTGCATGGTGTCATGAATGCTAGTCCCTAGCTACCTGGAAAATTGTTTCCTTGTGGTCATCCACCATCCCTGGCTCTTATTGTCTTTCCTCACCCTCTTCAGTAATGGTCCCTGCAGACTGGGTGGCAGAGTTTTAATATAAGCGTCCAATCCAGGGACATACATTCCACAGTCTCGAAATTTTGGTCAGATGGATTTTTGTGTTAATCAACATCTGTTGCATGAAGAAATTTCACTAGTGAGGGCTGAGAGATGAATTTTTATTCTCTCTACTCTGTGTTCCACTATGTTCTATGTTCCTTAGGTATAGAGGTTGCATGGTAGATGTATCACTTAGGGCTTGGCTTTTATTAGACTAACTTATTCTTGGAGTTTGACCAGTTGTGGAACTCTGTAATAGTCTCCATCTGATGCAAAAGGAAGCGTCGTTGATGAGGGGTGGCAGGTATAAGTGTCTGTAAATGTAAGGGTACATATTTAACATACAGTCAGAAATTACGGCTTTCTAAAATCTAAATACTCCACACCTGGTTTTTTTTTTTTTGGTATATATTTATAGAACCACACATGAATTCCCTCCCCCTGAGCAGGCCTTAAGCCCAATTAGATAGCTATTGATTACTCCCAAGATAAAAGTGCCAAAACTGAAACAACAGAGATAGTTTGCTTCACCAGTCGTTGTTGTGCTCCTTAAGATTTATAGCTGGGTTAGAACTTTGATTGGTTTCTTCCTTAGCAGCTTATAAAGTATCTTCTGATACTATGACAGCAATTATTCATGGAGGAGGTATCCAAATAATTTCCAGCTTGCTTGCTCCAAGTCCTGTGATGGAAGTATGTCCTGTCTTCAACAATCAGTATGTTTCGGTAGGTTTTTTAACTGATACCCCCCACCCCGGGTTTTCAGACCACTTAGACATTATTATCTCTGCTCTTGCTCCTCCTGTGCAGACTTTCCGCCTCCTTCAGGTAAAGTGCACCCATTTCCCCATCTCCCTCCTTGTGGTGGTTTTCATTGCTGTTCACTGATGTACAGCTGGTGGCATTTGGTGGGGACATATTTTCTACGTTTTTCGTATTATTTGTGTTTTTGAATTGTGGCCAGGGCATATGGATTACTTTTGTTGTGTGTGTGTGTGTGTGTGTGTGTGTGTGTGTGTGTGTGTCTGATGGGAAATTCTGGCCTGCCTTTGTTTAGTTGAAGTTTGCTTCTGTTTATGTTATTGATGTAACATGCTTGCTTTTGTCTGTGCTTCAGGTTCTTAGATTTGATTTTTCATGACTTGTACAGCATGGCTCCAGGCTGGCTGGAGCTCTCCAGGAGGATCTTGAAGCAGCCTGGGCTGAACCCACATTTATGAGAATGTATTGGTCTGGTTCTCTCATGTGGGATAAGCAAGAGATGACCCAGTACCCTGGTGGGGATGGGGACGATGTGAGAAGGGTCTAACTAGCTAAGCAGAGTAAATGTGAGCCCTCGAGCATGGAGGATGGAGCTGGACCTGGAGCAGGGTCATTCAGATCCAGCGGGCATTTGCACGCCTTTCCTTATCTCCTCCCTATGTTGTTACTAACCTCTATTATTATTTGTTTTTTTTTTTAAGTTTCCAAAAGTTGAATCTGTGTTCTCCAAATTTTCATGTTTGTGGGACTCTCCCTTAGAGTTTGGTCAATCTATCAGTTATCACACTAGTAAAGACCTATGATCCCTCTTCCCAAAGCTGCCAATAGATTCCCAGGATTTGTGCCCACCTTCCCCATCCATTCTGGGTTTGTGTCTGGCATGGGCTTAAAGACTAGCTGCACAAAGCAGAGTCTGCACCTGAGACTGATATGTGTACCTAGAACTTGAGGCTAGAAAAGTCACCAGACTGTAGGGCTGGTCCTACTATCATTATTCTGTCTTTAAGATGGGATGTTTTTAGTCATTTTCTATCAACTGTTAAATTATGTGGTGGAGTTTTTGAACATGTCCTTGGTCAGATGGAGGAAGTTTCATTCTAATCCTAATTTTTCAAGTGCATTTGTCCTTAGGCTACACACTTGAGCTAGTACAATTTCATATTCATTTAATTACTGAGCAGATTCCCTTGAACATCTTGACTGTAGATTTACATTGTTTGACAGAGGAAACTGAAAGAATGAACAGCTGTAACATTGCACATAGTTTACGAATAGTGTTTTTCTTTTAAATTTAAAAATATTTTATTGTATTTATTTATATATTTTTATTTTTAATTTTTAAAAATTAAATCACTGTGTGTTTCATACAGAACATCACAACCGGTCTTAATCATCTTTGTATTCCTTTCCCCACCAGTTCCCCTCATAACCCCTAAAGAGAGCCCATGCACTCTTTCATCTGTGATAAGGTTAACTGTGTCAAGGTGGTGTCCTCAAGTGACCTCAGTGTAAGTTCATCCACTGAGGTCCAGTCATCCTACACAGCGTCCCTCACTCTATGAAGGCCAGCGCATCTCCACCCAAAAGTAATCAGTTGCCAATATTCTTCAGCAAAGTTTGGGGTCTTCTACCCATTTCTCCAGTTTCATGCTGAGTTTTTGTCTGCTTGAGTCTGCATGGCTTTAGAAATGTATTTCAAAGTCAAATGGCCAGCTTTCTACAGAAGCAATTATTAAAACCACCACAAGTCACTAAATAAGACTTAATTCATTAGGTTATACCCAAGGAAAAGTTCTGTATTAATATGCTTATCCACCATGGAAAGCAGCCTTAGTTTTGACTTTGTACTTTTTCAGCCAGATGTCAATGTCTGATGTCTTTCAATAATCTTAGCTATCTTGGGGCCTGTGTGTGTAGTATGTGTTCCAAAAACATGTATTTCTGTCTTTTATTCTAATAAGAATATGATAAAGTTTTGAAAATTCCTTATAGAATGTGGGAAGGACTGCAATTTTACTGTAGGCATCTGTTCATTAATATGTGAGTCTGAAATGGTTATTTAAATAAGGAGAGGCTATCTATTGAAATAAACAGCTAACATTTATCCTATCAATCTAAAAATACTCCAAGGTATCATTTCACAATTGCTTGTTTTCTATGTTACTTTAAGAATATTTATTGGTAGCTTTCTGACATCTCATGTAAACCTGAGATGCAGTGAATTTCCTAACAACAAAAACTTATATTAAATGGAAGTAAAAAATTGAGATGATTCCTGAAATACTAATATGTCAGTGTCAAAAAAATAATCAGGAAGGATGATGCATTCTACTGCTGATTTGTTTGATGTTTTAATAAAACCTGACAGCAAGATGTAGAATATGAGCATATTGATCATCAGGGTACAGCGGGATGCTACTGCAGGAAGCTGTCACACCTGAACATTACCTGTGAATCCTAAAATATGATTCAGAATATTTAGAGATAATTTTAAGTACTGAATTAGAAATAAATCATAATTAGACAGTTAATAGAAGTCAAAACTGTTGTAGGCTCCTGAACTTTAAAAACTGTACAAAAATAATAAGCATAAAGTACTAAATAAACTAAAATAGTTTTACAATTTCATGGTAGTTACATTAAAATACAGTTCTTAAACAAAATGCACATTTTATGCTAAGTAGTGATTATTTTTATTTAAATGACTTCTCAAGAATCACTGCTAATTTCACTTTTCCAAAGCAAGAGAATAATATGGAGTATTAAAATAAACCTTCACTAGAAACCCATGCCAAGTAAAGGAGCTTTCTTCTAGGAAAAAGCTCTGTTATTTAGAAAAATTGCTGTTTCAAATATTAAGAGTGTTTTTCCAGTGTCTTGAAGGAAGAAAGTCCCTGATAGGTGCAAGTGTTAGAGAGCAAATAGCTGTCTAGCTGGGATATACTATAAAGTCTCTAGTTTCTCTGTTGAAAGACCCACATTTCCAGTTTCACTGGTCAATCATAGAACCACCCTTAGGAAGGTGGGTTCAACTTAAGTTATACTAAATAGATGGTCAGGAATACAGAGTGTATTAATGAGGTAGAGAACTTGTGAACTTTTCCTGCCTGGAATCCCTCCTTCCAGTGTAGTTTTTCTGGCCCTGGCCACAGACCTGTTGCTCTCTGTAAGTCTGCCTGCTTTTCTGAAAAGCGTAATCTTTCCTTCTCTTCTTCACATCCCTTCACACTCCCATCATGGACTCTTATGTCTGGAACTGTAACCCAAAATAAACACTTCCTTCTCTAAGTTGCCTACATCATGGTGTTTAATCCCAGAAACAGAAATGTAACAAATACAGCACATTTTCGAAATAATCAGATATAAATCTTTTGAAATTTTGTACCTTGTACCACTATTATATTTATTTTAGCAATGTAGCATTAGAATGAGTTGGTGTGATAAGGAGGAATGCACATCAATGAGGCCCTCATATGCACATATAGACATACATCCATTCAAAAACTAATCTAGTGAGTATCATTATGCAGCAATAACATTTGAGAATGAGTGAATGTATAGATTAGTAATGTTTTGAAAAATGTGTGAAAACATTTCATACAAATAGGTACAAATATAATTGTTATTAATAATTTTATAGATCCTAAAAATATATTTTAATGAATATTTTAGAAATTTAAAAATACGTGGTGCTAGAGAGATGGCTCAAAGTTTATATGCACTGGCTACTTTTGCAGAGGACCTGGGTTTGATTCCCCAGCACTCATATGGTAGCTAACAACCATCCCAACTCCAGTTTCCAGGAGATCCAGCACCCATTTCTAACCCCTATGCACATTGCACAACATGGGTAGATTTATATACATGCAGTCACTACACTTATACACATAAAAATACCAATAATAATTAAAATTTAAAAATAAATTTAAACAATAATATATCTGAAGTCCTGAAAAAATATGAACACATATTAAAATCAATTCACATTTTGAGTTTTCCATCCTCACATCTTAAAATATGATAATTCAGTGGCTTGCAGCAACATATTTAAAATTCAGTTTTAAAATAAATTTTATTTCTAACTTATATATGTACATAAATAGATTTTAAACGATTTTTAAAAATTAAAAAATCCTGTGTGTATTTATGACAGCTGGCAGAATCATAAAGTGTATATATAGCAATGAAATGCAAAGCTTATGAGACATGGAGTCCCATTCAAATTAAGTACATTGTCTGAAATGTAAATTAATTGTGTTTACCACCAAAACACCATCTGCTTCTAATAACTGAAGATGCTAAGTAAATGGAAATGTTGCATCCTGCTGAAAAAAAATTTTTAACATACAGGATAACAAGTCAAAGAAGAATTTAATGTGCTGCATTCATTATCATAGAATTTTGTAAATCACTTATGAATGGTGAGACATATAACCATTTCTATTTAGTAATCCATGGATGCCTGAAAGTGTACAGACATACCTATAACTATAATTTTTCTCATAGTTATCATTAAAACACATTTCACTCCTCTCCTGTGGACAGTTTCACAAATTAATATTGCTTTTCATGTGTTCTCTGATATTATACTTTCTCATACATTTAAGCAAGTATTTTCCTGAGATTAAATAAGTGGGCCAAAACATACTGTACTAAAAAACTGCAGACAAATTTTTTAGATACCAGGCATCTTAAATAAAAGCTAAAAATGGATTCTTTATTTGTCAGTTTTGAAATAAATAATGAGCATACATAATTTAAAGCAAATTCTATTTGCCATTTTGATCTCTGCAAACTTAGTGAAAAACATGTTTAACGATTGTAACTATTAACATGATATTTTTCATTTTATCTCTGTGTTCAGTGATTAAAAATTACTATTTTATTTGTCTTTCTCAATAGGAAGATCACATAAAATTCACTTTTAAAATCATTAATATACTTTTTGTTCTACTCATTGTTCGTATAATGGACTAAAGAGTCTGTGGATTATTGCTTTTGTAATTCTGAATAAAATTATTCTCAAATTGAAATGAGAATATGTTGTACTACTTGGCTCATTTTTTTTTTAATTTTTAAATTTTTTTCTCTTCTACCCATTTGATATAAGTACATTTATGTTGACATGGAGGAGATTAAGATGAAACAAAATGCAACATATAGATATATAGATATAGTTATAGATGATAGATAGTCCATTAAAGTACTCAATGAAATATTTTTCATGTATTTAAAAACTGAGAGCCAATGAAAAATGTGCAAAGGATGCGCTGATTTGGGTTATCTTTAGATAATCGTTTTTGAGGTGATGTTAATCAACTCCCTGGAATCATAATAGTGGAAAATAGAATCCAACAAAATTTTATTCATTTATTATCATGTCTATTTTTTGCTTTTATTTTTCAATGGTCTTTTAAAACTGTTATCATTACTGAAATACTGGGTGTCTACATAATTTTATTATGAAATGTTTTATTAAAATGGTTTTAAGAACCATATTCTTCATTGACATTTACTAGGATTTTCAGGTCT
Organism: Eospalax fontanierii; assembly: GCA_035773235.1. Lineage (NCBI taxonomy): Eukaryota > Metazoa > Chordata > Mammalia > Rodentia > Spalacidae > Eospalax > Eospalax fontanierii. The sequence continues at coordinate 21,063,783 of CM069534.1, forward strand.
GTTCATAATTTTAAAGGCATAATGGCTATACTATTCTGGGTATAAAGTTACAGTGTATCACATTAAACTTACATTTGCATGTGAGATAAAATTTGTTTTAAAATAGGTTGTAGGAAGAAGGAAAGGTATCCTAAATTTTCAGGTATTGTGAATCATTTTATTTTGTAGAACAGAGGAAAAAAGAAACAAATAGAAGTTGGGTCAAACTATGAAACTATTTCAGTACTATTTCCATAAGATAAATACTAATGACTAAATAATCAAGCATGGTAAACATTAATTACATTATCTTCAACACTGTGACTGTTAAGATATTAGGTATGTAATAGATAGCAGAGTTCATTCTGTTATTCCCACCAAGAGTTAGAGTCCGCTGGGCATGGTGGCACAGGACTTTAGTGAAGCACTCAAGATGCAGAGGTAGCTAGATATCTGTGAGACGAAGGCCAGCCTGATCAACATTGTGAATTCCAGGCCAGCTGTGGCTACAGGAGACCTTGTCTTAAGACAATCAAAGGAATAAAACATAAGAGATTTAAGAGATAGAGTTTATTTCTGCTCACTGTGATCTAAGTTTGCTTTGTATGAAAGAAATGTGTTACCATTTATAGACCATTCCATATGTAGCTACAGGAGACCATAGCATAAGCAGTCCCATCAGTCTTAAATTTTTTAAAATGTTGTGATAATTTAATTTAGAAGTACTGTATTTATATCATTTCTACTCTTTCTTCTCCCACATTCAAGTCTTTCCAAATCCCTGCCCCAATCACTCTCAATTTTGTGAATTCTTCTTTGTTACTGATATAGATATATATATATATATATATATGTGTATATGTATATGTATATGTATATATATAGAGAGAGACACTGATTGCATTTCATAGTGTTTGTATGTATATGTTTAGGGCTGACCACTTTTTTCTACCAGCTTTAATAATCAGAAGAATTCCACCTTTAGACTCACAGGTTGGTTGGAGAACTTTTCCTACTCCAGAAGTTTGTAGACCCTCAGTGTCACTTTAACCATGGTGAAGGCCTTTTTCCAGGCCTGTCTGTTCACAACTACTGCCTTCAGGTTGTCAGTGTTGACAGTTGGGCATAAGCTCTGATTTCCCTTTATATAGCAATGTCTCATACCAACTTTCCAATACTGTATATTTGTGGAAAGTGATCCTATTGACATACATTTCACCAATATCATCCCTGTCTTCTGAGGACTTCAAAGTTTGCAGGTGTCCCCCATCTGTGCCTCACAGGGCCCCAAAGTTTCCCAGTCTTACAGAGTCTGAATGGCTATCAGAAGGTGAGGCAAAACTGCCTAATTATGTGATTACTTGAACAACTGAAGAGTTGAATGTATGGGAAGATATATTCTGGGATATCTAAAACCACGCTATGGAAGGTGTTGGAACTTCCATTCACACTGCTTAGAATGCTGGCAGGAGAAGACCCCTAGGTTACACAGGGCCCAGCAACATTGAGACTTCCACACCTACAAAGGAGAGAGAAAGAGGGCTGTACAGACAGCCTCTGCTATTCCATGGAGCTCAGATAAGTTGTTATATATGTGATCTCAGATCCAAACACATGGACTCAGTGAAGCCATCACCACTTCAATCTCAGGAGGCAGGTACATTAGAAATTCTAAGGCTACACTTTGAAACCCTGTCTCAAAAACCAAATAAGAAAAGTAGGAAAATGAAATAAGATAGGTTCATGAAACAGTTATGTGAGAAACAAGTGTGAGAAGAGACAAATTAGAAGAATGAACCTGTAGAGGACAGCGAATAGTCAATATACATGAGTATTGTATTTCTGGGATTTCGTCTAGTTGTGTATCTTGGCCCACCCGTAGCACAAAGTTCCATACAGGTGCCAGAGAATCTTGAGGACTTACTTCTGTTGTTCTAGAGTTCATGCCTATTTCCTGAGGGAAGCTCTGAAACACTGAGCATGCTCAGCTGGTTCCACACTGGTAACAGCACCTCTTTTGGCATCTTCTCTGTATTGTTTTCACCTAGAATGAAGTCGACACTCATCTTGTGACAGGAGAAACACTGTGCTCATGGCATCTACCTGGAGGATGATTTTCTTGTACTTTTTCTCCTTGGGGATCATCTGAGTGGCTTGTACTATTGTCCTGTCTCTCACTCTCTCTGCTACCTAGGCATATCATTGTTGTGGTTATCTTCTGTATATGATAATCAACATATGGAACTAGTTTCATAGCATAGTCCTAAATGCACTTCCCAGAGCAGTAGTTAAGATCAAATCCCTTATTCCAATAGTACAGTACTCCGCATTTGGGCCATGGAAGCAAATGTCAAACTCCACTATGGCACATTCCTAACTTTCAGACTACCTGTATCAAGCCTGTACAAGCATTTCTCTTATTGTCTCTGGCAGCTTGCCAGCATTGGCACAACTCACTGACTGTCAGTGAGTTCACTAGCAAGTGCTATCCTCAATTTTGTGGTCTCAAGACCTTCAAGTGTTGCCTTAGAGAGGAATGGGTGGTTGCCGGGATCGCTGGCAGGTAGGGCGGTAGCAAAGCTGGTCCAGCCGGCCTCCTCTAGGGGCTGAGCGGGATGGTGAGTGTTGCGACCCGGACCCTCTCCACTCTGGAGAAAAAAACACGCTGAGTCGGGAGTCTGTCCAAGCAGGATCTCGTTTATTAACCGTTACAAAATAACTTATATGGGATAGGGGTGGGGCTAAAAGGGAGTGAAGGACCAATTGATCTTTGTCCCATAATCTGCAGCCAGGCAAAGTCCATTCTGATAGGCCGTCAGACTCGGGTGAGGCTCTGACAGCTGCATTCCAAACAGTTGGTGACGGTTGGTTGTGACGGTTGGAAACTGTTAGAAGTCTGGCCGTGGTGAGTAGGGAGGCAAGGCCTGCACTAAGGCCAAGTCATGATCATCCCACGTCGGCCTGCAGCTCCCAGTGCATCATGTGAGGACACCCGATCAGTGTCGCACAGTCTGGCCCCGAACACACAGATCCTCCTGCCTCTGCCTCCATCAGCTTATCCTAACGGTGTGCGCCACCACAACCGGCCCCCAGCAGCCTGTGAGAGGCCCGGAGTGGGGGCTAGCTGGTGTCCTGCCCTACCTGGAGCTGCCGAGCCAGGCTGCTGCCTGCATGCTGGACAGCGGCCTCCATTTTTGCCTGGGGGCCCCGTGGCACCACAGACTCGGCAGTGGCAGCCCAGGAGGGGGCGCTCTTCAGGGGCTCAGGGGCTCAGGAGGGGGGGATGGCCGGAGGCAGCAGCCCAGGAGGGGGTGATTGTTGGGGTCAGTGGGCGGGGTCAGTGGCCTGGGAGGGGGCGATCGCTGGGGTCAGTGGCCCGGGAGGGCGGGGGCAGTGGCCCGGGAGGGGGCGATCCTCGGGGGCTCAGGAGGGGGGATCGCCATGAGCAGCAGCCCGGCAGGGGGCGTTGTGCCGCCATCTCCCAAAGTGTCAGCCGCAGCCGGTGCAGTCGGCCCCACAGGGAACTGCAACCCTTCCCTAAAAGGTCTGGCCGGAGCGGCAGCTGTGCTGGAGGCCCAAAAGGTGGTGATAATGGATGCCCACTTTCCATCTCCTCCATAGTTAATGCCACACTCTTGGCATCTTTTTTTGTCAAGTTGTAGCAAGCAGGCAGAGAACAGCTCCCTTGGCTGCTCTCTGCATTGTCCTTACAGCTGCTACAAGGAGGGGAAGAGGGTTGCTCTGTAGCTTACTCTGACCTTGGTCCTGACTATTCTGACACAGCTCTCTTTTATGCTGAGGTCTAACACCAAATGGCACATACAGCATTTGTGTATATTCTCCCTACATTCCGTTGAGGAGCTTCATGGAGCTCACAGTCTAACTCATAGAACAGGGATTTCCTTTTGTCCTCCACGGTTCACAGCACATCAACTCCCACCATGGCATGTTCATCCCACTTTCTACTGGGGCCAGGAGGCACCAGTGCCACAGGATACCACATTTTGTATTTGGGCCACTTCTTCTCACTTTTCCTTCAGCCATGTCCCTTACCACCGTGTTAAAATCCTGAAAAAATGAAATATGAACTATGATGACAGAGTCTGGGGTCTAGATCCAGCCAGAGGGACCCACAGACATTGGAGATTAAAGATTTCCACAGGCACTGGAGAATGCAACATTCTTCAGCTTCAGAAAGAGCACACATGAGACTGGGCAGACAAACACTGGATAGGAGTAGGTGCCCTTGGTCCCAGTGATCACTAAAATAGGAAGGGAGCATTTGCCAAAACTACAGAACTACCTATGTAACCAACTATATCACCATACAGTTTGAGGATTGGTAGACATTCAGTGTCAGACATTTTGTGCAATCTCACCATCTTCTAGATGCCTAATGTTAGCCATCTTGGTCATGCAGAGCATTTAGATCAACACCATGTTTATGTTGTCTAAACGTAAAGGGGCTCTAGATTCTCTTCCAAGCTCAGAACAACTAATTCTAGCCTCCGTTTTCCATGCATTTATCATCTCTGTGCTTCTATGCATGAATTTTAACTGTAATTCAAACAGAGCCTGAATGTAGCACAAATAGAGTCTCATGACAAATTTGTGAACTGTTGTCATTACTCTGGATCTCTAAATGAGTGGACTGTGCAAATTTCATGTTTGTAGGGCACAACACAGGATGGGCCTTAGCCAGGTAACCTGCTATGAGGAACAGAGAGGAATGGCTCTTGTGGGCATGGTGCTCTGCTCTGGCTAGTCCTGAGGCCAGCTTCTGCCCAGCATCTAGAAATACCCTGCATCAAGATGATCTACTGGGAACAGATACTATTGGCTGCAGTCACAACCTTACCCCATAAACTGATTGGCTAACCAGACCTATAGGACCCCTTGTACTTCCTTGAATAAATGAACTTGCAGGGGCTCCTGCATTCGCCTGCTTCACACTCAGCTCCTGGAATCTGTGTTTTGACTCAGTGCCTATTCACCCCCTTTTGGTGGAGACCCTTTGTCCCTTCAGACTGGCCCCAAACATAGGGACCCCCAACATCTGGCACTTGAACACCCCCTCCCAGTGTTGGTGAGATGCCTCCATTCTGATTGTCGGTGAGTAGCCTCCTCTGTGTTCTGTGTTCTGACAGTCCTCGAGAGTGAGCCAGCAACCCTCTCCTTTTCCCCGCTTTCCTGAGTTTGGCTCCCTCCCCCAAAGGAAGCACAAGTTGACACGTAGTCCTTGAGATCCGTGCTGGCCCCTCCCTACTTGTTTTGTGCTCCCAAAATCATTTCAGGGCTTAAACTCCCTTCCCCACCCGGGCAGATTTTAACTGAGGCAAAACTATCAGCTAAGCCTTTCCTGAGACAGTGTGTGGGAAATTGGCCGTGGGGAAGTCTGATTCTCACATCTTTGATTTATAAACCTCCTTCCTGCCAGCAAGCAGGCTCAGACCTTGTAAGTTTTAATGCCCCTGCACTGCTTCAGCAAGCTTTCTGGTGCCAAGCCAAGTTCCCACTTAACTGCAGAACTTTTAAAAGTGTGTAAGCAGGCTCAGACCTCTTAAGTTTTAATTCACTGGCCCTGCTATACTAATAGTTCAGCAAGCATTCTGGCACCAAGCCAAATTCCCATGAAGGTGGCACACAGGTCCTTCACTGCTTCTTGGGTGTAACTGTGGAACTTTTAAAAGCTGGTGCACACCTTCTGCAAGGCTTCTTGAGTTCCACCCTCGGAACTCCCACAGAGGTTGGCATGGAGACCAGCAGAGATTCCCCACTGGGGTGCAGGGCAGTTGGGCCCCCAGCATTCTGGCAGCATGTCTCATTGGGCCCCAGTATTAGGCCTCTTGCTTTGTGTACTGATGCGCAATCTCCCCTATCACCAGCAATTGTCACAGCTGCAGGTAGTTAAAGCCTTTCTCCTACAGCTTTGTTTAAAGGAAAAAAAAGAAAAAAAAAAAAAAACATGGATAAAATGACACCGACCCTTCCCCCAATGTGGGCTGGAAAACTAGCACAGCCATTACAGGTTCAGGCTTTCCTTAGCCCTTGGACCGAGCTTCACCCACCTAGCCCACCCTGCCCTGGGCACGCTGTGCCACCTGCTCCTCAAGCCCCGCCCTGAGCATTTCTGTGGATGTGGCATTTGAGTATTTGCTTCTGCCACCAAATGAACATACGTGAGCAGAGACTTGCGTCCTGCAGCAGATGGGGCATCACATCAGGGTGTACTGGCAGCATCTTGGCTGTGGTGGCTGAGTGCGCAGCTGCTGGAGGCCCTGGTGGAGATGCTTGCACTCTGGCCTATGTGTGGTTCCCTTGGAGGGAGCTTCTCTGGCTGGCACTTCTAGGGCCTAGGCACTGTGGCATGATCCAACCCCACCTGCCAGATCTCCTCTGGGCTCCTGATACACGCTGCCACTGCCTCCTGGAGCCTGGGAGTGGCGTGTCATGTGCGAGTCGGGTTGGAGGCTGATGCAGAGAGCCAGGGATCTGGTTGAGCACGCAGCAGCACTTCCTTCTGTAGCCGAGCTTCCTCCCACAGGCAGGTCTCACTGCTGGGCCTTGCAAAACTCAGACTATAAATTCTCCAGCATCACTAAAGTTCCATTACATTACGCCTCTCTTATTACATCAAAGGGCTATAGTCACAGGCTTTTCTTAATTACTCTTTGTCCCTTAATTATCAGGTTGAGCATATAAATTCTACTTGAGTTGACCCAATAACTTCTCTGAAGTTTGGACAACAATTACTTAATAGGATTTCAGCTGTTTTTCACTCTGAAATTTGCTGGGCTGAGAGTATAGCTCAGTGCTTGAGTAGCATATGTAAAGTTCTGAGTTCAATTGTCACCCACCTCCCCTATATGGGTCAAAAAGTGGCCTATTTTAGAACCTAAACTAACCATCCTCAAATCCCTTGTGCAAGAACAGCTTGACCTTGGCAATACTGAGCCCTACATCAGTCCCCATAATTCCCCCATCTTTATCGTCTCAAAGAAAAATAATAAGTACAGATTATTTCAGGACCTTTGCCAGGTCAACAAACATGATTAAGTTGGGTTCCATCCAAACTGGCTTCTCCAATCTCAGAACCATTCTTTTTCTCAATCCCCCTGGCCATCAAGCACAGACGCTTCTTTACCTTTACTGTCTAGGAACCTAATCATAACGTCCCAGCTAAGAGATATCAATGAAATTCCTCCCTCTGGGCATGAAAAATAGCCCATCTGTAGGTCAATTGTTTGTGTCAACCACCATTGAGAGAATCAGATCAAAATGCTTCATAGTATATTACATGGATGTCTATTAATCGCTCACCCCTCACAAGTTATTCTTGTGGATCTCCTCAAAATACTTCTTGAGGACCTTAAAAAATTATAGCCAAGGAGAAATTCAAACTGTACCCCCTTTTGGATTTGGGGGGTTTAAAATTTCCACTGATACTCAATCCTTCACTCCAAGCCTTCTAGTAAAGGATAAGTATTCTCTCAATGACCAAAACTCTGTGGCAAAATTAATTAGCTTAAACCTTTCTTATTATTAATGATAATTAATTATTATCTGTCATTTAATTTTATCTGTTTTATTAAAATAAAATTGGGGCCTTACCATCTTGTCTTAAATTTTGTTGACTGGCTGGGACTGGCTTCTCCAACATAATAGTTAATAAACCTTCTGGTAATTTAGTAAAATAAATATTGTTATCAAAATTTAAAAATTGTTATACATTTGCACTAATCAACTTCAAAAGCTTGCTGAGCACATGTATCTGATAATAATTCATTGAATTTTTCATTTACTATCACAAGATATTCTTTGGACAATGTTGTTCTTGTGTAATGAGAAACTAATGTTTAAATTACAGCATGGATTCAATAAGCAACATCTTATTCAACAATGATAGAAATTCACAGCTCTGGAAATCCATTCATGCTATTATCTACTGTTTGTGCTATGTCTTAAAGAATTTCACTTTCCAATACAACAAGCTTCAGAACAGTTCTGTGTCATTTTTGCTTTAGTCAGTAACATGATAGAAAATTTATATGTCTGTGCACACATGTACATCTACTCATAAAACACCATAAAAGAAGGATCCCCAGTTATCTTTCCTTCTTTCCTGGTGCTTCTTCTTTCTGCTGCTCTGTGCTTCTGTCTCTCATTTCCCTTCATTCTGAAAGCATTTATGAGTCATTTCTTACAATTCCTTCTGTGGGAGACAAATTTTCTCAGGCATCTTCTTCAGAAAATACTTTTGTTTAAACCTTATTGTAGGCAATTTTCTCATACATAGATAATTCTGGATTCACATTTTTTCAGATTATCTTCTGAAACTACAAACATGTTATTTGGTACCTCCAGTGATCTCCAGGCAGCAGTGCTTTTCTGTGTAAAATTTTCCTCTGCCCACTGGGATATACTGAGTGTTTGTTTTTCTGGGTAGAACTTCAGAGGATGGTTACTGAGGGCTTTGGCTTTTTATCCCTCTTATGAAATATTCAGAGTCTGTGTTGGAATCCAGTCACTTGGATAGCAATGATTGAGGATTCTTCAATAAAGATAGAGGCTAATGATCTACAATATATTGACTAATGAATGGTGATGTATGCAAATGCCTTACACAATGCATCACATATATTAAGCGATGATGAAATGACACATACCATCACTGATTGCAAATATTTACTCAATACATTGCTCACTGTGCAGATTGTAAGCTGTTTCAGATCAGAAAACACCATGTGTTATTCTTTCCTCTGTTTTTTTCAGTGCCTAAATAGTTCTTCATTCTAACTGGTAATTATAGTGACAGTAAATCTAAAAATTACCTGTCAGTATTTTCCATTCATAATCGTTTTGTCAAAAGAGACATATTGAAGTTAGGTGTGCTTGAATGTGCTCTATTTTTTTTGCATTGGTAAATATATTTGTGCTATATAAAAAAAGCTTTTCTAGAAGTATTATCAACCACTTTTATTCCAAGTATATTTTCAAGGTCCATATGTTAATGATTGTATAATTTTCCACTGAAGAGTAAGATGATTAAATACATTAATATGAATGTTAATTTTTATGCAATAAATGAAGAACAGTGATTCACAAAAAAAGGAGATTAAAAAATACTGGTTGTTGTAATAAGCAGTGATGGTTTTACATGTACTATATTTCAGAAACTAACTCATTGCTAGCATTGCTCTGTTGGATTAGATATATATCTGAATTTACATAGATTTGGGTTTGTATGTTGAGAAAGCAAAAATGATGAAAATCATACACAAGTGAGCTTTCAAAACTCACTACATGAAAATTCTGATATGTACAGAAAATATCACTTTTAATTTGTTGATAACATGTATGAGTTTTCATAGATTCTTACACTGGATGGTTAAGAGTAAAATATATGTTTATTAAGTTATGTTATTGAAAATAAGTTATAAATTCTAAAGAGGGTATTTGGTATTAATAAAAGTGTAATTATAATACTCCTCAAAGTTAAAATAATTCCTTCAAAATTCAAAGTGTCAAGTTTAATACTAATTCTGTTTTTAAAGGTAAATGTGTTATTTACAATATGCAACTGACATTGTCAAATCTAACATCTACGCTTTTAATCTTCCTGTCAATCTAAATTTAAGGCTATTCTAAGCCAATATTTTAAACAATAACGGAACATGTAGCGTAATTAAAAATGGAAGAATAATATGCTAAGAAATACAATTATGTCCACAAAGATATTTTGTTCTGAATTTTGTGCATCTGTTTCAACTACTGCTAAAATTCGACAGAAAGAGTGACACTTCTGTATGTGTGTGAGCGTGGGAAAAAGTATGCATGGGTGTGTGGAGGCCAAAGATTGACCACAAGTGCAGTTCTTCAGCTCTACTTACCTTGATAATAGGAAACAGGGTGTCTCAGCGGCCGGGAGCTCGCGGGGTCGATGAGTGTGGCTGCACTGTGCTCTTCCCCACCGCTTCAACACTGGGCTTTTATTGTGCACCACCAAATCCAATTTTTGTCCTAGATTCGGGGGCTCAAACTCAGCTCCTCTTACTTATCAATTACACATATTACCAAAAAAGCTATCTCTCCAGCCCAGAGAACCTCTTTAAACAATTGAAAATAATATTCTTACAGTGAAGAGGACAGAAGTCCAGAAGCAAGGTGTCTGGAGTTTTACTTCACCTTGGTCTCTCCCTTGGCTCCGGATGGAGGGTTCTCTGCACTTCTCAGGGTCTTTCTCTTTACAGCCTGCTCTCACTCACACGTGTCCTAATCTCCTTTCTTTATAAAGATCCCATCCAGGTTTTTATGCAGGTCCCTCTGTAATAGCCTCAGTTTAACTTAAAATTTTAGACTTTGCCCCCAAATACAGCCATTTTTTGAGGTAAGAGGTACCAAGAATTCAACATAGGCATTTTGACTCATATCTCCAAATAAAGTGATTGAAATTTTTGACATTTGCATACATTGTGCTTGATAACAGAAAAGGTGATGTGTTTATAATTCTTTTTAATTTTTATTTTTGCTGTATGTGTATAAGTGTATTGCCTGCATGTATGTAAGTGCACTGATGTCATGCGATGCCCACGGAGGTCAGAATAGGGTATTGGAATCCATGAAACTGGCCCTGCAGATGCTTGTTAACTACCATGTGTGCCGGGAATCAAACCCAGGTCATCTGGAAGAGTTGCCAGTGCTCTTATCTGCTGAGCAGTCTCTCCACCCCTCTGAATTATCACTTTTAAGTATGCATACATAGTACTGGTTTTCACAGTGTAGCCTCACGTCTACATCACTGTACTTTGCATTCATTCCCTCCCTTATCATTCCCACTAGTGCCCGTCCTCCGCTCAAATTGAGCCCTCTTTTGCTTTCATGCATCTCATATCCTATTTTCCTCGCTTCCCCATCTCCGCATTACTTCACTAAGTATTCCATTTCTCAGTTATATTTGTCAGTCTATGGCAAATTACTGATAGTCTGTGACAGCCTGAACATACAGTTATATTTTCTCTTTTTTATTTCTTTCAGAGTCCAAGGAGCCCTTCGCAAAGAAAGCCTAAGGCTTGATTCTCTTGCTCTGCGGCACTCAAGCCCCATGTTGCCATGGTTTGTGAGGGACAGCTGTATGATAGCACATCAGGACTTACCTTTTTAACCAGAACTGCAAGGAAAATGTTCTGATCAATAACATTTATCATAAAGAATAATTTAAGTGGCTGATCTACTGGAAGTTTAGGTTCATTTGGTAAAATGTTTAAGTTCTTGCATCTCCGTAACCCTCTTAACAGCACCTGCCCGCTGCTTTAGACAGACTATGAGAACTTGACTGGGGCGGGACAATGAGTTAACACAGCATCTTTGTCTTCACGTTTCTCTTTGCTGCAGCTTTAATGACTTTCAAATTTTAAATATGTTGCTTATTGAACAATTGATTTATATGTTTTCAGTTTTCTCAGAATCCTGATGGATTTGCTGTTATCTGCCCTGGCAAGGGGTGACCCTGAATTTCTAGTATGTTCTTCCATCATGCTAGAGCTAAGACACATCAGTTTTGTCTGTTATTGCATAGTTCAACCTAAACATATGCTCTCCTTAGAAAACTAACTTTTGGGACAAGATCCTATTTATAATTTCCATGAACACTGTTAGGTATCCTTTTGTATTCTTTAACTTCAAGAACTGTTTGAATCTAAATTTCTATCATGCTGACTGGCCCTTGCTCTAAAATATTTATATTTAAATGAACAAAACAATTATAGTTCCCTGCTGTTTGCCTTTTTCCTCCTCTTTCTGTTCCTCCTCCTCCTCCTCCTCCTCCTCCTCCTCCTCCTCCTCCTCCTCCTCTTCCTCCTCCTCCTCTTTCTCCTCCTCCGTTTCCTCTTTCTCCTCACCCTCAATGCCATTCTCTTCCCTTCCTCTTTTTATTTTTCATTTTTATGAGAAAAGATCTTACTTTCTAGTCCTAGACATACTGGAACAAAGTACAGTCAAACTCATGGCAAGTCTTCTGCCTTTGCTTCCCAGGAGTTGAGATTACAAGTATGAAATGCCATGCCCAACTAGATGCCTATTCTGAAATTCTCTAACATTATAATTTTCTTCCTCTTTCCACTCTACGAAATTCTTAATTTGTGTGTATAGAATTCAAATAAGCAAGACTTTCTTTTGACATTGAAATCTGCATTTATATGTATAATTATAGATGTATTCTATGAAAACATTATCTATAGCATTAAGGGAAATATTGCCAAGTGTTTCCAATCCATAAGAAAATGTGAAAAAACCCTAATAAATAAAGTATTATTCCGCCACATAAGTACATCTATGGGTGGAGCTGAAAATGACTTCTGCCTTCAAAATTTTAATGTATTTAGAGATACCTCATGATGTGAAACAGAATTTTGGAATTTTTGGACAACCAGAATGTGCAGGAAACATTTGTAGCACTCTTCCTGGACACACAATGTCACTTCTTTGATTTCAAGGGAGGCCAGCAGAATTGCTTTTCTCAGTTCACTTAGCTTCTCTATACAACCAATATGTGTAGTTTGAATAAATGTCTCCCATAGGCTCCAAGTATTTAGATATTTTGTGCCTAGTTGGAGGCCTGTTTTGGGAGGTGTGGCTTTGCTGGAGGAAGGAAGCATGTCACTGGGGGCATGATTTGAGAATTTTTACCACTTTCTGGACTTCCAATGGCTCTCTGCTTCCTGTGCCTCTCGAAGACGTGATTACTAAGCTTTCTATTCTGACCACTTCTGCCACCATGCTTCCTCCACCATTATGGACTAGGACACTCTGGAATTATAAACCAAACAAGCTCTTCCTTCTGTAAGTTGCCTTGTTTATGGTGATTTATCAAAACAACTGAAAAATAACTAATGCATATTCCAAATATGAATGGACTTCTTTCCACCTCTTATTTTATTAGCATACAAGATATTAAATATCATCATGACATGTTCTAAGAAAGCATGGTTAGTAGGATATACTTCCCCTTCTTTTCCAAACTCTTTCCCTCTCTGACTCTCCTCTTTGTAATCTCTTTCCGCACCGTAGCCGTCTTTCTGCTTTCACATAATGTGTCCTTTTGCCATTTTCCCCATTTCTCAGCACTTCTGTTTTAAAATTTATCTATAGGTTATGTTCAGGAGTATTTTTTCAGCATGTTTGTAAGTGTACCATGTCATGTCATACCTTTAGATTCCAGAAGAGAGTGTCAGATCCCCTGGGACTGGATTTGCAAACAGTTGTTAGCCACTATGTAGGTTCTGAGATGGGAATCCAGGGCTTCTGACAGACCAGCTGGTGTTTGTAAATTCTGAGCCAACTTCAGTCCTTCCCTGTAATTTAGAATAAAACTATCTTGCTTTATTTCCTAGGAAACTTCTTTCTCATTTTTGTAGGCTTTACATCAATCTATATCCTTTGTATACATTCATGTACACTTCAATAAATAGGACACTCATATGAGAGAGAATACACAGGTTTTGTCATTCTGAATTTGGGACAGTTCACTTGATGTTATGTTTTCCAGACACATCCCTTTTTCTATAGTTTTCATTATTTCATACAGCAAATAAAACTTCATTATGTATACATTTCACATTTTCACTATCAGCTCATCTGTTGGACATCTAGGCTTGTTTCCATTCCTTGATATTGTGAATAAGGCAGCAAGAAACATGGATATCTAAGAATCTCTGTGGTTGAACATGGAGTGCTTTGGGCATATTGACAGGAATTATGTGGTGGGGTCACATGGAAGTTCTATTTTCTTTTCCTGTGAGAAACCTCCATATCGACATCTCTAGTGGATAGACCAGTTTGCACTCTAATAACCTTATAATATAACATCTGTTGTTCAATAATTTTCAACTCTTTGCTTTGCCATAATCTCTAATTTCACAAACTTGATTTAGGGACAATTTTTTCACTAAAGAAATACTTGGTGTGATCATATCTCACCTTCACTTTTTTTTTAACTTTTCATTTTTTTACCTTGTTTTTATTTTATTTAGTTAATATACAGTAAAATTGTTCTTTTCATGTACAAGTATGTGAGTTTTGACAGAGTCATACACCCAGTACCATAATCAAAATACAGTACATTAGCACAATCCAACCAACACCTTTGTGTTATCCACATTTTAAATTAATATTTTAATTAACATCCCATGAAATTGATTTCAGTGCTGCATTGTAGTTCATACGTATCATGCATTGTTTATGTTCTCAGTGAGAAGAAATAGAGAACTATAAAAATAACTAAAGTAAAATGTCCTTTATCATGTTAACCCATAGTAAAAGTATATTTACTTTAATATGTACCAAAGATTTAGATGTTTGCATTTTATAAGCAGATCATTTTTAACATGCACAAATGTACGGCATGCACACACCTCACACATAGGAATCTATATTCATAATTCTAGAATTTCAGAGTTTTTCAAACTATATCAGTTGTTTACAGATAACACTTTCTCCAGCACAAGATGATTCCACTCCATATACACTGTGATGTTCTGAACTGTTGAATGATTCTAAATGATTCTATTTCCCCAAATTCAAAAGATCCTGATTTTGTAGAAGAGGTTCATTAAAAGTAAAAAATAAGAAAACTTTGCATAATATAGTGTGTAGCATACATTGAAAGAGTTGTACAATCAAGTTGTATATTGATATTTGATTTTTATAAATCTTTGTCCTCATTTAAGACATTAACTATTTTTTGGGGAGGGAGGGTCAGAATGTCTTTTCCAATATCCTTAATGACCAGAGATCAATATGTAGATTATACTGTTGTCAAAATCACAGAGATCCACATGACTTTATCTCTGAAGTGCTGAGAAAAAATGCTCATGATTCCACAACTGGCATCATTTACGATCTTATCCTACTCTTCTAGAAAGGTTTATTTTTATTTCTCTGCAGATGGGTGAATAGGTGTATTTGTGTGCCATGTGTGTGACGGTACCTCCCGGGCAAGAAGAATGTCTCTGATCTCCTGGAGCTGGAGGTACAGAATGTAGTAAACCAACTAAAACAGGTGATGTGTACCTGACTCAAGTTCTCTGGAAGAGCAGGGAGTGCTTTTAACTACTAGTCTGCTTTTCCAGCCTTATTACCCTGCTCTCCAAAAATATTAATATTCTAAAATATTTTGGAGTTTTTCACATAAACATCTACAGAGATAAATGTACCCTAATTTAAACATTATGAAATGAATACGTGCATGAAAACGATCCATTATTCCATCGATATCTATAGTTTTCTTTGTTTTATGCACAATTTAAAAACAGCTACTGACATAGAGAACTCCAGGCCAGCTGTGGCTATAAGAAGACCCTGTCTCAAAAAGACCAAAAAAAAAAAAAAAAGAAAGAAAGTTGCTGGTAAATGGAGAGTCAGTTTTCTTTAAGGATTCAATACCTCATGTTGGCCATAACCAAGAGTGTGTGGAGGACACAAATCAGAGTCTATAGGCTTTAATGAAAAAAAATAAGAAATTGGGGCAGCGAGTAGAGGGGGTTGGTGATGGTTAGGGTTTTTAATATGATCAAATGAGAATTGTATACAATTCTCAAAATATCAATATTATATTTTTTAAAGTTTAAGGCTGAGGAAATGTCAAAGTGAACAATAACCCTTGCTGTGAAAGCACTGAACCTGAGTTCATATTCTGGTTATCAAATGCCTGTTAACTCTAGTGGGTGCTGTGGTGTTTACTCAGGAAGATCCTTGAAGCTTGTTGATCAGCCAGTTCTAGAAGAAATGGAAAGTTTCTCATGCAGTGAGAGATGCTGTCTCTAGGGAATTAGGTGGAGAGTGAAAGAGGAAGACACCTTAAAACCTCCGCAGACCTCCACCTTCATGCACTAGGCACATGTACCACAGACTCATATGCACATGGTATATATACATATGCAACTCTCTCTCACACACAAAAGCACAGAAAATTAATCCAAAATTAACAAATAGTTTATTCTATTTTATTTTTGTGAATGTCATACATGAGTATTGTCTTTGCATTACTTCCTTCCTTCCCCGTTCCACAGCAAGTCTTCTAATGTCCCCTCAATCTCTCCTGAATTCTTACTGTCTTCTTTGATTGTTTTGCTTACACACACACACACACATATATGTTTAGTGCTCTGATTCCATTTAGGTGGTCATAGGCATGTGTACCCTTGCTTAGGGCTGTCTATTTGGGATCAGATAACATCTCAGGGAGCTAGTCCCTGCAGAAAACTGAATCTCCTTCCCTCAGCATCCTTTGGTTGACTGTAGCACTTCATACTGAAGGAAATTCCCATGGTTATTCCCATCCCCGACTCCACCTTGGCATGTCAACAGTTTTTTCTATATGTGGGGCTCATTAAATTAACACTCAGATCCTGATTTAGTAAAGGTTCTCTATCTTGTGTAGACTATCTTAAATAACAGAAAATGCTTGTTTTGAAGGATCTTCTTTGATGAGTGTTGAGACTTATACTTGCCTGTAATATAAGCATATATATTTAGATGATAGTAAGAAATTATGTTGGAAAAGGGAAGTGACAGATCTGTTTTAAATAGGATCTATGTCCTTCCCAGTTATGTATAGTAGGCTTTGTTTACGATTACATCCATTATTTCCCTCCTATTCAGCAGACCTTAATTCTAATTAGACACCTGTTGATTATCCCCAAAATAACAGTACCACTTCTACACCAATAGAGATAATTTGCTGGATTGGTCTTTGTGGTTCTAAGCCTTGCCACTGTGTAATTCATTGATTTTCTTCTTTGGCAGCTTTATATTCTCATATGTCTATATTCCCAGAATAGAAACATTTTTCTCCCAACCATACATGAGGGTATATAATCTTGAGAGTGGAAGACTTAGTTTTCTTTAAGGGTGTGATATATGAAAGGTGGATTGAGCTATAGGGAATGGATCCACACCTAAGAGCATTTGTGGAACACAAGTTATATTGTATAGGCGTTAAAACATAATAATAGCGGACATGACTTCCAGGGAAGACAGTATATAGGTCAGAATCTGATCAAAATTCATTGTATGAGATTCTCAAATAATCAATACAATTGAAAAAAAATTTCATTTCTTGATTTGTTTGTTTGATACAGGATCTCACTCTGTAGCCCCAGGACTGTCCTGGAGATCTTTTTTCCTCAAACTCACAGCATCTGGCATCATGGAAACGTGCCACTTGCCAAGTTACAGGTCTAATTCCTTATCTCTTATGTCTCTCTTCTTGGTTTAATTTCTGAATAGGATTATAATGTATTAAATTCTTTTTTTCAAAGTTAATTCTGCTTATTAGTTCTACCAAAGCTAATTCTTCCTGCTGGAAGTGAATTGTAGTTAGGAAACTAAAATCATATTCAGTTGAAAGCAAATAGTGATGGAGAGACCACTTAGTGAGCACAGCATCCACAACCAAAAGCAAAAGTTATCATTTATTGTGATGTTTCTGGTAATCTTCTGATATTTATAAGAAAGCTTGATGACAATTTTTTTTTTATAAAATACAATGTCCTAGAGCACTGTCAACAGTAAGACACATCGAGAAAGAGAAAAGTGAAGGGAGAAAAAGAGTAAAACTCTGAATGTGTGTCTCAGCCATTTATATTCAGCTGTTTTCTCTAAATTGATTCACTCTAAAGACTGTAATAGCTGCCATTCTCAAAATGACTAAAGGGAATCAGGAGGGATGTACAGCTCAGTAGGAGAGCACTTGCCTAACATATACAAGTGATTTGGTTGACTGCTTACCACCAAAAAGAAAAGATAGAACAGCTTACTAAGTTCGTGCTAATTCTGATTCTCTATAGCATTTGTGATTTATTTCACAATCAGTAGCTGCACATATATATTTACGTCCTCCAGTTCTTAGTTACTTCTCTATTCATGTCCAGTATCTGCCACATGCAGTATGTGCCCTAGGCTTATAGAACCAACACAGTAACCCACAAAACAGTTTCAATCCCACTGGTGACTTACAGTACATTTGTTTCCTTCATTCACATGGTGTGGATGATTCATATTCATCTTTTACATATTCCCTCAGAGACAATATCTTGGTAAAATTCTAGTATGGTGAAGTTCCTTTAATATTCCAAGAAATGGGTATAAAACTTCACACAAGTAGACCAACCTGGTTTCATTTATTTACTTCTCAGCCTATACCAATCTTATTAGCAGGAAGGAAGTGAATCTACTTTCTTAATAACCGGGATTGAAGCAAGGATACTATAAAAAAACTGCTAATGTTTTCAGAGTATTTTGTAAGACAGGGTCTCCTAGCCATAGCTGGCCTGGAACTCATTATGTAACCCACACTAGCATCACTCTCACAGAGATACACATGCCTTTGTCACCCATGTCCTGGGATTAAAGACCATGCCCACCCAGCTGACTTCTTTGTAATACTTGATGTTAAATCATGTTTTGTAATATAACCTTTGTAAAATAAGATGCGTTTTTATGCAAAAGAAAATGCCCGTCATTGATTACTTCATGTATGGGTTAATAAAAAGAATGCTTGTAAAGAACTTATTTGTAAATTAATAATAATTACAAAATATAAAAATGTTCTTCAGGAACAGCCAAGTTTTGAAAAGTTCTTGATATTTTATGTAATTCCCTTTCAGGATCCCAGCTTTTTAGCTGAGTGCTAATTACTACTAATGTCTTTAACTTTAATGTCATGATTTTTGTTGATGTAAGTATTCAGTTTTGATCGTGATGGTCTCAATGTCTTCTTCCTTCTCCTAAAAATAAAACATTACCAGAGTTCATAGCCAGCCATTTTACCTCGTTCATTGTTCATGATGTTTCTTATTAAAATCAGCTTCCTCCCCTGACAACCAGTTTACTTGAAGAGACTGGCTAGTCTGCCAGCAAGAGAAAAAAGTATTCTATGCATATTTAAATTGAAATGAATTTTAAAGGAATTCAGAACATTGACTTTGGCAGGGATTTACTTATTATGAAGAGAAGAAGAATGGGATCTGCCAATCAAAATGATGAAACTGAGCACACGTCTGCCAAGAGCACTAGGTGTGGTAATGAAACGTACTATTAACCTGAAACACAATATGTTTTGTCAAATAAAAGAAATCCCATTACGAATGCCAGTTTTAATATCTATGACATAGATCTATTCAGAAAATAATCTATGTGGGTGTTTTTTTTTTAATCTTAGAATTTCAAGCTAAGCATACTTCTTCTTTTATTTTTTTCTGTGTACTCTAGAAACTTCTATGAACACATCACAACATGATACAAACAGAGGGAGTTTTCTTCCACCTAAAGGTTTTAGCTGGTAGGGAAAAATATCACTGAACGTTTCATAAATTAAATCACAGTCATTTTTAATATCATTTTAATTTTTAAAGAAAGCAGTTATTTTCAAAGTTTTGATAATCTAAGGCATCGATTATTTATTTTTGTACTGCAAACATGATCTCATGGAGATCTCATAAACTATCCATGAGGTTCTTCAGGGCTCTGATTGCTGCAGAGACGCTTAAAAATCAAAGAGAGACAGAAAGTGTTAGAGGGAACTATGCTGTCAGTCATCCTAAGTAGAAAACACAGATCGGTACATTTCCCAGAGATTTTTGTCCTACATTTCACTATCGATGGCTGTTTGTGCTGAAGTTGTTGGTATATATTATCTTTCAGTTTCCATGAAATCTGTTTTCTCTTTCCCCCAGGATATTTCTTCAGCAATGGATAACTCTCTGTGTGCCACCTTCATTATTTTTTCAGAAATAATTTTGTAGATAAATTTATATAATTACTTTTTAAAAACTTTAAACTCTTCTTAATTTCTAGAAAGCATATATGTAATTCCATTTTTCTTATTAACATTTCTTGGGCTAGTTTAAATTATCGTAGTGGTTAAGTTAGAAATTTACATATAATGCAAAATATAGGAGTGTTGACCTATCAAAACTAGGAATATGCTTTGAAATATATTTGAAATACATTGAAATAAAGAAAATAAAGAGTATGAATTCAAAAATTAGGATTCATGGCTGTGACAGTTAGCTTTAATTGTCAGCTTGACACAACTTGGAATGACTTGGGAAGAGACTCTCAGTGATTTTCTATATTGGTTTAGCCTTTCAGCATGTCTTGGGAGATTGTCTTAAGTAGGAAGATTCAGTCTGCTGTTGATGGCACCATTTTATAATCAAGGTGTCCTTAATCTTTTGAGGGTGGAAAAATCAAACAAGCAAAAGTTCTCTCTTTGCTCTCTTTACTCTTGACTATAGATTTGACTTCCCTGAAATGATAATCTGGAATTGTGCACTCAAATAGACCCTCTTTTTCCATAAGTTGCATTTTTTTTATTTATTATAATTTATTATTTTATATTTTTCATATATATGAGTGTATTGCCAGCATGTATATAAGTTCACCCGTGTCATTCAATGCCTGTGGAGGTTAGATGAATGCATTGGATTCCCCTAAACTGGAGTTATAGATGGTTGTTAGCCACCATGTGTTTCTGGGAATCAAATCTGGATCCTTTGCAAGAGTGTTCAGTGTTCTTAACCACTGGAACATCTCTCTGGCACCAGGCGTATTTTTTAATGTCAAGAAATATTTTATATATTTTGAAATAAACCTTGAAAATTCCACATTAACTACCACACTACAAACATTTTGAATGTGAACTATTCAGGGAAAAGCACTCTGTAGCCTCTTGTTTTCTACACATTGGACAGTTGTGGGTTTTTGTGTTCATCACCACTTGCTATATAAGAAAATATCTCTCGTGAATTAAGAGATGCATTCATCCCAAATGTAGAGATTGCACTGAGCATATTTCACTTAATAGTTCACAAACACATATTACTGGAATTCTGTAATAGTCTCCATCTGTTGCCAAAAGCATATTCTTTGAAGAGGGGTGAAAGGTACAGTTATCCATAAATATAAGGAAGCATATTTAGAATAAAGGATGAAATGATGTGGGTCATTAGGGAAGTGGTAAAAGAGGCTTTTTCCCTAGGATCCGTGACCTCTCTGGCCATGTGTATTTAGTTGTGATTACAGTGCTTTAAGGGGAAAGATTGTAACAGCAAGAGGATATGGATGACCACAAGGAAACGGAGACTTCCAGACTGATGGTCATTTACTCATATGAACTCACAGCATGGTGACAGCATTCACAAGTCCTATACAAACTCCAATCAGACAAAATCCCAGTGTAGACATGGGGAAGTGGGGAAGAAATTCCAACACAACCTAAGAAACCTTTTGCAAATGTAGTCTGCTGGGAAGAAGAGAGACAGTCTCTTACAGGAATGGAACTCTTGGTGGGCCAGTGGATGCACCCGCACTGAAGGTATTTCAGGACACAAATCAGACTCTGTATGTACATACATATACTCTGTTGCATAAATTTTCTCATGGCAGGACCCAGCATTCAGCCTCACCCCACCCTCCAGGTCTGAACCGACTGAATGAATAAAGAATGTTCTTTAGAGGGATTGATTTATTTCAGGTGACCCATAAAGTCACTTTTACAAGCCACCCGCCAGCCTACAGCAGCGACAGAGGTGGCACGCAAGTCGCAAGTCTCTTTGTCAGGGCGCAGAGCCCTTTGTCCATGGCGCAGGGCTCTTTGTCCATTCCCAGCCAGCATTTCGCTTCTACTCACATGATCCTTAGGACTGCAGGGACTTGGAATACTGCCTCCTGGTCTCAGCCTTCTGCGTGAGCCCGCGACCCAGGCACTTTTCCTCCTGAGTGGCTTTGAATCATCCCAGCACCCTTCCCTGGCTCAGCTCCATGTTTTCTCTCTTTTCTCCCTACCTTCCTGCCCCCTTATTGATCAGAGGGTGAGACTTGCCCCAGAATGAACCAACAGAAAAAAGACCTCAGAAAGAACCCTATATTTACCATATGTACTCATATAAGTATATGTATGAAAGTACATTAAATGAGAGAGACAGTGGAGGGAGTTGTAGAGAGTGGAGGTGATCTAAATACCATCAGGCTACACTTTATGAAAATCTCATAAATTCAATAAAATTTTTTCTTATATGGTATACTAAATGGGCTACCCATTTAATTAGGTTACAATACTGGGAAAATCTCTAGTTACCTAATGACAAATGATTAACAATATTTTCGTTTTTTTTTTTTTTTTAAGTAGCCAAATATCTTCTAGAAAATTCTATTGCTGAAGGCTAAAAGTAAAATTTAATTCTGTACAGAAAATATCATTAAGTTGGCTGCCTTTGCTTAAATAAGTAATATTAATTCTCCATGAAGTAAAAATAGAATGGGAATTCATTAGTTATCTAATGCACACATTGTTTGGAATATAACTCAAAACAAAAAATAAAACAAAAACTATGTCTCTAATTTCTGACTGTGATTGCATATGAAAAGAGCAGTAATTTCAGATACTGTGGGCAGAAAGATAGTGAACACTGGGGCTGTGAGATGCTTCTACTTGACTCACAATCAAGGAACCCTCAACTGTTGCCAGATTATCTTAGATTCGCCACTGCTAGGTTACTCTCCCACATTGGATTCTGTCTTGCCATAATAATTCCATATATCCAGATTATTCTTTACTTTATATTGATGAAAAGAGATTTGTGTGAAAAGACAGAATTGGGAGGGGAGGTACTAAAACCTATATAAATTTCATTTCTCAGTTATTCACCCCTGATTTAAACAACCAATTCATGATTAAATTAGGGTAATTTTATTTCTAGAAATTTTTGTTCCATTTTCATGTTATAAAGTTCTTTCTCTCCACTACTGATTCATTAATCAGTTGTATACATCTAAAATAATGAATATCATGTATATGGTAGCATATATGGTATTAACACTTTTGTCTGAGTCACTATCTCTATCTTTTTTATATTTTTCTATTATTTTATGAAGATAAGCTCTCCTTTGTACACAGAATGTCCTGGAACTTATCAGTCTGTCTCTTTTACAAGTATGGGCCACCACAGTTGATCTCAAAATAATTCTCTTTGTAGTTTTAGAGTGCTTACAAAATTTTAGAACAGATGCTGAGTGGAGAAATAAGAGCACTGGCTGATTTTGTGTTTTTCAGATGTCCACAGTTCCCAGCTCCACCATGGCAGGTAGCCACCTTCCTCAACTCTAGTTTCAGGGAATCTGATGAGCTTTACTGGGCTCTGCCATCACAGCTCATAGAGATGCCTTACATGCAGGCAAAATACTCATATCAGAAAATACTAATATTCTTTTCATTAACATTTAGGTCAGATGGGTTGGGAGATAAGTTTGTGTCTTTCTCCAGTGACTAAGCAGAATATTTACAACTAACTAATATGTCAAAAAATGTGTAATTTTTCTTCCATATGAAACTAAACTATTTTATATGATTAGCCAAATTTTACTTGAGGGAATGAATTTAAATATTAGTGGTCGAAAGCCATAGTTGTTTTTTTCTTCATCTTGATACATTCAAAGGAAAAGAAAAATAAATGAAAGTTTTTCCATAATGTAATTTTGATTCATGCTGTGTTACTGACATGCAGGTAAAATTTGTTTTAAATTAAGCTTTCTTATTTGAACCTCTAATGTAATCACTTTTAATTTAGTCATTTAATACAGTGAATACTGAGCTAGTAAACATGCAGGCTTTTAAAAAAATAAGTGAAACTTCATTAAAATAATTGAAATGTCATCATGTTCTGCAATTATTTTTCAAAATGCATTTAAGAGACATCCATAATTAAAACAAAATTACACTTCCAAAAGAACCTCACATTACATGTTAAGATTCATGATGGCAATATGATATATAATAAAAAGAGCTTTATTAATTAAATAATACCTTTTGAATTTAGTTAAAATATTTTTGTCTGGTATCAAATTCTCCTATGTTAATAAAATAGAATTAGGATCAATTTCATGCATATTTAATGGCCCTAGTGAAAGAGATTCAAACATTTCTATTCAAATATAACATTGAAAAGTGGGTAACTGATATAATAAAACTAATGACAGCACACTTTGATTTTTTTAAAAAAATATATCTTTGCAAACAACACTGACATATTGCTTATAAGCTAGCTTATTAGGCTAGCTATTCTAAATGCAACTTAAAGAAAATTTCTATAGAAAGCATCTAATCATGGCTTGGTTTAGCTTTTCTTTTTCTTTTGAAAGCAAAAGTCACCAGCACCCTTAATTCTGGTTCCATGCATGTCACGTAAGTGTCTTGAATTGAAAGGTTTATAATTTTCTGTCTTTATCCCGCTGTTCTAGGCTATGTAAAAAGTACTATATCTAGTGAAAGTCACTTCACTTATTATATTTCTTCTCTTCTTTATGGTCTGAAAGAAACTTAGAATTAATAGAAAAGTATATCTTAAATTGTCACCCCTGACACAGTTCTTATGTTGGTGGCAAATAATTATTTCATGTTCTATATCATAGGTAAAAATAGAATTTTAATTACATATTTCTGCACATTTGAATGTAGTATAATATTTATCTTAGTGAATGAAAAATATTATTTATAGTGTATGAAATATAATCATATCACTGTTTAATATAATTTCTTCTGTGAACTATTAACTCCACAAAATTTAAAAATGACTAGTTTCCTGAAAAGGTGAATTAGTTTTGTACATATGTTTCAGTGGAATTGGTAATGGAAAAAAAAGTATTTTGGAAATTAAAATATTAGAATTTTTTGCTATGTCGAAGGATGGTTAAATTTAAATATATTTCTTATTTTGAACATTTATGCTGTTTCAAAAATTTGATGAAGCATAACAATTTGTATAATGTAAAATTAATTTTGTATAATTGCTTCCCTTAAACTTCTCATTTTGCCTTCTGAAACTTGTATTGAGTAGAACTGGAGTATTGCCTTTCTGTAAATAAGTAAAGTTTTTTACTTTGATGAAAGAAAGTCTTTCTGTGGTAATTGATGATACATATTCTATTGCCATATGTTGGTGGCAACTCAGAGGAATAAAGATTAAGGAGTGGGAAGACATGAATCTTCTTCTGAAGACAGGAACAAGGAAAATATGTATTATAGGGTTTCTAAATTGTAAGAACAAAGCTTTTTATTAATAGAGTGTGTGTAAATTTAAAGTAAAATATTATATTTTGAAGAATCAAGTTAATACTTTCTGCCAGAAATAGGAAGACCAAATTTCGAACATTACCTTTGCTATGTTAACTCAAAGGTTATAATTGTGATCACAATATATGATATACCTAACAACTTCACATGCAATTGAAAAATATCCATTTAATTACTGAAAAAAACAGCTTATCCATCATTTCATGCAACATGATGGTATAAGTTCTAACAGTTCATGAATATAGCAACAGAGAAAACAGAGAGAGTATGTAATTTATCAGCGCTATGTATCAACCTTAGTTGTCTCCTGTTTTCCCATTATACTGCTGCTCAGGGCAACTATGTATTTAATGTAAGCCACATAAAAATTCTGATAAAATTCTTGAGACATAGAAAAAGAAATACTAAAACTCACGTGGACAAACAAAGTGCTCTGATAATTCACAGCAATGCTCAGCAAGAAAGTAATGTGTGTACCGTGGAATCACAGTGACTACAGAAGCACGGCCCGAGCTGTTAACAGACATGTATATCACAGGCATTGTGTAGAGAACACACGTAACCCACCTAGGAAAAGCCATCTGATTCTAAATCAAGGTGTCAAAGGCTGACTTCAGAGAAAAGACAGCTTCGAGAAACGCCACCGGAAAGCTGTATACTTTTGTGTAGTGGAGTAGAACATGGTTCTTTTTGCTTACCCTGTACAAAAATCTGGTCAAAACTAATCAAAGCCCTTGTCAAAAAATCTGAAACTTTGTTATTACTAAGGGAAAATGTAGGAAAACAATTTATGATATTGGCATAGGAATAAATATTCTCAATAAGAATCCAATAATATCAAAGACTGATAAATTGGATTGCATTCCATTTAAAGACTTTTGTATAGCAAAAGAAATAATTGTAAAAGCAAAGAGCTTCTGAAATTGGAAAAAAACTTTGCCAGGTACACTAAAAAAAGTGACTGAAGAAATTTCTCCCTGTCTAAGAGCTAAGTGTTTTGTTTTCTCTTGCACAGAAATTCGGTTCAGTTCCCAGCACCCATCAGACGGCTCCCTTTCCCGGAGTTTCAATATCTTCTTTTGGTTCTCAGGGCGCCGGCATGCGTGTGTTGCACATACACACAAGCACGCACACACATATATAGTAATGAAAAATAAATTTTAAAAGGAAAATATGAATAAAACATGAGATGAAACTGCAAAAACAACAATAATAAATAAATAGGTCAACAATCGAAATGAATGTACTCTTTCCATGTTAAGTAGTACAAACGGCGGTAAAAACATGAAAAGTTTCTTCAAATTTAGGGCTCAGGAAAAAATAGACTCAAAAGAACACTGATTTATATCGGGCATGGTAGTGCTCACATTTAATCCCAGTACTCCAGAACAGAGGCTGGCGAATTTCTAGATCAAGTCCAGCTGAGGCTACTGTCTCGAAAAAGAAAAAAAAAAAAAAATCCAAATAAGCAAAAAACAACAGAGGGCAGAGTGACAGAAAGCAGATCTTCTTTAAGATTTCTAGATAGGATGACTAGACTCCAGTGGACGAACTTGCATTAAAGGACATGGTAACTGGTTAGGACATAACATATATGACAGAATGCATGCGGAGGGAGTCTAAATATGATTAAGAGTCATTGTAGGAACTTCACAAACACACAAGTATTAAAGAAAAACGTGATAAAACTGTATATACCAATGAGTTATTTTAAAATAAATTTTCTTATGATTTATTAAAAACAAAACATCGATTTCAATCCCCACTTTCCCACCAAGAGGTCTATGGAAAAGACAATAAACAGTAATAAATATTGGTGAGGCTGTGTGAAACATCTAATTTTGTGCAATTGATATATATTAAGTAAAAGAAAGCATTACCTACTTATACGGGGTAGGGCTTGTCTATGACCAATGATGCAGAGAAACAGCTCCATGCTAAACAACGTTTTCTGACTCACTGTTCATTATTCTCCCTGCTACTACCATGCTGGAAAGTGCACCCACTGCTGCTGTCTTGACGATTCTGGAATTTCTCAAAAGAGAAGGTATTAATTTACCATATTACAACCTTTCAAACTTACTCCAATAGCCCTTTAACTTTTAAAAACTTCTGGGGATTTCTTCTATGTAATGAGAAATGTTACCATCTTACTAACTTTAGCAAAGACTATTTTATTTGAAACTGAACTACTTCAAGATTCTCACAGCTTCTATTTTTATTTAAATAATGTTAAATACATTTATGATAATATAAGGCAACATGCAGATTTTTTACATACATTTTGGATGTGATATTTTATCAGTATGTCAGTGTGGACCAGAAATTCATAGCCAATATTTTTCACCCTCATGTATTTGGGGTTGATATACATATATATATATTTAATTGAACTTTGTTGTCCGTCTTCAGTGTGTATAAAAATGGTAGTATACGATTATATTCTCTTAGATTATTAACTTCCAGTCTTTGCTGTCTTTGGCATTATGGATTTTTGTTTGGAAATTACATAACACTTCTTTAGACCATGAAAAAAAAATATATATATATATAATTATTTCAATATTATTTGACAACCTTTTCTTTTACTAGTCTTTCATTTTTACCTTAGAAACCTGAAACATAGCATTGTAGAGGAAGTGTCATTATAAAGTTTAGGTGGAAGATATGTTTTCTGAAATTTTTTTAATATTATCTTTTGATTGCCTTCACACGTGAATAAAAAGTGGTTTATGTTTTGAATTCATGTATCCATAAGTCTTTCTTTTCAAAATAATATAATAGTTTCTCTTTGGCTTTATATAGTTTATGTTTCAGAAGATAAATAAAATATCTTTTTTCTTATAAATTCATGAATTTTTTGAAATGTTTGGAATTTATGTTACGATCTCACAGTATTTATTTTCCCAAATAATGGCATGTTTCTCTTGGCACTAAACATGTTTTCATACAACTAAATGGTTCACAAAATTGGTTTTTCACCACAACATTGTATATCTTTCTATGCATTATATATCTTTTTTTGGTAAAACCAAATACTTCGTTTTCAATCTTGACAATTCTGAGTATTTCCTTTATAATCTCTTTTCTGTAAATGGGCAACTCCTGTGTTTAAATGAATTTTATGCAAACTAAAAAAGAACTGTCAATTTTCTTGAAGCAAAAGTCATACATTGACTCTATGGCATTACCTTAAGTAATTTTATGATTAAATTTTAAAATTGGTAAACATATACATATTTATATAATCTTATTTAAATATGCATATAATCTTATTATGCTTCTTACTGCTTTCTATTCCTATGCAGCTTTGATTTTGTTTGTTTTCTAGTTTTAAGTGACAAGTAAAATTTCTAAACGAATAATGCACAAAATCAAATTACTTTGCTGCTCACCAGAAAAATATCATGGAGCAAATGAAAATAATGATTAAGCTTCATAGGTATGTTCTTATAAATTAAAAATAAGATAAAATAAGAAACACCGGTTCTGTTAATTATTATTAAAACAAAAATAAATGAAAGGCTGACTCTGTAACTTGTGTTACCTGCAAGAAATGGCAAACTTGCTGATTTGTGTAAATAAAACCTAAGCTTTAAGGCAATTTTGTAAATTTTCTAACCTTGAGAAAGTTGGCTTCTATAGTGTCATATAACAAAGCAATGTATATGCCCCTCAAGAATTCAGGTATGCCTACAAAATTCTGCTTTGGCTTCTTATTCCCTTCAAAACAAGCCATATGTATTAGTAGTAGTTACCTTTCTGTTGCTTTGATAAAACACCATGACGAAGGCTACTCATCAAAGAAAGAGTTTATCTGTGCTTGTGTGACCAGAGGGATTAGAATCTATTACTCTGAGAAGAAATGGCAGAGGGATTAGAATCTATTACTCTGAGGAGAAACAGGTGCTTCTTGTCCTCAAGCTCATACAGGAAGTAAAAAGAGCAAATGAAAGTGAGGCAAGGCTATGAAGTCTGAAAGGGCATCCCGAGTCACATGCTTCCTCCAACAAGGCTCGACCTCCTAAAGCATTCATAACATTTCCCAAAGACCATCACCAACAGACCAAGTATTCAAATATTTGAGCCTATAGGAGACACTTCCAATTCAAACTACCGTATAATTACTTATCATTTGACAAAACATTGCAGAGTAAGAAAACACAAGTTATTTATTTAAGACTTTGATTCATTATACTTTATTTCCCTTTATAGTTATTTAAATATTTAAAAGACTGTTGTACATTATTGTATCCACACGTGTATAAATACACTTTAAAATATACTGTAAAATCAGTTTTTGAAGAAATAAAACAGAGGAAACTAAGTGAAAGGGTATACATATTTTCTTACATGACTTTAACTTTCATCCTTGGCTTGTAAAACTAACATTCAGAATTAATGAAGATTATCGTTTCTTCACCTTCAAATATTAAAGTTTAGTACTTTAATCTATTAAGATAATTTGAATTTGGCTTTTAAGTCACCAGAACATACATTTTGGCATAGTAACTTTGCTTTCAGGAATCTCTCTCCAACATAATTAGACAGTAAAGGAAATGACAATTTTTTATGGTTGCTTCACATTGTTTTATTTGTATAAGTAGTAAAAATATCTTCCAGACCTGTGCAAAATAAACTAGTGTCATGTTTAGCCATCTAGTGAAATTTGCTCTTTCATTTTCACAAGGAAAAAATGTGAGTTTAAGAACAAGAATGAGGCAATCAGCTAGGTATTGAAACGGAATGCTTTTCACGAGCAAAGAGCATGACCAGTGAATCTGCAGCCACACACTTGTTTAAAATGAGTGCTTTGGTTTTTCTATAAAATGTCTCCATGTGCCTTACGTGTTTGAACATTCATTTACTATCTAGTGATACCATTTTGGGAGGTGTAACTGGAGAAAGTGGATGGCTCTCCGGTGATTCCTAATACTCATAAACTGGTTTGTCAAGATGTAACGATTCTAATATATATGCTTCTGCCACCATGAAAATGCTTGGTCTTTTTCTGCTCATGAGATTCATTCCCTGAAAACCAGAGACAAAATAAATCCTTCATTCTGATAATTATTTATTGTCAGGTATTGTGCCATTGCTATAAGGAAAGTAAGCAATACAGAAAGATGTGATGCTGTGGTGATGTTGCTAAAACAAATTAACTATGTGGTACTTGGCCTATGAAACTTTTGGGGGAAGAATCTGCAAGAGTGTAAAGCTATAATATAGAGAAATTCTAGAGACCTTGAAAGATAGGAGAGGAATCTCAGAAAGATTAGAGTCTTGAAAGAAATGTAGAGTGGGGATTAGACTCAAGAGGTTTCAGAAGGGATCAAATTCCACTGAGAAAACTAGAAATGCCATATGTTATATCATAGCAAATAAGTGGGTGCATTCTTCCATTTCAAACTTCAGTTAGGCTACCATAATAAGCAATGAATTAACATCCCTTGATTGTGGAGGCTGCAGCAAGTTTCCAGGGAGGCCTGGCAAAGCTTCACAGGGTCAGATGGAGTTTTGCAGTGGACTGTGTGTGTGCTGCTATAAGAGTTAAGCTAAATTGCAGTATAGACACGAGAATATTGTATATGTCAGAAGGTAGGACATTATGTAGAGGAAAGTTATCTGCACTGAGTAGAACTACTCCTAAAGAGAGGCCACATATGTTCCAGACCACAAGGCTGCAGTGTTAGAATTTCTTGGAGTTTAGATGACTCTAATACAAACTCCCTACTTTGGACTTTAAACTACAGGATTTGCAGTTCTGCTCTGCTCAATTTCAGTCTTGCTCTGATCTGAGGATTCCTAGGCATAACCCTTTCCCTACACTTTGGAATGGGATTATTTCATTCCAAAATTATATAAGAAAATTTGTAATTTTACAAAAACTCTGACTAGACCTCAGTGGATGAATCTGCATTGAAGTCACTTGAGGATACTAACTTGACACAATAGACCTTAACACAGATCAAAGAATGTATAGATTCCAGTTACAGGTCTATGGGAGGTGTGTGCCAATGGGGAAAGAAATATAAAGATGATTAATATTGATTGAGATGTTCTGTATAAAACACAAACACACAATGATTAACTAAAAATATTAAAACTCAGTAAAGATATTTTCTTGGTCCCTAAGAGGCTTTGGATTTTATTGTTTTATGTCTTTAGAGGGCAACAAAGTCCTCTGAACACAGATAAAATCCATTTGTATTTCAAAAAGGTCATACATGAGAACTGCAGGTGGAATACTATGATTTAGATGTAATGCATCCTACATAGGTTTATGTTCATCACTTGGTCACCAGCTGGTACTGCTGATTTAGGAATGTATAGAACTTTGGGGCTCAGCTGGAGGAATTAGATGTCTGGATTATAGGCCTTGAGGTTAATAACTGGGCTCTGGTCCAGTGTTGTCCATGTAGACACAAGGCCTCTGAAAGCTGTTGGCATTATAAACTCTCCCATGCTTCTCTCCTCCCATGGGTTACTGAAATGAAAAAAAGGAATTGACACAGTGGGTATTAATTAATACCATTTTTTGCATATAATCCATGAATACTATCTTAATAAATTCTTGTCAGATTTTAATATTTAAAATTTATTTTGGCTTTATTTGTATCAGTGACTTCTCACATATATATATATAGTGTCTGCAGACATAAGAGAGGGCATTGAATTCTCTGGAACTGTAGTTACAGTGAGTTGTGAGTTGTGAGCTGACATGTGGGTTCTAGGAACTGAACATGGGTCCTTTGCAAATAATCCTGTGCTTTGAGTCCCTGAGATATCTCTCCAGACCCTCCTGCAAGATTTAGCATAGCTCATTTTTTTTATTTTTAGCATTTTGTTGTGCTTCATACCTTTATGTGTATTAATTCCTTTTCCTCTTGCTGTTAAAAATTAATCCTGACAAAAACCCTAAGAATAAAAAGGCTTATTTGGGGTTATTTTTGGAAGCTAAGTCCCATCATCACTGAAAATGCATGGCAGCAAGACCATGCAGTTTACTCTCATGTCACATCAGCACTTAGGAAGCAGAAAGCAGCAGCAGATGCTTGTGCTCAACATACATTCTAATTTTTATTCATTCCAAGAATTCAGTCCATGGAATGATACATAATTAATTTCGGCCTTCATATTTCAATTAATCCAATTTAGATAATTTCTCACAATCTTTATCAGAGGTGAAGTAATCTAGAAAATCCTTCACATTCAAATGATTCTAGATTGCCAACAAGTTGACAATATTAACTGTCACATTACCATATAATAATGTTTCAGGTAGGTTACATTTTATCACCTGAAACTTGATTGGGAGAAATAGACTTGAATGTGATGTTACAGAGGGAAAAGGAGGTGGTAAAGAGGATGCAAGTTTAGTTACTACTACTACTAATGTCAAATGATAAATACTTGTATTTGCAATGATGTAAATGCCACTTCACATCAAATAAAACGGGTGCTTAACAGGCATTGATAAAGATTCTTATAATACAAATGCAGATAAGGTCAACAAATGCAATATTTTCACAATAACCAAGACAAAAACATTCATTGATTGTTACTGTTTTTCTTATATAATCACGACTGTTTGCACATTCTCTTCTTGGACAATCAGCTTCTGTTTATTATCCTTTAGCTATGAGTCAGAATTAGACAAAACTAGTCAAGATGTTCCAACTGGCTTAGAAAAAGACTTTGTTGCTTTTGGTTGACAGCATGTTCAACAAATGATCCTGGGCAAACAGATTGTTACATGCAGAAGAAAGAAAATAGATTCCTATTTCTCACCCTGCCTGAAACTCAGTTCTAAAAGGATAAAAGCCTTCAGCTTAAGACTCAGTATCCTGAATCTGATCTACAGAAAATTGGCATATTCTGGAATTTATATGCACAGAAAAAGACTTTCTGAACAGGAACCCAATAACATAGGCATTAAGACTCTTGACAATGGGACCTCATGAAACTAAAAATCTCTGTAGCAAAGGGTACCACCATTCAAGGGAAGACACAAACTGTAAAATGGGAGAAAAGTCTTTTTTAAGCTATACATCTGACAGACAGCTAGAATGTACAAATAATAAAAAAAAACTTAATGTCAAAATAATAAACCACTCAAAATTGGGTAAATAATTTAACAGAGACTTCTCAAATAATAAAAAACTGTGTCTGAGAAATTATTTTTTTAATATTCAACATATTTAGTTATTAGAGAAATGCTAATTAAAACTACTTTGAGATTTCATCCTTTACCAGTGAGAAAGGCAAGGTCCAAAAAAAGCAAATGATGTCACTTATTCACTTGTGGAAGAAATGCAAACTGGCCCAGCTGCTTTACATATCACTACAGAGGTTCCTTCAAAAACTAGAAATAACTGCTGGAGAGAGGGATCAGCAGCTAAGAACACTCGCTGCTCTTCTTGAGGACCTGGGTACTATATCCAGCAATCACATGGTTCACAACCATCTGTGACTTTAGTTCCAGGGGACTGGATACCCTCTTCTAACTTTGAAGGGCACTGCATGCACAGGTATACTTACAAAAATACAGGCAAAACACTAATACACATAAAATAAAAAGAAGTAAGTGGGGAAATACTTATACAAGCTAAAAATAGTGCTATAACACGCTTGGCCATATACTCAGATGACTCTATGACTCAAGACATCTATTAATCCATGTTAATTGCTGATCCGTTGGCTATACCAGGAAATGCACAATATAGATACCCATAAGTTATGAATAGATAACTAAGGTATGGTACCTTTACATGATAGGATATTGTTCAATTGTTAAAAATGAATGCTGCTCAGGCACCTGTGATCTTAGGAAATAATCTGACAAGTTGGAGAAACAGCAATTAAATATGATAATATGCACTTCAAAAACAATATCACATACACACAACAAGAAACATCTGCATTGATTCAGTGACCATCTTACCCTTCTGACACTAGGCAGAAAGTGCTGACCACTCTGTGAATTATTCAGATCACTGCCAACACCACTTGCATCTCCTCATTCTGACCAGATTCAGAGCATGCTGTTCTTGCATAGGATAAGCCCAGTGAATGAGCCAGAGCAGTTCATCCTGCTAACATACCCACAATCATAATCCTAATTGTGATTGCCCACCTGAAGTACTAGACTAGCATAGAATCACTCCAATCCCACCAATAAGAAACAAAACTGATAACCTGAAGCACCTATTCATACCTGATCATAAATTAACAAAAGAAACAGAATGTTGGGTGTCCCTGTGCTTGGTGCCAGCCCAAGGGGATGAAGGGTCTCTGCCGTGGGGGAGGGGGTTGCATAGGCGTGGAATCAACACACAGACTCCAGAGGCTGAGTGAAAAAATCAGTGGCAAACTGCTGCAAGCACCGTTTTATTCAAGGAAGTGCAAGGGGTTTTATAGGTCTGATTAGCCAATGGCCTTATGTGATGAGGTCCCGAATGCAGCCAACAATAGTCTGTCCCCAGAGAGGCAGTTTCTTTCCAGATGCTGGGCATAACCTGGTCTTATGAGCGGAGTGCCATGCCCATGTAAGCCATTCCTCTATTTCTCATAGCAGGTGACCTGGCTAAGACACATCCTGCATTGTGCCCTACAACAGAACTAAGATTGCATATCACATAGGCAGGATGGAATTTCGTACCAGGTGTTCAACAAAAAGAATAAGTCTATATTCCCTGGTCACATCTCAGAAACACAGATAATATGAAAAGCATTAATATTTTCCCACCAAATTCCACAAAGTCCATAGAAATGTTGTAAAATGTGAAACCCATGAAACAGAACTTAAAAATTCATAAATATGATAGAAGAATTCAAAGACTTTAAGGAACACATGAACAAAAACCTTAAGGATCCCAAAGAAGATCGTAATAAGCTCCTGACTAAAGCTCAAATAAGTACAAATAAATGGATGAAAAATAATTCAGGATTTGAAAGTGCATTTATAAGATAAAGAAATATTGAAGGAAACCCAAGAAGAGATGAAGATGGAACTGAAAAAATCAGTAATCCAATTAGGAAAGACAACAGAATTAATTAATGGAAAATAAGGCAGCAATATTAGAAGATAAAGTAGGATAATTTGTCTGATCAAGCAAAGAATATGAAAAACTAAACAAAACACAAGAATGGGAATGCATATATCATGGAACATCATGAAAGAAACAAATCTGTACATTATAGGATTAGAGGAAGGATAAGAATCTCATATTATTGGCATAGACCATAACTTTATATAACAGAAGAAAGCTCTCCCAAATTAAGGAAAAGCATACATATACAACTAGAAGAAATGCATGGATTACCAAATAGGACCAGAAAAGAAGCTACTCACAACATATCATAGTAAAAACAATAAATTCTACAGGTGCAAGTACAGAAAGAGAAGCAAAAGTCTCAAGTGAAGGAAAAAATGCCAGCATAACTGGTGACTTTCCAGTGCAAATGTTAAAACCTAGAAGAGTTAGTGAGCAATTTATTTCAAGAACTAAATGAACACAAATGTCAACTCAGACTGCTTTACACAAACTCTCTATCATAGTTACAGAGAAAGGAAAACATATTCAGTAATATCAATAGGCAGAAAGATTATGTCCTCAAATTGAACCCTATAGAGAATAATGGAAGCAATACAATGGCCTGAAGAAAGAAAGAAAAAATACACAAGAGGCTGCAGAAAAAAAAATAAATGAAGGTTTAATTGAGGGAAAATGAGTATATAAAACAAACAAAATATTATCCTAACCAACATGCAACTTTACATAATAACTACAAACATCAATGGTATCAACTGTCCAGTCAAAGAAACATGGTTGGAAAAAAACTCATCTTTCCTTCAAGTAAAGGAGAAGGAGTGGAAAAAAATGTTCTAAGTAAATAGGATCAAGAAACAAGCAAGTCGTAAAATATGACAAAATACACTTCAAACTATTAATCTGAAGAAATAAATAACTTGATTCTGATCAAAGTAATAATCAACCAAAAAGAAATTAAAATTATAAAACTATTAGCATCGAAATCTATTTCATTGAGTAAGTCAACTCATTAAAATCAGATGACTTCAGTGTTTCACTTTCTCCTAGTGACAAAGAATAAACTAAGAAAAATTTGAATTAAATCATAACATACATCAAATGGATCTAACAGGTATCTAAATAATATTCCCAACAATTACCAAAATATAAACATTCTGCTCAGCATCTCATGGATTTTTCTAAAATAAATCACATATTGGGGAACAAGACAAACCTCAACCTATATAAAAAGTCAAATAATTCCATTATACTCTCAGACAATGTGCAAGAAAGGTAAAATATAAAGAAAAGAAGCTCAATTAAGAACATCAGCACATAGTGTAATAGAGATTAAACAGCACACTAATGAATAATGAATGGATAAATGAAGAAATCAAGAAAGAAATAAAATATTCCTGAAGCTAAATGAAAATAAAAACAGAACACAAAACAACAAAACATCTGTGACACATTTAAAAAGCAATCCTATGAGAGAATTTTAAAGCTCTAAGCACTTGGGGACAGAACTTAGATACTAGAGAATATATATATATATATATATATATATATATATATAGAGAGAGAGAGAGAGAGAGAGAGAGAGAGCAAGCATTAGTCTTAGTTTGCCATTTTGCCTGGGGGCAGTAACAGGTATATATTGGGGAGAAAATATGGAATACCATCAAATTACAGTGTATGAAAATCACAATAATTCAATAAAAATACATTTACAAAAAGAAAAAAAATCAGAAAACAAGCACAAATAAATGACTTAATGATACAACTCTGGAATCTGGAAATACTTGCACAACTCTATTCCAAACTGAATATAATAAAAGGAATAAAAATTAGAGCAGAAATGAATTAAAAAGAAAAAATGAAAAGAATACAAAGAATCAATAAATTGAAGAGCAGTCTCTTTGAAAAGGTAAGTTATGTTATAAATAAGAATTCACAAAAATTTCATTAAAAATGTCAGCAATTTCAAGTGGTAGGAGACAAAATCAATTTAAACATTATCGGTCTTATTTTTAGCTTTTATATTTATTTATTTATTTGAGTTTTTAGCTTTTATATTTATTTATTTGAGTTCTTCATTGAATTTAGACCCCTCCCCCCATCCTTCTCTCCCAATCCCCACCAGAACTCATGTATTACATCATACATATTAAGTTCTATCCAGTCAAGCATTACTGCCCAAATGTCTTTTAGAGAAAATTTATCCACTGGAATCTTGTCGGCCTCTTTGCATAACATTAACAAACTGTCAGGAAAGGATGTCATGGATATAATAACATTCACAATAGCATCAAAAAATACCTAGGCTGTTCCTTGTCAGCTCTGCCCCCAGCTGGGCTCCAATTCCTGCCCTCACCCCCAGAATTCTGAACTAGCTCCCTATCCCCAACTCACTGAGCAGCCCACCACAGATCCTTAAGTCAGTCCTCAGAAGGTTTTGACACCCCCATCTTCTAAGGTGGCTATAACAGACCTGTCCCGCTAGGAGTCTGCAAAGTCAGATCCCACTTATGGCATCTTTATTTTATCCTGCTGGCACATGCTGACATTGTCCTCTGCCAACTTAATTCCTCCCCCTCAGATCTCTGGACTAGCATCTTAACTCAGACTAGCTAAGATCCTGAATATAGACTGCACTGGTTTCTGATCTATCTGACACAGGTCAACCTTCCTATTAACCTGACCAACCTACCAACTACTCTGTCCTACCAACCACTCAGACCTGTCTAGCACCCAGCAAAATCTTGAAAGATGCACCAATTTATTTTCCATTCCTAAATAATAAGCAACCAAGACATATAACTGTATCATGAATTCTCTCACAGTGAAGCCTGGCATTCAGCCCTCCTCCCCCCAATTAAGCTGACAGAGAATGCTCCTTTAGAGAAATTAATTTATTCCAGGCTACCTCCAAAGGATTCATCCCTGGGAAGAGAGAGAAGGAGACGTTGTATGGCAGAGACTGCATTTTGATCATTAGTACCCCAGCCCTCTGGAACATACACACAAGCATGGAGTCGCGAAACCGCACCTGCCTCTCCCCTCCCCATACTTCCATGTGTTTCCTTTTACTCTTTGGCACCTAAAGGCGTAGGCCCATAGAGCTCCCAGAAATTCACAGTTAGACTTCACCCTTGTACCCTGTTTGAGTTATATTCCATTCTTGTTCCTTCAGTTGTACTTGAGGTCTCTCAGCTCTTACATTTGTAAAACACTCAGAAGTTAACATCATATATACATTCAAGGACTAACAAAGCAAGGAAAATTCCTTTTCATTTCCATCAGCTGCTTTTTCAACAGATCCAGGTTGGGTACAACGGGGTAATGGTAAATGGGTAATCCATTTAGTGTCCTAGATTTCTCACATGGAGCCTCCATGCATTCCTTTATCCTTGCCAACCTTGTTGGTGCTGGCCCAAACTGCTTGGTCCTACATAGGGCCAAGGAGGAATAAGGCTTCTCGTGCCCCTGTTTCACCTCTTGTTTCCTAAGGCTGGGGAGACCCTGGACCTGATTGTTGGCCCTAGCCACACCTGTTGTCTCTCCCTTGAACACACCTGGCTGTTGGGAGAGGCTCTGGCCAGGAAAACTGTCTCCACCCCTTGAATAGACTGTCAAAAGGGAGGAATGTACTCTGTTTAGTCTGGGGGTGGGTAGTATCCACCCCTGGGATACACTTCATCCTCTGTGTACCTTCGGTGAATCATTTCTCAGGGCTTAGAACTTCCCAAAGTGCATTAACACAGAATTTACCTTTTTATTAATCCTTTCTTTAGGAACTTGGGTTAAACACAAGTCTCTCCACATTTGCCTCTGAGTAACCCACTAAGCAGTAGACTAAGAGTATTCCAGAGATCTGGGCTTAGTAGACTAAGAGTATTCCAGAGATCTGGGCTACAAAGAATAAGAGTGGACTGTGCCCAAGGCTAAAAGAACAGGATGTCTACACTATGCTTTTCTATGTAAGAAATTTCTTGATTTTTGACATAGTATTTCTTTTCTCTAAGGCTGGTCTTGAACTCTGTGCAGTTGAGCTTATCTTGAACCCCAAATCCTTTTCATTCCTCCATTGAATTACTGAGATTACAGTCATTTGTGACTGTTTATACATGGTTTATGAAGTGTTGAGATTACAACCAAGGTCTTTGTTCATGTAGTCGAGTCCTCTGTGATCTAAGCCATAATATCCCGAATCCAATAATTTATTTTAAGAGTTTTTTGGTGTGTTTTTGTTTATTGCATAAAAATAGCTGTAACAAGCTTTGTAAAATAAAATAAAACTAAATTAAATTAAGAGTGTGAACTTCTCAATTTTCCTCTGTGGAAAAGTGGCCAATTAACAGTTTCTGCTCTAATCTTGTATAAAAACTTGTAAACTCCCACATAGATTTTTGGAAAGTGGTGTATTTTTATGCTTTATCATTCTTCTTTGATGATATACATATCCCCTGTAATAATTGGGTCATCAGAATCTGATAAATTTTTAAGTTTCTTTGATATTGGTTTGCTTTTGTTTGTAGAAACACTTTGTTTCTGAGATTAGGAATTGATTGTGATGTAGTTGAGAGAGATTTGTAAAATTTATGTCATTCTTTCCTAAATTACACATAATTTAAAAAAAGTGAATACTGGGTACATTAATTATATTTATATTAGAGAATGCATGTTAAAATTAATTAGCAGAGGGACTAACAAACTAAAATATACAGAATGCAAATAAACACATTAAAAATTTCAAAACAGTAATGAAATAAGACCATACAATTACTGATGAGAAGTATAAATGATAGCCGTATCCCAAGAAGATTTTACACTGTTAAATGTAAAATCAAAATAGCCTTATTTTATGATACAATACTATTGCAAGTTTGTACTTACCAAAATATTTTGAAAATACTTCTCCATCAAAAAAATAATATTAACTTAACAGTAGCGTTATGCATAAGTGTGAGAGTATTCAATAGATGAATTGTTAAACTATAGTTTATCCTACAATGAAATATTTCTCAACAATTAAATGAATAAATAATTTTAAAGTCAAATAACAATTATAAATGAATACTCTCTACTGAAAAATATAATCCTATTTGAAAAGACTATAGATTAGTATGATTCTAATTATATGACATTTTATAGTAAATAAGAATATAGAGAAATTTAAAACATTAGCAGATTGTACATATTATGGTGTGGGAGGAAGAGATAGTTAGGTAAGTTAGTAAATTTTAGGACAACGAAACTATTTGTATGACATTTCAATGGTTGGTACATGGATGGCATTATACAATTTTGAATAATTGGTTGAATTATACTTCACAAAGACAAAGATTGAACTATGATGTAAATTATGGGCTTCATTTAATAATTGTCAAACTTTTATGAATGGTAAAAAAGGAAGCATGCAAATGTAATAAGTTAATAATAGAGAGAATATTGAAAGATTAGGGAATTTGAATTCATAGAGGCATATTACCTTTTTGTAAAAAAATTATTGTACACTTTAAAAAGCTCCAAAAAGTAAATTATCTTAATTTTAAATAAAGAAGCAACTCTAATAGAATTAATAAACATATCTAGGCGATCCCATGTTCCTACTCCAAAACACGCCATACATACATTATTGATGATTTATAATTTGTTTATATAATCTCTTGTATGTCACAAGTGGTCTGCAGACATTACTTCACGTGGTCATTAACCTACAACAATTGTTTGAATCTAATCCACTGAGGTTTTCTCCTAACCATCAGAGAAACCTGAGAAATTCTCTGCTTAAATCAGACAAAAATCTATCTGTCAGAACCAAGGCAACTATGCTTCATTTGTCTTTGATGGCTTTAAAGGGAAAGGAATGGTCAGAGGCTGGAAAACTTCAGGAATAGTCCACAAAATAAATTCCACCTACAATTTCAATGAGATACAACTATAATTATTTAGATCATTGCAAACGTAAACAGAATTATATAAAGTGTATTAATTTAAACTCTTAAAAATACATATTTTGATTTGGATGAAATAGGAGACAGACCAAACTAGTTAACCTTGTTTCATGATTTTCAAAAACATAGAAATGAACTCTGGCTTTTGATATGGATGCACAACAATTTCAATGCTCCTGACAGGTACATGGTATTTTGACTTTGTACGCCAACAAATTTTCCTAAACTTTATATATATTCTTGATGAAGTCTATCAAGAGCTCAGTTTATATCTCTCTCTACAATATGTATGTGTATATGTATGTATCATAGATCATGTAGTATATAAACTGAATATTAATATATTATATCCACAATATATAAAATGATGAGCATGAAACCATATTTGGTAGGAAGGGGTGTAGAGAAGGAATTCTAAATATGATCAAAATATATTTATGAAATTTGCAAAAGTACAATAGTGACTTAAAACTAAAATGACATTAAAGTTAGATTTTTCCCCTCTTACAAATACTGTAATTCTGAAAGCATGTAATATTATTTTTTGTTACCTTCTAGGAGTCTTGATTAGGTTCATTTTCCCCAAAAAGTAAAGAATTAATAGACTAACCTCAGACACAGAAGAAAGAAAAACCTAGCAATCTTACTAAAAGTGAAAAAATATGCCCATGCCCATGCACTCACCCAAAGGAAACCTCTCAGAGTGGAGAAATGATTCAGAAGCCAAAAACCCAAAGCCCCTGGAGAGCTTGGCCTTTTTAATAAAGTATTTTTGTTCATATGGGTCAGGATCCTTTCCCCTAATTTCAGATTGCTCAAATTAAAGAATAAAGAGAGAGACCACAGGTTATAGCTCTCAGATGAATGAAGTATTTCCAGTTCAGTCCTTAGTATTATCTAAAGTGGTTTCAACTGCTCAGATGGAAAAGAAACCCTGCAGTTTGATGGGAGAGCCTGCTGGGTAGAGCAGAGAGCATCATGTTTATTACTAATTAGTGGCCCTGCCTGATAGTCAGAGATTCAC
Organism: Eospalax fontanierii; assembly: GCA_035773235.1. Lineage (NCBI taxonomy): Eukaryota > Metazoa > Chordata > Mammalia > Rodentia > Spalacidae > Eospalax > Eospalax fontanierii. The sequence continues at coordinate 21,105,903 of CM069534.1, forward strand.
TCCCTCACTTTTGCATAGTATATTTTTTCCTTAAAAATAATAGCTACTGTGGCTGGGGAGCTGGCTCAGTTGTAAAGAGCACTGGTTGCTTTTGTAAAGAACCCATGTTTGATTCCAGCATTCACATGATGCCTACCAACCTTTCATAACTCCAGTTCCAGGGAACTCCAATGCTCTCTTCTGATCTCTGAGGGCATTGCATTACATGGGTGCAACTGCAATCAGGCGGTACACCCACACACATCAAATATATATTTTCAATGCTTTCTATGTGAATTCTTTTAATAATGTTTTCTTCCACATGAATTTCATACTATATGTGGATTAAAACTCCATGTAAGACTGGGGGATAGCTCAGAAGGTAAAGTGCTTGCTATCTAAGCATGAAGAGGTGAGTTCAGATCCCCAGCACCCACGTGAAAAGCAAGGCATGGCGCATAACCTGTAACCTGTGCAGGGTGGTAGAGTCAAAAGGGTCAATGGAAACTCTCTGATCAGTGAAAAATCCTGTCTCAAAAAATAAGGTGGGGGAATGGAGAGATGGCTCAGTAGTTAAGAGCACTGGCTGCTCTTGCAAAGGACCAGGTTCAGTTCCCAGCATGCACATGGCAGCTAAGCATCATCCATAATGCCAATTCCAGTGGATCGGATGCTCTCTTCTGACTATCAGGGCAACTGCACTCATGGGCACATATCTACACAGAGACACATAAATGCATAATAAAAGAAAATATCAGGTGAAAGATTACTTAGTGCTTAAGTGCACTGCTCTTCCAGAAACCTGGGATAAATTCCCAGTACCCATATGGCAACTAACAACTGTTAGTAACTCCAGTTCTAGGGGAATCTGATGCCCTCTTCTGACCTCCGCAGGTACTGAATGACATGTGTGCACTTACATACAGACAATACACTCAAAATACATACAAATAATTTTTAAGTACTTAAAAAAATTTTTTAAGAGTCTCCTGTTCTGCCACAATTTGTGTCCCTTGAAATCCAAATACTGAACCAGAACCAACATGTACTTCTAGTTAGACCAAAGCAAAGGACCTCAAGATAATTAGTGTCCTTATAAAAGATAATGTAAAAGCTAGTTCATCCCTCCCACTGCAGGAACTCAGGAACACTAACGGTGGGGGGGCGGGGGATGAATCTATTTTACCCTGATCTTGAATGCCATATTCTGTAGGATGTAAACTGAACTTCTCTTGATTTCAGGCCACTGTACACTGTACACACTGTAGCAACAAGTGCACAACATTGTGGAATAATTTGTAAATAAAGACAAATTAAATATATGCATTTGTTTCATAATTTGTGTAGTCATATCTGCAATAAATGAAATGTACAGTTATTCAAATAATAAATATCTATTAGCCTTATTTTAAGGGTATTTTCAGTGTGTACATGTATACACTTATTTTAAGTGCATACATGTATGAGCTGGTATGATGGACTATGAAGTCTTGAGCACTTAGTAAATACAAATCTTCCATTCAAGGAAAATGTAAATATATGTCAACTGTTCCTGAACTGAAAATGAGGCAAGTTAATTTATCTTTTTTTTTCTTTAACTTCAGTTGAACTTATTAACATCTTTGCATCATGAAGAATTTCTAGCTGACCCAGGCTGTGTATCTTATTCATACTTAATGGTATGTTAATTGAGGGGGCATGGTTCCACTTCAGATTATCAGCAGCCTGCCCTTTATCAGAATTAATTGGCCGTAAATATGGGATATTTCTACTTTACCATTTCTAGCCGCATATTTCTCATCTCCAAGTAAACTAAGCTACGTGGTGTTCATACAATCAAAATGATCTCATTAATTATTTTATATGAATTTTATTTAAATTTTATGACCCTGTTAGAAAATCTAAGATCTACATCTGTTTTTCTTCAAGTATTATTTTTGATGATGTCAAAGTCAGTGCACAATAGTTTATCTTTTTATTGCGACTGACGTTGAAACCACTGGTCAGAGGCATGGCAGGCTTTACCACCATCCAAAGCAGACTCTTTGAATAGAGACACATTTGCATAAAAGCTGACATTTTCAATCACAAAACATTATGGAAATAATGTGTTTACTATCATTTGGCAATGAAGATTTACATATAAAATGTTTGCATTCATTCCATTCCATGTACAATTCATCTATTCAACTGAATACAAAAATGTACTTAGCCACGTGCATGGAATAATATTGAAATGATTCAACATCTCTCTGTTAAATGTTATTCATAAAACAGTATCTCAATTATTGTAAAATGTTCTGTACATTTATTTTGTAATTTAGCAGTTACCAAGTTCATATGATTATTGAATACTTGAAATGTGGCAAATAAATAAAAATATAAACTCAATCTGTTAAGATTTACTTATCATTCATGCAAATTTCAACACTGGTACCTGGCCAGGGGCTGTGGTGTTGTAGAATGATCTAGTCATGCATATAAATCATTTCTTTTCTATTCAATAAGTCTTCTGTCTTTCTTATTTTTAAAGAAAGTAATGTTTTTCTGTTTTGTTAGAACATGGATTTGCTAATAGTTCTGGCTATATAGGAATCTTAAGAGGATTTTTTTTAGTAATTAGTTTTAAATTTTTGAATAATATTTTATATTCGCATGAATTCATAGAATTTGAGTAAATAATTGTGAATTAGCATGAAGCAGATGTCATGAACATAAAAGCCACTTTTACAATCTACCATGAACTTCTTTCAAATAATTTCCATAAAAACATGGTTAGGTGGTGAGATTTTATAACAAAAAGGGAAACAGAAGACTGGAAAAATTCTGTGTTTATTTTAGTATATGTGTAGAGCCTGCCTACTAAACTGAATTTTTTTCCAGGGTTGAAAAGTTAAAAATATGGTTTATTCAACACTTCTACTCTTTCAATAATAATTTATATTTTTACACATTTTTGTGAAATCATCAACTTTTGAATATTTGCTGCAAGATACCCAAACACAACAAATATATTTGTATAAAAATATTTCTTGAACTGTGAATTATCTTATTTTCACTAAAAATAAATGCCATTTGGTTTAGCACTGTATATACGAACCATGTTTTTGTCAACTATTCATCTGCTGGGTGACTAGATGCCTTAAATATCTCAACTATAGTGAATATTGCCACAAGAAATCTGGGAAATGCAAGTACCTTTTGAGAAATCTGATTTCCTTGGACCTGGGACATGACTCCCAGTTAAGAGCTCTGCTGTTTCTTGCAGCAGACCAGGGTTTTAATCCCAGCACCCACATGGCAGGTAACAACCATCCAAAACTCCAGTTCCAGGGAATTTGAAGCCCTTTTATGAACTTCAAGGGTACTGCATGGCACAGGTGTACTTACATACATGCAAATAATACACTGATAAGCATAAAATTAATTAAAAAATAAAGAGGTCAGATTTTCATTCCTTTGGATGCATAACTAGGAGAAGTATTAGTTAGGTTATTTTGGCATCCTTTATTTAATTTTGAGGGGAACTTTGCCTGTGTATGTTATTTATCTTTAATTTTTTAAAGAAATCATTTGAACTGTTTTTAAATGGAAATCTAAACATACTGTTAGGATGTATTTCCTCGATGACTGATGATATTGAGCAGTTTTCATAAATTTGTTAAACATTTCATCTCCCTCTTTTGAAAGTGTCTATTCAGATAATTTGTTTTGTTTGTTTTGCATTGGATTACATGCTTTCTCATTAAATAATTTTGGTTCCTCATATATACCTGATATGAATATTGTTATCTAAATTCTTGATTGATTTTTTTTCTATTCTGTACATTATATCCCTTCTCAGTTTCTTTTTCTAGTCATTAAAAATGTCCTATCTTAACCCACCCCATATACAGGGTTGGGGATTTGAACCTAGCTCTCTGTGTGTTAGGCAAGCACTTTGCCACTGAGTTACACAATAATCATTTTGTTTTCTCTTGTTTTTGCTTTATGTTTTAGGTTTTTCAGTATTATATCCTCTTTTGCTTCTCTTTCACTTTAAATTTTTTTATTGAAACATTGTGTGTTTCATGCAGAACATCTCAGTTAATCCTAATAATCTTTATATCCCTTTCACTACTGGCACCCCTCCATCACCACCCCCAACTTGAATCTATGCATTCTTTCATCTGTGGTAAAGTCTATTGTATCAAGTTAGTGTCGGCAAGTGATCTCCATGCAGGTTCATCTGCTCAGGTCTAGTCAGCTTACTCAGCGTCCTTCCCTTGAGGAAGACCTGCGCATCCTCACCCAACAGTAATCAGTTACTTGTTTATCTTTCATTTTATTCCCTCTTCCTGCATTTTTACTGAATCATGGTGAATTCTATATAGAATAACTAAATCAAACAGAATCCTCTTTATTTATCCTTCATTACCATGTTGGGAAGATTAGCTCATACTCACCCAGCAATAATCAGTGGCCAATATTTCTTCAGCAAAAATTGGGTTCTACTACCCATTTCTCCAGTTCCATGCTGAGTGTCTGCTTTTGCTTACATGGGTCATGAGCATGCCCAAATCACAGGATCATATGGACAGAGTCCTCAGAGCTTGTAGGATTCTATTCCCATACAATCTCACATAATCTCATTGGTTCCTTTCATCGCCTCTTCAGTAATGGTTCCAGAACCTTGGGTGAGTGAAACCATATAGGAGTACTGTTCAGGGGCTCACACTCTGCATAATCCTAATCTCCATTCTTTGGCCATTTGTGACCTTTTGTGCTCCTGGCCCTCTGTTGCCTGAGGGAGCTTCATTAATGAGAGTTGAGAGATTCATTAGTGTTCGTTTCGCTCCTTGTTCCATGTTGCGTGAGCTTTGGTTGCATTGTAGATGTTATTCTTAGCCATGGGCAATGTTTGTGTGTGACAAGTTGTGGTACTCTGTAGTAGTCTCTGGTGCAGCTGAAGCATCTTTGAAGAGTGGTGACTGGGATACCTGACTGTGTATCTGTAAGGATACATATTTTGTACTTAGTAAGAGGTTGTATTACCTTGGGGATATGACAGCCTTGGGGATTTCTATGAGGTTTATGACCTTTTCAGCCGTATGTATTTGGCTATCATTATAATACCACATATGAGTTTCCTTCCAATGAGTTGGCTCTAAGACCAACTAGAAAGTTGTTGATTGTCCCCAATATAAAAGTGTCACTACTGAACCAGTGTTGAATGTTGTGACTGTCATTCATATATTTGGTCATGAAGCTGGTGTTGGGCCATTAATCAATGAGATCTCCCTTGGCTGCTTGCACAGTGCTCTACAGAGCTATGAGAGCTGGCCTTCCTGGGAAGTGGCTTCTAGGTCAATTCCAGTTCCATTGCTCAAAATCTGGTCTCTATAGAGAACTTTAAAAAGTAATTTTAGTTATTATATCTATTGTATTTGCATGTTTGTATAGCTTGCATGTGAGTAAGTGTAGGCCTTTGCCATTCAATGCACATGGAAGTCAGAAGAAGTTTTCAGTTTCCCTGGACCTGGAATGATGGACAGTTAACATCGTGTATGTGCTGGCAATCGAACCTGGGTTTTCTAGCCAGTGCTCTTAACTGCTGAACCATCTCTCCAGCTCTAAGAGAACTTTTTAATGATTATGTGATTTCCATCCAGGAAATTTCTTTTTTTTTTTCATTCACAGAAGAATGGATGGAATATGTTAAAATACAGCAGTCACAAATAGGACATAATCACATTTTTCATAAAAAGTGGAAACTAAGTTTTAATAAATGAACAGAAATTAGATGATGGATGATTAGAGAGCAGGTAGGAGACTAATGAACTTGGGGGAAGACAGAACGAAGGACAACAGAGTGTAGAAGATCTCATGAATAAGATCAGAGCATGTATGGGACTGTCATTGTGTAACCCATTGATTTTTATTTAATTAATTTTATTTATAAATAATTATAATAAAAAAAGAAAAGGGTAATTAAAGGTAAAGCCTTAAATCTTAAATCACATAGTGACATTAAGAAGACCTCTAGGATAGTCAATAAGAATGTGGTTTTTGCCTAGTTTGCTATTTATTTAATTTATTTTATACTAATTATATTTTTAATGCTGAAAAATAACATTTACTTCAAAAAGAATTCTGTAGTGGTGACTATTTGCAAATACTCACATGTCAAATGTAATGCATTATAAAAAGTTTATGTTTTAGAACTAAAAATATGAAATAACAAAAATAAATATCATTTACAACTAAAGCAATATTATACAGAAATAATATTATGATAGTATTATTTAAGCAAATCATAATCAAAGATGTTGGACTTTTATCTCAGTTTAGTGACTTTCAATCCTTAGCATAATATTTAGTCACTAATATTATAGATTATGGTTTTTCTATATTTTTGTAGATAATTTTTTACTGTTAAAAATCTATTCCAAGAAAACAGTTTGTAAAGGAGATTTTTTAAAAGCTGGAATCAGCATGATTCCTGAAAGCAAACATTATCATGAACATATATAAAAGAACTAAAATTTTCTTCACTATAATTAAAGGACAATTGAGTGTTTAATAAAGTCTAATATGTGGCAAAGCAGAAACAAAAATACTTTAGGGGAACTAATCAGGAGTATACAGAACAAATCCACTAATCAATTTACATTAGATTTCTCCTTTACTGATTCTCACTCTTTAAAAATAATTTCGTGACCCAGTGACAAATTGTATAAATGGAAAGAAAACTATCATAGATAAAGTAGAAAAGAAATACCGAACAGATTTGTACTGGAAAACATTTATTCCTCTGCAAGTTGAGCTCTTTCCTCCATCACACTATGCCAGATGCTGCCTTGTCTACAAAGCTGTGGGCTGTGGTGAATCCCTAAGGCACTATAAACAAAATCAAAACCTGGCTCTGTTATCACAGTTATAGAAACACCTATGCTAAATAGCCCTGTGTTGTGAAACAGGAAAAACTCTGAATGCAGAACTTTCATTGTGTTCAATTTATTTTATATTTCTGATTAAATTGCCCATTCAATGACAAACTTTAATAGCCGAATAAGAGCGCACTCTTCAAAGCCCAAAATATGCTGTGAACATATTCCACACATGGTCTATTTGTTCTGCCACTTTGATAGAAATTAGATGATTGTTATCTGCTACTAAAATTTATACATATGCATACACATGAATGCATACATGCACAATAAATTATTTCATGAATTTACATTTTCAAATATAATACTGAATTTGTGGTCGATTAATATTCAAAATGTATGCTTTTCCCAGATAAAATTTTATGAGTTCAAACTAAATTTATTAGGTTCTTTTAAATATTCAGTTATCTGTGTTTTGAGGGTTGTGTATAAATCAAGTATTTAAATATATCTTCAGTATTTAGCCTTGTTATATTTGTATCGTTATGTTCAGTAGGATAGACCAATGCCCCCCTTCCCTGCAAGCTGTGGTAAAATGTTTAATCAAGGTCTTCACATGAATTCCTTCAAGAGAATAATTGCACATATAATGTGTAGAGTAATGCAAAGTTAAAAAGAATATTTAATAAAACACTGGCATCATTCCAGTTCCAGTTTAAAGAGCAGATATCTGATGTCAGGGAATATTTAACTTGCATTTCATTTCTCTCTTTTGTTTTCTTTCTCCTTGAACCAATGACACTGACTTTTGACTAGAAATGTCTGTATTCTCTTCTTTTGTACTTATGGAAAACTTAGGATGCTAAAGCTGTTCGCTTATCTTTCTCTTTGTTTTAGGGAGAGAGTACAATACTGGATTGCTTGATGTTGAAATGATATCAGTTGATACAGGGTATAAGAAAGGCAGGAGTGAAATAAAATGTGAAACCAGATTTTGAGAGTGCCAAATTCTATTCTTCTTAGATAATTTTGGTAGTAAATGATTGCTGTTATATTTTTAAACTTGCAAAATTCTCACTAGCATAATCATGCACTTTAAGGAAAATGTATCTGAAATTTACTCAACATAATCTCTTGTTCATTGCTTGATTTTTTCTCCTTATAGCAGATATTTATTAAGCTGCACTAAGATTTTCTTTATGGCTGGCATTCCCACAAGGACAGGCTGCAGGTGTTACTAATCACAGAACACTGCGTCCTTCACCCATGACGTCCTATAGCTAATGTGAATCCTCATGATGATGTCTGAGCAGGTCTGCCCCTATCTAATCTCAAGGCAGCTTCTTTTACTGTTGTCTTTAGTTTATTTTTATATTATCTTATGACTGTGTGTACGATGCAGGTGAGCATGCATGCCACAACTCTCTTGTGAAAGACAAAGATGTCATTGAAGATTCTGTTCTCCACTGTATCTATGGGTTCAGAGGATCAAACTCAGGTCATCAGACTTTCACAGTAAGCACATTTACCTACTGAGCCATCTCAGACACATCAGGCCAGCTTTTAATCAATGTCTGAACTCAGTTGCCTTATGTATGGTCAGTGTGAATTCTAGTATCACATGATGTGCCCCAAAGAGCTACGCATGCTGTGGCTCTCCCACCATATGCTTTTCACCCAGCTCCCAATGTCTTTTTGTTAAGACTCACCCTCTCATAGTGGAGATCCTGCTTCCTGCTTGGGCTGGCCCAGAGCACAGGGACCCAAACAAAGTACTTTTCATTAATTGCAGTAGTCTCTTGAAATCACTTTGAAAGTCACTTGTATGAAGATACCTGTCTTAGTTCTCCTTCTAAGGAACATAAATTCAGACATATCTGCTCATTTATCAACTACTTGTTACCATGAAAGAGTTTCACAAAAATAAATGGATGAGACTAACTCAGTAATTCATTACACTCAGAAACAGCTATAAACTAGATAGAGTTCAAACAACTGAAGAAATAATATTATCTATACTAAAGGTGGAACATGTCTAGGTAAAATAGTTTTCTTAAGTTTCCAAGACCAAAACAAATCATATTTTCCTGGCCCCAAAAGAAATACAGAATTACTAATATTTACAAAAACACCTGTCCTGACTGCTATTTTAAAGAAATCTATAATCATTATGAAATGTTCTATATGAAATACACAAGAATTCAATAAAAGTATATTTTAAAATCCTGAATAATTTAGAAAGCTGATATTTTATCACCTTAGGTTCCACTCTATTTCAATGTTCTATTTGGAAAAAAGATTAATTTCTCAGTTTTCATTCCAGTTATTTTTGTAGTCTTGTCTTTTTTGGTGCTTTTATGCATAGCAACATTTATTCTTTATTTATAAATTCTAATTCTGTCTTTATCTCCTTTAATGGTGTGATTCTACAGCAGTGTTATAAAATTGAAGCATTTAAAGTTTACTTACCAATTTTGATAACTACTGTGGTATGATGGAAAGAATAGAGTCCTTTTAGAAATATGCAATCCAGGCAATTCAGACAAAATTTTTTGTCAGTCAAACCTGTGTTCTAATGACCGTCAGGGAAGAATGAAAGAGCCATGCTTTTTAATTGTTCTTTCCTAATGGAGTGGCACTTTAAGGCTCATAGTTTTTATATGGTACATGCCATTTTAACTACTGCTGTATTGTTTTATGTATTCAAATTGAACACTTTACATGTTTCACTTGGATCCTTAAACTGATCTAAGCATGAAGGGCACAATATTATAAACTGAACATTAGCTAAGGGGAGTGTACAATGACTCAGTATCAAAGTAGCAAATGCAGCAGTATAGCCAAGAAGATCAGAGCCAGAAATTAACTAAGACTTTGGAGCAAAGAAAAGGACAAAGCAAAGCAGTGAGTTTGGCCTGATTCAAAACTTGAAACTCATACTGTGATCTGAGTTGGATTCCTAATAAAGGGCAAATATGAAATATTATTTGAATATATTTTGAATCTGTCTTCTGTGTTCTATATGCTTATTATAAAATTACAAATGATCATTTATATCGAGTCAAAAAGGTGAAATTTGGAATGCATAGCAATAAAGAGATTTATAGAATATGATACTTCACTCTAAGTGAATTAGTGTGCAATAATCGGTAAATTCCTTTATAATGCTCTAAAATTTTACAGATAAGATGGCAGCTTCTCCTCATAAGTTGTTGAGAATTCATGGGGGAGCTCTGCTTTGAGGGATATCTAATTTGGAGTGGATAATTATTTCTTATTTATAAAGATGTATTTACAATATTTTGTGAAATTATCAAAACAAGATCTTTTTAAGTGAGACTTGGGATAGTAAATAAAAGATTAAAGAAAATAAGTAGCTAACAATATTAATCTGAGTAGTCTCAAAATTGTAATAAAATAAAATTATGCCATAAAAATTTAAGGAAACAATAATCTGTAATAATACTCTTGACATGACATAAATAATATTCTATTAGTAACTATGACTAAGAGATGTACTGTTCTTTCCATTGGGCAATAAATGGGAACAACTAAAAAGGCATGAGATAATCATGAGTTGCATTTATTCAGCAATTCTAGTCATATATGAATGCTCCCAAGGAAAAGACCTAGATCATGATCATTTAATATATTTATGGATTTAATTGAAGGCATATCAAGTCTTAGAGAAAATTATTTCCAATTGCTGTTTTATTAAGTATTCTTAGTCTTTTTTCCATATAAGGTATTTTTCTAATTGTCAAGGTTGTTAGAAAAAAACTTATATTTATGAATGTAAACTACAGTTGATCAATAAGTGTGCTAATCTTTAATGGCAACACATAAATATCCTGTAAAAGAAATTATGGGGGAGAAGATATGTTAATAAGGATCTAATTAAATTGTGTAAGATTAAGAAAATATTGTGCACTGTATTGCTCTGTATCTCCTGGTCTCATGATCGCTACTCTTCATAGTCACAGGAAGGGATTTAGAATCACCAAGGAGACACACTTGTGGGTGTGTCTGTAAGAGAAACATAAAAAAAAAAAAGACATAACTGAAAAAAGACCCACCCTAATTGTGAGCAGCATTAAGCTTTGGATAGGAATTCCACAACGAATGAAAGTGGGGAGAAAAAGATAAAGGCTGGGCCTTTCAGTAGACTCCCTCTGCTTCCTGACTCTGGAAACATTGTGACCTGGTGTCTCAGGCTCCTCCTGCCTGCCCTGCCTGCTTACCAGGATGGGGAGGGACTTTGATTCATAAAGAACCCTTCTTTCTTTTGGTTGCTTTTGTCAGTTATTTTGTCATGATATGGAGAAAAGGAATGTAGATGACTCCAGATAACCACAGTGTACCATGTATTTCAAAGATCTGGCAGGACTTTAATGTTAGGTGTTTTTATGATGGCCCAGCAGTTAAGGGCACTGACTGCTCTTGCAAAGGACCAGGGCTTGCTTCCTAGAAACCACATGGTGGCTAACAGCCCTCTTTAAATCCTTTCTATGGGATCTGACGCCCTCTTCTGGTCTCCTCAGGCATTCACAAAACAGGTGTACTTGCATACATGCCGGCAAGAGACTCATACACATAAAATAAAGTAATAAAAATTAAATAGTTAAAAATAAAAAGAAATAAGTATGTGAGGAGATAGATATGCTTGATCTCTAACTAAACTATGAATCTGGTGAAGTAACAAAGAGCTAGCAAGAAAGAGTGTGACCTGGATACATTATTGTCACTTTATCCTCAGTTCGATGATGATTGCAAGACTTCATTGTTGTTGTTGTTTGTTGGTTTGTGTACTCCCACCCATGTTTGAACCTAGCACCTGACACAAGCTGTTCAGCCCATCTACCACTGCACTGCATCCCCCAGCAGTGACCTGGATATTATACAAAGAAATACTTTGTAAAATGAAACATATAAGTAAAATCTATAAAAATAAAGTGAATGGAAGATGTATGTATAATATTGATGTGTTTTGAAAAATGGAATATATAAAAGAAGTGATTAAAAGAAATGTTTAAGGTAGTCCACAGAGATTTGGCCTTTTCCTTTCTTGGCATGAAATCCCTTTGATTGTTATGTTTGCACTCGCCCTAAGAAAAACAGTGCATAAGAAGAAACAGGTAGTTCAACACAATGCTGTTTGTGAATTGTCTCCTTTACGGTAAAGACAAGAGCGCATATAAAATAATTTTGAAATTTATTCAATATCATTTATTTGTTTGTTTATTCAGTTATTTATTAATTTAGTGATTTTAGTTTTATGTGTATCAGTGTTTTGCTTTCATGAATGAAAGTACACAACTTTCATGTAATGCCTCTGAGGCTAGAAGAAGGCATTAGCTCTTCTGGAACTGGTGTTATAGATGGTTGTTAGCTACCATAGGGATTTTGGAAGTGCAGCCAATGCTTCTGTCTACTAAGCCATCTCTCCAGCTCCCCATAGTTTACTTTGTTTTAAAAGTGAAAACAACATGCAGAATCTAAGTATTCAGAGTCTCCTAAAACTTTTCATCATCAAGGTGAAGAAACAAGCGATGGAGCCTGAACCTGTGTTCTTCATGTCAGCAGAGCCTTCATGAAAGTGGTTAGTGGCCTTTTAAGATAAATTTGAGACAGTTACTCTTCCCCACTGTCATTAACAGGGCAAAGCAGAAAGATAGCAACTGTCTGTTAAATGGAAATGGAGTTTCACAGAGAGGGAATCTGGTGGGAATTTTTGTTGTGGTGGTGGTGGTGGTTTGTTTAATTGTTTGTTAATTTTCAACTTGGTCATCACAGCTTCCAGAACTGTAAGTATTACATTTTTTCATATATAAATACTCAGTTCATGCTACTTGTTAAAACATACCAAACAGACACCAACTGTTTAATAGCTCCCTACAGATCTTGAACTATAATTTTCATACCTTAAACGTTCCTGGAACATGACAAGGTAATTAGTAAATTAGAAGATACTCCTTATTTTGCTGTCAAAAGTATGCTACTGTTTTCTCAGCTCATTTAAGACATTTGCCTCATCATCTACCATATAATTTCTTCTACTATTCTAATATTATTTCTTTACCACCTGCTTCATAATTCAATATTTTGTTTATGTGAGCACATGTTTTAGTGTCTCCTTATTCTCCAGCACCACTAAGTATTACTAGTTATTTTAGAAGTCAGTGTTTAAGTAACATTACTTATTTATTATGATGTTTTCATTATGCTTGTCTCATTAATCATATGAGATATACCACATTTTCCTTAGTGCATTTAATAAGCAAACCATCAATCTAAGAACAAAACTGGGGTACTTAACTGCAGTGCTTCCTAACAATTTCATCATCAGTCTCAGCTCAGGTTGTTTCTCTATAACTTCAGGTTTTCAACCAAAGCCGTCAAATCAGAAGAAGACCCTTTGTAGAGTCAGAAAGCCCCTCTAAAATCAATTATGCATAAGACACATGGATATACTTGTCAAATGTCTCAAACAATCGTCAGGGTACCAAAGGAAGAAAGAGGGTCTGGCTTGCAAAAACATGTGTCTTAAATGTTGAGCATTTTTATTTTCTTCTGAAGTGGTGTATATGTCACCTTTAAAAAAGACTGCCTGGCCATCTTAGACATATTTGAAGCTATAACTAAATATTATGAATTATGTGAAAATGAAAAAATGTTGGACTTTTAATTTACTTAGAGAAAATAAAAAGAGATTTTGGGTTTATGTATGCTTGATGACACAGTTATCATTATACACATGAATAGTATTTGCTATTTTATGCTTTAGATTGGAAAGTAATGAAACAGTGAGGAAAATCATTAAGTTAATGAAATGTCAATGAAGCGTGCTTGCTTTCCCCACTTGTCATGAATATAGTCTTGCTGCATCTATTAGATTTTATCAGAAGTCATACAGAATAATCAATGATATGCAAATGCTCTTAACACCCGTATTATAAACTGCATGCATAAAGAACAATCTAATTAAGTTCAATACCATTTATGGAAGTTCCGTTCTAAAATTTTACCCCCAATCTTTTCTCAAATAGGTATTAAAGAATAATTTATGTACTAAACCTGTCTGTGATTAAAACAACAGCAACAACAACAAAACTAAACTAGAATAGAAAACAATGTAAGAATTATGGTTATCATGGATTATATTCTTTTTACAAGACCAACCTTGCTGCCATTGCTTTCGCATCCCCCACGCTAAATATATAAATTACTTTACAGTTAAATAGCTATAGAAACCTGTAGAATTTTAGATTTTAACGACATCCTAAATTTTACTGGCATTTTAATTTACTAACAAGTAAAATTAATAGAGAATTTTACCTTCAACATAGGATCCCATTATAGTGTTTCTGGTCATTTTCTTTATCAAGAATTGGAAGAGTTCTTGACTAAATAGCTAAACAATTTTTGCCATTGATAATAAGAAAGCTTAAATATCAAGTGTGTGCCTTTCTTTCACAGTGCTAAGATTCAACAAAGCACCATTGAACTTACTGTTCCACTGGAAGAGATCCTCTCACGACTCAAACAAGTCCTCCATTTCTATCTGGAAGAGTTAAGAAACAGACTAATAAGAACTTTACAACACAAACACTGAAGAAAAGAGAGACGAAAAAGTATTCAGAAGATAAAATATCTTGAGGAAATTACAGAAAAAAAAATTTCAAAAAGTTTAAAATAAGCAGCAGCATTAATGTTTGTGTCTTTCATTTGCTGTGTAAAAATGGAGACCTGCAAATTAAGGATAGGTAACATCAGTGACAAAAGTAATGGTACATAAGCAAGTAATTTCAAACAGTCTTTTTCATTGGATACCATTAATAAACCAAGTACTTACAACACAGTGAAAAAAAAAATAAGGAAAAAAAGTAAAAGAAAAAAAACCTGAGATTTGAAAAACATAATGATGTTTATCAAACACTAAAAAAAACTGATAAAAATAAATAGAAAGGAACAAATTATCAACATTGGCGTAAAGCAGAAATTCATTCATAATTTGCCACCTGATAAAACAGAACAATTTCTCTTGAAGTAGGAATAGATCATCTCTATTCGCATGCAAACAAAAATTCAACCATGATAAAATTGGAATGCTTAGTCATATATTTAATACTGTAATCAAATGTCAACAGAAATATCAGAAATTATTTTTGTGATAGAATATTTAATGAGAGGACATGGCACAAAATTAACATTAATTTTACATAATTATTTCCAGAAAATAATATTTAGTAAACCCAATATTATATAGATATCAAAACCAAAGACAAAAATAGGAATAAACTTAAAACTTTTCAAAACATTAGAATTTATAAAATTCTAATAAGGTCTTAAATATCAGCAAATCAACTCATTCTATATTAAAACTGGATACCATGATCAAATGTGATTTCTTCCAGATTTGTATATAACTCATCATTTACAAATAAGAGAATTCCATCTGTAATGTTAAATTATAATTATATATTATAAATTATATAATGAGTATGTGAGACACTTAGCAATTAATTTGTGATAATTCATTCCGGTAAGTTAGACATGGAAGGCAGTTATCACTTATTTGATAAAAATAATTCACGGACAACTACAAATACAAGTTTAATTAATGACATTCTGAATGCTGTATCCTGAAGATCAGGAACAAGGAAATGATGCCCATTGACATATCTCTTAATACAATACTGAAATTCCAGCAATTTTAATAATAATAAAAAATCATAGGAAAAGAATAACAAAATAGAAAAAGTGTACAATCTCATTTTCCATGTACAGACTAAATGGAAATTCACCAAAAAGATGGCTTCAAATGCTATATGTTCTGAGAGGATTGAAAGCCTCTGATTCCTTATGTTCATGCACCAACTCTGGCTCTTACATGCTTTCTGCCCTCCCGTTAGCAGTGGTCCCTGAGACATAGGTGGGTGAGGTTTAATATAGAAGTACATGAAAGAACACATACTCTGAAGTCTTTTATTCTCTGTATCCTGACCAGCTGTGGCATTCTGTATGAGTCACATTCTGTCACATAAGGATGCATGCCTGGTAAATGTTGAGGGATGCATTAATATTCTCTCTATCCCATGTTCTGCTATGAACCTGTCACAATGGTAACAGCATGTACAAGAGCCATACCAATTCAATCAGACAAAAACCTAGCATAAAACTGGGGAACTGGGAAGCAGACTTCAAACATGGCCAAGGGACAATCCGCAACCCATTACTGCTGTCAGAAGGAGTGTGGATCTTCTTTAAAGAAATGATTAGGTAGGCTGATAAGACTCTAGTGGATGAATTTGCACGGAGTGACATTTGGCCACAAATTCTTGACTAGACAGTCCTTAACATATATGACAGAATGCATAAAATTTGGTATAAGGAGCCTGGGAGGATAGTGCAGGTGGGGATGGGATCTAAATTTTATTATGTTCTGTCATGTTAAGTGCACAAGAACACAATATAAAAATGCATTAAAACCTGTATTTAAGAAATCAAGAAGATGTTGAAATAATCACAAAACAAGCATATTGTGATATAAAAGTAATGAATATAAACTTGAGTCAATGAAATTGGAATTACCGTTTAAAGATTTTAAAAATATACTTATGTATTGAACATTAGAAAACAATGAAATGTATAAGAAAATAAACGCACTGAGATACATGCTATGTCCATAAGTCACAAGGCTCAATATGAAGGCATCAAAAAAATCTAAATATTTACTAAAATTTCTCACAGCTATATGGATTTGTAAAAAAGAGTATTTTAAAATTTACAGTAAAACTGCTAGCTTAAGAGTCTCTAATATTAGTCCTCAAGTCACAGTATCATGGGTAAGAATCTGTTTTTTCATAAATTTTGGTAGACTGAAAGAAAATCATATGTACCAAAATTTATTCAACATTGCAATCATAACTGCAAAACACAACCATGGAACTAAAATTAAGCTAAAATGTCCCAGATATTGAGCTAGGCAAAGAGTTGTCTAGTGAGATATAGTATGGCAAGATCTAGAAAAGGAAATTATGCAAACCATGATCCCAGAAAATAAATAAAATAAAATAGTGTCCTGTGAGAGCCTCTGTGACACTCACTGGATAGAGAATGAGAATATTCACTGTAGATTTAGAGGAGAATGTTTTCAATATCAAAACCTTAATATTCAACAAAAAGTTAATAAACTGCAACAGAAATACAAATTGAAACAAACCACCAAAACTAACTTGTGTTAGAATTCCCTAGATATACAAATTATCTGACATAAACCACTTATATGATAAAAATTGGTGTTGTGGTTCAGAGATTTCAGTCTATGCTCACTTTGTTTTCTCTGAGCTTCTATTGACAGAAGATCATAACAGCCACTATATGACAGAACATTGTTTTCCACAATGTTTTGAATAGGAAGGTCATGGACAGGGACATAAAAAGAAAGAAAGAGTGAGACATAGGGAGAGAGATAGAGAATATGAAGCTATGGACAAGAGTTATGACTCCACAGTATGGGCTCACACTCAAGAAACTGCTCGCTTCAAGTCGTTCCCCATGCCCCACATCTCTACATCCTCTTAGTATCCAATCAAATTAAGCACCTATAAACAGATTAATTCCAACATAAGCTGAAAGCCAAGTTCGGAACATCACTGCATGATGGATCAAGACTTGGATACATGAACCTTTGGAGAAGATTACTGATAAATACCATATCACTATCTGGTCAGAAAATGGAGAAAATACAAGAAGAGGTATTTTACTAAAGACTAAATTCTGAGGGCAAATAAGTCATGAAAAGATCTGGAACCATATTATAATAGCCTGTAAAGAATCTGAAATGGGAACCACCATAAGATTTGCTAGATTTCTTTGTAAAACTAAAGATAACTGGAAGACAATGACAAAACTAAAATCCATTCCAGCTGATGGAAGATGGGGCAATCACACACTGTTGGAATTCTAATGTGGTGAGTAGGCAAATACAGATAAATTAAATAAATTAGGTAAACTAAATCATCAAGAGTAGGACTGGAGAGAGAGGGGTCAGCAGTGAAGAGCATTGGCTCCACTTGCAAAAGACTTCGGTCTGGTTCTTAGCTCCCACAAGGTGCCTAACTACTGTCTGTAACTTCAGTACGAGAGTCTGATACCCCCTTCTGGTCTCAGGAGGCAGCTATGACATGAGTGCACTGCAGGCAAAACACTCAGACACATTGAGGTGGTTTGAATGAGAAAGTGTTCCATAAGCTGCAAGAATTTGCACATTTTGTCCCCAGTTGGGGATGCTGTTTTGGGAAGTTTTAGGAGATCTGCCTTTCTGTTTCCCATGCCTGATTGAAGATGAGATCATTTTGCTTTCTCCTCTGCATACCTCTGCCTCTATGTCTCCCCTGCCATTATGGAGCCGGATTTCTCTGGAACTATAAGCCATATAAATCTTTCTGTCTATAAGGCTCCTTGGTCATAGTGTTTTATCACAGTAACATGTTGAAAGGTAACTAAAAGAATTTGATCTGAGGAATGGAATACTGCTATGAAGAACTCAACCATGAGTGTTTGGGGGAATGTGGAAGACTTTAGAAAGTATTTGACTGCTGTAAGCAGAGCTTAATAGGTCATTCTAGTAGGAGCCTGGTAGAAAGTAATGCTGAGAATAATGTAGTTTTAGAGGGTATTAATGACTCAAGAAACACATGGAATATTTTGACAGTCTAGCTGGTCTGACCACAATCTAAGAACTGGCCTGAAGCTAATTTGAAAGTGATGAACTAATTTCTTTGGTGGAGCAAATTTCAATACATCCTAGCATTGAATACATGATGTGATTATTAATGTTGAAATCTACGATGGAAAGAATAAGTGCTGTAGAAAGAAATGCAGAATGTACAGCTTGGTTTGAAAAGAACTAGGAAGTATTACACTAGAGCTAAAACAGAAAATCTGCTAGCGTGGATAACGTAGGTCAGGGTCGATTTCAGGCTGATAGCCAGACATGGTAGAGTCATTCACATGGTGCTGGTTTAGAGGCTTGACAGATGCAAGAGTGAATGGATGATTGATTCTTCTTTAATGAGTTTCAGAGAGCCGCTGATGGCCAGCTGCATGTTATAGGGAGTTACTGCATAAAAAAGGCCTTGATTGATCAAGAGGCTGGGACAGGCCATTGCCTGAAGCTGTGACAGTGAAGCCTATTTGGCAGTAGAGATCCCAAGACACTAGAGATTCTAGAGCCATGAAATATCTGTCTAGGAAAGCTGCCTACCAGCCTGAGAGAGAAATGTTGCACATAGCAAATCTTGAGGGGCTAAGTCATCTAAGCCCTTTGGAAACAAATTCCCAGAAGTCAGACACTGAGCAACTGGATTGATGTTTTCCCTGATGGTTTTCATTCTTGGTTTGCTGTGGCATTTCCTCAGTATGTTCCCATTCCACCCTTTTGGAGTAGGAATGTGTATTAAGTTCCACTGTTTGCAGAATATACGTAATCTGTATTTTTTATTTTTCAGGGACTTACAGTTATTGAAGAGATTGCCTTGGACTAGAAAGTCCAAAAATGACACTTTGAACTCTGGACTTTTGAGTAGTATTGAGACTGATAGAGATGATGGAGACTTTTGAAGGTGGAGTAAAAACATTTCGAATTTTATATGGTAATGAGTCTACGGGGGTTACACAGTGCAATGCAGTGGTTTGAATGTGAATGTATATATAATGTATATATAAGCTACAAGTATTTTCACATTTTGTCCCCAGTTAATGGTACTGATTTTGACAGTTATAGGAGATATAGCCTTGTTGTAAAAAGCAGATTACTAGGGCCAGGCTTTGAGAGTTCTTAATCCTTGTCAACTTTACAGTCACTCTTTGATTAATATGCCTTCTAGAAGATGTGCTCACTTTACAATCACTCTTTGATTACTATGCCTTCTTGAAGATGTGATCACTCAACATTGGGCTTTCTGCTCTAGCTGCCTCTGCTTTTCCATCCCCTCCATTCCTGGCATGATTCCCTATGGATCCACGACCCAAGTACACTCTTCCTCCTATAAGTCACTTTGGATATGGTGTTTGATTATAATAACAGGATAGTAAATAATGCACAAATAAATTGATAAATAAATAAATTTATAAAATGTACTGCAAACCCTAACTATAAACATAGATACACATGAATGCAAACAGACATACACCCATGTGTTGGGGTTGGAGAGATATGGCTCATAAGTTAAAGAGTACTTGCTGTACAAGTATGTGTACTGGAGTTTAGATCCAAGAACACATATAAGAAGCTGGGCATGATCCTCTTCATGTTGACATTCTGAGCTCCTGGGCATGAAGACTGCTGCCAGCCTAGTGAAAAATGAAACTGTGAGATCTAGGTTTAATGAGAGAGCCTGTCTCAGAAGGGAACAAGGCAAAGAATGATAGAGGAGGACTTGTAACCTCTTCCTCTAGCCTCTGAATGCTCACAGTGTCAGCAGATCAGTCACATGCACCATCGTCACAAACCTACATAGTACAAATGCACACAAACACAAACACACATATACACACATTTCCATATATATATATATATATATACAAGATTAAATATATATTAAATAATCATATATTTCATCTAGGTAGTTGAACATTTGAACCCATAGTGCTTGTGAGAGATGCACAATATCTGGGCAAGTCAAAGCCAGACAAAATCTTAGCATGAATAGGGGGAAGAGCAAGAAGATCCAGGTTTAGCTGTGAGTCTATTGGCAATTGATAGGAAGAAGGAGAGTCACTTTTCTTTAGGAATATGATGCTGACTCCTTAGGTTGACCAGAGCCCAGGGATGGACACACAACCAAGAGTATTTGGGGAATACAAATTAGACTCTATATGTCACTTTTAAAAAGGAAAACTAATATCAGAGGACATGAAATCAGAGAGAGAGTTTAGTAGGGTGGTGTCAAAAATGGCGAACAGGTTCTAAATATGATCAAAATACACTGTATGAAATTCTCAGATTATCAATCAAATATTTCTCTAAACAAAGAATTGGTGAATCTTTCAGAGCCAATAACTTGGTTGTTTATATGGCATGGTAATACAGAAGAGGTTACTACATTTGAAAAACACTGCTTATGTAATAGCATTGATATTCCTTTTGTTTGCTTCTTTATTGTTTGCTTTTCTTTGAAACAGTGTTTTCCTCAATTATCAGTTGTCCAACAATTTACTGTGTAGATCAGGCTGGATTCAGTTTCAGAGACATCCACCTGCCTCTGCATCCCTAAATGCACAAGCCACCAGGGGTATCTCCTCGGTGCTGTTCTTTACAAATATATTTTCATAAAAAATGATCTAAATATAACAACGTACTTTAAATTCTTTTTCTGAAATTAGTTTTTATACTTTTTTCAGGTTACTTAGATGAATATATTTTCTTTATTTTCACCCCTTCTGGTCCCCTGACAAATCCTCCCATGCTCACATCTCTCTCTCTCTCTCTCTCTCTCTCTCTCTCTCTCTCTCTCTCTCTCTCTCTCATAATTTCTTGTCTTTTTCTATTGTTACACAAACACACACACATATGAGTATATAAATATAAATATATATATATATATATATATATGTATATATGAGTATATATATCTGAGTCCAACTTGGATTAAATAGTGTCTCAGGGAGGTAGTTCTGGAAAAATCTGATTTTTCCCTCTTTCAGTATTCTTTGATTGTCTGTAGTTGTTCATTTTCAGGTGGGACCCCATGAAATTTCCCCCATTCAAATTGACTTGTCAAATGGCTTATCATGCAGATCTTGTCTTGTTAGACTACCATGCTCTGGAGATTTCATGGTGTAGCTTCCCAATCATGTCTATACTGAGTAGCAAACAGCAGGTGTCATAGCACTCTGTTTCTTAGAATCTCTCTACCCCACTTTTATGATGTTCCTTGAGACTTAGGTGTAGAGGTTGCAATTTCACTTATCTCTACATTTAACCTCTTGCAGAACTTTGCAATAGTATTTATCTTTGTAAACAGAATCATCTTTGATGAGTGCTTAGAGCTATATGTGTCTGTCAATATAAGGCTATATATTAGAATACAGTAAGAAGTTATATTGTTCTGGGGAAATGACAAAAGTAGGTTCTTCTCTGGGGTCCCTGACCTCTCCAACTATATGTACTTGGCTCTGTATTTCCTATTTATTGGGCTTTATGTTTGATTGAACAGCTGTTGATCA
This sequence comes from Eospalax fontanierii, assembly GCA_035773235.1. Classification (NCBI taxonomy): domain Eukaryota; kingdom Metazoa; phylum Chordata; class Mammalia; order Rodentia; family Spalacidae; genus Eospalax; species Eospalax fontanierii. Next base: position 21,127,982 of record CM069534.1, read on the forward strand.
ATTAGCCTATTGAATCAATAGAGATAATTTTCTGGTTTGGTTTAGAGTACTATAGTCAGAATGGATAAGATCAGGAAAGCATTTGATGACATATGCTTGTGTGAACATGGGCAGATACTGCTGATAGGGTCAAAAACTGGTGCAATACTATAAAAATCAGAGTGGGGAATTCTTAGAAAACGACTACTCTTTGACATGTAACTAAAGTTCTCAGTTTTCTACTATAGTGATATTTGTTCAAACATGTTTGATCAATACATACATATAAATTGGAAACAAACTAAATGTTGTTAACCCCATCAAGGGATCAATAGATAATTAAAATGTAGGACATTCACACAACATAGTTTTATTCAACTGTAAAATAAAAAAAAAATTAAAACACAAAATTTACAAATAGATGAATGGAACTAGAAACTCTTATACTAAGGTAATTCAGACTCAAAAAAAAAAAAAGAACAAGGCAACAGAAAACAAAAACAAAAAATACAAGCAATGCATGTTCTTCTCATTTGAAGATCTTAGCATAGCTCCAAATTCTTAGATGTGAGCATGGATAATGAAGAAACTAGAGGTACCAGTAAAATAAAAAAGTATCATGGGAGGAAAGGGGGAGGAGCTCACGGATTTACAAAGGGGAAGGGATGCACAAAGGGTGAGAGAGAGGAGAGATAAAAATATTTACAAGTGTGAAAAAACAAAGAGAAATGCATTATTGAATGTGTGTGTGGGTGTGTGTGAGAGAGAGAGAGAGAAAGAGAGAATAGCTATAGGCTATATAACAACAACACTGAGAGGCATTGGAAACAACCCTCTGAGTTGTTAGTATGTGTAGTTCAAGAAATTCACAGAATAATATATATGTCCACAGCCTTTGATTTTTTTCCAGATCTTGAAGGTAATACCTTACAACTGAAGACACAATTTAGGACAGAAAACTTGGAGCAAGTGAGTTGAAACTTACCTGGAAGCCTCCTCCTCAAAGACCAACTGTGAAATTATCAGAAGATAATATGCAAGCTGCAAAGAGATAAGGCCAATGAATGATCCAATACAGCTGTAAAACTTAATAATCAAATATTTTGTGTTTAAATATTACAGAGGTAAGGCTTAAGAGACAGCTCAGCAGTTATGAAAATATGCTACTCTAACAGTAAATGAAAATTTGGTCACCAGCTCCCATGTGCAGTGTCTCAGAATTGCCTTTACATTCAATTCCACAGGTTCCTACACTCCTCTGGCCAAGGCAGCCATCAATACACACGTAGTACACATACATCCATAAACTAAGACTCACACCTACATACATACATAAAATACAAAATTTCAAATAAATATTTAAATACTATATCAGAGGGAAATAATTTTAAATTTATTATATAATTATTAAATATGTTATATATTATATATGTGTGTATAGTGAATCAATAACAGTCCAAGCATTCTGATTATTATATCTTTTAGCATTTAGGACATGTGTTGGAATGACTTTTGCAATAAAGACCTAACTAGACTAAAGTCTTTTACCTAAACTTGCAACTAAAATTGTTTTTCATAATGTTAACAGGTTTACTGGACCATATTATCCTCTAGTGACCTGGCATATGACCTTAAACCCTCTATAACCTCTCCTTTCCTGTAGGTGGTTTGAATGGAAATGTCCCTCATAGGTTCCAAGTATTTGGACATTCTGTACACACTAGATGGCGCTGTTTTGAAAAGTTTAAAGAGATGTGGCCTTGCTGGAGGAAGTCCATTACTGGTGATAGACTGAGAATTTTTAAGTCTTGACAGATGTCCAGTCATTCTCTGCTTCCTGTACTTGCTTTAAGATATGAACCTCTGCTTTTTGTTCTTGCTCCAGCCACTCCTGCCATCGTGCCTCCCCACCATAAAGGACTCTAATTACTTTGGAAGCATAAGCTCAAACTTTCTTTCTATAAGTTCCCAGTGTTTTATCACAGCTACATTAAAGTAACTAAGAAATTGTCCTTTAATCAATTTAAGGTGTGAATGTATGTATGCATACTTTATATATCAAATGCTAGAAACAATGTTCTTTTCTCATTACACACAATGAGAGAAATTCAGTGTGATTTTTGTAGCCTGGGGATCAAAGGAAATGATTCTTTCACAGATAGGGATGGGTCCTGACTTGACTTCTACTTCCCCATTTCAGGCCAGAGAGTGTGGGACCTGGACCTATTGCATAAATGCATTGAGCAGGCATTGTGACCCTGGAGACCCTGAAGGCACAGCAGTTGTCCAGGTCTGCTCTGCCTAAAGCTGTGACCTAAGTCCCAGGAAGTTGTTGCAGGTATGACATAAAGATTATTTCCTTATTCCTCAGTGGTTACTTAATCTTCTTCCCCTCCCCCAAAGATCAACCCAGACCAAAACCAGGTTTTGGGGTTTGTTTCCTCATTCCTTAACTCCACATCAGCCCTAGAACCTCCCCACCCCTAAAAGACCCCCACAGTTAACTTTCCTGCCTTCTGTAATGGCCAAAAAAGCCTCCCTATATAAACTCCTGCCTTGATTTCAATAAATGAACTGCCCACTGTCACAGTCTCCCTGGAAATTTTTCCCATTGCACTAGGGGTCACCTGAGGACCTGTTCATTCACCTTCCATTCCCTGGGACAGCTGGAGCACACTGGCCATGATGGAGATGGAGATCCACCCACAAGAGATACTGGTTCCATAAAGAATAACCTAAGTCCTTGCTTTGGAGCAGAATTCTGTGAGAAAAATGAAAAAATAGGTGCTCACCAGTTGGTTTGCTATTGGCATTAAAACAAACAGGCTGCTACTTTATTAGGGCCTAATTAGAAACATTGCATATAAAATGGTCAGAAGTGGGAATATTATCCTGTTAAATAAAAAACATAAAAGAGAGAAAAAATTACAAAACTCTAGATAAAATTGATGAGAAATGATATAACTAAAATTTAAACCCTGACTAATTTCAAAATTGTAGAAACAGCGTATATGCAAGGTTCCCAGATAGAAGTGGGAATAATGATTTATTAATAATTTATTTATTAAGATTTGCAGAAAACAACCAACTGTAGTACTAGAAAGCAACAACGTGCTAAAATAACACTTGAAGATCATATAAATAAATAAAAACTCCCAGAAAAATCTTAGAAACCAAGAAATTAATCATCTTTAACATAAGAGGAATGTATGTTTACAAATCTAATATTATATCTGAAGGATAGTAATGATACTTGACAAAAAAAGTTAGTACATCATAAATGAATCAAAATTATAAATTCGAAATAAGAAAAAAATAGGATGAAGGAAACCTGTAACAAGCACATATCACACACACACACACATGCACACATGCACACATACATACACATACACATGCACATGTAAACACATTCATTTAAGTGCAACACAAAAGATGTCAAGCTATTACCAGGAATCCTTAACACAGACCTTATAGCAGATCTTTCAAAGTGAAATCTGCTGTTAAAGTGGCCAAGCCTCATTCATTTAACTATTTGTCCATTTGCACAAAACTACCCAGCATTGTATGACTTCTATTGGAACCTCATTCATTGTGCTCCTTCTACTTTCATTTCTCTTTCCTTTGCTGTACATATGTGACAAATACAGGTTTGTGTATTTTATGGCATCTGTGTTTGCAAAAGTGGCACAATCACACTCCTTTATATATATAGTTTTATGGTATAAATATTAATTTTCATCATAATTATTGAAGTTGGACAGCTTTAAAATGTTTGCAGTCCTCAGTGGTATAATTTTGCATACATTTTTGGTTCTTTATTTGCTGTTGTATTTTTATCAATTTTTTGTGTGTTCTAGCTGTACAGTATACTACTCTGGACTCCATGCTTCTATTTTAGTTTTCAATACATGGAAATAATGTGATGCTTTTTATTTACTTTTACTTTATACTTATGATTGCTTTTGCCTGTATGTACATAAGCATACATAAAGTACCTGTAGAGGTCAAAAGAAGTCAATGTATACCCTGAAACTGGAGTTACGGATGGTTGTTAGCTGCCATGTGGGGTCTGGGATCTGAACCTATCTCTTCTGCAAGAACAGCCAGTGCTCTTAAGAGCTTAATCATTTCTTGAGCTTTGAAAATATTGTTTCCTAAGCTCATTCTTTCTGTGGATAATTTAAGATATAACTGTCTACCCAAAACACTGAAAATATGCTTATTTCATAATTTCCTTTAATATTGTTATTATTTTCTTATTCATAGTAGAACCTCAAACCAGAAGGAAGGAACTTTGCATAAGGTATAAACTATATATCTTATTTGTTTTCTACATTAGGATGCATTTGACCAGTCATGTATTGAGATGAGTGCACAGATGAACCAACTTTACCCTAATCAAAGAGCTTGTATAAGCTTCTCTTTTTCAAAATTATTCGGTTTATTAGTTTGCTTTAATTATCTTTAAATAATGCCATTCTATGTTAATTATGGTAGATTTATAATGCTAATGTCTGATCCTAAAATAGACCCCCAAAATTTGTAAATAAAAGATTGTCAGTGTCTTACTTGAAATCTTATATTTCCTTATATATTTTACAATAATCATCAGTTTTCACAAAATTGTCTTGATACATAAATTTGTGACTTAAAATATATGGATCGATATGACAGACACTGAAACATTTGAGATATTTTGTTTTGTGATCTCTGTTTAATTATCATATGTTTATATACATATATAGGCACAAAAATATATGGAGAAATTAACATATGTATATAGAAAAATGAACTGTAAGTCAAAGTATGCTCACTTATGATTCATTTAGAATTTTGCCTCGTTGCACTTGTTACTTTAAACAGTTGCCAAAATTGAAAATAAACTTTTTAAGAAAATACTAATTTTGAATCACAAATAGTGCTTTGAAATAATTTCAGATAAGGAAAAACGGTTTCCTGTTCTCAAGACTATTTGCTTGTTCCCAGAGAGAGAGAGAGAGAGAGAAAAAAACACACAAACAAAAACAAAACACTTGGCCCATTTCTTGAAAAATCTCATGCAAGAAGTGAAGCAAGATTTCTTAAAAACACCAGTATTTCTGAACACTAACATGCCAATCTGCTTATCACTTTCATTGTAGTCTTCATTCTTTTAAGAAAGGATATAAATAATTTATTATATCAAGAAAGCATCACTCTTCAGATTGCTTTGAATCAGTTACTTAAGTAAGCTAATATCCCAAGAGAATTATATGATGCTCTTCTATCAGTAAGCAAGATAAAAAAAACCAAACTTTTAATCTAATTGATTCATCTTTTGCAATCCAGAAGCACTTATATCATTAGCAAAATTAGTAAATAGCTTCCTGGAAAATGCTTAATATGACTATAGTTTTTTTCAAATATTCATTTTATATATTCAATCAATCAGCACAGAGATGATGTTTTCATAAATTAATTGATTTTCTACTGTTAGTTAAAATAACATCTATTGTTAGAAAAATAAAAGTGTAGGACAGCATATTAGTATAAAAACTAAAGAGTCTCCCAGGGCATTCTACTTGGATTCAATTTTTTTTCATGATGTATGTAACCTTATTCATGTTATTAAAACTGGGATTCATTTTCATCTTTTGAAATACTTGAATAATAAGCAACATTTACTTCCATATCTTATGTGATTATTACCCAGATGTGAAAAAAATCAAGATTACATTTTAAATCTTTATTTTCAATCTTTGTGATAATTCTCTGCAGTAGGATTATAAACAGATTTGTAAACAGTATCTCCCAAATGTTTTAGGTAAAAATGACCTATCTAGTGACTTTCAAATATAACATTTAATAGTTCTTTTAAAAACACTGCTTTTTTAAAAAAATATGTGTATGTCTGTGTGTGTGTGTGTGTGTGTGTGTGTGTGTGTCTATGTGATGGCATTTGTACATGAGAGTAGTTGACTACTGAGGCCAGAAGGAGCTGGATCCTCTATAGCTGAAAATTATAGACAGTTGTGGTGACCTGACTTAGGTGCTGGAAGATCCTCTAGAAGAGCAGTAAAAACTCTTTTCTACTAAATCATTGCTCCAGCGCCATATATTTGATAATTCTAGTATATTTTTTTTCCAAATTAGATTTGATTTTCCTTTCCTTCGGCCCTTTTTCTCTGCACTGAGCCTGTTTTATGTGCTATTTTCCTTTAGCTCAAAATAACAGAAGGTGAAGTTCCAGGAAAAACTACAAGCATGACAGACTGAAATGTCAGCTAACAAACTGAGTTTTGGGTCTTCCAGGGAAAAACAAACAAGCAAACAAAAAACCCAGAGACACTGTAAAAGAGGGTCACGAATGCTTTGTACATAGACACAGGGTATTTTTTACTGGACCTGGGTAGGTTGTGTACTTAATATTGAAAGACACTCTGAGCTAGCTCTGGTGGTGCACACCTTTAATCCCAGCACTCAGGAAGCCACGCCTGGCAGATCTTTGTGAGTTCAAGGTCAGTCTTGTTGGTATAGCAAGTTACAGTCAACTGGGACTACAGGGAGACCTTGTCTAAAAAAAAAAAAAAAAAAAAGACAAGCAAAAAACAAACACCACTCTGGACATTGACATTCCATCACTGTTTTATAATTCTGACTACCCGCCTCTGAATGTGGTTTAGCTTAGTGCTTTATTCACACTTGCCTGATGAATAGCAAATCATCATTTTGTGTTCAGCAAAGTGAAATCTTACAGAAGCTATAGTTTTCATAGGTAAACAATAATTGAAACTTGGTTTTGACCAAGTGTACTGGCTGTACATATGAACTCTATTTACTCACGTTATCATTTATTCAAAAAAAGTGTATTGATAAGCAGGCAAGGCAGCTCAGTGGGCAAAGTTACTTGCTGCCGTGTCTTACTACCTGACAGTCCTTCCCAGAATCCCTAAAATTTAAAAGAGGAATGAGCCTGACAAGTCATTCTCTGACCTCAACATATATCCATGACACTCCAAAGACCAATTTATATATATATTTTAAATAAATGTCAAGTCTATGTGTATATATATGTGTGTGTGTGTGTGTGTGTGTAAATGTGAATTAATGGATTTTACATATCTATAAAGATATTTTAATACTTTATTTTATTCTCTTTAATTATTTACTGTATGTCTGTTATGAGTGGGGGTGTTGCAACTGCAGAAATCAATCCTTTCCTTCAACCATGTGGATTTTGGAGACTGAACACAGGTTGCCATGCTTGACAGCAAACACCTTTACCATTTGGACCATCGCATTGGTTCAGGAAAACATCTTTAAAACTCTCATTGCTGTTTGATTCGCAAAATAGCTATGTAGGAAATTCACATTTCACAAAAAATGCTTCACAGATGTTCAAGATGTATTTTGCTAAAATCAAAACTATTTGATTATTTTTCTCTACTGGTTTAGACACCACTGTGGCTAGATATTTTAGCTACTAAAATATAAACATCTAAAATGAGGACAATAGTCCTCATTTTATTCAAATTGTATTAAGCAGGGTATAATAATGTCAATCCAATATTGTAATTGGTAAAAGAGTGTTTTATTGTTGACTGCATTTGGCATCCTGCCTATGGACCTTGTGCTAAGTTAATAAAAAACATGTAGTTTTTGCTGGCCTTGGCATTGCTATCTAGGTTGCTTTTGGGTCTGTACCAGTGTGTCTCTTTCAGGTTTGTAATTTATTTTTCAACTGAACCAAATCTTAAAATGATCTACCTTGATTGTGATTATTAAGTTCATAGAACTGGCATCAATCAAGTATATTATTTTGGCATATTCACAAAATATATTTACAAAATGAAACAATCACTTTTATTTCTGGTAAAAGGGAAAAATTCAGCTTTTTACTTTAGAAAGCCACAAGAAACCACATTTTTATTACTTAAATCGGTACTGATACCTATTATTTGAAAGTGTTTTTAAGTAGAAAATAGAAACATCAAATATATGTGCATATACAGTAGCATACATCCGTGTGTGTCTATGTATATTGTACTGTGTATATATAAGTACAGTACTGACTTGCTACACTTGTATACTGTATACTCTTTAAGTTACATAATTCTCTTCTGCATCATTTATCATTTAGGAATTTTTACTGAGAGATCATACGCCATTCATTTGCATATTGTCTTTGATTATTTCTGGAGCTTTAGTTGTTGGATGGAAACAGATAAAGCCTATATTATTCGTAAACTACATTTTATCTATTGTTGTTAGTCTTTTACAGCTAAACTTTGCTCACTTTTCAACTCAAAAGTCTGGATTTCAATTGTTTGTCAGAACACTGAGAACACAGGTAATTTTGTAGTTTAGTAGCTTGACTGGAATTTGGCTAAAATTCGTATATCTGGCAGATTCTCTTCATAGAGATAGAAAAAAGAAATCTTAAATAAATTTAGATTAAAATATAATTAAATAATATAGGTTATGCCAGAATGAAGGATGAGAAGTTTTCTTGCTATTTAATTTTTGCAGTTTCTTATGTATTCTAAAGTTTCATCCTCTGTCTAATGCTGTCTCAATCTGGTATTTCCTTTGGTGTATAGAAAGACGTCTTTTAAATCCCTGCAATTCCAGATTTCAATTTAAATAATTGTCTTCTGCATTTCTGGAGTCCTTTTCAGAAAATCTTTGCCTAGGGCCACACCTTGATGTATTCTACCTATGTAGCAATCAAGATAATTCTCCACAGACATGCCCATAGATCAATATAATTGTGACATTTTAAAAATTTATGTTCCTGATACTGAGGTTGTATCAAGTTGACAATAAATCTAAACAGCAGATCTACTCAAATACCAACTTCATACATAATTACAAAGAAACCAGGGGGAAAAACCCAATTCACCCACCGTAGTCTCAAAAAGTCTTTTAATCAATTTAACCAAAAAAGTGAGAGATGTGTACAATGAGAACTTAAAACCCCAGAGACAGAAACTAATATAGACACCAGAAGGAGAAGAGTCTTCCTACTTTCATGGAAGGATTAATATCATGAAGATGATCATGCACTAACAGCAACCTGATTTTTGAGAAGAGGGCCAAAAACACACTCACTCAAGGGGTGAAAATCAAATGTGACTTATACACTATATCTTCCTACATGACTAGATTGACTCTAGGCCTACTAACCACTTCCTGTATCAGTTTCTTACTATTAATCATAATTTTTCTACTAAACACTTAGTGTGTTCTCTTAGGACTATTTTGTTAATTCATCACTTTGGCTGGAATCTGTGACTCCACATCTCCCTGCTTATTTTATAGGAGTGGACCAGGTAAGTAAATCGATTAGCAAAAGCATAATCAAGGAAACATATTTTCAAAATCAGTAATCACAGATAATCAAATGTGTTAAACAAATGTTTAAAAAATGGAAATCAAGATTCATTGATAACATAAGCAAGAAGATTATCAGCAAAACAGCTGGCTTCTTCCCTTCTGAGGTCCCCCACCACTGTCTCATTTGAGCTGCAACAATGGTGACAGCAGGCAGAAGACCCACTCCAAAAGGGCAAAATTCTATTTTGAATCTTATTTTATACTTAATTACATTTCTAGTTTTTGTATTTCACACACAGCATCTTTATACACCCTTTCCCACTGACACTGTCCCGTAGCCCCCACCCAATGAATTTCATGCATTATGTCATGCGTGTTAAGGCCTACAGAGTCAGTTTAGAGTCCTCTGACATTCATCAGTGAAGTGCAACCACTGGGTTCTAGTCAGCCTTTCTAGAGTCACTCCCTCAAAGATCAGCACTTCTTCATCCAATTGTTCTTTCCAATTGTTCTTTGAACAGGTCATATGAATGCTGTTACCAGTGCTGTAAGTTAATATGAGAAAGGTGCCAGGAGCATATAAGACTCTATTTCCATATGGTTATGTACCTCCTCCCTTGGCTCTTATAATCTTTCTGCCCCCTATTCCACAATGATCACTGAAACCTGGGTTCTTTGCTCTCTGCTGCATGATATAACTTCAGTGGTTAGAGCTGAGAGATGCAATTGTATTTTCTCTACCATTTATTCCATTATTACCCATGAGTCTTGGGTGTAGATGTTCCATTGAGATGTGTCATTTAAGACTGAGTATTTCACAGACAATCTCTGTGTGTGACCAGTTGTAGAAATCTGTAATCATTTTTGTCTGCTGCAAAAGAAACTTCTTTGACAAACAGTCACAGGAATTCTTGTCTATAAATATAAGGATCTATATTTAGTACATATTAAGAAAGCACATTTGTATAGGATGTAACAGCTTTGGGGTTTTCTCGAAGATCTATGACCTCTGCAGCCATGTGTGTTTGGCAGGGTTTACAGTACCATACATGATTTCCCTCCCATTGAGTGGACTTTACGTATATTTGGATAGTTGTTTATTATATCCAAGATAAAAGTGCCACTACTGTCCCAATATATTTTAAAAGGAGCCTGTAAGTTGGACATGGTGGCACATGTGTTTAATTCGAGGACTTAGGAGGAAGAGACAAGTAGATCTCTTTTAATCAAGGCCAGCCTAGTCTACATATAGAGTTCTAATCCATCTGGGTAGAGGGAGACCTTGCCTCAAAAATCTAAACAAAGAAAACCCAACAAAACAAAAGTAGTCTGTTAAATTTAAGAGATTAAATGCTATATTATGAAGTCACATTGGGAAATGGGAAGTTCTGATAAAGTCTATACAGTGTGTTCTTTAAAAAGTTAATATAAGTGTTGTGGTGAAACAGAAAGCATTCAGTGTTACAACTTGTCTCATTGTTATTAGAACTCTTAGAATACAGTGTGTGAAATAAGTTAAGAAGATAAAAAGCTAATGTCATCACTTTTCCACATATCTAAATTATCCATGATGAGAAAATCCTAATTAGCATTTTGACCTTTAAGCAGATAATTCAGTGAAACTTTCATTAGTAGTAGATCAAGAAGAAACTGCAAATTACAATGCAGTTTTCTGAGTTGTTACAAAGCCTGCTTATTGAATTCAAGGACATTCATATTTAATCTCGTAATCTTCATTGGCAATGAAATGTGCTCATATTAGAACGATTTTGAAAAGACTGTGCAAGAGATATGTACATTACTATGAATTAGAATCTACTTTATTTTTTTTCTGTATTGATCAAAGAATGTAGTTATTTCTTAAAAATGAACTAGATATAGAATATTTCCTACTTATCCAGAGGTTCTGGGTAAGCCAGTAGTGATCGGGAAAGAGGTGAAGACTGAAGATAACAGAGCATACTACTCTAAATGACAAATAGACTGTAATGTTTTTGTTTTCCTTTTATTTTTTAAAATGTATTTATTAATATTATAGTTTATTTTACATGTATGAGTGTATTGCCTGTATGTATGTAATTTCAACTGTGTTGTGCAATGCCTGCAGCAGTTAGAAGAGAGCTTTGGATTCCCTGGAATTGGAATTGTGGATGGTTGTTAGATGACAGGTGGGTGCTGGGAATCATATCCATGTCCTCTGCAAGAGCAGCCAATGCTTTTAACAGCTAAGCCATCTTTCCAATTCCTGTTTTCCTTTGAAGTTTTGCAGATAAAATTAATTTAAAATGTAGATACAGTAGTCAGTTGTACAAAAATATTCCATGTCCTCATTATAACGTTTCTTCACCAAATAACATTCAGTAAAATCAACACACAGAGATGATACCAGTCTATGTCCAGTGATAACTGCATCTTCAGTGTCCCTCTATTCCATTTTGTCAGGCCCAGAAGCATGTGCAGAGCTGTCATATCCAACTGTGAGTCCTTTATTTGGAATAGCTTTGGAAGGACCTACCTGAGCCAATTTTACAGGAAGACATTTTAAAAATAGAAATAGTACACTCTAAAATAATGATGAAAGTATAGTAAATACATAACAATAGCTTAGTAATTTATTATAACTATCAAGCATGTTGTAGCATACTAAATTACAGCATTCTTTTATATCACTAGGAGCACATTAGGTTGTTTATGCCCTTCTGACAACACATATGGGAATAAAGCATAGTTCTCTGATGCAGTGATGGTTCTGTATTCAGTAAGTAATACATTTTAGACATAACTCCATCGACTACTATAAGGTGTTAGAAGAATCTTTCCATGGTAGAGGGGGTCAGTGGGAGGATAAATAAGTCACTGGAGTGCTCCTGTAAGGGATATTTGAAGCCTCATCTCCCTTTATTTGCATTCAAGCCTCCATGAGTCAAGCAGTCTCTGCAACCACTGAGTATTCCTACCGTGGTACACTACCTTGTCGCAGTTGAACATTAGTAACCTGAATGACTATGTCCTCAAATCTATCAACTCATCAGTCAAAACTCTTTCTCTTCTGCCTGGCCTGGAGCTCACAGTGTAGACCAGGCTGGCCTGGATCTCACAGATCTCCGCCTACCTCTGCCTTCTGTATGCTGGGATTAAAGGTGTGTACCACCGTAGTCAGCTTTTCCTATATTTAATATAATTTATCTCAGGTATTTTATTTCAAAGTTTCAGAAAGCTGGGTAATGTGTTATATAATAATAGCAAACTCCATTAAAATAATATGGGAAGACCACTGTATATTAAATTTGTAATTTAAACAAAGGCCATTACTGTATACCCTACATGATGTCAAATAGTTTTTTTGTATTTTTTCTTTTTTTTGAGTCAAGATCTCCCTGTAGCCACAGCTGGCACAGAGCTCTCCATGATAAACAAGCTGGTCTGTATTGCACAGAGATCCACCTGTCTCTGCCCCTTAAGTGCTAGAATTAAATGTGTGCACCACCACATTGGGTTATAATCTATTATTTATCCATGGCGATAGATCTTAAGTTCTATTGCTTGGACAAACAGGGGTCTCAACATGGTGTAAATCATAGCATGTAAAATTCTCATTGAATGTCTTTATTATAATGCACACTTACAAATACATATTTTGCTTTGCAAATTTCTTATCATGTTCAATGTCCGATCATAAACTAAAATACTGAATTTGACTAATTAAATAGCTGATCATTTGTTTAAAATACTTACAAGTATCTTTGAATTATTTCATGTTGTTTATTTGAAAAATCCTGATGTATATATAATGGGTAATGGGGAATAGAGAGATAGCTCAACAGTTAAGATTACTAGCTGTTCTTGCAGAGGATCTGGGTTTGGTTCCCAGCACTCAGATGGCAGTTAACAACCGTATGTAACTCCAGTTCCAGGGGAATCTAGCACCTTCTTCAGCCTCCTTGGGAATTGCACAACCCTGGTGAACCTACCTACATGCAAGCAATATACTCATACAAATAAAATAAAGAATAAATAAAAAATAATGCTTTAAATTCAGAATTATGCATAATAAAAAGTGAAATTTTCCTATAATTCTCTCAGACCACTAATATCAGCTAATATTTGCATTTTCATTCTAGATTTTTTTTCATTTTTTAGGTTTTTATTCATAGTTAGACATGGTTGATTTATTTTAATGTGGGATCATAAAATACTATTTTCTATAATTTGTATGTTTGGATTTATTTTAATTTCTCCAAAATAACTAATCCACACTATGTCTGTATGTAATTATTCTGACAGTGTAGTGTTTCAACTGATTATTTTACATAGATCTCTGTAGTTATGAGTGAATACTGCATAATATTTCTGCAGTATAAATTCTAAGAGTGAAAATAATGCACTAAATAATATTTATAGCTTAATCTTCAATGAAGTACTTGCATGTGCATCACACCCTATGTGAAATGAGAGCCTGAAGGTGAAGTACTGGAGGCTTCATGCTGTCTTGCTTCAACCATCGTTCCAACAATATTTTTAACTTCAGACTTCATTTGCCTTGGAACACTCACCAACAATGCAGGCTCCCTGTGATCATGTAACTAAATGATCTACTAAATGTAACTAAATGCCCCACTAAAATTAGTGAAAGAGGGAATTCATGAGGATCACCAAATTTATAGTTCCTAAATTTGTGGAGAAATTCTGTTAGTTCCTTGTTTTTCTTCATTTCCTGGCAAATACTTTTCAGCTATTTCACAGCAGTTATTCAACCTGACTCTAATCTGCATAAATATTTAAATGTGTGCTCTCTCTTAACAGATCATCTTGCTTTATACATAATACAAAAGAAGCTATGTGCAAGGAACCCTCTTAAAATCCTATAAAATAAGAGTCTTCTGCCTAAAAAAGCAAAAGCATTATTTTCTCAGCCTTTTACATATAAAAACTATGAGGGTCCTGTTTCCTGAAGAAGACAGATGCTTATTTATGAAGGACAAAAAGAGAAGTGGAAGTCCATGTGCTCTCACCTTGATTTGAGGAAGCTCATAGTCTCAGTCTTTTACTGTTCCTGAGGTGAACATCTCACAAATGCTTCACACATACAGACACACACACAGAAACAGTAACCGAAAATAATATTTAATGTATCCATAACTAATATATAAATGGCATTCTTTAATAAATAAAATATCTGAACATCTATAGACTTGGGCTATTCAGGACTATCAGTGAATAGAGGTTATCACTTACAGTTATCTGTGTGAAACACCGAACTATGGTCACAAGTTCAGTGAACCCAGAATCAGAATAAACTGAATGTCACTGAGTGATGAAATGGTTACATGGTATGTACAAATTTTTCATTCAGTTACCAACACCACACAATAAATATATGAATAAGTGAATAAATAGGTCAATTAATAAAATAATAAAATGTGGATTTCCAGTAAGTGGTATTCTCTAAATATTTCAACAGAAGAAAACAACAAAACAGTAAGAACTCCTTACTTCACTAAAGAGTGACTCTTTGTTTAAATAAGAATCAAAAAGAGACAAGTTAAGAAACACGTCCTTTATTTTTTGTGAGTTTGGAAGTTGGGAAGTTGTGAGGTTGTGGGTGTGTGTTTCAGAGGGGATAAATGTTTCATCAATGCTAGTGTGAGAAAGTTATGACAAGAAATTTTGAATGATGTGGGTGTACTAATCAAGGTTATCTAGAAGAAAAGAACTGACATAATGAATATATGTGTAACGTATTAACCAGCTTTACTTCCAAATTTTAATAACAGTTGAGTCACACCTCAGAGTTTGAGAATCTAACAGTTACTCCATCTTTGAGGCTGATTGGGTGCCTCAACAGTTCACAGTGGCTGTCTCACCCTGGAAAGTCTGAGCTTTCATTAATGGCTCAGTCACTGGACTGGGAGCATCAATAATCCCAATATGGTACTGAAAATCTGGAGGATTCTTGGTCGTTACTGGTCATCAGCCAGTGACAGAATCCCAGAACGACGGGTCTGATGACAGCAAAGAAATAAGCAGCAATGTCAATAGGATAAATCAACTCTACCTTTCAACAACCCACTTCATCCAGCGAGTTCCCACTTCCCCAAGGTTCCACAAGGCTTCAAAACACTGCTACCAGTTGAGAACCAAGCTCTCTCACAAGTATGACATTTCCCATTCAAACCATAGTAAGAACCTTAGTTAAGTAGAGAATTTTACAATTATCCACCCCGGAGATGATAATGCCTCTAGCCAGTGTAGTTGCAGTAAAGACTGAGAGCCCGTCTGGTCCTCACAGTAATTTACCTGGGAAGTAAGTTCTTAATGAAATTTGGAATCCCCTTTCCTCAAATATAACACTGAATACATTAGTAGATATTTGATGAAGCAAGGAATTATTTTCCAATTACAGACCCTTTTCCCATACAGATGTTGGGTATTTATTGGAAAGATAATCTTAAAAATTAATAAATGACCATATAAGTGTGTGGCTTAGAAATTTGCAACCAAAACCACTATTAATGCCCAGAATTTTTATTAAATAGTGTTTATTGTGTTTTCTACATTTAATTGAGTGAAATGAACAATGTTCTTGAAAATATTTTTGTCTTACCATTTTTAGCTTCATTAACTACAAAATACTTTCATGAAATGACAGTTTGACAGACATGGAAGCCTCACACAAAAAACTTGAAGCTGTATATTTTCTAACTACATTGCTATCTGAATTTTTATCTGTATGTGATCTTGCGCATTAATCCTCTAGTACTCTATTAAAATGTGGTGTCACTTTGATGAATTAGGTAATCAGCTGACATCAATAGATCAAAACAATGAGTTGCAGGAAATATTCAAAATGCCTTACAGTGAAAATCCAAGGGACAAAAGGTGAATACTAAATACAGATTAGGGAATATAAAACTGGAAAATGTTAATGTGTGGATAAGAATTAAATCCAAACGGGTCTTTAGTCCTTTCATTCAAGGTTATGTTTATTAGAGTTATAGTCTATATGAACAAACATAAAGTAAAATTTGAACAAAAATATATATGTATAAATATCAGTAAATGAATTTTTATGAGAAAATCTATTGCTAATTTTGTCAAATTTTGAATCAGTTAATTAACTTCATAACAAATTAAGGCAAATCTTATTTGAAATGAGTATAGAATCTAAATTTGAAAGGTTAAGTTTTATGAAATATTATGGGAAACATTATCATGATACGCATACAGTTTTATGGTGCCATAAATGATTGGGAATTACTCCCTTTCTTTTGAGGGGTCAGAAGATGTCGGATCCCCTGGAACTGAAGTTATGGTCATTTTTTAGTCACCATGTGGGTGCTGGGAACCGAACCTGGGCCCTTTGCAAGAGGAAGTGGTGCTTGTAACCATGGAGTCATCTCTCTAAACTCTTTTTTCTTGATTTTTATGTTAATAGATTATTCTAAGATCTCTTGTGCCTCAGGTTAGTGAATCAAGAGTTCTGTGTAAGTAATGAAATTAAATAATTCATTATACTTCTTTTGCCTTTTCAACATCAGTAATTTGTAGTTGACTAGGTATGGCTCATAAAGACCTGTAGCATCACCATGAAAGGATAATAATTTTATGAAAAGTACTGAGTAATTAAATCACAGATGAAGTGAATAACCTTAATGGTATAAATACAAAAATTCCATATATTTTTCGGTGTTTGCTATGTGGTATAGATTGAATACAAAAATAGCCCGGACAGTGTTATATTTTCAGAGTTCAGTTAGATTGTTTATGCCCATTGCTGAGTCTTATACTAAGTCTCTGCCACCTGAACTGGCTCTCTGTGAAATATTCATCACCACAAATTTCCACTATCAGGACCTCTGCCACATCATCCTCACCCTCATGAACTGTTATCTCTAAAACCAAATAAACTTTTCTACTCATAAGCTGTTTCTGTCCGAAATTTAATCAGAACATTGAAAAAAGTAGCTAACATAGAAAACTGGTATCAAACTTGGATTCGTTATGATAAATGTAGCAGAGTGTTTCTTAAACCTTTTGAAATTGTTTTAAGTGCCACAAGATTGCTATTAAGCAGAGTTCTAGACGAAACTCCATGATGATTCAAAGCTTACCTGAGTAGAGTTCTGTTTTCCCAGACTCCATTCTGGAAAACCAAACCTAAACTTATCACAAACAATTATAAAAGAATATAAAGCTCTAAGAACACCTGTACCTACTGACTGCCAGATTTGTTTCAGTATTTTCTGCTTGGATAACATTGTACAATTTAAATGGTTAAAGAATCTCAGCATGCACATGGTTGCCACGGTTACATTTGCACCCATTTTGCTGACCATTGTATGAACTTGTACTTGTTCCGGTGGTACCTGCACTCAGCAGGCCCCCCCAGGGACTAGCTAACCACAAAACCCATAGAATGTCCTGCAATTGTTTCATAATTAATGACCTGCCATAGCTAAATGCCAAGTCTAGCTTCTGTCCATCTGCCTGATTGTGTACACAGTTGTGTTGATCCCTGATTGACTTGTTTCAAAGTCACTGATAAGTCCCTCCAAAGTGCTATGAAAACCTTACTAAACTAAGGGTGTTGCTTCTCCCTGGGTGCCTGAACCCAGAGAGAGACCAGACATAAAATATCCTTTTCACTTTCCCCTTCTATCTCTTTGGTGACCTTTATTGCAACATAAAACACTTGATTGTTAGAAGAATGTGAATGAGTGAGTTGGGACATGTGAATTAGAGAAGCTGTAAAGGTTTTTGTTTGTTTGTTTGTTTGTGTGTGTGTGTGTTTGGGTCTTTAACACAGATTTTCCATGTAGCCCCAGCTCTCTATGGCAACCAGTCTGGCTCAGTGTCACAGAGATCTTTCCTCCTCTGGCTTTGCTGGGATTAAAAGTGTGCATGTGCCACCACGTAGGACTCAACAGCATTCTGAAAGTTACATGTAAGGGGGGGGCATTTGGGGTGAATTGTTAAAAAATATATATTGTTACTTTGCGTGTCTGTGTATTGCCTGCATGTATGATGTTCAGCTGTGTTGTGCAATGCCTACAGATGTCAGAGGAGGTCATTAGATCATGTGGAACTGGAGTTATGGATGGTTGTTAGCTTTCATGTAGGTGCTGGAAATCTAACCCTTGTCTTCTGCAAGAGCAGTCAGTGCTCTCAACCACTGAATCATCTCTCCAGGCCATGTGGGTGAATTTTTAAAGTTGGGCTAAACTTTGATGTGACAAAAGAAGTTTTTCTCTAAGATCTTTGAGTTCTTCAGCCATGTATATTTGACTGTGTTTGTAGTACCACACATGAGTTTGCTCACACTGAAATAACTTTAAATCCCATTAGACAGTTATTGATTAACAAAACACCAGTGCTAGGCAAGGAAACCCTCTCTTAAGTTGTAGGTCAGACTCCCAAATAAGACAGACTCTTGATACAGTACTTGTGTCCCAGAACTTCAATGTAATCCCTTATTAGTGAAGAAAAACACACGTCAGGCACAGGACTTGTAGCAATGGAGTTAGAACTGATCTGGAAGCTTCCTTCCTTCCTGAAAACTTGCTCCCATTGCATGAATGACCACAGTTTACTATCAATGATGGATCTAAATTTTCGGGTCTCATGGATCATGGAAATCAGACAGATGTTTGTTTTGCCAAACACACATTCTGGCCTACTTAGCTTCCAATAAATTATGAGAAGAATTCTTACATTTAAACAAAATTGTTCCTTGACTTGGTATACTTCATGATTTAGATGCAGCTATCAGTTTTAAATCCATTGATAAGAGGATTCTCAAGGAAATTTCAATTACTTTACTATTTTATAATACTGATATGTTGGAAACATTAATTTTTGAACCAACATCAGTATGCCTTACTAACATATAATGTTCCACATAAGAAAATTTAATATAGATAATGAAACAAGTCATATCTTATGATTTGTGGAAGCTAAAGTACTGTCTGCCTGTATTTATAACATAATATTAAAGGAGAGTAAACATATCTGCAAAGTGAAACACTGCCTTGTAAATTGCTGACACATACAGGCAAAGAAACAATCACAAGCACAGGGTTGAACAGAAAAAGTAAATGAGCTTTCATGTCTATAGAATATATTGTGGTGATATATAATGAGCCAATTAAGTTCATTTTCCTGTTTGTTTAAGTTTATTTTTGTGGTGAAGAGTTTACAAGAATTACTTAAATCAGGAGGTGAAAATATTAGTCTCACTTTCCTAATGAAGTTCTGCCAACTAAACTTTAAATACTTCTTTTCACATCCACAGATTTTACTAAGTTGTGAAACTAGGGACATAATTATTAGATCTGAAAATATCAACAGTATTCCATCATTAATACTGAAAAGGAAATTAAAACTGGTCCTCAGAGTGACTTAACACAATGATTACTAAACACAACCTTGAACTTCACAGTCCAAATGCAAAGCCCAGGTATGAAACACCTATTATCAGACACCACAGTCACTTAAGTTGGTATGAATCAGGAAGATAAGTAAGAATGTTAGAAGCACTTAACCTTTAATTTATAAAGGACTTTTAAGCATTATTGACACAGAATGTTAAAGATACCCTATAAACATGCATAATATCCTTCTGTGTTTGCTGGAATTTATTTTTAGAAAGCAAAATGAATTATTTTGTTGCATTGAAAATGCATTTTCACACATAATTAGAGGCAGTTCAATGAAAATAACTTTATGTATTTAAACATCAATTCAATTAAAATTTATTTTATTTTTAAAATATTTGTATTTATTATTATTTTCCATTTTATGTGTCTGAGTGCATTGCCTGTGTATATATAAGTGTACCCATGTTGTGCAATGCCCATGGAGATCAAATGGTGTTAGATGCCCATGCAACTGGATATGGATAACTGTTAGCCATCATGTGGGTACTGGGAACCGAATTTGAGTCCTCTACAAGAGCAGCCAGTGATCTTAACCACTGAACCATCTCCCAAGCTCCTCAATTAAATTTTATGCTAATTTTAAATTTAAACCTTTTGTTTCCAAATGAATAAAGGAGAAATACATGTTATCTGATAAGACAACATTTATTTCTGGGAAATAATGGATATGTACGAAAAAATAAAATTATCTGGGAAATCAGGTATTAATTTTTAATGAGAAAGTTAATATAAATGCCTCTGTATATCAAATATACTAATGGTACAGCTTTTAGTTAATCACCCCATTTAAAGTTAAAAGAAATCAAACAATTTCTGGAAATTCTGTTTTTAAATAGCTTATATCCTCTAACTTTGAAGAAATTATTTCCTTCTGTCTATCAGCTTTACCTCTTCTCTGTAGGAAGCTCACTAAACTCACTTTATAAATAGAGTGGTGACAATAATGCCTTAAAAGTTGAATATAAGACATGCTGTCACCATTGATAGTTTACATTACACCTGCTTTGCAAGGGGACTAACAATTTTTTTTTCCCCCTGAAAACAAAGCCAGGTGAGCTTGAAGCACTTGTCTGTTTAACTATTGAACCATTAAATTTTTAATGACTTGGAGACTTTAAATTATAAACAACTCCTCAAAAGAAAAAGAGGATTGATTTGAAAAGAAAGACATTCAGAGAGGAAAATAAGAAAATAAGGTTTTATTTGGATTGACATTTCCTAGATACAGAAATGTGATAGAAAAAAGTCCACCCAGGCTGTGCAGCAAGTTTAATGGAGAGTCTGGTAAAATAATTAACTTCCAGAATGTGTGATTTCAGATCAACTTTGTTTTTTTTTTCCCACAAAGAAAGTTTCATGGAAGAAGTTGTTTATGCTACTCTGCTAATGCCCACAAAGGGGTGGAAATTAATTCCACATCTGTATTGTTTCATAACTCTCCAAAATTTCTGCTTCTCTCATACAAACCATATTAAAACAGAGAACAATAAACTGAAAACAAGAAACCACAAACCTGAATTCTACAGAGAAAATACATTTCAAAAGATTATAAAATTATGAAGCCTCATTTTCAAAAATTACAGGTGGCTACTACATCTGTCCGAACTGAAGAAACGGGCAGAGTACAGCAGCCACTTCAAGGGGTTCATAGCAAGTGGAGAAACTATATCAAATCACCATGAGCGCGGTATAGTTGTGTATAGCAACAGTCTCTGTGTTGGAAACTAGGTGGAGGTGAAGTGGCACTGCCCTGGGCAGAGATATGTGAAGAACATCCCTTCCATTCCCTTCTTACTCCACACCACCCCCAGTGCTTCAACTCTCTGTACCAAGGTAGAAGCATGTCTGGCCAGGCATCTTGGATAATGGGTAATTGTGCCAGATGTTTTTCACGCAGGGTAAAGTTGGATCAATGAATGATCTCAGAACAAATAAGCAAATCATTCTGATGTCCTTTATTAAAACTGCAATCTACTTATGCCTCTTGCAGACTTTAAACTCTGGTATTCCCCTGTCAATTCTCATAGCGTGGATCTGCCCTCCTCAGCATTTTCGACAAATGTTTTGGCCATTTAGCATCAAACTAAGATTGCAAGTTCATTTCTGACACTAGTTTTCCGTCATACAAGTACACTTGAAATACACATTTTTAGGAGAGTAAAGAAATTCAGATCACTACACCTAGATCATATTATGTTAATATTCCTATTTATCTAAAAACGTCTTTGCTCATTTTTTCCCTTTAAGATTCCTACCCCTGAGAATTGTTAAGGTTCTTCCAAGCCAATTCAAAATCATTATTTTATGGGCATATTTCGGTATGCATACAAAATGAATTACATTACAGTCAGTGATTAACGAAGCCATTAGTACAATATTCTGAGGTGTATTCTTATCAGCAATATTTTATTTGTTTCTGCTATTAACTGAACTGTCTCAGGACAGAAACTAAGTCAACAACCACAGTGAATATGTTATTTTCAGTTTTCATAAATGTTAAACATGTGAAGAGATTATAATTTTCTCAAAGCAAATTCATTTCTTGCTAAACATCATGGAGCTTTTGCCTTTCTTAACTACAGAAACAATACAGGTAGAAACTCAATTATTTTATTGAGGCTCCATCCTTATCAGTCTCCATCTCCTTTGAACTGTGTCATGCTTCCCTTAAACTAAAAGATTTTTGATGATACAACTCATTAACAAAGCACTTGATTTCCCTGGACTCAATCACAACACCATCAAAAACATATAAATAAATAATATTTTGGAAGTAAGTTCTTTGTGTATATAACCCGGTAATTATATCGTTGGAACATATGTTAGTTCTATTTTAAGTTCTTGAGGAATTTACTGACTTATTTTCATGATAGCTATGTTAATTTCTACTACTACTACTAGTGAATAAATGTTCTTCTTTCCCTTCATCCTCTCTAAAACTTGTCGAATTTCCTGAAGATATTCTTGCATTTTGTGGGCTGTTTGCTTGGCTGATCATTTCTTTTGCTGTGCAGGTTTCTTTTGTTTAATTCTCTGTTGTACTTTCTGGCCGTTTGGGGGCTAGTCTCTTCACTTTTGGAGCTCTGTTCAGAAAGTCAATGCGTATTCCAATAACTTGAAGAGTGTTTCCCGTTTTCCCTAGTAGTTTAAGTGTTTTAGATTTTAAATTAAGGTGTTTAGTCCATTTGCAGATGATTTCTGATCAGGATGAAAGGCCTAGCTCCAAAGGGATTCTTCTGCATGTTGTATCCTGATTTGTGACTACAGTTTAATGATTTGTTTTCCATCACATTTTTGTCAGCTTCGTCAAAAATCAAGCAGTCGTATCTTCAATTTCCCCTATTCTGTTCCATTTTTCTACATGTCTACTTTTTTTTTTTTTTCCAGTACCAGGTTACCTTTGTCAATAGAGCTCTGTACTATATTTTGAGGAAAGGTGTTGTGATACCTCCAGCTGTGTTCCTTTTCTCTAATATTGATTTGACTAATTGGACTCGTTGAGGCTCCATATAAATTAGATGGCTTTTTCTAGATCATTGGAATTTTGGTAGGTGTTGTGATGGATCTGTAGATTAATTTTAGTGGCATAGCCATTTTCACACTGTTAATTCTGTCAAGCCAGGAGAATGGAAGTTCTTTCCATTAGTCTCTTGAAATTTTCATTGTAGAGGTCTTCCATGTCTTTGGTAGTTCATTCTGTGGAGCTGTTATGAACGAGTTGTTGTTTTTTATTCATATTTTGTCATTGTCTGAAAGCAATATGTATTCAATAGCAACTACAGTTCAATTTGGTGTTTTGAAGCTTTCCTGAGATAGTGATAACTTTTACAATACTCTCTTGTGATTATCACATATGCAAACACATATGTGCACTTACCATAGTTTTAGGCTTTGATAATTATAGAAGCAATAGAATCCCAGCGTCAATCTGCCAGCTGTGATCTGAAAACTTAGGGACTCTAATCCTACAGATCTCTATGTCAATAAGAAACCATTGGACTCTATCATTTAGTTCTACGTTGATGACTTAGGCTCTGATAGCTGATGAAAATATATGCCTGATGACGCATGGGTAGATGTCCTGATGACTAATGTATAGTATTCTGAAAGCCAGGAGATCCTGATGTCTGAGAGGTCAAATTGCTGCCTGGAGGAGGTAATGGACTCACCTTCCCTCTATTCTTTATTATATACTAATCCTCACCTAACTGGGTAGATCCTGCTCACACTGATAAGATGATTTTTATTAGTCTGCTTTCAAGGTGCTGTTTCCTCAACAACCATGCATACACTCAGAAATATTGGATTACCAACTGTGTGGGTGTCTTAAAGTCCAGGAAGTTGTCAGATTAAAATTCTGTATCTCAGATGTCTTTTCTCAAAATATGTGTTTCTCAATATATCCTATGAAATTTCACATTGCTTTGTATTGAACAGAAATACATTACATGGTGAACTGTATCTTATACAGAGTAAGAAATTATGTGTATTTTGTTATTTTTAGTCTTCTTTTTTTGAGATACAGTCTCACTGTAGCTGCAGCTGTCCTGGAATTTGCTAAGTAGTACAGTCTGCCTAGATCTCACAGAAATCCACCTGCTTCTGCCTCTAGAGTAGTGGTTTAAAGGTGTGCATTATTACACACAGTCTGCTGTTGTTTTTTATTTTTTTTTTTAGATTTTTAAGTAAATTATAATATTGAATTGAGAACAAATTCTGAATGAGGCAACTGGCCCTATCTGATGAAACAACAGATATCTGAATTCATGAAATAACAAAGTGCTTGAGTAGAACTAAATGCATGTAAATCATATTTGTCTAAGCCAAATGAGAATGTTGCAGAGGAAGGTTACAAAGAGATTCCTCCAATGTATTTTTTTATATACAGAGTGAGGTGAGACTACTTGGGGATCAGTTCTCTACTCTACTCACATTCATAGTGGTTCTCATCTGTATGAGATTTTAATGCAAAGCAAGGTTAGACACACAGACGAATGCTTTACTACACTGTGTAAACACTTTCCTATATGACTTATTTTATGTACAATGAGGGAGACCCTGAAGGCTTTCCCACACTCTTTTTTACATCTGATAGACATCTGATCTCTACTGGGGTATGACACCAGATAAAAATGTGTTCACATATCTTATACCTTTATGGGGTTTTACCTGTTTTATTATATTTTGCACTATTAGATCTGGGTCAACAATTTATTTACTCAAAGCCTCACCAATGGTTTTTCCAACTTGACACACATGTCTCCTGTCATTTTTCAATATGTTTTTCATTTTGGTATTCAATTTGTGAATACCCTGGAGGCTCTGAATATAGGTTTCTGCCATAGTCCTTGGGCCAAATCAATGTTCCAACTTCAAGATCAACTCAGGTTAGTTCATGTAGTGCCCTGGAGACCATTTTGTAGTTGCAGTAGTTGTAGTAGCACAGCTATTTCCCTCAGTTGTATTTGAGCAGCCAATACTGAGCAACAGTTAGTTAACAAGAACACCAGGCTACTTTAGTTCTCCAGTACCATATCTCTATAGAGGGTCTTCTCTGCAGTGTCTAGAAACTGCCACTCATCCCAGGAGAAGTCCACAGCTATATCGTCAAATGACACAGTTCTCATTTCCTGAATCTCAGACAGGTGGCATCCTAAGGAAGCTTCTCCCAGCATTGATGAGTCACATGACAAAAGGACTAAACAGAAAACTCCCAGCTCCTGAACTGACAAGGAAAAGGAAAGAGAGAAAAAAATAAAATGGCTGAAAAATGGTGAATCAGAGAAGAGCCTATTTTTTTTTAGAAAAGTCTATAATATCTAATTCTATGAATAACAGATTACTGATCTTTAGATTTGTCATTATATTCATGGACATATTACTTTTCATATTGTGGTGTTTTCTCAATGGGACTGAAGGATAGGTGTTGGGTTTTAAGATAGAAAACAGGAACAGAGGTGATCCAAAGGCTTGAGCATCTGAGTATATTTATTGTAACTTACAGCATCTTTTTATCCGGTTCACCCCAGATCCTCTAAGGCGTTACTTCAGCAAATCATTAGACATAAACAATTCTCAGGTTAACTATTCTAAAACAGCAACAGTAGATGTGTATACTATCATGAATACAGACTGCTCCAGCTTGAGAACAAACCAGAAAACATGTTCTCATAAAAAAACAAAATAATAGTGGTTAAGTAGCTATACAGAGTGTCTCAAGAGACGATCAGCAACTGTTTCCGCATGCTTTCAGATTTAGCGTGAGAATAATTTGTCATTCCCGGAGCTCTTGTTTTCAAGAGCCCGAAGGTTGAAACTCAGCAAGCTGCAGTGTTCCAAAACATTTTCCAACATCATATGAACTATATTCTTCATGAGATGAAAGGCATGGAGTGGAAGGAAATAAAATACAGAAAATTCAGATAACATCAGAGGAATTATACCTTTATCCATATTCAAAATATTTGAGCTAAATTTTGCTTGTTTTACTTTATTTTTGAACTTTATGAATACAATTTATAAACAGTATGTGTATACATTCATGTTTCTGTATGTGTGTGGGCACATAAGAACCACAAAACATGCATGGGAATCAGGGGATAATTTCAAGTGTTATTCCTTACCTTCCTCTTTCTTTGAGACCAGCCCTGTTTTTCGGTTTGTTACAAATATTATGTAACCATTTTTCAGAACTTCTGGGGATTCTCCTTTCTCTTTCTTTCATCTCTCTACAGAAGTGATGTGAGACCACATAAGTACTAGCATGTCCAGCTTATGTCCGTTCTGGGATCTGAACTCTGATTCTCACACTTCCAGGGCAAGGGCTTTACTTACTGAGTCATTTCCCTTGTCAGTTTTTAATTATTTCTTTAACTTATTTAATTGTTAGGTATTTCATACAGAACATCTTAATCTCAATCACCTTTTTTACTCTCTTTCCCACCAGGACCCTTCCCCCTTAGTCACCCTGACTGGAATCCATACATACATCCTCTCACCTCTGTTACGGTCACAGTTATGACAGAAGAATCAGAGAACTGTGGATGCAACAGAACTGACCTAAAATAATCTACTTTGATAATCTGTATGTGAAGCAACCCCTCCTTCTTCATAGAGGTACAAAGAAGGCCACAGTTCAAAGGATAGCTATAAAGAAGAACTGAAGGCAGTGGAATGACTGGTTCCTGATTACACATAGGAAAGAACATGAACTAGACAGGACAGAAAATTCACCATGCTGTGAATGTTTCTGTATTGCCTCAAGAAAAAACAATCTTAGTTACACTGTATTATTTATTAAATGGCAATGAGATGCCTTCATTTATTAAGTTTGTGCTGAATAAAACAAATATTACCCTGACTCTGTTTCCATGGTAGGACTTTGGCTATGTGCATATAGCAGTAAATAAGAGAACATAATATCTTCCTTCACATTTTATAAGTTATAAGATAGTAAACAGAGAGTGTTCTCTAAAATCTTTGACAGTATTGGAGAAAGAAGCTTGCTTTTTACAAAATAAGTTGCAGGGATTTTGAGAGGTAGCTTCTTCATGAAATACCTCTCAGCAGAAAATATTTAATCTGAGACAGTCTATCTCCTAGAAATAGGATGGACTAAACAAAATTTAGCTCAAATATAAAAATTAAGTTGGTCACATACTCTTAAGAGTATATAAAATTTTATTATGTATATAATGAGACTTCCTGAGAACAGAGGAAGTCTGAATATAGTTGAAAAATGGTATGAAAGGAAAATAGCAATGTTTGCATTTTTTGTTATAGAAAATGTGTGTGACTGAATTAAGAAATTCTTTGCACTGAAGTGTGTTTGCCATATCTAAAATCTGAACTGCATCTAAGCGAAAGTGAGATGTCTATCTGCATTTAAAGATATAAAATCAGAGAAACAGAGAAAGAAGAGCCTTATAGGTTTTGTATGCTAAGAATATTCAATGTTTAAAGAAAAGTATGTTCAGTATTTTCAGGAAATCTTCATATCTACATGCAAAAAATGGAATTAAAACTCTTATCTTACTCTATGTACAAGAATCAACTCTTAATCAATTCAAGATTGAAGCATAAGAAATGAGTATAAGGCTGATGGAAGTAAGCAGAGGGGAAAATATTTGTGATGTTGCTGGCAAATTCTGTAGATATAATACGGAAAGCAGCAAGAAGTATATAGACAAAGAGGATTTCACCTAACACAGATAATTAATGACAAAAAAAATCTACCATGGGAAAAACACAAACTAAAGTACAGAAAAAGATTTACAGAACACATGAATATCAATAAAAATTAGTATGATAATTATATAATGAACTTAAACAAGAGCAAAAAAATCAAATTAAAATGTTGACAAAGAGTATGAATCAATATTTCTCAAAATAAGAGATGCAAATGGATCAATATATGAAAAATGCTACAAATCATTGCAAAATGTGCTGCAGTGCATAATGAGGTATTAACTCACATGTCAGAAACACTGATGTCAAAACAGGAAAGCAGATGTCAGAATATTAACAAAAGGGAACTCATGTACACTGTTTGTGGGAAGGATTATGGAAAGTTACTGGGAGATCTCGAAAATTTAAAATAAAGCTATGCCCTATAATCTAGCATCTCTAATTCTGGATATCTATGCAAAAAAATTAAAATCAGTTTTATTAGAGAGGTCTATGTTCTCAACTTCATGCACTCTTGTGCATACTAGCCAAGGTGTGGAACCAAACTAAAGGTCAATCATAAAAAGAGAAAAATTATAAAAATGATGATGTGCACATGCATAGACCATCCTGATATGTGGGAAAACATAAACGAATCTCAAAGGACACTATGTCAGTTGAAACATGCCAGGTAGCTAAGGACACATGTTACATATTTTTCCTTCTATGAATAAATTTAAATAGTCACATTCCAGGGGCAGGAGAGATGGGTCAGTAGTTAAGAAGACTGGTTGCTCTTGCAGAGAACCTGGGTTCGATTCCCAGAACCCATATGGCAGCTTATAACCATCTCTAACTCCAGTTCCAGGGGATCCAACCTCTCTTGTAACCTCTGTGGAAATTTGCATACATGCAGGCAATATATTCGTACACATAAAATAAAAATAATAAATAAAATACATTTTGAATAGTCAAATACTAAAACAGAATAATGACTATAGAAAATAACAATGTACTATGTATATAAAATTACTGAGAGATTTGAAAAGTGTGAATTCCTCCAAAATTGTATGAATGTAGAGTGATGGATATCTTAGTCATGTTAATCATTTCACACTGTATTAAACCTCATATTGTACCTGACAAATAGTCACAGTCTTTGTCAGTTTTAGTTACTTGATTTCAAAACTGTAAAAAAAGAATGCTAATGAGCTGTCATTAAATAGAATTAGTATTTCATAAACTGGCATTGCATTTTCTGAATATTTATTTGTATTTTCACCTTTTAATAAGATATCTCTTAAAAAACATGATTAAGATATGTATGCCCTTCAAACCTAGAGGTGATCCTACAGATTCTCAGTTAAGGCTAATCCATAATTGAACCATTTAGTAGCTAGATCAAGGAAGCATTCATCTGGTCTTGAATGGAAGGCAGATGCTCTTTTCACTAGATATTTACTCTAGTAGCTACAACAAGGCTTTCATGTGTCCAAAGTGTGCTCATTTTTTAAATTGTAGTATAATATTATCATGTTTTCTCTACATTCAATATTTCTTATGTTAGAAACAGACTATTGAAAATATCAAAAGTTAGAGTGAAGATTTATTTAATATTTTATAAATTTCAATGTAAACATAAATATAGATAGCATCTTATTGCACTCTCTTAATTTTGATCTGTATGTGATATTATATAAAAACTATCAAACTAAATATTGTAATATACCCACACATGCATTCTTTTACATATATGTGTATATTATAGGCTAAGAACACCAAATGAGGGCAAAGGTGCTTATTTATTTTCTGAGACTCTTTGGACTAGGCATTATAAATTCTAGGTCCATCTGTCTTGTCTCAATTTTTAAATTTTTAGTTCCTTTAAAATTATTTTATTTTTGATTTTTATTTTGTTTATATGAGTGTACTGTGTACATGCAAGTGCACTGTGTCATGCAAAGCCCAAGGAGGACATAAGAGTGTGTTATAGCCCCCAGAACTGGAGCTACAGATGGTTATTAGTCCTCATGTGGGTCCTACGAATGAAACCTGAGTCCTCTGCAAGAGCAACCAATGCTCTTGATCTCTGATCCACCTTTCAAGGCCCTTTAATTTCTCATACTTCAGAGCTGAATCAAATTCACATATATCAGAATTTCATTGTCCATTCATCTGTTTATGGGAAAAAAAGATGTGGGATCTTATACCTCCATTATATACTATGTCATTCTCTGAGAATATGTGACCATAGTCATATGATATCTCCATTTTTAATGCTTTAGGGAACCCCAAGTTGATTTACCTGATGGCTGCACTAATTTGTACACCATTCACCAATGAACAAGGGTTTCTTTCTTTACATGTCCTCTAAAACATTTATTGTCAGATTCCTTGATAAGACTCATTATGACTAGGATAGGGTAGTACCTCAAAATATTTTTAATTTGCATTTTCATATGACTAGGGATGTTGAGCAGTTTTTAAAAGTCATTTTTTATCATTTGTACTTCTTATTCTGAAAACTGGTGATTCAATTTGTCAGTCGATTTGTTGATTTGTAGTTTTACTTTCTTGTTATTTATTTTTTTGAACAAATGGATATTTCTTTAAAAATATAAATTGCATTCTTAACACACTACATAGTAGCACATCCATGTGGTAGAAATTACTAAAATCCTTAATAAGAAGATGATGTGATGGTGCATTTTCATCTTGAATTTGACTAGATTTAGAAATGCTTACAGAGATCTGAGGAGGAAAGACTCATCAGAAATATGGATAGCAGTCTCCCATGATATAATGTCCCTAATTGACTAGGGAAGGACAAAGCAGGAAGCCCAGCCAGAACCAGCATTCATTTCCTGATTTCCTAAGTATTAGTACAGTGAGTCCAGTGCCCTCATGATCCTGCTGCCCTACCTTCCACTATATAATGGGTATTTCATTTCTAAATGGGAAATGGGAATAACAAATATGCTGTGCTTACTGGGAAGAGGAATGGGAGGGTGGAACAGAAGAGGGAGTAATAGAATAGATAACTTACTAAAGGCTTTTTGAAAAGGTCATATGGAAACTGACTGCAAAAGCTTCTTTCAGGGCTGGAGAGGTGGCATGTAAAGTAAAAGAACTCGATGATCTTGCAGAGGACCCAGCTTTGATTTCCAGCACACACATGGTGGCTAACAACCATCTATAACTTCAGTTCCAACGGATTTGATGTGCTTTTCTGACCTCTGCAGACACTGTACAACATGGGTGCACTTACATGAATGCAGGCAATACACTCATATGCATAAAATAAAAATAATAAAATATTTTTAAGAAGCTTCTTTTCAATATATACATATACAATATAAAGGGGGGTTGAATCCATTTGTCCTAAAATAGGGGTTCAATAGCCCCAATAAACACCATAAACTAGCAAATTAAAAACCCAATGTCAGGAATAGATCTCCTCTTTCGGTGTTGTTAACTAGAAGAATCCCTTAGAACATCAAACAGTACTGGCTATTTACACCGCACTTGGTTACCCACCAGAATTTGCCTGACAGTCACTGCTGCTAAAGACGCTATATACCTGAGTTGCAGAACAAACAACGAGAAATGAAACCTGTACTGAGACTGAGGTATACCTCTGCTGGCAAGCTTTCATGGACTAGAAAGTGCTACACAAGCTACTGGGAGAGAAGCATGATCATGAACAGTTCTCAGCTGTGAGCCAGAAGAGTTACAATAACAACTGGCTTGACAAATATGCCTACTGGTGCAAAAGTTGTATCAATATTATGTGAGTAACCAACTATTTATTAGTTGGATTTAAGGTCTCCTTCACAATAAGGAGTGCATAAGTGACCCTGTTATCAAGACCAAGAACCTGTGGGTAGGCAGGTCTTAGACCATACGGGAGAACCTAATACTATTGTTCTGCTAAATAGATATAATATTAAAACTGACTCATAATAACTTGTTATACCCATTGATTAATGCATTACTCAACTTTCACCTTCCTCCTCCTCCTCCTCCTCCTCCTTCTCCTCCTCTTCCTTCTTCTCCTTTTTTATTCTTATTCCTATTCTTGTTCTTATTCTTATGCTTATTCTTATTCTCTGAGGAAAAGGAGCTTATTAGAAAAGTTATTAATACTATGGACAGACAGAGAGGCCACAGCACATTAGGGATGCCAAGGAAGGTTCAGGTTCCTGCAAGAGACAAACTATTGCAGTGTTTCTGATGAGAAGAATCAGAGTCCACATACTGTAAGTGGAAGTCTGTTACTATAGCTTTTCTGAGACAGATGACTTTTCACATCACAAGTCTATAGTCTGGTTCTCTGATTCCCTGGCTGGAGAATGACATTCCCAGGATGTCTGACTTTGCTATAATCTCACTTCCCATGTGAGATACTATGGCACCACAAGGATTGTCATAGATAATGTCTCAGTTGGGTATTTGTCAGTATCTCTGAAAGAGAAAAGGCAGCCGCTTGAGTTTGACTCTAACATTAATGTCTCTCGATATGTAGGACTTGTCATTGCAATTTTGCTCATTGCCTCTGTGTTAGTAGGTAGGTTGGAAAAAATCTGTAGTTTTACACTCTGAATTTTGTCTAATTATAACTCAGTTCTAACACTATTAATCAAAGTTATAATCATCACAATGAAAACTTTTAAATTTCACTTTATACAGAAACACACAAACAAACAAACAAAAAAATAAGAGATCACAGAGGGCACAGCTCTAAATGGAACACCAGTATTGCAACCTCTCATCTCAAGACTCAAGATTCACTGTAAAGTGTGCGGAGAAATACTGTAGGAGCCAGAGGTGGTAGATGAATGCAAGGAAGCTGCTATCTGGACATCTGAGAGTAGTTACACATCTGAACCCACAATGCTTATCCTAGTGTGCACATGGCTGGCGCAAGTCCAAGACAGACAGGGCTCAAGCATGAATAGGAGAGGTGGACATAAAGCCCCAGCCCCAAATGAAGATCTATTAGCATTTGGCAGGTTCTTGGAGGAGAGTGAGTTTTCCTTACCAGTATGATACCTAGTGGGTTGACCAGACCCCAAGGGGTAGAACTACACCCATGAACACTTAAGAAATACTGATTAGATTTCATAGGCCTTTAAAAAATGGCACATAAATATAAAAGGCATTAGGTTGGTTGGTAAAGAGTTAGGTGTTTTGGAGAGAGGGAGAGGTCTAAATATGATCAAAATACTTTATATGAAATTCTCACATCAATAAAAAAACTTCAGAAAACAATATTTCATTAATTTCTAAATGGTTTTTGTACCAGGTGAAAGTTGTGATTCTAATTTCATTCTTCTAGAGTTTAAAATCAATAAAGTGTAATTTGAAAAATAGGGAGCGTTTTTTTTTTGTCTTTTTAATTTAACTTATTTATTTACTTTTATGTATATGGTTTCCTTCCCTGGATGTAAGTGAACTCATGTCATGCAAAGCTCATGGAAGCCAGAAGACAACAGTTCTCCTGAACTGGGATTAAGAATGGTTGTTAGCTGTCATGTGACTGCTGGAAACTAAACCTGTGTTCTCTGAAAGCCAATGCTCTTAACTCCTGAGACATCGTCTTAGCCCCAGTTTTTGTCTTTTTGTGTTGGGTTTGATAAATGTGATAATATCATTATTGTTCTTGGTAACTTTTATTTTGTTATAAGTATTCTAATTTTAATGAAACTTTAAAGAAAATCAAAAGTAACAGAACCCATCATTGTGGAAATTTGCAAAGTACAAAACCATTTTACTTCCCTTGTGTGGAAACTATCCTGGTTACTGTTCTAATGACTTGGTAAGGAGCACAAAATAATTTTAACTCCTATTTAGCATTTGTCATTTAGCAAGTGTTTTGTGCTGCAGACAATTTGAAACAATGTGTGCTGGGGTTTAATGATACAATTCTTGTAAAATGACAATCCATATGTTATGTATCTATCATTAAAGAAAAAAATGAGTAGTTTCCTGGAAGTAATAAAAGATGTGCAAACCTAATGCATTTCAAAAAAGATGAGCATCTCAGATTATTAACATCCATTTTGAGGA
Source organism: Eospalax fontanierii (assembly GCA_035773235.1). Lineage (NCBI taxonomy): Eukaryota > Metazoa > Chordata > Mammalia > Rodentia > Spalacidae > Eospalax > Eospalax fontanierii. Next base: position 21,161,950 of record CM069534.1, read on the forward strand.
AAAATGAAACAGCAGGTATTTTGGGAACAGAGAGTGGTAAGAAAAATAAACAGACACTTTTCATTCAGTAAATTTCTCCTTTGTAAGTTTCCTGGTACAATGATATCTAGTTCAAGAAAAGAAGGACAATTCGGGGGCATTTGCTCTAAAATACCATTAGAGAATTTCTGCATTCCATTTTTTTCAGGTTTGATGAATGTAAAAAAAAAAAAAACTGCATCCATATGTGACAGTGTCAAGTCATCAGCACAAATGAACTTGTTGATGTTGCTGCTGTTTGAGATGGGGTCTACCCTGTCATCCCAGCAGGCCTGGAATTTACTATGCAGACCAGGCTGGTCCAAATGAAATTTTATTTCCCTGTAAGGTGACTAGAGAACATGTCTTAAAGATTCAAATTATTTGATATATTTTCAAATGAAAATACCATCTTCAATAACAACTTAGGTAATACATTACTTAATCTTTCTTTTGTATAACAACTCAAATCCTTTCAGGTTACTCAAAATAGATCTGTCAGTCTTTAAAAGGAAGTTGTCTTATCAAATACGGTGTAGAGACATTGTTGAAATTACCTTAAAAATTCATTGAGACATTGTTGAAATTACCTTGAAAATTCATTGATAAGTAATAATTCAGTTGTCCTTATTGAAGCACATTTGGGATTGAAGTGATGTCTCGGTGGTTAAGAGCAGTGACTGCTCTTGCAGAAGACCTTCGTTCAAATCTCAGTACCTATAAGGCAGCTAACAACTGTCCATAACTCCAGTTCTTCTGTCCTGCACCAGCATTTCATGATACAGGAGCAGTTACACACATGCAGACAAAACACTCATAGACATGAAATAAAAATAAAGAAAAAAATTAAAACATTCTTTGTACAATTGTGATTTAAAGTTTAACATTTTTTGAAATGTATTATTTGGGAGGATGTATCATTAAAACTACAAGATATTCTTTTTGCCCTAGTGAAAAAAATATTTCACATAAAAATATCTGAAGGAAGAGAAAAAATTATCATGGTTGATTTTTCATGAAAGCCTGCAAAGAATTTTTATTACAAGAACACAGAATGTATAAATTGAGGAGCCCTTATCTGAGTCATCGTTTTCTAATTTTCATAGTACATTCTGTGAATCTTATGGCTGTCTGTAGTTTAAAAACTATGCTTTTGATCTGTGAAATAACTGAATTAATACATGCACACTAAGTCATTTCACATGTCAAAATAAATGACTTTATGTAAAGCTGTGCTCCCAGGTTGTGCTGATAAATGATGAGCTTTAGATAATATGACTTATCTAAAAAGCAATTATTTTTTATTAAAGTTTTATATCTCTTCTGGGAAGAATATCATCATTGTAACTGTACTAAGGAGCAATGATACCTAATAGAAAAGGTCCCCATTCCGTGGTGTAGAAAATACAAACACATATTTTTTTCCTCATCTTTTAGACAGCAATGAGCTCACATTTCATATTTAAAAGAAATGCCCATTATATCAATGAACTGTCCCTAAATTCAATATATGTAATGTTTAAAGATATTACGCTAATGCATTTTATACTACAGTGACTGATACAGATAGTAACAGCATGGGTTATCAGAAGAATTCATGGTCAACCAGTTTGAATTAATTAACCCCATCCACATTTTCTGACTATTTTTGTCCGTGATGGAAGCGTTATTGTACATACTGTATGTTTAACCTCCTCTTATTCAGTAGAATGTAACTTCCTTCCAGGTAAACATTTCCGGATAGTTTGCCTACTGCGATATCTCCAGGCAAATGTGTTGTGTCAAATGTTAAAAGAAGTAATAGATACAAAGATTTTATCTAGGAGGAAAATTAGAACTGGTCTTTAAATTGTGTGTATGGAGGCTGAAGAGATGAGTCAACCATTAAGAGCAGTGGCTGTTTTTGCAGAGGACCCTGGCTTGATTCCCAGCACCCACATGGTGGCTACCAACAGTCAGTGACTCCAGTTCCAGGGGAATCCAATGCTCTCTTCTGACTTTTATGGGCATTGCCCCACATGGTGCACGTATATGCATGCAGGAGGTAATACACTCATAAACATAAAATATACACACATATATATATATATATGTTTTTGAAAAAAATTTAATAAAACAAATTATATGTATGATAGGGTAATAACATCGTGCTGGGATTCACAGGAGTAGACCTTGAACCATATGTAACTGAATGTAATTTGGCTGAGTTAAACCTGAGATTATAAATAAAGTGTTTTTCAGTGCTATAGATGCAATCTCTATCAGCTGTAAGGGAAAGATTCTGCTTTGATGACTCTAATTATGAGTGAGCATTGGTTCAAAAATCAGTCTCTATTTCCAGATCCTAACACATTCCAAAATCTTCAAGAATTTTTCGCATAAATTCTACAAAACATTTTAATAGAACCCTAATTGCTTTGAAAAGGAAAAGAAACATTAACAAGTTCTATATGTCACAGAACAATGCTTTCAGTATTATTCAAAAGATGAAACGTGAGTAAAATATAATATAAAGAATCATGGACTTACATCTTAAAAATGAAAATGTGAAGTACATTTTTTGAGACAAAGGTACATAGCTCAGACTATCCTGGAGCTCTCATGAGTGTTAGGATTACAAGTGTGTGCCACCACACACAGCTATCACATAAATTTTTGAACATGTTAGCATGGACTAGAAAACACAACAAAAATAGCATATGTGAATAGGAGAAGTTTCAGTTTACACAAAGCCGCAATGTATTCCTGAAATACATGCACTCATTAAAATGAAACTGGGGCATTCAAAAGTTATACTGCTAAAAAAAGGTTATCCAGTACTCTGTGAGGTGATCTTTGCTGGGAAACCCAAAGACAGAGACCTGTGAAGAAAGCCTGCAGTGAAGAGTGTCAGTCAGATGAGAGAGCTGTGGGAGCGCAAACCCAGTTTCCAGTTCACAGGAAAGATTAGGCCTAAAGAATGCCTTTCACACCCCTGTAGTTTGTTTTCTTTCCTCTTTTACTGTTGACTTTGAATTTGATGACTATCAGATATGCCAGCTGCCTGACGCACCATGCCACAGCATCTACCCCCGCTCATCCTGTTAAATGTGTTATCTCTCGCGCTCACGGCTGTCATTTTTGACGTATTGTTTTATGTACATTATTTTTCCTTATGTGAAACAATACGTTTATTTTATTTTATGTGTGTGAGTGCATTGCCTGCATGTATGTAAGTGCACCTATGACATGTAATGCCCAGAGAGCTCAGAAGAAGAGTGCGTCAAACTCCCTAGAGCTGGAATTACTGATGATTATTATCTGCCCTGTGGGTGATGGGAATCGAATGTGGCACTCTGCAAGAATAGCCAGTGCTCTTAACTACTGAACCAATTCTTCAGTCTCGATTTGTTTCTTTTTCAATTGAATTTTTGTAAATTTCATAAAATATAATTTGATCATATTTAGATCCCGTCACCTATCTACATCTCCTTACTAACCAAGCCCAGCTTCCTGTGTGTGTGTGTGCGTGTGTGTGTGTGTGTGTGTGTGAGTGTGTGTGTGTGTGTGTGTGTGCATAAATAAGTACAATAAATTGCGGGGACCAGTGGAAACGTGTGGAGAGGGGAGGGGATCTAAATACCATCAAATTATATTGAAAGGAAATCATGAAAATTCAATAAAAAAATAAAATTATAAAAAAGTCTAAAATATTCATTCAAGTGATACTCCAATTTATCCTCAAAATATTTCTTATGAAAAAAAATGATATTTACCTTTGATTTAAAATGTGTCTTCAGGCTTCTTGGAACTTTCTTATGTGAAGCTGCAACGATGTTGACAGCATGCACAAGCTCTATGATGACTCGGTCACACAAAGCCCATCATAGAACAGGGGAAATGGGCAGCAGGCCCCAACCTTAGGGAAGGGACTATTGGAGACCTATTACTGGGGGACGAGGGAGGCTAAATCTTCCTTAAGGGAGTGACCCCAGGTAGGCTGACTAGGCTCCAGAATACTTGTGTTTTCCTTCTTTGAAATACTTTGAGGATCCACCAGTTACCACTGGTAACTGGTGACTGCTAGACCAGACAGGCCACAGCATATAGGACAGATGCATTAAATTCACCTGGGGCTGCTACCAGTGAGCGTGGATGGGGAAGGGTCCTAAATTTGGTTAAGATCTATTATATGAAATGTATAAAAACTCAATAAAATGTACAGAAATTTAAAAATAGAACATGCATTAAATAAATGCAGATAATTTGGGGGATAATTTTTATTCTCTTATTAAATTTAAGCAGCATGTGGCCTGGGTATTTCAGTTGCTTGTTCAACGTCACAGAATGAGTAAATTCAAAGCAATTTTTCTTATCAATTTTTTTTCTTTAACATATGATAGCAAATAAGAAAAAAAAACAGAATGGGAAAATTATGTTTCTGTCACTGTCTCTGAAAAAAATTCATCCATTTATCTTCGACCATGTGTCACAAGGAATAAGTATAAGCTTTAAAATAGTATCAAATAATAGAAGGACATGAAGTTTCTTGTGCACAATTCCCGTCTCTATAAATCACGAGTTATACACCCTTACAAGATCATATTAACCTATTGAAGCTCTCCAGATCTTGTTCACAGCATGGAAATGTATGAATCCTCCTTCAACATGTGTTGTTCAGATCAACTGGTACATGATACATACATGAAAATATTACATGGATTTCTATCATGTTGTATATTTTTCTAACCGTATGTATTATTTAATGATAGCAAACTCTCTCATTGACTAAGAGAAGCCTATCCAAAAATAATTGCTTCAGATTAAAAATGTAAAAATGAGCAGAATAATTAGATTTTAAAAATGGCATCCACAAAAGATAGATTTTTCTAAAGTTCTTCTAACTCTCTGATAGTTCCAGGCACCTTTTAACTTATATATGTACACACATACATATGCACCTTCACAACCGGGAGACAATGAGATAAGACACAAAGAGTTAAGATCACTTGTGTTTTTCTTCTTCAAAATACTTTGAAGATCCTATAGGTTTTTATCTACCAGCTGCTAGAGTCTCAAAATTAGCCAGGAAAAGCCAATCCAAATGCTAAAGAGAACTCAAAGGTACAGGGCAGCATTTTCCTCACTCTAAGTACAGGTGTTGGGTACGGGGAACTCTTGACACACACACCCAAGGGGAATGGCACAGCCGGGAACTGTACTTCTCCAAGGAGAACATTATACAGCCTGAAATTTGAAGTCAGCAGAAACAAGTGGTGACTAGAACCTCGGGTGACTCTCAGCACATAACCTTGCCCAGAAGCACACCTTCCTCCCAAGAGACACTCTGACTCATCTAACTCTCTTCTCATCAAGAATCAAGGTACTAAATCAGGAAATAGTGAATGGAACATGTCTTAAGTGAGATTTTGTTTGTCCGCTACTGAAATGGGAAATTTAATTAAAGATTAGATATACATTAATAAATATCATTTGTGCATATGTGAATATATGACTAGGTATTTACAAGCACTGTGTCATGAGACTAATAGTATCTTATCATCCATATTTGATGAATATGATATGTTTTCCCTTACACATAACTATAAAACTTTGCATTCTTAACTCAAATGGGTTTAGACCAAGCCGGTGTCTACATTTTACAAAAATATGAACACTCAGAAATTATTCTATATAGTGAAAGTAGTTGAGAAATTTTAGACACTTAAAATTTATACAAATGAGGGTGGATTATGTCAATAAATGCACATTTAAGATTACATATTTTCCAGGTTGATGGTGCACATTTTTATTCCCACAATTTGGAAGGAATAAGCAGGCAGATCTCTGTGATACTGAGGCCAGGCCTCAATGTTACAAGCTGGCCCAAGTTATAGGGAGACCCCATCTCAAAAAAATGTTTTTTAAAGAATATATATACCCATATTATATGTATGGAATTCATAAATGACTAAAATATTTATTTCTTCTTCCATTTAAAATAAATGAAAAATTTGGGAATGGAGATACAGTTCAGCATCACAGTGCTTGCCTTGAAGTCACAGGCCCTAGGTTCAATTCTCAGCACTGCATACAGCAAGTATAGTGGCACTCCTCTAATTCTTGTAGTCAGGGAGCAAAGGCAGAAGGATTATCCTTGACTACGTACGTAGTGGGTTTAAGGCCTGACAGTGTGGAATATTTGAGAGCCTGGACCAAAATAAAACACAAATAGAAACAGTAAAATGTAATGGCTGATATTTTAAATTTGTTATTATCAGATTCAAATAATATGTATCATCTTTATCAGAACTATTATGCAATGGAGGCACACTGTCTATGATTTCAGATAAGAGCAGCGAAGATATTTAATGCTGAAGTCGCAAATCCATTCTTCTACCAAAATTTCAACATGTATTTCTCTATTTAAAAACAAATGCTAAAAAGTTGTTGTGGTGGCCCATATCGCTGAGGATTGTTTTTATTTTAAATGTTAACAGATATTCTATTTTAGTCAAATCATGAGTAAAACTAATAAGCAGGAATTAATAAACACAGTGTCACTTTTGAGAGTCTATCACATGCACTGGGAAACAGGCACAAGCTGTATTTGAAGGATATATTGAATGTGGTAGGCTTTAGAGAAAGAAGTTTGATCTAGCACTTGAACATTTATCAGAGGGAATAGCATGCAATCTTAATCACTTTGAAGTTGTTTTTAGGAATCAAATTATGTGACCTAAGACATACTACAAAATATATGTGGATATTTGGCATGCCCATGTTTGCTCCACCTGTTCAAAATGTAAGTCATCCATAAGGACCAGTACAAACAACACACTATAGTTGTGCAAATTGGTTGTCCTGAAGATAAGTGTAGACAGAATAAAGGATTTATCAAAATACAATAACAATGAAAATTGGAGGAAATCATAATATTTATACTAGTGGTACCTTGAGTTAGTAATTTTGAATATATTAAAGAACCAATGAAGAATGCTGTAGTTTGCTCTCTGAATAACTTTCTCTTCTTTTGCAATACTTACTAGTAAGCGCAACGTTAATCACTGCCAGTAGAGGGCGAAAAAGAGACATTCTAGTTGTAAAGAGATTGTCTTCAGTTGTGGTCATTTTTGTTCCCACTTTGCAGGCCGCTGTTGACAGTTCTCTGTAAGGAATTTTACTAAGTCTAGAACACGTACTTTCTTAGTAAGTTGACCGCCTGTAACAAGCCTGGTGAGCACCTTTCCAAAACAATAGTTTTAAATTTCAGACATCATGCTGTTCTGTAAAGCAGCAGATTCCCAAAGCTCAGCTCTCCAAGCCCTGCCCTGAGTTGGTCTGAACTTCTGAATACAAAGGAAAAACTTCAGAAGACCCACCAATATCACATCCTTCAGTCAGAATTCTGAAGCTCTTCTCTGTTCATTCTTGACAACTTGTCCCTTCATCACACCACCATAATTATTTATATTTTTCAGAGGAAAGTTCAGACTCAATGTTGGCTGGCGCAGTCCAGGGAACATTCATCATCCAAAATGCCATCTCCTACATTTCTCCAAAGGAGACATGTATCCCAACTTCTTCTTTCAACATGTTCTTTAAAATTCCTTTACATTTTATGATTGTTTCCATGGTTATCAATTACACATACTAAACTTATCCTACTCAATTTTCTTAAGTAGACAGAGACTGGCACATGGAAGGTCAGATAAAGGTAGAGGAAATTGTAGGCTGTTACAGGAATTTTAAGGTTGTTGCAAATTGACAGACTAAGAAAGGGATAACTTGAGGCAATGCAATTAGACAAGCCAAGGAAGGACAGTTAAATTATTGCATTAAAGTATAAAGAAGTTACTTAATTACTTGACTGCCTACTTGACATCTAACTGACTAGGTTGCATGAAGTGATAACTGGTTACTATACTCTGCATTCTAGTACCCACTTTGTATTTTCTGGGTTTTGTTTTTAATGTATGTAGAAATTATTGATATTTTATGCTAATCATATATATTGTTTATTTTGTATTATTTAAAATTGAAATTAAACTAGCCTAGCATAAAGTTTTGTTAAATACATGCCAAATATAGCAGATCTGTATGTGTCCTATAAAATTGTAGACAATTTCTGATAGAAATTTGCTATCCAGCATTGGCTAAGTTCTGCTGATTATGACTTGTTCGTACTCATTATGTTCTTTCTGTATTGATTATTGTTCTTTCCTCTTCATTGCTTAAATTGGAGATTATTTATTACATTTAGTTCCAGATCATATAGATTAGGGTGTTTCAAAATATCTTCACGTCCTTTTACAAATATCCTTTTGCTTAAAGAATAACTAGAGATAATTATTATGTATATATATATATATTATCATTTTATTTATACCATTTATATTAGCTTTCCAAAATGGTCTAAAACATTAAAACTAGTGTAGGGGTTTGCAATAACAGGATTTTTTCCTCTCACAGTTATAGAAAGCAGAAATCAGAAATCTAAAAACAATCCACTGCACCTCTCATTTTAAACTTTGGTAAGAAAACAAAATTAAAACATACAAACAAACAAAAAAAAATCCAAAACAAAAACAACAACAACAACAAAACCACTTCCCCTGCTTCTTCTGATTCTCAGAGGGTCCCTGCTGTTCTGGTTGGTCTTTGATTTGTACCAGAATTCAGTCTCAGAATTCCTTGTCAATTTTTTTCCTTAATATATTTCACCTCTTCTATTCTTATAAGGACATCATGGCATCTTAATTGAGGACATCTGTTAAGACTTTATTTATAAATAAGGTCTCTGAGGTCCCATTTCATAGCATCTGCCCATGATTAAAAAGTGTGTCATCCGACAGCAAGTAGCCTAAAAGGAAATGATTACAACAGGCTGTGGCAAGGAAACCAGGAATTCAGTTTCAGCTATGTTTAAACTGAGATATCTTCAAGCCATATTAAAGAATATATTATACTGATGGTCAAAGACACTATGCCAAATTATGAGACAAAGTTTCCAGTTGGAAAGCTATACTTTGTAGTTTGTAACTAGAGAAATTTACTTAGTTAAACATGGACTTCTGTTTGGATGAATGCATGGTATATTTTGTGACCCATCTACTTCATAAAACTGTGAATAACAGAGATGAATTAGGTCAAAAGAACCTAAAAATTAATAATGCATTGTAGCGATTCAATGCATCTTTCATAGTTATTAACTGGCACTCCACGTGTGTTTTCCCTTTTCTAATATACTATATTTAATAAGTATCTGCTATGATTTTGGATTTTTTTCCTTTTTTTTTCCTTGCATTCTCTTACTCTGTCTTACAATACGATAGTAAAATACAATTTGTTGGCAACTATTAGAATCCATTTACTAACACCTGCTCTGCTGCTTATGTTTCCAGAACAATCTATATCGGACTGAAATATGAATCTGAGTTTCTAAAGAATTCACACTCATCAAAAAGAAATATCCAGTAACAGGTAGTGAACAATAGCAAAGAAAATACTGGGGGTGAATCTTGGATTTCAAAATGAAAATGGTAAGAATTTTATAAGTTCATTTCTCTACATACAAGTACACATACTATGTATATACTTAGGACAAGATCTATTTAGTTTGAGAATTTAACATTCCTTATATCTAGAAGATTCTGAATTTGTTTCTGTTTCTAAGCCTGTGTTTCAAAGTGCAAGACATTATATCTTTCTTTTTCAAATAACTGTCCCTGAAATTAGTGAATCCATTTAGACTCTTTAAGTTTTCTTCTATCTTTTAATTTAATTTTGTTATCTTGATGCTCAACTGGCTCCGGTGATATGAGCCCTCATGCCTTTAGCTACCCCTTTTATTTGGCCTTCTGAGATATCTTACCTCAGCTCATAAATCAGTTTTCAGGTGCACTATGCAGCTTTTTCTGCACATAATTCTCAAATGTGTCTTTCAATCTCATTGAAACTTAATGAAGAAAAGCAGCCTAGACAGGTCCTAATGTGAATAATTTATTAAGACTCATTGCACTGGTTGATGAAAATAATTAATATTAAAGGGTTGATATTACAGATTTTTAAAAGAAATACAACTTATGCTTTGACCTTCCATTTACACTTATTTCTGAAGACATTATTATTTGTATACTAGGCACAGTCAAACATGTCAAAAATGGCTAAGAAAGAGAATATCTTGTCTGTTTTCTGCTGCTTTAATGAAATATTTCTGGCTAGATAATTTGTAAACAACTGTTTATTTGGTTCATGATGCTATGTAGTAGAAAGTCTAAGATTGGGGAATGATACAGAAAGCTTTACATAGTGAAAAGTGTGACAAAAAGGAGAGGAGAGATGGGGGAAAAGATTGAGGAGTGGGCTGGGGCGGGGCAGGTAATACACATCGCTAGAATGGGAACCAAGTTGATCAATAAAGACTGTTCAGATACTTAAAGCACTATTGTGTGATAATGGCCTTAATCAATTCATGAACATAGTACATTGTCACCTCAGCACTTTCTCAAGGTTCCTCCTCTCAACACTTAAGATGGCAACTCAGTTACAAAGGGAGATTGGGAGAGGACATTCAAAATATAACAATAAATTAACAACTCTGTATTTTATTCCTGAAGCAATGAAATTTCCTCAGTTATTTTGGCAGCAGGTCAAATATTTAATCACTTAAATGTATTTGAATCATGAAGAGTTATACATAGACTTACTAATAAGTAAATATGAATTTTTCAGTGCTATATGATACAGGAATTGAATGAAGGACACACTTTTATTTTGAGTCACTAACGTTCCTTATGGTCAAATTGTTAATTATGATTCCAATTTCTTTTTTCAGATAGGGTCTTATTTTGTAACTATAGCTGTCCTGGTACTTTCTATGTGGACAAGCTTGTTAATGAACTCATACATGTAAGAAGCATTAGAATAACATTGGATTTCAAAGATGAATTAAGACAATTTGAAAGAGTTAAAGACAAGTCACATACAGGAGAAGCTTAATTCGTATGAAAATAAGCTTTGGAAAATGATGTATTTAAACAAATTTCAATGATGAGCAGGGGTTGTGTTATCTAAAAAGTAATATGTTGAAATCCTAAACTCTAATATTTCAAATTGGAATATTAGTGTCTTTAAAGAAGTTACTAAATTAAATTAGATCACCTTATCACTTGGAACTTATTTCAATATAAAAAGTGAGAATAGACATTCTCAAAAGAAAGATCAAGTCAAGATAAAGGCTAAATTTGTCATCTACAGTGTAAAGACAGTACTCTGGAAAAAACCAAGCTTCTTGGTGTCTTGATTGCTACTTTATAAAATCATAACTGTCAGCTTATATTGTTTAGAGTGCTTAGCCTCATTTTATTATGACACCTTTTGTAAATGAATACAGCATGAATTGATTTAAAAGGGAAATCGTCAGTGGACTTGTGAGATGGTTCCATAACTTAGAGCACTAAATGCACATAACTTGATAACCTGAGTTTGTTCCTTGGAACCCACAAAAATGCATGTATGGTGGCTCTATACTATAATCATAAACACTCCAATGTCAAGATAAGAGGTAGAGATAGGATAATTGGCCCAAATCGGGCAGCTAGCTAGCCTTGTGTTTGAATACATGTAGCAGCTGAAACAACAATGATATCCACAAGATGGATGGAGAGAATTTGTCCAAGTATGTTGCCCTCTGACTTCCACACATGCATTAAACATACATGCATACAGGTGTCCTTTGGTGAGTTCATCTGCTTTAGCCTGGTCATCCTATCTAGAATAACTCCCTTAAAGAAGAGCACTTATTCAACAGTGATCAGCTGCCAATATTTCCTCAGCTAAAGATGGGACTTTTACCCATTTCCCCTGTTCCAGGTTGTGTTTTTTTGTCTGCTTTGAGTTTGCCCAGGTCTTAGGCTTGGGCTTGTTGTCAACATTACTGTAAGTTCAAATGTGCCAGGATTCAGCCATTTGGAAAACTGTTTTCTTGTGGTCATTCACCAGTCCTGAATCTTAAACTCTTTGCACACCATCTTCTGCATTGGTCCTTGAGTCCTTGGTGGCAGAGGTTTAATATGAATCCTATCCAGGGACACATACTTTGCAACATCCTATTCTCTACATTTTTAGCCAACTGTGGCTTTCCATGTTAATCACCCTCCTTTCCTTGAGGAAGCTTCATTGGTGAGAGTTGAGAGGTGCATTAATATTCTTTATATCTCCTGTTCCACTCTGTTCCATAAGGCTTAGGTGTATAGGTTCCATTGTGTATGTGTCACTTAAGACTAGGCATATCACAGACACTTATTTTCTATGTTTGACCAGTTGTGGAACTCTGACATAGAAGGTCAATGAACACTTGAACAAAACTTCCACTAGCTTGATCTGCTTGCTCTTTGTGGAGTTCTAGAAGGGTAAAAATTATTTCAAAATATATATGGAATTGTTTTCAAATATGATCATAACATATTTAAATAAACTTTTTGATATTCACATAATAAAAGTATGTTTTTAGATTACGGTGGAATTGAGTTAAAAGTCAACAATAGAAGGATATCTGAAAAAAATCTCTAACTCATTATAAAGACTGAAGTGACAGCTCCATTATTAACATTTCTAATGCACAAGTATGAGGACCTGTGTTCAGACATGAAATCCCACTTAAAAGGTCAGGCTCTTGGAATCTCAGCAAGTGGGCAGGTAGATCCCTGTAGTTCATTAACCAGCCTAATCAAATTGATGGGCTTCAAGTTCAGTTGGAGACATTGTCTTAAAATTAAAGGTAGACTAAGGCTCAGGGAACAGAGAGGAACATGGGGAAGGAATAATTTTAATGTATCTCCCCATCTTCACCAGAGAGGATTCCTCATGCAACAATTGATGATTAACCCAAAAAGCCATAACTGGCCAATGTACAGAGAATGAGATGACACAGTGCTTATCCCTGCATCACCTTTATCAAACCTCTGTCACCTAAGACTCAGGGAGCATATCAGAAGAAGGGATGGAAAGATTGTAAGTCTGAGAAGGTGGGTGACAATGAAACTGTTCCAGACAACTGGAAAGTTACTCTTCTGAACTCACAGCAATGGTAACAGCATGCAAAAGACCCATGCAAGCTCAGTTCAAACAGAATACCAGCATAGACATAAGGAAGTTGGGATGGAGTCCCAACATTAGCGGAAGAACTATTGGTAACCGATAACTACTGGGAGAGGGAGGGCTGATTTGCTCTAAGGATGTGACACTAGATGGGTTAATGGGCTCCAGTGGATGGACACAATCTGAAGGACATCTGGGGACTCAAACTTGATTCAATAGGCCTTAGTATATATGACAGAATTCATGAAATATGGCAGAGGGACCATAAGAGGGAGGGGCTTACATATGATAAAATACGTGAAATTCAGAAAAATTCAATAAAATTATTTTAAAAGCAGTCTAAACTGTGGCTGGACAGGGGACTCAGTGCTGAAGAGCACTCACTCTTCCTCCAGAGGCCCTGAGTTCTGTTCTAGCATCCATGTCAAGCAAATACCTGCCTGTCATTCCAGTTCTGTGGAATTTGCCCCCCTCTTCTAGTCTTTTGGGCACACCCCACACACACGTGCAATACATGCAGACACACATCACATACACATAAATACCCTTTAAAAATAGTAAAATTTAAATTTCATGTTTTAATAATTTTTAAAGTTAGTGTTCTCAAACATCCAAGTTAAACTTACCTGACCATTATAAAATTAAATAGACCCCAGCAAACGAACAGTTTACAAAGAAGTTTTTGCCTCAATGGGATGCTTTTTAACACATGTGGTCTTTACCAAATTAGGAAATTTTCTTTTTGAAATAAGCCTTCCTTGTTTTTTGCATCAGCAGTTGTTTCCTGGTCATTGATTTCTGTGGCACGACATTTAGATTATGTCCTGTTTCATTCTCACATTCTAAAATTCAGTCATTCTTCATAGCTTGTCTATTTTTCAAAGAAATGGACATAAGTTATACATCACTACAACAGAGGATATCTTCTTGATTGATTATTTGTTTGGGTGATTACTGAATGGGTGATTTTGAGATAGGGTGTCACACTGTTGTCCAAGATTGGTATTCTGGTAATTCTTCTCAGCCTCCCAAGTGCTGTGATTTGTATTATACAATACTTCCAGTCAAAAAAATGTCAGAGATATTATACACAAAATATAATTCTACATATCATTAGTTAGGAGTATGTCTTCCCTTTTTCCTCTTCACAAAACTTTGATCAACATGAAATCCAGAGGTGTGCTGACATATAACCACACCTAAGACTGATTGAGGCCAAATAACCTACTATATAGTGAATTAAAACGATAGCAAACTAACAACTAAAAGATCTACTTTATTTATTTATTTATTTTTATTGAATCTTTGTATATTTCATACAGAACATCTCAATTAATCTTAATCATATTTATACCTTTTCATAACTGGCACATTCCCATGGCTCCCCAAGTAGAATCCATACATTCTGTCATCTCTGCTAAGGCCTATTGTGTCAAGTTAGATTTCAAGACAGAGGTTCTTTAGTGCAAGCTCATCCACTGAGGTCTTATAAGTCTATCCAGAGTCCCCGTCTTTAAAAAAAATTACCTCTTCCTTGCACAACAGTAAATAACTGCTAAAGTTTCTTCAGCAAATATCCCAGTCACCACTCATTAAAGGAGCTTCTTTTGCACCAGCAAGAGACTATTCCTACAAAGTACCACAACTGATCACACACAGACATTGTCTGTGAATTCAAGTCTAAGCAACACATCTACAACACAACCTCTACACCTAAGCCTCATGCAACATAGAACAAGGGGTAAAAAGGTCACTAATGATACTCCCAACTCTCATTAATGAAGCTCAGCCATACAAGAGGAGGACTAGGAACACAAAAGGTCACAAATGATCAAAGCATGGAGATTAGGAGTCTGTAGAATATAGGTCCATAGACGGGGCTATGGGACTCCTACATTACGCTTCACTCCCCCAGGGCTCAGGGATCATTGTGGAAGAGGGAACCAATAGATTGTAAGAGCGAGGGAGGAGGTGAATGACTATATGGAGAAAGATCTGCTGTTTAAATTACAAACTAAAATGCCTACAGATACAGTTCTGATTTTAAAAAATGGATTTTCAATTAACATTTGTCTTGCAATTTTGAAAATGATATCTTAGAGTTATGGCGGTACTTTGATTCTGTGCTCCACAGTGCAATACATATGCCCAAATAATTGCTATTTTGTGTCACTGTTTCCCAATAGGTAGAATATGCAGGTTTAGGAATCTGGGAATGAAAATAGAAACTTTCCACTTATCATTCCCAATATAGTGCTTCCTTTCTTTGTAGTTGTAGGCTTTGTGCATTTCATTTCCTTGCTTACTTCAGAAGAAATCCTTTCTGAATCAAACAGAGCAGAGCATCACTCAAGTTTAATTTATATCTATTACCTGTTGAACATATCTCTTCATGTGGAAGAACAATGTCATCACTAGTGAAGGAAAGGTAGAGGTAATGTTAAACAGCACAGTCAGGGAAGAAAAACTTAAGCCCCAAGTGAATTTTTGGGCACTTTCTTCCTTCTCTCTTACCATTTTTTTATTGCAAATGGATAAAATGCCATTTAGATTATGACACATGAATAAACATTCATCCTGAGAAAGGCATTTGAAAATTGTCCTATATCTCACACCTCTGGATGTGTTGAGACGCTATGCTTTTTTTCAGTAAAAACAACACGGATTCTGGGAGACTAGGGTTCTATACAAACTAGGCAGAAGCCGTAAATCATGTCTTCTGAATTCTTGCAACATTGGTGGTATTCCCTTGACCTCGTTGTCTTGAAATCTCTACAGGAAAATCGTCAATATGGATTGCAATCCTTAGCTGGGATTGATTCAGGTGGTGTGCATCATGACCTATAATGGATTCTTTGATGACCCTCACAGGTCATCCTTAAGAAACAAAACAATCATTCATTCATCTCCTGGGAATGGTCTCAACTCCTGAGTTGCTAAGGCCAGACACTAGTTTAGCTGATACTTATTTAATAATTGCTTTTGACCATAGCACAAACACTTTTGAAGGTCGCTAAGTCTAATTCAATGTCTCCCTATCTCTTGTGGCTCTTTCATTGTAGAAAGGTACACCTCCTTTGCTTAAACTTTAAATTTGTGAAAATACTGAGGATTAAATATTTAAATTTTGTTAAGTGGGCACAGTCTGTGTTGCAAAGTTATTTTACCTTTACTCCTTTTGTTTCTTAGTCCATGTTTCTTTTTTTCCCAGAAGAGATAGTCACAAAGATTATCTTTTAAACTACCTAGCTGCAAATCTACATCCTGGTATCAGTTCCATAAGAAAATCCTAAAACAGGAATCATGAGTGAAAGCCAAGTAGAACTATGTAAAGATCTCAACTTCTTTCTTACAATGCTCTGGGTTCTAGAGAAGTTTCATGTATACAAATTTTGACTTTGTTAATACTTCCATGACGTGGATGCAAATGTATACTATATCTTTATGTAAGCACTTTAGCAATAAAACAAGAAAGCCTGTGATCTATTCTTGGAAAACCATGGAATTAAGTACTTGGACAGAGGATTGGTTGTGTGGGTAGAGGACTAGATTCTGGCTCAGAAAAAGTACAATAACAAGAGAAAGAGGGCCATCTAAAAAGGAACTTAAATTAGTACAAGTAATTTTGAAAGTAAAAACAGCTGGAGTGTGAAAATATTCCTTTGACAACGAGATCAGCATTGCTGTGAAGAAGAATGGCTCATAGTGGTAGAAACAAGACAGAAACAATAATTGCTTAAACAATGCATATGTGTTGAAGACTTAGATTCATTAAACTAAGACAAGACTTTCAAAAGGCAATTGTGTGAAGATAAAAAAGAGAAAGATATGGTGTTGAATGTCATTTTACTATATGCATATATATATACTTAAATTATGAGTATACAAATATTTCAGAATGTTCCTAAGTAAGTTATACATAAATTGCTAAAGAAGTTCAAATATACACTTTAAAAGAAGAAATTCTAACAGATTTGAGAACAAAGTTTATAAATAACAGAATTAGTGTGGGCAGTTTGAAGAACTCTAGTTCCAGAAATTCTCTATTTAATGTCCATGTTATTATATTAAAATAATCCATGGGAAGAAACAGAATTAGCATATTTGTAATGGCTGGAAGCTATGGCAGTAATGAATTGGGGAATACACTAATGTGAATGTAAAGACTGAAATTTTGCCGTTTTGTCATATTTAAACTACTTATATTAATTAATAAAATGCATAATTTTCAATAAACATGGGAAACATGTCTGTTTCTAGAAATTACATTAAAATTCACTTTTATGTGTAGAAATAGGAATTATGAAGTTTTTGTAAGAAATATTTATAAGATTTGCAGTTGGAAAGACTTATTATAGATGTCATTCCATTAACTGACTTTTGGGTTACCTTTAAGTTATAGCAACTTAGGAAATAGCTACAGGCCAATTTATTTCAAATTTCTGACTAGTGTAAAGTTTATGTAGTTGATCCTTAAATATCTTACTTTCTAACAGTTCACTATCTATTGCCTTATGGTACTAGGTTACCAGATAAATGGTAACCTTATGGTACTAGGTTACCAGTGAGTAATGAATAGGTTAATTAGTCACACAGACTAATGGAATGTTACCTTAGAAGAATCCATTCTATAATTCATAAACTATTTAATAAACATGAAATTAATTATTGTAATATGGAAGATAGGTCATGTCACATGAAAATTAATTTTATCACTTTGTCTTGAAAATATCTTTCTGTGTAAACACAGTATAGATATCTAGTGTTTATATTGTTTTTTGAAAGTATTAAGAAAGTATTAATAATAATTTTATAAAAAATAAAACTAAGATAAGGACTTAGATTCAGATGCAGGTTACTCTTTGTGAGTTTGAGGCCAACCTAGACTACATAATGAGTTCCAGGACAGACAGGATTACACAGTGTGACACTGTTTAAAGAAAATATATGTAATTATCATAAATTTTAGTTTATATAAATGCTAAATTAAGGTTAGCTATCTCAAGAAGATGAGAGGATAGGGAGATTAATGACAAAATAAAGTCAAAATTCTCTTAACTAGCTATAAAAGGATGCATTGTGATTAAAAATCCAGTGTTTAAAAAAATGCACCCGTGAAAAAAATTCTATACATTCTAGGCCTGCCTAGTTCTCCCTCAATGAAAGCTACATTGCTGTCTGTGGAGCTGTGTTCTGCCAGATGTCATAGTTGATAATGAAGTACACCTTCTCAACTACAGCCATTCTCCGCCCTGATCAGCTACTGTTCATCAGAGGTTCACATTACAGATGTACTACACAAAGTAAGTCCTAATCAAAAAAACTAGAGAAATTGATCATCTGATGATGGGGTCTAAAACTGAAAAAGGAAATATTTTATGGGGAATCACAGACTGACGGTGATAAAAGTAGAGACATCAAAGGCGGGTGTTCACCATCAGTTACAGGGAGACATGACTAAGGCCAAGAAGGAGCAACTAAGAAGAGCAGGATACGCATTTAAAGTGAAGGATGGAGAGAGGAAAGGAAGGAGGGAAAAGAGAAAGTGGGGAAACAAGTGATGGAACACATCGAAGACAGTGATAATGAAAGCTTCTATGAATAAGCTGATTATTCAGTGCATGTCATGACTCTGTCTCTTTGAATAATGGTGCTTGGCACTGAGCTTGCTCTTTTGTCCTATGGATTTGATTTTGTCCACTGATGTAAATGTCTGTAGCTCAGTGTTTCTTATTATTTGCAAACATTATAGCTTATAATTTTATTTTGCAGTGATATAGGTCAAAAATGCCTCATTTCAGCTAATTAGGTATTTAAGTTTCTGTGCTTCTTTTAGACTTAGATTCACATATGAAATTCCCAAACTAATTTTAAAGAGCATTTTATTAAAATAAGCCATGAGGGTTACAGGGCACCATTTGACCTTGAAACCCAAGGAGATAGTTTTTCCACACTCACTTGTTAGAAATAGTTTAATTTATATTCTTGGTGTTGGGTATATTATGTCCTCTCCAGTTGTAATATTGCAAGCATAATGGATTGTAGTACTAACCGATTGAATTTGCAGGCTTGTACAAGGAATATAAATATACTGAGGATGTTATCATTTTTTCAGCATCTACTAGGCATGTTCACATTTGGCCCATAATATGGTCATGAAAATGATGTTCCCAAAAGAGAAAAACGAGACAGGGAACTGTTCTCCACACTATGAAAAACAAGAAAACAGGAGAGATATATACATAGTTTATTTTTGTTGCACTATGTAATTGTGTGCACATCTTCAATTCCCTAGCAACTGCTTGATGTGTTTTGCTTTCATTTCCTGAGAATATTTCTGTCTTCCATATTAAATCATAACCTCCTGGGACATGACACTTTGATGCACCAGGTTTTAAAATAATGAAATATAGCAAGTCAAGGGTGATTACACACAAAAAAGCAAACACAACAGAGGTAGGAATAACAATGTGCCCCAAAACTCCACAGGACTTACTTCTTAGTGGCTGAAAGATTAGTAAGCGGTTCAGTACACTGCAACTTGAAAGGAAAGAAGACTAATAATGCCATTACTCCAGGTTTCATTTTTGTTTACCAGTTACCTCAGACTACACAATAATAGGCAAAGTGAGAAAAGAAAAACAATATAAAAGGAAATGTCAAACAATCTCATTATCAACATATATTTTGCGTTAGAAAATCAGAGCCTGAGAACTGAACTCATGTTACCGAAGGAAGATATCTAAGGTTTACATTTAATATAATAGCACGCATTTGTTTAAAACACTGAATATTCCTACATTCAGTTATGTTCCTGAATACCTAATATATACTTGGATATCTATAAGGAAAAACCCAATCCACTTTTAAGTACAATGATGAATGTTCCAACTGATGTGGAAAAATTAACCTGTGCAGCACAGAAAATGAGCAAATGCCATTATTTCTGATGGAACACATTAAAACACAATATTCCCGCAAAAGAGATTTTATCAAACGTGGTGTCAGATTTAGTTTCGGGTGTTTAGTAGGACATGGGTGGAAAGGGAGTTATTTTTTAGTGCACAAGCATTTATAATGACATTAAACCACAAAAGTCTGTTCAGACTAGAAATAACGACAAAGATCCTTTGAGATACCTGTTACTACTGATTTGAGAGTTAGAATACACTTCTTTGTTCTTACTCAGCACAAAGGTATGTGTGTATATATTTTGAAGCTCAGTGTGTGCCTATTTCAAATAATTAAAAGAAAAGCACAGACTCAGGTAAGACTATGTTCTGTGCCAACACTAGGACATAGTTGCCATCCCTTCCACCAAGTAGAAAGCAAGGTGCGATTCCATGCTCCCCTGAAACCCAGTGCAGTGGAAAGTGATGACACGCAGATCTCGGATAGTGACCGGTCAATCAATCTAGCACAAATGGAAAGCCCCGGATTCATTACAAGACTTACCTCAAGAGAAGGAGTTGAGAAACAGAATAGGGTGAATAAGACACCCTATGTCCTTCACTCACAAACACATACATAAATGCGCACGCACACACATACACACATATTTATACATGCACACATCCAAAATAAAAAAATATATCAGGCACTGGAGGGATGTATCGGTTATTAAAAGCATGTTCTGATCTTTCAGGGAACTGAGTTCAGTACCAAACACCAGACTGGGCAGTTCACAACTCCACATGAAGCCAAATCCTCTGGTCTCTGATTGGACTGCACTAACACGCACATATCCATATGTATGCATACATATGAATAAAATAATAAACGTTGATAAACACAAACAAAATTTAAGACAATGCTTCCTTCAAAACTGATTTTGTCAAATGAAGAAATCCCTGTTCACTAGAGGTTGTAATCATACTATTAATATGATTTATAGTTTCCAAATGTTGCTTGGGAACCAGGTGGTTTCAGGAGCCCTTTACTAATTCTACTAATTTTTTTTTCCTGAGTATCATGTATTCTGAAATTTTCCTTTAGATTTTTTTTCTTCTGCTTTGTTGATGAAGACTTGTTTCAAAAAAATCAATAAAAATATAAAGAGGGAATTACTGTGCAAACTGAATATATTTATTTTAAAATATTGTTGTATTTTAAAACACTTCCTCTGGAGATTGTCGGCTCAATTCACAACATGTAGCTGATTCTTTTTTTAATAAATTTTCTTCTTTATTGCCACATATAGTAAGGGTGATTTGTTAAGTTTCAAAGCTAGAATAATTTGGAACAAATGCTTACCTAATAATTGATAATAACAACAATAAATGGCAGAGGATAAACTAGCATATAGTCCACCACACAGAAAATAATGTTCACAGAGATGTGACCATTTTAAATGCCATTATTTTTTAAGAGTGGGAATATAGGCAAAGTATAGCAATCATGCTTATTTGGTATGTTAAATTAGTTTTGTTGGTATTGTTGTTAAATAGATGCTATTGGTTAAGTCCAAAGTTGCAGTTTTATATGAATAGACAAATTGTAACTTGGAATTCAAGTTATAAACCAGAACTTAGGCTAGAGGGACTACAAATCAGTTTGCTTCTGCTCTATAGATTCAAAAGTATAGAGTTTTCCCATTATGTATCTGACAGATGGAGAATGATACAGTCTGCCCACCAAATAATAAACTGAATTTCTTAACAAAATTCAGGTTTACCTTGCTTGTTTATTTCCTATGGTAACGCCTGAAGTTACATCAGAATCTTTATATCCTTGTAATGGGATTCAAGTACGAACACCTACAAATACAGTTTGGGGGCTTTTTCTGTACATTTTTCCTAAATGGAAAGCAAACCTGAATCTCTTCCCAGAAATCTCGTTAACCTGATATATTAGCTGATACACGGAGAAGAAAATAAAGGTCTGACACCTCTTCCAGGTAAACTTTGTCAGGGTTATCACTTTTCTTTCCGAGGGTGCTTGTTTCACACAGTTCATTGACAGTCCTGTAAGTAACTGACTTCTCTTCTAGGAAAAATGTATATAGGCTTGTGTATCACTGAATTTGGGGATAGTCTTGTCTTTCTTCTGATGACAGGAGAATGAAATTAACTGTGTAAGTTTTCTCCTGTTAATCCACCTTCTGTCAGTTGACATCATACACATTATTATTAAAACTTCCATTTAAAAATATCCCATGACTTTCAGTAACCCACTCCTAATGAATAGAAAAAGTCAAGTCTGGGTATGTACAACGTTAGTGCATAGAAAGCTACACTTGCATTTTCTATTTTTCAAATGCTCTCAGATATATTATTACATTAAATAGTGGCACATTTTAAGATTATATTTCTTAAACTTCTTAACAAGATTGAAATTAAAATCACATTTCTTTAACTCTTCTATTATGTACTGTATTAAATACCCTAGAGAGGTTTATCTGCTGTGAAGGGAGGCATTTTTTTAATTGTCTACATTTGCAAATAAACGGTTACTGCTTTTTGTCACGAATGGATTAATATGAAATTTATATCGTTAGACCAACAGCATGTATGTGTGTTGTCTCAATCACTTGGAATTTTCAAACCTTGAATGTCAGTACTAGCCTGGGTAACACAGTGATATTGGTTTCATAAAAACCGAAATTACACACATGAATCATGCATTTGAGACTTTTTGGTTTATATTTGTGTGCATGGGTGTACCTGTACATGTCCACACCTCATTGCTGTCAGAGTCCAGAAGAGGATGTTTGATTCAATTGAAGTAGAATTACAGATGGTTGTGAGCTACCTCACATGATATGGGGAACCAAACTCTGATCCTTGACAATAAAAGCAAATACACCTAACCAGTGAACCACCATTCTTCCTGCCTTGACACACACACAAAGCATGTTAGTGATATTTTTCCAAATTCTTTCTGAACATTTTATATTTTATTATTTGCTGAACCAAATTGTTACCAATGTCTTTAACCATTAGTCCTGCCTCTATATTTGGATGCTTTCCCACATTAAAAGAATACTACACAATAATAAAAATAGAAAAAAATGACTCATTTATTTATATATTTGAACAAAAGTAGTGGAAGAATGTGTCCAGTCTTTCTCCTCTTTGCCTTATATCAGTATTATAGAAAAACTGAAGCAAATCAAGGAAGCATTCATCAAGAGATTGCTGTTTCCATTAGCAGAAAAGTGAGACATCTTCTCCTGGTTGCGCTGGGTTGGGCCATTTTTATGTTGCATGTTCTAGGGAACGGAGTTGTGAAAGACAGTTCTTGAAAATATATGCCAAGTCTGAAACCATTTTATATACCTACTTAAATTAAATTGTGTTTTATTTAAAAAATAACTTTCTTTTAAAAGTGATGTCTTACCTTTATTTTCCAATTTTTGTTTTCCTTTTGTCACCTCAAGACTTGCATGCATCAGAAGTAAAGGAAGTTGCCTCTGAGGTAGACAGTTTATGTCCCAGGAAAGCTACTGTATTTTAGACCTTCTGTGGAGGAAGCACTTATTTAAGTACATCTACTCTGAATGTCAAAAAGAACTATGACAAGACTCATACAATTAAGAATACGAAGTGTTTTTTTTTTTTTTTTAAAAGCACTTAGGCTGGTTGTAAATAGCAAATAAACCTGTAGCCATGGTTCCAGATCTTTAGACATGGGGGGTATATTGTCTATAAAGTATTATAAAGTGATTGCATCAGCTCCAAAGAATGGTTTCATGTAATTGAAAGCAGGTTACTATTGAATGCAACGTGCATAGCCAAGAGAAGACCCATTTATATATATATATATATATATATATATATATATAACATTTTTTCGTCACTTTCAACCACCCTATTTTCAATTTGTGATGCCACACATATATGTACATAGATAGCACACACCAATGAGAACCATAAAAGATATTGTAGCTTTTCGATTATGTACACAGAATTTTTCGTGGCCTGGGTTATCCTCCTTGGGGCATGGGTTGAATTTATTAATTTACTATTAATGAATAGCATAAAGTGGAAGACACAGTGTATGTAATTTTAGACATCAGATCATAAATTAAAATGCATACTCCAATTCCTCCATCACCTACTGTGTCATTTTCTCTAGGACAAGGCATGTGTGATATTATAACCTACTCAATCCAACAGTCAGATTTGAGTTGTCAGAACAATCCTATTGTTATTAGCTATGGAAACTAAATACTTGATGCCAGGCCCACCCATTCCTCATGATGACTGCACCTCTAAAATGTCTTGATTACATCCAGAAGAAAGTTCTTCAGTCACCTAGATTTAGCAGTCCTAAAGTCTGGCTTCTAGAAAATGATATATGATCATTCTCTGCAAATCACAACATTTGCAACAAAATACAACTGACACAAACAATGCTAAATGATACTTAAGAAAAATATTGGCTGAATATTTAATAAGCTAAGAATATTAGATAATTAATTAGTAATTAAAGATTTACAAGCACAAGGTTGAAATTTTGTAGTAAAATCAATATTTGAGTCTAGAATTATGTTACAAAAAAGGCAATCACATGAATCATGAACACAGAGAGATGAGGGATGTTTTCCTTCTAAATGAAGTAAATGAAAATTATGAGAAATATTTATATAGCACATTTTGACAAATGTTTATATACATTAGCATAGAACACTCCTTGCATATGCTGATTCAGTTTTACAGATTTCCAAAGTGCATGTGGATTGTTAATGCATTTTGTTGTATTGCCTTCTAGAATAAAAATTTTGTAAGTCACAGAAATATGTAATACCATTCCAACAGGCAGTTTACATTGGGCTAACCAACACTCACAAATGATCAAACCTTTCTGCTTCCCAGTATCTGTCTCCCTATATCTGTCTCTCATTTTCTCTCACATATACACAGACATTTATATACAACATGTATATAAAGATTGACCCCTTATATCTCAATACTTAAAATTTTCTACTTGAGTTGAGTAAGGCAGAACTCAACTCTTCAAGAAATATTTTTTGCTAGGTTCATTTCTCCTACAAGGAGAAAGAAAATATTAGGGGATAAATAAATGCATAGTCAAGAGAGGAAATCAAAGAATTCTAAAATACGACAGCTATTGAAGAAATTGTGATTGAATTGTGTTAATCAATTTTTCTCACTGTAACAAATACCTGTGAGAAACAATTTATAAAAAAAAAGCATTTGGCTCATGGTCTCAGTTATTATAGTCATCCCTTTCATTGATTTTATTCACTTGGCAAGGGAGGAACATAAAGGCAGGAGGGCCTGGAAGTGCTTACCGGACTTCCTCATGCAATCACAAAAATGATTGGGGAAAAAAGTGAATGGGGAAAGACAAGATATACCTTGTAAGGACATACCCACAGTGATCCTTCCACCAGATGCCACCACTGATTTTCTACTTATTTCCATTAATACCATTAAATTTTGAATGCATCAATGACTTAGATCAGAGACCTCAATACTATTTCTTCTCAATGATGCAAACCCCCAAGACTTCTACAGGGGAGCTGACTAATTCTTATCCAAACATGTAACCAAGTACATCTGGCTTCAAATGTGCTAACTTTTGCATAATTATTTGTGTAATATATTAACCAAAATTGCATTTTCAAATATGATAACTTAATCCAAAATTAATTTTAATTAGAAATAACAGAGTGAAAGTTTTTAGTTTAGAACAAAAATTCATACATGATTTTGCAAACTTACCGCCATACTTGCCAGAGTAAACTTAATGCAAAGCTACATAGTCGATCAGGAATAGGTATGATAGCATTTCCAGTTTTCTGCTACTAACTCTTCTATATAAATTTTTTTGATTCAGAGGTAGAAGGCAGAAGAGAATTCCATTCGATTCTCTTAACTCACTATTGGCCTTTGTATGGGTTTAACTCCTTCCCATTTCAGAGGCCATGTTCTATCTATGTAGTCCTAAAACCTGCACTCAAACTCCTACCATCCAAATCTACATCCCATCACTCACCGAGCACTTCATAATTCAGAGTCATTTTTACATTGTGTTTATTAAATTTAGAAGCGTCACCTAAAAACGAAGCCTTGTTAACAATTTACTATTATAAATGTTTTGGTTTGGTTTTCATTGAAAAATACAGACCTTCAAATTAGAGAATGGGTGGAAGAAATAACTGTATCGAAAGACTCAATGATTAGACATATAGAATATTCATTTACAGGGAAAATGTTAGCCAGATTTACTAGGAAACATGAACATAGAAGTATAGAGATTGCTAGGGTGAGCTAAAGAGGTATTTCTAATGTGAATAAAGATCCAGGAGTTTAAAATAATTATAGTAAGCCACAAATCATGAGAAATATAAAATTTTCAATAGATACTTGAATTCTTTGAACTCAGTCATTTTTTTGTTGTTGTTGTTAAATTCAACATACCTGGTAGTGAACATTAGTCTTTTTGCAACCAATTACTTATATTGTAAGCAGCAATGTCATGGGTGTTAAATGTTGAAAAGCACCATGTTTTGACAATGCAAATATAGTAAGCAATTATGAACATGACAAAAATATGCCCAGGTGAGAAAAGGAGGTCGAATAGAGCGCATGTACTTCTTTTCTATAATAAAATGTTCAGATAACAGTTTAATGTAAGGTGGAGTAATTCCCCATGATTCATTGCTTTAGCAAAGATTTTCAACTACAATTAAAGCAAGACTTTTTAATGTTACTTATAAAATATGAGGGAACTTTACATAATTCATCATCTATATAATATGTGAATTGGTCCATAAAATTATTAAACTGAGGTACACAAAACTATTAGAAATTAGCCACATCATTTTTAAATGATTTTGAGAATAATAATTTATAAACATGAAGAAGAACTTACAGGAGTTAGTTGAATGCATTCCCTAATTTAGAAGAACAGAAGATATCTTCTAGTGTCAATACCTAAAATTTTTCCATTTAATCATATTTTATATCTTCCACTACACCTGTGTGGCACTTATTCAAAATATAAATGACTCAGAGGAAAGAGAATTCGTTAGACAATTCCTGGGGAATGTGTGTGAGCTGCCAAAGAGACAGGAAAATAGACTTTAGAGAAGGTAATTGAGTATAGTGATAATTACAGGTCGCTAATATCTGTCGTTTTCAGTTTCACAGCCATATAACACTACTTTTGATATCTGAAAGTTAGAGGAATGTTAAATTATCCAAAGCTAAATTCTTTAGTAGCAACCTCTAGGGTGGGTGAGCTACTTTCAAATGCAAAACTTAAGGTAAATGCTGTGGTCAACCTCAGCTGGCTCTCCAGTCCTAAAACAGTCATAACTATTGATGTGGCAAGAAATTGGACAGGTAATCTACTTACAACTCCAAATCAAGAATCTCAGCTTCAACTATTTTATGGAAAGGATTTTTTTTTTTTTACTCCAAACCATAGTCTCTACATTGAAGGGATAGGTGGCAGAAATTTGCCTGTATTCCAACATCTGAAGCCTCATGCAACTTTTCTAAGATGGTCATTACAACATTATAGGTGATCCTTCAGAGATCTTCCTAAGTAAGGAAAGAGAAAGGCCTGCCTTCTGTTGCTGTTATTCTTACTTCTGATCTCTTGAACTCATTTCATGCATCTATTGATAGTTTCACAGGTCATGGGAATTCAGAGAATGCATTCATGTTACTGATTTTCCCCTTTTTAGATTTTAACCATAAATTCTGTGCCATTAAACGTGATGTTGCTATTTGACTGATAATTCTCTTTTTGCATTAGAGTAAGAAAAATTAACATTTGGAGAAGCAAAGATCCCTATGATCTCATTTCAGATTTGCTTTAACAGAATTCTCCTGACCATTGTTTCTTAATACATTACATATGAGTAAAAACAGTGTTAGCCCATCATGGATTTGGCTCAGTTTACTCACTTTGGCAATGCTTAAAAAACATGAGTCTTAATATGTAATCAAATTCTGTCTACATGAAATCATTCCCTTCTACCTGCCATTCTGTTTGAAAGTAGAGGGGAACAAGAAAAAGCTGTGGTGTGAATATTTCAAATATGCAATATACTATTAATCATTTTTTCCCTAAGGAAAACTCCTCCTGAATAGGTGATAAGCCAGAAAATAGAGCAAAATACTCATTGCTCCCAGTCTTCTTAAGAATGCTGCAATGTGTGCAAATTTTCCATTTTTCTTTTTTCATCCTATGCATTTTTAAAAATTTTATTTATTATTTTTATTTTATGTGTGAGTGGATTGCCTGCATGTATGTAAGTGCACCCATATAATGCATTGCCCATGGATGTCAGAAGATTGCATAGTATTACATAGAACTGGAGTTATAAATGGTTGTTAGCCATCACATAGTAGCTAGGAACTGAACCAGGGTCCTCAAGGGGAGCAGCCAGTGCTCTAAACTGCTAACACAACCCCCTCCAGTCTCTCAGTTGTGTGTTATTGGGGTTTTACTGTTTTGAAACATAAATGAAAAAAAAAACAACAATAACTAAGTTTCTTTCATAGTCAGTAAAGTTTTATGCCAAATCAAAAGAGATACACAGACTATACATTATTAATTTAATGAAGAATTTCAATTAAAAATGTAAGCAAATCTTTAAACTCTTTATTAAAATTAGATCTATATATTTAACCAATGTCTCAATTGAAATGCTAATGTAATTAATCATTTAAGAATCACTGTATTGCCTGAAAATGGACTTAAATGACACTATTAAAATAATGTCATTACAAAGGAGCTATAAATGATCTGACTCACAGTCCTTTCAAATATTTAAAATTGAGATAGAATAAATCTTCACTTTACCATATTTCTCAATTAGTATTGATATTTTACAAATCATTATAAGGCTTGGGGAGCATTTTCTTCTGGACCATTGAACCATCTTAGTAACAAAAGTTTAATTCCTGTAATTATATTGTCCGCTTTCCTGGAGTTACTGATTTGAATTTTCTGTACAAAATATTAACTGATATTTTCTTTCCTTATTTATGTATTTACAATTTATTATGGATTGATTGATTGAAAAAAAGGTCTCCTTTAGCCCAGGGAAAGTTGACCTTGAACCTACTATAGAGCCAAGTTTGATTTTGAACTCGTCCTCCTGCCTCTGTCTATGGAGTATGTGAATTGCTTCCATGAGAATCAAACCACATTTGACGCACTGAGTGGCACAATGCATTTAAATGAGTGTAGTTAAGCTAAGGATCTTAATGTCAGTCTAAATCTTGGTATAATTCTTTTCCTGAGAGAAACAGAAGCATGAATGTTGTCTAAACCCCTATATCTGAAGCATGGCCAGCCCTCTACTGTGATCACCCTTTCCATTTTCTTTTTTCATTGTGCTGCATTGACACTGGCCTGGAATCTTCTCCACAAACAGATGATTTTGCCTCATGTCTCTGGAACAGATTGTGTTTACCTAAATTGTTTTCCTCTTTGTGGTTTGTCAATCTTTTCAATCTTAGTAATCATTTTTCACATCTCATTAACAAAAACTGGTTTTTTTGTTTGTTTGTTTGTTTTGGTTTTTGTTTTAATCTTTCCTCTGAACAGACCAAAGGCCCCTCATCAATCATTTCTTAGGACGGAGATTTTTTTTTTCTACTTTTCAGGTACAAATTTAATTTTTAATTATTGACCTCATTTATATACCTTAAGGTGTAAGTGATATGAAGGCAGATGCTACTTTCTTGTTCCTGCTTTTATTCTTAAGCAACAATGTCAAACAGAAAATGCTTAAATATTTCTTAAGTTGCCAGATGAAAGAATAGACGAATGAGTAAATATTGACTGGGTAATCAATATCACTACAGAATAAATGTAAGATCCTTGAATTTTAATATGCTTCTCTTCTATGATATCGTGACCTTAATATATATGTATAATGCAGAGAAATGATGTGGAAGAGTGTGGGGATCTGGTTACTGAGCAAGGCAAGCAACTCCTGATACCCTAAAGGGATGGCAGGTGTCTGACCTGCTCTGCCTGTGTGATAACCTGGCCCCAGGAAGCTACTGTAGATACGAATCTTCCTTTCCCCCATCCCAGACCAGAACCAGGTTTTTGGGTTTCATTTCCTCGTTCCTGAACTTCCACAACCTTCCCGCCTTTACCCCAACACCCCACCTTTCCCCCCTTCTGTAATGGTCAGGAGGCCTCCCTATATAAGCTCCTGCATTGGCTCTAATAACCGAACTACCCACCGTCGTAGTCTCCCGGGAGGGAACTCCTCCCGCTGCACTCTGAGCCACCTGAGGTCCCGTTCCATCGTCCTCCATTCTCTGGCATGGCTGGAGCACAACAGCCATGCTGGAGATGGAGACCCACCCACAGAAGAGAACACACTCCTACAGTTTTGCTCACAATGAGAGTCCTCATGCTCTGTGTCTAGTACCTATGCATGTCTCATTTTCTCTTGATACCAGCAGTTGACTCAACAATCCTATTGTGATTAAGACATAACATTTTCATCAGAACAGGCCGATTAGATGACTCAGAAGGTAAGAATATTTACTGCTTTTCCAGAGGACCCAAGTTCAATCCTCTGCAACCATATCACACAGCTCACAGTTCACTATCACTTCCTATCTCTTCAAGTACCCGATATCTGTGGGTTCCACAGGTACCTGTAATCATGTGCAAAGACCCCAATATGCATACTTACATAATTTTTATTTAAGAATCAAATCTTTCAAATGTTTCCATCATGACAACATCATGCATTTGAAGATATGATACACATAGAAATATATTTTATTTATGTAGCATTGTCACCATATAATTAATATAAACTACACTCATGAAAAAATATAAGAAAAAACAAGTTTTCTTATGTTCTCTGAACCTAGCAAATTGCATGTTTAAATTTTAATGTATTTTGGAGTTGCTTATCTGTTAAACTAGTTAGAAACTAAAATGTCAATGACTGATCACCCATGCATACACACAGAAAAGCAGATAATCATCTTATACTATTTTTACTAACTTATAGAAAGAGTAGCCTCAAAAAGAATGCTGATTCCATTGTTTTAAATGGACTTAAAGCAATGCAGTCTTTTATGTGTGCTCTTGGTTTGGTTGTCCTTGGAGACTAACACTTTCTTACTCCCAGCACTGAGATAATGAATGCTTTACTTTCAGTAAAATTATTCAGTTTCCTGACCTTTAATCTCACTTAACTCAGTGTCCAAGGTTTTCCTTGATTTAAATGAATATGAGCAATAAGTTATAAGCAGGACACTGAAGAAAGGTTTGTGTTCTTCACTCAGTGTATTCACCCTTTTGACTCTGAGACAAGACATAAGGACTAGAACACTGTTATCTAGAAGGTTTATGCACAAGAATTGCACAGCTCATTTAGAGAGTAAAAACATACATAAATACTGTGCATTTTGAGTATGTTTGTGAATTATCTGGGGCCACTATGGAGAGCAAGAAGTCCAAGGGACACAAAGTTGGACACATCTCTGACCTCTGTGGCCTTTGGGATGTCAAATGGAGATGACTATGTTACTTGACTGAATGAGGGAAAATTATCTGAACATTTTTCACTTTATGTCAAACCAGGTCTTTCGAATCCCAGTTTGGCCTCAAACTCCATATAACTGAGAATGTCCTTGGACTTCAGATCCTCCTGACTTTATCAACTGCCATGATTAAAGAACTATTCCACCCTGGTTTTATGCTGTGATGTGGATGGAATTCAGGTGTTTTTATATGTGAGCTGATAATTATACCAACTGAACTAAACCTCCAGGTTCTAAATATCTTTAAGTAAAAAAAAAAAAAAAAGAGAAAAAAAAATATATATATAATTTGAGAAGCAGCTTTCTTGGCCTAGTGAATATCATGAGAAGACTTTTATAAAAATTGATTATGATAACATCAATAATATGATATAATGTTGTAAACATTATCATAAATTTGTTTAAATTCAGCCCAGCCTCATGAAATTGAGAATTTATTGAAAAATTTCTATTGAACTGCTGTATATTTCATAAAGCAGATCTTAATCAAATTTTGATCACCTCCTCCATCGATTTAGATATTTTGCCATCATAAACCCAACAAAAATTCAAAATATTAGTTTATATATTTCTTATAATTCCCATACATTTATATATATATATATATATACATATTTATACCCCTCAGTTAAACTAATGATGACAGAATATAAGAGACTTCAGTAATTGTGTCCTATTTTATACTGAATGAAGCATGGCATAATTTGATAGCAATTAAATAGAACAAATTCTTATTAACTAAAATAAAACAGATCAAATGACCATTATTAAAAACTCCCTATGTGCTATCCTTTTAACTTGAAAAAAATTTATAAATGATCCTTCCAAGTAGAGGAAATTATTAATGTTGGTTTCCATTAGAGTAACTGTTAACTTGTAGGCCCAAAGAATTCACTTAGTTTACAGCAGGATGTAGATGAATGCTTAATGAAAAGTGTTTAATTTTTTCAGCATATCCTTTGAATATTTGAGAATTATTTTATTGCATTTGACTCCTGTCTTGATTGGCATATTGTTTTCCACACTGATTAGAAACAAGATGATGTAAATTCATATTATTAAGCATCCAATGAGTTTTTAAATGAAAATTAAGTGACTTGTGGTAAAATAAAATGTGATCAGATACTTTCTTTCAGGTACAGCAATAATTGTTCAGCAGACCAGAAATTTTCAATTATGCATGAATGTCTTATCTTTACAAGAGGAAGTGAAAGTGTGTCAGCAACAGACAAGATATTGTGTAACAAGGAATACAAGATTCATATAGCCTTCTGTTTCTTTTTAGCATCTGATTGCAATTGCCAGTTGCAGGTCAAGAGCCATAAGAAAAATCATTGTTTATTTAGAACACAGAGTTTAAGTTGTAAGCTAAGATCACATACATGGGTGTACTCTTGGTTGAATCTGAGACCCACCTGTAATTCCAGGCCTGGAGAGATACAGAGAAGTATTCCTTAAGATAAGCCAAGTAACTGGACTAGCTAAATAAAATCCCTGAGCTATGGGTTCAACAAGAGAACCTGCCTCAGGAAACAAAGTGGAGAGCCATGAAAGAAGACCCTCAGTATCAACTTCGGGCCTCCACACACACAGGCACGTAGTGCACATATACCAGAATACGTATATTCTGCACACAACATGCATACATATGCATGTAAAATAAATAGCAATATAAGCAAACAAATAAATGGAAATGTGATGTTTTAATTTAGGTAAATGATTTTAAACTTCTTAGTTGTTCATGTATGTATAAACTAGACTCAATTATTGATTAACTATGAAATACAGTCTCACAAAGAATTTTGTTCATGATAAAATATCATTTTATTATTATGTTGTTGTTGTTTTTGTTTGTATTTTTGAGACAGGGTCTCTCTGTAGGTGCAGATAGACTATGTAAACCACCATGGCTGTGTTCTCAAAGATATATGACCGCCTCTGTCTCCTGAGTGCTGGGATTAAAGGCCTGCACCACCAGGCCCACCTTCCCCTTCATTTTTTTTATTAAACCAAGTTGTTTTGAAATGAATTCAAGTGAAACTTTTATGATTGTACATTTTCCATAGATTAATGAATTGTGATAGGCATTTTAAAGTGGATCCCTTGAATCACATCAGTTTTTCAGTTTCACTTAGAAAAATATAAACTGTCTTGTTTCTTATGTAAAATAGAGATTCATGCAATAGAATTTTAATGTAATACTAAATCTATTACTTTGAAGTTACTTGCTCTTTTTTATATACTCAAGGTTTAGTTGTGGCCTAAATGTACACACATATTATATTACACAGTAAAGTTTCAGGTTAGCAGCATAACATTCCTTAAAATTTCAAATCATATTTTGAAAATAATAATTGTATAAGGGCTGGAAGGATGACTCAGCAGTTAAGAGCACTGGCTGCTTTTGCGGAGGACCTGATTTCACAACCCACATGGCAGTTAATAACCATTCTTAATGCCAGTTCCAGGGATCAGATGCTTTCTTCTGATCTTACAGGCATTGTATGACATGGGTTTACATACATATATGCAGGCAATGAACTCAGACATATAAATAAAAATAATAACTGAAACATTGTTTAAAATTGTAATATTCTCAAATTCTTTTTCTTTTTAAAAATTATTATTGTTTTTTATTGAATCTTTGTGCATTTCACATAGAATATCTCAATCAATTTTAATCATCTTTAAATTCCCTTCCTCACTAGTACTCCATCTCCCAGAGCCTGGAAATGTAATCTATGTATTCTGTCTTCAGTATTTAAGCCTATTTTGTCAAGATAGTTTCCCCAGATTCATCCACTGAGATCTAGTCAGCTAATTCAGTCTTTTACTTTAAGAAGATTAGCTCTTCCTCACCCAACAGTAATCAGTTGCCAGTATTTCTTCAGCAAAGATTGGGGTATGCAGCCCATTTTCCTAGATCCATGCTGGGTTTTTGTCTGCTTGAGTTTGCATAGCTCTTGAGCATGCCCACACCATTGCTGTAGTTTCATAAAAGCAAGGTCCCAGGAGCTTGTAGGATTAAATTTTCATATGGTCATGCACCTCCTCACAGACAATATCTGTGACCTTCATTGTACTGTGTAGTAGTCTCTTTTCAGTACAAAAGAAAGCTCCTTTGATGAGTGGTGACTGGGATAATTGATTGTAAATATATGGATACATATTTTGCACTTAGTAAGAAGTTACACTAGTTTAGGAATGTGATAGTCTTGGGGATTTCAATAAGTTCTATGACCTCTTTAGCCATTGTCTTTTGGCTATGATTACAGTACCACATATAAGTTTCCTCCCATTGAGTGGGCTTTAAGTCCAATTAGGTAGCAGTTGATTGCCCCAAGATAAAAATGCCACTACTTCATGAGTGTCTATTACTATGCCAGACATTGATGTGTCTATTTGGTCATGAGGCTAGTGTTGGGTCATCAATTGATGTTCTCCCTTTGTAGCTTGTGTAGAACTCTCCAGAGCTATGAGAGATCTCCTTCAGGGAAATATTCACTACTATCCACTTTACTTTGAAATTTCAATGAATTACCATAAATTTTCCTCTGCTGACAATTTCATGCAAAGCAGCCCTCAACTCCCCATTCATATTACAATTGCCCATTGTGTTGATTTTACTTTCATTTAACTCAAATAAATTCCACATTTACATATTGATTTGAAATACATATTATCAAATAAATGCACATATAACATTTAACATATAAATAAAATCATTCAGAACTAATATCATATATATATATATATATATATTTACCCACAAATTTTCACTAATTCACAAAATATATTTGTGCAGATACACATTAATAGGAAGACACAGGAATATATATTTAAGCTTTAGCTTCCCAGAAATGTATGTTTAAAAGTCTGTATCTTTGAATTTTTGTTCTGCTATTGTTCTGTATTTTTAATTCATTAGCAATAATTTCCCCAAGCTCCACAATATAGAACTTATTTTATAAACGTAATTTAAACTTACTGGTCTTTACATCCTGCTGTGAATTGATTTATATACACAATCTTCTAATGAATCCACATAAATATAGTTTTGGGATTCTAAGCCATGAAAGAATGTTTGTGCCCCTTTTCTAAAAGATGAGCTTAAAACCTGGTTTGATTCTTTATATACTCACACGAGTAAAAAATAAAATAGCAAATTCATAAATCCCAAAGAGAGCTCTTGATTGAACCATTTGTATAATTTTATTCTTGATGTGAAATGTCTTATTTTGCTCTCTTCCTCTACAATCTCTTGCAGTTTATAATTTCATTATATTTTACTTTAACAGTGCCTACAAATACTGTCATTATTGAAAAGTGTTTTCTCTGAGAGCAAGCAAAGAAAGTGTATTTATATAGCTAAAAGAAAAAAAATGTGACCTAGAAATTTAAACCCATTTTGCCTTCAAAATTTG
Organism: Eospalax fontanierii; assembly: GCA_035773235.1. Lineage (NCBI taxonomy): Eukaryota > Metazoa > Chordata > Mammalia > Rodentia > Spalacidae > Eospalax > Eospalax fontanierii. Next base: position 21,197,981 of record CM069534.1, read on the forward strand.
GATAAATTCACTTAGTGTTAAAAGAAACTATGAGTAAAAAGCTGTGTTTAAAATAATTGTCCTTGTATAAAGAATGTGACACTAATCATGACCTTATCTTTAGAGTGTTGTTATTCTGGAGAGTGCATTAGAGAACTGGATACTTTGTTTACATGTCTTACATTTAACAAAAATATGGAAAAGAGTGATATTGATTAAAAAACTTTGTTGTTTGGGATTTTACATTTTTTGTGAAATATACTGTACTTACTATGTTTATAGACAAGTAGTTTTTTTGTGTGGTTGTTTCTCTTTTACTTTCTTGAAATTTTAATGTAGATAGCAGTGTTTATATGAAGAGCTTGCTTGATAACTTGGACTGGTGACATACAGAAAGCAATTACTTAGGATTGACAATGTTAAAAACAGCACAGTATAAGATGGAGGCCCAGTTAAGTATTAGATACCACTGAGTAAAAGAACAGCAAGTTGATTGCAGAGAAACAGAAAGGATTATAAAGAGGATTCCCCAATAAGCATTTGCATTCTAGGACAGTGTTTTCAAAACAGTTATTGTGAAACAGATGCCATATATTTCCTATGAATAGAATGCCAGAAATTACCCACTGCCCAGAAGTACAGATTCCACTTAGTGGTGATGTAGACAAGTTATGATTGAATCATTAATGAATTACTGACTGTTCTAACGTACCTGTTCTCATAGATAAGAATTACAACCACAAACTAATATTGATGTTTTCAATTTTCAGATATTAGAATATTGTAGTCATGTTCATTTCCATCGTATCTCACCACTTGGGGCCAGCCTGAGGGGCTCGGGGGTGAGTAGAAGCAGAGTCAAGCCACACACTCCGGTAGTTGGATGGGAAACATCCCAAGTGCACGGCACTGCGAACTCATTTATTGAATAGGTACACAAGCTCTTATATGTCCGGAGAGCCAATGATCTTATGGGGTGGGGTCTCAAATACAGCCAATAGTAAGTTTGTCTCCAGTTCTTTCCAGGTGCTGGTCTCACAATTAGCCAGAGCAGAACGCCACACCCACAGGAGCCATTTCTCTATTCCTCCCAGCGGGTGGCCCACCTTACATTATGCCCAACAGAATATTATTAAAAATATTTTATAACTGAACCCTCAGCATCACGCAGCCTGTCAGGGAACTCATTCCTTGAGAAAACTGACTCTCCCTCTCTCAACAGCCATTGATTGCCTGACGATCTGAATCTAGAGGTGGGACTTTGAAATTTCTTCCATCCAGGCTGGCAGGTAAGCTACATTTTGTAGGTCTAGTTTAGGTTACCATATTATGGAGATTTTATGAGTGCACCTCCCTTATCATGTACGGAAGACATTATTTAGCAGCACTAAACACATGTTAATAGGAGCAATGCTTAATGGACTTACAGGCATATATATGCACATATATATGTATAAATGCATGTATACATATACGCATATCCATGATACAATATATTATATAATAGTAATAATAATATAATAATAATAATAATAATAATTAAAGAGTAGGTTGGAGGATAATGGAATGGATGCTAGTAATCTAAATACACAGAAATGTACCTCTCACTACTCATTAAAGGCTTTAAACAGATCAAGTATATTACGGAGTTTTGCAACTGGTCTAATGCAGAGAATAAGTGTCTGTGAGGTGCCCAGCTTTTAAGTGACACAGCTAAAGTGTAACCTCTAAACCTCAAGCTCAGCGAACTTATTAGAACAGGGTGAAGTAAAAAATTAACACATCTCTTAACTTTCACTAGTGAAGCTTTTCATGGAAGAGATGGAGATTAACCCAGAAAGCCCCAACTGGCAGAAGCAAAGAAAATGAGCGACTGCAGAATTCTTAACTCTAACCTATATCAAACCTCTTCCACTCAAGGCTGAAGGATGGGGAGAAAGAGTCTGAGGTGATTGATTAACACAAGGAAACAAGAATGTGTCAGATAGAGAAATTACTCATATGAATTTAAAGCAATGGTAGAGAACATGCACAAGACCCATCCAAACTTAAGCCAAACAAAATCCCAGCATAGATATGGGGCTTGGGTAAGGTCTAGACTTAGCTGAGGTACTATTGGCAGCTAATACTACTAGAAGAATAATTGGTATTTCTCTAAGGATGTGACACGAGATAGATTAATCAGGCTCCAGTGCATGGATACACACTGAATGATATTTGGGGAATAAAACCTGACTCATTCGGCCTTAACATATATGCAGAGAATATGAAATCTGATGGGTGGTTATAAGAGAGTGCTGACAGGGGAGGAGTCTAAATATGATCAAAATAAATTGTATGCAATTTTTAGCCACACACATAAAGTTGCACATACACAAAACTATTATTAATGACTGGCCAAGTTATGTGTAAAGGAGCTTACTGTCGCTCATGCTATTTTATGTCAATGGATGACATGTTGGTCTTCATATGTCGGAGAAATATCCTCTGTCTACATTAGAATGTATGGTATCAGACAAAGAACAAGCCATTTGTATTGTGCCCTGGAAGCAACTGGCTACAAATGACTTTTAAAATCTCCTTTGTGTCCTGTATAGCATCTCTTATAAGTACCAGATTACATACTCAGGATAATTTCCAAACCTATACTCATTTCTAATTTCTAATTTTTTGTAGACTTTGTAGTAGTCCTGTGTTATTTAAGGTCAGAGATTACTATATATTAGAGTCCCTGTGTAGTCTAGTAATGCAGTGGAATTCTGAACAAGACTGGACAGACTTGTGAGGAACTGAAGAATGTCAGAGCTCAGGCAAGATTATCTGAAGCAGACACTACCATTCTCAGTTCTAGCATTGGACATTGCCATTCATCTAAGAACCTGTTACTGAAGAATTATTCATTTTCCATTTTAAGTAAAATTATACGAAGGTAGTTTAAACCCTAAGAGCATATGTTATTTATGTGAAAGTTAAAGGTAATGTCAATTAGTGAATCATTTATCTCCTCTCCTTGTCATTTATGCCAGATTTACGACAACTCCATGGCTGCTAATTCACAGTGCAGGTGAAATGCCAGACAGGTTAACTATTTTTTTTTTTTTTGGTGAACATGAGAGATTGTAACACTTGCCATTTTTTCCGTTTTCTTTTCTTTTTTTCAAGATGGCATTCTCAATACAAGAAGTATGTAACTTTTTATACTGTCCCTTTTATGTGTTAAGTTATTCCAGGAGCTGTCAGGAGCGCCTTTAAGGACAATGCTGTGTCAATTACCATAATCACTCTCTTCTCCTCTCTCTCACAGACACCTGCCACTTAAGTTTCAGCTTGGTTCTGAATGTCTCTTGATTTTTAAACTCTTGAAAGATTCTGTGATTTATCACATACTGACAATTCATTAATTTTTCAGTATTTTGATTTGTTCAGAAAAATCAACTTCTCTATAAATGCTATTTTTTCCAGAAATCAATTGTTTTTAATTTAATTTCAAAAATAATTTTAATGTTCTTTATAATATGCTGCATTTTCTCCTGACTTAACCATGTCCGTTGAATCACAACACACTTATTGATGCCACTTTCATGCAAACTTTGACAGAAAATTATCATCTTCATTTTTTATTTTTTCTCTTGCAGACTTACTCTTTTCTGCTTCAAATACTTTCACAAAACTGATTTCCATAATACATTCAGAACATTCCTACAATGATGTCATCATTTCTGAAGAAAAAGTAGGCTGACAACTTGAAACCAGATGAATTTTTCTATTAAAAGAGTTGATGGTGGGAAAAATGCCAACTTGTATAAAACATTGCCACCAACATCTCTTCACAGTGTCTACTAAAAATTTTGATACATTTTAATGAGTCAGTTGTGAAGTCTCTATGCATGTAATTTGTAATATTTATAAGGAACTCCTTTCTTTTCAGAATCAGCATTTGCATGGAATGCCAGCTTTCATTTATGTAATGCTGGTAACATCATACGCTTCTCTCAATTTAAAACTTTCTTCTCAGTTAAACACCCTGCTAGAGTTTTACCCACATTTCCTTAAATACATTCTGAAATTATCTGCTTCTGTGATACGTTTCCTACTCAAATCAGACCCCTACTCTATTCTATCCTACCCTGATACTCTTTCTCTTTTTGAAGCTTTTGTTCTATTCTGTTGCCATCAAGTGGAAATTACAGTTATAGTAAAATGTTAATGATTATGAAATTTATGATCTATTTCTAAGGAAAAGACCTTCAGGTTAGCTTTATATATTTTTTTTCAACTGAACACTTGGATTCCTCTCTTCATCTTAATTTACTGCCTGTTCTGCATGAACCCACATTATTGACCTTTTAGTTTTCTACAGACCTCTACTGTACTGCCAGTACACACTTCCAGTATTTAACATCAAAGGAACAAAGACACATTTTTTCTTCATAGCCACACACTGCCCCAGAAGTAGCATTTCTTTCACACCTGGTTTCAGAGAAATTCCTCATAGATCACTAGACTCTTGAGTTTGTTCTGTTCAGATCGTCTCAATAATTAGTGCTTAGAAAACGCTACAGTGATTTAAATATTGATTTTATATAATGTACAAATATTTTCCTTGTTACATTTATTAGTATTTGTGCATTTTTTGTTCTGAAGTGTTTTTAAACAAACATCATTTTGAATTCTGTTTTCTTTTTCAGAAGAAATAGAAGTGCATACAGTTTTCTTTTTGTACTGATGCGTTTCTTAATTAGATTATGGCTAAGTAATTGAAGTAATAATTATGTCAAATATCCTATTCTTAATTATTTTACATACACATATACACACATAAACATCCTGAGAATTCACAGTATTATTCAATATTCAAGATGTTGAAGAAATAAAAATTATCCCGCAAAAACTATTTATTTTCTAACAAAAGAAGGATGAAATTATGCTATTACAAACTCCAGATTTAGACTCCCATAATTCTGCCAGTTATTTACATATCATGTGTATATATTTTACTATAAAATTCTCTTTGATTATAAAATGAGGATATAAAAAGTAGAAGTATAATAGAGATTCAGATGATATTGGAATGCGAAAATTCACAAAAGTCACTCATAACCTTACTTGGCATGTGGTAAGTAGACACTTATCTGAAGATTGCTACTGCTATTAAATGGGTATCTGTGGTGGTTTCAATGATAACATCTCTCACAGGCTCAAGTATTTGAACACTTGGTCTCTAGTTGGTGGTGCTATTTGGGCAGGTAATAAAACCATGGGGAGGTGGACCTTTGATACAGAAAGCACATCTCTGGGGATGGGCTTTGAATGTTTATTCCGTCTACTTCTAGTTCACTTCTGCTTCTTACATAAGGATAGAGACATGTTTTCTCAGCCTCCTGCTCCAGCTGCCTTGCTTGCTGCTTCCTGCCATGCTTATCCTCCACTGTGACTTTGCCCCTCTGGAACCATAAATCAATCCCGACCCCACTTCTTCCATAACTGGTTGTTGGCCATGATATTTTATCAGAACAACAAAAAGTAACTAATACAATACCTATGGTATTGACACAGTAATGACAACAGAAACCAACATACACGGGGAAGAATATATACAATAATGTACAAGAATCCTTATGTCAACAATGAAAACTTACAAAGTAAAGAAATTGAAATGCAGAACAACGTTTTTCCAAGAATCTATAGTTTTTCCATTGTTTTCTCTACTTTTTGTCCTTGGAACTATTTAGGAGGTTGTTGAGGTTTCGTACAAATCCATGTAAATAAAGTGAAACAAAATCAGTGGTCCCCCAGTGTTAGCATCAGTAAACCAACACAGAAATGTGACAACTGATGCCAGAGAAATACTCATGCATTTTTTTCTCATTACCAAACGTACATATTGCTGATATTCTTTTTAAACTTTCTATTGAGACGGCATCTAATGTAGCTCATACTGGACTTGAACTCACTATGTAGCTAATGCCTACCTAACTTCTAATCCTATGCTTCCAGTGTGGGAATGCAGGGATTACATGCTTGTACCATCATATCTGTTTTACGAGGGGCTGAGGAATGAACATAGCCTAGTAAGCTCTCTACCAAGTGAGATTACTCCTTACCTTCTCTTTCAAACCATTCTCTTTTTTTCCGTTTCAAGTAAATATGCCTCTGATATCTCTATGAACTATACTTCACATTAATGAAAGACAGTGCCGAATATGATTAAAATGATAGATAAGAAAAAGTTCCAGAAAACAAAAGTTGATAGCATTGAAATAAATATTAATAGTCATAGTGAAATGCCACTAATTAATCAAGCTTTCTGACATGGGTATATAAATCCACTTATACTACAACATGGGTTGATTTAAAATTACATCATGATTTGGGTTGACAGAAACAAGATTAATTGGGTAATTACTAATTAATATTAAATTTTGGATGTTAAAATTTAATCATGTTGAAAAATCATAAATGAGTGAATAAACAAATAAACAAAATAGAATATTCATTAGGTAGAATATAGAAGTAAAAAATCCAAACTGTTCTCTTTAGAAAGTTCATTCATTCTCTAGAGTGACTGATTCTTAGAGGGATGCCAAATACAGAACAATGAGGTTTAATTCAATTTCATGCTGGTACAGTTTCATTGATAACATAGTTTGACTTAATAATGACAAGCAACAAGATTTGTTGAGAGAAATTTGCCACATGCTTCCCTTACTCTCAACAATGCCTTAAAAATTGCCTCTTCCCATCAGTTTCCTTATTATTTTTTCAAGAATTATAAAAGAACATGTAAATTTGCCATCCAAAGACAAAACCCAAGGACTGGAAAATGGCTCAGCCATTAAGATCACAAGCCACTGTGGCAGAAGACCTGAGTTCAATTCCCAACACATACATGGAAGCTACCACTGTCAATAAGTCTCATGCCAAGGGACCCAGTGCTTTCTTTGGACTTCTGTGGCCATTGCATGCATATGGTGCACCTGCATACATGTAAACAAAACACTCACTTATGTAAAAATATAGTTTAAAAAGACACCCCACCCCCAATAAGTATATTACCCTTATGCGGGTAAGCATACCCTTCCTTCGGAAGCACATGTGTGTGTATTCACTGTTTTATACATTTGAATTCATACCAAATAATTTATAACACCTTTACAGTAAACATGGAAAAGGAAGAAATGGTAAATAGGAATTGAGAATCATCTCCTTTCCATGTCAAATCCAGAGAAAAATGCTGAGACTGCTGAAAAGTGGAGGCTCCAACTGCATGCTCTGAAATGAATTATACAAATTATAATTTTCAAGTTTTCATGATAGCATTGCTATTCTTTTAATGTGATATACTTATTTATTGATGGAATTTTTCACAAGTATATAGAAGGAATTATCAGTATTCATTTAAATTTAATTCTATTGATTTCATGTAATAATTGATTTCCTATTGCCTTACAAATCTTATGCAATTATATGAAATAAAAGAATGTCTCTGTTGAAACAAGCTTAAAACTAAAGAAGTTCACAGAAAAGGAAGCAAAAGTTTTTCTCAAAGGTGTCATAAAGTGGCTGACAAAAGAGTTCTCCCAAAATTCTAGAGAAAGAGTCAGGAACTAGGAATCACATCTTTCCATAAGCAAAGTCAACATGTGAGACAGGGCACAGTCAAGGAGAACAGAGCAACACAGTAATTGGTAAATCAGTGAAGGCTCAAGGTAGAGATGTGGATTGTTAGCATTTTCATGGAGAAGCATTCATAGGGAATCATTACATTTTTGTTAGTTTTATTTCAAGTAATCTACAAGAACCTCACAACAAATACCAAAATTAATGTTGCCTCATGATTCTAGTAAGAGAGAAAAAAAAATAAACCAAAGAAATAAAATCATGCTAAATATAGTGAAATTCTCTGTTCTTTGTGGCAAAGTCTTTCCAAACAAGAAACTGTTTTGTTGAGCACAATCTGAGGGGTTTTCTCAAAACTACCTGGAGAAGGGTACTGAGCACTCTGCCTGTCCTAAATATTGAAAAAAGGAAGAAGGAAAACCCTCAGGCTCATCTCCCCATACCCGTAGGTCCTTAATGTCGATGTCAATATGAAATACTGAGAAGCAGAGGTGAAGTCCAGAGTCCAGAGATGAATATTCATAAAAGCTTTGAAACTTAACCATCAACCACTAAATTCTTCCATCTCCAAATTTACTGTTGCATTGCTTAACAAATATGGACTGGTGTTCCAATTTCCCTGAGTTTCAACAAAAATTGGAAAAACATTTAGGAAAATTTAAAAGGTAAATGAATACATAAATAGTAGCATGTAGATTGAAGAGACTAGAAAATCACCAGAATCATAGTCATACACAGTAGAGATTTTGAAATGATTAGACTAAATTTTTAAAGCATTTTTAAGTACTTTAGTGGAAAAAGACAACACTCTAGGGTAGGCAGGTGCCACTGAGAATAGAGAAAACAATTCCAAGGAATAATGAAAAGGGCAGCGCTGGGGGGATCACCAGACCTGATCTCAGATTATATTACAGAGTTATAGTCAGAAGAACAGCATGATATTGGCACAAAAATAGACATGTAGATCAATGGAACATAATAGAAGACCCAAACATGAGTACATGCAATTTCAGCCACCTGATATTTGAGAAGGTTCCAAGTACTCACAATGGAGGAAAGATCGTCTTTAAAACTGGATCTCCACCTATAAAAGAATGAAACTGAACTCTTATCATTCAGCCTGCAAAAAGTTGACTCTAAATGAATCAAAGACCACAATATAAATCCCGAAACTCTGAAACTGATGGAAGAACACAGGAAGTACCCTTCAAGATAAAGGAGTAGGAAATGGCTTTCTAAATCAGACATCAACTGCTAAGGCATTAAGGTCAACAATCAATAAGCAGAAACTTATTAAGCTACAAAGCTTCTGTACAACAAAAGAAAAAAAAAATAACATGAAAGGGAAGAGGAAACCCACTGAGTGGGAGAAAATCTTTACTAGCTGCACATCCAACACAGAGAGGACTAATACCCAGACTATACGAAGAACTCAAAAAGTGAAGAAGAAAATAAATGATCTAAATGAATGATGGATTACAGACCTGAACAGAGAGTTCCCAAATGTAGAAATAAAAAAGTCTAAAAAAACTTTTAAACGTTCTCAACATTCCTAGAAATTAGAGAAATGCAGACAACAACTGCTTTGTGATTTGATCTCATCCCAGTCAGAATGACTAAGAACAAGAGAATAAAAGGCACTGAATACTGGCGAGGATATGGAGAAAAAGGAACATTCATCACTGCTCGTGGGAATGTAAATTCCTGATGAAAGCAGTGTGGAGAACTCAGAAAAAACAAACAAACAAACAAACAAACAAAACACTAAAAATGAATTTACCATATGATTCCGGTATACCACTCCCAGAATTTAGGGTTGTGTTAAACCATTGATTGATTTCCCCCTTCTCAGTTTTCATCTAGCATTATGAATGCTAAAATTCAGGTAGAAGGCTGTCATGCCAGTTCCTGCTCCATTGCTGCAAGTCCTTTATCCCAAGTATGCCCTGTCTTCAGAAGTAGGTAGGGCATCATTTTCTAGTTCTGGGCGATAAAGAAGAACGTTGGCAATAACAGGTATTATTTTGAGAGTCTCTTGGACCACTCTCACCAACCACAAAAATGGAAGTACTTTTGTCTGGCACTGGGTTCTTTATCAAACACCCTCATGTACACAGATGTACTAATGGTTACACACGGTTTGTGCGTTTCTTAGGGAGTTTCTATGCTATCCCATTTTCCTCCAAGACTCACTTATATCTTCTCTTTTTCCTTCTTTCAGACTTCCTTCTTCTCTTAGTCCCGGTACCCACATTACCCTCCCTCCACCCCCATTAACACCTACCTCCCACCATCCCCCTCTCCTGACTTTTCTTCCCTGAACAGCATGACCCCCTGCATGTCCCTCTCTCCTCTGCCCCCTGCAAATCTTTCCCACTTTCCTCATCTCCCACCTGGTGTTGGATAAATGTACAGTATCTTTCTCTGCCTCGAGGGACATGCCTCCAAATGAGATTAACATACAACTAATCAATGACTCAAGGGGAGAGTGTAGTGGGAAGGCAGGAACAGCTGGGAAGGAGACTCGGGTGCAGTGCCAGGGGCTCCATCTTGGGTGTGTGTGCCAGAGGTTCAGAGGACTTCTGATGAAAATGCTGGCTCCACCGTTCGAAATTTCTGTCTTTCTACCCGAGGATGGATCCTTTGTAAGAAACCTGAAATAAATTAATTTCTCTAAGAGAGCATTCTTTGTTCACTCAATTAGTTCAAACCTAGGGTTGGAGGTGGGGCTGACTGCCAGGCCTCACTACAAGAGAATTCATAAGACACCTGGGAATATCTGTTCCCCACTGTCCCTGCTTTGCAGGTTATTTTCTCTTTACCTCCATGTATCCTTTCTCCTTTTCCAGCTTTTAGTGTTACATCCGGATCTATACTCACATGTCTGGGACTGGTGCTATAATTTGCAAATGAGGTATAACATATATCTATTGCTTTTCTGTGTTTCTGCTTCTTTACTTAGTATAAACACTCTCTAGTTCCATCCATTTACCTGAAAATTTCATTATTTTATCCATTGTGCAAATGCACCACATTTTCATTATTCATTTTTCAGTTGAAGGACATGTACGTTTTCCATTTCTTAGCTCTTGTGAAGAGAACATCAACAAACATGGATGCATAAGTATCTCTACAAAAGGATGAGTCCTTTGAGTATGTGCCTAAATTCTAATACTTGTAACAGTTGCACAGCACAGTACCTCTATTTGTGTGGTAGTAGCACTCTCAACTGGAGGCAATCAACAACTATCTAATTGGACTTATTACCCTCACAATGGGAGCAAACTCATGGCTGGCACTGTAGATTCAGCCAAATACATTGGGTTAGAGGGGACACAGATCCTAGAGAGAACCTAGAGAAATGAAATTTCTTACCATATGCTAAATATGGATCCTTATATTTACAGATAACACACCACTCATCAATGAAGATCCTTTTACAACAGATGGAGGCTACAGCAGAACTCCACTACAGGTTAGAAACAGAATATTTGACCAAGAGATGCCAAGTCCTTGGTGACATAACTACAGTTAGACCTCTAACCTCAGGTTCATGGATCACAGCAGAACAAGCGCTAGGGAGCAAACTAAGGCATCCCTCAACTTTTACCAGTGAAGTTTCCTCAAACGACATAGTGCTATTCACACAGAAGGCCACAACTGGCCAAGTTTTATAGAGAAAAGACTGCAGAGTGAGTATCCCTGGATAGAACATCAGACCTTACCCACTTATGGCTTAGGGATAATTGCACAAGAGGGGGCAGAAAGATTGTAAGAGCCAGGGCTCGTTCATGGACTTTCGGAAGCAGGGTTTTTCATGCTACTGGAAGTTTGCACATATGAAATTGTGGCAATGATGACACTGAGCATAGGACCCACACCAACTCAAATTAGACAAGAGCTCAGAGTGGAGAATAAAAATTTGTGGTGGGCCAGACCCAGACTTAGAATTATTGGATACTGAGTACTACTGGAAGAAGAAGAATATGCCTTACTTAGGACCTCTAGATATCCTGACCATATTCTTGTGGATCAATTTGAACTAAAGTATATCTGAGCAATAATACTTGACAGGATAAGGACTTAATACATATGTCTGAATACATAAGGTTAGATTGGGGGGTAGATGAGGGAGGGTTATAAATTTGATTGGAAACTGTCATATTAAATGTATAAAATTTAATAAAAATGTAAACTTAATAAAGTTCTAAAGATGAAATGCACTAAAACAGAAATGGATAGGTTGGGGACTGGAGAGATGTCTCAGTACTTAAGAACACTGGCTGCTCTTGCAGAAGACCTGGGTTCTATTACCAGCAACGAAGTGGCAGCTAACAACCATCAGGGACTCCAATTCTAGGGGAATCTTACACCTTTTTCTGACCTCTACAGGTATTACAGATACGGTGCACTTACATACAGACAATACACACATATACATAAAATAAAATTAATAAAGAATATATTTCGAGAAAGAGAGAAAAGTAGCTGCTTTCTCTGGGCTCAGCAACAGTCTGGACAGTGATAGAGATGGGATATCTGAGCTTGAGGTATAACATTAGAAGCAAATTGAAAGACGACGAGAAAATAAGACAGAACATGGACAGGCAGTCATGAGACTCCAGAGATGGCTCAGGAGGTAGGAGCATTTACTACTCTTGCAGAACACCCAGGCTCAGTTCACAGCACCTGTATGTAGGCGCCCAACTACTTGAACTCTAGTTTCATGGGATACTTCACTCTCTTCTTGCCTTCTTGGAGTCATTTATACTCAACAGTGCACATAAACTCATTCAGGCAGATACACATAAATAAAATTTTGAAGAAGTATTTACACTTCAGAAGACTGAAAAAAAAATACTTAAGGGAAGATAGAGAGGGAAAAAATCCTTATTAAATAAGGAAAATTAAAAATGAGAATTGTATCAGATTCATTTAAAAATACACAAGGAGAAAAGAGCAGGATGAGATATTTAAATGGTTGAAACCAACCAACACACAAAACCAACATGGAACTCTATCCGTGAAATTGTCTTTCCAAAGGAAAGATGTGTTGTTGAGGATGTTAGTAGACAGTGCTCCTTGCATTCAAAGTCTGAGCATGATTTCAGTGCATCATAGCATAGAGCAGAAAGAGAGGCTCCGTGAAGACTGAAAGGAGCGTCTGTGGACGGGGAGCACAGGAGGAGTGAGAGGGTGTGAATGTCTTAAAAACACCAAATGAATCCGAATATTTCTATGCTGTTAACAATAAAATTCTAAGGAAGAAAAATCCAAAACAAAAAATTCTCAGAAAAGAAAGCTTGACAGAATTGTTGCAAAGTTTGCCTGTTCTGAAAGAAATACTAAATGATAAATACCATGTTTCCTGCTCATTGCAATGGCAGTGTTTATATTATGATCTGTTATTTATATCTTTACCACTTGGGTTTCTCACACATTTTGGAAAGTAACTCCTTATCAGAGTCATGGATTGAAGATAGCTGCTTGTTTTAATATTCTGTATAATGTCAATTAATTTATAGCAAGTGACTACGGTTAATAGCATTTGCGGAATGTTAACATTATTGTGACAAATAAAGAGTTAAAAATTTCAACATAAGGAGGAGTCTTATTTTAGCTCATGAGTTTAGTGGTTTATTCATTTTAAGTTCATTTGGTCTTATTATTGTGGGCCTGTGGTAGACAGAACATCGTGATGGAGAGAGTGCAAGTGTAGTGGAATCGCTCACTTCATTACCGCCAACAAGTAGAGGGAGAAAGGATCCAGGACAAATTTCTACCAGACATGTTGCTGAACTTCGCATGAAGTTCAGGTTTAGAAGTCTACCTAATGATTTCTCAAGCAAAGACTCTGTCAATACTGAGGGCATCTCATGGGCCTCCACCTCTGTTTTAAAGGGTATCTGACAATACTCATGTATATTAGTTGATTCATAAAGCAACTGATGTTTTAATAATGTGTTAACTATAAATCCCAAGTGTTATAATAAAGCCGTTTAGTTCCCAAATGCACCTGTAGGAATACCAGGAAAACTGAGACAACGGACAGTAAAATAAAAACTTGAAAGAGGACTTCCCCAGCGACAGAATAGAGCTCTACCTCAAACAGTGAGGCTCCAAAGACTGAAGAACAGAGATGTGACTTTAATGAAAGGACAAAGGAGAATAAGTACTCCATCTTCTAAAATTAATTAATATTCTAGTCAAAAATGCTGAAATTTTTGTGATGATTTCTATAAGGCAGGCTTACGTCAATCCCTTGGAGAAGAGAGTCAGTGGGAAAGATTTGAATGCATTCGTAGTCAGTTCTTTTGAAGATAGAAGAGTCATTGCTTCAGGATCCTTTTGGAGACTCTGGAACACACCAGGATTTTATAAGAAGGGAAGGAGGAAGACATGAAGGCTGCATCTTGAGTGGTGAGGGAGTTCGGGTTTTATCTTCTGTCTTCCGTTTCTGGCCAAAATGTTGCACTGGATCTAAATCTTCTGTAACCAGATCAACAGTTAATAAGTTAACACGTGCAGCAGACTGGGTTCTTTAATTCTAAAGAAAGATTGTTCTTAAGTTAATGTACAAACATTTTAAACATTTTAGTTTTTGAATTTTCTCTTTGCCTTTTCCCTTTGTTAAAATTTATACAACTAGGCAAATGAAAACATAAAGAGCAACTTCTGAAAAGTTTAATATGTTATAGTTTCATCCTATTTTATGGTATTGTTGCAGCTGAAAGTATCTGGGTATTTAAGTGAATGTATTATCATATGATACAATCATCACAGGATTCGTTCTGTCAAGAACTGCAACACACACAGAGAGTTGTGTCAAACACTGTTCTATTCTTAAATATAACCTCATATCCTCTTAATATATCATATCTCATATATCTTAAATATATCCTCATATACGCATTACACTTTTATGCATTTCCACTGAATTTTTACATCTAAAATTCTATTGAAATCTTTAAAAGTTTAGATTGTGTTTATTTCTTAAAAGAGAAAAACAAAAGGATCAGGTCAACAGGACTATCAATTATATTAAACATTTTTGTATTAAAATGTTACAAGCAGGTATCGTGTTCCAAGTTAAAAAAAACTATTTCTTTTTTCAAAAAATCTGTGTACTTTATACGTTAAAACTTCTTGAGGACAAAGACACATTGCCAGGAGTTAATATCTTCTGAGAAAATTTTTCAGTTGCAAATTTCAGCTTTCATTTCAAGCATGATTTTGAGACTTTGTGATTTTACTTTTAAATGAAAATTCTTCCTACTCTTTTTGATATGCTGATATCTTGGAATATCACACCTTTTATTCAAACTGCTAGTGAATACTTCCTACCTAGTCTCCTTTTGCCTATCTTTTCCTTTATTCCTCCAAAAGGATTTTCTTGCAATGCAGTATATTGCTTTATACTCCTCATAAACCCATAGAATTTAAAAATCCTTCATACCTGTGATCTCATTTCTTTGATTTTTTTCCCACTTTCAAGCAATTCTTGCATGACTGTAAAGCATACATTTAGAATAATTTCTTCTTGTTGGATTATTTGCTTTATACAGTGTAAATGACCTCTCTGCTACCAGGAAAACATTCTTGCTTTATTTTTAGCTACATTTGTCACCACCAGCTGTCTAGGTAGTTGAAACTCATCTAGAGAATACTTTAAAAAGAGTATTAGTGAGCCCCGCATTTCAAGTTCAAAATAGAATAGCATGGAAACATATGTATACCATGGTTACTCCTCCATGAGTATATGAAAATAAAATCTGTTCAATGTTTCTACAAAATTGTATAGCTAGCACAGTGATTTTATTTTTATAAATAATGTTTTTACATGACGTTCATTAAATTTTTCCCTTGAAGTACTAAAGATAAATTGGAGAGGTGGCTTAGGGGCTCAGTGCACAGGCTATTCTTGCAGAGGACTGAGTTTGAAGCCCAGTACCCATGTAAGGACAAAACAGTCCAGCTCTAACTTCATCTTCCTGGGGATCTGAATTCTCTGACCTTCCTAGATACTGGCACTCTCCTGCATATACCTACACACAGACACAATAATGGATGTAACTAAAAGTAATGAAATAAAATCTTTAAGCATAAATAAACAGAGCTGAAGAAATAACTCAGTCATTAAAAGCTGAGACTAGCAAACAAAATGCCATAAATAGATAAATATTGAAAGGAAAACTATAGAAAGTAGATGAAAATTAATATGCAAAAAGGCATTTTGTATTTAAAACTGATTATGTGTATAATGTGTGTAATACATTATACAGAAAATATTTTTAATCTTTACAACAGATTGTGTCTTTTCTTTCTGTTTTTTAAAGAAGACTGTGTACTATGATAAGAAAATTCTAGAAAAAGAGTTTTTTAAATTTATTTTTATTGATGTGCTGTGTGTGTTTGTGTGTGTATATGTGTGTGTGTGTGTGTGTGTGTGCTGAACTCGTGACACATGAGTTCAGGTGCTCTAGGGAGAACAGAAGAGGGCATCAGATCTCATGGAACTGGAGTTATAGGTACCTGTGCACCACCAAACAAGGTTTCTAGGAGCTAAACTTGTGTCCTCTAGAAGAACATTGTGTGCCTTCCCTGTTGAGCTTTCTCTCCAGTACCAAAAAGAAAGTTTTATAAAAACCTTATACTATAACTGCCTTGTAACTTCTAAATATCATAAAATAAAATAATTACAGATGGGAGCACATTATAGTTTTTAACTTCATGCATACACACACACACACACACACACACACACACACACACACACAAACCCTTAAATGACCAAACATTTGTTAGCAGTTGGGCTTTGAGACAAGAAGGAACTGAGATTCAGGTACCTATTACTTTAATGAACAATGACGTATGAAATGAATCATACCCTTGTCAACATGGTAATGGTGAATTGTAGCTATTCATGGAGGAATGGTTATGTGACAAGCACATGGTGTGAACAGTGCCAGTGACTTTCTATCTGAAACAGAAAACCTGAAAATCTATAACTTTCAGGAAATGCACACACTTTGAACACTAAGTTCCTGTCCTCAAGATTTTTGCAGACAGAGAATATTCTGTTGGGATTAAATTTCTGCTGTAAAAAATGCTATGGAATTACAATTTAAATCTGTATTTTATCACAGTTTTTAAAACATAAGTGTGAGATTTTGCTTTTTTCTGATGTCTCTCTTCTTGACATAAATAGTTGTTTTATGGCTTTATCTTCTCTTTTGCTTGAATGATCTACTTTATTTTGTGTAAATACCATACTATTTTTAGTACTATAGCTCTACAATATAGTTTGAAATCTAGTATGGTAATCCTCCAACATTGCTCTTTGTTCTCAATATTCATTTTACTATCCAGGGTCTTTTTGTGAGTCCATATAAATTTTAGGACTTTTTTTTTCTATTTCTGCAATGAATGTCCTATGTTATTTGATTGAGATTGTATTGAATGTCTAAATTCCTTTTGATTACATGGTCATTCTGGTGGATTTTTCTTTATATGCAACTTTTTTTTTTTTCCCGCAACTTTCATTACCCTTTTGCTCTGTATATTTACTGTGTTTTCTGTGATGTGTAAGTTCCTCTTCTGGTCTTGTCTATTTGGTGTTGACTGTGCTTGTACCTGTACGATATATTTTTGTCCTTTCTCTATATGCTAAGATTTGTTCTTTTCATAGTGTCCCATATTTTCACATATTCTATTCTTGTATTTTATTAATTTTTTTTTATTTTTCAAATATTACTTGAGTCATCCAGTTCTCTAACTTTTTCTTCCGGTCATGGCATTGCTTTCTATTTGAGTCATTCTGCTGACGAGGCCATCTCTCAGTGCTTCAGATTGGTTCACTGAGTTTTTCCTGATTATTCTTTTATGTCTCACCATACATCTCATTGCAGGAAATTTCTATAGAACTGATGGATCTAGGTAGAAAAATATGATCGTGGTTTTTCATATTATTCATACCTTTGCCTTGTGTACTGGGCATATAATCTTCTTTGGTTGGATTTGTGTCTGATATGCAATTCTACCCCCCTGTTGTCGATTTGAAGTATAATTCTGCATTTGTTACTGTAGCTTTGTTGCTTGCTGATCAGGTATGAACAGTTAGCTGTTCTGTACTTCTGGCTCTCACTTTTGAAATTTTTGGGGCGGGAAGGGTGGTTACAGATGGGGTTGTCATGAGCTCTCCAGTAGCTTGAATTGATCTAGTCAGAAAACTGGAAAATTGTGACCAAAGAGGAAACTGGCTACTTAAGAACTCTCTGGGCACGGCAAATGGACCTAGTCTGGAAGCAGCAAGACTCAGGTAGAGTGGTCAGATTCTAAATGGCTAAGAGGGGTGGACGTGAACCCCAGAGCAGCCCTATTGAGACTGGTCCCAGGACAGTGCAATGGCGACCAAGTAGGAAGGACCTAATTAACTTTCCTTGAGTGTATTTCTGAGGCGGCAGAAAATGTTGATGCTATCAAGTATCAGACAAAGGTTTGAGATAAAGCATTGTTTCGAAATGAATTCCCTTTTAAGATATTTGTATTTATTTTTAAAGTACAATTCCATTTTAAGCTTTTCAGAAACAAAGTATCGAAACTTACAATTTAAAGCAAACATTGAGAACCATATCTATGATTAATTCAAATCTCATCTGAGAACAAACTCAGATTTAAAACTGGATTAAAGAAAAGTGTTTTGTAAGCAGCAATTTAAGAAAAAACTGTATGCGCTTTTGAAAGTTTTTGTCAATGTCTTTTTCCTTACATTTTTGTTCCATTTTCTACTGTCTAGTTATTTCTGTTGAAAATGTCAGTTTTGCAACTGCTTCTTCTTTCTCTTCAGTTATAAAGTGCAGTTCTTATCAGTAGAGAGAGTAAATTTAGAACTTTGGAAATAACTAAGTCTTTTGCACTGCATAACTTAGCAGCAGTTTTATTTTATTTTTTTTTAGTGAAAAACAGAACGTGGTATTTTATTCTTCTTATTGTTATTAAAAATGTTGTTCATGGTCAAGAATTCTTTCATACCAGTGACTCTGGTCATTCGCCAAAGCTATTCTTTTAGTAAGTAAATCTTCCCACATAGTGTCCACACTTCCATTGTAAAGTCCCTCTTTTTTATCTTGACGTCTTTCTTTATTTTGACTCTTAATCCTCCTCACATTTTAATGCACCATGCTGCTATTGTTATTGCTGTGTTTCTTGAGACAAGTTCTTACTAAGTAGCAGAGACTGACTGAAGAAACTGAAGTTCTTCTGTGTTAGGCTTCCAAGTCCTGATATTTGAGGAATTTATCACTAAACAGCTCCTAACTTGCTTTTTACCAATGTAACACAACTAATTCGTATTCTTATCCTGTAATCACTTAAATTAACCCAGGCTTAAACAAGAATGACAGTTATCGCTAAAATGCAAAGGACCATAGACCATTAAAATATTTTTTTTCAAAAGTAGTGCAGATATTTGTGTGATTTGGTACAGTGTAATATGTGCAAATGTAATGAAATGAAAGGTACATCACAGCCATAGGAAAGCCTTGCAGTGGAATAGGATTTGTGTCCTAAATAGATTATCACTTAAGACGAAAATAAGGGACTATACATTATCCCCACATTAAAAAAGAAAGATTGAAAGGTGTGAAAGCCAAATCTGAAAGAGTGAAATGGGAAACTGGGTTTCTGTACGTTTTCAGTGGAGAGTGTGTGCACAGTGGAATACAAAAGTCGGATGCATAGAAAGGATGTCAAAGAAGACCAGGCTATGCGCACAAAAATATTCATAGCAGCTATTAAAGAATTTGAGCTTATTAATATTAAAAGCAATTAGAGTACATTTGCCCATGGCTGTGATAAAAAGTGGATCAGGAGGAAATAATGTGAACATTCAAAAATAGACAAGATAATGTTTGTAAAAACATATACCATTATTTTGTGAACCAAGAAAATAATACTATCAATGAACAAAGAAAAATATTTATAGTGAACGCCTATATCAAAGATTCATTGATAAGTGGAGAAATTGTAGAATTTGTATTGCTAAAAATGAACTCAAAACCACATGGCTAACCTGAATATGTCTGTAGTCTAAGCAAAATTTGGATTTTACTTTGCAGATGTCAACTTATGAGAAATTTTAATTTACCTGCTAAGCCAAATAATCAATAAAGCAAATAAGTTATGAAACCTTTTTTCCTCAAGATACAAATGTGATAAGGGAAAGAACAGAGTTCTAGGGTGTGGCTGGAACCTTTAAATCTGTTACCTTTATGGTCTTGACAGAACAGTTTTCCTCACTCAAGCCCAGAGATGGGATCATAGGGAGCCAAGACAGAGGGAGGGAATAAACAGGCAGTCAGACTGACCAGCCTAGTTTACTCTTGTCATTAATGGAGCTGCAAGTGACATAGGCAAATGGACCCAGATCCAGTCATTTGAAAACTTTGTAGGATTACTTTTTCATTGTTTGTTATTCACGCTTCTTACTTAGTAATACAAAGCAAAGAAAGGTACATAAATGAGAAAACAAGCTTTCTAAATGTTTGCCCATTAGAAAAGAAGTTTCTAATTTTTTTCTGCTATTTTTATAAAATTGCTATTTGTTAAAAATGTACATAATTGCTTTTAAAAATGAAAAAGAAACAATTTGAATTTCTTATCTAATGAAATATATTTGTTTGGACCAAATTCTTTTACAGAAAGGGATATAATAAAGATTATGTGAAAAGTTGCAATATTTCATGATTTTGAAATTTTAAAAAATTTGAATTTCAAATTTTTGAATTTTGGAATTCTCCAAAAATACTTACTGTCATTAAGTGAACATTTTCAGAAAATATATTTATTTAATATATTTAATTTCTGGGAATTCAATTAATTAACAATACTTTTAGCAGATTGCAGACTCTTCCTTTAAAAAAAGTGGCTAAGCATCAATTTCATTAAATTCCATGTAATTAGTTTTACAGTACAGAATTGGGTATTGACTTCTGGTAATTGTAGAAATTACTGGGTGCAAAATATGAAAAAAAATTGTTCGATGGGTGCAAAGCTGCAACTCAATAGGGGGATTAAGCTGGTCTCCTCTCATGTTATTATGTTATCACACAGGCAATTTGAAAAATAGCTTACAGACTATGAAATAATTAATGTTTTCTACTTTAGTAGCTTGTAGAAGTCATGTCAAGACTTATTTTAGAGAATTGCTGCTTTCCTATTGATATAGGTCCTAAATCTACAGATCTCAATTAACGAATTAATATAATAATAATATTAAAAGCCTAGGCCTTGTTTTGAAAGTGTGCATACTAAAACTCAAAGATAGAGAACAGGCTTCCACGTCATCTTGCACAAATATGACCTGCAAATTTGTGAAGTACGGATGTCTTTATTATTAAAAAATAATTACTTGTTGTCTTAAAAATTTTGAGGCTAAAAGATATTTGGATATGTTATACAAATCATGTATAAATGAGATAAAAATAAAGTGATTCCAAATATAAGAGCTCATATAAATGTTGAAAATTGTAATTTTAAAGAAATCATTCCTTGGTTTGCAGCTAAAAGTTATATTTTGAATGACATGTTTTTGTATGTTTCTTTCACATTAGAACTTAGTTTTATAAAATGTAACTTACAAAAGGTACTTGATAAATTCATAGAGCAATTCAGATTGCCTATGTTGCATTAACTAAATTCATGATATAATTGTTTAATTCTTAGTTTCTCCTTGTCTAGGTAGAGGTGATGATAATATTGTTACCTGAAGTAATTATAGGATTATTGACATTTGTTTCAGGAGTGTGAAATTTTTAAAAAAAGATCACAGATAAATAGAAGCTTTATTCAAAAACTATTGTAATAGAAAGAATGCTGTGAGTTCAGGAATTTGAAAGTGTCTCAAAATCAAACTGATAGAAGTTTACAGAAGGCCACAAGCAGCTTTATGCAGAATAAAGGGGGGGAGGACAGGATGTGTTGCATCACATACAACAACTAACAGGCAATTTTTCTAGGATGATCATATGATCCTTTAGATATGTTAAAGAGAGGATATATCTACCTCTTAGTGCAGGCTCAAGAATGTTGTCAAATATCAGTGACTTTGGGTGTATCAAGAGTAAAGGACCTACCTCAAATTCAATCAAAATGAACCAAAGGGGAAACATAAGAAAAAATGAACTTGTTCTTTGTTAGTAGCTACAACAGAAACATCTGTCTGTTATGATCTGTGCGGGAAAATTCCACAACCTGTGTAGATACCAGTTTATGTACGTTAAAGTCATATAGAATGGCAGGATGTTCTCAAAACATATGCACATCTTCCATATACTTTCAATTATTTATAGGTTACAGGTACAACATAATGAGATGTAAATGCTATTAATTAATTCTTGTATTGCAATATTTAGGGAACAATGAAAAGAAAATTAAAACAGATTTGATGAGAATAGATGTTAAAAATATGTCAATTTTTTTCTCAACCATTCTTAGTTAAATCCATGGATGGCAGAACGCATGATGCCAGAGGGTTGATTGCATTTTTTATGTCTGGTATGGTAATTGGTGATCAAGAACTTCATTTTGTAATCATCTAAGTCCATTTTTTTATAGATTTGTAGAGTCATAGAAAAGTATTCTCTAATGCCTTGGTACCACCTGAAACCCTTGGCTTTCCTGGGTGATTGCCGTTTGTTCAAATGTAAGTATTTTGTAACGGTTTCCTCTGAATTGGAGTAATCTGACCTGGAGGAAGTAGACACTTTGAAATACTCAAGAAGTAGTAACTCCTAAATTTCAGGAAGTTCTAGAACTGACAACATTCACAAGGCTCCTTCCTGAGGGTATAGGTGCAGATATCACTGTTGGAGAGAAAGTTCCAACCAGTTGAACTATCTGCAAGTCTATCAGGGAGCTTCAGATGTGCAGGTTATGTAAATTGTCACCATTGCTGGATAAATGTTTTTTTGAGTTATTCATGCTATCCTAAGTAAATCCCGACATACAGTCCTATAAGTAACCCCTCAGATACAGTCCCTCATTCACCGACTGACTACGATAGACAAGAGTGGAGTCATTTTTTGGTCTGTTTGGTGTCCTGCCTGGAGTGATTAGTCATTTGTTTTCATCTCTCTGTGAAATGTCACACAGAGACAATGGTTGATAGACTGCATATTGTTTTAGGGAAGTCTCAGCTCAACAGATAAGCCATGTCAAAGTTTGAAGTTTTGTTTCCAGTCCCAATATCCAGAACCAAAGAAGAGTTAGAGTTACTAATGTGAGTTACTAATGATCAAAGATATTTCTAGAAATTCCCTAAACGGCAGAGACTGGATGTGAGTATAGAACACTTGTGGACACAGCATGAACATCCCTGATCCTCCCTCCCGTTCTTCTTCCTATGCATGTCATTCTTTTGGATGCTCCTGAGTTGAGTGCTTTACACTAAATTACTGTGCAGTACCTATAATTACGACTTTGTATTGGGCTCTGTGAGACTCCCTAGGTAATTATCAAACATAAAAACGATTCATGGAAATCCCTAATTTACAGGCATTTGGTTCCAATAACAGAGCTTCAGACTTATGACTACTGCATGATGAAGTGCACCTTTATAGTAATGAGTGCCTCTATATTGTGGAATCTGACAGTCACACCATCTACATAATGTCAGAATGAATTGAATTATTTTCTACCATTTGGTGTCAGAGAGGAGAGACTTAAAGAATTGAGGTATATGGGAAGGAAATGTAGTAGCATAATACCAAGGCCTGACTCGTGAATAGAATTAGTGTTAAGCACTTTTTTTTATTTTCAAGTTGCCATTGATATGGACCTATTAAATGAGTCCTGTTCATCCTAAGAAAGATTGAATGAGGTAGACAGTTTAAAATTTCTGAAAGTTATTCTCATCATGGTGACAAAAAATTTTCTGCTTATGTTTATTCTAGTGATGTTAGACAAGGTATTTTAAAATAAGGTGAGGGACAGCACATTATTTTCATGTTTTAAGTACTTGGAGACTATCATTACTCTTTGAACAACTGATGCTTAACTAAACAATATATTTTCGGTTCCTACAGTCCTTCTTCATAGCTCAGTGAGTTGATTCCATTAATCATCATGCTTTACTCTGAACAATTTCTAAAATCTTTTGTGCATCTAATATTAAGTTAAATAAATCAGAGAGAGACAAATCTGTTGTCATCAGAGTCACAATTTCTAGGTAATAGATTCCTTCTTATTCTTGATTCAGAAAACCACAGTCATTCCATCAGAGATACTGAAGAGTTATTTAAGTTTCAACTCTCTCAGCTCCTGGGAGGTAAAAATGTGAATGTGTCGGTACCTGTGAGATCAGTTCCATCTTGGAGAATATCTAAGCCGTCACCGTCACATAGCATATGAAATGAACCATTGCCTTAAAAGAGAGAACCCCTTGTCAGCAGTCCAATAGATGCTGTTCCTTCAACTTTTCCAGTTTGGTTGCATATTCCAGTTTGCCATCTCTTTTGACTGATCATGATTTATCCCTTTTATGGAACCGCTAATCCAGACATTAACTCTTCTTTGAAATTATTTAGTTAGAATGTTGAATTGAGACTTATATTCTTAGATACTGAACCTTTCATACAAAGCAAATAATTATAATTTGTAAACTAATAGGCACTGCAATTCAGATATGCCTATATGATGCACGAGGTACACTTTAGCATTCGTGACAAAAATATAATATATAGGGGCTAGAGAGATGACTCAGGGTTTGAGAGCATTGTCTGTTCTAGCAGAGGTCCTGGGTTCAGTGCCTGGAAGCCACATAGTGGCTAAAACACATCCGTAACTCCCATTCCAGGGATC
Source organism: Eospalax fontanierii (assembly GCA_035773235.1). Classification (NCBI taxonomy): domain Eukaryota; kingdom Metazoa; phylum Chordata; class Mammalia; order Rodentia; family Spalacidae; genus Eospalax; species Eospalax fontanierii. Next base: position 21,222,437 of record CM069534.1, read on the forward strand.
CAGTGTCCTCTTCTGATTTTCCTGGGCATTTCACACAAGGGTGCACATATGTGTAGGCAAAGTACTCTTATACATAAAATGAAATATAAAACATACAATCTCAACTAGTTAAATAAAAGCATAAGTTAAAAATGATCTTTTGACAATCATGTAATTATAATTCAAGTCACAATATTGTCTATTCTTTCTACTACAGTATTTTTCTGCTCCCAGTTCACATCTGTCCCACTTAACAGCTACTTAATAATACATTTGCTTCTCAGGAAGCTCTTTTATTTTAATTTTTGTTGTCATTAAATTCAAACATGAACCATTCCTCCCTGTGACTCTAGGATATTAAGGTTTCTTAACTTTCTATAGGGAAATCTGGGGTTATAACATGAGTTTCATGAGTTTCACTGGGTCAAATATTAATTTAATGGGATTCCACTATGTACAAAAATACATGGAACAAAATAGACAAAACAGTCTCTCACTATTTCTGTCTCTGTCTCTGTCTTTCTCTCTGCCTCACTCCCTCTCCCTTAGGCATATAACCACAGATGTTGTACTCTAATCTCAAGTGTTGTTGGCAACACAAATGGTATGTTTGTTTTCAACAATATTTCCTGCTTTCAGTGCTGATATTTTCACAACATACAAATACAGCACACACACACACACACACACACACACACACACACATCACACTGAGTTAGGAGTCAGGAATAGCTGTGAGGGATAATACCTGTATGTTTAGTTTGCAAGAGAAGCCTAAAGCTTAGTAAGATTTATTTTGCAAAGAAGGTAGGATTTTGTTAAATGATCTTGAAATATAAGATTAACATTGTTGCAAGTAGGTAAGATTCCCATTTGTAACAGAAGGCATTCCCAGGAGTCATTCTCACATATTCCTTCCTGCAATGTACTATTTATAAAAATAAACCAGAAGGAAATGTATTAGTTAATAAGCCTACTGAAAAATACACATACAATATCTAAACAAGATTGCATCTGCATATATAAAGGCCATATAACAAAAAACACAGTTGTGGAAGAGAGAAACCTCCATCCATGATGTTGATCAGGGTAGTTCAAAAGCCTACCAGAATAAAACTAGCCATTGTAATAGCCCTTGATTTCCTCTCAGAACTTGAAGGTAAGAGCCTATTGATAAAGACAGGACATACTTCAAACACAGGACTTGAAGCAATGAAACTGACCAGGAGGCTTGCTCCCTAAAGACCAGCTCTCATATTATCAGAGGATACGGTGCATGCTGCCAAAGGAGAAAACTAATCAATGATCCAACAAACTGTAAAGCCTAAGACCACAAAAATGTCCAGCACAGCAAACTATACTGATGTAGTAATGACATATTTATCTTGATGGTTATCAACAGTTATCTAACTGTACTTAAAGCCCTCTAAGTGGAAAAAAAAAAAACAACTCATGTGTGGTACTCTAAACAAAGCCAAATACACATGGTTAGAGAGGTCATAGATCATAGAGAAAATTCTATCTCATATCCCTAGACAAATGCTGTGTCTTATTATATGCTAAATGTGTATCTTTATATTTATAGCCAAGTATAACAGGTCACCATTCATCAAAGAAGCTTCTATTACAGTAAATGCAGACTGTTACAGAATTGTACAACTCGCCAAACACAGAGTATAAGTGTCTGAGAGATGTCCAGTCCTAAATGACACATTTACAATAGAACCTCTATACCAAATGCTCATGGAACATATCAGAATAGGTAGTAGAAAGAATATTAAAGCATCTATCAATTCTCACCATCAAAGCTTCCTTATGCAAAGAGTGTGATATAAACATAAGTCTACAACTAACGAAGTGTAGAGAATAAGAGACTGTAGATTATGTGTTCCTGGATAGGATTCCTATATTAAACCTCACCGTGGCTCAGGTACTATTTGGAAGAATGGACAGAAGGATTGTAAGAGCAAGAGTTGATGTATGTTCATAAGGAAACAGCCTTCCAGGCCTCTGAGAATTTACTTATATGAGCAATGGTAACAGCATGTCCAAGATCCATGCAAACTCAATCAGACAAAACCTCAACATACAACTGGGAAAATTAAAAGGAAGCCCCAACATTAACTGAGAAGTATCACTACCTGATTCCTGATGTGTGAGAGGGAGTTGATTTCCTTTATGTGAGTGACTCCAAATAGACTGAATAGACTCCTGGGGATGAACTCACACCGAAGGACATCTGGGTGTGCAAACTTGACTCAATAGACCTTAACATGTATGACAGAATGCATGAATTCTAGAGGAGCTGGTTATAGGGGATGCAGATAGGGGACAGGGATTTGAATATGATTGGGATATGTTGTATGAAATACACAAAGATTAAATAGAAATATAAATTTAGAAAAATAAAAAGCAACAAAAATAAATCTTAAAACTGGAAAAATATTAATATTAATGCTAACGAAATGGTTGAGCTGTTAGAAGAGCATTGGCTGCTCTTGTAGAAGATCCAGTTTGGGTTCCTAGAACTCATGTCAATTCACAACCATTGGCAAATCCAATTCCAGTGGATCTGACACCCTCTTCTGGACTTTGTGGGCACTGTGCACATGTGCAGGCAAAACACTCCTGCATATTAAAAAAACTAAATACTAATACATGTTCATTGTGTATGTGCTTATTGCTCATTATATATTAATATAAAAATAACAGAAAAAGCCTCTTAAGTTTTGATTTGGATTTTTATTAAATGAAATATTAACACATAGCTGTTGTAGAATTTGTCTTGGATTTCTCATTTGTTTACCTTTGGTTGGGGGCATTTGGTTTTGGTGACTCACAACTTAATGACAGTTGCTTTGTAATGAAGGTGCATCGGTGAGTGTTTCTTTTGTAAGAGGAGCATGGACAAATGTCCAGGGGCTACATCACTGAAGAAAATGTATCTCCCACCCCAAGCAGTGATTGGATACACTTTCATTCTAGGCTATCTTATTCTTCTTCTTCCCCAAATTCTTATTGTAAACTTTAATCATAGTATCTAAAACATTACCATCTAGACAGATAGGAAACTTAAGGAATAATTTCTTATCAGTTCTGTAAGGAAAGTTTATTAACAACAAATTTCCTTATTCAATTTAATGACAATGTCTTTACCTTCCATTTATAACTTCTATTTTTGTTATGTAAGGCAGAGAATCTTTCCTTCTTTTCTTATCTCTGGTATTTCGTTTTTCACACTTAGAATATTACATTCCAATATTACCTCCAATGTGTGATGTGCATGAGAAGTTATTTGTTATGATGTTACTTTTCCTGTTTGCAAGGTTCTACCTTTTCCTCAAATTGTATGATTTTCATAAGTAGTCCTCAGCTTTCCGGGTAGCTCTATTATTTGTTGTTAAGCTGCCTCCCAAAATTTTCTTGTAGTTATAATTTCAATTATAATATATCTTAATTATTTGTTTAATTAAAATAATTTCAATATGTTCAATTCCAGACTTAAATTTTGTTCTTCTTTTCAGCGTTTTTTTTTTTTTTTAATGTTTTTTTCTGGGCATTGATGTAACACTGTGTTGTCATTGGGATAGGAATTTTCCCACAGAGACACATATATTTAACAAATTCCTGTTTTCCAGAGTGAATTCTCTGAGAGGTGGTATAAACTTAAGAGATGGCTACAGTGGGGGTTTGGGACAGTGATGATATGCCCTACAGTGTTGTATGAGGTTTTCACATCATTCTCCTTCACTTCTCTCCATCTTACATCTATGCCCCTGCACCTTTGAAGCTCCTGACATTGCCAATTTCTTAATTTTGTCCAAGCACATAATTATACTCATAATATCCTTAGTTTGTTTTAATGGTGGTAAAAATGTGTCTTTACTCTACCATTCCCTACCACCATGATGTACCGCCTTGCCACAGACCCAAATTCAATGAGTGAACTTCCAAAATTCTGAGTCAAAATAGCACTTGTTTCTCTTTAAAAGATTATCTTAGTTTTAATAGAACCTACCACAGAAAATTGGTACTAGGAGTACAGCTTTTTCTGTCACTGTCCTGAAAAAAATGTTTCAGAAACTTTGAAGCTAGTTTGCAGCAGTATTTGGAAAAGTTTGGGGAAGCAGTCTTGAGAAAACAGAAACTGCTATAAGCAAGTCTTAATAGTCAACTTTGGTATGACTCATACTAGAGTTGAAGACTTGACCGTAAAGAACAAGATTCAAAGTCTCAGAGGAAAGTGAAAATTCTATTAAAAACTGTACAAAAATTACAGCATGGCAAGAAAGCTGCATTTTCTTCATAGACTGGTACCATATTTGATGCCGAGTTAAAGTGACAGTCTAGTTAATGTGGTTTGGAGACTTTCAAGGCAACACAGCCCTCATGTATGCAGTGACATGAGTAATTCTAAACCCTTTTAGCTGTGTTTGCAATGGTAGCAGGGAAGACAAATAAATAGAGCAGAGGGATAAAGAACACATTGCACAGTACAACCAAAGACGGTGCGATAGCTCCTGAGATTAACACCATTAAAGACAACGTAAAAAAATTGCAAGAGAATGACATGATGACTGGAGAGGAATTCAAACACTGGCAATACTGTGCCCAGGAATAGGGCAGAGATAAAAATGTGGAAATTTTTTTCACAGTCTTTGTAGACAGAATCTATGCAGTACAGACCTCTGAAGTGTCAAGCTTGTCTAGTAACACTTAAACCGGTAAGCTATACAGTTTATGCTGCCTCTGCCATGCAGACAGACCCACATACAGTAGCTCACACTGGAGGCAGAGCATGGGCCTTCAACAGGATGACATTGTTTTCAGGCCCATAGAATACAAGGACTATGATGTAGTGGAGGCTTTCACAGAATTCCAAAGGAGAGCCTGAATGGCAGGCGATATGTATCAGAGTCAGTATCACCGCAACTGTGACGAGGGAAAGCAAAGAAAACCAAGGTGGCAGAGCAGCTTTGTGTAGCAAGAAGACTGTAGGAACATATTGATCCGAGCTCTCTGGCACTCACATCATGATAGTTTATTCTCCAGATACTGCACATACAGTAGTGCTAGGTTTTGCTTTTACTTTCTCATAATCCTTTCTGTTCTGGTTGGGGAGATATGCCATGTCCTGGCTTTCTCCAAGCCCACCAGCAACAGTAGTTTTCATCTTTTGCTACCAAAGGAGGACTCACACTGGGGCATGGAGAACACTAAAGAAAGAAAAGAAAATAATAAAATAAAAAAAAAAATAAAATCTATCTATCTATTTATCTATCTGTCTGTCTGTCTATCTATCTGTCTATCATCTATCTATTTAGAGCTCTGTTCCTGCATCATTTCCACCTCTCCTTTTACCACTCCTTCCATGCCCTCTGTTCTCTCCTAATTTCATGACCTCTTCTTTAATTGCTGTTGCTACTATATGTATTTATAGTATGTACATATATGTGCCTTTAAAACTTTCAGTTTCAAAGCAGAGTCTTTATAAATTCTCTAAACTGGAATTGAATTCCTCTCATAGCATAAACAAGATTTTAATTTGTCATTTTTTTCAACCTCAGCCCCTTGAATAGCTGAAATTACTGCCTGACCTATGTCTCTAGGACTGGCTTGGTCCTTACCATTTAAGCCCTTGTCCTCTCTTTGGCAATTATTTACCATCTGCCAGTGTATTGGAGAAGTCTGTATGTTTTTCTTGATTGTTATAGGGGATTACACCTCACAGTTTGCCCTGAGGGTCAGGGGTGTGGAACACGGGTTTTTGACCAATATTAGACTCATAAGGCTTTGTTGATCTTGGGAAGGTGGGATAACAATTTTGCAATGTGTGAGGAATCAAAGCTTTTAAGTTAAAGAGAGCTTAATGTTACAGTTTGGATGTGAAACGTCTCCAAAAGCCTGTGTTAGGGCTTTTTTAAAAAAAAAAAAATTAAAACTTGAACCTAGAAAGTAGTTTTAGAGCATTTAAAGGTTTGTTCTCAAAACTGATAGTGGGATAATGGTCTCTTCCTCTTTTACTATTCAATTCAACATCTATAATGTGAACAACTTGCCACCTGCCGTGAAATGCTGCCTTTATCCAGGCTGAGAACTAATGTGCATCATAATAGAACCTACAAAACTGAGAAAAAATAAGCAAAACATTTTCTTCTTTTTAAGTTGATTTATTTCAAAATTTGTTAAGTAGTGGAGAGCTGACAACAGAACTTCAAACAGCCATTCATATTCAAAGCACAGTCAAGCATATTTCAAGAACTAAATTAACTCCATTCATAAAAGCAGCAAATAGTAATGTTAGGTTCCACTCACTATAATAAATGCTCAAGATAAGCAAATTCTAAAGAGAAAAGGCTAATTTTACGCAGATTTGGGGGTTTCATTTCTGGACAGCCTGTGGTAGCAAGTCTTGTTTGTGGACTAGATCTGGAATCAACTAGGAGACAAGCCTCTGAGCACACCTGTGAGGGGCAAGTACAGTACCCTGCGCATTCCTGTGGGGACTTTGAAAATTATCCAATTTGACCTGTGAAGACTGATTTTAAAAATGCATGGCCTCTTCTAGCAGTGGTCCAGATGTAAGGTGTCCCAAGGGAAATTATTTTGTGTTTTGTTCACTTATCTTACCTCTTGGCAGTGAATTCCATCTGCGCTGTTAGTGTTGCCCTTGTTACAGATTCCATCCTTCACTAAGAACAATATTTAGGTTCCTCAATAATATCATTTTCTTAACAGGTTCTTGTTTCTCCCATGAACCCTAACAAATACAGAATAACAATGTTCATCCTATCACTTGAATTCTGTGCTGTCTTGGCATTTCTTCCAACATGTTAACCAGTATATCGCCTGTGAATTTTTTCTCCCACACAGTCTCAGTACATGGGGACAACTCAGGTAAACTCTGTCATCCACATTTCCACCATCACTGTGTTCTTCTGAGCCCTCTCCTCATTCACCCATTGTACTCTGACTATAGAACTCTAGGATTATCTGAAGCTTCTACAATTTTATCTAAACTCCTCCAATAAAACGTTTCTGAAGGTTTGTTCATATCATCTCAGATACAGGCACTACAATAGTTCTATTTATCTGAACTAGTTTCTTTTGTTAAAATTTTCTGTTTCTGTTATATAAGAAATATCTAAAATAAATTCACCTGAAATAGGAAGGGATTGGTGAATACACAGCACCATCAACTCATGGCATCATCATGGCACCAACAAGAACAACAAAAGTTTCAAACCACAGTGAGAGGAGCCCGTTCCTTTTGGGTCTCTGTTATGTTGCATAGAAGTCACTGAATGGTGGTTCAGTCTACTTATTTTTGAATCACTGTGCTACAAAGGAGAGAAAGGGACTTGAATCCATCAGTCTTCTGAAATAACTCTCTAATGCCCCACTTAAAAAAATGTTCCATCATCTCTCAATAGTGCCACATACTTGTGACCAGTATTATACCATGTAGGCCTTGAGGGGGAGGGTCATTCCACCTCACCTGCTGCAGGATGTGAACATATCTGAACAATATATAAGATACAAAGATACAAAGATAACAATATCTTATCTTTCTTAATCCCGGGATCTATTCCTGTCTGCTTCTACTTACAAACCTGTATATCTTGGGACACTAGTTCTTGTTTCCATAAAGTTTCCTTTGTTGTTAAAACTCTCCTTCCTTATTAGGGGTGTTGATTTTGTTCTACACTTCCTTAGTCAAATGTTTTTGTCACTTCAAAAATTTAGATGAAATATCTATGTGGATTCTATTTTTCTTAGACTATACAATCTCTGCCCTTCTCAATATCTTACTTGTTCCTGTCTTTGAATCTAGTGCTTGCTTTGCTGTCTAGTGCTCACACCTTAAGGAGTGAAGACATCACCATGTATATATGTTATAATAGTCACAAAATCTAACACATTTTTACTTTTCATCAACAGATATGCTTGTCAATTTAGTTATCACAGTTCATGGGAAAATTCATGAATTTTTCTTCTACTCATTGGTCAACTAGTAGATTATTTCATTTAACAGCTATGAGAAAGGATGAGATCAATTAAGCTTGTGTTTTCATTATTGTACATGTATTATTTTATTAGTTTTTGTAAGTCTCTCTATAATCTATTCTTTATGTAGTTCCTTTCAAAGTCTCTGAACATGATCAAAACTGAGCTCCTCCTTAGAGTCTCACTGAGGAAAGCCCCACCACTTCCTTATTTCCTAACCCATTTCTTGTTTTGCACGCATTCTGAAATAGGCGAAGCAGTTAAATAGGGCTACTTTCTATAGTGATTTTTCATTGCTCTTGTCTTCAGAAAATTAACAAAATCTCTAGAAGGATTTCCTTTCTTTAAGTATAAAGAAAGCTAGGTACACATAAAGCCTTTTCAGAACCATTTCTGATTCTAAGTAAAACTATAAGAAAAGGAAAGAAACTGAGTCTTCAAAAGGAAGAGTGTTCTCACAGAAAACAAAGGAAAATTTTTTTTTAAAAAGATGGGAGCTTTTCACAAAGTGAAAAATGATGTTTACTATTGATAGGCCAAAACTTTTACCTTAGAATATTATTAAAGGTATACTTTTCTTAAAACTTATCTCTACTTAGCACAACTGAATAAAAGAAAGAAAAGAAAACAAAATGGAAAGCAATGAATGATCAAATAAAATCAGAAGGAACTGGTTCTGTGGAATAGAAAACTTCTTTCAATCTCACATAAAATAGGTGGTCATTGTGGAATAATATAAATATTTATTTACTCATTTCAAAACCTGAGGTTAGTAAACAACTCAAAATGAAGCTATTCGAATGTTGTGCATATCTAGATATTCATGGGAAATCTAATTTCTTTTAATATTTTTTGAGAAAAAAAAACAACATATTATCTTTAGTGAATTTCCAATATATTTATGGGTCTATATTAATATCAACTTTAAGATGTGCTTTCTAAAAATCTCAGTGAGATTCTACAGTCAATTGATACAAGGATTAGATCTTCATTTTGTGGTTTCATTGAACACTTTAAATCAAGGGAGAGTATGAGAAGGGGCGTTTTGTGAAACATATAATTTGGATACAGCAGGACATTCTTTTGTTTGTGGTATTCAGGGAGAATTCTTTGTACATGATACAAGTCCACACTGCAAAGAACAAACACTGAATTTCAAAGGCTTAACTCTATTGTGATGGGAGAAAAGTATTTCTTCCTCTCCAGGTGAATATTTCTAAGAAAGATTAATAGATAGAGGAAAGATCAGAACATGAATTGGACATTACACATTCCCTCCGTGACTGAGCCTTGCATAGCAAGTGTTTTTTCTTTTTTCTTCAAAAGAGTTTCCTTTGCTATTAGTCACATTTGACAAAGTGAACTGTGAAATTTGGTGGGCATTGGCCTATGACTTCTATTTGTAAAAATAGTCCTTAAGACCTTTTATTTTGCCATAACCATATTTTGTTCTGTTATTTGGATTTTCTTTCATGTTCCTGAACTCATTCTGTATCACTCCATATTTACACATTCAAGGGTCTGAACACTTGGCTGCTAGTCCACATATAGGCAGGTGAATCTTAATTCAAATTCACTCAACATCACTTTTCTCAAGCTTCAATAATTCCTTAAAGCCTTCATTTTTGCAACTGAGATGGGCAGCTTTAATTGTCAACTTGACACACTCTAGAAACCCCTGGGAAGAGTCCAAAGGAAGAACAATGTAGCTTAGTTGGTCTATGGACAGATCTATATGAAAATCTGTATTACAATTACGTTAATCTGTGTAGAAAGCCCAAGCCTAAAGGTAGATGACATGATTCCCTGGATTGTGGTACTGGGTTTATAAAAAAGGGAGAAAGTGATCAGAATACAGAACTCATGCAATGATCCCTCTTCTCCCAACTGCAGGTGTGATAGGCTCCTTCAAATTCAGGCCACCTTGACTTCCCCACAGTATTAGACTAGACCTTAGACTTGTATAAACACTTTCTCCCCTAACTTGCTTTTATCCTAGTATTTTACCACAGCAATGGAAACAAACCTTGGACAATAGCCTATTTGTTTCCTTTGCATGTGACAATTTTAATATATTTTTATTTTAGGTGCTTTAGTGCTTTGCCTATATGTTCCAAATACATTCCTGGTGGCTGGGAAGGCCAATAGAAGCCATTCGATCCCCTGAAACTGGAGTGAGAGGTAGTTGTGAGCCCCCATGTGGTTGCTGTGAACAAAACCCAGCTCCTCTGAACAAGCAGTGTGTACCCTTAATCACTGAGCTAATCTGTGATAATTTGAAATATTCTCTTCTAAATACTTTCATATTTGTACATCATTTTAAAAAAATTGGTCTTAACCCAAAAGTTCACCTGATAAATTTCTGTTAAAATAGCGTCTTATTTCCTGGTCTTTTAAACTAACTACCAGCATGAATAATCTGTCTGACATTTGTTCCTCTAAAATCCATATTTGTCAACATTGGACTTTTGAAATATCTTTTTTCCTGTGTAAATAATGTACTTTGATGCATGTTTCTTAGCATTTACATTGCATATAACATTGCAAATAACAGTCATAAATAATTGAGAACAATGCTTCCATAGATCAAGGACAATCACAGAGTTTAGATTAGCAATTGGCATTATGAATATAATATAATATTAGCTTATATTGAGAAATTTATTTTCAAACTATAAAAGTATAGAAATGTCTCTGTTATCCTACAAATCTTTCAGTCACACTTTTTAAAAATTTTCATTTGTATAAAAATAGTTAAAATTATAGATAATTTCACTAATCACAGCCACTCTGCTAAAGGAAATTAGAATAAATAATTCTAGTTAGATAAATTAAGAAGGGAGCCAGCAGGTTGCTCAGTGTACAAAAGTGTTTGCTATAAATACCATATATCCTGAGTCTGGTCACTCAGTGTTATGATAAAAGGAGAGAACCAATCCTGAAAGTTGCCCTCTGACCTCCATGTGTTCACCTCAGTTAATGAATGTCAGTACTCACACACATATGTCATAAATGCATATATAAACACAAACATGAACATTAAAAATGAACAAACACTAAATTTAAAAAATAATGAAAATTATACAAAATATTGCTGTAGAGGTTTTTCCTGGCACAATCTGAAATCTTAAGAAGAAAACATCTAGTACAGTAGTTCTTCTTCCCTAAATTACTGAATATTTTTCATAGAGTTCATCATTATTTCCTGACTTTCTCAGTACTGAGCAAATATCTGAACAAAATAAGTATTTAAATCATAAGAAAGAAATTCAAAAAGGAAGAGTTCAGTAATTAAAAACTATGAAATACTAGGGTGGAAGATTCAGAAAAGATTAAGTTAACAACAACAAAAAGACCAAGGAAAGAAAGGACTAGTTTTCATAGAGCAAAAAAGTTTATAAAAAGTTAGTTTATAAATTTACCTACATGAAACGCAGATTCACAGAGGACCTGTTTTTTATAGATTCTAAATTTTCTCTTTCATGAGTCTCTCTGTCCCAAGTAACTCAGAAAGAATAATAACAGAATAATTTTAGAAAAATCAATTTAAAGCGCAGTCTGATCCAATAATTTAATCAAGATCTTTCATTTGAAGTCAGTGACCTTGGGTTAGTAACTGAATCTCAAGGTTCCTCTATTGCCGATGTCTTGTCCATTTCTCTAACAATAGGCACCAGAGATATTAGAAAAGTTGTATGTTATATTTAATATCAAAAGAAAGGGAAATTTCTCATCCTATCTTCCAGTTTGCTCCATGGCTGTGTACTGTGTAGATTAAATTAATCGTGATTTTTGCCAGAAAAGACTATTCAATAGTAATATTTTTAGTGGCAGGAAGAACACCTTCCTCCAAAACCTTTCAGATTTGACCATAGTATTAGTCTGTCTTTTGTGATCTAGAATGCTCATTGCTTCATGAGTTACTACACAAAAACATTTCTGTCCTTATTGTTATAACAAATATGCAGGTCAGTATAGTAAGTTTGTTTGGAAAAGCAGCTAACAGAAATTATACCTTGGAATGAGCTTTATTGGGGGAAAGACAGTGGCATCCATGATGTGGAGGAGAACCTTATCAGGGTTTGAAATAGGAGAGCAACTATGAAAATACAGAGCATCATACATGGGAAAGCATGATGGGATCTTTAAAGGGAGGGTATTTCTTTCTAATTCTGGAAGCAAGCATTATTAGGAGAGAGAGAGAGGTGTTGATGTGAAAGCGTCAGGGAGATGGCTGCCATGCACAGTAATACTTTTCCTTGAGATTTCTTACTGGAGAATTTCAACAAAAGATTTTTCTCATCGTGTATAGGCATATTTCTGTGAAAGCTACATTTTAAAATTTAGTTTTCAAAGAATATGTGAACTCCATTAGATTAGGATCTTGATGTTATATACCTCTCAATCATAATCTCTACACTGCTGCCTGATATAAAGCAGAAATCAATTTCTGTATTTTTGATAAACTCTGAAGTTAATCTTGCACAGTAAGTGACAAGGCCACTGTTTGCTAGGAAAGATGATGTCAGTTGCACACAGAGCTCCACTCTTTCAAATCACTCTGGAATTTAATCTATTTTTTCTAAAGTTATCCACTTATCAGTTGCCTAAACATCAGTGATTCTCTTCTTCTGACCCTGACCTGTCACGTGCTACCTCTGACTGTCTTTATAGCCACTTAATTAAATTTCTCAACATCCTGCATTAAAGAATGCTGTTTCATTAAAAGTGCTTCTTAGCCATAAAGTCACACTTCTATTTTAGGTTTTTGTTCTCTCTAGTATTACTACAAAGATATGCCAAATTTATGGCTAAGATGAAATTCATCATCTTAAATTTAGCAAAAAAATAAATGATAAGTCTTCATTTAGATTTACTTTATGGGCAAAGAAAAATATCAAACCTCTCATCTTGGTGGGAATGACAAAGTCTTCTCAAGTTCATTCCCAATTGTCTTCTCTATTTCTAGAACCATGCCTCTCTGAGGCAGTAATCCTTGCATTTAAAAGTGATATGCTGTCTATTTGCTTTTAAAATCTGTCTCTCTAAAATGTATAAAATTAGCCAAGGGTATAAAATGTTTTCCTTAACAGCACTTCCAAGGCCCTCCATCTTTCATACAACCATCGGCTCAGTCAATGTGTATGCCAAATTGCCAAACATTGGCAAGCTTGGAGGTCATTGTAGCTGAAGGTTAATGATGAGCTTTTGAATCTTCCTCGTGCTCCCTGGTAAACATTAATTTTAGGAAAAAGAACGTATGACAATTGTTATTCTGTAGGATTTAAAAACCAAGTGAACAGAAGAAATGTGAAGCCACCCAGGCTTTGTTGAACTCGATGAAGGGAAAATCATGTCTTCATTGTAAATCATGGTTATTTTATATTTTTTCCATTTTGCTTCTCTTTAATTTTTTAATCTATTTTGCTTCATGATTTTCTTGGTCAAAAGAAAAAGGATTTTGAGTTCTACCTCCAGCCTTGGGTAGGTATAAGATATTCTAAACTTCCTGAAATTAATGGTATTGCAAAAAGATGATATTTTTGCTCTCCATTAAGGTTTAGTGTTTAAAAGGCGAGAATAACTCTCTCCTTGATGCAGTATGTTTGAACAGACCTCAGCAACTTGTCTTGATGAGGCAACTTACAAATCTTTACTCCTCAACCTGAATGATTTTGATAGTTCTAGTTATCTTTTGCTTTTTTTCTATCTTTTTTTGTATAGTTGCCAAAAGTATAAGTCTGTCCCTCTTCAAACTGCAGACATTCACACTCTTTCTGTCCATCTATCCCGGGCAGCTGTGTGAGGACACCCAGACCTGAGCCCGCCTGACTCTAGGACTTCTAGTTCAGAAGCAAGACTTTCATTCTTCATCTTACCCATCTCCTTCCTTCCAGCAGCTGCTGAGATTCCTAATTGTCTGATCTGGAGTTTTTTGTTTGTTTGTTTGTTTTTCTCTCTCGGAGATCCAGTGAATTTCCCATAGACTTCCTTCTGAGTTAATTTTTAAATCTTGTATGTATGGACTGAGAACCCATAAATGGGAAGCCTTTTTCTTTCGTAACAAATGTGCCATCATTACTGAAAGCTGGTGAAGTGTGAACATTTAGCAATCGTAAATGACAAGACCATAGCCCAATTCACTACATTCGTAATAATCACTGTGATTGCTCATTTTCACTGAAAGAAACAGCCAGACACTGGAAAACCAGCACTCTGTTCTTGTCTTATACTGCTGTCGTTCCTTCTGTCTCTGTGGCAGCTTTGCCTTTGCTTATGTAAACTGAAACTGTCAAATGAATTTCCGTATTAGTCTCCTTGTGTTTCTCATTTTCTTTCCCTGAAACATTCCTCTTTCTGATCTTCAGTTAAATTAGGTATCTCAAAGAACAGCCCATTTGAAGTCGTCCTTGATCCTTAACCTAAAGAAACTGGTGATTCTGATATGCTGAAACAAGGGGAAAGGTCTATAGAAAGAATAGTCCTTTAGAAAGTTGTGGTGGAACACTTCTAAACAAGAATTTAATTGTATTGATTACAACAAAGTATACTTTTCATACAAAGAACGTGTGCAGTTCTACAGATTTAAAATCTATGAAAAGGAGCAAGCAGGTGTGGTACAGGCTAGAGGTCTTAACTGGGTTTAATTTCTCCGCCAAAAAAAGAATTAAGAGGCAGGAAGACTTTCAGATATTGCGGTAGGAACAGGCAACAAACTGAAAAAGCACACCCCAAAAAGAAAGTACACAGAGAAAAAGACTCTCCACACGTCTTCTAGGAACACTGGGGTGTTCATGTGTTTTGGTGTTATAGAGCAGGTACCACTCAACCAATTTTAAATGGGTCAATTAAACAAAGAAGAGAGGGCTGAGAGACTCACAACTCCAAGTGAGTCTCTAGTCATATGCCTAGTTCTAGCCTTGAGGTTATCTAAACAAATCTGGACAAACAGAATAAATGTTCTGTTGCTGGGAAAAAAAAAAATCCTCCAGGCCTGTCTCAAGTGAAGAAGAATCCAGATGTTTGTCATCTTTGTTACTTATCAGTGGTCCTTTCCCTATCTGTGAGATTGACTAACTTCTTGTCCTTCAGGTAGTTGACAGCTGTGCAACAGAACACACATTAAGTGAAAAAGCGTTAGAAAACTCTGACATCAATATTTGACATAGACAATAAGAAGATGTTAACCTGAATTATATAAGCTAGTTTCTGTGAACTCTTTGCATGTGGTGACATGGCATAAACTAAATTATAAAAGTCTTACATAACTGGAAAAAATTACAACATAAAAGTTAAGACCTGACACCACAGCACACAATGAGATTTTTGAGCTGACTTTATCTTCTCATTATAATCTCATGACTTGCATGATCACATCCTCTTATAGATTTGTTGATGACCCTTGTTAAATCTTCATTTCCTGTGTGCCACAGAATGCTATTTACTAAAGAACAAATCCAAGCAGGCTTGGTATGGAAAGCATATTCCTTGCTACAGTTATAGAATTCTAAGCACAACAACTTCACGGACATTTTACAGAAAATCTGTGTAAGGAAACAGTGGTTCTATTCAAAGATTTTTAGGGCTGTCATTTCTTTGCTTTCTCAGTCGATCTAATCACTTGATCATCATTCATTTTGGCTTCATTTTTTTTAATATCAAACCCCTGACTTTATAAGAGATACCTTTATCTGTACATAGAAGGATTATTTCATGCTTTACTCACCTTTTATACCATAGGTGACAATAGAATATTAGAAAAATTAATACTCCGAGGTAATTTCAGGAAATCACGGGAAGGGCTGAGTCAACACTAGAACATTTCCCTTTGAACTTTCATAATGCTTTTCTCCCTCTTTCTTTCACCAAAGCTTGACCTTCAGAAAAGAAGTCACCAGCTACACCGTTTTCTGCTTAACCTTGTCATATATAGCACAGAATATAAATGAAGAATCAGATAAAATAAAGGAGCCTCTGTCTCTGATGATTTGGCAAAGTCTTTATGCTCACCTGGGAAATCTATTTTTCGTGCAGTGAGAATGAGAAAAAACTATTTTCTTCATGCCAGAAAAAAAAAATTGTTGTTACAGTAATTTATTTCCAAGGAAATACAACATTATATTACCGTGAGACATAGAGTTAGTAAAACCATTAATTGATAGATAGTGGAATGAATGATGCATTACTAAGAAGAATAAAGTAGGACTAATTTAGACATTCATGAAAGAAATCCAGGATTATTATAAATGGATGTATATATCACTATTGAGTACTTAATAGTTATTATGTGGAGAACATTTTCATTAGTAATAAAAGACATTTCTTGACAAAATAAGAAAATTTGTAGATGTCTTCAGAACCAAAGTCATCTGCTGTCCCTCTCTTTGATTCAGTCTTAGCATGTGAACACATGACCCAAAAGAGTCATATACAAATTTAAAGGCTAATTAATTTAAACTAAAAGACTAATGTAAAAAATTTCCATTTTGGGAACTGGAGAGATGATTGAAGTTAGGAGTAATGGTTGCTCTTGCAGAAAACCAGACTTCTCATCCCAGCATCCACACGACAGGTCCAAGGGATCTGTTGCCCTCTTCTGACCTCTGTGGACATTACTCTTCACAGGTGCAGTTACATGAAGGCAGTACACTCATACACATAAAACAAAAATAATAAAATATTTCAAAATTCTCCATTTGGGAAGAAAACAGAACTTATATAAGCAGTGAAAATGACAGAGAAATCTACAGTGTTGTTCTTTTTGACACTGTGACTCTATAACTACTGTCCTCAAAAATGCATTCTATTTGCATTCATTTACTTGTGTTTCAAAATATCATAAAAATGTAATTTTCTCAGAATGTTTCTTTTAGATGCTTTTCACTTACAAGGAAAAAAAATCTCCTGAATTTTCTCTGATACAATTTTAAAACAAATTTCTAACAGCCTCAATTTAAATTGTATCTTTTGCATTATTTAAAGTAATATTGTCTCGCTTTGAATAGTGTGAGATTTTTCACAAATTAGAGTTATTTCCTAGTCATCACACAGAAAAACAATTTAGAAGTTGATAAATAGCATGCTGATGCTTTCTTTTTTGATTTATTATAAACAAACACATGCATACTGTAATATGTGATTTTGAAAACATATTGGTAAATGTTTTACTGATTTTAGGGCAAAAAATAACCTCTACTGATTTACAGTAATGTATTCATATAGGTCATGAATCATATATTATTCATGTTTACTGCTAGTTTGTTCTATATGCATAAACTGAAATTTTGATAGGTTCAACTAATTATTTTCTCTTTTATATCATTTGATCTTATATACACATATGAGAAACCATTGCTATTGCACACACATGCTTATGTACACATAGTCACACAGAATTTCAAGTCTTGGTGTCACTTTAAATACACAAAAATTCAAGTCTTAGTGTAGATTAAAATACTGTGTTCGGGGGCATGAGTGCATTTGTGTTTGTGTGTGTGTGTGTGTGTGTGTGTGCGTGTGTGTGTGTGCGTATGTATGTTAGTGTGCAGAGGACCATGTAAGTACATGCTTGTGGATGCCAGAGTACAATCTCTTGTATTCTCCAGGTGCCAACTAGTTGTTTTTTTAGCAACAAAGTCTTTTATTGGTCAAGAGTTCACATTTTAGATCTGGCTTATTGTCGTGTGAGCTCTGTTGATCGGCCTGTCTCTGTTTCCACAGAACTGATAATATAAGTATGAATAATTTTGACTCGATGTTTTATGAGGGTACTTGGGAAAAAATCTCTGGTCCCTCTGCTTGTAAGGCAGGCATTTTGCTGACTGTATCATCCCTTTAGTCAGACTTCAAACATTTAAGACATAAATTTGAAGCATTTACATCTTTTGATATATGAACAATCTCAGGACTGTTTTCAGGATAAACTTCTGAATGGATTGGGAGAGCTATTCCAATTTTGGTTTAATGTAGAAAAACACCTATTTTCAAGTCACACTACATAAAAACATTGATCATGAAAAGCCTGGGCATTTATTCCATGAAGTAAACTAAATAATTGCAGAGATATGAACCATTATTGGCATCTGGCTCTTGAAATTAAAATCAGACAGAGAGCAAATTTGCTATTTTATTTGTGGTCTGCGATAGATAGAGAATATTAAATTCACCCATAATCCTAGGCTGCTGTTAATCTTGGTCACAGAATTTTTTCTTTGCGGTGGATAGCTTTCAATGCATAATATGCACAATTAAAGAGAAAAACACACTAAACCTGGTTAGCTGTAACATGATGGATCTTTTTCAGGTCAGTTGCCTATATGGAGTTCTGAGTTTTAGAATAATTAGAGTAGCAAGAATGGGTTCTCTGTTCAAATAAGTGCAAGCTATCATTTTAGGATTCTAGCCCCCATTAGGATGATAATAAAAGATGAGGGCCTTGAGAGGTGGGTGAATGCCATGTGAGGCTTTATGAAGGTTATTGGGGCACATATAAAATATAAAAGGGGTCTCAAAGATACAAAATGTCCCTTCTACCAGGAATTGTTATAGCAGTCTCAAAGGGAAGAGTTGGTTCATATTTGCTCATTGCTAATTTTTATTCACCTTCACACTCTTTCCTTCTTAGAATGTTCATGAGATATGTAAATTTGTACAAGTTACAGAAATTAGGGTATATTCTTGCATCTCAGAAATCAGATAAAATATTAGAGAAAAATACAGGAATTATATTACTTATCTAAAGCTTCCATAAGAACCAAAAAAAGTAAAAATAAGACAGATTGAATGAAATAGAAATTGTATAAATACTCTGTAATAGTTCCTCAGGTTGGTAATTCTCAAACACAGTATCAGAAGATGTAGAAATTTTTAAGAAGTTTGTCTCTGGCTTGCAGATGGGTTTGTCCTAAAATATCATTGTATTCCTGACTTTGTGCACAAATGTTTCTGGTAATTCTTTTTATTTTTATAAAGATATCTTCTTACTGTACTGGGGACCAATCTTGCCATGCCATTTAACTTTAAATATCCCTTCAGAGTCTCAATATGCCAGTGCAGTTACACAGGGGCCAGGCCTTAAGCATGCATGTAAGACAGACTACAATGCGTAGTAGTGTTAACTTAGATTAAAATAGTTCTACCTTATCATTGATGGTATATGTTATTTAAGACATATATTTATTCAACATGGCATTGCTGTTTTAAGTGTTGATCATCAGGTCAACCACCGACTTTGCTGGCCACAACTGTAATTGTTTCTTTCAATTTCTTGTACTGCATCTGATCCTTGTTCTGAAAACACTTGTTTTTAATTTGCTCCTGTAAATCTAAATGCTACAGCCCTGCCCTTAGTGACACAATGGAGAATACTCCAGAAAAATGCTACATGACTTGATATTTTTAAAATTTATTATTAGGTCTATTCACTTATAATGCAAAACTCCTTAAAATATTGTTAATCCTTCAGACGAAATTAAATGAATTCACTTCAGTGTAACATGTCTCATCATTACTTTGTGCAGTAGGAATGTTTTCTTGATCATCCTGTTATAATAACTATAATTTTAACTTGCTTTAAAGAGACTGCACTTAAGTTATTATTTTCAATACTTTTCTTTATAATTAATTTGTTTATTTTTACTTTACATATCTGAGTGTGTTGTCTGCACATTTGTGCACCATATGTGTGCAGTTCCCGTGGAGGACAGAAGAGGGCATCAGATCTCCTGGAACATAAGTTGTAGGTGGTTGTTATCTTCCATGTAGGTGCTGGAACCAAAACTTGGTCCTCTGCAAACAGCCAGTGCTT
This sequence comes from Eospalax fontanierii, assembly GCA_035773235.1. NCBI lineage: Eukaryota > Metazoa > Chordata > Mammalia > Rodentia > Spalacidae > Eospalax > Eospalax fontanierii. The sequence continues at coordinate 21,242,229 of CM069534.1, forward strand.
TGAACAACTGGAACATGTCTTCAGACCTAAGATTGCATGTTTTAACATCAAGTGGGAATTCTGTAAGCGCGGCGTGAATTAAGCACAGTGTCTGAAACATGATGGGCATTCCAAAAATGTGCTTACTATTCTTTGTTTCAACCTTTCTATTTCAAATTATACTCTTACAGTGACAAGGACAAGTCACTGTAAGCTCTAAGAGGTTTAGTTTCCATATATTCCATATATTTAAAATGGGAACCAGTCTCTGTTCCTTGTGAACGCAATGAGAATCATGCTGATTATTTTATAATTTGTAAGCCTAAATCATTGTTTTAGGCTAAACACACACACACACACACACACATACACACACACACACACACACACACACATACATTTTTCTTCTAGTAAATTCTGATCCACAAAAGAAAAGACATGAAGATGTTGTCTACTTAACATCGTAAAGGATGAATAAAATATTGTGGGAAATGAAATTTATAAACTCTATCGTCCCACTGAGAAAGAGAGAAATTAGGGAGGGAGTGGGGCACAGTCCTGTAACCTAAGTACTCTGGAGACTAAAGCAGGAAGATTGTGATTTCAAGTCTAGTTTAGGCTATATTGTATGAACCTGGGCTAATAAAACAACACCATCTGTGTGTGTGTGTGAGAGAGAGAGGGAGAGAGAGAGAGAGAGAGAGAGAGAGAGAGAGAGAGAGAGAGAGAAAGAAATGAGGGGGGAGAGGCTCAAAAGATTGCTCAGCAGTTATAAGAGCACTAGCCATTCTTGCCCAGGACCCTGTTTCTATTCCCAGCACCCACATGAAGCTAAGAACTATATGAAACTCCATTTCCAGGGGATTCCTACACACTCTCTGACCTCCACAGGCATTGCACAACATGGGCACACTTACCCATACACACGCAAAATAAAAATAATAACTAAAATACTTTTACAAAAACCAAAGAGCCAAAACAAACAGCAAGAACAAAAGGCCTGGGCAAGAATTCTATTCTAAAAGTAGCAGAGCACTTTCATAGCTAATAAGATTCTGTGCTCAGTACTTGGCACCACTTCACATACCACACATGCACGTGAACACACGCGCACTCCGTGCTCCTATCTCATCAAAATTTCAGCACTAATATTTCTTAACAAAGAAGACTCATAAAAATTGACTTTTTTTTTCATTTTTGAAATGTTGCATTCTGCAACAGATATAAAGTTACATTGAAATATAGTTTTATAAAGGTAAAATGGTTTTACTGTGTGTATAATGCTATGAATAAAAAGTTCATAACTTTGATTCAGATATTAAAACCTCTCTATCTCTCCCCGGTCAGCAACAGACATGGAAAGGAGGCTCATGCTTTATGAACAAAGGTCACCGCATTCTGCTCTGACTCCTCACACTTCTAGGATAGAGTGCAGTTTTATGTTTTTGTAATTTTCTATGACAAAGCTATATAAAATCAAAATGAATAGAATATTGAAGAGTCATTCACCTTTATTACATAACATATGAAGGTATATATTAGGGTCATTTTACAACTGAATGAAAATGTTTCCCAATATCTGAAGTGAGCCTAAAGCCACCAGTGGCTTACATGGTGAACAAATCAATGTGCTTGAGCAATACTGTCAAAATGGAGAGCAATGTCATACTGGATTCTACAGTACCCATAATTATTGGAAGTTGACATATGATGCAGTACGTTACAACCTGATGTACAATAATGAACTTCTACTAAAATTAAGGTTATCATAAATCATAACACTATAGAGAAAGTATAAACCATGATGTTAGTCCAGTAACATAATGACCACAGGGCCCTTGCTTTATTAATCTTGTATGTTACAATATTATTTGTCAAACAGAGACAACTAAATATGTCAAATATGGATGTGAATTATGAATATTATAAAGGTTCTGGACTATTCACATAAGTTAATGGCAAAATTCATGTTGAGATACCTCTTAGTTAATTTGACTCTTACTCAAACTTGAACTGTGCTATATCTAATAGAAACATACACTTGCTCTCCACTTCAAGCCTTTCATTTGCTTAAAACTCCATAGGAGAAAAAGGGAAAAGAAAAAAATTTGACCAAACTACATAAGAAAACTTAAATTTCTTGTTCCTCAGAATAGGCATAGTGTATTTTCTTGTATTTTCTGTATCTGCTAAATTTATTTAGACTATTATCACATACATGCTACCTTCATTCATAGGTGCATTTATTGAAATTTATTCCTTTTTTTATTTATTTATTTTATTTTATATGTAGGAATGAGTGTTAGGCTTGCATGTGTGCAAGTGCACCTGTGCTGCCTAGTACCTGAGGCGAACACAAGAGGGCATCAGATCTCCTGCAACCGGAATTACAGATTCTTGTTAGCAGCCATGTAGGTATTAGGGTTTGAATCTGGATCCTCTGAAAGAACAGTGTTCTTAACTAGTGAGCTATGTCTCCAGTCCCAATATTTAAGACTTTTGATTCATTTCATATTTTTAATTTCTAATTTTACTTATATACAAAACTTCCATACAAATGAAAATTTAGACAATGTTAAAATGTATTTAAAACAAAAATACCATAAGGGCATTATTTTAGATTTTGTGTGTGTGTGTGTGTTTTTGAGACAGGGTTTCCCCAAAGACAGGATTGGCTTCAATCTTAAAGAGATCTGCCTCCAGAGTGCCCCACATGCATGGCATAATTTGAATATATTTTTCACTTACATTTTAAATATAACAAAAATTATTTTCCTCTGTGTGCACTACTTTGTCTTATTTATAGCAATCTTTGATTTATTAGTGACCTTCTAGTTGGATGGATATTTTAAATCACTCGACCCTCTATTGAGAAGCCCTCATTTGCTTTAACATGTGAGCTGTTGTCATTTCTTAAAATTTCCTCTGGCACCCATGCCTGCAACTTTATTAAAATCTCTTTTTAATAAAGTATGAATTTTCTACAAAGAGAAGCAAACAAATGGTGCTGTGGAGGAGACACGGTGTGTAAAGTGCCTGCTGTGTAAGCGTGAAGAACAGAACCCTAGCACCCAAATAAAAAGCCAGGTCTGGCATACCCTCCTATAATCTCAGCACTAGCACTCAGAGGTGGCACTTGGAAGATCTTGCAGGCCTGCTGGCCTATCAGTCCAGGCAATTGGGCATCTACAGGTTCCAGGAGACAGCCTTCCTCAAACAATAAGAAGGTACACTGGGGAGGAAGTCATGTAACATCAACCATGTGCCTCCACATAAATATTGATGAATACATACACGTTTGCACATGCAAACATAGAACACACACATATATACATACATACACACAAAATCATAAATTGACTGTGTACATGAATTGTGTTACAGCTGTTAGGATAGCTATCTTCTAAGAACATACAAAATAGTACTATTCAGCCATAAAGAATAATAAAATGGTCAGTCATTTTAGGAGAATGGATATAACTGGAGATCATCATGTTATGCAAAGTAAGCCAGTATCAGAAAAATAAGTATTGCTTGTTTTCTAACTTATGTGAACTCTAGACTTTAAAAGTAAGACTTAAAAGTAGATAAGCAGTCAGCTCTGCTTGTAAGAGTTAGTTAAACTGGGATTCCAAAATGTGGGACCAAATACATTGTTTTTCTTAAAACACATAGTTCTAACTGTTGTCAAAATATATGAACAAACTGATTTACAAGGTTGCATGAAATTTCCATTCGTGAAGCTTTTTAAAAAGAGACATTCCCATTAAAGCCATTGCTACAAACATTATTTTGTAGAACAAATATATGCTAATTAAAGGTCATTATGAAATATAGATATATTTGGTCATCTGAAAAATAGAATTTTTGACAACTTTCAATGTGGCACATCATGAATAACTTTGAAATAACCTGTCATGTGTCTTTTTTGAGACATGTAATTAATTGTATACATTTTTGCATTAAATTTTCTATTATCATTTCTCTAATGATGATTAGAGAATTAGAATTGAAGCAAAAATGTACTTGAGGACTACACTGGACTTTTATGAAGTGACCATAATTTAGCATTATAATGCCAGAGAAGATTAAAAAGCACCAAAAAATTTGAAGATTTGTGGCCTGAACATTTCTCAGAAATATTTTGTGCATGATGAAGCAATTATTTGCCTGAAAACGGAGTGTTGAAATGGAATCTTCTACACTGACTTGGCTAGCAGCATTATGTACAATAATTTAAACACAGCGATAATACAGCTATCCATTTACAAGAGTGAATCAATGGGCTCATCATCTACACCAAAAAACTGAGGAAAGAAGCCTGGATATCATTTAGAATATAAAGGCAAAGAGGAACTTTCATCTTAGAAGTACTGATCAAAAGTCCAAACTGAATTAGGGAATTCATCCAGTGACTCCAAGATTTGTGCACCACTATCTCACAATACATCAACTCAAACAGATCTGGATATCCAAAACTTTCATTCTTACATGTCTTTTTGATGGCCTCTGGGAAGGGCTGAAAATTTGAAGATATGATATTGTTTTTGAGATACTTATTAACATGAGAAATTGCAACAGACTATGTCACATTGAACAATGTCATTTATTCTCTTTCTTATCTTCTGCTCAGAACACAATTTCTAGAGAGAGTCTGTGACATAGAAGGTCACACCAGTGTATTAAGTATGAGTAAAAAAGGTGACAAGATACTCTTAACAAAATCAAATTTTCAATGAAAGACAAAAAAAAAAGTATTCATAGAATTTTTCCTTTTGTGTGGTAACAATATTGATAATGTATTTTTCTTTAAAAAATGCCGTAATTTGACATTTATGACAATATCTAAAGTGGGATTTTGAAATAGTTTTCTTTCCTATTCTCTGCCTCCACTGTCTTTAACCATGTTTGAAATAGGGGTTATATGATTTAAATGGCTTCTCCTCTCATATGTTGTAGATATTACCTCACTTGCATAATATCTTCCAAGTACTCATGTTGCCATCACCTGGCTCTCCTGCACCGTGGATCTTCACAGTCAACTGAATTTCATCACAGCCCTGTGGATTGACTTTAGGGACTCATTTCAACCCCCTTCGACACCACCTCTTTACTAGAGAAGTATTAGAAAGATCTTTGACTCCAGTTTCCAAAAGAAGTCATTTTTCATCTCTGAGAGAGGGGAATGGGGAAGAGTTAGGGGAACTAAGGCAGATAGGGAGAAAGGGTTGATTTTAGAACAGTTGTTTTTCCTTCCCATGGTTGCTTCCTATTCCCCCATCCCAGGGCATTTTGCAAATGTTTGCACAGCTGTTGGTGGCTGGTAAGTGTCAGAACTGTTACAGTCAATAAGAGTTCTAAATATCTGGATGAAATGCCCATCTATAGACAAAAATGAGCCCATCTAAAGAAGCATATCCTAATAACAATAATGAGGGATAATTGGAAGGACTCAGGAAAGGAGAGGGTCCTAGTTTTCTATAAAATTCCTGAGACAAAGCTTCCACTTAGAATAACTCTCATCCTGATGAGGGATGTCTGCCTCTATAAGGACTGCCTTCTTAACTCTCTTCTTTTTCTAACTGTCAAATATTTTTCTTTTCTCTTCCTGAAACTCCCACAGGTCTGACCTCCACTCTTGTGCCTATTCTGATGCTTTGGGGTCCCAGGAATCCCTTGTTCCTTGCTACTCTCTCCTCTAATATTGTCATGCTCTGCCTCTACTGGGGCAGAGCCTGATCTGCTCCAATAATTCTTGCTTCTGAAGTTGCTGAGATAGTGCCCCCCTCATTCTTTGCCTTCATTCCCTTGACCTTCAATCATATTTCTATGACTAGCTGCCTCTGCACTAATGGTCCAGTCTAACTATCAAGCCATGTGCTGCATAGGACTGTCATATCACATACCATGGACATATGCCATCATCTCAACATTGGTAGCTCATCTGCCTAAATCACAGCTAAACTTGATGTCTATCGTGTTCCATATGGAAATATGGACAGAGAGAAGCACAGGACTCTCCTAACCTATTAGTCAGCCCTAGTTGCATGAGTGGGAGTGGCTAAGTTTATAAAAGTTAAGGAAGCCTAGCAGAGGATCTCTCACCATTTTGTGCAGGGATGGGAAAGCCACCATTCATGCTTGAATGAAGACTTTCCAGTGTAGCCTTGCATGTGTGTGGGAGCACCATCATTCCTATTAGTAAACCCTTCCCCATTGTCCTATAAGGAAGCCCAGTTTCCCAGACTAAAGTTTAGTGAAATGGTGCAGGATTGTTTGTTGGGACCAAAGGAGGAGGGAGCATAGTTGTTTTCACCTCTCAGAAAGAACTTTAGCTCCTTGATGCTTGCAGCTCCTCTCCTGTTTGCTCTGCTGTTTTTCTGTGCTTTGGGTAGTTACTTTTCCAAGACGTCTGATTATTTTTTCATCTCATGGACCAAACACTGAGGAGTTCATAGATGATCATTCCACACCCCAAAACCCTCCTGCAACATGAATGACAGTCACACTTTGAATTTCCTTTTATTTCTATTATTTATTACATTTCAGAGTTTCTCTGAGTATTTCTCTTTACTCAAATTAAAAAAAATAAAGCAAGCATATATTTATACTATGGTAGATATAGATGTTTGCTATCACAGACACACACACACACACACACAGACACACACACACACACACTTATACACATATAAATGGGAAACTATCTTGGATGTGACTGACATTCAAAAAAATCCTGATAATTTCTCAATACTCTCATGGAGTCATTTCATCCTCTTCAGAATTTATAGACATTTTAAAATAAAACATAGGAGTAAAATATTTAACCATTCTAATATAAGCAGGTATTGTTATTTATCAATGAATGTTGATTTCTTTTCATAGATAATTAGTTGGTATCCTAGTGAGCTTCTCTAATTAGTGTAATAAATGGCATGACACAAATAAACTTGATGAGGAAATAATTTACTTCAAGCTATACTTCAGGGCACAGTCAGGTAAGAATCTCAGCACAGGGAGGGAAGCCCAGAAAACTGTGGAGGAATGCTGCTTACTGGCTTGTTCTTCTGACCTTTGCTCAACTTACTATCTTAAAAACTAGGCCCATTGCTCAGTCATGAAGAAAATGTCACAGATATACCTACATGTCAGTCCAATAGAAGTAATTGTCTAATTAAGATTCCTTTTTCCCAGTTATGTGAATCTGACTACTGAAGCTGTACAGCATATCTACACCCTTGTCAACATGACATATAAAGTTATCACTATTAAACAATTATAATTTTCCATTTTCCCCAAGAGCTCACGCTAATATTAAGATCCCAATATAAATATAAAGCTTAGTACAATGTTAAAAATCTCACATAATTGAAAAGTTCTAGCAGTTAAAAGTTCAAGATCTATAAAACAATCCAAAGTACCAAGATGATGCTGATTTATAACTCTGGCTCTGTCATATATACTGGGGTTTGGTATGGTCATCCTTCGTCATTTTTTTATGCTCAGGAACTGTTTGGTTATCTGGAATCTTTTGTATTTCCATATGAAATTTAGTATGGAATATTAATTTCTCTGTGAACAATGTCACAAGGATTTTGATTGGGAATGCATAGAAGTTGTAAATGGTTTTTGGTAGGATGGTCATTTTCACTATTTTGAGACACAAACATGTGTGCAAACAATTATAATGACCTGATATTTGACAGAGGTTCCAAGAAAACACACTGAAGGAAAGACAGCATCATCAGTGGCAGAAGAATGAAATTAGACCCACACTTACCACCTTGAACAAAAGTCAGTTCCAAATGGATCAGTGAGCTTAATGTGGAGCTTAGAATTCTGAAACTGTTAGAAGAAAGCTTAGATAGTACTCTACATAATATAAGTGCAGGAAAGGGCCTTCTTAATAGGACAGCTGTCACTCGGGAATTGAGAGCAACAATTGACTAATGGAACCTCCTTCAACTAAAAATTCCTTTACAGCAAAGGAAACAAACAGACAGATGAAGAGAAACCCTACAGAGTGGAAGAAAAGCTTTGCTAGCCACAAGCTTAATATATAGAATATACAAAGAACTCAAAAAATAAAGAAGAAGAAAAAAATGGCCCAGTCAAAAAATTGTGGTATAGACATCAACAGAGAGTTCTCAAAAGAAGAAATAGCAGTGCCTAAGAAACGACTTGCAAAGTGTTCAGCATACATTGTAAATAGGGAGATGCAAATTGAAACAACTTTAAGATTCCATCTAGTCCAAGTCAGAATGGCTAAGGTTAAGAGAACATATGACAATGTTTTAATTAGTGTAATAAATGGCATGACACAAATAAACTTGATGAGGAAATAATTTACTTCAAGCTATACTTCAGGGCACAGTCAGGTAAGAATCTCAGCACAGGGAGGAAAGCCCAGAAAACTGTGGAGGAATACTGCTTACTGGCTTGTTCTTCTGACCTTTGCTCAACTTACTATCTTAAAAACTAGGCCCATTGCTCATGGCTAGGGAAAAGGGGAACGTTCATCCACTGTATGTGGAATTATAAACTAGTACTATGAACATCATTATGGAAAACTCTTATAGAACTGAAAATCAATTTATGGTATGATCTGATCATACCACTCCTTGGCATATACCCAACAGATTTATCTTACTACAGAGGTACTTTCACAGTCAGACATGTTTGTTGCTCCTCTTTTCACAATAGCTAAAAAATGCAAACAGCATAAACATCCCTCATCTGATGAATGAATAATGAATATATGGTATATTTATACAATGGAGGACTACGTAGCAGTAAAGAAAGAATAAATCATGAAATTTTCAGATAAACTGATAAAAGTAGAAATTGTTATGCTAAGTAAAACAGACTTAGAAAAATGAGGGATATATGTTCTCTCTCATCTGTGATCTTAGCTCCCAATCCCTCTATGTGAGTATATGTACTGAGGAAGCAGCAGGAGTCAGGAAAATGGAAAGAAACCATGAGAGTATAGGTAAGTAGGAGCTCTAGAGAGGAGGGTAGTAGGACACAAATGCTAAGTAGAAAATTGGGGAGAAGACAGTATTTTAACTGGGGAGGGAGTGAGTGTGGATAACTAAATGAAGGAGTGAGATATGAGAGAAATAGTGCTTTGATGTTATGAAAAACCAGAGAGAAATGAATTAGTTCCAAGTAATTCTGAAAAATAAACCTACAAAAAAGTATGCGTACATGTGTATAACAACAACAAAAAAATACAATGCCAGGTAGGGGAAATCTCCCTCCGTGTTGCTGGTCAGGGTAGTCCAAGGACACCCAAAACAGCATGGGCTATTACCGCAGCCTTTAGTTCCTCCCAGAACTTGAAGGCAAGAAATCCACAATTAGGCAATGTGTAGAGAAAAGGAGGCTCTTGAATAGGACATCTGTTTCAAACTTCTGCCTCTCAAGGCTTAGAGATCATTGCAAAAGAGGAACAGGGAAATTGAAAGGTGTAGAAGTGGCAGATGACCTCAGGGAAGCAGAGTATTCCAGACAGCTTGTCATTAACTGATGTGATAAAGATCTCATATTACAGCTTGTTCTTAGCAGTAGTCATGTGCCATAAAGACATATTAATATTAAACAACATGGAAAGTATCTTCCTAAGATTACTAACCTACAAGAATAAAATATAATTCTTCTGTAATCCACAGATTTTAAATAATACACATGGTTGGAACATTTATGTCCCTAAAATGAAGGAACAACTTTCTACTCTTCTGTGGGACCTGGGCCTATTGCATAAAGGCATTGACCCCGACACCCTCAAGGGACCACTCGTGTTCTTGCCTGTTCTGCCTGAAGTTATAACCTAGGTTCCAGGAAGACACTGCAGATACTAGGTCCTCATTCCTCAGCAGTTGCTTAACTGCTTAACGCCCCCTCCCCCCCACACACAAAAATCACCTAACGCCAAAACCAGGTTTTTGGGTTTCTTTTCTTCGTTCCTAATTTCTACAGCAGCCCTACAAACTTCCTGCCTTTACCTAAAGACCCCACCATTAACAATCCCACCTTCAGTAACCACCAGAAAGGCCTCCCTATATAAATCCCTGAATTGGTTTCAATAAGTGAGCTGTCCTCTGACGCAGTCTCCCTGGTATTCGCACTCTGGGCCTACTGAGGACCTGTTTGACCATTCACTATTTGTTCTCTGGCTGGAACACAATAGCTGTGCTGGAGACAGAGACCCACCCACACTCTTCCATTTGTAGAAGTCAATGTAGGACCCTCACTCAAATAAAAAGCCATTAAAACCTCCTTGTCTGCTCACCCCTCCCTAACTGGAAAGTCCCAAAAGTCATAAGGGCTATGTCAGCATCTCCTGTCACAAGAGCCATGTCAACAACTCATGGTATGTGAAATAATGCCTGGGGTAATAACAGAAAAAGCCCCTTTCTTGTAAAAATAGACTTCTGGTTAAAACATTTGTCAAGTCAACATTTTGTAATATGTCACAATGCTTGTGGCATTACTGAGAAAAAGGTTGGACTATGTAAAAGTTGTCTTTTTGTAACCCTGGTCTGTGCCAATTTATACCCTGTATGTCAATATATGATAATCTTATGGTTTTTTGCTATAAGAGCTTGGTCTGAGCAGGGCCAGGGGGGCTTGGCTTCCCGAAGCTAAGTCACCCACTTGCGCAAGTGCAATAAAATCCTCATGCTGTTTGCATCTGACAGTCTGGATTCTTGGGATTGACTCTCAGGCAGCCTAAAGGGGTTCGAGTCCCCTGGGCTGAGAGGAGAGTGAGGTCGAGGCTTCCCGAGGTTGGGCTCTCAGGCAGCCCTAGAAGGGGTTCGAGTCCCCTGGGCTAAGAGTGAGAACCAACATCAACATTGAAGATGTGAATATTTTTTGTAAGATGTAGATAATTCAGTGATGGTTCCTAAAAATTGTTACTAACATGTTTTAGTCAAACTGTATGATTTTCAATTATGTCACTGGGCCAAAACTTCACAATTTTAGTACTAGTTTAAATTCTCAGATATGATATTATTTCATACAAGAAAAATAAACATTCTATAACCAATTATGTAGTTGATTTTGAATATTACATATGAATGAAAGAAGAATATATTGTGGAGCCTTAATTATCCACATGAATTCAAATAGAATGTAATTTTACTAAATAGCAAACAAAATAGCTTAATACAACAATCTAATATGCCACTATGAATAAAAAATACCAGTAAGAAGGCAAAATACTCAAAATGTAATGAAAACCATAAAATGATATTGTAAATTAGATAATAAGATTAACCTATGAATGAATTTCATCAGGAATGAGAGTCTAAACATATATATAGAGTGATAAATTCTCTAAAAATAATGTAAATTGCTGTAGTTTCTTATGATTTTTCTGGCCATTTTCATTGATTTCTTTTCTCCCAAGAATAGGAGAAGTGTATGAGTAAGAGAGTTTGGTTTTTCTTTCTCATTTAACATATTTTTATATGCTGTCTTATCAAACATAGCATAGAAGACAGATGATTAAATATTAGCACTTTACAAAATTATGCACATTATACACAGTTTTATGTTTTACAACTTTTAGCTAAAACAATGACTGTGGTAAATTTTATTTCATATGAAAGAACATTCTTTTCATGCCACCCCTAAAATCTCAGATATTGCCTAAATTTAATGTCATGTCAATGTCTAAAAATTGTTCCTGTCAGGTATATTAGTGAAACTGACATGTTCACAACCTTATATAAATATTTTTATTAATATTATAATCAAATGTATGCACTAAAGAAAGATGTAACATTTGATATCAAGTAACCTATTATCAACTGCTCTAAAATTTTAGTTTTACACTTTTCTTTCTCATGGCTCTAGCAGTTTAAAGAGAAAGTTCAAAGACAGCATGATTATTTCTCTACATTCCTTTTAAGTAGAAAAAAGCTATGAAAAATGGAGACATCCCTAAATATTCTGTTCTCATTGTTAATCTATTTAAGTAATTTAATATCCTCTGAGATTAAAAATACAACTGGAAAATTATTTCACCTTTTATTTTAATCTGGAAACACATTCTAATGATAATACATTATATCTAGAAGGTAACCTATTTAATTATCTAATTTCTTCTTCAACTCTTTCATTTCCACAAGATTTCAGCAATTTAAATCATTTTTATTTCACCCCATTTTATTCTAACAGATATTTTATTTCTTTTATTGTTTAAGTGATTTATAAAATAGCAAGAGCATTCAAGTCATTTAAGTAAATCCTGAAAACACATTAGCAATCTGCCTGTGTCTTTCCTTAGTATACCATTTTATGATAATGATTTTTGTACTGCATCAGTACTAATTAAATTGTGTTTATGAAATGATTTTTATTTCCTGAAAGTTCTAAATGTAGTGAAAATTAAACTCTTTATTTTCATTACCTTGCACCTTGGTTGTGTACATTGTTCAAAAGGTAGTGGAGGGCATGAGGCCAAGAGATTCACTAAATCAGAATTATTGTATTAGTATATTATATTAATGACAGAATAAAATGTAATAGTATGTTAAAAAGATTTTATATCACATGTCTATGTCTGCTTGACATATTTAAATATTTATTTGAAATGAACATTTTAAATGATAATGATATATGAAATGTGATCTGCCATGATATTTTAAAGTATTTTTTCCAGATCGGGAAAAATAGCTTAGCTAGTTGAATCAGTTGCCATTAGTCCTTAACCAAGTGAGATGGATATCTGAGATCAATATGCTAGAAGTAGAGAACCGATCCCTCAAGTTGTCATCTAGCATCGATATGTTAGTCATATTATGTGCAACTATATACATGTACACACAAAAATAATTTTGGAAATATTGCATTTACATTAATAAACAAAACAGTCATTCTTAAATAAGGAATTAAAAATAAAAACGTGAAATCCACTTTATAAGACCATATGTTTTATAACAGAAACCATGCTTCATAATTTTTTTAGAATGTTATTTCTCAAAATTATTATAAGAATATTCTATCCCAAATACAACACTAACCCAATTTGTTAATAGCCAATGCCAAATTTTTTAAAAATTATGACCTAATATATGAGGAAAATAATTGGACTAGTTTTCCAGACTAAAATAAGCCAACATTTTTAGAAACTAGGTTCCTAGCATAGCAAGTAATCAAAATGCTTTGTCTTAATATCTAAGCAATTTAGCTTCATTAGATGACCAAATGTTATAACTAACATAAAAGTTGTCTGGTGAGATTATACTGTTGCTGACTTATAAAGTATGGGTAATATTTTAGTTCTTTCTTTTTAATCCTATAATAAATAGAACAAAGACAATTCTACTTGGCAGAACAAGTCTATCAAGCCGTGGATGTGTAAATTTAAGAAAAAAAGGATATTTTTATGATAAATTTCCTTAAAAAGCTAAGATATTCTAAACATTTTTTAAATGCTACAGTTGAGGGAATAGGAAGGAAATTCTTAAGAACAAAGACAGTAAAGAGTTCTTGTTTGAGGGAAAACTGAGCAAATTTTAAAAATCTTAGTACTATCAGATGAATGTATTTGTTCTATGAGAAATTTAGAGAAAGTTGGATATATATGAATTTATAATTAAGATGAATTAATATTTATTATAGGGAAAAAGTAAAAATAGCATTCAATTTTATGCCAAAAATAGTAGTTACTAAGAGGAAAATATTAAGGAAATGAGATATTAACTCACAAGTTTTATTAAAAAAAAATAGTAAGTCTTGTGTGAGGAAAAGTCACCTACAATGAGGAGGAGACGGTGAGGACTTCTGATCCTTGCACTGATTTCATTGTTGTTCTACAATGAGCCCTGTTATCCATCTCCAGAATACCTTCTAGCCTAACCAATGTAAAGGAAAATCTAAGACTAACTGAAAAAGTCAAATTAGGACATTAAATTAATGTATATTTTATCTCTTTCTTGCCTTTTTTCATTATTTCTTTTATATGGCCATTCCCAAGCATAAGAATTTATATTTTCTCTAAAGCAGCACCTCGTTTTTCTGTTGTCACTTGGTATAATTACATTTTAAATGGGTAATAATTTTTAGTTGTTTAGTTTGCTTCTTTTGTTCTTTGTAGAACTTTATACTATTTATACATCATTTGAAAATACTCAAATGTTAAGTGGAAAGACTTTTTTTCCATTTGTAATATTGCAACATTTTTTCCTATTCACTAACCATTTTTAGAAGAGGTAGACTATATTACTTGAATACCAATATTCATTTTTAATTGTTCCAAATTTAAGATAAGATACATAAGTGGAAGTATTGAAACAGTCCCACTCAGGGTACTAAGAAATAGGGACAATTTCTGATAATACATTCCTAAATTCTGGGAAAGGAAAAAGAAAAAGTTATGTTGAAGTAGTAATATCTCTATGATTATTTCATATTTAAGATCAGTTTGCTTTATGATTTTGAAAAATAAACTAAAAACTCTCCCTCAGCAACATTTAAAAGTTTTTTGGCATTCAATGTGTTATAAAAATTATTATCCACAATTAACTTCTACTTAATCATTCTGAGAACAGATGGCAAAATTAAATAGCATTTGCATATTCAGAATTGAAAAGCAAGCTTGTTATTGAAAATTCATACTAGGATACTTTAACGGGATGGCCATTTTTCTAGACAAAATCAAATTATATGAGTTCTAACTTTTTACATTTTACCATTTTGCATTTATTCTCACAGCTAAAAGTTTACTATTTCAGCTTGTTTCTGTTACATTCACATAATTATCAGTTGAATTTGTTTTTTACTATGATTAATTCTTCCAATTATTACACGTTTATAAATGACATGTGTTTGAGAGGATTTTTGGAGATGGGTTATTTACTGGTAATGAGTACAAATAAATTTATCTCTTGAGGAGAAAAGCCAACTAATTATTTTGAATTAGCAGTCAAAGGAACCCAATATGCATCTTGGTTATTTTCTTGACCTAACTACAGGGCCATGCATGAACAGAGAAGTGCATTTTGTTTGAATTTTAGGGAAGCAGGGATTAGGGTAGTTTGGAAGAAAGGTTCTTAGGTAAATTATTTTCCTGTATAAATTCTATTAATGACCTGAATTCCACTTCCACTCGCAGGATTCTTAGGACTGCCGGGCCAGGAACACTGCCGTCTGAGTCTTGGACTTCCCTGAGCTTGGTGCATGGCTTTCCTCCCACGTGTCTTTGAGTATTCTCAGTGCCATTTCAGTACCCCTCTCCCCAACTAGCTGCCATGCTTTTGTTTTTCTTCCCTCTCCTGGCCTTCCTGCCCCCTTATTGGGCAGAGGGTGGGACTTGCCGCTGAATGAAACAATAGTATAAAAACCTCAGAGAGAAACATGTGTCTACAATACACTTGCTTGTTCTTAACAGCAGCCTTAGGAAGCCAATTATGAATATAAAAGCATTCAGAAAAACTGCACATATTTGACAATTTAAAAACAAAGTTATTTAGTAAATTCTACAAATATTTGAATATATAAGAGCAGAAATGTATTTAGTAAAATATTCAAATATTTAAAAATTAAAGTAAACTTCATTTACAGAAAATGACACACAGGAAAAGTATACTTTCAATTTCATTGAAACTACTGTGTTCAGTTTGCAAACATTTTATGGGAAATTTTTGTGCCTATGTTCATCAGAGAGTTTGTAATATATTTTTGCTTTTGTTGTTGGATCTCTGCCATGTTTTCGTGTCAGGATGATACTGGCTTCATAAAAATAATTTGAAACTATTTGTTATATTTTATTGAATACTTTGAGGATAAGTGTAATATAGAATATAAACAAACTCAAGGACAGAAATCACTTTGTCCTACACTCATTACCTACAGAAAATGATTTGAAAATTCCAATATCCTTCATGAGAAAACTCATGGAGAATCTAGAGAGGCAGGGAACGTATCTCAAGATAATAAAGGCAATATGCCAATATCATATTAATTGAATAAAAATTGAAACATTCCATTAAAATCGGGAAAGAGTCAAGGGTGTCCACTCTTTCAACTCCTATTCAATGCAAAGTTTGAAATTTTCGGTGGAGTGAAGAGAAAGTGAAGAACATAAAGAGTACATAACTTGGAAAGAAGTAAATCAAATTAGACCTTTGCAGATGATACAGTTCTATACAAAAGAATGTAAAGACTCCACCAGAAAACTGTGAATGCTCATAAGCTCATTCAGCAAATTAGCAGGACACCAAGTCAAAAGATTTCCTCTGGATCAATAAAAAATATACTAAGAAATAATTCAGAGAACTTATACCATTCACTCATGATATCATGAACTATCTTGGAATAAAAGTATCCCAGGAAGTTGAAAGACTTGTATAATAAAAATTTAGTGGGGCTGGAGAGATGAATCATCAGTTAAGAGCACCGACTGTTCTTGTAGATAACATAGGTTTGATTCCCATCACCCATCCGTAGTTCTAGGTAATCTGATGCCCTCTTCTGACAGCCTTGGATATTGCATGACACAGGTGCATTTACATACATGTTGACAATACACACATTGACATAAAGTAAAAATAATAAATAAAATAGTTTTAAATAAAATAAAACTTAAAGACATTGAAGGAAAATGTTGAAGAAGAACCCAAATGATAGAAAGATTCCCTATGCTCATGGATTGATAGAAGTAATGTTGTATAAAAAGCCTTCTTCTAAAAAAAAATCCATAGGAATAGATTATTGTATCTCTCAACTATCACCAGGGAAGCCTGTTATTAAAGAACATGGTTATTAACACATGATCATCCTATAGAAATTAATAGATTGTGGAATGCTCAGTCCTAATTGGGGCACACAGTTCATATATTCTCATCCAAAGGATCATGGATCATTGCAGAGGTTAGTAAGATTAAAAGAGCTGGAGGTCATGGAGAAATACATGTAAACAATGTTCTCAAGACACAAGAAAGTAGTTACACATATATATGGTAAATACTGGGTTCTCTCTGAGGTTATTTTTTTCTATTGGTTCATTCCGAGGCAAGTCCCACCCTTTGACCAATAAGGGGGCAGGAAGGGGTAGAAAGGAGAGACAACGTGGCATCAAGTCCTGGAGTGGGGCACGGATTGAATCCATGTGGAAGAAAAATGTCCTGGCCCCAGGCCCACGTGGAAGGCCAAGACTTAGAAGGCAGCATTCCAAGTCCCTGAAGTCCTAAGAATCATATGAGTGGAAGCAAAATTCTGGCCTGGAATGGAATAAGAGCCTGCGCCCGCCTATTGCGGACTTTGCAGTGGGCCACAAGTAACCAGTAACTTTATAAATTGCCCTAAATAAATCAATCTCTCTAAATGGAAGATCAGTTTCCGTTTTATCCAGCTGGATTAACCAGACCGCAACAACTAGGGTGTGGAAAATAAATTTCATGAGACAGCATATGAAACTACAGTGCTTGTGGCAACATGCATGATAATCTTCCAGACAAATATCCAACATGGAGAATGGAGGCAAGCAAGAAGCGCCAGTGTTAGCAGAGGACCTATTTCCAATTAATAGTTCCTAGAAGAGGAAGAATCAGTTTTCTTTAAGAGTGTGACAACTGGTAGACTGACTAAGCTATAACAGATGAATTCCCATGCAAGAGCATTTGATGAACACAAATTAGACTTCATCGACCTTTGAACAAGAAGAAAATAAAACAGTAATAGAGGACACAAAGTCCAGTGTAGATGGAGGAGGGATCTAAATATGATAAAGTATGCTGTATGAAAATCTAATCAATCAATTTCATACAGTATATGACAAAATAAACTCTTAACAAACAGCAAGGCATTGTGGGATAAAATTTTGAGATGAGAAGACTCAAATAGGAAAGTAAAATTTGACAAATTCCGTGGTAGTAGTATGTTTTGCAATTTCAGTGGCGTTGCTAGCCATGCAACTTTATCAATTATGAACAAAAGATACAGCACACCAAAGGAGGAGGGAAAGAGGCTTTGAGCCTTCAGGTACTAAATTTATAATGAGGAAACGTTACAATGCCTCTAAGTTCATTATTTGACAACTTAGCACAAAATATGGACACATTAATTAAAGAGCAAATGATCAAAAATGCTACATCAAGAAGAATTAGGTAAAACAAATGAGTCCCTATCAAATAAAATATAATCATAAAATAGGAATCTCTGTTGTCCTTGTGCTGGTTTAGATATATATATTCATGTCATCACCTTTGAAAGATTATGCAAGAGATGTCTCCTTCCATTCTCAGAATATTTAAATTACATGCAGATAAGTCACAAAAGCACAGTGGTTGCCTCTGATCTAATCAAAAAGTTTTTAATTACACCAGAAATTTGGCAGACAAAAAGGGGGTTACTAGGTTCATGTGACTCTTTCATCTAAGTTGCTTTTAGGTTTTTGTTTGGGGATTTTGTTTGTTTATTTGATTTGTTTTGCTTGTTTGACTCAAGGTTTCTCTGTAGTCTCAGCTATCCTGGAACTCCTTATGTAGACCAGGATGGGATCTATTTCTCAGAGATCTGCTTGCCTCTGCCTCCCAAGTATCGGGAATAAGGACATAGGCCACCACAACTGGCTTGACTTTATTTTATCTTATATTAAACACTTTTTAAAATATTTCACAGTACACACACAAATGCATACCTACAATTCAAAACCAACATGAATTTTAGCATAAGCATCAGGAAACATATTCACATAGAGATATTTCTAAGTGTTTTTATTCATGATCATGTCAAATATCAAAGCACAAATCTGAGACAATGTCTTGGAAAAACATAGTTGACGGGTTACTTGCTATTTGATTTTGTGTTAGTACCATACAAACAGACAGAAACAACATAAATGAATGAATAGTCTACACCCTATCCTGTTACAAACTGGAAATCTCCCATGACACGTTCCAGAGCCATCAATAGCTCTTATATATTGTCTGAGAAGTTTTGTTTTTCTGAAACTAGGTGGGCATTCAACTTGATCTTCCTGCTTCAGCATTCTGGGTGCTTAGACTAAAACTGTGTGCCATTACTGCTAATATTCAATCATAGTAGAGGATTTTTTTGTGGAAATTGAGTTTCATGGTGGAGAGGTAAAATACAGTAGTTTTTCCTCTATTTTTCCTGGATAGAACAATGTTAAAAGTAACCCTTAGCTGAAAGAGAAAACATGGGATTATAATCATCAGTTTGGTTTGATGAGGCTCTAGTCTTGAGCACTGGAGTCATTGCTGTTTCAAATAAGAGCACTGTAAGAGGTCACCGTGCTTGTCATGCTCGGCATCTTCCTGCCTCTTCTGCCAAACTTGAACACCTGTGTTAGAAACAGTGCCTTCAAATCCAACTGAAGATGGATATTTAAACCATTTTATCAGTGCTCCAACATAATTTTAGTCAAAAGGAATTTTTGTAATTTGATGTGAGATTTTACATTTGATTTAATTAATTATCCTTTTTTAAAATAAGATTTTTTTCTGCTTGTGGGTAGAATCCATCTGTCAGATCACAGATGAGCCACCCAGATTGAAAAGGGACAGCTTTCTTAGTTGGGTAAAGCTTTTCAAATGTAATTCTGCAGATTTGGATGCTTCCAATTTCTGAATTCCTGTAAGCAAGCTTTGAACCTAGGCAAATCATTAGTTTGGAATAAAACCAAAAGATTTACAAGGCATTTTCCTAAGAATTCAGATGATTCCAATACGTTTTTTGTTTGTTATGGCCACCGAAGTTATATGAGGTCTGATGTATAAGCAGCCTGAGCAGATCAATAGAATGAGACATAATTGAATCTAAAATAATACAGAATTATTTGTGAGTTTTGGAAACTTTTGGTTCAACATTAGGCAGCACTACAGACTTTCAATCTATGTTAGTATATTCAACATGATGTTTGTATGAATAAGATTTTCTTTTTTTGAGTGTTTAGATTCTGATACTACTATGTAAAATCCTAGTACCAAAGATTTGTTAGTTATTGGGAAATTACAAAATTAATTTTTAGTAGACAGATTATTTGTTAAATATATGATATTTACAACAAATGTACTCAGGCTTAGGTCCATAAAAAATCAAAAGGGTCTATTTATTTTGCCATGCAATACAACAAATCTATGACTTTTAAATTATTTCTCTTGCTTGCTTGTCTGGTTTTTGAACACATACACAATTATGTATATACTGTTCATTGATTAGGTATTTATCTCACTAAACTGTTAAAACACAGTTATAGAAATGAAGATAATTAAATGTTCACTTCATTTAAAAGGAAATTATACAATATTTATTAATGCATTAAAAAGTTTCATAGAATTTCATAATGAATAAAAAGTTTGTTCAAGAGCACCCTCTGCACCCTCTACATTATTGCCCACAGAGAATATGACTTGATTATTTACTTTTGTTGTTTCTAAGTAACATTTGATATTTTCATTGCATATCCATTCATAATTGCTAATATATTACAATGTAGTGTGATGATAATAATTATCTAGTCACAATTAGTATAAATAACCTAGGGATGCCTTAAAGTGTGCAGGAGGATGTACTTAAGCTATATGCAAATGGAACATTATTTTGTAATTTTAAAAATTGGTTATTTGTAAGACTCTATTTCCCTATGGTCATGCACCTCCCCTCAGGCTCTTACAATCTTTCCTTCCCCCTCTTCCACAATGGTCCCTGAGCCCTAGGTGAGTAGAATTTTATATAGGTATCAATATAGTCCTACAGATTCCTGGGACTTTGCTCATATGAACCCACAGCAATGCGTCAGCATCTAGAAGATCCATGAAAACTCAAGCAGACAAAAAACACAGATCTGTGGAAATGGGCAGCAGGCCCCAATCTGAGTAAAATAATTATTGATTACTGCTGGACTCTGAATGGGATCGCTTCAGTGAATGAACTTGCACTGAAGGACATCTGGGGATACTATGCTCACATGAAGGCATGAATTTCAGTGGAGGTGGGGTCCGGGGAAGCGAATTGAGGAAGGGTGTGTAGAGATAATTGGGATGTTCTTCATGAAGTACACAAAATTTCAATAAAAATTACAATAAAATGGGTTTTTGACTCCATATATACCTAGGGATGACTATGTATACAGATATGCCTGTTGTTTATTATATAACATTTACATGTATACTCTAAACCCAGGGGCACGTGCGCGCGCACACACACACACACACACACACACACACACACACACACACCTGAAAGAGAATCTATTTTCAATCTATATATCAGCATATTGGTGAATTTTTATATTTGTCCTTATCTACAATGAGACTCTAGATAGTTTTTAAATTCATTACAGACATATGGTAAGCAAACTGAAGTTGCCAACTCAAGTGTGGAGTTTCTGTTTTATCTTTTATATCTGTGTTCTAGTTTTACATTCGTTTTCTATAGGAGAGAGAGTTCAATAGACATACACTGTTCTTTTTGTGGTCCTAGAGTGAATCTTGGTGAAAGATTATTGAATATTTTCAAATTCATTTCTGAAGTTCTTAGTTTTAACCATGAATATATGTGACCATTTAGGGAGTTTCAGTGTGAAGATACACCAGTGTTTTTATGCCCAAATGAGGTTAGGTTTATATGTTTTTATAACAATATTTGCTTGATTTGTATGAATTGCTTTAGTAACGTTGTTTTATTTTCCTAAAATGCTTCTAATACTTTTTAAACCATAAGATTATAATTCTTAAGTGAATTGAAGAAACAGTCCTCTAATTTCAGTTTCCTTGTCAAAATGTTTATCCATTTAAAAATATATAAGCTATTTATTTTAAATAATATTCAAGACTGACAATTTTATGCATATATGGGGTTTTGGATAAGAACAGTAATAGTGCTGACAGATTTTGTTCATTAGTTCAGATGAATTTAGATTTTCTATTGCCAGTATTCATGTATGTCTGTAACAAATTTAAATTCAATTAAACTTTCTAAATCATTAGAAAATATTATAAATAAATGAAATAAAATGAAAATCAAATGAAATTTATGTTTTAAGGAAGAACAATCAATTTGTAGATTCACTGGTCACATATTTTAAGACAGTAGACATGAGTTTGGGCAATACAACTGCTTCATCAACATAATAAAATAGCTAGCGGTTTGATTCCTTCAGATTCTAGATTTAAGAGGTAATAGTTCGAACTGCAGAAATGTTCTCTAAAAGTACAGTGTAAATTTCATTAAGAATTACAGAATGAAAGGCAAAACCCTCAGTAAAAATATTAAAAAAGAAGTAACAGCAAATTTAATATCTTTCACATTTTAATGTCTAAACATTTTGGCTTTCTTAGCTACTGTCCTCTGTCAAGTCGGTTTCTCTCAAATGAATAATAGTAACTCCATTTAGGACATTTGTAGCAATAATTTTGTGTAAAAACTCAATACCCTTGGTATAATTTTACTGGGATGATTACTGGGATAACGTCAATTGTTTATATACTTTGTTAGGATTTAGTTTGGCATCATGATTCTTTACTGCTAATACTGAGACCACATGTGCCGGGCACACAGTTCAGTGATAGAGCACTATCTGAGGTTTTAAACACTGCAGGCTTATTGGCCAGAATCATGGAACACCCTTTGAGCATCACTGGTCTAGCTTCAATATGATATATTTAAAAAAATTCCATAGAGTCCAGACCTGAGAAAATCCAGATATGACAAAGAATAGTCGTATTAAATGAGCAGTTCTCATGGTCTGGCTTCCCAGACATTTCACCTTTGGTCTTAATGATGCCTGTCATTGTTATGCCATGGGATAGCTGTTTCTGCAGTGGGGATTCCCTCGCTCCCCCTATCTAGTAGTCCCACTTTCTTGTTAAGCCTCATTTGCTGCTTCCTGCATTCTCCTTCTTTAGATTTTCACCTTTTCCACACTTTAGTTTTATATCTTTACTGGGTACCCGGTTCTTTGTTTGTCCCAGAGAAAGAACTCAGTGGAACCCCTACATGACTACTGACCATAGAACTCTGTAACACATCTTTTTATATATTTATTTGTTTTACTAATGTTTAATTTGGCCTTTCCTAGTGTCTTACAGGTTTCTTCATTACAAAAAAATGTGCATTCTTCTAGTTTTGTAACTTGTTAGGCTCCTGAAGAAGGACTGGTAATTAAAGATCAAGGCATGAGAAGAAACTTGTAATTTTCAGGCCTACATCCCATCTTGTAAGGAAGATAGAGAGGCTGGAGTTTGAATTTGCGTCAATATTATTTGACAGAGGATCCATCAGAATCTTGGAATTGGCTAATGTCTGCAGACTGCAGATTGTCCAGACCTTGAAAACCTTCTGGATCTGATTTTATGTACCTACACATCTGGTGGCTCATCTGTATCCTTTATACTATTCTTTATTACACATGAAACCGGCACTATAATGAAAATGATTTGCTGAAATTATTCTAAATTTAAATAATGGAAGTTCAGGAGGGTGGTGGAGATACCAAATGTAGCTAGTCAGTTGGAATCATGCAAAATCCTCAGTGTTTTGATGACTGTCTGAAATAGGGAGTCTTATATACTGAATTCTTACCTTTTGGAGTTTAGCTGATTATATTTTGTTTCAAAGTAGAATTAATTTGGGGGCACTCAGCTCTTTTATAAAAGAAGATAACTGCATTCTTTTCCTGAAAGTATGTATATCTGATCACAGAGATGTTCTCATTTTAATATAAGTGCTAGAGAGAGGATAAATGATCTAACATATATGTACTCAAATTTTAAAATATGTCTCTAAGTGTCAGGATTTTAATGGAAATGTTAAGCAGCTATTCAACAATCTTTGTTGCTGTATTAGCTATTTGGATCATTGCTCTGACTAAACACATGACAAAAACCACATAAAGTAAAATTTACTCTGTCTCACAGTTCCAGGGTGCAGTACCTCATGCTGAAGAAACACAGCAGCAGGTTTGATGCAGCCTCTCCATTGCATCAATAGAGAGAAAGCAGAGGGAGGTGAATGCTAGGGCTCAGCTTTCTGTTTTTATTCAGTCCAAGATCCCGTATATTGGGATGGTGCCACCCACAACTGAGATACGTCTACACACCTCAACTAAACTAATCTAGGTAATCGTTCATAGATATGCCCAGAGACTTATGACTTAGGTAATTGTAATTTCTGTCAAATTGACAATCAATATTAGAGTTGCTATTCAACTTTTCTCCCTGGGACTGAAATTTCATCCTAGAAATAGCTTAGTGTGAATACATGGAAGTTCAATTTAGAGTTTGAATTACATTCTATTAAAATGCAGAATTGGTCATAATGCTATATAGCACTGTTTTTATTTTCTGTTCAATATTTTAATATGCTTATTTCTTGTTATATTTTGACCTTGTACCCTAAAACTATAAATATTCAAACATTTTTGATAGGCAATCATTTTGTTATATTTGTAACTTTTAGACATTCATTTTTACATTATGCTGTTGTCTCATTTGCTGCCATCTGTTGAATCTGCCATAATGAAGCTATGCTTAGCATATACACACACTGTTTCCTTCAGAATGTTTACCTGCAATTTTCTCCTAGTAGATTGATAATTTTTTTTCCCTTGCAAGGAGGATAGTAAAGTTTAGAAGCCCATTTCCAGATTGTGTCTGGCAATAATTTATCAACTGTCACAGTCTAACACACCCTAGCAATTTCTGCAGGTGTCTGGGGGCCTGTTTGGGCATCTATTATAAGGATGAAATGCCAATAACCAGGTGTTCTCCTGTCGCTGTGGTTACTGCCATTCCCCAGAGTCTTACAGTCTCCATCACCACTACAGAAGTTAACCCAAGAAGTAGCTCAGAGAGATGGGTCCTGCTGAATTTCACAATGACTGCATTTATTTCTCAAAGTATTGGCTATATTTTACATACATCCACAAGAGCATTTTAATCAACAAAACTGGCCGACAACTGTAAAAAATAGAAACATTTTAAGGCATTTTTAAAATTACAATTTTATAAGAAGTTTTTACACATGTATTCTCTAGCTATCCTTTCCTTCTGCTCTCTAGAAATCTACATAAACATAATACTTTTCTTTCAGAAACTATGCCTGCCAAGACAGGTATCATCGCTATTATTCTATACCAGACAAAATACTTGATCTAAATAGATTTTGTTCATTACACCTACAGGCTTAAACAGGTAATTTGGTGATGTTAAGGTAAAACAACCCCTGCGCATATTTTGGAAGTTATTAATGATATTTTGCAAGGTAACTTTTAAGTTTAACATAATAAAATAAGGTCATAGCAAGTCATAAACATATTTCAGTTTGTAAGCAAAATGTTGTTATACTAAAAGTACCATTTTTACTCCTGCCAGTAATTAACCCTAGAGGCTTACTTATTTAACAACTTTGTACAGAAAAATGTATAAAATCATTTCAAATGATTTTAATGTACTATCAGTTAATTTTATAATGTTTTAGTAACAAATATAATTTATTTAACTGATGAATTTATGTGCTTTTATATACTAATATGATGCAGTGTAAAGTAGGTTTGCAGAGCTAAATTTTGGACTTAAAGGTTCTTAGATTGGAAATTTTCTTCAGGCTTAGATATTACATGTCCCACTGTAGAAAGAAGAGTTGTAGAATATACAAGATAGGGACAACTGGAACGATTAAGGGTTTCTGAAGAATAACAGCTACACAAAGACCCTCCAAATCTCTAATTGCCACTGAATCCACTGCTTAGTAACTATTGTTAGTATATCATGTTTTGACTGCTTAAGAACAAAAGCTTCTTTAAGTATTCTTGCTTCTGTTTTGATGTATAATGAGTTAGAACAGATCCGCCTCCATAGTTTATAGTGGATCCTGGTTAAATTAATTCCAAAGAGGAAGGAAGGCAGAGAAAAGGAAAGCTAAGTGGAATGTTATAAAAGCATTTTACTGCAATTAAATATGCTCAAGTATTTATTATGTGCATTTGGATTTCTTAATTTTAATGAAATTATTCATCTTTTAAGTACAACAATCCTTAAAGATTTAAATAAAACAAAGTATCTGGTAAGAAAAAGACATATGGATAAGTGGAATAAAATGAAGGCCTTCTGTGTAAATACGCAATGCAGAAGAATCTATGATATGATTAGGTTACCATGATGATGATGAATATCTCTGTGCCAAGTACAGCATAATGTTGAGTAAAGGGTTCTGAAATAAGCATTTTTCCTCACAGAAATTTTGCTAGCTAAATTTTCATTATATAAATATTTAAATTGAATTATATATATATTGACATTTATTAGTTCATTTTCTATAAATATGACACAACACTGGGGTTGATTAAATTTAGGTAGGAAAAAAGAGTTTACCTGTGATCTGCAGTAAAAATGCTTTATGTGGGACTAGCCTTCTGGATGATAATATTCTTATATGGTGGAGAATGTCTCTTGCTAAAAGCGTTATTCTCTCTTTCACTCATTCTCCTCTATACTTTTACATAGCCATCAATAGCCTTCAGCTCTTAATGAGAAGTATTTATCTGTTGACATTTTTCTAATCTCAGTCACTATAGTAAAGTCTTACTTGTAAACACAATGGTAGGAGTAAGTTTCCATTCTCAGAAAATTTGGGGTAAATTCCAACATTAGCTTTTGATGGGACAGACCATGTACAAACCAATGAAGAAAAAAAAAAAAATATATATATATATCAAGACTTGCATTGCTATATAAGTTCACTGCGTAATTTTGTTCATACTTTGTCCTTATGCCTATATGCTTTTCTGTTCCTTGAGATTTTGAAGCCAAAAACTGATTTATAATATTGATTGTCAAATAAATATTACTAAAATGCACTACTGAGTCAATAAAATATTATCTAAGGAAATAAAAGCAGGATGAGACATTATGTGAAAATGTAGGAGAGTGAAAAACAAAATTTTCTCTCTACTTCTCAGGTCCTGAGACTTTATAAATTAGATAGCAAAAGACATAGCAACAAGACACAACATAATAGCTTTGGCGTATATGTTGAACTAACACATGGGAGTGTTCCATGAGAACTGATCCACAATAATTCTTGAGAATGGGCTCATATTCCAAACAAACACAAACAAAGCAACAAATCAGTAGGAAA
Source organism: Eospalax fontanierii (assembly GCA_035773235.1). NCBI lineage: Eukaryota > Metazoa > Chordata > Mammalia > Rodentia > Spalacidae > Eospalax > Eospalax fontanierii. Next base: position 21,269,322 of record CM069534.1, read on the forward strand.
GAAAGAGTGAGGAATTCTTAATGGAAAGGTGACCAGAGAGAATATATGCAGATACCCTTCAGAGTCTCAGATTTTCTGACCTGAGAGAGTACATAATCATTTTTTGGGTCCTCCTATGCATGAGAGTTGCTATTGGGAGATTACATTTCTGAAAATAAGACAAAACTATTGGTAAGTAGCAAAAATTACAACTTCTTTCATCTACCTCAAAGAGTTTAAGGCAGGGCCCACATTCCAGCAAACAAGTTCAGACTACTGTGGCCAAGGCCAGTCCTGGACATATTTCAGTTTTGATATATGATCTATTAGAGCTCTCTTCTTCATTTATGTAGACCAAAATTGGGGAGGGGAGTCTACCTATAACACAAAGAACACTTAAAAGAGCAGGCGTCTTTAGGGGTTTTGGACTTTTCTATTCCACAATTTCTCTCTCTCTTTCTTTCTCTCTTCTCTCTCTCTCTTTACTTTTAATAAAGCTGTTCCTTGTTTTGTGTGAGATTTTTCTTGCCTTTTAATTCTTTATTTGGAAGAGACAAGAAACCTTAACAAAACTCCTAGATGATAACACTTTGAGAACCTCACTGGAGACCAACCTCTCTGAAATTTTAGTACTTGTCAAGCAAAGCTATAGGGGAACCAGAGAGATTCACTGAAGTGAGAGGGACAGTCAAAATTAGTACAGCTAAACTAACCTCAGGCTGGGAAGTTTATTTTCTTCTCTCTAACAAGGAAAGTCTAATTAGATTCCACTTCTACCCCCAGGGAGCATTTTAGTGTCTTTTCCTTCTCTGTGCCTATATTACCTCGCTCTTGGGCTGCCTCAGCATCGCAGTCTGCGAATAAATGGGTGACACTATGTGCTTGTTTTCATCTGTTTCACACTGCCTGCCACCTGCTCTCCTAGCTGAAAACAAAGCTGTCTGGGTGGAGAGAGGCAGCCTGCCTAAATCCCTCAGTAACTGGGGGCATTTATAGAGTTATTTGGGTCATTTAAAAGACACAGTTTGCATTCAAAGTAAATCTGTTGAATTTTCAAAAGTTCTTTTAGCAACTAAAATCCTTTGGTTACCAAACAGACTAAAACTGTTATGTTGACTTTAAGATCTGACTAGAACTATGGTGCAAAATCTCTCAAGCTTTTATGGTAAATCACTAAATGGTGAAAAGTAAACAATGTTAAGTTTAATTCATTTTTCTTTCATTGGTTTTATAAGACATCATAGGACTCAAAAGATGGGCTGACATGTGATAGGCAAGCTAGTATTACTGTGTAGCTGCAGCAGAAAGAGGCAAGCAGGAATAGCCTTCTTGAATGTGAGGGTGGAGATAAAGTCTCTACTGGATCTTAATGTCTTCTTTCTGCCATCTTTCTTTGTGGTGGTTTGTAAATAAGCAACACTCTTCCATGGTCTTGACTTCAGATTCTGCCTCCATTATCCTGTCTTATGCTTCTATCTTGGTTTCCCTCAATGATGAATTGTGATCAGACATGTAAGTCAAATGAAGCCTTTCCTATCCAAGTTGGTTTTGGTCAATGTTTTGTCACAGCAGTAGAAAAGCTCTATAATATAGAAGTTGGCACTAGAGACTGGGCTGTTGTTGTGAAGAATCTGGACCACATTGGTTTTGGGAGGAATGTGGAAGACTGTAATTTTGTGGTAGAAAATCAGTTTAATGCTGTAAGCAGAGAATAATAGGTTGTTCTACTGGGGATTTGAAAGAAAGTAGTGCTTACAGAATGTAGATCAAAAAAGAAATAAGGACTTAAACAGCAACTGGGGTATTCTGGTTATGAATCTAGCTGCCATCAGTCTAAGGCTTAAGAACTTGCTGGGGGCTAAATTTAAACTAATTAATTTCTATGGGAGAGGAAATTTCAAGATAGCCTAATGTTGAATTCATGGTATGGTTTTTAGTAGTAAATATTATGGTGATCTATAATAATAAAGAACAAATGGAGCACAAAAATTAGAAAATATTCAGTTTGGAGACAAAAAGAGCACTAGAAAGTAATATTGTTATAATCAAGGCTTGACCTAGAAAGGATGCCCTCTTTGATAAGGAGATTAGAGCCATTAAGGAGAGGCCACCAGATATGCACTTGAACAATGGAAAGAGTACCCTCAATGTAAGGCTGTGTCCAGATAAGCTTCTATCTTCTTAAAGCATGAGGTTTACAGAGTTTTCTCCTCTGAGAAAACGAAAACATACAAAAGGAGCTACAAATGTGATTTAAAATGTCCAAGTTCTATCCCAAGCTTAGAGTCAAACTTGGCAATGTTGTTCACATGGTACTTTTTACAGAAGCCAAAGCATTAAAGATTCAAACATGAGAAAAACATCATTTCTTACTCTATGGTTTCAGGGACCTACTGAGGCAAAGTAAGCCTATAGCAGAGGGTTCCCTGCATAAAAAAGATCCTTGAAGTCCTTTGCATAAAGTTGGGAAGGTTAAATCTCATTGACAACAGTCACCAAGGTGTTAGAGATACCAAAGTCAGAAGATGTATGCCAAGGAGAGTTGTATACTTGGAGTGATATCAGGACACAAGAGAAATACATATTTGCTGGCACCAAAATGAGAGAGATAGAGCCATCTATGCCCTTTAGCAGTAAAGTCCTTGTCATTAGATATAGAGCTACAAAATTGTGGATTTTCCCTATTGGATTTTGTTCTTGCTTTGTTCTGATTTTTCCTTAATATGCCTCCATCCCTCCCTTTTGATGTAGGAATATGTATTCTCTGCCAGTATATGTGAGAGTTTTTTTTTTTTTAATTTTAGAGAGGTTAAAGTTATGAGATCACCTTGAGTCTCTGAAGAGACTTTGGACATGGACTTTTGAGTAGTGTCAAGACTATTAAAGACTTTGGTAACTTCTGAAGTTCAACTGAACGCATTGTGCATTATGTTATGTTCATGAGCCTTGGCAGATCAGAGAAAGGAATGTGGTGGTTTGAATGAGAATGTTGCCCATAGGCTCCAACCATGTGAACATTCGTCCCCAGTGGGTGACACTGCTTCGGGAGGGCCACGGAACCTAAGGAGTCGTGTTCATTCTGCAAGGCACAGGTCACTTAGGTGGGCATTGGGAATATATAGCTTTGTCCACTTTCTATTTTCTCTCTGTTCCTCTTGTGCCTGCTTGAGGATACAAGTGCTCGATTTCCCAGTATGGATGATTCCAGACTTCCCTGAATGAAAGGACTCTTATCTCTCTGGTATCATGACCCCAATAAACTCTTCCTTTTATAAATTGTCTTGGTATTGGTATTTTACCAGAGGAATGGAAAGGGAAATAATACAAACTTCAAGCTTGTCATTCTCTGAGCTAGACAATCCGTCCCTCCTCCAGACTCTTTGCGTCTGGCTTTTTGTCTGCTTTTGTTTCTGCACTAGGCACATCTGCTTTAGAATTCACTTTCCAGTTACAACGAAATGAAAAAGTTAAAGAGAAAAGAACATTCTGTTATGATCTCCTTCCAAGTTCTATTACTCATCCTGCTTTCTATGTTTCTTACTTTCTAGATTACAACTATTTAATCCAAAATTGAATATGGTAAATTGTAATGTGACTTTTATAATCCAGGCAGGTTAAATGATAACCTCTCTTAAATGAAAAATTTACCATGAATTCTTTTTGCGTTTGCTTCCTATCTAAATGGAAAAAGATTTACAGACTGAAAGATTCAGATAATGAACCAAAAGATCAGGAAGACATTAAGGCAAAGTAATTTTTCCTGATTCTATTTCATTTAGAGCAACGCATACTTTCTTTGTCACTGGTTAACCAAGCAGAACATCTTAACCAGTTAGGACCAGGTGGAGTCAGGTATTGCCTCTTTAGATATAGCTTACTCAGGCTACTATTTGTAATATGCTCAAATCTTACACCCTGCTGCGTGAGATAAGAGGTCATTTCAGGTTATATTGTTCAGATCAGCAGAACACTAAGACATTATGTGGCATTCATAATAAGAAAAAAATTGTATAAGTGCTTCTTACCTTAATCATCCTGTTTACAAATAAGGTTAGAAGAGAACTAGTGAACTTTAAGGACTGAATGGAGGCAAAAAAAAAAAAAAAAGCAAGTAGGTTTAAGGAATAAAATTCTTGACCAGAACTGCAGGCATGAGTGAACAGGAATCAGTCACACTCTACAAAGTAATTACAGGGGCATTGGATTACACTGACTGTCCCTTCATCAGATGCTGGAGCTACCTCTTCAGATGCAGGTAAGGTAGAGAGAGTTGAGTAGAATTGATGACCCTTCATTGATCACTCCAATTATTTTCATTTACAGATGAGAACCAAAGCCGCTGTTTCCTTCAGATTTCCTACTTTCTGTCTCCTGGTCAATTTGAGCAAGATAGACTCCAAAATACTTCGGATACTTTTTCACAACCTAAGGCATGAGAAATCAAATGGCAAATCTTTTGTTTTGGAGGATGGTACTACCAAAGATCTTTGGGATATAGGAGAAACTATCAGGGGCCAGTTCCCAAACCCTGGCAAACAGGGGTCTCAAAAGCAGAAAGCAATAGGGATATGGGTAGAAATGGGTGATAGGTCGGTACAAATGTCCCTCTACCTGGTTAAACTTCTCCCTATAATAGACTGGAGCATACTTGCTCCCACTATATTTCTCCCACACTTCTCTCCCACTATAGGAAGACTGGAAATGCCCCTCCAGGTAACCTAGAAAATGTAGGTTGGGATTAGATAACCACTACCCAGACTTTTATTTCCTTTTCCATTCCATGACAGATGAGACAAACCAGTTCTAAAATTTCCCTAAAGTCACCTGTCTCATGAAATTCATTCTCCATGCCTTAGCGTGTGGGGTCTGGTTAATCCGGCTGGATATAATGGATACTGATCTTCCATTTAGAGAGACTGATTTATTTAGGGCAATTTTACAGTTACTGGTTACCTGCGGCCTGTCTGCAAAGTCCGCAACAGCTCTTAGTCCATTGCTGGCCAGAATTTCACTTCTACTTACATGACTCTTAAGACTGCGGGGACTTGGAAGCTGCCTTCTGAATCTTGGCCTTCCAGTCGTGGGCCCGGGGCAATTTTCTTCCTGTGTGGATTCAATCCATGCCCCTCCCCAGGACTGGCGGCCATGTTGTCTCTCCCTTCTCCCCACCTTCCTGCCTCCTTATTGTTCAGAGGGCGGGACTTGGCCTGGAATGAACCAATAGAAAAAAAACTCAGAGAGAACCCCGTATTTATCATACATCACCATATGACACTGCTTATTCACATAGTGAGGAGAACTAGACTCCCCTTGAAGTTCAACATTAGAGTCTGATCTACTTTTACAAAGAGGCCTCATCTAAATACTCCGGGCCAAGACCCGGGTTTTTATAGGAAGGCCTTCTGGCCATTACAGAAGATGGGAAAGTTAAAGGTGGGGTTTTGGAATAAAGGGTGGGAAAAATGTCGAAGTTTACGAATGAGGAAATGAAACCAAAAAACCTGGCTCTGGTCTGGGGTGGGGAAAAGGAAGATTCATATCTACAGTGGCTCCCTGGGGCCAGGTTATCACATCAAGCAGAGCAGGTCTGACTCCTACCATCCCTTCAGGGTCTCCAGGATAACTGGGCTTTGCTCAATACCTTATTGCAACAAACACTGGTCCCACAGGCAACAGTGAGTAATGGCCACCCCAGGGAAGCCTTATTTTCCAATTTGAGTTATCCCATAAATGAGAAGAAAAGTCCTCTCCCTCTCCTTTTTAAGAACAAAGGTACTTGGTAACTTTTTCAAGTTGTCTGCCTCCATTTGCCCAAAGATAATTTCAAGCTCAGCTATCCTATCTGAGATAGACTATAAATTCTCTAGTTTATCTGTTAAAAGACCCACATTTCCAGTGGTCAATCACCTGATCATAGGACCACCCTTAGGAAGGTGGGTTCACCTTAAGTTGTACTAAGTAGATGGGCACAATACAGAGTGTGCTAATGAGCGAGTGAACTTTTCCTGCCTGGAATCCTGCCTCCCCGTGCAGTACTTCGGGACTTGGCCACAGACATGTTGCTCTGTAAGTCTGCCTGCTTTTCTGAATTCCTCAGAATTCTTCAGGAAAGTGTAATCTTTCCTTCTCTTCTTCATATTCCTTTTCTAAACACGCTTTCTCTAAGGCTTTGGGCTGTGCTAGCATCTTATAGTTCTCATTTTCTCTAAAGATTCTCCCAGTCATGTGGCTTCCAGTCCACCACGTGTCTGACCCTCATGCAGAGGGTCTTTGCCAATAAACTATTATAATGAATCTTTACATAAATATATATGACATTTCCATTAATATTTATCAGTGAGGTTACTTTTAAAAGATATTATACTGATGCAATATTAAATTAGTTCTCCTGGGACATTTCAATTGCTTTCTCTTTGAATCAAGAAAAAGAGAATTTACAAATGAATAGACAAATGATTTAAGTTTTCTCTCTACCTAAAATAGCAGAAATAATTATATTCTTATAAATGATCATTAATCTTGATATTGAATTGAGAAGTGACAAGTATGTCTGTGAGGAAATTTCCCTAGAGGAGAAAATAACCATGGTAGAATCCACAGGCAATGTTGGCAGCATTAGCCTTCAAGCGGGAAGCTTGCATGGAATAAAAGAATGAAGCTCACTAGCATAGATAATCTATCTCCCTGTTTTCTGGAATCCATGGTTCCAGAAGATGTGCAATCTTCTCCTTCCATCTCCATGAACATAAGGAAACAGAGAGTTTTAAATCACTGAGAAATCGGTCATATGAACTTGTATCAATGGTGATAGCACACACAAGACCCATGCTCACTCAATCAAAAGCCCAGCATAGGATGAAGGAAATGGGCTGTATTTCCCAACCCTAGCCAAGAACTATTGACAAGTGAATACTGCTGAGTCTGAGAGAGTAGGTCTTCCTTAAGGGAGAGACTCTAGATAGGCTGGATGGCTAGACTCCAGTGGATGAACTTGCACTAAGGGACATCTGGTTACAAATGCTTGACCAGCTAGGACTTAACCTATATGACAGAAAGCATGAAATCCAGTGGAGGAATGCAATATGGAAAGTGCAGATGAGGAGGAGTCTAAATTTCATTAAGATCTATTACATGAAATGCATAAAATCTAAGTGAATTTATTTTAAAAAATCATAAAACAGTAAATAAATATGACATAAGGTAAAAGTGGGTTTTTGGAAAGACGATAGAATTTTACTATATCAACTAAGAGAAAAGATTTAAGCTCAAACCCACAGTTTTAAAAAGAACATATCTTCATGAGTATGCTTAAATATTTTCAGTTGATCTTGCATTTTTCTTTTGGTTTCAATGAACATAATCATTTTTGGTTATTTCAAGTTTATTCATTGTCACTGGGAAAACCATTTTGCTCTCATTTTTCTCTTGAACTTTCCCGCCAGACTTAGTCATACAAATGAAAAAAATATGATTAGATGCTTCCACAATATTAATTCATTGAACAATTACTTCTTTTAACATTCTGTTTCTCATTATTGAATCAAAATTTTTTAAAAATCAAATTTTATCTTTAAAGTTTGCCTTTTAAGTCACAGAACATGTAGAATAAACTTAAAGCTGTGAAAACACTAAGGAACCATCAGAATTTGATGTTTTCAAGAGCAGCTAGGATATTTAAAGAAGAGAGTTAATTAGGGTAGGGCACTCAATGGGAGCAAAATTACAATCTCAGTGAAAGAGGAAAGAATCTTGCAAAAAAAAAAAAGGGAAAATAGTTTGACGTTTCTGTCTTCTTTTAGAAGACTAAATTTTTATTTGAGTCCTGAGTACTAACCTAAGAGCACTTACTTCTTTTTATTATTATTTTTATTTTCTGTGTATAAGTGTATTGTGTGCATACATGTAAGTGCACTTGTGTAGTGCAATGCCTGTGGAAATGAGCTGTGGGTTTTAGATCCTCTGGAACTGGAGTTACAGATGGCTTTTAGCTGACATGTGAGTGTTGGAATCAAACCCAGGTCCTCTGTAAGATCAGCCTGGGTTCTTAACTGCTAAACCATCTCTCCAGCCAGCCAACCTTGGAGCACTTATTTCCTCATTCTGAGAAAATAATCTTGTTGAAACACATATACATATTGAAACTTGGAGAAAAAGAGCATTCCCTAGTGGATTGTAAGTCTTATTCATAAAAGAATGTAAGAATGGACCCAAATGACAGATTAGGAAAATTTTATTGGAATTTAAAGAAAAATTCTCAGGGCAGGCAAGCTGGGAATCTTAGCAGCTGCCCAGAGGAGGAGAATGGAGGGAGAAGAAGAGAAGCCAAAAAGCTTTAGAGACTACATGGAGGTCAGACACATGACAGACTGGCAGCCACATGGCTGGGAGAAGGAAGCCTTAGAGATACTGTGGCAACACTCAAGAAAGCATGGTTAGAAGAGAGATATGAGTAAGGAAAAGAAGAGAAGGAAAGATGACAGTTTTCTGAAGAATTCAGTAAAGCGAGCAGACATACGAACAGTTACATATCTGTGGCTGAATCCAGAAGCACTGCCTTGGAAAGTGGGATTCCAGGCAGGAAAAGTTCACTGTTTCATTAACACACTCAGTACTCTGACCATCCATTTAGTATAACTTAAGGTGAATATACCATCCTAGGAGTGGTCCTATGATCAAGTGATTGACCAGTGAAACAGGAAATGTGGGTCTTTCAACAGATAAACTAGAGAATTTATAGTCTATTCCATGGAGAGAGCTATTTCCTACGTAACAATATGAGGAAAAAGTATAACTTCTTCCTCACAATGTTAACTTCTTAGTTAACATTAATAAAATAAATGTACCAATAAAATGCTCTATGAGAAGAAGTTGCTTTATCTTTTGTAAGAACCTATTTCCCTAGTATTTTATAGCATGATTACATATAATAACTAAATAAGGAATGGCAACATGCAAATGACTTCCAAAATTCAATATAAAATATTCTCCATGCATTGTTTATTTTCACATTTCTTAGATATCAATCACTGTGAAGTTAATGATATTAATTTTTAAACTAATTTCTTGTCACAATTTAACAGAAACAGAAATGTACATTTAGACTTATTTTAGACACATTTTTATTTTTTCTGAAAATAAATAATACATTTCAAAAATCTTACTTTCCCACAGGTCTCCAACTTGTATCAAAACAAAGCAGATTGCCATTGAAAGCCTTGTGATTTCCTCTCATATGCACCTCAAGTTGTATGCTAGTTCTTCAGGTAACCGACTGCCTATTTTGGAACACTTTGTGACTCTCACTCACTCTCAGTTTTTTAAGATTCTATATTCTGAAATGAAATACATAAAATGCCCAGCATACAGAAAATGTTTTACATAGTTACATGAATCCTTATGAACAGTTTATTGTTCATTTCTTGTAAAACTAGGCCCAGCCATTTAATTATGCATGAATAGATTACATAATGTATACAGATCAAAGCAGCCAGATAACACCTTTATAAGATACCTACATCTTCATTTAGAAGCCAGTCTCTTTCCTGTCTTTATTTCTAAGGGTCATAGGTATTAATGGAGTAATTATAGATTGTCAAATGAAAATAAAACAGCTTTATATACAGCATTTTGTTTTAGATATAAATAGGTGGAAAGTCCTCATGTAAATGAAAGTTTTTTGTCATACCTAAATAAAATAAAATGAAAAAAATCATAGGAAAAATGATCATATAGAAAATGATTATTTCAGAAACTGACCCACTAGATAATTTGAAGGAAATGTCCTGGTTTGAATTTCAAAGATTAATTGTAATTAGCAACTGGTGAGGAAATTTCCAGTTGTGAAATTAAAAATGGGTACACCTAGTATCTGCTCTTATATTTGGAAATTTTCCAGGTGATACTGCCCACTAGATTTTCCTTAAAAATGACTTGTTTAATTTTTCATTCTAGGTGCAACCTAATTTCCTTTCTACTTTGGAATTTCAGGGATCACTTTGATATTCTCATGCAATCCCATCACAATCTTGATTTTGCTCTTGCTCCCTCCACCCATGGTTTCATATTTGCAAATTCCTCCCTATCTTTTATTTACTGTTATCAAAAAGCACTTATATCTCTGAATGGATACTATACAAAAAAATCAAAAAATACATTTTTAAGTAAAAAGTAATTAAATACAAATTGTTTTTCTTTCTAAGAGCAGTTGTTAGTATCATTGTTAATACCGGGAAGTGGATATGTTGGTTCACATCTCAAGAGTTATGACTTTCCTCTCTGTTGTTCACTGAACATAACAATGATGATTCTGGTATGCCTCAAATAATCTAATACCTGTTTCTATCTAGCTCTTAAGGAGATGCCCACCACACCCCCAACTACGATTGTTAGAATCACATAGGAATATCAAACAACCAACTCCTATAATCAGATAATTGTCCATTGTGTCTGTAGAGATGCCATCTCATACATTTAACGCATATGCAGAGTCGTTTTCACTTGCTTAAACACATCATAAAATCTCTAATCTAGTGTAATTCATCCACAAACAATTGTATAAATGAAGGAGTAACTATTATGCCTGGCATATAGTTAGTACCACATCATTAGAGACTATGTAATTGAATTATATACACTTTTAAAATGTCTAGATTCTTCTCTATTAAAACATAGATCTTTTGAACTCTTTGATTATTTAAACAGTCCACATGCAGCATAACAAGACAACTTTAAGTATTTTAATTTACAAAAATCCATTGTAATCACTGGCACAAGAATGTGTCCCACTATCATAGCCAGAAATACTACAGTTAATTCACTGTTGTCCTTTCCCAATGCTACTGCTGATCTGTAATCTCTGTGTTCTTTATATATTCCACAAAAGTCCTCTAGAATGCATCATCATGTATTCACACTCAAGTTGATATAAGAACTCCAGTCTGACACTGCTACCCAAAGAATTCATTGGAATGAAGGAGCTCACATTAACATTAAGTACTGGAATTTTTTTATGTCAAGGCATTTCAATATGGAGCCAAATTTTGGACATCATTTGGCCACAAGTTGGATGGTCTCAATGTGTGACTTTATTTATTGGCTAACAAGGATGAAATATTTCTGCTCCAAGTCTGCCATGCTATAAATTAACCCTATGGGTAGGTAAGCTATTACCTTTGATAAATGCATTATAAACTAATGTATCTTAGAGGGAATTAAGTATAAATCCCAAACATAGTTTCAGTTTGCTTTTAATTAGCATTAGTTGCCAAGCTAAATGCTGATTTTTTAAAAATGAGCTTGTCACAGTTTTAACTTGGGACAGAATGGCTTTTGACAGATTGAAATGGCAAACCCTGAACACTACTTTATTCCAGTGAAAATCATAAAGTTTTCTTCCTAAACTATATATATATATATATATATATATATATATATATATATATATAATGTTTGCTCACCTACCTCAGATAGGCTGCTGAAGCTTCTCTCTTAATTAGCGTAGACATTGTTTCCCAATGCTGGCAAACCTGTGAAAACACAAAATGAAATTTTCATTACTTATCCCAGATTTTGAACCCAAATGCTTCCATACTCAAGATTCATCCAAGTGAGACTTTAAGTTAATGACTAATTAATGATCTGATTTCAACAGTGGTATAGACTCGGATAGAATTGGATATGGGAAGTAAACAGTTGAAGCTTTTGAGAAGTGACATCAAGATAAGACTGTGTGCTAACAATCCTTTTCTAGTACCTCCTGTCCTTTTTATAGTAGATTTCAAATTACACTTTCTATTGTGTCAATATTAAAATGCAGCAGCTTTCCTCAAAAGCCTGTTAACTATTCTTTGTTCCTACTCTGCATTTTTAAATTTTTATAGTTGTATTAATTAAATATTCCATAACATTACTAATGTAATATGATATTTTGATATCCTGGTCATCTTTTAAAATTTAATTAAATATCTACTTTTATTTTATGTGTATGGGTGTTACGCCTGAATGTACAAAAATGCACCCATGACATGTACTGCCCATGGAAGCCAGGAGTGGATGTTGGATCCCCTGGAACTGGAGTTATGGACAGTTGTTAGCCACCATGTAGGTGCTGGGTATTGAACCTGGGTATTCTGTAAGAGTTGCCAGTGCTCTTCATTGTTGAGCCATCTCTTCAGCCCTGTGGTCATCTTTTATTGCATCATAATATTCCATTTTCCAGAAGAGTTATTACTTTCTGCAGTTGTTTTCTTCACTTATTTTCCTGCCTGTCAGTGATTTGCCTTCCTGATTAGAATTTAGGAGATGAAGCAGCTAGAACTCCATTCTCATGGTATGACATCTATCGACATGTCCAGAACACATGCAGTCATTTTTCTCTCAGATTATCTATCAGATAGATTCTTTACACATGTCAAATTCTAGCCTGATTTATTTTAGCTTCCTAATTGATTTGCATTTTCCCTTCAGAAACATGTACTTTTACACTGTATTACATCATAGTTAAAAATCTCTGATGGGTCAAGTTTCATTGGTATACTCAGAAAGTAAAACCTACAAAGTAAGACCACTCTATTTACTAATATTTTCATAGTTACAGAAAGAACTACTAAATATTTATAAAATTTTATGCACATGTAGAATGATTTTTGTGGTGAGTTTTTCTCCTGCATTATTTTTATTTGTGTTACTTCCAGTGACTACCAGTCATTTCTGAGGAAACCTTGGTGAACAATGGAATATATGGAGATCCCAATACAATAGGGAGTAGCATACTGTTTACATCTGTTTCTTAGCATCAAATACACTATTTAAAGCCATAACCTTATGTTTCACCCAATTAATTTCTCTCCATTGATTCTATGCCATTGGTGCTGTCAACGAAACTCTAGCTGTACGTGGAGTTCATCCACGTTGTGAGACAGATGAGGTACATCATCATTTTCAGGTGACTTTTAATCTCCCCCTTTAGCCTCACAAATTCCTCCTAACCCCATGTTCATACATTTGCTATGCATAATGCTTTCTTTTAATCATCCTACTTCAGTTTAGTTAAATTATTTTCAATAGCTATGAATGGTGCCATAGCCTCTTTACAAGGTTTTCTGACTAATAGTCTATTTAATGTATATTAAATAAGAAGTAATAGTTGGCTAAGGCAAGTGTCCTTTTGATCTCATTACTCACCTTCTTATAGCATTTTCATGTTGCCAAATGACCACTTAAATAAAATGAAAATTACTGACCATGTCTTCTAAAATATTACACCAATTAACACACAGGGCCCTGAAATACACAGATAATCTTTACTGGAATGAGCTCATCTCATTTCATCTCAGTCATATTCCACTGCAGTTTTGAAGACGCCTTTATAAGTCAATATGTAAACTATTATCCTAAGTGATATGTACTAATGAAGTCTTGGGTTTCTAAGATAGATACAATAAGAACATCACCGTTATAGCCATTTTTAATCTGGATTATTACCATTTATTGACTGCCTAGAGATATAAGAATATTGTTTTTTCCTTTGTTCTTGTTTTCTGCAGTATAGATACTACCTATGCCAATAGTAGAAATTTAATAAATCATGTCCTATGATTTCTCCCATTGTCTTTGCTGGAAGCTAATAGTTAGAAAACTGAGTCCTTAAGCTTTTGTGGTAAATCAAGAAATCAGTAATGGATAATTAAAGGGGAAAGCAGAAAAGATGACAGCAGAACAGGTAAGTGTATCCAGGATGGGAGTACACATTATTTAAAAAAATCTTTTGGAAAAAAATTAAATTTTCATGTTGAGCTTCAAAATTAAAACAACCCAAACAAATCCAAATCACAAGAATCTAATATGAAAATAATTTTCTCTAAATTGTAGAATCTAAGAAGTATGACTGAATATTTAATCATGTCAAGTTGTATGTCTTAATAGTAAAATGATCCCGTCTAATTTAAAAGTAACATCAAAATACATAGGGGTCCAAATAGCTACCTGAAAATGTAGAACTCAAAAAAATAAAGTGAAGCTTATCTAAAAATACTAGCTCACATAGACAGAACTTTATATAAATGAGAAAGGACATGAAGATTGTTAATATGTTTTGAATACAAAAATATGTACACTGGAACAGATGTTTTACAAATCACTTAACTCATAAGCAATCAAGTGGATAAAACTAAAGCTATGAGTAAAGTGGAAATGATGATCATAGATTAAATAAATAAAACTATATACCATAAGGAAAACATATGTCACTATTAGTGACTATCAGATATTTCCATAACAGAAATTATTTCAAGAAATCAAACATAGACAATGTTTGAAAGTATAAATATTGAGAAACAACTTTTATTGTGCTATATTATCATTTTCCTTTAGTTATGAGAATACTTTTTATTTCTTTACTAATTTCTTCCTTACTCATTCATCATTCAGGAGTGTGTTTAACAGCCACAAGTTCGTGTAGTTACTAGGGCTTCTTCTGCTGTGAATTTTAAGCTTTATTGTGTTATGGTCTGATATGATGCATGCAATTGTATCAATTTTCTCTTTGTTCTGTGCCATAGTATAAGGTCAATTTTAGCGAAACTTCCATGGGTTGCTGAATAAAAAATGTATTCTTTGATGTTTGTGTGCAATATTCTATAGATGTCTGTTTGATGTTTGATATCATTTAATTCAGATGTCCCTCTGATTAGTCTTTGTTTCACTTGACCTGTCTAATGGAGAAAAAAAAGAAAATCTTTAAAAATCCAATATAGGAGAAATTTTATAGGCTATACATTTTAAAATTGTAGAAATTTATCCGATAAATATCTGTCAAATAAGGATAAATAAAGCTGGTGCTGACTTTAGAGCCTTATCTCTACTGACTAGTTTTCATAGGGTTGGAAGGTGCTAGGCATGCTACAATAAGTAAAAAAATAACCAGTTACCCTATCCAACTGTAAATTCTGTGAACTACAGCCACACTTGGTCTGGCAAGATATGCCCACTAGGGCAATAGTAGCACTGATATTATGAGAGTAACTGGCTTGGATTTAAGATTCATTTGATAGATGTATCCCATACCTGACACTGGTAACAAGGTTAGGAACTTGCACCTAGACAGGTCACATGGAATAGGGAGCGTCTAATGCCACTTTTCTTCAAAATAGTTGTATTATTAAACTGACTCCTCGTGCATTATTTTATAATCGTAGATTAACACATCTCTCAACTCACCAGAGAAGTTTCTTATGCTATAGGTGTTAATTAACACAGAAGCCCACAACTGTTCAATCTGCAGCGAACAAGAAACTGCAGAATACTTATCTCTGAATAGGAAACCTATATCAACTTCTTCCTCCTAAGACTCAGGAATAATTTTGTAAGAGAGGGTAGAAAGATTGTAAGATCCAGAAGTGGTGGATGATCACAAGGAAATAAGTTTTCCCAACACCTGGACAGTCGCTCATACTTATATTAGCTCACAGCAGTGGGGACAACATGCAAAAGTCCCATGCAAGTTCAAACTAGACAAGATTTCAGCATAGAGATGGCGAAGTGGGAAATGAGCTCAAAAACTTTGGAACTTTTGGCAGACAATGGTTGCAGGGTAGCAGAGAAAAAGGCTCTTTCAAGGATGGGACTCTGGGCAGGTTGACCAGGCTCCAGTAAGTGGACCTACACTGAAGGACATTTGAGGATACAAAATAAGCTCCAGAGGCCTTATTATATATTACCTATCAACAGAGTACCTTGAATCAGGTAGGGAACAGTTAGGGGAAAGGATCTAAATGCCATCAAATTATATTTTATAAAAATTATATTTTATGAAAAAAATCACAGAAATTAATTAAAAAATGCAATTGCAGCATTTACATTCCATGTTGAAAAAACACAAGGTAGAGGAGATGTATTTCTATTTAATATGTTAGTTTCAGAATGGTGAATCAACTAAAGAAAACTACAATAAAATTAGGAGTTTAACCTCAACCTTTTAAGAATGTTTTCTTAGAAAGTTACATGTCAATTGATGAGAGAATTATTGAGATAAAAAATGGCCTTCAGAAATGTCTCAGTATTTAAGAACATGTACTGCTCTTGCAAAGGACTTGAGCTCAATTTTCATGAATTACATTGGGTGAATTACAACCACCTATGACTTTATCTCCAGGGGGATCTGATGCCTATGGCTTCCAGGATCACCTACACTCTCATGCCCATTTTCTCTCTCCCTCTCTTTTTCTCTCCCTCTGTCTTTCTCTCTCTCTGTATCTTCTCTCCCATATATAATTAAAAATTAAAACATAAATTATAACTTTTTAAATGATGTTCCTATATAGGTACACACTATCTAAAACATCCAACTTTCTCCCAAATTATTGTGTAAGATCAATTTATATTCCTATTGCTAGGTGTGATAAAATATAGGAACTTAAATAAATCATATTATGGTAAATTTAAATTAATGAGTGATTGACTACAGTTTTCCATGACTTTTCTGTAGAATAATGTCACTTAAGTTTTCCATTATAGCTATTCCTTCTTCTGCTGCTATTAAGAGAGTAATATGTTTATCAATAACAAATGAAACGATTTTCCAATAATAATGTTATTACATAAAATTGCTTAATGATAAGATGTCACTTGGAATTTTAGATTACAAATAATTTTATATTTTATTAATATTAGGAAGACTACTGGGCACAATAAAGTTTCCCAGTTACAAACATTCTTGAATCAGGCAGTTCTATGTCAAGGTACCTGGTATCAACACCAAGCGGTTGTTGGAATTAAATTTGGGGGGCTGTAATTATGTAGTTACCTTACATGGTCCATTGTTAGAAAGTACATGTGTTTTAATTGGCAGCATCTGATTGCTTAGCCTCTTTGATTTCCCTTTAATAAGCACAAGAAATATTTTGTTTTGCTTAGATTTTCAAAGCAAACAAGAATCATGTCACATAAGTAAAGCCTTAATGATTTTGTCTGTGCAATCATTCCTTAGATTGTTCTCCATTTTAAATCATATTACTAAATATTTATTAAAATATATTATAACATTTCATGTTATAGAAAAATCAAATGTAGGCGTGTTGTGAAAATATATATGAAAAATTAAATTTGTTAGTAAAGAAACTGGGTTCATTCTAAATCATCACAGTTTTAAAATAAAAGGCTCTGCTGTCATTAGTATAGCCAAACAGTGCAATAGTGATTCAAACACCTCACAGTCAAGATCTCCAGAACTCTGAACTCTGTAAAGATGGTTATGTACACAATGAAGTCCTAATCAGTCACCAGAAGAATAACATCGTCATGATTTCAGGAAAATGGGTAGAACTGCATGTTATCATTTCAAGGATAATAAGGCAGGCTCAGAAGAAATGTGTCATCTATTTCTATAGTTTGTGCAATCTGAAAATAAAATAGAGGATAAAAAGGAGGTTATGAAGGTAGCAAAGGGGCTTATTATTGGGAATAAGTTCAGGAGCTGAGAAGATGAATGCTGGAGAAGAGGGCTAAGTGTGAGTAATAGGGATGGTAAATGAAATCAAGGCACTTTATGTACCTTTTAAAATTCTGTCATGAAACAGATTTTTTCAGTTAATGTATACTATGAGAAAAAGAAAAAAGACCCAGGATTGGTTCATGACCATAGGGAAACAGAGGCTTTCAGGCCATCGGAAGCATGCTCATGTGAACTTGGAGCAATGGTGATGGCACTGAACACAAGACCCATGCCAAATCAATCAGACAAGGGCTCAGAGTGGAGGAAGGGAAATGTGTGGCCAGCTGACCCTAGCCTGGGAACTGCTGGAGACTGAGTACTGCTGGGAGAGGGAGAGTACACCTCTCTTCGGATCTCTAGATAGGCTGAGTATACTCCAGTGGATGAACTTGCATCAAAGGACATCTAGGTACAAATGCTTGGCTGGATGTGATTTAACATGTATGGTAGAGTGCATAGTGCATATGGCCAGGTGGGGGTGAGGGGTGGGCATGGACGCTCCGCGGAGGGGTCCAAGTGTGATTGGGAACTGTTGTATGAAGTGTACAAAAGTGCAATAAAAAGTTTTATCAATAAATAAATTAAAAAGTAAAAGAAAATAAAGATGAAATGATCAGAGATTGAGACGGATGTGCATTCACTGGTGCTTTCAGTTTGTTCTCACTTCTAGGGGATAGGTCCCTGTTCTTCCAGGAATGCTGTACACACACTATTGGTTTCATTTCTAATTTAATGGCAGGGCGAAATGACTTATGACTGATTAATGTGTTCAGTAATAACTGATAGATTATCAGTCTTGCATGTGACAGTATTTTAGATTTTAGTCATGCTGTAATATAAAGTTAAAACAAAATGCCTAACACTTGGAGAATAATTCTAGTATTCTATTTAGAATTTTTTAAATCACACATTGGAAACAGAAAATATAATCAATATTCATAAACAGAAAAAATTATATAATTTGCACTTTTTATGTCTTAAAAGCTGAAATTGTTATTAAGCCTAAAGATCTAGCACTTAAATTAGCAACTCTTTAAGAAAAGTGATAAAGGAGGAAGGGATGCTGAATGTGGTTAAGTGAAGAGAAACAAATCTATAAATTTTAAGTGATGGCAATATCTCATGAACATTTTTGCTAAGATAACCAAAACAAATTTATTAACCTGAATGTAACTGAAGTAATCCTGCTTCAAATTATACATACTTTGGACTGTATTATTGCTAGCTTTTTTAAGACAGTGTGTTTGAAATTAATAAATTTTGTAAATCTTCATTAAAAATCTATTACTTGATTTTTTATGAGAAAAATTGTAATTTTCCTCCATTTCTTATTTTTGCTCAAATATCTGTTCATTGACTACATATTTTCAAATATTTCCAGAGAAGATACACCAAATAAAGCAAGCAAAGAAATAACATTAACAACAACAACTATAAAACTTATCATTCCTGTCATATTTCTGGATGTGCACATGTTCAATATCTATTAATTTTGCCAGTTCCGGCTCATGGCTGAACATCTTCATTGTCGTGTATTTAAAGTAGACACTGATTTCAAGCTCATCACCGCAATGACGAGCATATCATCATATTATCTGAATTAAATAAGTGTTTAATTGCATATTTAGAGTGAAGTGAAAGAAGCCGTTCTTATTAGTTTCTCTTCCCATACCCAGAAAGCTTTTTAAAAATGTGGAATAAAATTATCTGCACTCAAAGAAGATTAAGAATTGCATAAAAGTCCTTTTGAATGACCTCATTTTACAAATACACCAAATAAAGCCATGAGCTCCAGTCTCTCAAATACACATATTTGATAAAGTCTGTGCTTGTTGGATGCTTTCTGTAGTTGGACCGCTTTGTCCCTACACTTCTGTTTCCTTTGTTTCAGCATTATGCATACCAACCATCAGATGTGTTTATACTCAAATCTGTTTGCACCAGTTGTTTTTGTTTTTCAACTTACATAATGTATTTAAATATCACTTGAAATCATGAAAATTTAAGTATGAAAATAGTGAGGACTGTTTCTGTGAAAACTAAACCAATTGCTTTGAAAATAACTCTATAAAGGTGAGTTGTTTAAAACGTGCTTTCAGCCTAAGTGTTGGATAAACAATAATAAAAATGGGAGGAAACATATTCTCATATTTCTAAGAAGATTCTGCATAGAAATTGCTTCACAAGTGATTGTAATTGCTTGATGTGTCTTAAAGAGACTGGCATACTAGATTATCGAGATTGAGTTTCTCATACACTGAATAATATATATATATATATATTTTTTTTTTTTTAATTCTGCCAAATTCAACAATTTGGGCAGGAGGGATTCTTAATGCTTTATATATAACAATCGTGGTGACTCACTTGTCGATAATCTGTTGCATCCTCAGAGCCACTAATGTCCCTCTCTGTTCCCATGTGGCTCCTTTGAGCTTACTCACAGACACAGCTGACGGCACTCAGATTGAGCACTGCACTTTAATAAAATGAAGCAGTGTGTTCTGTCCTGTAGAGAAATGGGAAGACCGGGTTAATTTGAGGGTAGGTGGGCTTCGAATTTGAAATGACAGTACAGATCTCTCACCAGCGGGTATGGATACTTACTGAGGCTTCCTCATAAAATAATCTGGAGAGAGATGAACTGTATTTAAACCAAAAATTGAATTAATTACATATAAATCAAATTTTGAATTAATTAGAAGATATTTATGATATTTAAAGAAGAGCGAAATGAAATAAAACCAACGTTTTAGTGCTTTTTAATGCTCTTTATTTGCTATTTGAAAGAAAGAAAGATTCATATTTCCATTTTGGACTAAGCTCCGCAAATTGTTCAGACAGGCTAGTAGTGATGATAGTGATATGAAAACAAATGTTTATTGAATATTTATGTGTCAGGTCATCTGGCAAGCACTTCTAATGAAATAGCTCATGTGTTTTTTCATCACAGCAACTAAATTTTCTATTTTGCATATAAAAATTTGAAAAATGGAGTGAAGGAACCTTTTCACCATGTTAAAAGTGTTTTAGAGGAGCAGATGAGATGGTTCAGCTAATCGCTCAACTGAGAGTGCTGGTTGCTCTTACAGAGGACCTGGGTTCAAATCCCAGCACACACACATGGCAGCTAACAACCATCCTCAGGGATCCAGCTCCAAGGGATCTGATGACCTCTTCTGAACTCAGAAGGTTTTTCATACATCAATGCATGTATGTAACCATAACACTCGCACACATAAATAAACTTTAAATATTAACAAAAATAAAATTTAAAATTTAAAGTGTTTTAGAATGCTAGAAACATAAATTTTGGCAGTAAAGATCCTGGATTATGGAGCTTTTCACTTCCCATCCTGTCATGAATATAGCTCCTTTTCTGGGATGTATTCTGTAAATCATTGCATTTTTGGTTTGTTTTCCTTTAATTAACAGTAACTAAAAATTATCAGCATACAACTAATATAATTTATTTACAATTCAAAGAGAAGTTATTATATGCCATAGTTTTCATTAGCATAAAAATTGTTTAAAACATCATATATATTATATGCCCAAAACGTGTATTCATCTCACAGAATTTTCCTTTATGATTAAGATATAAATAATTTGTTGAAATTAACATTTAGAAATATTGAATAATGTTTAATTACTATCACTTTGTAGGGTCTGGCCCCCCTGCATGGCCTTCTCTCTTAGTGCTAGGCTCTCGACCAAGAGCTAGCCGGATCTTGTCAGTTGCAATTATGAAGTAAACAACTTGACCTTTACTGATTTCACCCCAGACTTCCTCAGTTTACATCAGGTGTGTGTCATGTAGCTGGATGTCTCCTAAGAACCTGAACTTTTGCCCTCCTTTAAAGCCCCGCCTCAGGGTATTGTTGCCTCTCAATAAAGTCAGTCAGTGATTCTCCTTTCCTCCTACCTAGTGTGTGTGTCTGTGTCTCTGTCTTATGTGTGTCATTCAATCCGTAACCCTCCGCTGATCCGGACAATGAACATAGCCAGGGCGCTACATGGATTAACTTGTATTAGTAAATTGATTTCAAGAACTATGTGTATATAGTATTTCAAGAAACATGTAAATGCCAAGTGCAACTGGAATAGTGCATTATGATTTATTTTGTCTTCTGGGAGAGGGTCTCCTTGTAGCCCCAGCTGATCTGAAACTCACTATGTAGATGATGCTGGCCTTAAATCCACAAAGATCCACCTGTCTCTGCCTCATAAATGCTGGTATTAAATTTGTGTGCCACCATGCCTGTCTCACACATTAAGATTTTTTTATACTTTATTAATTTATTTCACTTTTTAATTAGTTAAATTTTGAGACACAATTACATGTAGTTCAAGTAGGCCCTCAAGTGGCGGTGGGGAGGGGAATCTGATTAAGATGCTTTAAGACTTTAAGAAGTTTGAAAATATGAATATACACTTCCTTCCTTCTCCCTTTACTTTTTATTCTGTCTTCCCTGCTCCCTTCCTTTCTCCCTCTTTCTTTTATCTCAACCATTATTCTAATTTATATCTTTTTCTTTCCCACTGTTTGCTGTACTTCCTTAATTCTTAAAAAATTAATAATTCTAAATTAATTCTGATCACATTTTCATATATTACTATGTATTTCTTTGGGTTCATTTATTTCTCTGTGCTCTATTTCAGTCTTACATGGTTTTCAAAACAACAATACTTGCTACTCATATATATGTCCTCTTTATCTGAGATATGTGAAAACACTAGTTAAATTTTTTTAGCTTTGTACAGTTCATTTAACTTTTGGAAGTATTATTCATGGCTTTACATTTGATATTCAGATATAATGAATGTTGAAAAATGTTGAATATTTAATGTTGGAATTCTATCACACATGTATTGATCAATAGATTTATAATTTTCAGCAAAGAAATATAAATATTAGAATGAAAAATACTTGTTATCATAGACAAAATACCTGACTTAGAAAAATGTATTAGACAGTCCACATAAAACATCAGGCTTTTATAATTCCTAGTTACCAGTGGGAGAAAGTATGCAACTTTAATGACTAAACAAATCTGAATAGTGAAGTTAGATAGGATCTGAAAAGTGCACAGGGCATCAACTAACAAATATTGACAAAGTTGTATTCTGATCTGAAAAGTAAGAGAAGATTCTTAGGTCAGTTCTTTGAAGTTCCTCGCTGTGAGTCATCTGTCCAAGAAGCATTTGCAATAGGGAGGTACTCCAACAAAGAATGAATCATTCTTCTGAAGAATGATCACTGCAGACTTGGCATCTGTCCTTACTAGGGCAGGATGTTCTGTACAGTGAACTGTTTGCCCCTAAAGGTAGAGAAGTCACCATGGGCTAGTTTCTGTGTTCTCTCAGGAGTGCTGAAAGGAATCCATGCATAGATAACCTGCTATCTGCACTGCACAACTTTCCTTAACCTTGGAGGAGCATCTTAAACTTGGAGGAGCATCTTGCCCCAATCCTAGTTCCCTGTATGTCTACTGACAAGAGATTTGAATAATAATTATTGAAATTTTTTTTGCTAATTGATTTTCTTTACTGTGACAAAATTTGTTTATATGGTGTGATTTTTAATACTGACATTTCTTTTTAAAAATATTTTATTTTTATGTGTATGAATGTATTGTCTACATCAGAAGCCAAAGATACCTACATGAAGTCATCTGAGTCAGGACAGAATGTCTATTATTGCATGTGTATTTATATATGTGTATATGTACATGAGCGTTAGATATATAGGGACATGAGTTTTTTAAAATTAGTTCACTGTGAACTTAACTTTAACCAGCCGCTAACACAGCATGGGAATTAATCTGTCAACTAAAATTATAGCATTATTATTAGTTAATCTTATTCCCACTGTGTAGTTGTATTTATTACACACCTTTCTGGTCATGGAATCAGACCCAGTGTCCCCACAATGATATCAATAAATATATCCCATCTTCTTGTATAATGTCCTTTGTTTATAATTGTATTGTTTATCTAGCATATTTAATCTTTTCAACTCTTCCGACTTTCTTAGTTTAGTATATGAAACTTGTTTTTCAGTTGTGCTGAGTGTATTTGATATATCAACATGATTGTATTATGAAAATTGTAAGCAGAAATGCAGCTCATACATTCTTTGTACTTCATAATAATGGTAATTTATAGCTGTTGAATAAAAACTCACTATTTTTAACTTACTATATTAAGGTAATATTTAATTTTATTTAATCCTTTCAAATTGATGTCCATAAATCCAGTATTCAATGTTTTTTGATTTGTAGACAGCAACTAAGAGAGTAGTAAAAATTTAGTTTGGTGGCTTGGTTTACTTTATTAATAATTCTACATGGAAACTAATATCATGAAATTTGTTTACTTTTTTTTTATTTGTTGATGCTGGAAATTGAACTTAAAACTTCACTCAGAATAGGAAAGTATTTAATCCAAGAGGTATATTCCCAATTCTTGTTGTTTTAGCTTTTGATTGTTTGATTTTGTGTGTTCAAGCGGTAATTTGAACTTCAAATTCTGTTGCCTTCACATTCTGAGTGCCAAGATGACAGGTATATACTGCCATCCTCAGTTCACGTCGGTCTAGGGATGGAATTCAGGGATCTATATGCATGCTAACTAAATATCATACCTACTTAGGTAAATTTTTAGCCTACTCATGTGTTTGAAATGAATGCCCAAAGCCATATTGTGTCTATTTTTGCTTTTACAAAATATGATATGTGTATATGTATTATACACACACACATACACACACACACACACACACACACACACACACACATACACATGCGCACCCACTGGTAAGACTGAAATCTTCATTGATGTTCAAGTATAAAAACGTAATTTTTGTAACTCCTCATGCTATAATCAACTAGATGTGATTTAAATTATGTGTTCTTCTGTCTACTCTGAGGCTGCCATAATTAACAGATCAATCTGTTTACTTCATCCTTTTTGCTACTTGATTTCTATTCTCTTTTTCTGGTCAGGCCATAGCATGGAGAATTTTTATCTTCGTATTCAATTGCAAGACTCCCACTAAGAAATGGTGTCATGACCTGTGCACAGGCTGATAGTAAATTATGAATTTTTCAGAGTGTAAAAGCATGAAGGCATTTTTCATCATCTTAAATTTTACTTCCCTCGTCTGATTTCACTTCAGAGCAAACAGGTAGTAAAGTGGAAAATGCAGTGAATCGAATATACCTAATTCTCAATTATTCTGTACATTCTTCGTTAGTGGATTTCAGACCTAATTGTATTTATCACACATGCACTGAACTCTATAATTTTGTCTTTCATATGACTCTGCATATGTAATATAGCACTGTTTTATAATAAGATCATTTGTTCATTGCACTCTTGTTCATGAGTCAAAAACAGGTATTTTTCTTCATCATTGTCTAGCAAACGTTGTTCTTTGCCCTTCCTCTACTCAAATTCTTGAGGTTGGAGAAATATGGCTGATTTTTATAGTTATGAAGGCATGAACAATGCAGGTTAGAAAAACAGTTCTGTCCCAGGCAAACTAAATCTAGTTATTTTCCAGAAAATTTTAAAAGTAGAAAAGACGTCAATTTTGTTATAAAATAATTGTTTATTTTTATTTTCTCCTAAAGATGTAAATATATGACATACATCATTATTTTCCTTTAATATATATGATTCTGTAACTTTAGAATTTAAAACCTTTATTTGACCTAAGCTTATAAAGGAAATATTTTCAATTTGTTTAAAGTAATAATTTTGACAATGTCATGATTCTATGAACCCAATCATACTCAATATCCAATGATATCTGCTCAAATATTAATAATGACATTGACATCAGTAAGGTAATGCTGTGATTTTGTTTGTTTGTGTCTCTGTGATCCCAGCGTGTCTGAAACTCCCTATGGAGATCAGGCAGGCCTCAAGCTACAGAGATCTGGCTCCTTCTGCCTCCCAACTGTTGGGATTAAAAGAGTAAATCAATGCTATTGATGCAATGCTATTTCTTATTGAACAGATCTATAATAGAAGAATATATATATATATATATATATATATAATGCTTTAGTTAGCCACATTATAAAAAGGGAAATTACTAAATAAGAGATAATAGTATGATGACCATGAGAAAGGGTCACATAACTTCACTTCTAAAAAAGCTGACATATTTTTAAAATATTACCAAATAAGATATGTATAAAAACAAATGATCTTCTTAATGATCTTCTTAATAATTACATTAATTCATGATTCATGATCAGGTTTATTTAAGCCAAAGATTATTTCACACATTTAATGACAAAGGCAACAGATAGATTGTGAGATTTCTTGAGAGAAGAGTGAGAGGAGAGAGAAAGAGAGAGAGAGAAAGAAAGAGAGAGAGAGAGAGTTGTAAGGAAATAAATAACAACTATACTTGTTTGGTTTCGACTTTCCGGCAAAATAGGAGACAATTGTTTCTTGGTTGTGGGTAAACAGAAATTAGTTAAGCTAGTCAAAAGCAGCTGCACTACACTAGAATTATTTGAGGCTCTTCTTTTGCCATTTGTATTTGTACATGTGTCATTCTCATCATCTCATATGCCAGGGACAAGAGCGTCTTTTTCACTATACATAGCCATCTCTCTGGATTCTACTCACTTTCATTTATAAAAAGAACTTGATTTTCATAAAAATTTTTTCTTTTATTCCTTAAAATCATTCTTCTGCTTGGCATATATTTTTAAAAAGACCCAGTCATTGATTGGGGGTACTATTAAAGCCAGAATTCTAACAGGCTTCTGACATTTCCACTTGAATCAGCCATCCTAATCAAACCATGGAGTCAAGTGTGTGTTTTCTAGTTTGCAACTTATTCAAGTTTTCTTCTCCATTGCCATCCTGAAAAACACTGACTAAAGCCAATTTGGGAAGGAAACGGTTTGCTTTGTCTCACTTTTCCCAGTTCACAGTTTATCATCGAGGGAAGTCAGGACAGAAACATGCAGGCAGGAGCTGAAGCACAGGTTGTGAAGGAAACTGCTTACTGCTTTGCTTCCCCAATCTGCACTCAGCCTGCTTTCTTATATGATACAGGATCACCTACTCAGGAGCTGTACCACCCGCAATGGACTGGACCTTCCCACATCACTCAACAATCAAGAAAATGCTCCACAGACTTGGTCAGAAAGGCCAGTCTGATAGAGGAACTTCCCTATTAAGAGTTCCTATTTCCACGTGTATCAAGTTGAAAGGAACGCTATTCAGCACACAACTCCTTCCTCACATGCCTAGTATGATTTCCTATTCTCACCACCACTATGTTATATTATTTCCATATTATTCCTATTCAAAGTTTTAATGAATTCATAGTGATTGAAAAAAGAATTTTTGAATGAAAGATATAGCTAAGAAAGGAAAATGGTTTTATTTGAACACGGAGGTTCAATTTAAGAATACATGCTAAGGACTGGATAGATGGCTCAACTGTTCAGAGCACTGGATGCTCTTGCAGAGGACCCAGTTTCTGTTCCTAGCACACACATGGTGGCTAACAACTATTTGTAACTCTAGTTCCACGAGTTTACTTACATACATGTAAGCAATTACACTCATATCATTACTAATATTACTAATAATACTAATACTAAAAATAAAATAAAAAAGAATAAATGCTAGATATATGTAGTAATATAATTGAGATCTAAAAGCTCTATTTATTAGAACAAAATCAACTTAAATACTGTCATGTCTTTTATAGCACAGCATACACAGTTTAAAAGTATACTGAATAAATCTATAAAACAATGAGTTTAAGGCAAACTGAAATTTAGATAAAGATATTATGTGTCTTATTTCCCCTTTCAGCTACTTTTAGGTGGTAGAAACTCATGCGTGCGTTCTGGAACCCTGGAGAAAGCCTTTGATTCAATGTGTATGTGCTCTCAAAGGGAGAGTCAGATCTTGGTCTCTTTTCCTCTTTAGCCTGTGTTCTAGCCATAGTGCTTTCCTGACCTCTGTGATCCAAGCAATGGGGCTAATCATACAATGTGACTTTGAAACAATGAGAAAACCGCAATGGTGTTTTTCAAAAGTTTTTGTGTCAGGGATTTTTTTTTATTATTATTCTAACTTCACATTGATGAATATAAGGTAGCAACATTTCAAAAGTTTTCAAAGGTAAAGAAAGACAAACAAGCATTAGTGAGGCTGGGAAAATGGCTCATTTGGTAAAGTGCGTAGCATGCAAGCATAAAGACCTGAGCTAACATCTAGTATCATGTAAAATAACTGGGTGTGGTGGCACATGCATGGAATCTCCTAACTGGAGAGGCAGAAACAAGACTTGAAACTTTCTGATTATTTACTCCTTCAAATTTTAACCTCCTAGTTCAATGAGAGGCTGTGTCTCAATAAATATGGTATAGAGTGAATGAAGAAGACATCTGACATCAAATTCAAGTTTTCACATGGACACAAAGCAAACAAATACACAAACACACACATATCCACATACATACATACATACACATGTGAAGAAACAAAGGATAAAAACAAGTGACAGAGGTTGCATATGTCTGTTGATTAAGGAATGTGTCAATGTTTCAATAAAAATATCAATTTACCTCAGGAAAAACATGGAGCCTATTAGTTGAAATGGAATTTTCTAAGATTGTTGGTTTTAATTCATTTGAAAGGATGGATGAATCTCTCCAGGAAATTGGATGCAGAGGTAAAAGTAACAAAGGGAAGAATTTTACAGCACAAGTTATAAACTCCTGTAGCTGGTACTAATTAACACAGGATATTTGTACTTGCCTCCTTTTATTAAATTCTATGCATTCACTTACTGTATTTTTAAAATATCTTATTCAGCATATATATATATTTAAATTTTTATTGAGCTTTAATACATTTCATACAACAGTTCTTAATCAAACTGACACCCTCCACATCCATACACCCAAACCACCCGCTGGATCTCCTGTATTCCACCATAAATGTTAAGTCCTATTCAGTCAAGCATTGTACCCAGATGTCCCCTGGTGCAAATTCATTTATTACAGACTATTCAGTCTATGCAGAGATCATAAA
This sequence comes from Eospalax fontanierii, assembly GCA_035773235.1. Classification (NCBI taxonomy): domain Eukaryota; kingdom Metazoa; phylum Chordata; class Mammalia; order Rodentia; family Spalacidae; genus Eospalax; species Eospalax fontanierii. The sequence continues at coordinate 21,297,871 of CM069534.1, forward strand.
TAATCAGTCTCCACTAGTTCCCAGTCTAAGGCCTATCCATTACCCATTTCTCTTGCTCCACTCTGGGTTTTTGTCTGATTGTCTTGACATAGATCTTCGGCTCAATGACACCATTGCCACAAGTTCACATATGCAAGTTTCCAGTGCACTGAAAGCCTCTGCTTCTCTATGTTCAAGAACCAATCCGAGTCTTACAGTCGAACCGCCCCTTCTTCCAAAATGATCCCTGAGCCACTGGTGGTTTAGGTTTAATGTAGGAGCCTTATCAACGGACACACACTCTGCAGTCTTTTATTCTTTAAAACTTGACCAGCTGTGGCCTTCTGTGCACTGCGCTGTACAAGGAAGAGTCACTGGTTGAGGGGTGCACTAGTTTTCTTTGTACCTCTCATATCACGTGACTATGTTTCATGAGACTTAGATGTACAGGTTCAACTGTAGATATACCACATAGGACTAGGCATCTCTCAGACATATATTCTGTCTGTCTGACCAGTTGGAGAATTCTGCAGTACCCTGTATCCGTTTCAAAAAGAAATTTCTTTTATGTGTGGTGTGCAGTTTACTTGTTTGGAAATAGAAAAATTCATATTTAGCATATGGTAAGAAATTTCATTTCTGTGGACATATGGCAGACATAGGGTTTTCTCTAGAATCTATGATCTCTCCAGACATGCGTATGTGACCATATTCACAGTGCCACCCATGAGTTCAATCCCACTGAGAGGGCTTTAAGTGCAATTAGATACCTATTTATTACCCCTCAGATAACCTGCTACTACTGCATCGATAGAGGTACTTCGATCTTGTCACTTGCTATGGTTATTCGTATTAAGGCTGTGTTAACCACTGATTTTCTCCCTTATAAGTCTCTGTATTATCATCAAGCATTGTTAGAGCTAAAGTTCAGGTAGAAGGATTCCAAATCAGTCCCTGCTCCTTTGTTACAAGTCCTTTATCTGAAATACATCCTCTCTTCAGCAGCAGGGTCTTATCTTGTAGTTCTGGGAGATAACAAGAGCTCTGGCAGGACCCTATGCTATTTAAGGAGTCTCTAACCAACTATTCAAAGGGAGGTCTCCCCGTCTGGCACTGTGTTCCTTGCCATACAGCCCCAAGTATACATATGTGCTGATGTTCAGACCCTGTATGTTCATTTCTTGGAGGCTTTGGGGGGGCAACACATTTCTCTCTGGCTTCCCAAGCCCATCCCCAAGATCCACTCATGTCTACTCTTCCTCCCATCCAACTTCCGTCTTCCCTCCACAGTCCCTTCTCCTGCACTATCTCCACCCTCACCATTGTCCCCACTCTCCAGAGTTCCCTCCCTTCTACCATTGCCTCCTGCATGTCCCTCCATCCTCTTCTCCCATGCAAACACACCCACTTTCTCCACCTCCCCACAACCATTCCTTCTTATTGGATTCTTTCTTTTCTTTAATTTTCATATATTCTTTCCATTTTCCTGGCTCCTAATGTTACATCATATACTCACATACAGGGGATTGGTGCCACATCCCGCAAATGAGTGAGAACATAATTTACTTGCTCTTTTGTTTGTGTTACTTCACTTGGTATAATAGTCTCTAGTTCCATCCATTTACCTGCAAATTTCGTCTTACGGCTGAGTAGAGCTGAGTAGAGCTTCAGTGAGTAAATGCTAGAGAGGATATGGAAACGGGATGCTCCTTCCGTCTTGGTGGGAATGTAAACTTGTGCAACGGCGATGGAAAGGGTGTGGAGAACTCTCAAAAATCTAAAAACGAGTCTGCCATATGATCCAATTATAACACTCCTTGGCATATACCCAAAGGACTCATCCTGCTATAGAGATACCTGTACATCCACGTTTATTGCTGCTCTCTTTGCAATAGCTAAGAAACACAAACAACCTAAATGCCCCTCAATGGAGAAATGGATAATGAAAATGTGGTTCATTATATACTTTAACTTTATGTGTATGAGTGTATTGTCTGCATGTAATGTAGGTGCACTCATGTTGTGCAGTGCCCACAAAAGTCAGAAGAGAGCATTAGAGGCCCAGGAACTGGAGTTTTGGATAGTTATTAGCCACCATGTGGAGGTGCTGGGAATCAATTCCAGGTCCTTTGTAAGAGCAGCCAGTGCTCTTAAATGCTGAGCTATCTCTTCAGCCCCAACACTCAGTGTATTTAAACAGGGACATTTATTTATAAAACAGAGAGAAATTCCACTTTGTTTTGGGTAGAAATTTTAAAAAATCAAGATTGAAACTTTCATGATTCTCAGAATTATCAAGTAATGAGGACAGTAAATGCAAAAGATAGTAGATTTTCCTCTCATAAGAACAAAAGGAATAAAAATAATGCAGATAGTAAAATTTAAAAAGTAAGAGTGCTGCCCCACCAGGGATTGTTTCATAGTTTTCAGGTAAGCAAACTGTACTGGGAGTGGTAACTTTTGGAATAAATCCATGTTGTAATTAGAAAGGAAAGCATACGTATTGGTTAAAAGTAAAAGAAAGGGCCTGTGGAGGAGACTCTGTGGGTAAAGAATTTTGTCACCAAGGCTGACGAGTGTTTCATCCCTTGAACCTATATGAAATAAGAAGAGAAGCAATTTCTACCTGTTACACACTGTGGCACGCATACACACTGAGAAATGTGAAAAAATAGTAGAAGAAAGCTGCATCTGGCTTTCAGAGAACAAAAGTCCTGTGTCACAAAAGCAAATGTCTAAGGAGTCATAAAAATAAGGGCAAGAAAAAAAAATAAATATGAAAGCTCTGAATGATAACTGGCTCAACAGTTATGCACAGCAGGGAAGATCAGACTGGTGGAGCTCATCTTAGCTACCTTCTAAGGACAACTTCTAACAGAAGTTGTCACTTGTGGCTTATGACAATCTGTGGCTACTAGGAGAGTATTTGTGCATCTTGGTCAATTTTTTGTAGAATCATTTCACATACTGTTTTGAGATTTTAAAGTAAAGTATGGAGATGTAAGTGTGTATGTGTGTGTGTGTGTGTTTGTGTGTTTGTATGTGTGTGCGTGTATGTGCGCACAAGTGCAGCTGGGTGTGTGCACTATGAGCCATGACTTACTACACTTTGAAGAAATCAATTCTTTACAGCAACTGAACTGGGAGTATTTATTTGATTAAAAAGGGATTAGGCATTTCAGTCAGACTTCTCAAACTGAGTGAAAATAAGATTGCTTATTCTCAATACATAGTTTTCTCGTATTGTCATAAGGACCTTGAATAACTTGCTCAATATTTTACAGAATCCAAATGTTGGCACCTTCTAGTATCAAATAATTGTGTTCCTGCCAATCAACAGATTAGTTCTTATTTATAAGCTTAATGAAGTATGTTAATTGTTTTGCAATTTGAAAACAAAAATGTATAATACATCTTTAGAAAACGTTATAAAATTAACAAATATAGAATTAAACACTGGATTCTATCAATTTTTTACCTGAGCTGCACAGCAGACTGCATTTTAAAGACATAACCCTGAAAGCATGATTTTCTATTTCTGTCAACATCTGAATGCAGAGAAACATCGCTCTACCCACATGAAAGCAGGAGACATTCCAAGCAGAATTTGCTTCAAAATGTACTCCATTTGTGGAAAGATACTATAGTTTGTCTGTCTCTGAGCACTGATCTATGTAGCACAACCTTAGTCAATAATGTATAGATGCTTTTTTTTTCTTCAGTTGAAGGGTCTCTGTCAATAAATGTAATGAAAACTATATAAAAAGTTATTATTGCCTAAAGAAGTAACTATGTTCAGACAACAAATACCAGAAAATCAAGTTATTAACAATCTGTCTCCTTCTAGCAGCTGAAAAACAAGTGTTCAAATTTAGAACACTGACAAGAAATAGAGTGATGCACTTAAGGCCCTGCCCTTTGACATTTATGTCGAAAGCACACTAAGTGCTTCTTCAGAGAACTGACTTCCCCTCATTTCTCCAAACACATCAGATGCATTTGCCTTCCTGAGATTATATCTTAGTCAGTTCGCTCTGGAGAATAAGTCCTGAAATATTTCTGTCTTGACTCACACAAATAGTGTCATACAAAGACTTCAATAAATATATGTACTCTTTTCACAAGCAAAAACAACCTCAAGACTTTCTTTACTATTGTAATTACAGTTAAGACAACCAAAGTCTGCCTTGTGTGGTCATTAATGATGAACACTTTTTTACATCAAGAGATAGTGTGAACTTGTTTATATCATCAGCCCAAAAAGAGGCATTATGCTTTTAGAAAGATGGAATTCCTGAGGGTTTGGCACGTTCAAATGCACATTCTTTTTGTCTTAATCAAAGCTACAATTCTTTTTATTTTACATGAAAGGTATATTAATTTGGTGGTACATCAATGTTATGCTTGCTAGATTTAAGAATATAATCAAATAATTATGACTTAAGATCAAACATCAGTGGCTTGATGAAGCAAATATTTTTATTTTTATTTTTTTATGTAGCAATTGCATAAAGATTACATGAAAGAATACCTTTTCGAGGAAGGGCCATATAAAATTGTTTTTCCTCATGTCAATGAGAGTCAAAATCAGTCAATAATTGTTTGTATGCCTGTGTTTACATGTTGTGTACACTGTTAGAGGTTGTGAGAGAAGAGTTGGCTAAGTGTCTGAACCAGGCAGGGACCTAATGGGAGAGAATGGACAAAGATTCTTGCTACAAAGTATCAGATTTAGGGTAAATGGAAAAATAAAAGTAATAAAGCCCATACAAGGAACATTTGGAATGTAATTACTATTAGAGGAAAAAGGGGTGTGAATGGGGTGGCCTGGTCACTAAGTGGATAGATTGTCCTAGATTTCTAGGGTATATGACATAGTCACAATGGTTACTCTTCACTGTCATCTTGACAGAATATAGAATACTGTCAGAGAAAAGCACTTAGACATATGTAAATTACGTTTTCCCCCTGGACATGTCTATGAGGTATTTTCTAGGTTAGATTAATTGAGGTAGGAAGAATCACCCTAACTGACAGACAAAATCAAAGAGATAAGTCAGGAGGCCAATCCCTAGTGTTTATTACTGATTCCTCATGGCAAAAGCAATGTAATCAGCTGCCTCACCATCTTGATGCCATGAAATGCCATCTATGGTCAACTGTACCCTTTAACTGAACTGTGAACCAGAATAAACCTTTCCTCCCTTAAGTTGTTTTTGTCAGGTACTTTGCCAGAAGAACAGGTAAAGTAACTGATTTAGTATTCCTAATTGATGTTGGAAAATACAGTTTAAAGTTCTGATTGTCGCTCATTAGTGCCTCCCAGATTGCATGGCATTTCACCTAAGAAATGAAGGGTGCTTTGCTGATACAATGAGAGGAGGTGGGATACAGGGAAGAGCGCTAGACTGCTGAGGAAAATAGGAACTAAACCACACTGACTGTTTAAAAGTCACTCTTTTGATCATTCTTTTGATAAAGAGGTGACACACTCCTTTTTTCTTATTTTGTTTTATCTAACATTTATTACTAGTGTGTACAATGTGTCTGTGTGTTCATGACGTGTTTGTGTCTGTGTATGTGTGTCTACCCTCTTAGTCATGCCCACCATGCAGCACAGAGGTCATGTGTGCCCCAGGGTAAATCAATTGCACATTTCTCGAGCATAAACTTTGTAGATGACAATGTCATGTCCCCAGTGAATAATACCACCAGACTGTTTCTTCATAATTCTGTAACCTGGAAGGCAGAAGAATTCCCTCATTCTTTATGAACTAAAATTTAGAAGTTGCACTTATAATTTCTCCCCTGCCCCCACCCCTTGGGAAAGGAGGTCTAAGATTCTAGGCATGTCTCAAAATCATTCCCTTCCTGCCAACTGCCCTAGAGATTCAGAATTACCATTATGAAAGTCTAATTGAGAATCCTGAAAACCTGAAGAGCACACACAGTGTTCTATGTGCATTGAGAACTTGCCCACACTGATCTAACTGTGCTAGGGCTTCTCTCTCTATGTTCCTAGTAGATTTTGCTCTAGAGTAAGCAGATCTTGATATATTTGGAAATTGGGTTCATTCATACTACCCAAGGAACTTGAGAGATGCAAAAAAGTAATTTATTATTTTACTGGTTTTTCTATATTAAGGTGAGTGAGAACTTGCAAGCTCTTTTGATGTCAGACCTAACATTTGGGGCCACTGCTTCTAAATTCACCATCTAATGGCTATGAATCATAGAATTCCCCAAAGGTAATCTTCTATTAAAGTGCTGTGCACCTAATTTTTATCTCTTTAACTAAAGTACAAAGATCTGTAAACTCATTTAATCTTTAAGTTCTTAAGGATTACATGACAAATTAGATCAAATTTCTTACAAATATTAGTTTCTTGGGGGGGTAGGGCTTTCAGTTCTTCTTATTCTTTGGAATTCACTGGTAACATGATATGCATGCAATTCTTTTGTTCTCCAAATAGCATATCATGAAGTGTTTTTTTTTATATTGTAGTAACTCTTTTCTTGATATCCAAAGAGTACATTCAACTAATCAGTACAAACTATCAGTTCCTAATGTATGCAAGAAGTGTATGTGTTATTTTATACATGTGAAATGAAAAGAAATATACATATATACATATATAATTAAAATTTTACTTTAAGCAAGAAACAGCATCAATTGAAAACAGGACAAATATTATAATCATTTTTGACTTCTCACTATAGCTTATTATGAAAATGCAAACTATTTTGAAAATTCAGAGGAAGTTCTATGAAATAAGTTTCATATTGCTCAGTGAACTGCAGGGGGTCCATCTTTATCATTCCCCCCATTCCTCCAATGTTGGGGTAACAGATTTGAGCTGCTGAGCACAATGCTTTTGCATGGGCACTGGGGATTTGAAATCAGGTCTCAAGTTCTTCACTGAGTGATTCATTTTCCCAATTCCCAAGACTGACTTTGATATCATATCTTAATTCAGTATTTGTATAACAAACAATATGTTTCTATTAATTAGCTTTAACAGTGTTTGTTCTCCCCAAAATACTTATTATTACTTTTCAACATTAATTGCCACCAATAACAAGCCTCATGCCTCTTAGGAAACTAAATACTACTTCACATAGTTGTGAGTACAAGCCATGAATGAATATTACTTAAGAGAAAGTACACATATCTGGAAAGTAAACATGTCAGAGCTTTGTTTTTTCTTGGTAAAAATCATGAGAGTTTTGGGCAAAAACACCAAATAAGATAATTATCTGTGTCATAAAGCTATAAATGGCATTTTCACATAAAGAATCTCTGTAAATTGTACCAAAATAACCCTCATGGTTATTTAGACTCTTAAATGGAACTATTTGGGAGAAATTCTTCCTTTTTTATTCGGCACCTCTGCTTTATTTCTCCATTAGAATGCTTTTATAGTGAACATGCCTGCTTGTAAAGTAATTTGAGCAAATGTTTAACAGTATCTTCCGGGCTGAGTGTATGAAGTGTTATATAAGCCATGTTTTCAATGTTCAGCTTTATTGCAGGTCTGTCCGTGGACCCTACAGTGTTTATGGAAGCTGCAGGCTACTGCCATCATCTTTAGAACATCCAGCCAACTGCTTTTATGTCTTTAAGATACTCTAACAGCTAAAATAACGTTGGCAATAAGCACACAGGGAAATAAAGACACATTTTAGCAATGGACTTTCCTAAATTTCTGTGGATCCGATGGTTGAATAGACCCATAAGTGCTTTTGTAGTTCTGCAGATAATCAAGAATGAAATTTCTTCCCAAATTTTTATTCTCAGAGTGAGGTTATTTTCACTGAAGAAAGAGAACAAGCTTTGATAAAGCCATATGTGTTGAAGTTTCAATCGTTATGGGAATGCTTGGACTTTGATTCGTCTTTCAGAGAGGAAAGTGCCTGGTTAATTCAAACAGGTTCTAGTTTAGCTAAAATTTTGCATTGACTTTATAGGCTCTTCTAAGAATACAAATGCAGTAAAATTAATGTGTAAGTTTCATGCTGTTTTCTCCTTTTTCTTCCTCTAAGCATTCAAATTGTTACGACTCTATAAGCAATCACCAAAATTTAAACTAGCAAAATTGTCCCTATTTATGGAAACTAAAATTAATATTAGCAATCATGGGCGCTTACTTAAATTTTTAAAATTCACTTAAAAAATTCTATGTTGTTGTTTTTCCAGTAGTAGTATTCACCATTTATGTTGTCTAGGTATGTTAGATACTGCATGATCCCTGAAAGTAAATTAATTTATATTATCATTATAAAAATGCACAAGAAATTTAAAGAAAACTGTATTTATCATATCTACTTCTTTCTGTATATATACATATGTATACACATAAATGAATGTATATATTGTATTTTAATTGAATGTAGGTATAAATTTTTCTAATTGTGATAAAACTAAGCAACATATAGAATTCCTGAACTTATTCTCATTTACCGTTTAGAATTCATCTAAAGTATCAAAACTTTGCAAGAGCATTTCTGAATTTGAGGAATACCCACATATAAATTAAATAGTGCTTTTACTTTTATGTTAGTAGCCAGGACAATGAAATAAATACATCTTACCTTGAGAAAAGAGGAGCTGAAGAATGAATAGATTTCAAATTTTGAAAAAGTGCATAGCCTTCCTTTATATATTTTGACATGTTTTGACAATTTAAAATATGATTTGCTATTGTTAAAAAACAGTTTTATTACTGTAAATCTGGTTTCTATGCTGTTGGAGGGGACAGAACAGAAACTGCACATTAAATATAACAAAAGATGTGAGAAATCATAAATATCTCTTTATAGATAACATGAACACTTCTAAGATAAACTTACATACATTTTGAACAGTTTCTTATTTTCTGTTTGATTTCTTGACCTCTGTTTTTCAGACTTCTATAGATTGAAACTTCATCCAGCTCCAGGAGACTTGCCACCTCATTCTGCATTCAGCAGGCACTTATACTCACACATGGGCAAACCTCTTTCCCATGACTTACAAATGTGCATAATTAAAAATACAACAAAAATCTTGGGGCTGGAGAGATGACTCAGAGGTTAAGAGCACTAGCTGTTCTTGTAGAGGATACAGGTTCAGTTCCCAGCACCCACATGATGGCTAACACCAGTCCATAACTCCAGTTTCAAGGGATCTGATGCCTTCTTCTGTTCTCCATGGGCATTGCAGGACTTGGGTATATACATGGGTACTTACATACATGAAGGCAAGATACTCATACACATAAAATAAAAATAATAAATATCAAAAAATAAAACAAAAATCTTAAAATTTAACAAAGTGAAATAATAATCTTTAGATTCATGTAAAATTTTACTACAAGTATGTTGGTTTAACATACACTGTTTTGGGGAAAAAAAAACTTTGTTTTAGAGGATACTAAACAAGTTGCTAAGGGAGAAACTCAATCAATGCTCCCAGCTCAGCCTTAAAGTCTAATAACCACAACAAAGTTTGGCAGAGCAAACTACCTGTTTTGGTGCATGAGTGTCATTTTTATCTTGGGTGTTATCACCAGCTGTCAAATTGTATTTAGATTGCACACAATGGAAAATAACTCATGTGTGGTACTGTAAAACTAGCCAAATACACATAATTGGACAGGTCATAAGTCCTAGAGAAAACTCTACATCTGCCACATCCCTAGTCAAAGATAATTTCTTGCTGTATGTAAAACATGTATCCACACGTTTTTAGGCAGGTATAGCTGTCATCACTCATCAAAGAAGCTTTGTTTTTATTTAACAACAGATGGAGAGTACTGCAGATTTCCATAGCTGGTCAGCTGGTCAAGTACAGAGAAGTGTCTGTAAGATATTCACCCTTAAGTGACACACATATAGTAGAACCCCTACAATTTAGACACACAGACCATAGTCAAACAGCGGGTAGAGAATATACTAATATATCTCTCACATTAGAAATGCTTCCTTATGCAACAGAGAGCAATAAACACAGAGCCACAAAGGCCAAAGTATAGAGAATAAGAGACTTCATTGTACATGCCCTGCATAGGACTGCTATATATAGCTTTACCCACCCAGGGCTCAGAGACCATTGTGGGTCAGGAGGCAGAAAGATTGTATGAACTATGGATGGTGAATGACCACAAGGAAGCAGAGTTTTCCAGGCTTTTGGTAATTTGTTCATAGGAACTAATGGCAATGGTGACAGCTTGCTGAAGTTTCATCAGACAAAAAACACCATAGAACTGGAGAAATGGGCAGGAGACCCCAACCTTAGCCTAGGAACTATTGGCAGTTGATCATTTATGGGTGAAGGAGAGTTAGTGTTTAAGGGAGTATATTGATGAGAATTGTTGTGTTCATGTTTGTTACAGATATGGGCCTAGAGTTCTATGTGTGTATGTGTGTAGGAGGGGGTGTTTTCCTGGATTTTAGAATAATAATGGCATCATAGGAGGAATTTGGGAGTTCTCCCTCTCTTTCTGATTTTTTTTTGAATAATTTAAGAAGAACTGATTACAGATCTTCTTTAAAGGTCTGGTAAAATTTGGATGTGAATCCATCTGTGCCTGGCCTCTTGTTGTTGTAAGACTCCAAACTATTATTTTGACTTCCTTATATGTTATGAATCTGTTTAAATGTTGATCTCATCTTGATTTCACTTTGGTCATTTCAGTGAACTTTGGTTTCTTTCATTTGATTTCTTTCAGATTTTCAAATCTAATGTATATTTTTAAGTATTCCCTGAGAATGTTCTGGATCTTTTTTTTACTATTTCTGTGAAACTTCCCATTTATTCTCTCTGATTTTATTGATTTTGAATTGATATTATATTCTTTTGGTTAACTGACTAATAATCTAACTTATTTTTCTTGTAAAAGAACCAGCTTTTAGATTCATTGATACTTTGTATTTTGTGGATTTGGTGGTGGTTTTTATTTCAATGATTTGGGCTCTGATCTTGTTTTGTCTTTTCATATTCCGGGTTAAGGTTTAGTTTCTTACACATTCTTGAATTGTACCATTAAGTCATTTATTTGAGCTCTTTATGATTTCTTAGGAAGTATTTTATTTATTATTTTTATTTTACATGTATTTATGTATTTCCTGCATGATTGTAAGTACACCTGTGTCATAAAATAACCAAAGAGGCAAGAAGAGGGTGTTGGATTCTCCTGGAAATAGATTTATAGACATTTGTCAACTACTATCTGAGTGGGTCCTGGAAACCAAACCTAGGTTTTCTGCAAGAGCATCCAGTGCTCTTAACTGCTGAACCATCTTCCCAAGCCCCTTCTTTCTGACTTTTTAATATCATCATTTTAAAGCTTCATACTTACATCGTAGGAGAGCTTTTAATGTGTCCCAGGACTGACTTTCTTTTGCTGTGTTATCATTTTCACTTAGTGTAAGGGATCTTTTTTCTTTCTTGATTTGTTCTTTGACCAATTCATCATTCAGGAGTGTTTTGTTCAGTCTCCCTGAATTTGGGTAGATCCTAAATTATACATATACATTTTCTATTCATTTTAACCTATATTAAATTGTGGTCTGATAGAAGGCATGGAATTATTTCAATTTTTGTGTTTTGTGAGGTTTGTTTTGTGTCCTGATGTGTGGTCAGCTTTAGAGAAACTTCCTTAGACTACTGAATAGACTGCATATTTTTGGTGCTTGGTATTTAGTAGATGATTTTTAAGTCCATTTAATGTATGATATCATTTGAAACAGATCTTTCTGTATTCTTGTCCTCTTGTCCTGTTTATTGGAGAGAGGAATGTATTGAAGAAGTCACTATTACTGAGTTGGGATAATTTGTGTCTTAAAGTCCTATAGTACTGATTTTATGAGATAGAGCATGACAGAGTTTAGTACGTATATGTTCATAATTCTTATGTCTTCTTGGCCAATTGTTTATTTGTTCAGAATGAAGTGATGCTGTATATATCTTTTGATTAATTTTAACTTGAATTTCATTTTGTCAGGTATTAGAACAGTAGCAACTCTTTGTTTCTATGTACTATTTTATTAGGAATATATTTTTATCCTTTCTCCCTAAGACTATACCTATCTTTGAAGGTGAGATAACACCTTGTAGACAATAAAAAGATGGATTTTGTTTCTCATCCATTCATCTAATCTGTGTCTTTTGCTTATAGATGAAAGGACATTGATAAAATTATTATTGAATGGTGTATATATGATTTTCTGCCATTTTATTTCCTATTTATTTCTTAGTCCCATTTTGTGTTTCTGAACTTATACTTTTACTTATTTTCTTTCTGCATCTTTTGGGTGTGGTCATTCATTTCTTCAGTCCTTTCTATTCATTCAAGTATTTTCTGTAGGGCTGAAATTTTTCTGCCTCTTTGTATGTTGGAAGTTTTTTTTTTTCATTCCCTTTTGACTATGATAGACAGTTTTTCTTGTAAAGTGTTCTAGGTTGGTAAATCTGATCATTTAAAACTTTAACTATTTAGCTCCAGTTTCCTCTGGCTTTCATAGTTTGTAGTTTCTGATAGGGTTATTTGAATGTGTAACTGACTGTTTTTATTTTCTCCTGCAGCTTTCAGTATTCTCTCTTTGTTCTCTGTCGTTATTGTTTGTACCATTGCATACTGTGTAGAGTTTCTGTTCTAATCTTGTTTCATTGGTATTCTGTATACTTCTGGTATTTGTTTGTGTATGCCTTTCCTTAATTTACAGAGATTTTCTTCTGTAGTCCTATTGTAGATATGGTCAATGCCATTTACCTGAGATTCTGCTCCTTCTTCTATGTCTACAGGGCATAAAATTGGTCCTTCATGATGTTTCACATTTCCTGCATATTCTATCCATTTTTAATTTTCATATTCTTTGCTTGAGAGATCCAGTTCTTAAACTTTATCATCTAGTCTTGATGTTCTGTTTTCCATTTCCTTCCTTCTGTTGGTGAGGCCATTTCCTATCATTTCAGATTGACAATTATCGAGTTTTTCAATTTCTCCATTTCAGCCTGAATTTTCTTTAATATTTCTATCTCCTTTATGCATTCACTTTGCAAATCCATAATTGTCTTTGTCATTTCATTCACCCATGTTCTTATATTTTCTTGTGTTTCAATCAGGAGTTTATTCCTATTCTTTTTGAATTCTTAGAATTTTTTTATATATGTGTTTCTAAGTCATTAAATTATTTGATTATGTTCATGACTGTTCTTTTAAGCTGCGTCCTAGTGTTCCTTTAAGTGATTCTTTTTGTCTCACACTTCTTTGGAACATCTGGAGTTTGATGGAGATAATATTATTTGTTTTGACATTGTGGCCTAAACATATTGATTTCTTTTTTTTTGCTTATATGTCTGATATCTTAGGCTCGCTTTGTTAACTTTAATTCTGTTCATACTCTTTCAGTAGCTCAGTTGCTTTCTGATCTGGTTTAAATAGCTAGTTGGTCTCTGCTTCAGGTTCACTCTTTTGATTTTATTTTTATTTTTAATTTGAGGTGTGAGAATGATCCAAGAAGGCTTGTCAGGAGCTCTCCAGGAGGGCAAATTAGGCTGACCAAATCACCGTGATGCAGACCAGTCCGGATCTTTTTAACAAACTCAATAGATAGGGAGTGAACTTAGAGCTGAGCAACTGGAATTCATCCCAAAGCATAGGAATGATGTCCTTGTGTGGTTGAATCTGCTTAACTCTCTGAGTAATCAGGTGCTCTTTGGCAGTTTCACCAGGAAAGGGTCAAGGCCCAAGGAGGACCACTTGCAACAGGACAGATTGATTCTTACTAGCTAGCAGAGAAGGTGTGAATTTTGGAGTAGCAGGATTTGTGGTAGTTCCAGAGTAGTGGGATACGCCAAGCAAGTTTTGGCTATCTCACCCTAGTTGGTGAGGCAGTCTCCTGCAGTCTCTTTTGCAAGGGGCAGAGCCCAAATAGAGCTCATGGGAACAGAATGGGCTGTTGCTTACTAGCTAGAACAGAAAGTTGAGCTCTTATGCAGCTGCACTGGGGGTTGTAAACAAGCTGCAAGGGGGCATGAGAGTGAGGTTTGTCTAACGCGCCTTAGCTAATGAGGTGTTCGTCAGCCTCTGTGGGAAGGATCCAAGGCCCAAGGCAAACTGAAGTGTGCAGCATGGACTGGTTATTACTAGCCAGTGGAGAAGGTGTGGGTTCCAGTGCAGTGAGACCAGGAGTGGTCCCAGGACATGGGGATGGGCAAGGTGGAATTTGGATAATTCACCCCAACTAGTCAGGTGCTCTCTTACCGTCTCTTCAGGAAGGGGGCAAGGCCTAAGAAGTGTGAATGGGAACAGAATGGGCTGATTCTTCAGAATGGGCTGATTCTTGTTTTCTATCAGAAAAGGCATCTGATTCCATGATTTTTGACAAATTGCTGAATGAAGTATGAATTTAGTAATGTAAAACACTATCACACCAGTTTTCTCTAATTGTGTTCGATCAGTTCCCTAAGAGGAACTCAGTTATACAGAATTATCAGAAGGAAGCAAAATCTAGATGAAGACCTTTTTCCTGCCATGGCTAAAGTCTTTTAAATCTGTCATTAAATATTCCATTGAATACAATACTTATAAATATCTAATTAATATTCATTCCTTAAAATAGAGTTTTGAAGATATTTTTTACAAATAACAAGCATAAATCATAGCAATATAATAAGTAGAACACCTCAATGGTTAATCAGAAAAAGTGAAGGAAATTTTTCAATTATTGGGGCAAAGGATGTTCATTCAATAAGCTACTTATTAAACCAAAATAACTTGAAAGGGAGAAATATAGCATCCCAATCTTAAGTCGACAGATATACCCTAATCTAATACCACCAACAGGACAATAGTGAAACTTTGTATTCTTCCTAGTAGAATTTGATTAAAAAATGACTCAATTCTTCGGTGATATTTATACTAATAATGCAAATAAAGCACATACTACCCCCCCCCACATACATACACCTCATAGTAAGAATTAAACACAAGAAAATAGAGGGTGAATCAAATAGCATTTAAAATAACTAACAAAGACTACAACATGATCTGTGACTACCAACAACTAAGAGACATGGAACACATTGGAGAGAATTAGAAGGAGTCAGCTTTGCCCCATCAGGATTTCAGAGTTCTGAACTCCAAACTGTAAGAGAATGAAGTTGTATTGCTTCCAGCCACAGAATCTGTAGTACAATGCTAGTTCAGTCATAACTAATACTGTATTTATAGTTTGAAATATCCCATCCTAAATTTTGCCTTTACTCAATATATTATTGAATGATTTCTTCATATAATTCATAAAATCTGTACCATTTAAGAATGGCACTCTGTTTTGTAAAAAAAAATAAAAGAAAACAATGACTTCTGGTTAAAAATGTTTGTGAGAGATGTCTGCTATTGATGATCAAATGAACATTTGCCGATATAAATTTGACACAATGGGCCTTTGTGTGTGTGTTTGTGTGTGTGTGTGTATGTGTGTGTCTGTGTGTGTCTGTGTATATGAAATATGGCTGTGGCATTAAGGGGTATGCAAATAGGGGAGCAGGATAAATATGATGAAAATACAAGGTATGAAAGTATGGAGTTTGCTAAAATTAAGTAATAATAAAAAATGAGACTTTTTTTGGAAAAAGAAATTGCAAAATGTCCTCATGATAGAATCACTGATTTCTAAATATTTGTAATTATTTGGATTGATAAATTGGAAATTCCATGAGTAACCATTTAATCATTTTAAAGAATCTGTCTTAGATATTTTTGCAACTTAAAGTTAAGCATTTTAATATGTGTGTCAATTATTTAATGCCACATAAAGCTGCTTACAAATTCACCACAAAAATGTACAATAAATGTGTTGCCCACCTGTAGGCAGCTATCTAGGGTTTTCTAGGCTTGTCTGTCTATACATTACTCACTCCCATACCCAGAAGTATATGATGATCAGTCAGCTTTCAGGTATTCTACCATTCTTTCTGCAACAACATATGTCTGTCATCTTTCAAAGCAGTACCATGCCATGTGGAGTCGAGAAAACATAGGAGGAGTGGTGGCACTCACTCAAAGTCTCTGATGTTCCATGCTTGATTGACATGATATCTTTATTGTCTATGACTTATTGACTGATAAGTTTGCTATCTATTTGATGGAAGACACATGAAGAACTAAATACTCAATTCAATTAATCTGGGCAGTTCAAGGAAATGTAAAGGAATTATTTCACTTTACACAGCTCTGTTCTTCAATGAGGGAAGTCAGAATAAGAATACGAACAAGAATTTGATCCAAAAATATTAAAGTAACACTGCTTCCTGGCTCACTTCCTGAGTATCATACTGTCAAAATGTAAATCATAATTATAGATGTTAATAATGACATAAATGACTTAATCATGTAGTTTATAATCAAAGCAAGGGAATACTTAAAATATTGTTGTAGGTCAAATCTATGTTCAAAAATTTTTCTTACTTTACTTCACTAAAGATCATGCCATAGTCCTTGCAAAATGCACAGTTGCAATTTCAGAGCACTACATATGTCAGATACCAAGCAAGCAACATTATATTAGATCTCATCTATCTATGTCAGAAATTGAGCACTAGAGTTAGAAAAAGTAGAAAAGAAACCTACAGGGAAATGGTCTTTAAAGTCAGAGGTAGTAACTATTCTCCCTTTAGCAAACCATAAAGAGATAATATTGTCTTTTATTTATATCACATTTATCTTATATAGTATATACAAGATGATGAACCATGAAGAATTATTTTTAAAAAAGTTCTCAGAACCCATAAGTGTAATTTTTAAATAAAAAATTATTTACTCACATATGTGCATGATGTGTGGGAGCCCAAGCCATGACACAATTCACATGGTTCTGTCAGGTGTCAAGACTTGTTCAGCAAGCATCATTGCCTATTGAACCATCATGCCATCCTAGAAGGAGAAATTCTTGATTTATAGATCAAAGAGACAGAAAAATAAAAGAACTTGAGCTTTTTTCTCTAAACGTGCATGGCTATATTTTATTTTCTTATTTATATTCAATTTTGCCTAGTATTTACTATCCAAAAAACATACATTTTAATTTCTCACACACCCTCACTTCCCAGGTTCATACATTCTTCTTTCTAACAAATTCCACCACAGCTCTAAAAGTGCTTCAGTAAAAGTAGTTGATGCTTCAGGCTGGCATTACGATACTTACATTTTTATGAATATAGACATATTTCCAGGACAGGATATAGCTTTTCTTTTCTTAAGCAACTGGTATTGCTTTCTTTGAATAAATATTTTTCTCGTACATTTACATTTTCTATGCAGTTTTCATGTGTTCCCCTCAGTTTCTGAAGGCAGTTCCACTGTCTGCAGGAGAAAAGCCCATCATATAGCACAGTTTCCCCTTGGAAACAATCTTCCTCAGCATTTAGAATGCATTGTCGATAATCTGAGAACTTCTATCACTGTTGAAAAGTTCCGTGCGTCCTGTTGACTAGGGCTTTGCATGCAATCCCCATGTTTTCTATAGTCTCTAAAAAGGTCTTGCATTTCCTTTTAGCCTGCTATGCTCATTACAGAAGAGTAAGCGCTGCATTCCCATGGTTAACGTTTTGGACTTTGTGAATTAATGAACTTTACTTTGTGCATTTAATTCTCCATTTTGTTATTGTTGTCGTTTTTGCTGTTCTTCTTTGATCAGGGTCTCTGCAGCCTCAGCTAGTCTGGAAATGTTACGTTGACCAGACCACTTAAAGGCATATGCCACAACTCTTGGCTCCAACCTCCATTTATTTCATTTTTATTTTTTAGTCTTTTTGAGACAGGGATTTCCTGTAGCCCACCTAGACCAGAACTCACTATGCAGACTAGGCTGGCCTTGATCTCAGAATATCCCACCATGCCTGGCTCCATTTTTTATATATTTTATTTCGTTTTTATAATTGTGTTTTCTTTTTCTTCTCTTATTGTTTTAAAATAAAAATAGCATATGAAAACCAATGTGTTCTCTCCGAGTCAGTAGTTTTTGTTTGACATTTATTGAAGTTTTGTGCGTTTCATACAATATTTTTACATAAGTTTAGACCCCCTTCCCGACCCACACTACCATGTAGTCCCCACCACATACAAGGGATTTCATGTATTCTGTCACATTTGTTAAGTCTTATCTGGCCAAACATTTGTACCCAGATGTCCTTGAATGCAAGTTCATCCACTAGAGTCTAGTCAGGCTACCTAGAGATCTTAAAGAAGATCTACTCTCTCATACCAAGAAGTAATCAATTGCCAATAGTTCTCCCAGTAGCATTGAGTCCTGCTGCCCATTTTCCCTCAGTCTTTGCTGGGGTTTTTACTGACTGAGCCATCATTGGTCTTGTGCATACAATTATCATTGCTGCAAATTCATATCAGCAAGCTTCCAGTGGCCCAAATGCCACTGTTTCTTTATATTGATGCACCAACCCTGGCTCTTAGAGTCTTTCCATCCGCTCTTCCAAAATGGTCGCTGTGTTATTAGTGGGTGAGGTTTAATATAGGAGTCGTATCCAGGGACACAGAATCTGGAGTCTTATTCTCTATAACAGCTAGTTGTGGTCTTCTGTTTGCATCACACTCTGTTGTATGTAGAAGCTTTGCTGGTGAGAGTTGCTGGTGAGAGTTGAGGGTAGTGTTAGTGGTCTCTCTACTCCTTGTTCCACTGTGTTCCACGAGTCTTAGGTTATAGGTTCCACTGTAGATGTGTCATTTAGGGCTGAGCTTCTCTAAAACATATATTCTCTGTGTGTAACCAGTTGTGGACCTCTTTAATAACCTCCATCTTGTACAAAATGATGCTTGTGTGTACACTTGTTTGTAAATTTAAGGGTTCCTTTTTAGAATAAAGTAAGAAATTACATTTGTCTATGCATGTGCTGAATGTAAGGATATTTCTAGATCTATGACAAATCCATCCATGTGTATTTGGCTAGTTTTACAGTACCATATGAGTTCTATCCTTTTGAGTGTGTTAATTCCAATTAGAAAGCTGTTGCTTACCCCATAGGTAACCATGCCAATACTGCACCAATAGAGTTAGGTTGCTGTGTCAGTCATTGTGATAAGACTTTTTTTCTCCCTTAGAAACTTGCATGTATTTTCTAGAATTTTGAGAGTTAGTCATCAGGGAGAAGGCTTCAGGTCAGTTCCAGTTCCCACTGGAAAAATTCCTGTGTCTGAAGTATGTCCTGTCTTCAGCAGTATGGTGTTACCTTCATGTTCTGAACTCTTAAACTACTAAAAAGGAATCTACTATATGATCCAGTTATACAACTACTTGGCATATAAACAAAGGACTCATCGGACTTTACAAATACCTATATGTTTGTTACTGCATTCCCAACAATAGCTAAGAAATAGAAACAACCTAAATGTCGCTCAACTGAAAAATGGGCAAATAAAATACTCTGCATTTACAAAATGGAGTTCTATGCAGTGATAAAAAAAGATGAAATTATAAAATTTGTAGGTAAATGTATGGAACTATAATCTGTTATACTAAGTAAAGTAACATGGGCTCAGAAAAGCAAGTGATTTATGTGCTTCCTCATTGGAGGATGATAGCACCAATAACATCTGTTACTATATATCCTAATGTAACATCAGGAGTCAGAAAAAATGGAAGGGGAACATGGAGGTGAAGGGAAAGAGCTTGAAAGAATGGGACAGTAGGGGACAGATGTTACCAAGGGGAAATGGAGAAGTGGGATATTCAAGTGGGAAAGGAGGATGAAAGGACATACAAGGAACCAAAGTAGAAATAGCAAAGAAGGAACTCAAGAGAGTGAGAATAATAGGAAACAGGTAATATCAAGGTGACAATTATTATATATTGAACTGAATTTATAAAATATTTTTATTAAATGAAACCATGCTGTTAATTTTAAGTAATGGTAAAGAATTTTTAAATTAATGCATCAGTAAATACATGAAAACAACTAAAGTAAGTTTTGTAAGCATTTTCTATAGCTTAAAGAAGGAATTTATTTCAGTTTATACCAAATGTTATAACCAAATGTTAAAGACACTTGGCTTAACCACAAGGACAAGAGGGTGTTTTTATAAATATCACACACAGATATTATTTTTATTCATATATTATAAAACTTCATGAATGTACTATTCAGAGAAATGACTATGAAAAAAATTGTGTTTTTGCAAATTAACCTAAAGCCATAATTCTCAGTTTCAAGAAATACCTGTGTGATTTTAATAGTAATCTTGTATTGCTTGTGAATATACAAGAGCATCACTAAGTATTTCCAATGTCCTTGTCAAAGAAAGGAAATATCAAATGAACTAAAACATATCCTTTGTCATTAAAGGCTTAAAACCATCAAGAAGCAAATCACCATCTTAACATATAGTGACACATACCACAAGAGTTAAAAAAACAAAAGTGCAAAAAATATAGACCTCGGACAGAATGGATGATGACCTCAACAATCATTAATTATGACTCACAACAATGCCTTCTTGCCTGAGTATTGTAATTGGAAACCCCATGGGAAGAATAACAAATAAAAGTTGACTAATATTTATTACAGAGTTCTGACATTTAAGAAGCATATTTTCAATAAGTGTGTATGTTACGGTGAGTTTTAACTTCTTAAAGCCTCTTCCTGTTAAGGTTAAGGGCCAACATAAGGTAGGATGGCCGACATAACTGGGAAGAGTTCACTAGGTATTTCATGTCATAGAGGGCTACCTCCTCACAGTAATGAGGTCGAGTAGGAGGATTTGATTAGAGGAAAATCTGAGGTCAGAAGAAAGTGTTTCATTTTCTGACTGATTCTAAACTTGCAAATTTTCTGATTGACATGATGATTACTAATTGAAGCTTACATTCAAAGAAGAATAAAGAATGAAATCTGAGTTTGAGAAAACATATGGATGCTTGATGGAGATGTTATCTCAATTTTGAAATATTTGTAAACAGTTCAAGAAATGAATTAGTCTTAAAAATGTAAATACAGTGGTTAGATTGATTTTTGGAAGCCTGCAATAATTTAGTGAGACAGCTAATTAATGTGCCAATTTAACTGAGTTAACATGTGACCAAAGGGCTGTTAAACCTTTCAGAATGTGACTTTGCATGTCTGGAAAGGGCAAACATTTGAATCAGTAGACTGAGTAAAGAAAATACCATTGTGGTGTTAGAGCAAACCTTTGAAACCTAGCACCTATGTCAGAGGCACATGATGGTCTTGTAACTCCATCTCCAAGGGTTCTAATCATCCATTCAGAGCTCTGCAGACACTAACACACAAATGTGTGTTACTTATTTGCACCTCATCTTATTACCCCTACCCAACTAAATTTACTTTATTACATATAAAATAAAGCCTGTAGAGTCCAATGTGTGTTTCCATTTGTTCCTCAGAGTGGGTCCATCCACAGGAGCCTGATTAACATTCCAAGAGTTCCATCTTTGAAAAAGATTGTCTTTTCCCCTCCCTCCCAGCATCCATGAGTTGCCACAAAATCCTTAGGTTGAATTAGGCTTTCTTGCCTATTTCCCCATGTCTAGGCTAGAATTTTTGTCTGGTTTGAGTTTGCATGGGACTTATGCATGCTGTCAACATTGCTGTGAATTCATATGTGAAACTGAACCAATTGTCTGGAAAAGCATATTTCCTCTGGCTCTTACAATCTTTCTACTTCCTCTACCACAATTATGTCTGAGCATTGGGAAGAATAAGTTTGATATAGGTGTCCTACTCAGGGATGAGAGCTCTATAGTCTCTTGTTCTCTGCACATTGACCAGCTGTGGGTTTCTGTTCTACATACCACTTGCTGCATTAGGAAACACTTGTCATGAGAGTTGAGAGTTGCATTAGTATAAGTATATTTTACAAAAGTATTCAACAACTTTAGTAATCAGGGAAATACACAATAAAATGACGTTGAGATTTTATTTTACCCCACTCAGATTAGCTAAGATCCAGAAAACAATGAGAAAATTTGGTGAGGATCGGGAGAAAGGGGAACTATTACCCACCCGTGACAGCAGTGCAAACTGGTGCAACCACAGGGAAATTCTTCAAGAACTAGAAATTTCTCAAGAAGCTAGAAATCTGTCTACAATAAGATTCAATCATTCCCAAATGACTCTACCCTACTACAGAAATACATGTTCATTTATGTTCATTGTTGCCATTTTTATAAAAACCAGAAACTGAAATAACCTAAATGACCATCAACCAATGACTGTTAATGAAAATGTAGTACATATACACAATGGAATATTATTGAGCTCTTAAGAAATGAAATGTTCAAATATACAGGTAAATGGGTGGGATTGCAAATAATCATTCACAGTAAAGTAAAACAGACCCAGACAGACAAACATAATATAACTACATCTTGAACAAATATTTTATGGAAGTATTAAAGTTTTATGTCTTATATGAAGGGATTTGGCCAATTTAAACAGAAGTTTATTTTTATTGAATCACTATAGGAGTATTTTAACAGTTTCATGTATTCTACAATACTCTCAAAGCATTTTTATAGTTGATAACATAAACACAAACTATCAAAGTATCTGAAGATTTCTGTATAAAGATTGGAACTTTTCTGTCATTAAAGATCCCATGCATCAGGTGATTCTGTTTATTACTTGTACTTGAAATACATAAATTTAATTATTTTGCTATTACCAAAGTCAAGAAATTGTCTTTTCATTATTCACCAGGTTCCCTTTCCTTAAAAGTAAAGTGATAAAGCAACAAAAATAGCATTTGAGTAAGCTAGTAAATTATTTTGTATTACAATGAGCTCACTGTACCATAATTCAAATCAATTTATGAGCTGTACACTGTTTTAAAGTTTAAAAACTCATTTCAATGCTGAATTGGTAGTTGCAAAGCCATCATAAGATATTTTGTTTCAAATTCAAGAAATATTTGATTGTTTTCTTATGGCTACAGCTAGGTTACATGGTCTATAAAGTACAGTAGTATTTTGACATATGACATTCAGCTATTTAACAGATATTTTATAGTATTTTATGATCATTCAGTTCACTTGTATTATGATCACTTCACAAGTTCCAAAGCTTCATCTGCAATATGTCTAAGCATGTCAAACTAAATTAAAGTCCATCATGGAAGGTCTGTACTTCTCTGTTATCATTACACAGGAATATCTGAGAAAGAATGATGGATAATATATTAACTTTCATCTGAATGCATACATTGTTGTTTATATTATATCTTTGATGTTTGTAGCAAAACTTCTTCCCTACAAATATTTGAGTGTTTCAGAAGCTTCCAATTTATTTTATTCCTGCTGGTTCATGAGGCAGAGAATGTTCTACCTTTTCTTCCATCCATTTTCACGTTTATTGATATTTCTAGTATTTTAACCTAGGTTTTTGACACTAAATACTCAGGTAGATAGATGGTCTGCCAATATTTCCTCTGTCATTGTTCATAAGACACACGTGCACATACTCAGAGAGGATTCTTAGCTAACTTAGAATGCTTTGAAAGTCCAAATTGATAATTACCTCCATGCTAGAAAACGTGACTTTAAAATATCAATATTAATAAAGTGATGTTGTTTCCAAATCCTTTGCTTGTAAGATTTAAATTATTAGGGAAAGAAAATTTGAGATTATGTTAAATCTTTTCACATACAAATACTGTAATCCGGATAATCATCACTAGTCATAAAAATGTTCAGCCTGAAAAATACTGAACAAGGAAATTTATATATGACATTATATACTGACCTGGATTGATTAATATACATTTTATCATTCCTTCAATAGCTAAAGAATTATTTTTCATTTCCTAAAGAAAAATTTAAATAGATAACTTATAAAAGAAAATCCCCTATAACTTGTTTTAAAAGATTTAGAGAAAGAATTGATTCAACATTTATTGTTTGTTTCCCAAAGGCAGAAAACAATAACGGTTATTAAAGGAAATGTTTTATTAATGTCAATATGTTTTCAAAACCAAAGTAGTCTTTGTCATATTTTTTCTTTTGTTTAAATACTATTATTATGATCACTCACAATTTATGATCATCAAGGACTTCCTTCTTAATGTATTTGAGAGTGGCAATTTTCAACGACTTTGACAGACTGTGCCTACCAAACTTATTCCGTGAACACATCTTCATCAAATTTTATTCCACCATATTCTTATATGGAATTATGGTCACTTGGAGAAATTGTAATTTTTGCATTGTGATTTCTACTCTTCAGAATAGTATGAGGAAATAATAAAGCCAAACATGGCAGTAAACAGATAAAATGTAGACTGATTTTGGTGAGAGTACATTTGAAATTTGTGCATGACAGAAGAAAAAAGAATTACTTTCCTCTTTCTTGCTATATTAGTATGTAAGACAGACATGAGTACAGTAAGATAAAATCTATTAAGGAACTCAGTTGAGAAATTATTACTATCAGTATATTTAACATCATCCTGTAATTATTAGTTTTGTAGCTTTTCTGGATTGAATCATTCCTTCATGGACAGGGAGGAGAAACTAATGATGCTCATGAATGAAAAAGAAATTTAGGGCTGTGAGGATCCTCCCTTAGGTTATGCAAGCAGTAAGCACCGACTGGAGAAGAAGAAATGGTTGGGTGATATAGCTCCCTGCAACTTGTGCATTGAGAACCCCTGCTGTCCTAAGCAATGATCTATGGTGGAGAGTGATTCTCAGCAATGGAGCTCCTTTAAGTCACAAATTATCCTGTCAACACCTTGGTTCACTGTGCTTGATTTGGATGCAATAGTTTCTGTGATCTGTTGTTTCCTATACCTGATGAGAATCAAAATAATCTCCACTGGAAAAATCATGTAACAAAATTATCTCAAGAATTACCGGACATATTTGACTGGAATTATAGAGATTAAAAAAACCTTCAACAAATAGTATTCCATAAATTTTCCATATCGTTAAATCAATAAACTTCATTTCTTACATTACTAAAAAGAAAAACAGAAATGGATATTATTTATAACTATTATCACTTGGATGTCAATACCTAAAAATTTAACAAAGAACATAAGAACAGCAGTCTGATCACAATCACAAATGTTAGTATTCTTTCAATCTTCTGAGTGAAATAGAATGGAAGTAAGAGCAAATTCCACAGAGTGAAATCATGAAGCATGAATATTTATATATCTTATCATAATTCAGCTCTTATATAACTTATTTCCATAACAAGCTTCAAAATAATTTGATCTATGAGTACTGTTAGACCATGTCAAAACCAAAGGAAAACAGATTACAGATAATGTTTGAGCATGATGCCTTTCTAAATATGATTTTCAAGGTAAAATTTGGTAAATAAATAATTTTCAATTAAAAACTCATCAGCAAATACAGCATGGTTCTGACTTCTGTTCACCTCAAAATTTGATTATATGTTTTCACATTGCAAAACTGTGTAAAGCCTGAAAAATCTGTGGCCTGTGGCAAAGCATAGAGATGGAAAATTTAGCATACTATTGATTTCCAAATCGAACTTAACTCAATCAGGCTATTAAACTTTAAAATATGAGACATTATTCAATTAGTATTTCTATGGCTATAGAAATGATAATGCATTCCCTACATTTTCCTGTCTATTATCCAAGAAGCAGACACTTTAATGAATTTGTGCTGTATATATTTATGAAATTTGCTTCTATTTATTTGCTGCTTACTGATTATACATTAATAAATATGAAAAGCAATATAAATGTATAAGAAATTGCTTTCATTTATATAGCTATGGCATGGTTGGCCTCCAAGGTGATTATTGTAGTCCTTGTTATCTGTACCTATTAAATTTCTAAACTCTTTTTACTGTTACTATTGAAAATTAATTTTTGTTTCTGCCAGTTCAGATTTTTCTCTCTTAAAACAGGAAGGAAATGCCTTTACCATGCAGCATGATGAGCATGCTTGCTATGCTGTATCATAGACCTGTGTTCTCCTCACTTTCTTCACTTTACACTGACTGTGTTGTCTAAATCAGAAACAACTATTGAAGCAGTATTGACTTATATTTGCTCAAGGCCTTTCTCCGTGCTATAGAACTGTTCTCATTTCTATAATTCTTCTCTACTTTAAAATTTATTTTTCTCTCCTTTTATCACAATTCCCTCTTTCTCTCTGAGAAATTTCTCCAGATTGTCCTTACAATTGTCTGTGAATTTCATCTTTTCTTCTTAAATTTTATTTATCCTAAATGTATTTATTGCTTTATTTTCTGTGTGTGTTTATGCACACCCATATGTCACAGCTTATAAGTAGAAGTCAAAGAATTGGTTTGGGGAGTACATTCTCTCCTTCTACCATGTGGGTGCCAGGTTTCAAACTCAGGCCAGTAATTTAACTTTTACAAATGTGTAACAATTGTTTATAATTAGCAGTTTAGTAGATTATAACACAACTAGCTATTTCCAAAGTGAAGTGATTTAATGATATTAAATGCCAAGGCCTAAAGAGAAGAAAGAATTCCCCATTAACTTTTTGATTTGTCAATACATCAGAGATGTGGAGCCAGAAAATAGAAGTTTCTATGGAAAGGTGTAATACCAACTTATCAATTTGTCTGTACCCTTAGTATGGATATATGCTTGAAAAATGAAGGAGTCCCTGAAAATATTCCTAACTAACCTCAATATTCAGTTGTGACAATTGGAGGGGAAAAACCTATTTCCTTATCATATCACAGGTCTTGAAGGAATGGACGGATCACTTTGAAAAGCAGTTTTTAGCATATCAAACACAAAGGGAGGTTAGAACTATAGATAATAGCAGTCAGGGCAGAGCATGTTTTTGAATGAGTCAACTCAAAAATAACAAGCAGGACAGTATCACAACTGTAAGCATCACTGGATCATAGTGATGTCAGTGAATACCTGTGTCAAAAATCTTAGTAAGATGAAAAAATACTGGTATGTAACTTACAACTAACTATAAGAAAACAGTATTAATAATAATTAAGAGATAAAGACATTGAAAACCATTGTTATATTGCACTAACACTTAACATGTAATAATCCAGTATTATTTTAAATAATTATCTCAGTATCAAAAGAGTTTGCCTAAGAAATGATGGGGATCAAATATAGGATTTCTGTGTGTGAGATGTGATGTCAGCTTTACTTGTCAAATTGACACAACTTAGACTCGCCTACCAGAACAATCTCAGCCATGTTTTGTTTACAGTGATTTGGTCATGGGTATATCTTTGGAGGATCATCTTAATTAGTTAATTTATGTAAGGTGACCTAGTTCACTGTAGGTAGAGACTCTTGAACTGTATAAGGCTGAAGAAATATAGCTAGAAAGAAATAAGCAAGCACACACAAATGCAGTCTTGACTGTGCAGTATGACAAGCTGTCTCAAACCCTACCACTGTAATTTCCTCAAAGGAGAGATGTGAGCCACAATCATTCTTTTCTTCTGTAAATGTCCATTTGTTAGGGCATGTAATCACAGCAACTGAAATGAAATTAAGACATTAGGCCAGAAGTGCTCTCAAGTTATAGCCTCATTTCAATACACTATGTTTAGGGACTTAAAATAGTTTTAAAATATTGTGCCCATTCAAAATGTATTCATAATTCAGTAATAACCCAAACATTGCATTTTATTTGTTCAATAGCCAATGATTAATTAGAAGTTTTAAGTAGGTATATCATTTTGGAGTCCAACTTGTTTTTAATATTTATTTATTCATTTTATGACTATGACTGTTTTGTAAGGGAAAAATTTATCATCTCTAGCATCATGGACTTTTATTTGACCACTGAATTGTATCTACACAATGCTTTCCTATATAAAGAATTTCTAAACATAACTCCTCATAATTAACGCATACTACTAGAATAAAATAAATTATGTGTACAGTCCCAAAGATTTTTTTTAATGATATGTTATCATTGTGTCAGTTATTATCATGTCTCACCACTCAGGGTCAGCCCGACGGGTTGGGGGCGAGTAGATGCAGAGTCAAGACTCAGACTCTGGGAGATTGATGGGAAGCAGTCCAAGAGCGTGTCACTGCCAACTCGTTTATTGAATAGCACAAGCTCTTATAGGCCTGAATAGCCAATGACCTTACAGAGTGGGATCCCAAATACAGCCAATAGTAAGTTTGTACCAGGTATGCAGGTTCTTTCCAGGTGCTGGTCTCACAACTATCTAGAGCAGAATGCCACCCCCACAGGAGCCATTCCTCTATTCCTCCTAGCAGGTGTCCTGCCTAGGCCCACCTTGCATTATTCCCAACAATATGTAATATAAACATGTGGGGTTTTTTTCCCCTTCTCTTGGACTCACATTTAGTACATTAAAGCACAAAGTAATGGGACATCCTAAGGTTACTTATGTAACAACTGAAGTTTTCAATGTTGTGGTGAATAATTGTAGTACATAAGAAAGCATGTTTTGGAAAAAGTTGAAATTTTGAGAAGCACTAATACACTGATTAAAGAGACTACTGAACAGAGGCAAAGGATAAGAAAGAGCCCAAGAGAGGAGGAAAGCAGGAACATGTTACCAAGAGGAAATATGGAAAGTTGGCATATTCAAAGAGGAGATGAGGAAAAGACATACAAGGACTCATGAGGAAAAAGGGGAAGAAGGAACTAAAGAGAGCAAAGGTGATAGGAGCTAGGTATTATCAAGGGAAAATAGGGCACGTAAAGTGGAGGGAGTAGGAAGTTTAGACAGGGAGAGAAACAGATGAGAGATAAAGCTTAGGTCGCATAAAAAGCCAGAGGGACATGCATTCACTCAAAAACTCCCTAAAAATATACATACGTTATCCGAACATGAGTGCATGTGTAAACCTGAAGGCTATATAACAAAGAGCACAATGACAGACAGGAGAAGCCTCCCCTCCCAGCTTTGGCCAGGGTAGTCAAAGACACATCCAAAATGATAGGATATTACTATACCCTTTATTACCTCCCAGAACTTCAATGTAAAACCATATTGCTGAACACAGGACACACTTTGGTCACAGGACTTGGAGAAATGGAGCTGGGACTAACCTTCAGACTTATACCAAGGACTAGCTTTCATAGCATCTAGAGGATACTGTGCTAAGGAAGAAAATCAATGACCAACCCAGCTGTAAAGCCTAATGATCACAAAAACAGGCAGAGCAAAGAATCTGTATTGGTGCAGCAGTGATACTTTTGTCTAGAGGATAATCAACAGCTACCTAATTGGACTTAAAACCCTCATAATGGGAGGGAACTCATGAGTGTAACTGTAAATATAGCAAAATACATGTCTATAGAAGTCAATAGATTTGACAGAAAAATCATATCTCTGTTTTATCTCTAGACAAATGAAATTTCTTACTGTATGCTAAATACGAACCCTTATATTTACAGATACTGTACACCATTAACTAAATAATCTTCTTTTTGCAACAGATGGAGGCTACTAAAGAGTTCCACAACTTGTCACACACATAGAATATATGTCTGAAAGATGCTTAGCCCTAAATAACACATCTACTGTGGAACCTCTAAACCTCTAAACTCATGGAAGATAGTGGAATGGGGGGTAGAGAGAATACTAATAAATCTCTCAACTCTTACCAACAGAGCTCCCTCACACAACAAAGTGCAATGCACACAGAAGGCTGTAACTGGCTAAGTTTTAGAGAGGAAGGGACTGCAGAGTATATGTCCTTGGATATGGCTATTATATTAAATCTCACC
Organism: Eospalax fontanierii; assembly: GCA_035773235.1. Classification (NCBI taxonomy): domain Eukaryota; kingdom Metazoa; phylum Chordata; class Mammalia; order Rodentia; family Spalacidae; genus Eospalax; species Eospalax fontanierii. The sequence goes on from CM069534.1 coordinate 21,327,571, forward strand.
CAGATACAGTTCAGGGACCTTTGGGGAAGAGGGAGCAGAAAGATTGTAAGAGTCAAGGTTGTTTCATGAACATAAGGAAATAGGCTTTAAGATCACTGGGAACTTGCTAATATGAACTTCCAACAATGGTGACAGAATGCACAAGACCAGTGCTGATCAATCAGACAAAATCTCAGCATACATGGAGGGAAATGGGCAGCAGGTCACAACTCTAGCTGAAGAACTATTGGCAACTGATTACTACTGGTGGGGGATAGTAGATCTTCTTTAAGAGATTGACTCTAAATAGGCTGTCTAGACTCAAGTGGATGAGCTTTCCTTGAGGGACGTCTGGGTATAGATACTTGACTGGATACGACTTAACATATATGACAGAATGCATGAAATACAGTGGGGAGGATATGGAGTGAAAATGGAGAAGGGGTTTACCTTTGATTAAGATTTAACATATGAAACGTGCAAAAAAGTCAATAAAATATTTTAAAAAGAGAAATGCTTCCCTTTTAATTTAGTGAAGAAATATTAGAAAATTATTTAGGTTTCCTGTGCTTCTCCAAGGTGTTTTAATTTACCAGAAAATATTAGTTGAACATTATAGCCCTGACTTGTAAATTTAGAGCAAGCTTCATTAATTAAGGTAGATGTACAAGAAATTTGAATCTATTACATTGTTGTTTTGCTTTATAAATATATGAATTTGTTAATTGAATAAATAAAAGTTCTAAAATTATTACTACATAGATGTTTTTATGTATTTCAAGTAGCATTAGAGATTTTAAATGTGTCAGTTAACAAACACTATTTTAGAAAAACAAGTTATGATTACCCACACAGATGAGAGTGCTAGTACTAAATCAATAGAGGTAGTGTGTGTGTGGTGGTTGTTACAAAGTTACTTTTTCAAATTTAGGAATTAGACAAAGAGAAGTAGTTTAATATGCTGTAGCCAAGCAGATTCCAAGCTGAAACAAACGGCAGCTTCTGTATTTGTTTTCTGTGTTCAGTCATTCAAATTTTCTGGCTTATGCTCCTGACCAGATCCCAAAATTTGATTCTGAGTGTTCCTCAAATCATATGTGATCCTTTGCTCAAGGAAAGTCTATCATTTTCTTTTCCTTTCCTTTATTGAGAAAGGGTCTCATGTGTCCCAGGTTGGCCTTGAACTTCCTTATATAGCTAAACATGACCTTGGATTCCAACTCTTTTTCCTCCACAACCCCAAAACTGTGAGAACATGCATATGTGAGTCAACCGGTCCAATTTCATGAAACAGTTTCAAATTAGTTTGTCTAGAGGTTTCTTTTACTAAATTGCTGGGGTATGTACATGAATGTGACTCTTAACAATTCCTAATTTCCAAACAATGCACATAGCAAATCTCATAACAATATTAGAAATAGAATTCTGCCAGTGGAAGTAAATAGTGAAAAATTGTATATATCCATAAACGTTGCCATTGTTTATTTCTTTCAGAACTTCATGAAAATTTTATGAGGACTCATATTAAATATAGGTACTACATATAAATTAATAAAAGATGACTTGAAATGTTTATGTTGGATCTACATTATTTTCCTTTTGTAAAGATTAATTGATGAGAGTTTTAATGCATTTAAGAAATAAAATAGATTCTTGAGACAGAAAAAAAAGTTAAATAGCATTGGTGTGATAAGGGGCATTCACTATAATATGAATTTAATGTATTTTTTTAGAAAATATTTTTTATTGAATTGTTGTTGAATTTAATATTTTTAAACAAATTGGCTGTACTTAAGTTTGTAGAGTGGCTCACTGATTTAACAGAGGCCAGACAAGATCAACATATGGATAAGGCATAGAGTGGTTTTTCTATATTTGAAAAGTGATGGTTTTCTCTCAATGCATATTAATTGCAAAAAAATGTTTTGGTGAATTATTACAGAAAAGAGTTAGTTCCCACATTCATAACTTAGCATCTTAGATAAGCTGCTGGGTTCATATCATAACATTTATTTTGAACAGACTGAATTACTGGAACCAGCTGCTTGGAGTGATCAATTTCCCTCATCTTTCCACTTCTCTTTGCTTCTATTGGCATAACTTTAAACTTTTATAATTTCTTTTTCACAGTAGAATAGCAATAATCTGGTCTCTTGATGTCTTTCTGTTGAATTCAGATACATATTAGATAACACTGAGATTGGTTCATCTGTTCATATCTCTTTTATATCCATTGCTTGCTCACCCTAGATAACATAAATATAATTATCATACACCTTAGTCAGAAATAGAAACAGATTAGTTTTTTATACTGACACTCTTTTCAGCTTCACAATGGCTTTTAGAAAGTCTTAATTGACTATCTCTTTTTATTACCATATTTATTATGTTTTGGTTCAAGTTTTCGATATTATCTTTATCATAACTTTTTTATGTGATATATTCTGAGTCAACACTAGAGCTATACTTAAGTTTCAGCACATACTACCACAATATGCGATGTCTATATTCTAGGACAGTGTTAGAAACACTCAGTACAAGATAGTGTCCTCTTCAGACAACAGCAGAAATGCACACTGAAATTGTGGACAGAATGATCATGGGAACACTTTTTCACAAGTAGGGTAATAGGTTCACATGTGGTACATCAAGGAACCAGGTGATATTTCCTCTCAAATTGTTCATTTACTTCCAGAAGAATAGCTTTCTCTTTGAGGAAACTATTCACATACAGAATGCTGTAATGATACTTAGATGACCTTCAGAGTTACTTTATACTTGAATTAATGATGCTTAACCAATATTTCTTGGTTGTAGACTATGCTTACTTGTGTTATATTCTAGATAATCTGTATGATTAAAAATCAAATTGGTAGCATGTGCTTCATCAATAAGTATAAATTAGTTTATGTCAAATAATAAGAAAATTTGTAAACAATGTCAACTGAATCATAATCAAAAGGATATTTTGAAAAAGAAACCAAACTAATAAAATAAAGGAAAAAAATCGTTTGGTTAAATCAATGGACTTTGACTACTAAGTCAACATTTGAATATTAGGTAAATGTAAAGATACAGATATGATCCAAATATGATCAAGTAAAAATGTTTAAGGATATGAGACACCTCATGCTTTTGTGGTAATTAACAATAATCATATTATTACCAGCCAATGACAATCTTTGCTTTCTTTCATAGATTCTAAGCTGTTTTTTTCAATGTTTTGTTTAAATTGCATAGCACAGTCAATGGGATTCTTTAAAATATGTCATGTGTTTCTGATTTGTTAGAATTGACTATTGTTTTCTTATTTTGTTGAGAAGAAAATTGATAGTTCTTCTGATAACATATTTTTCTAGATAAAACTGTGTTAGACAGTGCACTGTCCTTACCAATTTCTACTGTCTGAGCTCAATTCACTCTTCTTAAAGCCTATTATGCTGATATAGTCAGGTTTCCATAAGAAGCCATGTGACTCACTAGCTTGATCCTTACCATTTCATTAAAGTCTCTGCTTGTAGTTTAAAAAGCCTTTCTGGATAAATTCTGTAGCACATCCTTTGCCATGACTCATTTCTCTAAGAGTACGCTATGCTTTACTAATTTTAATACAATTTCAATATTATATGCTAGATAATTTTGTTCTTTGTATGTGTGTGCATGTACACCTAATTTGTGAGTAAGGGGTTGTCATGGGGATTAAACCCACTGCCTTAAGCATGCTTAGGTCAGTGAGATTACAATATCAGTTATTACCTCTTGGTGAACCACTGAATAATAACAACGCTAGATATTGGGTCACATTTTCTCTGTTATATTTGTAATAATATTTTCCTTTATAATTGATATCTACATCTTAATTTTGTCATGTGCTTTTGTGTTTTTAAAGTATCAGAGACATATAGACAGATAGATAAATTGATAGATATGCTGAGGCCTTGTTAAGTCTGTCAGTTCGCATCTCTCAGGAATTTTTTTATGCACTAAACATTTTTTGCTTCAAATACACTTTTATTGAATGAAGGGCTCAGTTGCATAGAAACTGATGTATGATACTACTATATTTCAACCTACATCTTCTATAAATGGGAGCTAACATTATGTGCAGTAAAATTTTATTTTTCTGAAAAGATTGATTTGTGTGTTTGTATGTATGTGTTTGTGTGTGTGTATGTGCATGGACCTAATTGTATGTATGAAAATCATAGTGCATATGCATGTACCTGTGGAGGACAGACAAGGGTGTTGAATCGCCTGAACTGGAGTTATAAGAGGCTGCAAATTACCTCGTGTTATTGTTGGGAACCAAAAATGGGCCCTCTGCTAGAGCAGTTATCACTCTTAATCAGTTATCCATATCTCCAGAAATAAGCTTAAAGTTTTCAAAATTTAATACCGTGATTCAATATAATATCACTTCATTTTTGTTTGTAGTGGGACATTAATTGTATAGAAATAAAAATGTGTTTGTTTAGTAGTAGCATGTTTATTTTTATATGACACACTTATGAATAATATACTATTGAAAAAAATCTTAAGTTATCTTCATACAATGTTAACACATATATTTGTCAAATACATGCAACTCATTTATTTAATTTACCATGACTTCTCTATTTAAAAAACAAGACACATAAAATGAAAGAAACAGGATATGACTTCTATTTAGTATAAAATGTATCCAGGAACTTTAAAATAAGCCATCTTTAAATATATGATGAAAATTAATAAATAGTTATTGGTAATAAGAATCAGAAAGTGACTACAGTTTTATAGGAAAGACTTAGAAAATTGACCTAATCTGCATTAATGACTTTTAATTAACACATGGCAAACTAACTGAGACATGTGCTCTTTTGACCTCATCTTATTTCCTTAGACCCTCAATTTGCTATTCCAGCAAAAGGTAGGGAATGAATAAAGGCATGCTTAAGAATTAATATATCAAAGTGCTGAAACAGCTCAGCAGTCTTCACTGTAAACTTGAAGACTAAGAAAAGAATTGACATTGTGTGTAGGAGATATTCTAGAAGTAGGAATGGGAAAGGAAGATTGTCTGATAAGATAAGTATAAACCCAAGCTTGTACTTCCCCAGTTGAAGAAGGAGAAAACATTTTGAATAAAATTATGAATGAAGCCTGAAGCCTGAATGGAGGACAAATTTCCACTCACAGGTCCAGCAGCTCAGTTCCAGGGAACAATTCCAAGAAACATCTTGGGGAACAGGTGTCCTCCAAGGTTGGGTTCCCCTCTTACAAAACTAAATTTAAAGAGTCAGGTTGTTTTATTCAGGCATTAACTGAAATGTGGCATGGTAATTCTGCCCAGTTTGACCTGCTATTCCAAATACAGGATATATATGGAAAGAAATGGAAAAATAAATAATGTCTGTGAGCAGAGAGGTAGCAGTAGACCTAGGAAAACCTTTACACCTTGTAACTTGGACTGGTCACCAGAGGCTAATCACATCTAGCTGATAGACCACAGGAGTTCTTATCTCTTATAATCTAGCCCTATGTTGATTTTGCAATCTGTTTTGGCCTATCCTGTTGAAACCTTGATGTGATTTAGAACCAGCAGAATTTGATAGTGTCAGCTGCACTGAAAACTGCACTTCGAAAAAAGAAGGCAAATGAAAATTTATTTTGTAACATACGTATGCCAAAAGCTGAGAAAGAATGAAGAAGGCAAATTCAGGGAACCCGTTTACTTAGAGAAGATTTAGTAAATCTGTGGACAAGTACATCCAGTGTACTGAATGGAGGAAACTTTGTGTTTAACTTTGTGGGTCATTCATATAGCACAACATTCAGGAGTACTGCCTTAGTTTTGAAAGCACACTCCATGTTTGGTAGTGTCACAAGGGCACATTTGTAGATGATTATAAATGTTGTCAGTTTCCCACAGTCCCAGAGGCAGAAAACCCTAGGGAAGTTGTGGAAGATTCAGGCAGAGTTCTTCGCTTTAGATTTTGTAACAAAGGTGAACAAACCACCTTTTTTTTTTTTTGTAATTTTTGACATGTTAGGAATGCTTTCTTCGATCTACAGTGTTCCATCAGTAAATTATAGTATGAAATACCAAGGTCTAGAAGTCAATTTATATCCCATTTTACACATGACTGTTATTTCTTTGAAAATCTAGATTAGGCTAATATTATCTGGTTGAAAATAATAATCTGAGCATCAGAATTCATTATAGTTGTAACTTCCATTTGAGGTGTCCACTAAGCATCTTCTTATCAATAACAGATAATAAGTTTGATTTTACAAATATGATTTTTCTTAGAATATAAATTCTATTTAGAACAGGACTATTTGAGATGTTTTGCGACACTAAATGGTGAAAGGGTTAATAAAATAATGTGAACCAGGATACTTATTTATGTGGCATTTACATAAGAAAACCTATCCAATGGATTTTTTTTCATTTGATTCTATATAATACATATTTCCTGACTTAAATGTTTACATGCCTAAATACAAACAGCCTATACATTATCATTGCATTTCATTGTGTTACTTATAATGTTATATCCATAAAAGAAAGAGAAAATATGAATAAACCCTCATAAAACAATAAATTATGTTGAATTATGATGTAATATTTCAAATTGTTTTCACTGTAAAAAGCAATTACATTTATATTGCTAGCATAGCAAAAGTAAAATATGTCATATTAAATTTATTTTTATCCATTTTAAATATTTAGAAAAGTCTATCATTATGTCATTTCAGAAAACAATCATTGTGAAAGCAATATTGAGTAAATAGGAACATATTCTTGAGCTCAAAAAACTATGATTCTCTATCTCATTCTTTATCTTAAATGGGAAATAGTTTAATATGCATTAATAATTTGTTAAATTTCAGTATACACGATCTTTTCTGTATATTGGATAATCCCCATTATCAAAAGAATGTACTTTTCCTGGGAAAATAAAGAAGTGTTGAGAGTACATTGATTCTTTTGTACATTTAGATTCCCTTGGTGAAAAAGACCGCCTTATGCTCCAGCTTGATGAAATAGAACTCAAATGCCATGATTTTGAGTGACAAGAAAAACATTGAAAAGATTGGAAATTTGATGAGGGCAAAATAAAATATGGGTTTGGGCAGGTTTTCATTATTATGAAATTGACTTCAAGGAGATTGATGTTTTTAGGTATTATTTTAAGTTATGTCAGCTATATTTGTGGTTAGATTTTTATAAGAATGTTTTTATTGACTCATTTTAATCAAAACTTGCTCTCACAATTTCTAAATTAATTTTAAGTAATAATTATTTAAAAATTTATGACAATGACAGATTTCAACAAAACAATATTTTTGCATTAAGGTGGTAAGGAAATTTCATTGTTCTCTTTCTGTAAGTAGTGCACTGACGTGAACATGCCGCACGGTAGGAGAGTTCACTGCTCCTGACTCACAGATGGTAAAATCCAGAAAGATAATTACTTTCTATGAAACCATATCAGGAGCACCCAGCAGAAAGGTCTCAAAAATTCTGATTAAACATATGTAGCATTGACTGTTATGTCTATTCTGCCTTTGAAAAATAATTTTCAAAGATAGTATGATTGCAACTTTCTTTCTGATGTTACGCATACATGTTACTTTATTTTTAATCATATAAATCAATATTCTAAAATACCGAGCATATGATGATTTTTCTCTCATTGATTCACCTGTAACTAACTTCCGCCCAACTCTAACTGTGGTTACACCCATCACACCCATTCACAACAGTATCTTTCACATTTTTTCAAAAAAAAAATCACATACACCAAATTTAAGTGTGTTCCTTAAAGGATTTCAACATATAGATTATTTAAATAACCTATTCAAAGACACTTTTAGGTAAATAAATATGCTCCTCAAGTATTTTGGAATGAATTCACTGTGATGACTACTGATAAAACTGTAAAATTGTTTAAAATGGTAAGTTTCCTTAGCCCAAGAACTATTGGCAAATGATAACTTCTGGGCGAAGGAGAGCTGATATTCTTTAAGAGACTCTTGATAGACTGAATTGACTCAAGTGGATGAACTTGCACCAAGGATCATCTGGTTATAAACCTATCCCTCAAGGATAGGCCTTAATATATATATATATATATATATATATATATATATATATATATATATATATATATGAAAACCAGTAGGCAGGCTATGGTGTGTTAAGATGCAAGAGGGTGTCTAAATATGATTAGAGTTTGTTGTATGAAATGCACAAAAACTCAGTAAAACATATATTAAAAATGATTAAGTTTCTAGATGTTGGTGAGGAAACACTGGGACATTTTGATTTTTTACAGTGACATAACATGCTAATATGTCAGAATGTTTGTTTGAAATTTTGTTGGAAATATTTGGGGTACTAAAAACAGAATACATACGGTAGTGTTTCAAATTTATTGTTGGAATATATGAATCATAAAATATCTGAAAATATCTCTCAGAACACTGAAATAACACCAAGGACAAACATTTTTTACTGCAGATTTTCTCCAGGATTAACTTTAGCAAAACCAGCGGGAAGGAGGAGGAGAGAAGACAAGGAGTATGTGAGTGTGTGAGTGTGTGTGTGTGTGTGTGTGTGTGCTGAACAGTCAGATTTAAACAATTCACAATTTAGTGACCAGATTTTCTAGCTATTCAGAGCTTCTAAGATTTGGAAGAGAAATTAGTCTGACACAGTTATTTGGTAACAAAAAAGCAAAATTTTGTTAGAAATGTGCTAATACATTTCTGTAATAACAATTTTGTGGAAATATCCTAAAACTATGAGAGGAATATTTATAAATGATAATACCTAGGTGTCAAAGAAAATTTGGCATGTTTTCAGTGGCATTAGATTTGTTTTTAAGACTACTCAAAAAAATAAAACAAACACCTTGGAAACTGGTGGTTCATAACTATAATCACAAATTCTAGACAAGCATCAACTATAGAGAGAATATTTCTAATAAAACCCAAATAAATGAATACATGAATAAATAATAAATTGTAAATATCAACTCGCATGGAACTCCAGGCCGATGGCTCTCTCCTGATGTCACTCTTTCTCCATGCTTTGTTCACTCACCTGCTTTGAATTTACTCTGTCTCCTCAAATGTATTTATCAGTTTTTAACATACTGTATAATTTACTTAACGACTATGTTACTTTATTTCGTTTATATATGTTAAAGTGTTTAATGCTAAATAACCTGCTGTTCATATTACTTCCAATAATACTAATGATAATGATTATTATTATTAATTGAATTTTTATGTATTTTATAACAAATTATCATCTTTTTAACCTCTCTCCTGTCCTCACCCTCCAGGCCCCCTGCTGGATTTCTCACATCCTGTCATTAGTATTAAGGCCTATTTAGTCAAGTTACTGTACTCAGAAGTCCTTAAAGCTGGGGTTAGATCATAGATTGATATTCTCCCTTAGCAGCTTGCATAGTGTCCTCCAAAACTATGAGAGCTAGCCTTCAGGAGAGGCTTCCAGATCAATTCCATCTCCATTGTTCCAAATCTTGTGTGCAAAGGTATCCTCTCTTCAGCAATTGGGTCTTTCATTTAGGTTCTGGGAGGGGATTAACTGCTGTGGCAAGAGACTGTAATTTTTGGAATTTATTTACTTTATTTCTAAGGGTCCACCACCTTTAAGATGATCAAAAAGATTATAAAATGAACAAATATTCAAAGAAGATGAACTGAATAAAATTTGCAATAAGACATCAGGGAGTCTTGCCACTTTCATATTGTTATTTCTAAATAAGCCTTCAATCTGTCTAGTATTTTCTCCCTTGTCGATCTTCTAAGAAACTATTATTTCCTTTGGGTCTATGTGCAGCAGTCTTCTATTGGTCTCCATTCTTTCATGTTTTGCAGGAACAGCAAACTTTTGAAGATCATCTTACATTAGGTCAGTTCCTAGGCTAATAGTTTTTGGGCTCTTCCCTGTTCCAAAATGGAAATGGCCCATCATGGTTCATTGTGACTGAAGACTTGGTTGGATTGAGAAAACCATAAGAATTAGTCAGTCACAACCCTGAAGTTTTCTCTGATGGTGTTGCACTTGAAAATTATCGTGAGAGTACTAACAGAATGAGGAACCTCATCCCTCCATGGAAACATCAGACCTGGTGTGGTGTAGATTAGAGGAGGAAAGGGACTGCATAAAGGAAGTTGTTCATGGGGGAGGGATGTGCTGCTCTTGAGGACCATGTCTTACCTATTGCACTCCTGTGTTCCGTTCTGCGGCTTGTCTGTTGTGATGGTGGGGTGCTTCCATATGATCTGTCATCTCCACTGCCTGGCAGGCCCGGTCACACTCCTCTGCTTGGTTTCATGTCTGCTATGAAGAGGAGTGTTCTATCTGCCGAATATGAACTGTTCTATTGTGCTTCCTCTCGGCTGTGGTGTAAGCTGCTCTATTTTTTCCTATGCTATTTTGAAAGCTGGTCTGTTCTGCTTCCTGTCTGCCATGTACTGAACTGTCTGTTCTACTCATCTTCCCGTCTGTCCTTAGAAGAACCACTTTGCCTGTCCCTGCTATTTTGTGAGCTCTGCATTGCTTCTTGCCAGCTGTAATGTGAGTTGCTCTAATCTTTTCTTTCTGTGCCATTATTTGAACAATTTTGTTCCATAAGGGCCTTCCTACTATGATTGACTCATGCCTCTGAAACTGTGAACAAAATAAACAATTTTTTATGTTCCTTATCTCATATATTTTGGCCACAGCGTCTCACTAACATGTATCTACATTTGTAAACATCAATACTGACATTAGTCTTTCCTAACTCATCCATCTCCTATTGTTCTGCTCTTTATTAACATACAACTTCTATAAATTACTTTGTTTTTTTATGCCAGACACTTTTCTTTCTAAAGACACTTTCCTTCTCTTATTTTTCTTTGTACGCTATATTTTTTTCATCTCATTGGCTTTAGATTCTTTATGTCTGTATTTCTATTAGGGGCTTAGTTATTCTCCATGGAAACTTCGCATCACTGATTCAGAACTAGGAAAAGTTGTTTTGAGAATAAAGTGGATACACAGGGATTTTTAAGTGAGTATTTGAGAATACAATGTAACATCATTTAAGTTTTACTGTCATGAGCTCTATCATTCTTTTCTTTCCTATATTCCAGTTTTTACTTCTTCACAAGTAATTTTATACAGCTCTGTTACTGTTATCATATGTAGATGAATTAAATAATTTATGACCTTTTCCATTTATAAAATCAAGCCTCAATTGAGCTTTTAAATTTTTTATAGTATAAATATTCATATCCTGATGACATTTTTGGAATACTTTAGCATGATTCCATATAAATGCTTCAAATTTTTGTATGAGGATTCAAAGCACTCTACTTACTTCTAATGTCAGGGTTTTTTTTTTAATGTAAAACATTTATGTTTTTTCAATGTCCATCTTAAAGTTTTATCTATATTTAATTTTAGATTTAAATTTATTCTATGAAGCACAAGTAATTCTTTCACTTTAAAATTTCGTTTGAATATTATTTAGTTTTAAGTGAAAATGACATCTGAAAAGTACAGAAAAGTACCACCAAATAGACATAAATTTATCTACAACTAAACTACTTAAAGAAAAAAAAACATAATGTGTTGCTAAACACTAGATTTCAGTTCATTCAGTCTGAAGATCTACAGGAGGAACTTGACTATGTGTGTGTTTTCCTATGAATACTTATATCTCTCAAGAAAAAACATTCCCCAAGTAGTATATTTCTGTCTTGGACATGAGGCAGTAAATATTAAGTAGGGCTTTCTACCTCCTCTTAAGGGCATTGTTTCATTTGGATAGAATCATGTCAAAGAATTTGAAAATATGTATGCTCTGAAATATAAATATTGAAATGAGATAGTTTGTACTTTTGTGTTATTTTATTGTATGAATAAAATATCTATGTAGAGTTGCATATTTTGAAATTTTTCATCTCTTTTTCATTTGAAATCTGGAAAAATGAAGAAAATTATACTAGGAGATTAAGATAGACCTTGTTTTTATCTGTTCTCTGTTTGAATTGTGCTACATTTCACAATATAAATGCATTCATGTTTTCATTGAATACAGTTCATTTTAAGGAGTATATTTCTATTAAGAAAAAAAAAGATCAGTATTTCAAAAACAACAACTAAAAAAATCCAACTTAAAACTTACAACAAAAGCATGCCTTTACTGTGTATGAATTCAGTCAATGAATGCTGACTGAGGACCAATATTTGAGATATCATTTAGAGTATATTGGCATATTTTAAAACAAATACAACTCAAGTAAACATAAAACAATTTTAGCATATATAAACTCACCATACTGTCAGACATAGAAATGTATTATAGAAATTAATTGTTTCATTTTATCATCTCACGAACAAAATATGATTGAACAATAATATTGAATTTTTATATTTAGCTCAGTTGGCAAGAAAATATGCTTTGTTGACAGCTAAACAATATTATGACATGTTTATGACTCAACAATGAGAACCAATTTGAGGCTGATAGAAATGTAGAGTAGTCTGCAAGGACACATAAGTCATACTGCATGTTGATATTTTCAGATTCAGTATAGTTTATTTTACATCCCAGGAAAACCAAGAGTTCATCTATCACCTGCTTAATTGTCTGTGGCAAACATTCAGACCCATAGAGTGCTGAAAGTATACCATCAGCATAGGGCATCAAGCAGGCTATTTGTATCCACACATCCTCTCCTTTTATGCACAAAAGGCTGCAATCATAAGGCAGTAGTCAAAATGGGAAAATACTATGACAAAGTGCTGATGGTATTAATGCTCCTTCTGCCAGAACATAGTATGTTATTGTTTATCTTTGGTTTCAATGCATAAATTAAAATCTCATTCCATAAATTATTAATTATGCTAGATTTTCAAGGCTGATTCATTTTTTGTACTCAGCTTATTAAATAATAAACTATAGTAACTGAAAAGAAAAATCTAAGAACTTCACATATTACCTAGAGTTTTATCTTGTGTTTATTTAATCACATAAAGAAGAGCTGGGTACAGTGGTGTAATTCTTTAAGCTCAGTAATCTAGAGGCAGAGGGAGGTGGATCTCTGTGTGTTCGGGGCCAGCCTGATCTACATATCAAGTTCTAGGCTAGCCGAAGCTGCAGGGAGACCATGTCTCAAAAAGATTTAAAATAAAAAAGAAGTCATGAGTACTTTCATGAACATATGACATGTACAACATAGAGACACACAATCAATTGATGAATTAATTAATGAATGAGTACATAAATAAAATAAGACTGTTTCTGAAGTCACAACACACATGAGTAGTAGAACAAAGAAAAAAAATAAATCAAACTGGTACTGGAAGCCTTCATAGTACAAGAATACGCTATAAATGCTACTGCCAGATAAAGGTAAACATCAACCTCACCCAGTTGTGAACTCTACCACCTGTAATAATATCTGGGCTGGAAAGACACAATAATAGGATAAATATTACTATAATAGCATAAATATTATGTCAGCAACCAACTATCTTTTGATTATATTTAAGTCAAACTAGTAGATGGACATGATACCTGACATTGTTAGTGCCAAGAACCTGTGGCTAGACAGTTCACAGGCCTTACAGGCCTTAAGGGAGAACCTACTACCATAATTCCGGTAAAAGAAAATAATATGAAACTGACCTCTACTGACTTATTATTAAACCAGGAGATTAGTGCATCTCTCAGATCACACCAGAGAAACATTTTTCTTGAAGCAGACAGCAATTAATAGAGAGGAACACAGCTCATGAAAGTGCAGAGAATAAGAGACTGCAGCATGATCACGCCTTAATAGGACAACTATACCAGACCCTATATTCCAAAGACTCAGGATCATTGCAGAGTGAGGGGAAAGAGAGAGAAAGAGAAGAACTTATTCTCCTGAAACCACAGGTACTTGAACATGTGAACCCAAAGCATTGGCGATAGCATGCGCAGGACCTGCACAGGGCTAGCGTGCAAGCCCAGATAGGAACAAAACCCAGCGTGGAAAAGAAAGTTGGGCAAGATGCCCTAGCTCTCTCATAGGATATATTGGCAACTGAAAGTTTGAGATTCGGAGACCAGTTTATTTAAGGGTACCTGGTACGTTGTACAGATTCTGAGAGATATACTCAGAGTCAAGAACCTTTGAACAAAGATTGGACTCCATAAGCTTTAAAAACAAACAAAAAGAAAAAATAATAAAGACAACATGAAGTTGGGGCAGGTAGGATAAGGGGAGAGTTGAGGTAGACTTCAGAATGTGATAAAACTGCACTGTATTAGATTCTTGAAGAATATATATATATATATATATATATATATATAATTTAAAAAATATCTACAGTCTTTCCTCTTTCTTTTTTCTGAAATCCTAAGTGATGACCCTTTGTTGTACTGATTCTAACTTTATTTACATAATTAGTATTGGGAAATACATAGGAATGTGGTGAAGAGTATAATTATTTCATTTAAATATTTATTACATTTTGTTGAGTTTCTACCTTAACTTTTCCATTTCATTTTTTAGAATTCCCTTATGAAAATGTGTCATGGCATTTCTGTTCATTTTTTCATGTGGAAAATTCTAACTTGTGCTCTTGATTCTCTCTTAATCCCTCATCATTTTATATGTTGCCAGGTTGATTTTGTCTTTGAGGTGAAACTTAAAGGCTGTTTCCATTTGCTTTTAAGTTGCTTCACTTGTTCAGAGAACAGAATTTCTTTTGTATGATTTGAAAGTCATGCTTGAAGCCCAGGTTTAGCTTTATTTTAAGTAATCCCAGCAATTATTCAGTACCTCAGTCCAGACAGACTTTGAATCAAATTTTTATAGGCTTTGTGTTTTTCTCTCCATCAGCATAGGACTCCAAATTATAGTGCTGAATATAATCTTTCCCAAGATTTTACAAAAATGTTAGATCTTTTAAAAGAAATACTATTCAAGATATTAGAGAAAAGGGGTCAGGTGTATTATTTAAGTGTACAAGATATTAGAAACATGGAATACAGTAATGAGATCAGGCAGGCAGTAAGAGAGATTATGTTATGCAAAATGCATGAGGTGGATTATTTCAAAGGGGATCATGGGTGTCAGCAAATAGAAAAGAACTAGAAAATCCTTAGATAAAAGAGTTTCTTCTAAACTAACAGAACTCATGGTGAAGGCAAGCCAGCTTGATTATTTATCAGGAATTGTCAGATATCAGGAGGGAAGGAATGTTAACAGAAATGCCTCGGAATGGTAGTTTTGAAAACAGTTTCCACAAAACCATAGAGGGTAGCCATAGGAAACTTCTGATGAAGAAGTTGTCAGGAGCCTGAATAAAGTTGTTAGTATATATGGTCTTTTACCCTTAAGTTATTTATATGGATATCTTTTGGAAATGTTGCTTGCACATTAGTATTTTATTTTACTTGTTTGATGAAATAATAAGATTATTTTCCTTATAAATTTTGTATGTGTGAAGCAAGGTCATTTTTTGTTCTTTCCCTTTTTCATGACCATCTTATTTCATTCCCTGAATCCCTGAGATTTATACCAGAAGGTTAGATGTAGTCCCTTTATTAATTGCTGAAAATAACATGTCAGTTGTTCCCTACTTGAGCTCTATTGATGGCATTCTTTGGCATTTAAGGAAACGAAATTAGTGAGAAATTAGTGTACTATTCCTCCCTCAAAGTCCTTCTCTAAATGTCTTTTGAAAACAACAACAACAACATATGGAAAAATACCAATAAAGAAAGCTCTTTTTTAAAAAAAACTATTTTCTTTAATATTCTTATTTTATGTTTATGAGTGTACTGCCTATATGTCATGTGAATGCACTCATATCATGTAACTCCTAAGGCGGTCAGAGAGGGAGTCTGATCCTCTGGAACAGGAGGCAGAGATAGCTCTTAGTTCCCATGTGGGTCCTGCAATCCGAACCTGGATCCTCTCCAAGAGCAACCCCTGCTCTTAATTTCTAAGCCATGTCTCCCTTCCCTAAAAGAAAAAAAAACCTTCTTAAAGTATATACATATACATAAAAAGAGATTAAAAGTGTTAAATTTTAAATGAGGGACATTGTTCCTACAAGACACCATAGGCTAGGAAAGTAAAAGCCAAATTCCAGGAACAGACTGTCTTGTGAAACTGTTCACTAGGGGTCCTGGAGATTGTTACTAATGCTGACCATTACCAGAACTTGACAGTAAGATTCTGTCATTGAAGACACTACATACATGCCTTTAGAACTAAGGAGACATGAAGCTGGTACTGACTTCAAAACTTCATCTCCTCTAACTTTTACAATGCTATGTGATCCTAGACATGTAACTAGAAGAGAAATTTAATCATCAAACTTATTCAGCTGTGAATCTTGTGAGCTACATGTGACCTGGCAAGATGTGTCCACTGTTGCAAAGTAGTGTGAATATTATGAAGGTAACCAACCATGTTCTGACTGGATTTAAGGTCCCATTCATAAGATGCAGCCGATACCAGACACTGATATTAGACTTATGCATCTGTGGCTAGACAGGTTACAGGTCATAGGGGAGAATCTAACACTAATATTCAGTTGAATAGATACAGTATTAAAGTGAATCTTAATAAATTATGGCAGCCATGGGGATTAACACAGAGACCCACACTGTATGATATGCAGAGAACAGGAGACTTCAGAGTGATTATCCCAGAATCAGACACTTGTATCAAACTTTTGCCTCCCAAGGTTCTGGGAGCAGTTGGAAGAGAAGAAATGGCGAAACATTGTAAGAGCTTGTAGATAACCACAATGAAAGAGAGTTTTCCACACCTGGACATTTACTCTTATGAATTCACAGCAATGGTGTTAGCATGTTAAGTCCCATGTAACCTCATGCCAGATAAAATCCCAGTATAGATGTGGGCAAGTGGGTAAGATACTCTAACCCTGAGAAACGCTTAACAACCAATGGTTGCTGGGATGGTGACAGTCATTCTTATTTAAGGCAGATTGATTAGGCTCCAGTGGATAATTCTGAAGGACATTTGAGGCATAAATTTAACTATATTGGCATATATATATATATATATATGCACATAAAATTGGATGGAGGATAATAAGGCTGTGTAGATAGTAGATGAATCTAAATATGATCAAAATGTATTATATGGAATTTACAAAATAAAAACAAATACTAATAGAGGATATGAAGTTGGTGGTAGTGTGGTAAGGATGGAGAGTGGGAAGGGACTCTAAATATGAGCAAAAATAATTGTATGAAAATATTTAATAAATACTAATCAGAAATATTTAAAATAAAGTAAAAATGAGCTCTACTGAAACATTCTAAACCATTAAACACAAAGAAAGAAGAAAAAGAAAAACAAAAGCCAGAATCTAACATTTACAAAATTTGCAAGTGAAATTTATCTAGTCATTCCTTTCAGCGTCTTCAGTTGTTTATTTTATGGACAGGGCATCAAGAGAAGGAACATTTTCCATCCTTTACATAAAAGAATAAATATTAACCGAGTTCTGAGGGGATTTTTCTATGATATTAGCTTCTCCTTATGAAGAAGTTAAATGAAATAGATAGAACTGGAGCATTAAATCCATAAAGTTTCTTTCATACACAGGCACAAGTTATTCTTTTAACAAGAACCTGTTCCTTTTTCTATGTTGAATTTAGGACATGGAATAGATCTTGGAGCAGACTGTCCTACATTCATGACTACTAAATGCTTTTGGAAAGACTTCTAGAATTCTCAAACAGATCTTTTAAACCAAGGCATACTATAAAATACTATAAATTTGTTTGTGTAATATTTTCAATTGAGAGCCTGTAGTTTTTGCTTGGCTGGGACTGAAAAATCAGTTGTAATTAACAACAGCAACAAAGCAACAAATACTATTATTACAGTGAAATCTTCTGGGAAGTGTTTCCTTAATATCCACACAGAGAAGCTCTGGTTCAGAGGGGGCCTGCGGCTCCATTTCAAGGTGGAAGCAGGGTTTGGTAATGTGTACAAGTTTCCTACATAGTACTGGTTTTGAAGGCATGAAGGGGGTCATGGAGAGCAACTGAGGCTTGGAACTGCAAGAAACCAGGAAAAACCATTTGTGAAAATGAGACCTCAGTTGCAATGAAGATCCCCAGAACTGGAGATGTCATGGAAAGAATCTGAGACTTGGCAGATTGAGAGGCCAAGATAGCCCACTGGTGAAGGTGCAGCCTCAGTTACAATGGAGAACGCAACATACTGGAGATGCCAAGACCATTGGATGAACACCAGTGGCCCGTGTGGAGTATAGATGGTTTAAGATTATGAGACAAATTCTGTATGCTGTGGGTGCTATAGTCAGAGAAGTGGAACTACCAAGCCCTTTGGAGCCAGAAGATCATGAGTGCATCTATGATGTCAGATATTGAGCTATATTGCTAGATTTTAGTTTTTCTTAACTGCATCCAGTTCCTCCCTTTTGAAATAAGACAGTATCCAACTTGCTTTGGATTTTACAATAACCCACATTTAAGATACTTTTTAAATAGACTTTAAACTTTAGAGTGTTGGAATTTTTAGAAATGTTTTATATTGTAATACGAATATTAACATGAAATCTTGGGGATAAGAAATTGAAAAGTTATGTTTAATGGTCGTATTTTTCTATATCAAGATGACAAATATCAATTGTGCTGGATAGCTTCAGTAATCAACTTGACACACATGAGTAGAGGGAGCATCAATTGAGGAATTCTCTCCATTAGACTGGTTAGCAGTCATGTTTGTAGGAAATTTTCTTAATTGTTCACTGATGTTGGAGTGTTCATCACACTGTGGGAAAGTGCCATCCCTGGGAATGTGGAATAAAAAAATTGAGCTGAGCACAGTCCATAAGAGCAAGCCAGCAAAGAACATTCCTTCATGATCTGTGCTTCAACTTCTGCCTTCAGGTTATTGTCCTGAGTTCCTGCACTGATTTCTCTCAGGGATGAACTATGACCTGGAAGACAGGAGGTAAAATAAATGCTTTCCTTTCTAATGTGACTTTGGTCAGAATTTCTATCCCAGAATTGAAGAGTAAATAGACACAATGTCAAAACAAAATGAAATTTTTTTTTTAAAATGGGTTTAGTGTTGCATACGGGGAGCAGATGCTTGCAAATCTATATGAAATTGAGGTTAGCCTGATCTACATAGCAAGTTACATGCCACTTGGCACTACAGGTAGACACTGTCTCAAAAAAAAAAATTTAAAAACAACAAAAACCAAACCACAAAACACTTCAAAATTCTACTTCACTCATATACATATCTTGAAATTATTTTGAAAACTATATTAATATAATATTCAATCACACATTAACTTTATACAATGAATAGAAATTTTATTTACACACAAATTTAACTGAAAATGTAGTTCAAAAAGATAATATAGTTAAAAAAACCTCACTTCAGTGTATGTGAAAAATGTATTTGCACTGTCCAACATGTAGGACAAAACAGAATTCCAGTGACAAGGAGGAGAATGGAGATTATACAAAAGTCTATTGCTAACATTGTGCTTCACGGTGAGAGCACAAACAGTTTTCTTTTATAATCAGGTTACAGTAAGTGTGAAAAGGAAAATAAAGAAAAGAACAGAAAACAAACCTGTGGGAAAAAACCAACATGCTATGAAGAAGAAAAAAGTTTCACACGCAGTTTTTAAACAGAAAATGTAACAGTGCATAAAAGGCTACTGAATTGACGAAGTTAGCAGTTTTAAGGCTATCACATCTTTAAAGATCAATTGTGTTTAGGTATACCATGTACAAAAATGTAAATTCAAAGTTAATCACTTTTTATATAGAATGCCATAAGAAATAGCTACTTAGAGGATTAATATAAATATATAATACTTTTATATGAAAATAATTATTTCTGAGAGTAGTTAAGAAAATCTGCTTAAATGGGAAGTAAAACTGAGAGTCTCATTGTTGCTATATCAGTTCTGTTCAGATTCATCTACAGATTTAATGTCTCCAATAAATATAGAACTATAGGTTTTTTTTTTCTTTTAGCAGCAATCTGTCCCAAATGTTTATATGGAAATATAAAAGGCATAAAAATAGCTGCCCTAAAATGAGGGCAAGAATAGTCGGACTTATGCTCACTGAATCCAATATGGACTCCCCTCCCCCCGAAAAAAAAAAATCAACGGATACTCATGGGAGCAACACATAGTGCAGTAAAATTGCAGAAAAAAGAAAAAGGTTCAGAAGTGATCTAAACATATTAATCTCATTAATTTACTGACAAATGCGTGAAGGAAAGATAAAGAAAATTAACTGAGAAATATGTAATAAAATTGGAATTCATTTATACTGAAAGTCTCATATATTCTATGAATATAGATTAACATGTACTAATATGTTATATATACAAGTGAAGTTATTGTGTGGTCAGGACTCCACTAGAGAATAACTAGCAAGTAACCAAGCAGTAAGGGGATTGGTGAAAGAGAAGGGAGAATACAGGAAGCAGAGAGATGAGAAGGGAGGAGAAGAGAGGGGAGGGGAGCGATGGGGGAGAAGGAGTTATTGAAAAGTTTTATCATTGAGGATATTAATATGAATGGGGAGGTTAAGGGATGTGATACTTGACTTTGTTCATAGGCAGAAGATTTTCTTCTTCAGAAAGATCAATGACTAGCCAGCTGAACAATAAAATAATCAACCTGATACAATAACTCATGTCAATGTTAAGAGAAAATAATGTAATCAAACATTTTTTCTTTATTGAATCATTATGTATTTCATCAGAACATCTCAATCTTAATCATCCCTTTACTCCCTTCCCCACTGGCACACCCCAGCCCCCAATGGGAATCCATACATTCTTTCCTCTATGTTTAAGGTATATCGTGTTGTTACTGTCCCCAAATGACCTCGGTGCAGGCCCAAACACTAAGGTCTAGTCAGCCTACCAAGAGTTCCTTACTTTAGGAGGACCAGCTCATTCTCACCTAAGAGTAATGAGCTGCCAATATTTCTTCAGCAAAGGTTGGGGTCTGTTGCCCATTTCCCCATTTCCATACTGGGTTTTTCGTCTACTTGGGTTTGCGTGAGTCTTGAGGAGGCAGAAACAATTGCTGTAGGTTCATAAGAGCTTGCAGCACTCCACTTCCGTATGGTCACATACCTCCTCACTGCCTCTTATAATTTTCTGCCTCATCTTCCCAAATGTACCCTAAGCTCTGTGGGTGAATGAAACTTAATGAAAGAGTACTATTCAGGGACACACACTCTACATATTCCTAATTACCATGATTTAGCCATTTGTGAACTTTTGTGTTACTGACTCGTTGTTGCATGAGGGAGCTTCATTAATGAGAGTTGAGAGATTCATTAGTGACTTCTAGACAACTTGTTCTTTATTGCATGAGTCTTGGGTGTAGATGTGTTGCTTAGGCATGGAAAATTCACAGTCATGTCTGTGTGTAACCAGCTGCATTACTGTGTATTAGTCTCCAGCTGGTGCTAAAGAAGCTTCTTTGATGAGTGGTGACTGGGATACTTGACAGTACTCATAAGGATACATATTTGTCATTTAAAAGAAGTTACATTACCCTAGGGATGTGAGAGCCTTGGAGATTTATCTTGATGATGCTCTGTAGGCTTTCAGCTAAAATGTAACACTATAAATTTTCCAAAAGGAAACACAGAGAGTCTAAGAAATCACGGGATCAGGAAAACTTTCTTAGATATAATGATAAAATTGCAATTAAATATTTAAAAAAATAAGTTGAGAAAATGGATATTAGTAAATTGAAGAAATTCTAAATTTGAAATTACATTGGAAATAAATTGAAAATAATTCCATATAAAGTAGATTTGCAGATCATATGTATTTAAAAATGTGAGCCTCATTAATATAAGACACTTGCTAAAGGCAATAATAATAAAATAAACAAGAAAACACAATTGGGCAAAAGATTTGAAGAAGTTCTTCATGAAAGAAGAAATACAAATAACACACACATTTAGAAGTACTAAAAAGAATAAGTTTTTATATAATGAATTCTAAATCTATAATAAATTATCCATTTGTATTTAGAACATGAGCAGAAATCATAAATAACGTTTTTTAAACGGCATAATGACAGTTGCATATAGTTCCAGTATCCTGTGTTATGAGGCAGGAAGATTATGTCATAAAATTTTGAGTCTCAAACCAACCTAGAGAGCAAAGCACCATCTTAAAAGCAAATAATGTTAATAGTACTAAGAAATCATATATTTGGGACTGGAGAAATGGCTCCAGTTAAGAGCCATTTAAAAGATCTGGCAGTTCTTGCAGACGATCAGGGTTCAATTCCCAACACCCGTGGCAGCAAACAATCAAAACTTCAGTTACAGGGAATCCAGTGTCCTATTCTGAACTCTGCAGGCATTGCGTTAAATGGATGCACTCAGATGCATGCCAGAGATACACTTCTACACATAAAATGAAATCAATGAAGTATTTTTTACAAA
Source organism: Eospalax fontanierii (assembly GCA_035773235.1). Classification (NCBI taxonomy): domain Eukaryota; kingdom Metazoa; phylum Chordata; class Mammalia; order Rodentia; family Spalacidae; genus Eospalax; species Eospalax fontanierii. The sequence continues at coordinate 21,350,079 of CM069534.1, forward strand.
GAAAGCATATCTACAACAATGATAAAATCAGGGAACATTATGTTCATTGAGAGAAAACAAGAACATATCAAATAGTTTTATTATTGCACAAGAAATGGCTCAGTCAGTAAAGTTTTTGCTATGCATGAATGAGTATCTTATTTTCAATGCCCAACACCTAAAATGCTGTGAGATTTGATGGTGAGCACCTGTAACCCCAGCTGTGGGAGCATTAAGGTAAGGGAATTTTGCTCACTGATCACTCAGTCAGGCAAATCAGAGATCTCTGGATTCTGTGAGTGACACTTTCTCATACAAGAAGGTAAAACTTACTCAGGAAGCTATGGAATGTTGACATGTTGTAGCACAGGCAAGCATACACACACACATACACAAAGATACACACACACAAAATGCAGTTTTTAAATAAATAAAATCCACCTCTCTTACAAGTGATCACATCTGGCTTTCATAAGAGTGAAAAGATATGTTCAGATTAATATTCAAAAGGATGCTTAAAGAAATTTATTTGCAATAGTCACAATTAAGGAAAATGTAAATTATTCATAAATAAATAAATAAAATGTGACTTACTGGTTTTACTGAATAAAAGTTAAGAATATAAATTGTTAATATTTGAAGCTATATTGATGTGTCTCCAAACAATTTGTCTGAGTGAAATCAGTTTCAGTAATTATACCTACTATGCCAATTAACTTTTAGAAAATACATATTATTTTACAGTGACCAAAATCAAACTGTCAGTTGCCTGGAATGAAGGGGAGGTAACCACTGGAAAGTGATGAAAAGGCTCAGGGAAAAGGAATGTTGAGAATTCATGGATAAGAAATTTTCATTTGACATGTACACAATGCTTTTATGGTCTCAGTTGGTTGCAAAAGATTTTCACATCGAAATCTCACTTATAAATTTTAAATATTTTCAACTCATGACATACCCATTATTTTTAATAAAGTTTCACAAAGAAGTAATGTGATGAGAGAAAATAAGAATAAACAATTATGGTTTTCATCAGTCAATCTTTCTAAAGGCTCTCTAACTCTTGAGATCCAACAAAACTGTACATTGCAGCCTGCACAGCCACTGGAAAGAGACTGAACATGAGGGACCTGGTATACTTTCACTCTCCTGCTCATCATGATGCTGATTTAGCCACCTTGAATTTGTTTTTCTAATTTTAATATATGAAAAAATCCATCACAAAGTACTGCTAAAAGATGGAATACTTTGAATAAAACTTCTGGCTCACAGTTTCTGTAGTATATTTTATTCCAGTTCTGCCTTTCAAATGCGATAAGCAATTTTAATTATTTGTTGATGATACTCTCATGATTTGGTTTCCTTCCAAATACTGTTCTATAATCCATAAAGAATGTCTGCCCAATTTCAATGTGTCTATTTCGGTTATATGCCATCATCCAACTAAAAAAGATTAATGAAATCTTCTGCTTTTCCTCTCTGAGGAAATGTAAGCTTAGGAATGGAAATTTTATGTGGGTAAATACAATGCATTTAAAAACTGAAACACACTTGAGTTTATTTAGTTGAAATTTATTTTTATTATTTTGAAAAGAATTGTTCCCTTCCTCATCCCACACCAAATTCAATCTCCTGTGCAGTTAGTGTTGCAGTTAAGCAGGAAATTGCAATAATTGTTACATGAAAAAACTTACCAATTGTCATACTAACCTTATGGAAGTAATGCTCTGAATTTAGAAATTCTAATAGAATTGTTATTTATAAGTGTGTAAATGATATTTATGTGATATAAACAATTGCAATAGCTAATATTTCAGATAAGTATAGGTAGTTTGAATGGATTCTATACAGTTTGAATTTTTTGCATTGAAAGAAATAAAACTCATTCTTTTGGTCATATTGATATGAAATCCTGACAATAAAATTTTCAAAGGAAATATGATCTAGTTAGTGAATAATTTGCATTCTTTTTATTTGCTTCAATAAAATGCACCATTTCAATCCCCAATGGATTACTTTCAACAGAAAACTGTCATCTAAAGCAGGAATATAAAGTAGTTCTGAATAATTCTTAACTGAAAATTCTTAAAACCAAAAGTTTGTGTGTAAATTAAAGGCTGTAAGGTGCATGATACTCCAAACAAGTTCTGAAATATTTAACTGCTGCTGGTAATAATTTATGAAGTAGGTATGTAGACATTTGTCTGATAGATCTGAGGTGCATGTTAATGGGGTGCAATGAAGACTGATAGTTTCATTCGGGTACCACTGAGCAGACAGCCGCCTCCTCAGACACTTTGCAGCCAATGCCCATCAATCTCCCAGTGATGGCTGTTCAGATTAGACAACAAGGCACACTTCTGTGAATCTTAAAAGGCCATTTCTGTCTCTTGTGAAGTTGTTTAACTTTGTTTTCATTTTATGCATCCTGGCTGATCTCTAACACACAATGTATTTGACAGATCAATCTTTATGAAATACCTAGGAAAGAATGATCTTTATGGAAACATAAATTAAAAAACTCACTGAATAAACTCACTTTGGCATTAACTCAAGGAACGATAAAATTGTATGTATTATTTAATACTTCGTTCATATATTTTTATAAGCAGATGCACATTTTTGTGACAGTATTTGATTTGTTACAATTTAGATTGTGATCCCAGTCAGGAGGAAGGAATTTAGAGAACCATGTTTAATTATCTGGGAGCCAATTTACATGATATAGAAAGCAAGCATTCAAAATTAAGAGTCCCTGAGAAAAACAGAATGTTTATGGGCAGTCAATAGAATAAAGGCTTGCTATGTTGAAAATTTCATCCAAATGCATTCTGACATCCTTCATTCTGTGTTATCAGTCACATGACACAATGTATAGGGTCTATGTTTCCCAGAAGTGACATGTTCATAGGATTAGTAAAACTGCATGTTGCATAAATTTATTCTCCATGCCTTAGCGGGTGGGATCTGGTTAATCTAGCTGGATAAAACAGAAAATGATCTTCCATTTAGAATGATTTATTTATCTACAAAGTTACAAAGTCTCTGGAGATGCGCACCCCAATTGCCCACGAAAGTTTGGGATGCATGCCTGCTTGCCTGCAAAAGTTTGTTACTGCCAGCGGCCAGCCCAATAAAGTTTGCAACAGCTGCGCACCGGGCTCAGGTCTTTCAGTTCATTTTACTCACGAGCTCCATGGAATGGCCGGGGTGTGGCACGCTGCCTCCTGGGTTCGTGGGCCCGGGTCCTGGGCATTTTTCTTCCCACGTGGATCTTAGCTACCTCTGCTTCTCTCCCCAGTTCGGGGCCATGTTCCTTCCTCCTACTCTCCCGCCTCCCTCCTCCCTCATTGGTCAGAGGGCGGGACTTGCCACAGAATGAACCAATAAGAAACAAAGAGTTTCCTCTCTTGAGAGGGACAGACTTCCAAATGTGATTGACATCCCACTAACCAATGAATTAAGAGGGGATGTCCAGCAGAAGCACAGGGAAGGCTGGGAAGGGCAGAGGTGGGTGCAACTCCAGGGTTCTATCTTGGTCATGTGATCCAGAGGTCCTGGGGACTTATGATCAAAATGCAAGCTCTGCCATACGCAATATACGTCTCTCTCCTCGGGGATGAATCATTTGTAAGTAACACGGGAATAAATTTATTTCTTGAAATATATAGACTAAAAGCCATTGTACCCAACCTGGATCTGTTGAAAAAAACAGCTGATCCTAATAAAAAGGAATTTTCCTTGGTATGTTAGATCTTTTATGTGTATATAATGTGAACTTGAGTGTTTTACAGGTAAGAAACCCAGTTGGGAGACTTCAAGTACATCTGAAGAAACAAGAATGAAATGTGACTTCTATAGGGTACAAGGATAAAGTAAAGCTGTGAAATTCTGAGAGCTCTATGGGCCTAGGCCTATAAATGCTAAAGAGTAAAAGGATACTTTATATAATTGTTAACTAGCAATTTTGGTGTCAGGTGTGGGTTGCTCCCCCTATGAACTGTTCACCAAGAGAGACTTGAAAGCCCTCTTCGATCAAAACAAAAGGCAATTGCCACATTATAATTCTGGTTGCACACTGGAAGTGGACAGTAAGGCCGAATTACTGAAGATGTGACATGGTTTGAGCATGGAAAGAGAGATCTAGTGGGGACAGTGCTGAAAACTCCCCACAAATGGATGGTTGGCTTTCAGGATGCTAGAGGGTGCTATTTAGGTCACTATGGGAGAATGGTCCAGAAAAGCTCTGCTTAAGGACAGATCTTGTGTGCTTCACAGTGTAATACAGGTGTAATACAGGCTTGGCTGGTATGTGCACTTCCAGCATATTTAAAATTGGATTCAGGGCCCACTCTTCAGGGAGGGCACACACACACATCTGATACTAAGGAAAGAACGTTGACCCCCAGTGGTGAAAGGGAGAGTTATTAGGCCCCCATAAAGAAGCTACAGTAATTGTTTGCAAGATAAATATGATGTGCCTGCTTAGGTATTGCCTACGCACTTGTATTTACAACCATAGGTTAGGTCATTTAGAATTTGTGTGGATGTTACTTTTGTTGTTGTTGATTTTTGCTTTACAATTGTGGTTTTACAGTAGAAGGAGCATCACTGAAGCAAGATGATAACCCAGACCACAGTGGAAAGAACATCATCCTATACCTGTTATTCCCTCCCCAAACCCCTTGCTCTTGTGGCTCATGGACTATTATGGAAGAAAATGGCAGAAAGTGTTGTAGGAGCCAGAGGGTAAAAGGGGTGGGGAGTTGAACAAAGCCATAGTTTGTTCTCGGCTGCAAGGGACAGGCTTCCAAATGTGATTGACTGCCAATAAACCAATGACTTAAGAGGGGAGGTCTATCAGAAACACAGGGAACGGGAGTGGTGGGCACAGCTCCAGGGCTCCATCTTGGGCACGTGTTGCAGAGGTCTGGGGGAACTTATCATCAAAATGCAGGCTTTGCCAAATGAAATCTCTGTCTCTCTCCCAGGGGATGAATCATTTGTAAATAGCCCAGAACAAATTTATTTCTTGAAAGGAGCATTCTCTGTCTGCTCTATTGGTTCAAACCTAGGAGTGGAGGGGGTGGGGCTGCAGGCCACGTCCCACAGTGAGAGAATTCATGATACCTATATACATATATTTTGGGCATAATGCAAGTTGGGCCTAGCCAGGCCACCTGCCAGGAGAAAAAGAGGAATGGCTTCCGTGGTCTCTGCTCTGGCTAGTCATGAAAACAGCCTCTGCCCAGAACCTGGAAAAGACCTCATACATCTGGGAAAAAAATTATGATTGGCTGTAGTCAGGACCCCATCCCGTAAGGCCATTGGCTAACCAGACCTATAAGACCCTCTGCTCTTTCTTGAATAAATGAGTTTGTAACAGATTACCAATTCAGGCTTCCTGCTCAGCTCCCAGAGACGGTGTCTTGATTCTGTGTCTACTCTCCCCCTCCCTCACTGCAGAGACCCTTCAGTCCCCCTCGGGCTTATACCAAGTGCTGGGACCCCCAACAACTGGCACCTGAACAGGGACTCCACCCCCCCTCAGCGTTGGTGAGATGCCCCCATTTTGATTGTCACTGAGTAGGCTACCGGTGTTTGTGTGCAGATGGTCCTTCAGGGTGGACAGGTGTTGGGCCTCCAGGGCTGCAGCAGCTCCAGCACGCCCTTTAAGGGCAGGTTTGCAGTTCCCCATGGGGCCGACTGCAGCTGTCAGTTTGGGAGATGGAGGCGTGGCAGGCGCCGCCAATGATTGCCTTCTCCCAGGCGGCTGCCCTGGCCAACACCCTCTCCCGGGGCTGCCCCTGGCGATCCGCCCTCCCCCACTCCTGAGCCCTTGAGGATCGACCCCTCCCGGGCTGCTGATCTCCGTGCAAGGCCGGCCTCCCACCCCGTGGGGCCAACCCCCCCCCCCCGTCAAGTCTGTGGTGCGACGCAGCCCCCAGGCAAAATGGCGCCGCTTTCCAGCACCCAGGCTGCAGCGTGGCTCGGCAGCTCCAGGCAGGGCAGGTCGCAGGCTGCTGGGAGCCAGTGATGGTGGCGCACACCTGTAGGATAAGCTGATGGAGGCAGAGGCAGGAGGATCTGTGAGTTTGAGGCCAGACTGCGTGACACTGACAGGTGTTCTCACACAACGCACTGGGAGCTGAAGATTGACGTGGCCACGGCCAGACTTCTAACGGTTTCCAACTGTCAAACCAACCATCATCAGCCGTTTAGAATGCAGCTGTCAGAGTCTCACCCGAGTCTGACAGCCTATCAGAATGGACTTTGCCTTGCTACAGATTACAGGACAAAGATTGATTGGTCCTTCACTCCCTTTTAGCCCCGCCCCTACCCAATATAAGTCATTCTGTAAGCTCCAATAAACGAGATCCTGCTAGACAGACTCCCAACTCGGCGGGTTTTTTTTTCCCTCAGGAGTGGAGAGGGGCCGGGTCGCGACACTCACCATCCCGCTCAGCCCCTGGAGGAGACCGGCTGGACCAGCTTCGCCACCGCCCTACCTGCTGGCGATCCCGGCAGACAGGAATCTTCCCTTTGTTCCCCTTCCTGTGTTTGTCTCCATTCCCCAAAGGAAACACATGCTGCTTCACGGGCCCTGAGATCCCTGTTGGCTCCTTCACTTCCTGGTTCATCCTGGTGAAGTAACATGGACACTTAAACTCCCCTGATTTCACAACCTAGGCAAAGCTATCTGCTAACCCTTGTGGAGCTTAGATTTAAAGCCTCCCAGGACTTGCTCCAGGGCTGTGAATGCAGCCCTGCCTCTCCTGGAGCAAGGCAGCTTGGGCTGGGGACTCTGGTGCTTCATCCTGTGGCCCCTCCTCTCCCAGAAAGAGATGGTGACTCAGGCTGGATATGCTAGGTAGGACTGCAGCAGGCATTGTAGAGTGCCTTAGGGTCTGTTCATTGCTGGATTCACTTTGTCCATTAGGGACTGATTTCCCTCATACTGTCTCAAATTGTGAAATCTTTTTCTCAAAGGATGGGTGGTCAGTTTTTCCGCTTCTGCCACACTTAGTGTAATCCCATCAGCTGCAATGTCCCATAGCCTTACAAGCCAGGTATCTAAGGGCTTCTTCATGGTTTGTTTGAACATCTTTCCTACTCCAACAATTCCATCGCTGAATATTCTCTGATTACCATGGTCTACTGCACTGGGCTATTGTTAAGACCCCCATCAGCATGCTAAACTGTAGATTTCCCTTCCTTTGTATTAAAGGTCAAACCCAGGGGACCTTACCCCCAATTTCCAGGTCACTTCCTCTTTCATCACTGCCTGATTCTTCCCAGGGGTTCCAAGTCCCAGGATGGGCCTTGTATTTTCAATCTGATCTGGGATTTCTTCCCTTTTTGTCCTCCTAATTGTAAATAATGGTAAGCTAAAATTTCTACCTCTTTTCCTCTTTTATCCAATTTACTAGAAAGGTCAGAGGCTATTACGGAATAGGCAAGCCTCATGTCCTTCTATTGACCTGATTCCTGTCTCACATTTTGAATCTCTCTCTGGGCTGCTGCCTTTCCTGAGATAAGTTCCTCAGAAGAAATAGATATGGCCATGCCACCTCGGCAGCTGCTTGATGGTATCTTTGCTCTTGGCTCGCCACCCTCAGGGATTGCAAAGTTTGTTCTAGACCTTCTACTGTCCTCAAAGCATCACCATACTCTGAAGGTGGCCCCCATCAGTCAAGCACGTGTGCCATTCCATACCACTTACACGTGAGTTGCCACCCTGGTATTTGCCCCACGGATCTGTTTAGGTGACTTCACCTCAGTTGTGTATTTCACTATAAGATGCACTATCCCTGCAATGGCAATCACACACCCCAGTCCTATGGAGATAGTCCACCAAGTCAGCGTTTCCTCTGTACATACTCTTCCCTCACCGGACTTTTTTTCAGTTGTTGTTCTTCCCTATATTAGGGAATGAATATTAGGTATGATTGCTCCTCCCAAGTTCAGCCTTTTGTTTGTTGTATCCTGCCCTTGTTGCCAATTGTTATTAAAATTTCTCTTGGGAGAGGCAGACCAACTTAACCTGCCTGTCTCCCCAGGCCTTGCAACCCCCAAATCTCCCCAGGCCTTGCAACAAACACACAAATTTCTCCACTCACAGGCAAATTCTAGCTAGTTTACTTGGGCTTACTAACAGAGAAGTGAGTAGGGGTTACTTCCAGAACATGGACACCCACCCTCCCCTCCGCAAGTTACTTTAGTACATATACAGGGCTTGGATCTTGTAACTTCCCAGTGGTCGGATCCAAACAGTCAATGGGGGGAGGAAACAAAGGGCCGGCCTCCTGGTGCCTCCAATTTAAATACTTTTAGCCCTTCCTCTTCTCATATCCAAGGCCAATGGACAGGGTGGGTAGGGCACAGGACTTTCCCAACTCCTCATCTTTCTGGGCAAGGTGGTCCTGTATAATACCACTCAGCCTGGGAGGGGTGTTTGTCCATAGCTCATCAGGGTTTTCCCTGGGAGAATCGATCTACTCTACTCCTATAAAGCATTATTTTACGTAGCTACATTATACTATGGTATTTCCATACATGGTAATTTACTCAACCTATGTCTTTTTACTGTGGTTTTAAAAATATAAATGTGATTAAATTGAATAATTTGGTATGATTGTATTCCAGTATTCTTCTCAGTATTCTGCACATGAAGTTTTTCAGAAGTGATACCTGTTTCTGTACCAGTTCTGTTTCCAATTAATAGCATATCCATCATCTTCCTATGACTGAGATTTATGAGTGATTGTCACAAAGAGTTATAATCAACCAAATAGAATTTGTAGGTTGTAAATAAAATGCACCTGGGAAGCATGGTTGCCCTCACTGGAAGATGGCAGGCAACACTCAGATGAGAAGTGTCACTTGCATGCCATGTTGTGACATTATATTGCAAGCTAGACAACTAAGAATTACAAATGCAGTTAGCTACAAGAATAGGTAGGTCTTTTATGTCGTGCCAATTGAATTGAATAAAAAAGAAGATATTTCTCATCTCAAAAATGAGAACTGCATTATTGAACACCACTAGGTAAGTACTGCCTTGAATTTTGTTCTAAATCTGTTTGTTACAACCATTGTGCAATTATAACCGAGTTCATAAACTCTATTAACCAAGGGTAACTCCAATCATATTTATTTACTTAATTAGGCATTGACAAGTTTTATGGCTGATTAAAGCTTTAAAAATTCTTCTAGCTTCTCTTGTAAATTAGTGGCGGTCTGTGATCTTACCGTTAAACCTAGATTGGCTTTTGTGACTTTCTATAATAAGAAAAATGTGATAGTAATTTATACTGTATGAGCACTGGAATCAGGAAGTGAAAAGCCTTGCAGCTTTCCCCTTTATTTTCTTGGACTACTATCCCTACACTTGAACTGAGCTTGGCAGCTTTCTGAATGATGAGAAATTATATGAAAACTGGTCCACTGGAGACAAATGGCTGTCTTCTAACACAAATCCCGTAGTCCAACATCACATGTGAAAGGAGAGGCCTGGTAAAGCACCATCAGACAAACTAAGCCAATCCATAGACCAACAACAAATAAACCTGTTTTAGGTAATCAAGCTTTTGGTTCATTTTTATTACAATAAATACATCAATATTTTAATTTGAGAATAGAAATTTTAAGTAAACAATAACAAAATCAATAATACAGGTAAAATAAAAACAGTAAAGGTACAGGAGAAATAATTTTAGCTAATTTTGTTTATTGAGTTTTATATATTTCACACACAGTTATTAATCAAATTTAGACCACTCCATCCATCCCCTTCCTAACCCCCACTGGACTTTATGTATTCTGTCATATATGATAGAACCTATCCAGGCAAGCATTTGTGCCCAGATGACCTTTAGTGAAATTCATCCACTGGAGTCTCTAAGGGTCTCTATAGATCTTAAGTAAGGCAAACACTCCCTCTCCAATCAGTCTCCAATTGTTCTCAGTCTAGTTCAGGCCCACAACCAATTTCTATCAGTCTACTCTGTGACCTTCTCTAATTGGAGATGGTGTGGGTCCTGGGCTCAATGCCATATTTACAACAATTTCACATGTGCAAGCTTCCTGTAGCCTGAAAGACACTGCTTCCCTAGGTCATGAACCAGTTCTGGCTATTACAGTCTTTCCACTCTCTCTTCCACAGTGATCCCTGAACAATATGTGGGTAAGTTTCAATATAGGAGTCCTATCTAGTGATATATATTCTGCATTCTTTATTCTAGAAAAACAAAACAAACAAACAAATAAACAAAAAACATGACAAATTGTGGACTTCAAAGTAAAATAGCACTATATTGTTTAAGAAAGCTTCATTATTAAGAGTTGAGGGATTCTTTTATTTTCTCTCTAACTCTCATTCTGCTGTGTTCCTTGAGTCTTAGGACTCTCAGACTTATATTCTCCATGTCTGCCCAGTTATGGAATTCTGCTGTAGCCTCCATCTGTTGCAAAAAGAGTCTTCTTTGATGAGTGATGTACTATATGTTGTCTGTAAATATAATGATCCATATTTAGCATTTCTCTAGAGATATGACACAGATAGTGCTCCCTCTAGGATCTATGCCTTCTCCAACCTTGTGTATTTTTCTCAGTCTACAGGGCCATCCATGAGTTCACTCCCACTGAGTGGGTTTTACATCCAAATAGTAGGTGTTGATTAGCCTCCAGATGACAGTACTACTTCTGCATCAATAGAGGTAGTGTGCTTTGCTGGTTATTTGCTGGTTATTACAGTTCTTAGAGTTTAAAGTTGGGTTGGACCATTGATTGATTTTCCCCTTTGGCTGTTTGCATGTTATCATCCTGTGTTATGGTAGTTTAATTTCAGGTTAGAAGGCTTCCAGATCAGTTCCTTTTCCATTGTTCCAAATCCTGTATATTAAGTATGTTCTGTCTTCCACAGTAGTTTATTATCTTTTAGTTTGGGGGCATAACTAAGAACTTCAGCAACAACCTCTATTATTTTAGGAGTCTCTTGGACCTCTCTCAGCAACCACAGTAGGGAGATACCTTCTGTCTTGGACTGTGTTCATTGCCAAGTAGCCTGTGGGTACATGTATGTACTAATGTTTACCTGTTTTTTGTGCATTTCTCAGTGGGTTTCTGTGGCATCACATTTCCCTCTGGGTTCCCTAGCCTTACAAGATTCATTTATCTCTGGCATGGGGCATGGGTTCTAGGAAAAGATGTGCATTAAAGGGAGGGCTAATTAAAACTATGGTTGTATAAAAGGGCCTTATAGAATCTTACTACTTCATAAGCTAACAACAACACAAAAAATTAGAACTGAAATTATGAAGGGGCTTGAAGGACGTTCCATGCTCTCAGAAGTCATAGATTTAAATACAAACCCAGGTAAACAGATATTTCTTTATGAACTCCTAGAGTCCCTCAAAACAAAACAAAACAGACTGTTGTTATTGCCCTTGATCACCTGTCAGAATTAGATGTCAAGACCCTATTGCTGAAGACCCCATACATAATCAATACAGGGACCAAAAAATTCAAGGTGGAATTGAGTCGGAAGCTTCCTTTCTGCTGGTTAACAGAAGTTCTATGCAGGCTGCTGGGTGAGAGAAGTCAGGAATTATCTTTAGCCTGAACACTAAAATAACAACTTTTTAGACATGATGTCTACCATTGCAACAGTAACACAGATGTTCATTGGATTATTAATCATTCATGATTGGATCTGAGGCCCTCTGCATGGGCCTCAGATATGCTTTGTACTATAAATTGTCTCAAAAGCCTAAGAGGGGCTGGCAAGACAGCTTGAAAGATAAAAGCACTTGCTGCTAAGCTGAGAACCTGATTTGATATCCAGGTGCCATACTGTGGAAAGAGAAATTCAACTTTTACAAGTTGTCACATACATGTACACAAAATGATTATAAATGTACTTAAAAATTAAGCATATGACTAGGGAAAATCTCTAGTATTAGGAAAGAAATTATTGCTGATATTTTTTTAAAAGTACATGAAGTCAAATTGTCTCATAAATATTTATTTTTATATCCACAGACTAGTATGTAGCTCTACTTTGGCCAGAGAGGCGTCATTTAGCAGTAGGTGATGGTTTAAGCAGGAACTAATAACTGTTCAAAATGCTGAGAATCATTGACACTTGAGTGTTTAGAACTGAATGACCATCTATATTAACTCTTCAAATATCCAGGCATCATCCCTTTCTCAGGAAAATGTGGAAATAATTTAAGAGCCTGAGAATGGAGATGAGCAAGCTCAGTGAAACGCTCCTTAAGATTTGACATGGCCATCACAGTATCAGCTGTGACTACTTGCATAAACCCTAATCCCAACGCCCCTCCACACAGACAGGAGATATAGGACTAAGATGGTAACCAAGTGAGAAGAAGAAGGGAATTTAACCTAGGTTAAAGAGAATAACAATAAGCAGAGAAAGAGAGAGAGAGAGAGAGAGAGAGAGAGAGAGAGAGAGAGAGAGAGAAATATTGAATGACTGAAAATCTCTGGCATGAGTCACACAAACTTTAGCTGCTTTATCCTCATGTGATTAATGGATACCTTTTGCCTTGAAGATAAAAAGAAAACAAAACTTGAGGATTCAGTTAGAGGGGAAATAGCATGTAATCTGTGCATTATCACATAGGCACAAGTTTTATTTCAAAATTACAACTAGCAAGAAAATCTTACAAGTTCCATTTGCTGCCTCTTTCCTTTCCCTTCAGTCTCTCCACAGTCAGCATCTAGGAGCAATTCTACCCAAAATATCACATATTATAGTACACATGAGAACCAGATGAATTTCATGACATTTCTTTAAGGATGCAAAAAGACACTAGTAAAACATCCACTCATCAGAATGCTGAATGGTTCTTATGATCACATAAAGCTAGCACAGTTGAAATCTTTTAGTTATGTTAGGACACTGAAGTAAAAACTGCATGTAAATCAAATGTTAGTATGTATATTAATGCAGTCATCTTCCGACACTTTTGTTCTGGTTTCATAGAAAATATTGAAGGGAAACTGGTTAGCATATTTGAAAAATGTTGATGATATCCTTTTAGTCAATTCTAGAGTTTAGATAACTGCTTCAGGCAATAGAAACTATGTCTCAAAACCTGTGATTCAGCTGCATCCTATCACTAATGGACTCTACAAGAATATGACTTTCATAAATATTATAGCAAAACTTTCACCTTGAAGCAGTTGGATTTAACAACACAAGTTAATGGAGAAATGAAAAAATAGTGCTGTCATATCTCTATTGTGTCATGTCCACAGGGTTCAAATAAAATGAGATTAAAGCACTTTAAGTTCAAGATACTGTGATCAATTATTACTAAAGTATTCATTCAGCAAAGACTGGCAATTCTCAAGTTAGATGTAAATAGCAATGCTATTTACAAATGCTTTCATGTGTGTCTATAGAATTGGGAATTAAGTATATGGAACACACCCAAGAAAATCTGTTTCTTTTTTTTTTGAGAATTAAGAGAAAATTTGTGTATTTACCACATAATTAGAAAAATTAAAACATAGCTTATTTAAAATAAATATGCTAACAACTTCCTTAACCAAACTGATATTTATGGAACACGGCATACAACCAAGAACACAATTATTATTATTATTATTATTATTATTACTAACATTTTGGTCTTTTTGAGACAGGGTCTATTATAGCCACATTTGGTGTGAAACTCAGTATATAGGGCAGGTTGACCTCTGTCTCCTGAGTGCTGGGATTAAAGGTGGGTACCACCACACCTAGTTTGAGAACACATGCTTTTTAACAGCACATTAGATACCTCAATTAATCTAAAATATTGTAAGTGAAAATGTATGTTATCAGCATAAAATCACAATAAATCATATCTTATTATGTTCTAATTAAACACATAATTTCAAATAATGCAAATTTAACCAAAACAAATATTCCATAGATCAAAGATTAATGAGAAGGATGGTAGCTTATGAAGCACCAAGAATTTGCCTCTCTTTAGACTCTCACATGCCTGTACCATAATTACACATTGAAGTTACATAGAAAAACTGGATGACAAATTCTGTAGACCTGTGTGCTCAGAACAATAGAGGCATTATTTACAACAATAATTTGGACAAAACCTAAATGTCCATTGAAAAATAAATCAATGACCAGAAGTATGATTTAGGTCTGAAGACTTAGCTCCTCGGTAATGTGATGGCATTTCCTTGATTCTTATTTTCTCACTGAAATGTCAAGAATATGCCTGGAGAGCCTCAGTAAGCAAAACCTAGTAAAATAAAACAAAATGGATTAGCAGTAAAGCACACCCACACAGACACAAGCTAAGCATCACACAGAGAATGGATCAGTGCGTGGTGTCTCTGACTCTGGATTGTTATCTTTTTCTGTGTTGGGATAACTCTCCCTTTTAATTTGTGGAAATTTTATCTCCAAACCCACCCACCCACCACCTCCTCAGAATATGCTAATTGGCATAAAGCAAGATTGTTAAAGATCTTGTAATATAGTCATGAGATCCCATGCCTCTATTTCATGGTAATATTTAAATGGAGAATTTACACTGGACATGATCAATAACCACATAATCTTATCACTATTGCATACATAATGCAATACACATTCTTAGAAATACTTTTATAATACTTATCATCTTCATTACATTGAAATCCTTTTAAACTTTACAAAAGATATAAATCTAATTGAAAACTTTGCAAGATTTATTAAAAATATATTTACAGGTAGCAGTAGAAGAAATCTGGCTAAATATGTAAGCATTTTAAATACATATTTAATGAGCCTCACAAATTACAATAGTCAATTCCCAAAAAGATATTATATCAAATTTGTCTCAAAAGTCAGGATTCAAATTGACTTCAACCTTCTTTGGAATTCTCAATTTATTTTTCCCATGTGCCCAAGAGTATTTGTGTCATTTGAATAATTGACTGTGCTCATTCTGACATGTGGATGGAATCTTAATGCAAATTTCACCTCACAAAATCCAGTGATATTAGCTTTGCATGTCATTCTCCACTAATGGATTCAATTAAGTATAAATGTGTTTCATGCAACATTTTTGTGTCACCTGTGGTTATAGTTGATATGTACTGTAAGTATTAGATGTTACATATAATCTTTAACATCGGAAGAATATCAAAATTTTAATTGCTTCCTGGTTCTGATTTTGATGCTGACAGAAATTGTAAGGCATCAGTCATTTCCCATAATATGTCCCTTCAGAATTTTTAAAGATGTGAATTATTTTTCTTTTGCTTTGTAAAAATGGAGTCTCTGCAGGCTAAATGATGTCCAAATCCTGTTTTTGCATGAAAATGAGTGCTCATATATTTATAGACTGATTTTCTTTATTCATGCAAATGAAGAAAAATATAAGTATTCTCTTCTGAGAAAGTTAGTATATGAAGTGATTTTAGATTAAAATGTAAAAGTTTGATAAGTCTTTTTGATTGAAATATCAAGGATAGCTTCAACTCTTCTATTCTGTATTCCCAGTCTGTTATGCACTGTCAGAAAATGCAGGGCTTTCTTATGAAGTTCCTAAAATCTGTCTTCACTGAGGTATGTCTTGTAGTCCATTATTTTCTTATATAGAGAGCTAGTTTATAAGACCAATTACAATGATAGATGATGTTATTTCTATTATATGCTTTTTAAAGTTTCTACTTTGTTCCATCTTATCAGTAATGGTATGACATAGCTTAGATAAAGAGTTTCTCAAATTCTGCCATGTGTTATTCACAAAAAAGAATTTGAAAATCATACAAATCACTTCTTTCTTATAAAAAACATAGTGTTTACTATTAAAATAATTTACAAAATACTTTAACATGTGCATTATATTATATATGTATTATATAAATACTGAATGTTTATATATATATATATATATATATATATGTGTGTATATATGTATATTTACTTAGCCAAAAATATTTTGGTCTTAGGCCTACCTTAGACCAGTTTTTCTTGGCCCTCTTTCAATGTACCTTATCAAAAGGAAGAGAACTGCTCAATTTAGGAAGAATCCCTAATATCCAGTAAGCAATCATGCTACTACCTATCTTCTACCATTCTACAAATGATGTCAGATTGCATTCACCCTTCTTCAACAATCCTCATCAACAGTTAACTTATCAAAAATTTGCTGATTCTTTTAGTTCTTCTTTGAATTATAATGATTAACTCTGCAAAATGTTGTGAAATATTTTAAGGAAAGGGCATTCCATTAAACTTTACTGCTGCTACAGGGAAAACAGTGGTATAATAAAAAAGATCAAAGGGAGGAATCAAAGTGAGTATAGAGATATTGCCATGGAAAAGGGGCCTAGAATGACTTGATTTAGGTGCACACACAAGGGGGACAATAAAGACATTTGAGACACCTGTGAATGGGGAAGACTGTCCATTGTTTATGATGGAGAAGAAAGGTGCATTCAGATTAAGGTCATTTTTTGGCCAGGAAATATATGTCAGTGATTGATTATACATATGATAGAGAATTAAGAAGAAACACGATTTCCTTAATTTCTTCTCTAATTCATATCTGAATTAAGGTTTCAATTTTCTGTATTTGTGACACTTGTGAAATAATACTTTCTATGAATGAATCTGTGTATTTACACAGAAGATAGAGCTCAGATTCAGATATTTCACACTTAGCACAGGGATGGTTTTGAAGTCATTGAAAATATATGATATTATTCATATATCTTATGAAAAGCAGTACAGATGATCTAGCTTTGAAGGGCAAGAGAAGACAATGCAAAATGAATAATTAAACAAAGTAGGGTCCCAAAGTAGGTCCTTAAAAGCAATTGCTGACTTGAAAAGTGAATTAACAGAAGAGATCGAAAAAGTGAAGAAAGCCAAAGAGAAATGAACAAGACATTGAAAACCTCAGTAATCCGATTGGAAATAGCAGACAGCCTCACAAGCAGAGTGAATGAAATGGAAAAAAGAATATCAAGACTGGATGACCAAGTTGAAGATCTGGATTCTGCAATCAAAGACTGTATAAAAAAAAACAAGAATGGAATATTCAGAACTTGTGGGACAACATGTAAAGGTCAAATCTATGAATTCTAGGACAGAGAAGAATCTCAGGCCAATGACCCTGAACAGATCTTCCACAGATATGTAGAATAAAACTTAGCTAAACTTAGGAAACACATACCTATAGCATACCTATAGAGATTCAAGAAGCAAATAGAATACCAATTAGACATGACCAGATCAGAAAATCCACATATCATATCATAGGAAAAATATTAAATTTACAGAACAAAGAGAGGGTACTGAAAATTGCTGGACAAAAAGAACAAGTTATGTGTAAAGGAAAACCCATTAGAATTACAGCTAACTTTTCAATGTAAAGAATGAAAGCCAGAAAAACCTGAACAAAAGTATTCTGAGCAATAAACAAACATGGATGCCAACCACAAATACTTTATCCAGCAAAACTATCTACCATGGTTCAAGTGGAGTGGAAAAGTTTTTATGACATGCAAAGGCTGAAAAAATTCATGTCCACCAAACCAGCCTTACAGAGAATACTTGAAGCAATACAAAGGACAGAAGAAAGGAATGAGAATACCCAAGAGGCTACAGAAAGAAAAAAAAGAAAGTTATAATAATGGAAACATAAAATAGGGGTACAGTCACAAAGAAATTAAAATTATAGTACCCAATACACATATTTCAATAACAACTCAAAATATAAATAACCTCAACTCTCCTTTCAAAAGGCATTGTCTAGCTGAGTGTATCAAGAAAGAAAACACATCTTTCTGTTGTGTTCAAGAAACTCATCTCACCTTCGAGGATAGAAAGTACCTTAGGGTGAAAGGATTAAAATGATTCCAAGCAAATGACTCGAAGAAATAAACAAGTGTTGCAATTCTAATATCTGATGAAATAGATTTAAAATTAAAATTAATCAGAAGAGATAAAGACGGTTATTTCATTTTTATCAAGAAGAAATATATCAAGAAGATATTACAATAATGAACATATTTGCACCAAACTCTGGAGCACCCAATTTCATAAAAACAGTACTTCAGGACTAAAAATCATAGATCACCCCAAATTTAACAATAGTAGGTAATTACAATACCCCACTTTTCTCACTAGGCAGGTCAACTGAACAAAGAATAACCTGAGAGATACCTGAATTAAATGACATTTTATGTGAAATTGACCTAACAGACATCTACAGAATATTCCACCCAGGCACTAAAGAATACACTTTCTACTCAGCAGCAATAAAAGTTTTCCTAATTTGACCACATTTGGGGGCAAAAAACAAATCTCAATTAAAAAAAATTAATTCCTTATATTCTAGCAGATCACAATGCAGTAATGCTTATATTCACTACAAAAGAAGTTCTTGTAAATATACATACTCATGGAAACTAAGCATTGTAATACTGAATTTTGAATAGGTCAAAGGAAAAATTAAAAAAAAATTCTTGATACTTAATGAGAATGAGAATACAACCCCACAAATCCACTGGGGCACCTTAAAAGCAGCCGTAAGAGGGAAGTTTATAGCTATTAATGCCCACATTGAAAAATCAGAAAGAGCACATGTAAAGGATTTAACATTACAACTCAAGACTGAAAAGCCAAGAACAAATGAATCCCAAATCTAGTAGATGAGAAGAAATAAGAAAAATCAGAAAAGATATTAGTTAAACAAAAACAAAGAAAAATGAATACATCTAAGAGCTGGTTTACTGAAATGTTAAACAAGATAGTCCGACCCCTAGACCAGTTAACCAAAAGAAAGAGCAAATCAAAGTCTACATAATCAGAGATGAAAAGGGAACCATCATGACAGACCACAAAAATCAACAAAAATATTGTGATGCAATACTTTAAAAATCTATATACTCCATTAAATTTGAAATTCTAAAAGAAATGGGTGAATTTCTAAAATCATGGGAATGACCAAAGTTAAACCAAGGAGAGATCAACAGCTTAAAGAGTCCCATGACAAATAAGGAAACTGAAACAGAAATACAAATTTTACAGACTAAAAAAAGGCCAGGCCAGATGGATTCACAGCAGAATTCTACCAGACATTCAAAGAAGATCTACAATCAATATTGTT
Source organism: Eospalax fontanierii (assembly GCA_035773235.1). Taxonomy (NCBI): domain Eukaryota; kingdom Metazoa; phylum Chordata; class Mammalia; order Rodentia; family Spalacidae; genus Eospalax; species Eospalax fontanierii. The sequence goes on from CM069534.1 coordinate 21,369,206, forward strand.
TAAATTATTTGAAAAGATAGAAGCAGATGGAGAACTCAACAAACTCCCACCATGAATCTAGTATCATTCTAATACACAAACCAAGTAAAGACACAACAAAAACAGAAAACTATAGGCCCATATCCTTAATGAATACGGATGCAAAGATATTAAACAAAATATTTTTGTATCACATATAGACCCACATGAAGAAGATCATCCACCATAATCAAGCAGGCTTTCTTCCAAAGATACAGAGATGGTTCAATATATGTAAGTCAATAAATTTAATAAAACATAAATGCTAAAGTCAAAATCAAATGGTCATTTCAAGAAATATAGAAAAGTCCTTTGACAGGATCCAACATGTCCTTTGACAGGATTCAACATGTACTCATATTAAAAGTGCTAGAGATAATTATTCTGGAGGGAAATTACTTCAACATAATTACAGCCACGTACAACAAACCCAAAGCCATCATCATTTTAAATGGAGAAAAACTGGAAGCATTCCCATTAAAATCAGGAACCAGAAATGCCTGTCCACTATCTCCACTCATTTTCAATATAGTGCTTGAAATTCTTGCAAAAGCAATAATATAAGAGAAGTCATTCAAATGAGTGATAACTGGAAATGAAGGGGTCAATTTATTTATACTTGCACACAATATGATATTATACATAAGAGATGCCAAACATCCCACCAGAAAACTGTTGGAAATTATTAATAGTTTCATTAAATTGGAAGGTTGAAAAATCAACTCACAATAATCAGTAGCCTTTCTATATACCAATAAGAAGCCATCATAAAAAGCATTCAAGGAATCCTACCCATTCACAATAACATTAAAAGAGTAAAATATTTAGGAATAATCCTATCTAAGTACATTAAAGATCTCCACAGTGAAAAATTACAAAACTTTAACTAAGAGATAGAGGAAGAAACCATGAGATAGAAAGTCCTACAGTGCTCATGGAGTGGTAGAATTATTATTGTGAAAATAACCATTTTATGAAAAGCTATTTATAAACTCAATGCAATGTCAATCAAAACAGCCATGACATTTTTTTCTCAGAGCTAGAGAAAAAAAATCTATCCTAAAATTCCTATGAATCATAGAAGACCCCAGATAGCCAAACTGATTTTGGAGAAAAAGAACTATGTGGGGGAATCACCATACCAGATTTCAGTTTATGTTACAGACTTATAGGCATAAAACAGCATGGTATTGGCACAAAAGTAAACATTTAGACTGAAAGAACATAACAGAAGACCCACACATGATCATAGGCCATCTCGGATTCCAAGTCCTAAGTGACATATCTACATTGGAACTTCTACATCTAAGACCCATGGAACACAGCCCAGTGAGGGGAGAGAGAAAATTAAGTCATCCTTCTCACCAGTGAAACTTCCTCAAACAACACTGTGCTATCCACACATAATAAAGAAGGGACAAGGAATTGAGAAGGAGTGGGAGGACATGAGATGAGACAGTAGAGTGGGAGGATTTGGGAGGAGGTGAAGACTTGAGTGGAGGACGAGGGAAGAGATGGAGAGCAGTGGGGCAGGTAGGAGTCCTGCAAATAAAATAATCATATCTGAAATGCTCAAATAATGCAAAACTTGAGAACAAAATAAATGAGAACTGAATATGCTTTTTGAGCTGGTAGATTTTAAGCCATCTTGCATTTGACTAGATTCAACTGTCCAATGCTTTATTTGAATGAGGATACGTACCCATTATATTCAGTTTCTTACCTAACTAAGGTGGATTACTCATAGGCCTTCCTAAAATCCTGGGCTGTGCCATGGTTTAAAGTATTCCCTTCTGACTGCTGTTTAACTTTCCCTTTCCAAACTATTTTAAAATGTCATTTATCACTTTTATTTTATGTGTATGAGTGTTTTGCTTGTATTTGTGTGAGTGCATCCATGTCATGAAATTTCCATAGAGATTAGAAAAGGAGTTGCATCCCTTGGAACTGGAGTTAAGGACAGTTTTAGCTGCCATGTGGGTACTGTGGACTGACCCGGGGTCTTCTACAGGAGCAGCAGTGAATGCTATTAACTGCTGAATCCACTCTCTAGTATCCCTTTCTAAACTATTTATTGGTCCTTTTCAGTTAGGGGAGCAGGGTGAGGAACCAGATCCATAGTTTTGAGACAACTATCCTGAAGTCTGGAAATTTGTTTCAGTACAATAAAATATATATTTCCTATTGTCTCCAATGAGTTTTTGTTTACATGGCTAAATAAAATGACTGATACTAAAGAGTCTATTCACTGACAGTAAAAGATGCTTTGGGGAGGGCTTTCATTGTGTTTTGTGCTAGGGACATAGTTAAATTGCATTCAAAGCACTGCAGGGGTTTTATGATGCAGTTGATATTTAGAAATACGTGTAAGTAATTCGACTGGCAGCTAGATGATATTAACATTGATGTTCCTACAAGGTAATTTAAAGTATAACAAGGGTCAACTGATTCATCTTCAGCTTCAGGAGGAAGTTCCTCAAAGAATTTGCCTCTGAAGTTCTTCTTGAATGGTTAATAGCAAAAAAAAAAAAAAAAAAAAAAGGAAAGAAAGAAAATCAATGAATGACTAGCAAATGGAAATATTATTATTATCAAATTAGAATTTTTTTCATAAAGTGTGTAGCAGAAACACACTTATTAATGGATGTATATATTTATATATAAACACATTATTGGTATAAGTTTCTGTTGGAAAACTACTAAGCAAGCTAAAGGCATTTTGGTACAGGCTTGAAGGAGGTCTGTCTATCAAAATTAAGGTCTCAGATCTTTGTAACTTTTTGACAAAAAATAAATTTGAATATATTCTGAAGAGAGACACTTGTGTCTCACACTTAAGCTATCAGGGGAGTGAAACCATGCACCACTTAGAAACTGAATTTCCACAAGTGTCCTGTATTGTCAGAAGAAAAGGGCAGGAAGAACAGATTCCAGAAAGGAGATTTCACAGAGTTCTGAAAACTTGTTAAACCATCTTGCAGGGTAGACTGGACCCTAGACAGTGCTAATGAGTGGAGCCACAACTTGACTAGGACTGTTAAGGCACACTTACCTCTTGTCTCCTGTGTAAAGCAGAACATCGTGCCCAGTCTCCAGACATGGACATCAGGAAACTGTTTGCCCTCTTGCATAATAATTATTAAATCACAATTTCCTGTTTTTATTATCATTTGTTTCTTTAAATGACCTATTATGAACATGTGGCTGACTCCAGGTAGTTAAGTATGTCAGGGCCCAGAGTCTCACCCAATCAGCTTCCATAGCACTTTGATCCTTAATGTCAGCATTTAAAAAGCATTTCTGTTGTTTTTCTCTTGAAATATCATTAAGGTTTTCAATTCCTAGAAAATGCACACACACACACACACACACACACACATACACACACAGATATTTAAGTCCATACCTGGTACACGTAAACTCATTCATAAGCATAAAGGGCCTTCTGAAAATATTAATGTAAATATGAATGAAAAAATTAAAGTACTTTAGATCCAAACTGTTCCTGTCTATTCAGCAGAGAAAGAATTTAACAGCTATAAAAGTATTAACAGGGAGCCCACTGAAGAAATTAGAACAGTATTCTATTCGAAAAAAGAAAGACACAAATGAACACCTACCAGTTTTCTTGAACTCAGCTTATCATTTACATATGAAATAACATTTATGATTTTAAAAAATTAAGTTGATATTAGGCTTAAGTTACAGCTCAGCGATAGAGAAATTTTATACTGTGCCCTAAGCTTAATTCCTAAGTACTCTCAGATAAAAATCGAGCACACTGATCCTCAACTCACTAATTGCAAGAAAATAATACTTCATTGTTATAGTTTCAGTTGCATTGGTAAATTTATTGTGAAATATGTCTACATAATTTTAACAAATACAATACAAAACATTTATGTGACTTTATGTTGTCTAAATTATTATAAAATGCCTTGCTATTTGAGCATCAAGAAAATCTATTCTTTACATAAATGTAAGACTTTTCACATATAAATTTATTTAATATTATGCACTTTAAGTATGCTAATGATATTTTAAAAATTATAGTTCTCTTTTATTTTTAAATTTGAAATCTACAGTTAGAATGAATTATTAAAGAATTTTGGCTTGTAATTGCTACCTTTAGGACACCCATGTTTCACTCTTTTGCAAACACCAATGATGAAAGCAATATGTATATAGTGTCATGTTTCAGAGGACATATATGATGATAATCTCATCATATATATTCTGAATATTCTGAATATCCTGCTATTAAATCATGGGTGATTATTAAATTATTTAAAATGCCCAAATCTTATCATTATATTTAGATCTCCCAGTGTTAATGAAAATAATCTACTGGGAAAATTATTTTTATAAGTCGAAATAATTTCTTTAACTCACTCAATATAATTAGAACATATTTCTTGGCATGCTAAAGTTGTTGACAAGTTTCAGAACTTTAACTGGGAAACCAGTTGGAGATACAGAATTTCAAGAAGATGGTTTTTTAGTCATTTTAATAATCAAGTTGAATTTTCTCCACAGAATTCTTAAGGGACAATGGCTATATTCCAACTCAAGTAGAAGACCCACAGACCAAGTTCCTTGTGCTTAATTACAAAAATTTGCAAATATGAATTCAGTGTTGATGATATTGAACTAATGGTACCACCATTCAAGTTATACAGTTGGCGATTTATAATTTCAAATTAATATTGCATGATTCTATTCATAGTTGTTGCTTTCTTCATATCTGTAAGAATACACTACATTATTAGATTGTATCTATTTTCCATATTTGGCCCTAAAGACATGTTGTTACTTAGAATAAATGATCTCATCTGCAGCAATATTTTCTACATACAAATACACATTTGCCTACACATCTTGCCTTTGATAAGGTTGTAGGTGTTCATTAGTCAATGCTGAATGTTTTCTCCCTTATTCCTGTAGAAAGAATTAGATATTGTATTTACCCATGTTTTCAGAGACATCATATCTCTTATTTAATTTTCTTTTTTACTGAGAAAAGGAATTAAAAAGATATGAGTCATAAGACTTTTTATTCAGTAAATTTTCTTTACATTCATGGGCCCCACAACATCTCTTGACTGACAAATACTGTAGCCCCAGCATCAACATAGCACATGAATTCATATTTTTGATTAGCTGGAATTTGTAACTAACTTGTTAATCTGCATATCTGAAATTCCTCTCCACTCCTCTCCAGAAGTCTGTGTATGTTTGTCTTTGACACATTATCTTTCCGATTAACAAGCAATTCATGTATTATGGGATACTTACAGTTACAGTATTATGATATTTTATATTTTGAAGCTGTTATATTTGTGGAATTCATATTAAATTTGTAGGGTTTTATGAATTTTTCACTTCATTGAGGAGAAATTCCTGATGTTTTTGTATGTTGGTTTGTTTTTATTTTGCTTTGTTTTGCTTTGAGTCAAGGCCTCACTATGTAGCTTTTGCTGACTTGGAATTCACAGAGACCTGCCTGCCTCTTCCTCCTGAGTGCTGGGATGAAAGACTTATGGTGGCACTCCTGACAAAGAAATTTGTGTTGTTTACAATTTCTTGTACTTTTGTATTGCTTGCCATTAATGCCGTTTCTTGAAGTTATTTTATTTATTTATTTTTAGTTTTCCTTGTGCTGCGATTTTTCCCACTTACTTTCACATTTCCTTCTGTATTTTACCTGTAGCTGAAAGCATATAAAGTGTTTTCTACATTTTAACTTCCAAATAATTATTTTACTAGTTGAGCTTTCATTGACCTGGGAATGTAAGCCCCCTCAGACTGCAGCTTGTGGTTCTTTAATTCCGTGAGACCAGGCAACTCCATACAGGCTCATTTTTCCCTGAGAGAAATCTATGTGAGTCTGCACCTCCCCTCATCAGCTTACTGACTCTCGAAGGGAGAACTGCACTTGGCCTGTTGCTTCATTCCCAGCGTGAGCTGCTTCATACTTCTCTGAGATTTCTAAGGGAAAGAGTATGTGTTTGTACCAGGTACACTTTCATGAGTTTTCTCCCTTACCTGGTCAGTAAAGAAAGTGTATGTTTTTATGCTACTCAGTAATTTCTCTTCCTAATCTACAAACACAAAATACACATTACAGTGTATGTCCTCTGTGTATAGGATCTAACAGATGTTGACTATTTTTATTCTGTTAAAAGCACTGCAATAATATGCAAATTATTTATAGAATTCTAATAACTAAGATCCTGTTCTGTAGTTTATCACAAAAGTAAAAACAGTATAAAACAATATAGAGTATTTAAGTTCAAGATCCCCAAATTCAAATTCTAAATATGAAATTAAACAAGTCAAATGCCTTAAAAACTAGTAACTGAGCAAAGCGCCAGACTTCAATATAAGGCATAAAAGAAAATACACATTAAACATTGAGTGTTGTAACATCATTTGAAAAATAATTTAACTTAAAATACAACCTCGGTTTTCCAGAAAAGTCATTTTATACTTTTCAGTGAAAAGAATCATACATGGGATACTGGGATACAGAAATTGGAGTGGTTAATGACAAAACTAAGAAAGCAAAATTGAATAATATAAAATTATTTTTATGGCTATTCAATTGGAACCAATATAGAATTTATATGTGTGAATCATATATACATACGAATATGAAACGATATGTGTATAGATACAGTATAACTGGATATGGATATATGTGGATGTATGTTATAAACTCATAATGACATTAATTAAAAGGAATGAGTTCATTTAATTAAGGAGATATGTGAGATATGTGATACACTTTGTGTAAGGTGGAGAACCAGAAAGCTAATGGTGTAAATAAATCTGAGAATGCAAGAGGTAAAGTTTTAGCTTGCAGTCCAAAACTAAAGGCCTAAGAAGTAGCACCGTTGAGGCAAGAGATGAACAGTTTCACAACTCATTTATCAGGCAGAGGAAGAGAGCTCAATGTACTTCCAACTCCCCCCTCCAAGTTTGGTTTTTTTTTTTTTTTTTTTTTTTCCTTGTATGCAGGCTCTCACTGGATTGGAAGACACTGACCCACACGGGAGAGAAACCTCTGCTTTACTTAGTTTCTTAATTCAAGTACAAATCTTGTCTGTTCATATTCCCACATACCTATGTTGAAATAATGTTTTATCACATATGCAGCACACCATTCCCAGTCAAATCGATAGATGTAATAATTGAATTACTTTTCTTTTTCATATTTTGCTTTGAGGAATATTTTATTTTTTTATTCTTATACAAGGTTAAAGCTAGATATTCATGAGCCAACCAGTAACATTTCTGCCTGGTGGAAGATAGTATCATTCAAAACTGGAATGAAATAGTTCGTCCAGAATTCTTCGGAAGTAAACACTATGGAATGTGCAATTTAGACTGATTTTATAAGACATTGGTACACAGAGACTTTATAAGGGAAGATTGTTTGCCATAGGAAAATTTCTTAAAATAATGGTAGGGGCATGATTGTAATTTCTGGTAATGTATCAGGTCTTGTGAGAATTGTAATGTTTACTCGTAAATCTAGGCAAAATATTATTTTTTTGCAGAAAAATTCACAAAGCTTCATTAAATTAAATTAGATGATAGTGCTTTAAGTTTTGCTCTACAACCTTCTACTCACATACAATATTGAATATCAGGCAGAACTGTATCTGAGAACTACCCATAAATGGAGAAAAATTTCTACAAACAGATAAATTTTGTCAACACAAACTAGATGTTGGCAAGAAAGAGCTTCAATTGGGGGAATTTCCTGTATCAGACTGTCCTATTGTCATGTCTGTGAGGCATTTTCTTAATTGTTCATTAATGGGAAGGCTCAGGATACTGGGTCATCTCATGCCTGGAGAGGTGGGCCTGGACTGTACAAGGAGAGTGAGTGAACAAACCAGGTAGAGCAAGCTAGTAAGTAGCATTCCTCCATATTCTACTTCAGTTCCAACCTCCAGATTTCTGCCTTAAGTTCCTTTCTGGATTTCCTTTGATGATGGACTGTGAGCTGTAAGCCAAATAAAACCTTGCCTCCACAAGTTAGTTTTGGTGAAAATGGTTTATAACAGTAATAGAGAGGCAAATGAGAACTCTGTACAAATGAAGCCAAAACAAGTGACGATTGTTATTTGACATAATAAACTTACAATAAAAATATTAGAATATAATGTGATTTTAGTATTAGGGCATTTTGTTTCTGAATCATTTAATGATACTTATGATTAGCATGCTAGATTGAAAAATGAAGGTTATAGTCCATTATTTCTTATATCTATTAAGATACATAATTTAAAGAAGTTGTATATTTATGCAAATCATTGATGTGTCAGGTTTAGATATTAAGTATTTAATTCTAAATGAAAAGAAACCCTGCAATTTTTTAAGGTTTCTGTTATATAAAAATAAGTTAAATATTACTTTTTGCTTATAAAATTTTTTGACCTATAAATAATTCATAGCCAAATAAATGGTTACCAGGAAAAAATGGTTTATTATATAGCTTGATATGATGATATGACTGTTACCCCAAGGAAATACAGACTGAATAAATAAAAGGTGTGATACAAGAAAGTTTTTCACATGTGTAATTATAGTAAATGCCACAGGAATGATTTTTTTGTTTATTTATAACATTTTATTTTTATTTAAAATGATCTTTTAATTTCAAATTAATTTAAAATGCTCACTTTTTTGTTTTCACTTTTTACAAAATGCCTTCTCAGTTTGGGGAACATATAGATAATTTTCCCATCAATATTGTGAATAAATAACCTAACAACTGACAAGATGTAAAACCTCTGAACAGAATGCTGGGGAAAAAAAGGACTGTGGTGTCAGTACAACATCACGTTTACACACAAAAGCAGAGCATCTTGCCCTGCATTTGTTATATGTTATGGTGGGTGAAAACATGAAAAACCTAGAAAATTCAAATCAATGATGTGTCAATGCAGTATAATATGGAAGAGAACACCTTGTATATTGCAATCCAGACTTAACTTTAAAAATGCATCTTCTCACCTGTTGTTTTCATGTTTTAATCTGATCCTTAATAAATCACAATGAAATAGGAGCAAAGTAGGAAAGTAACACAAGGTGGATCTTTCCGTCTTCTTAATTTAAATGTCTACCACAAAGCACATTTAAAAAGACGTAAAATACTAGGCGACAATCTCCACCTTGCAGGATTTTTTGTCCTCACTTTTTGTAGTCTTTATTCCTCAATTCTTTATCCTTTTATCCTTTCAAAAGACCCATTTGTGCTTTATTCTGTACTTGAAACTTTCCAAAGGAGTTACAAGGATATGGTCTTTACCTTCTGATATAAATCTTATGATGATTCATTACCCTTCAAATTAATTTTTTCCAGAGTCATTTATCGTCATCAAGTTCCTATCACATTGCCATCTACTCGTATCTTGCCAATTGCAGCATATTCTTGGGTTTGACCTCTCAAGAACAGGAAAGGCCTTTTCAAGGTCATTGTTATTTTAAGACACCACTCAACTAAGTTCATATTTTAGCATGGTTAGACCCGTATTCCTGTTTAATTGTATAGGCAGTTTTGTAGAAATAAATACATTTTAATAAAAAGATATTGAATTTTTTTCCTATAGAATCCTAAATCCCATTGAAAATGTGGCTCTGGGTAACAAATTTACACAACAGAGGCTGGTTTATGAGGGAAAGTCTCCTGTTTTGTATACCCCGAGAGTGATGCATTCCACCTTTGAAATGCATGGTAAAGTCTCTTTGGGGTCACTTAATCTATTTTGCAGACATTTTTATAGTAAATTAAAAGAAAAATCCCAGAACTTAAGAGAATATATTGCTCTTGCAGAGAAACTGATTTTTGATTCCTAGAACGTACGTTGGTCAGTCTACCACTGACTACATATCCAGCTTCAAGTTATCCTGACACCCTCTTCTGTTCTCTGGAGACACCTATACTTAAGTGCACATGAATACAAACAAATACATACACATAATTACAAATGATGACAATAAATATTTAAAAAGCAAATTATTCTGGTTCATAAACCATTTACTCCCAGAAGAAAGAGCATGGATTGTGAATCTATATTGTGAATTTAATATGAAACATGAGAATGACACTTAGCCATAGAGATGGGGACTAATGAGTTTAGAACTACTTGGAATTATTGCATAAATTTAATCGATAGGAGGAAGAAAATATCTAATAAAAATATGATATTTCTAGCATTTTAGAAAACCACTGCTTTGGTAGACATTCTGCTTTTAAAATATACATTACATGCAAGTAGACTGTTAATTTGACTGACACTGCATGGCCAGCCATACATTTCTGAAAAGCCACAATATGACAAGTGAAAGAAAACACAAGTATGAAGTTATCTGTATCTAATTTGCAATTAACATTTTGCTAACCATTACTGGTATGGACTAAATTGTGTTCATCCTCCAAATGTGTGATTCATTTCTCATTTGTAAAATAAATTTGCAAATTCAAGCTATAAAAATAATAAATGTTATATGATATCTAAGAATGGGACTTTAATCGCATAGGGCTAATGTCCTTAAAGAAGAGACAGAGTAACATGTTTCTTTCTTTTTCTTCTCTCTTGTTCCCAGAAATAGTGTTGTGTTTAATTCAGCAAGAAGGTGGTTATCTAAAACATAGGAAGAAAAGCTTCATCAGAACCAGTCTTACCAACAACTTTATGGTGCACTTTTTGTCACTAGGTCTGAAAATAAGACAATTTCCATCAATTTAATCTACCATGTGTGCTCTATTTGACTATGCCAGATCAAACTGACTGACAATACATTCTTCATATTTAGTTTTTGTACAATACAATTGAAAAGTAATATGGCTGGCTATTATAATTGTCCTGATATTTCAGGTTAATAAATTAAGAATGGAAAATTTGAAGGATTTACTTCAAATCCATAAACAGGAAGTGACAATGTCAGGGTTCATTTCCTCCTGAAAGGCTTTATATGTTACCAAGTAGTAGAGTATAACTCCATTAAGTAAACAATACCCACATTAAGGATGCTCAGCAAGATAATATATTTACGAGTGAAAAGAAAACGTCTGAGGAAACTTTTTCTTGGAATTAGGAAATTATTTAGATTTAGTGGCACTCTGGAGTGTGAGGAAGGAGAGTCATCTATTTGAAGCTAGCCTTAATACGTCAGAAGAGGAGATTCAAAGAAAAAAGTGGAAATGCAAATTCACAATAAAGTAAACCTGCCAATATTTTAAGAACTTGAGGTAAATAATCAAACGGATGTGTCAAAATTTCTACCTTAAATATGAATATATGTGTATCCATGTGATGAAGCTTTGCAGATTTAAATTTTATTTATATTAACATGTCAAAAGCTTGAAAAGAACACTGCAATATATTCTCTTGTATAAATTTACTAAGAGTGATGCAACAGTTTTGTTCTGGAAAAGTTAAAATAGAAATTTTCCTAACCTCCCTTTTTTCTGAAAGATATTTTCATTTTTCTTCTGAGAATCAAGTATTTCTGTATTAGCTTAAGATCCATTAGAGTTCTCTTGCTAGGATACTGCTTCATTTTTTTATTTCCCAACAGTTGGGTGAGACACACTACTGTACTTCAAAGAGTATTGTTGATCACATTTGTATTTGATTAACCTCCATGCAATGAGCTACTTCTAATAAGTTATTTGTATATGTATCCTTAGAGAAAATAAAATGACTCAATATTACATCACCCCATGGATCCTATTTCTAAAAAATAAAGTAACCCACTATGAGTACAAAGGCAGTTATGTTAGAAACCATTTAAACAGCAGGTTCCTGTTACCATGGAAACTCTAACTTCACCAGGCTCAATCCACAGTTTACACTGAAGCAATACACTTCTGATATTGATCTTTTAACAATTTTCTTTAAAAATAGAGAAAACCTGTATGTAATAAATTAATGAGAAGGCACAAAACATTTCTTTTGTATTATACTTTCTTGAAAAATTAAAAATATTTACTTCGTATTACATGCAAACAAACAAAGTAATATCCAGTGGTAATAGCTGGCTTTCTTTTTTTTTTTTTTTGAGTGGTATATCTTGAGCGGTATGTTTTATATTCTGAAGGTAAGCACTTTAAGATAAGAAACTCACTGCTAGAATGTCATCCGAAATTCTAATCATAACAGAGTATTTTTCCATCATTTTTCTAATACATAGTTTCATGTATTAAAATTAGACATGAAACAACATTGGGAACAGATCAATCTTTATAACAAACATTATTTTCATTCTTATTCTTGTTATCTGATAATGACAAACTTACTTGGATTTGGACAATTTTCAACAAAGAAATAATGTGAAAATGAATTCAAATATAGTATTTTAGAAACTGTCTGGGAGTAAGTATTTGAGACAAGAAGCAAGAGCATATGTGTGTATATATATTCTGAGCAGAACGTTTAAAGTGTTTTTTTGGTGTTAAGGTACATTTTCCATGACAAGTCTATTCAGTCTACAAAACACTAGTAAATAGGGAGAAAAATTATTAAGCCAGTAGAAAGAGCCTCATTTTTTCATATAATAGTTTATTGTATAAAATGTTATTTTTCTTACATAAATTACAATTACCTGTTTTCATATATCTTTTGATCACAAATGTGAAAAATGCATCCTCCCATTTTCACATTCAGAAAGTTTGGTAATAGCATGCAAGTTCATGCAGTTAATCTGTGATAAATTTTTTAGCATATGTTGGAAACTCTAAAAGAATAATTTATATTGGGTGCAACATCTGTTTAAAAAAGGAGACGTGCTAATCAAATTTCATTTACTCTTTTTGAGCTCATTTTTCAAGATGGCAATAGACTGAACACCAGACTGCTGCATGGATATGCCATCTGCAGTTAAAAAATCACTTCTTGGCCAAAATTCAAATACACTACTTTGATTTTTACCCCAGAAACATTCTGGGAAAAAGTAATAAAGGCAGGTAGATTTTACTTATGGTAGTATTTGAAGGGAGAATATATTCTTTAGTATTGTTAAAGTGTAAAGTACAAATGAAAATTATTACTTTCTTATCAAAATTTTGACTAATTCTGCTATAAACATATAGTAACTGATACATTTTTTTCTGTATAAAATGTATCATTGAAATTTCTGTCCTCCCACTCAGATGTTATCTCCCTGAGTATAGCACCTCTTTAAATATTTAAGATTGATTAGAGAGAGGTTAACATAGAGTAGACACTCAATAATTGCTTCTGGCTGGAACTAATATGACTGAAGCACGAAACTACTGTCTTCCTTGGAAAAAGGCCCTTTCTACACGTTGGAATCTTATGGCTTTTCTCTGAAAGCATGTACTAGATGGTTAATGCACTTGTGCTTGTGGATGCAAAAAGTACATGTAGGTTTCATCCTGACACCTGGTAGACGAGAATAATTCCACAACACATTTTTAGTTTTTCTCAGCTAGTTTTCTCTTATTAATGTAGAAATGTTTTATTTTATTAAGATTTTAATATTCATACATACATATTTTTTTACTAAATCATGCACCATCCTCTGTAATTTATCCCCTATCTCTCATAACACTTTTCTTCTGCCAACTTCTCTCTCTCTCTTTCTCTCTCTCTCTCTCTTTCTCTCTCTCTCTTCCCTCTTTTACTGTTCACAGAATCCACAGAGTGTTTCCTTTATGCTTTGAGTATGGAAACTTTTATTGAAACATAGATAGCCTCTAGATCCACATTTCTGAAAAAACCTGACTCAGAATTATTAATCCATTCACAATAACCTCAAAATATTAAATACATTCAGATATATCTAAACATATGAAAGCTTTATGCAATGAAAAATTTAAGACACCGAGGAAAGAAAATTTGAAAATTTGTTACTAATAAAAATACAGACTCACTGTCAATGGAGGACATAGACCTAAGCACCCATGGTTAGCTTATTTTTTGCAAAGTGACCAAAAATACACATATAATTAAAAAAATAGCATCTTTAACAAACGTTACTAGTCACTCTGGATGCCTACATGTAGAACAATTAAATCAAATCCTTATCTATTACTTTACACAAAACTCAAATTCAAAGATATCAAGGACCCCAACAAAGGACATGAAATTTTTGAAATTCTATCCATTGTAGTTCTTTCCACATTCACAAAAATAAATAAAGTAGGATATATAAACTATCCCTTTTGGAGAAATTATTTGATGAAAAATAAAATTTAATCTCATAGACCCTGCAGTATGAATTACTTGCTGGATATTAAGAGATTAAGATAGAAAAATCAATGCATTGCTGAAAGAAAAGATACCGAGTGCCAAACACATGTGTGTTTTTATTAAAATTGAAAACGGATAGAATAAGAAATTAATAGTTTCCCAGGTATAAATTACCAAATAGGTTCATATGACCTTAGACTGTGTAAAGGAAGATATAAAAGTTGATTACTCTATGAAAGCATGTCATTGTCAGGAGCTTTAATCTTGTTTCATCTCTGATACCTTTTTCATATAAATGGGTTGATTTTAAAATAAAAATTATAAACAAAAGAATCTACAAATAACAAAGTGATCTTTTTCACAACAAACTACCCTTTGAAGAATTCGTTGAAACAGCACTCAAAAAGTTAATCGGTTAGACTGTTAAAAGAAAGGATTGGCTGAGAAACTTCCAGAACCTAAGGCATTAAGACAACCCCATGCAAAGGCAAACAGCCACAGGCAAAGGCAGCCTGAGTAGGTGCCTGGGAAAGCAAAAGAATAACAAGTGAATTTTGAACTTCAGCTAAAATTAATGTATCAAAAATTAATATCCTCTTTGATATAAATATTAACAGAAATATGCTAATAAATAGAAAAAAATTAAGTGTTTGTGAAATTTGTTCTGGGTAAGATCTTAAATGTCAGTGTTGAGGGGTGAAAGGTGATTGAGCAAAAGGAGGAAAGATATGTAAGCTGTGGCAGTGAGATTAAACCATTGTTGGCAAAATGATATCAAAGAAAGTGGACTGCACAGAGATTGCAAAATGTTGGTATTTGATTTTAGTATAACTCTCCAGTTTTCCTATTGTTATTATAAATCATGTTTGCATAGAACAGCATGACTAACACAGGATAAAGAACATCTATGGGGAAACTTTGTTTAGGTAATAATCAAGTTCAGGAATTTGTGCTATGGAATTTCCTTATAGGTAGTGGGGCATAGATACATCAAAATCAATAGTGGTGTTTCAGACTGAGGAAATTTTTCCTGGTTAGTAATTTATGAATGAAAAGTTATTTTATTAAGAAAGGAGAATCTCAGAGAAATTTAATTTTTCTGACAACAAAGGGCAGAATGTCTGTGATCTCAACATGATTGGATTAATCAATGACTTTAAAGAACACAGAGTAATGAGTTAAGAAAAAATTGAACAACACAAGTGCCTTTTGCAAAAAAAGAAGGCAAATCAGGAAGAAATTTCTGACTGAGAAATTTACAAAAGAGATATCAGTTTCAAAAGCATCACTAAATATTAATTACAAATGATCTAATTTATTAGCATCACTCAACATTGTTGTACACAGAGGAAAAAAATAAGTAAACAGAAGCATATACACCTACAATTAAAGTGAAGCACAGAGATAGAATATCCCAAAGTTTCCTCAATCAATAGTATCAACAAGAAAACAAGATTTGTTGAATAATAAAAAGATAATAAATATTCATCTGACGAAGAGGGTTAAAGAACAATATTACAGATGAAAATGACATAGAAGAATTATAAGGATTTGTCAATAAAAACAGAAACTGTTCTGTTTGGTAACTGAACAATTAATATTTTATCCCCTTGTCAAAACCCATATAATTCCCTCTATTATAATAAGTCAATTTGAGTATGTAGTATAAGAAAAATAATGTGAAGAAGGTGCTCAAATAAAATTCTAGTTTTAATAAATTAACTTGATTTCTAATTGTCTGACATACTTTCAAGGAATTGACTGGAAAATGTGAACTGAGCTAAATAATTTTAAATAGTAATTTCTATGTTCATAAAATGGAGTTTTTCACAATTATAGATTTTGAAATAGTGAGACAATTTTAATTCTATACTAAGACTGAAAAAAATATTAAGTAGTCAAGGCTTGATTTCTTACTGTCGGGATTAAATTTTATTCAGTAAGCAAAGTCTACAAGATGTTTGTGGTGTTGTCAGAGTTGTAGATTTTAGGAACATACAGGATTAACATAAAGGAAAGTATATGAATAGAATGTATAAATATAAGATGAAGTAGATGGGACCGAAAAGTAATTCAGTAAATGTTAGAGAATATATATTTACTTCACAGAATTTTAAATATTTAGTTACTAATCCTTTAGGAGGTGTGATTGAATTCCTGCCCTGTCCTGAGTATAGAATATTATTAGTTGCTCATATTCAAAGAATTGCAGAGAATTCAAAATAATCAAATGTTGTAGTGGAGAAACTGGGCAATTGACATCTCTTCAAAATTATCAAGATTAACATCACATGTGATAATTTACATGGATATTGTTGTTTTCCATTCCACAAAGTGATCGTGGCTTGTGATTCATCAGACAGGCAAGTGATAGTGGCCTTCATGCATGGTAGCTCCAATTATGTTATGTTTTCACCATGGAGGCACAATTCCTTATATGAGAACTAGAATTTAAAAATAAAAATCTATAAAAAAGTATTGCAACTTCTATGCACAAACAGAACTAGCAATTATATTTTAAGTATGAACCATAAACATCCTCATGTTTGTTCTTGTCTACTATTATTTCTATATCTATCTATTTACATATCTAACCAAACAACTACATATTAAAATTCTATTAGAAGATACTTCTCTTCAGCTGATGGGAAAAGAAAAAGCACTTAATATAGACTAGTTATGAGAAATACATTGAACACTTATGGAACAGGGACATTCAGCAAAGCTGTCAAGGTCATAAAAGTCAAATAAATACTATTGAATCTCACAGTCCAGGAACACTAAAAACATGATATTAATTACAATATGATAACCTGGGCTGGATTGTAGAAGAGAAAAAGCACATATTGTACACTACTGATAGAGTCAAAATAAAATCTGGAGTTCAATAAAATGTAGGGTGTCAATGTTAATCATTTAAATTTAGCACACGTACTACAGCAGTGTCTGTAGAGCTTAAGTATAGCCTATGCTGAAATTCTCTGTTCTATTTGGTAATTATTCCATACATATATTATTGTTGGAGAATAAATTATTTAGATAATTAACTCTAATCCTTATATCTCTTCAAATCTTGTTTTTCTTACATTCTATTATTATATTCATTATAAAAAATACATACATGATGGGAACAAAAATAATTAAAAGATTTATAGTGGTAATAAACTAGATAAATTTTTTTTGTAAAAAATATCGATTTGTTTTGGGGCCCATATGATTTTGTTATTTGACAGAAGTGTGGTTGTTGAGGTCTTTTCGGAATGAAGATTTAGCTACTTATTAATGAGTCATTCTATTGTTTTACATATTCAGCAACCAGCTTTAAAACTGGTGTCAGTAACATGAACTAATTTCTGTTGGTTCATGCTTGAAGTTGCAAAATAATATCTGTTCAGAGCACAGATTCTGAAAAGTGCTTTCCAGTTCATTGTTGAGTAGTCCTTCATGAGCTTTCTAAGGACCTAAGCTGATTGGACAGTTGACATGAAACAAGCACAAATCCATGAACTCTTCAGAATCCAGGTGAGTTTTTTAAACTGTCACCTCTGGGGTAGATTACCATGATTCTAATGTCCTATTACATTCATAAGATTTCTAGCACAGCTTTTGGAAATATTGGGAAATTATCCCATCTTCCTTGGAAAATCAGTCATCTACCACATCACTTGTGTGCATTACTAGGTTTTCAATAAGAGAGGCATTAGTGTTGGGAGGTAACCACAGAACACATAGTCAGTAGGCTAAAACGATGATAAAAATCTTATAGACTGCTCTGGTGAAATACAATTTTGAAGAAAAATGGTGCTTTCAAATGCATAAAATTCAAAAGTAGATTATCAGCAACTCCTGAAGATTCTTGGGATAAACAGAGAATGTATAATGGCAAGCTGCCAACTGCATTTCCTCTCCTATCCAATCAATTTAGGTCCTTAGAAAGCTCATAAAGGACTACTCAGCAAGTAGCAAGAAAGCACGTTTCAGAATCTCCTGATGCATTGTACAGTTTTTATTTTGGAAATTCAACTCACTTTCATGAGTTTAATCAAACAAATCAGCAACCACAGTTCAGTCAAGTTCATGGAGATGCAAATGGAATTTATATGATTGAAAACTTTATTTAGAGCATGGCTGCTCTTCACTTTAAAAAAATAAATAACTGTACCATTTAGATTGTTGTTGTTGTTGATACAGTATTTCTAGATGAATGCTTGCAGCACTTTTCTATCATAGGAGTATACTTAAAAATAACTCTCATCAGTAAGTGTGATTCATGCTAGTTATCCGACAGTGCATTAATAGCAAAGTTAAGGATGTCATAATTTCCAAAGAAATCATGAAACAGGATAAAGTTTATTTATTAAATATTGTCATCCATATGTACATATTTCCTTCTATGCATATTTAAATAAAATTATAAGAGAAGTGAGAATAAAACTTTTCGTTTCCTGGCCTTTCCCTCTTAAAAACTAAAGATGTGGTTTCTAAGACAAATTTTCATCATTTAGAATGCAACCAAGTAAAATTCAGTTTGCTTTTATTATAGTTCTGTTTCCACCGAAGTATTAATTAAATAATTGTATTTTTTAAATATTATTTTAATTTATATATAAACAAAACAGGGATTAATGACTCTTCTTATGATTTTTATAAATTTTTTTTATTAAATCTTTGTGTAATTCATACAGACCATCTCAAACAATCTTAGTCATCTTTATATCCCCTTCCTCACGAGCACCATCCCATAGTTCCCCAAATGGAATGCATACATTCTTTCATCTGTGTTAAGGTCTACTGTGTCAAGTTACTGTCCCCAAATGTTCCTCAGTGCAAGGTCTAGTCAGCTTCTCCAGGGTCCCTCACTTTAAGATGATTAGACCAACCTTACCCAAAAGTAACCAGTTGTCAGTATTTCTTCAATAAAGATTGGAGTCTCCTACCCATTTCCTCAGTTCCATCCTGGGTTTCTGTCTGCATGAGGTTGAAAGAGTCTTGAGCATGCTGAAATCATTGCTGTAGGTTCCTATGAGCAAGGTCACAGGAGCTGGTAGAGTTCTACTTTCATATGTTACACACCTCCTCATAGACTCTTACTATCTTTCCACCCCCTCTTTTGCAATGGTCCCTGAAGCCTGAGTGAGAGAAACTTAACATGGGAGTCCTATTCAGGGACCTACACTCTGCACACTCTGATCTTTGTGACCTTTGTGTTACAGGTGCTCTGTTCTATGAGGGATCTTCATTAAAGTGAGTTGAGAGATTCAGTAGTGTGCTCTTTTCTCCCTCTTCTATGTTGCATGGACCTTAGGTGTAAAGGTTGCATTGAAAATGTGCTGCTTAGTAATGGGAAATATTCCAGGCATATATCCATGTTTCTTGGGTCAGGCAAAACCTTTAAATTATAAATGTTTTGGTAATTATGTTGAATTTTTATACTATATGTGATGTTATTTTTATTTTTCTTAAATGATTTAAAATATTAAAAAGGCTGTTTTAATTTAGAATCAAATATAGAATTTTAATTTTAGTGGGGAGTATGTAAATAAACTACTTTATTTTGAACAAAATACTATCATCCAACAAGTCTCCAAAAGATAAATATCCAGTAAGTAATTGTTTGAGCCCACCAAAATACATGTTTCGATAAAATCACCCATGAATTCATGGACCTTTAAACACACACTTAAAATAGCTGTGGAACTTTCCAAAACCTAGAAATTTGTGCTTGTAGTAATTAAATACACACAAAGCTAATTATACATCATTTTTAAAATTACTTTTCTAATGTGTATGAGTGCTTTACCTGCATGTATGTATGCCTAAAGAAGCCAAAATACAACATCAGAATCCTGGAGATGGAGTTTCAGACAGTTGTAAGAGTCCATTTGGGTAGTAAGAACTGAATACTGGTCTTCTGCAAGAGCAACTAGTGCTCTTAACCACTGAACCATTACTCAAGTTCCACTTTTTAAAATTAATTTAGATCTATTTATTTTATGTTCATAAGTATTTTGCTTGCTACATGTCTGTACCCCCATGCATACAATATATGAAGGTGTCAAAAAGGTCAGTGGATCCCCTGGAAGTGGAGTAGCAGACAGATAGCAGCCACTGTGTGGATGCTGGGAAACAGTTCAGTCCTCTGAAAGAGTAGCCAGTTCTCTGAATATCAGAGCCCTTTATATTTTCTACTTAGGGTAAAATAAATAAATTAAAATAAAACACAGTTCACTCTTAGGAGAACTTCATACTGGCACTAATGTTGTGTTTCTATTTGCTAAAATTATCTATGCAACTTTATTAATTCTATCTCATTCCAAATTATCTTCAAAAATTAATTAAAATGCTAATGGATTAGACTTGTCATATTCTTAGAATTAGTTAAATCTTTTGATGACCTCTTGTGACATTATATATATATATGTGTATGTATACTTATATACATATATATCAAGCATCATTTAAATTTTGCAAATCATTATTTATTTGTCTTCTTTCTTTCATGGTTGTCTCATTCACTCCAGCACTTTTCATTCTGAATATGATCTGAGTTTATTTTTATTATAGTAATGCTGAAAGACACATGCCTATGAAATTATATGATCTTCCAAATGATCTTCTAATTAAGTGAAATGGACAACAATTAAAGTTTAGAAGCATGCAAGTGAAAGTTGATATATTATCCGTATATTAATCAGTAAAATAAAATAATAAATGGACGACAACAGGTTGTTGAGCTCTAATATTGTGTGATTTTTAATTTTACCACTTGTTAAATGCTCATAAAATAGCAACTTAATTCCCATATCACTCATGACACTCTATCTAGAATTCACTATAGTTACCTCCTTTTCTTTTTATACCATAATTCTTTATTATTAAGTATGTCATACACATGTACAATGAAATATGTTCATATCAAGCCCTCTCATTTCCTACGTCAAACTCCTTCTGATCCCCCAAGTTGTTCCTCTCCAAATTTCATTCTTTTTGATGCTCAACCAAATCCTATTTGCTATCTATACGTGTATTTGTATGGGGCTATTCACTGAAGAATGGATAACCTACCAAAAGGAAACCTGCAAAAACAGAATGATTCATCCTCCCTTAGCAGCTATCCAATACAATAGCTCCACAGAAAGAGGGGAGACCTGCATAGACACTCCGAGTTCTATGCTTGAACGATGGGTAGTCATATCTCGTATAAGTCTTGTGCAGGAGACCACAGTTTCTGTAAGTTCATCTTTGTGATAATCATGTCAGGTCTGGAGGAAAGCATTTCACAGCAGTCTTCCTAATCTGTAGGTTTTTGCATTGTTGTGGCTTTTTGTGTGATGTCCTTGAGACTTGGGGATAATGGTTGATAAAGATTTTTCAATAAGAATAAACACTATGTGTCTTATTCACACCTTTGTCCAATTATACACCTCTACATTCACTGCTGCCCACTGCAAAAAGAAGCTTCTCTGACCAAAGTAGAGATTAGTTCAGTTATAAGAATAAAACCAAATATTTAGATGGTTATTTCACAGCATTATCATTTAGCAAAATAAAAATATGAGGTTGTAACCTAGGTTCTAGGACCTTCCAGTCCTAGGACCTTCCAGATTTTGACTAAGATTATAGTACCAAGCATGAAATTCCTCCTGTGTAGTGGGCCTCAACTGCAGAGAGCAATTAGTTATCCCCATAATAGTCATGCCATTATTTTACCAGTGTGCACATCTTCCAGGCAGGTTAGCATTATAGGGAACAACATCCAATGCCGAGTAAAACAAATAATATTTTTTCTCCCCCAATGTCCTGAATATCTCTTTCTGGCACTATTAAAATTAGCCAATATGGTCAAAGTTTGACAGTATGTTGGAGTTTTGGTTCTCCACATCTCACAGTCAAATGTACTTTTGCTTTTAGGTATGTGCTACAAAGCTTAAATAATTTTATGCATTCCAGACATCAAACTTGAACATAAAGTGTTGATAATACCAGTTTTTATAATCGTATTTATTTATTTATTTATTTATATTTATATGATTTACAGATGGTTGTTAGCTGTGGTGTGAGCCCTGGGAATTGAATCTGGATATTCTGCAAGAATAGCCAGTGCTCTTAGTAGCTGAACATTCTCACTAGTCCCTGATAATACCAGGTTCATCTTTCAGTGTTTTTAAAATTTCCCTACTTGGCTTTTAAACATATAAAAGGCACTTCCAATGACCTAGCAGCAGAACATTTCATTTTTTTCTCTAACTTTAAATTCTAAAATAATGAATGAGAACCCAAAGGACCTGATGAGACTATATGCCTCCAATATATAAAATGACTCTCTATGATAGGATTTTTACTAAGATTTCATATGAACTCCATGGAGTTCATGAATTCTTCTCAATCGCAAGCTGGCATGAAACTTCAAATGAAGCTTATTAGTCACATGCAAAGGTGAATTGTATTGTTTTTAAGATGGTGATGATGACTTGTTGAGAAAATGGAAAAAAGAGAAAATTTAAAGTATAGAAAATTGAAATGGCTTTGAAGAGTAAAAGTAAAATGAATTGTTATTAATCACAATTTTGACTAATATTGAAGATTAAATATAATAAATATAATTTTTGATGTTGCCCTGTATTAGAATACTTGCCAGTATATACAACAGCCTATCTTCAACTCTTCAGAACCATAAAGATGAGAGAAAGAGATAGAGATAGACAGAGAGAGAGGAATGAAAATATACCTTTAAATCTTGAGATTCATTGATTTGGAGGTTTATTTCTTCAATATTAAAACGTGGAAATAGTATAAGTTCCAATGAAAAAATGAACATAGTATTCCCATGTGACCCACCAATCACGCACACACACACACAATATATATATATATATATACACATATATATATAATATGAGAATGTCAACAAGATTTTACACACATTATCCATATATATATATATATATGCATGTATGTACATGTATATCCATCCCATGTTTATTGCAGCATTATTCATAGCAAAAAATATAGAGAATCGATAGAAAAGCAAATTAAACACATGCATTTCTGTATATTTTTCAGCCTTGAGGAAAGAAGTCAATTCTGCTATGAGCAAGGACATGAATGAACAAGAGGAACAGCATGCGCACTGAAATAATTAAGAATAAGAAGACACACGTGCAGTTGC
The DNA here is from genome assembly GCA_035773235.1 of Eospalax fontanierii. Lineage (NCBI taxonomy): Eukaryota > Metazoa > Chordata > Mammalia > Rodentia > Spalacidae > Eospalax > Eospalax fontanierii. The sequence goes on from CM069534.1 coordinate 21,392,624, forward strand.
ACACGAAATCTAAAGGATCTGAAGACACGTAAATAGAGAGAGGAATGCTGATTACTGTAACTGGACATACAAGAAGCTGGAAATTGTGGAGGGGACATGCTAGTCAAAGTATAGGAAAAATCTGCTTTCCTTAGGTGTTAGAAATAAATATGAAAAAATCAACTATCAACTCTGGTGTAGAGTTAATAAAAGACATTATCTAGAACTTTTGCAAAGCATGTAAAATGAATAGTTCTCACTACAACAATGCGGAATTCAATCCATGTCACTTGATTTGCCAGAGTCATTCCTCAATATACCTAAAAATACTGAATATGACTAATATATACAATATTTGTCAATTAAAACTACAGTGAGGAAATTGAAAGAAGTTAAAGAGTACATTTTAGCTTGAGAATACTGACTAGATTTCATTTATGATAAGAACTAGAATTTGAAAACAGATTCAAGCTTGACCAACAGCCAGCTGAACACAATGCAAAAAGCATAGAAGAAAAGGACAGAGGCCGAAACACAGTATGGGATTATCACACACTCTTGTGCCTATCATCAAATAAGCTGCTTTTTTGTGGAAAAACATAACTATTAAATGGGCAATGCAATTGATGTAGTTAATAAATGCAAATATATCATGCTACAGAGACTCTGAAGGGAACCTCATGGATATATAAAGAAAATAATGATTTTATCCATATACCTGACTGGTGAATTGAGGATACTTTGGTTCTCCCTGAATAGAAATCTTTAGAAGAATGAGGCAGTGCTGGGAGCTCAACTTTTTCTTTGTGTTAAACATTGATAAATACAGGCTGCCAGTGTCAAGGTTTCAGAGCCTAAGGATTATTGATCTGTATACTCAGGGTAGAGACTTTAATGCTGGAGGCTCTCTGAAGCTCTTCTATTACCCAGTAATTTGTTTCATTAATATTTTTATTTTAATGGAGAATTTCATACATTTGTCACATTTATCCACAGTTCCAGCCCTTAAATTTCCCCAGTCCACCCCCAACTACTTACAATCAACATCGCTTTCTCTTTCATACCTTTGTTTAATTTAATAACGTATCAACTCCACTTTATGTTATCAATACCCTGCTGGATGTGGCATCATCCACTAGAGTTTGTCAACCCATCAGAAGCCACAACCTAAAATAAAGTGGACTGTCCCTCTCTAGAAGCCATCAACCTTCCTCAGTTAGGGGTAAGGGCTCACAAACATGTTCCACTCTGTACTAGGAAGTTTACTGGCCTGATCTTATAACGAACTTGTACATTCATCCACAGCCGCTATGCGTTCACAAGTGCAGTAGTCTTGTGCCATCCAGAAAATGCAGTTTTGTTACAGATCTTCCCAGTTTCTGGCTCTTAAAATCTGTCAGTCTGCTATTCCTTGATGATCTGAGGACCTTGGGGATTAGTGTGAGGCAGATACTCCATTTATGTCTGAGCAATTTACAGTCACTTTTTCTCTAATCTTTGGGCACATGGGAGTTTTTGAATTAACTGCTATCCATTACACAAAGAACCTTCTCTCATAAGGTCTCAGAATTGTGCTAATCTGAGGACAGATATATACAATCTAGAATACAGTTTGATATTATATCCAGTGAATAAAATAACACCAGTAGTTTAAGTCAAAGCCTTGTGATCTCCTCAACAATGGTTCTCACAAATTTTTAGTTACCATAGCCTTGGCTCCCAAATTTCACTCATTTTTAAATTCACCTTCTCCACTACCACTTACTTTTGGGTAACCGCTGTGCATTGCAGCTTCCTGAAGTTTCTGCCTTAATTTGTTCTCTAGAGCTTGTTACTGTTGTAGTTTTGAGACTTGTGCATCATGAACCTCAGCTCAGTGACTGCCTGTCCTCTTCAGTGACTTTCGTGCTACAGCTACCGCCATTGCCCAGGCTGAAAGCACTGGAATGTTACCTGCACTTCCCCGAGACCAGCCTCCTCTGTCCTTCATAAATGAGACACCCGTCATTAGGTCAAAGGTTGCAATATACCTTGGGGGAGCACAGAGGAAACAACTTTGTAGATTGCTGGAAATTTGTGGTATGCAGATTGTTTACAAACAAGAAAGACCTGTGATGAACAAGTATAGGATTTTAAATTTATAACCATTATTGTATGCCAACTTCAGTCACAACCATTATATAAATACCAAGCCACAAGTCTCATACGGTAAGAATCTTAAGTCTTTCACTGAGTCGGTAGGGTGAAGTTACTCTGGTCTGAATGAGAACAGCTGCACAATAAACAAGATAATCACAAGTGACCGACAAAATCGATAATAGTCATCCCTCAACCCTGCATCTAGTACAGACTCCATTGCTTCTGTAGTACGGGAGGTGCAATGTACTTTCACTGCAATGCAGTGTTCAAAGAAAATGGGCTGTCAAAATGTCAATATGTTCAGCGTCTTAAAGAGTGAATGTTTAGTTGGCAACTTGTCATCTCAGGAAAACAAGTATGCAACTATCACTCAAATAATTGTGATATGCTTTTAATAGTTATCATTATTCAAAAAGCTTTTACAAACAGAGATGGTATATACACCATAATTTCATAATGAAATTAAATTAAATTTCTGACATTGTTTAACTGTCTATACCAAACAGATAATTGGGTACCTCTAAACTGCCACAATGTGAAGATACTATATCTCAACTAAACATCAGAAACTAAAACAAACTTGTTCAATTCCATTAAAATTCAAGAAAAATTCTAAAGACAAGAGTTAATAGAGACATCATGAAAGGGTGAGTCTAATGACATACTTGAGAACTCAGAGACAATCTTCAAGGGAGTGTGTACTACTTGACACTGGGAGCCTGAGAGAACATGGTGGATGGTAAGGGTTATATGAATAGAAGCTGAGATGGCACATTGAGAGTCTTCTTTAAGAAGCTGTTACAGGAGAGAGGACCAAAAAGTAAACAGCAGACACATATAGTGGAACTGAACTGATATATATATATATATATATATAAAATATATATTATATATATATATTTATTTATAAGTACAAGTAAATGTATTAGATATCTAATATATTTCCAACAATATGAAAGTCTACATGCCAAATTCAATCTTTTTAAAATCTAACTTATCTAAAACTCAAAATAACAACCACTTCTTTTTTTAACTTCTTCATATGTTGAAATATAAATATAAATATAAATCAAGTCTAAAATTGACTTATGAACCTCCCTTAAATTGCTGGATTGAAACTTTATTTGATACCTTTATACTGAGCTAATAAAATATCCTACAATGCAGAAACTTGGTAAAGTAATCAAGATATGAATTTATAAATGTTTCCATGGTTAATTTAATGTTGCACAGTTTGACAATTTGCACAAAATCCTAATGTGATTGATGACAAATGCCAGTTTGTTTATAGATTACCTAGAATGGGAACAGGTGTGTGTGTGTGTGTGTGTGTGTGTGTGTGTTTTAAATGGGTTGAATTGTGGTATAATTGCCAATTGTATGTACTAGAATGGCCAAGTATAGAAATTATATAATAAATAACAAAGTGCCTTAAAAATACTTGTAGTAACCTATTTTGTATAGGACAATGTCACCTATATTGTATGTACCACTCTGTGTTAACATGATGAGTAGATGAATAGATGACTATTCCAGGCACTTGCCAATTCATTATCATATCATGTAGCTGCCTTTGCAAGTCATTAGACAAAGACCTTCCATTTAAAACACTTTAATTTCCACACTCTATTGAAATTTTTATCCAGAAGTAGAAATTTATAACTGCTAATATAATATCCAAAAAGAAAAAGAAATGACTATGGATGTTTTTAATTAAAGTAATGGATAAAACAGTTTTATCTAAAAAATGGATGATGATCCTTCAGAATATCTTCACTCCTTCCCAGGTTTTTAAATCATGTATTAAATATGTTAGTATATTTAAGTATTAATACTCATAAAGTCTCTCAGAATTTTTCAATAGAAAAGTATTTTTGAGGGGTCATAGTGGGATGCTTAACTATGCCTTCAGAACCAGATCTTCATCTCTAAAGAATGTGGTGAAATTTCCAAATTCTTGATGGATGTGTGTGTGTGTGTGTGTGTGTGTGTGTGTGTGTGTGTGTGTGTAGTGGTAATCACCATTTGAAAATTAAAGACTTAGGGACATAAATTTCATTAGCTCTCCTCTGGCTTAGGAGTTACTTTTTTAAGGCAATGAAAGAATAATAATATGTTCAATGTACTTAGAATATTATGTGTATATAATTTCACTTTTAATTCCTACATATGTGTGAATCTTCATTCATTTTGCATCACTTGTAACAGATAAGTGTGGTGATTAACTTATAAGATATAGACAGTTTGAAATAAACCCTCGTTCAGTACTATCCATTATTAGATAAAAACTCATTCTGACTTAAAAATCAGTCTACTGAATGTAAAATGAGAGGAAGAGTGAAACAACGTGGGTAGAAATTGATATTTCTATAAGCAAGATACTAAATGTAAAATATTAGCTCTGTGTTGCTGTATATTTGAATCTTTTTTTCCATTAATTGAAAATCTGATGAAGGAATATCGGCAATTGAACTACACAATGTAGATTGTTTTTAATGCATTTAGTAGTAATGTAAGATTTTTTCCCACCTTAAGAATTCATTAATACTCCAATATTCTTAATATAAGCATATGTGTGGAAACCTATTTTTTTAATTAAAAAAACTGTAAGAAATTCAGAAAAATAGTTCCTTGAAAAAAATCTAGATTCAATGAGAATTCCATAAAACGTTTTGATAATATTCATCTCTTCCCCATCTTCACCTACACCCACTACATACCCTCTAATATTTTTTTTTCTTTCCTTTATTTAACGGCTATCAAATGTCATTTGTTTTCCTCAAGTGCTCATTCATGAAAGTCTGTTCAACCAAACTTTAACTGAGAAGGGTTAGACAGGAAGAGGTGAGATAATGCTTAGCTACTTTGGAAAAAAAAAAAAGAGAAATATGTATTAGTTCAATTGCCTACTGAAAAATTACACATGCAATATTTCTTCCTGAATTCATGTGAAGAGTTGAAGGCTATATAACAAGAAATAGTGCAAGACAGGAGAGACCTCCTCTTCAGTTGTTGGCCAGGGTAGTCCAAGGGACTCCCAATATTACACAGACTATTGCCTTAGCCCTTTATTGTCTTTAATTCTGAATGGTTCCCTGTTGATTATTCTCAAATTAAATGTACCACTCCCACATCAGTACGGTTTGTTGTTCCTGTAATTATTGTGGTTATTAAGCCTTAAAATTGAAGTTGGACCGCAGCTTGATTTTCCCCCATAGCAACTTCCATATAATCCTCCAAAACTGTGAGAACTAGTCTTCAGGAAGGAGGCTCCCATGTCAGTTCCATTGCCACTTCTCCAAGTTCTGTGTGTGAAGTTTTATCCTCTCTTCAGAAGTTGGGTGTTACCTTCAAGTTCTGGGAGACTTTTTTCAAAGACTTTTTCTGCATCTATTAAGATATCTATGCTTTTGTTGTCCTTGAATTAGTTCATAGGATTAATGACATTTATTGCCTTATGTATATGAAACCATTCCTACATCTCTTGAACATAGCACATTTGATAATGGTGGATGATCTTTTTGATATCTGTAATACTTCAGAGACTGAATTTGAAGTAATTGAGTTGGAACTGACCTGGGAGCCACTTCATCTGAAGGCTTTTTCTCAGTACTCTTGAGAGCACTATACACATAGCCAATGGAGAACCTCAATCAATCACCTAACTCCAGCTTCACAACCAAATAACCACATTGATACTAACACAGCCTTTGACAGTGGTGCAATAATGGCACTTTTATATAGGGGCAAAACAAGAGCTTCCCAATTGTTCTTATGGCCCACTTAATGGGAGGAAACTCATGTATAGTCGTGTCTGTTACTGTATCTCACCACTCAGGACCAGCCCTAGAGGACTTTGAGGGGTCAGCCCGAGGCCTTAGGAGTGAGAAGATGCTGAGTCAAGCTGTAGACTCTGGGAGTTGGATGGGAAGCAGGGCAAGTGTGTGGCACTGCCAACTTCTTTATTGAATAGGTGCAAAAGTTCTTATAGGCCTGGAGAGCCAATGCCCTTATGGAGCGTGGTCTCAAAAGAATCCAATAGTAAGTTTGTCCCCAGGTAGGCAGGTTCTTTCCAGGTGCTGGTCTCACAACTAGCCAGAGCAGAACGCCACACACACAGGAACCATTCCTCTATTCCTCCTAGCTGGTGGCCTGGCTAGGCCCGCCTTGCATTAAGTCCAACACTCATGAGTGGTACAATAAACATAGCCAAATACACATGAGTGAAGAGATAATGGATCTTAGAGAAATTGCTAAGGCTGTCACATCCCTAGGCTAATATAGCTTCTTATTAATTTCAAAATATATATCCTTATGTTTACCATCAAGTATTCCAGTTACCACTCATCAAAGACGCTTCTTTTGCACCAGATGCAGAATAAAAAAAGTACCTAGTCACATAAAGACTTTGTCTGTGAATTGCCCATGCCTAAGTGGCACATCTACAGTGTAACCTCTATAATCTAGGCTCACCCATTATTAGACCTTGGATATAGAAGACGTTAATTAATCTCTCAATTCTCATTAATAAATTTCTCTCATGCACAAAGAGCCAGTAACACAAAAGGTCATAAAGGCTAAAACATGGAGATTAGGAATTTTTGAGTCCTTGTACAGGACTCCTATATTAACTTTCAATCACCTAAGGCTCAGGTTCCATTGTGGAAAAGGGGGCAAGAAGATTGTAAGAGCCAGTGAGGAGGTGCGTGACCATATGGAAATAGAATCCTACAAGCTCCGGGCACTTTGCACATTTCAACCTAAAGCAGTCGTTTCATATGCTCAAGTCCCATGCAAAGTCAAGTAGACAAAAATCAGCATAGAATTGAGGAAATGGGTAGTAGACCCAAACTTTCCTTAAGAAATATTGGCAACTGATTACTGTTGGGTGAGTGTAGGGCCCTAAGAAATCCCAAATGACCGGCCAGCACCACATGGCCAGTACAAAATTGGGCTGAGAGTACATGAAACAAAGGCCAACCAGAGGAAACAGATACCTGACATGATAATTAGGTGAATTAGGGACGTAAATGCCATTGGAGGAGAGTTACTTCCTCCTTCATGGACAGCGTGTGTGTGTGTGGGGATCTGGTTACTGAGCAAGGCAAGCAACTCCTGATACCCTAAAGGGATGGCAGGTGTCTGACCTGCTCTGCCTGTGTGATAACCTGGAACCAGGAAGCTACTGTAGATATGAATCTTCCTTTCCCCCACCCCAGACCAGAACCAGGTTTTTGGGTTTCGTTTCCTCGTTCCTGAACTTCCACAACCTTCCGGCCTTTCCCCCCTTCTGTAACGGTCAGAGAGGCTTCCCTATATAAGCCCCTGCATTGGCTCTAATAACCGAACTACCCACCGACGTAGTCTCCCGGGAGGGAACTCCTCCCGCTGCACTCTGAGCCACCTGAGGTCCCGTTCCATCGTCCTCCATTCTCTGGCATGGCTGGAGCACAACAGCCATGCTGGAGATGGAGACACACCCATGCGTGTGGATAAGTATAGCCTCTATGTAAAGTGAAAGCATGATCGAACTGACCTTTAAAATGATTGGTGGAGGGGTTGGTACCATATGCTAATGGCTGTGGGTTTTGCCTTTATATTGTGTGCACTGGTTTCAATAAACGGCTTCCTGCTTGACAGGGACCCCGGTTACGTCTGGTTTACTCCAGGAGGGAGAGGCGGGCCCCACACCAGTCCCCCACTCCAGGTAGACCCTCGCAACTGCCCTTCCCTTGGCTCTCTGCCCCACAGACCGGAAACCAGAGTAATCAGCGAACACCAGAACCTCTCTGCTGCAACAGCACGACAGGTGAGAATGAGCTATTCTTCTTAAATAGAGGACTCCGCAGGCTGATTAACCTCAGTGGTGAATGTGCACTGAGGACATTTCGAGAAACTAACTTGACACAACAGACCTTAATAGAAATGAAAGTATGTACGGATTCAGGATGGGAAAATATGGGGGATGCCAATGGGAAAGGATTACAGATCATTAAGACTGGTTGAGATGTTTTGTGTGAAATACCCAACTATTCAATAAAACACATACTTAAAAAATTTAAGAGGGTCACTCAACATTTGCAGGGAGTGAGGCAGAGGCATACAGGGAGAGAGAGACAGAGAGAGAGAGAGAGAGAGAGAGAGAGAGAGAGAGAGAGAGAGAGAGAGAGAGAAGGACAAGGGGGTCTGGAGAGAAACCCCTAGTAAGAAAGAGATTTAACATTATCAAGCAGATTTAGTTTTATTATAGGACTTTTGGCCTGGTTTGTATAAGCTGTAAAGACAAAATAGAATATCTTTGACATTGTGCAGTAACTGAATATTCCAAATATCTGCACATTTATGGTAATCACATGTCATTAAACTTTAGGATGTTGTCATGGAAAAAATGTTATGAAGTGAAAATCCTTGATTTAAACCCTCTTAAATTGTGTAGTACCAACTAGAAGTTCTTGTCAATATTTTGAAAAACTGAAAATAAGATATTTTCATTTATTTATGCAAATTCCAATGTTTCAACTGTATTTGACTTATTATTGTTTTATGAAAGTTTGCCTGCATGTAAAGAAGTGCACCCCTGTCATGCAATGCCATTGGTGGCCAGAGCAGGATATTGGACCACAGAAGCTGAACAGTTGTTAGCCACCATGTTCTTGCTAGAAATGCATGGAGCCCTGGTCCTTTGTAGGAGCAACCAGTGCTCTTATCTCCTGATCCTTCTCCTGTAATGTGTTTAATGAAATCATTAATATATTTATAATAGAGATATATTTGAAAATCTGCATTTTTATTTTCTACTTTATCTTTTAATAAAAACTAAATTATTCTCCCATAAATTATTCATAAATTTTTAAGTAATCTACTTTGAGAATAATACAGTGAATCTTCTGGTCACTAGATTAGAATAAAATGTCATCTTCAGAAAAAGCAAAATTTAAATAGAAAATCTATCACTTCATGATTAACAAATATTAGCAAGTATGAAATTATTTCTTAGATATTTCATTCTCCACGGTATAAGTGGGCATTGGCACTTCTCAAGATGAGGACAAATGTTTCCCATCACAAAACGGGCAATAGACATGAATGAGGAGCACTGTGAGGAAAAATACATGTGCATTTGGGATGCTTGTAAATGTGCCTATGAGGGGAGTGATTAAGAAAGCTGGCTGGGGAGAGAAGGGGAAGGAAAGCCGGAGGGGAGGCGAGTGACCATTTGAACTAGGTATTAGGAGGAAATCGTGTTCTTTAGGTCAGTGTCTTGTTATCTGCATTTCACCAGGCCCTCTGCAATTGGTTGTAAAATACTAGTGCAAAGTGAGTGTTGAAATGCTCCTGATTACCTTTTAAAGACATTCAATTATCTTTTCTCAACTCCAGCTTCTCAAATTAGAAAGAATCAAGGTGTAGGGATGTAATTGAAGTTATAATGAGATGATTTTAATAAAGTTAGCTTTTATAGAATCACTGTATAGTGAAATAGAGGAACTAATACACAATTAATTGACTAATTTGTACATCTGTGAGCCTAATGTGATTTTTTTCAAAGTAATTTAAAGAATGATTCTTCAGAACTTGTCATTATTTCCACATGCTCTGAAACACCACAAGTTGGAGAGTATTCATTTTCAGCACTACTTAATCAGTACCAATGCTCTTATTTGCTCTGATTCATTGGATGTTCAATACTGAGCTGAGCACTAAGTTGGAATTTAAGGCCCTTTGGGTTTTCCCTACAAGCTAGTGAAGTAGAAACTACTAGCATAAGCATGTAGTCCACTGGAAAATTCAGTCTTAAAGGGATTCATTTATGGCTTAAAGTTCTAATTTATAAAATACGTACCTAGACATATGGGCTAGTAAAAATCTACACTGATATAAAGGAGTTTTCCACAACTCTTATATGTTTACCTGCTACTGAATTGAATAAGATTGGATTTGATCTAAGGAGACCATTAAAATGTTTAGAAGGATGCTGTGCAAATTATTCAATCTGTAAAGTTCTTGGTGTACAGGCAAAAGGACCAGAGTTCTGACCTACAATACAAATGTAAAAAACTGGGTGTGGTGGGCATGCTTGCAATCCTAGTGGTATGTGAGTGTGTGTGTGTGTGTGTGTGTGTGTGTGTGTGTGTGTGTCTGTGTCTGTGTCTGTGTCTGTGTATGTATGTTGGGAGAGCTCTTTCCCTGGAGCCCTTTGAAGAGGTGATCTAGTCAGTTGATGAACTCCATGTTCAAATGACATATTCTCATTCTCTGTCTCTCTCTTTCTCTTTCTCTCTCTCTCTCAAAAGCACACACACACACACACACACACACACACATAAACACATACACACTAAATAAAGTTAGGTGGTGAACAAATAATAGGGATGGTATCCAACACTGACCGCTAGCCTCCACATGCATGCCCACTTGCACAAACACATACATAGGATACACAGGCATACATTCCCACATAAACCCACTTCAAATAATGGATTTTTTTTCTACAGTTTGCCCTATACATGCCTGCCATCAAGGCAAGGGAAAGGATGAGGTAGGAATATCATGTACTTAAGGTAAGTCTTAGCTACATAGCCTCAAATTTAAAAAAAACATAAGAAAATATTTTCAAAATTATTCTAGTTATTGTATCAACATTTTCCAGTTGTTCATCCATGGATATAATAATTTCCTCCAACTTTGTGACAAAGAAGAGCTGAAGTGTCTTTAAACATGCGTATAAAGTTTGTATTCTGGATTATCTTTATTTTTCTTTTATCTTTTATAGTCTGTTCTAATATTGACGTGACTGTATTGGAAATGGATATTAATGTAATCTATCACTTAACAATATAGAAAATCACATAATTTCACAGTTGAATGTGCTCCAGAGAAACTGCAAACAGGAAGGATAACAGTAAGTTAAATCACTTGAACATTAAATAAAGATCACGGAAACTCAGGTAAATTTTTTTCCATATAAAAATGTTGCCACCTGTTTGGCCTGCTCACTCTGCCACAGCAGTCCTGATTAGTGGGAACTATGGAAACCTAGAGGCATCCTGCACCTATAGTCACATGTGGGTCATATCCAAATCTGCTAGAACTCTCACACATAGGCATTAACGATCTTGATGACATCTGAAAGAGATACATGAATATATCACTGCTGTACACATCTGGAATGAAATTCAACTGTGACCAAAGAAATGCTTAACAGAATTCTTTTTTTTATTTTGAAAAATGCAGCCTGTAACACTGATAGCAACAGCATATCAACTGGATATGTGAAAGTAAACTCAGAAAAGAGAACAAATCAAGGCAACCTGATGCTTCAAAAACATCACCCAGAATCTTTACCATGACATCCCAAAATAAAGAGAGTTATCAGCATTTGTATAAAAATAAAAATTATAAGGAAACTCAGTGAGATCCAAGAGAATACACAACATAAATATTAACATTAAGATATCAATGCACGATGTAACTGAGAAATTCATCAGAGAAGAAATTATCAAAAAACAAACAGAGATCTTGAAGGTAAAGATTCCAAAAGTGAAACAAATAAACAAACAAACAACACCATTGAAAATGTGAACGACAAACTACATGAAGCAGGAGAAACAATTTCTGAACTTGAAGTCATGTCTATTAAAGAGCCTGAAGGGTTGAAGTGATAGCTTAGTGTGTAGAATCATGGTATGCAACAATGTAGACTTGAGTTTGCATCCTAGAACAAAAGTAACATGAGTCTCTATTCCCAGCATGTGGAGGATAGTCAGGGAGATCCTGGGGACTTGGGTGGCTGCCAGCATACCTACAGGTTCTGTGAGAGACTATCTCTCAAGAGAATAAGGTGGAGAGTAATAGAGCAAGACACCAAAGAAATATATTTAGAGCATCCTAGAAAGGACATTAATCAGTACCCTATATATAAATTGGTATTGAGTACCAATTATTGCTTATATTACTAAATCTAAGGCTAGAGAGTTGACTCAGTTTTAGGAAATTCAAGCCAAATCTGAGAACCTGAATTTGATTCCAAGGTTCACAGAATATAAGGAGAGAACTCAAATAAGGTGTCTCCTGACCTCGACAGGAATATGCAGGCATGCATGTACATATGCATAAACATACACACAAACAAGCAAACAAATAAATAAATGTGGTAAGAAAGAACTCTAGTTAGAATTTTAACATCTCCATGAACGTTGTGACAGAGATAAACTATTTTTCTTAGGGATGGAATAGTTTGGATTTCTGGTTCTTTTTTCAAGTTTCTAAACCAGGTGTTATTTACTCTGTGAAGACATAAGTCACACTCTATTCAAACTGTTATTAACCCTGGTTGATGTCATCACTTTTGCAGGTAAGTAAGTTCTCAACCATAATTATTTACTTCTGTGTTTGCTTCATCTAAAAATAATGTTGCACTACATTAACAAGAAAATAAGATAAGCGTTTTAAAAATATTGTTTCTTTTCCAGTTGATTCATAAAATATTTTTAAAATCCTAGGTGTCAAAAATGTATTTATTTATATTTTATTGTTGTTGTTTTGAGACAGGAGCTCTCTGTAGCCACAGGTGGCCTAGAACTCACTATGTAGAACAGGCTGGCCTGAAACTTAGAGATCTGTCTGCCTCTGCCTTCCAAGTGATGGGATTAAAGTCTTGTACCACCACACCTGGCCCATACTTATTTTATAAATGAAAAATGAATTGTTGCACAAATTAAAACTTGTCTTATTGTTATCAGCTGCATGTTAATATATTATACTATATTGCCTCTCCATAAGATAATGAAATGATTATTGATTCATTATAAAAATGAATATAGAAAAACTTTTAGAGAAATAATGAAATGCATGTTAAAGAAGAGCTACAAAAACTTGGAGTCAGAGTCAGAGCTTAAAATTGAGTTCTGAATTTGCCACATAATAACCCTGAATCTTCATCTCATTCAACTTTAAAATAAATACATTATACGTGCACGATATCCCCAATAACATTCAAATTAGCACCACACTGAGATATTGAAAAGTCTAAATTGACTTATTCTCTGTAGTTAAAATAGAAAACTGAAGAAGAAATTTAAACACCATGTAGTGACAAAGGATCATGACATTTTTATATATTTGATTAAGAGCTCTCTTTGATTAGAGGACATTTTGAAAGTGTTAAAATCCATGAACTAGTAATAATTTTTCTAATGTTTCTCAATATTAATAATAGTTTTATCAGAAAATATAGTATATTGAAATGGTTGAAATTTGTTTTCTTATTATTTACTTATTTTTTTTTATTTTCTGTTTATGAATGTTTTACCTAAATGTATGTGAATACTCCTCTGTCATGCAATGCCCACTGAAGCAAAAATCCCTGGAACTGGAGTTACAGATGTTTGTTGGCCACCACATTTGTGGGTTCTGGAAAGCAAACCCCAGGTTCTCGGAAAGAGCAGCCATACAATAATGCACCTCTTCACTGGCTCTTACTGTCTTTCTGCCCCCTCTATCTCAATGGTGCCTGAGCTTTCAATATGTGAAGTTTAATGTAGGAGTCCTGTCCAAGACCAGCATTATGTAAAATCTTAATCCCTATTCTTTGGCCATTCTGACCTTCAGTGTTCCTAGACCTCTGTTGCATGAGGGAGCTTCATTAAAGAGAATTAAGATATACATTAATATCTCTTTACTCCTTGTTCTATGTCTCATGATTCTTAGATGCAGAGATTGCATTATAGATGTGCCACTTAGATTTGGGAAATTCACATACAGTGTCTTTGTGTGATTATTTGTGATATTCTGTAATAGTCTCCTCCTGCTGCAAAAGAAATTTCTTTCATGGGTGCTGACTGGGATATTTGGCTGTAAATGTAAAGATTCATATTTTATACATACTAAAAATTACATTAATCCAGGAATGTGACAGTCTTGGGTTTTTTTTCTAAGTTCTATAACTTTTCTAGTCATGTGTACGTTGCTATGTTTATAGTATAACACGTGAGATTCCTCACGAATACATCAGATACCACTATCATAGAATTGGGTCCCTGATTAGCAGATTTAGTTTGGTTCCCTTCCCTAGTGAATATCCAATGTCTTTCAGCATGAGATTTGTTAAAGTAATATAAAGTCATTGTGCAGCAAGCACACCATTATCAGGTGTATAGCTTCAGTCTGGAATGTCACCGTTCCCAATACATTAAGAACTCATTTGTATAATTACCCAGTGCCATGCTTTCTGATATTGAAGCACAAAAGCCAGTAAACAGGGCTGGAAGATGAGTCCAGTATTTCTGCGTGCTGATTGAGGCTTTTTGCTTGTTAATGTAATCCCCCTCTCCTAATTCTCCCCTTCATAGCTCTTGTTTTATATTATTCCCCAACTCAGGCTAGGCTTCCCCTGTATTCCTGTGACTCCTTCCCATTTGCCTGGCTTTTGCAGTTACATCAGAATATATACTCACTGCCTAGATTTGGAGCTAAGACCCACAAAAGAGAGAGAACACATTTCTCCTGTTTTACTAATATGTGTTACTTCATTTGTAATTTCAGTTCCTAGTTCCACCCATTTACATGACTATTTAATCATTGCAGTTTTCTTTACTGCTGTGTAGAACTCAGTTCGGTAAATGCCGCACATTTTCCTTATCCATTCATCAGTTGATGGACATTTAGATTCTTTCCATTTCTTAGCTATTGTAGAAAGAGACAGTGTGGGGAAGTGGGGATGCGAGGAGATCTAAAATGCCATCGAACTATGTTTTATGACAATCTTAAAAATTCAACAAAATGATAGAATTCTTAAAAATTAGAAATAGAAATGACTTAATGACTCAGGAATCTGGAAAGGCAAGAACAAACCAAAACCATGTCCCGCAGTTAAGAAGAAATAATAAAAATCAGAGCAATTTCTGTTTTACATCTCTCCTTCTTGTTTTGCATAGATGTGAGATGAGGGGTCCCATCCACTGTCTTCAGGTGAATTGTGTGACTGCGCCATCAGGATGATGAGCCATGAACCAAAATAAGTCTCCTCCCCCCTACTTTGTTTTTTCCCATATCTTTGGAAAAGCAGCTGATGTAATACACAACTTCCATTTCATATAGTAATATTCTACACAATAAGGCTTTTACTTTCCATAAAAATTTTAGGCATTAAAATCACAGTAAGCATAAGTAAAATATAAAATTAACAACATCAAATCTTTATTTCAAAGTTTTAAATTGCATGTTGTGGAGAACTCTTCTTACCAATCTGGTGGAATCACATGTAGATTGCTAATGCTGCCTAACTTTTGTTTCCTTAACAACTAGAGAAAACTTTTTTTTTTAATTTGCACAGTTTTATTGGACACAATTCTCTTTTGGGATATTTTTCTCAGATTATAGAAAGGTAGAAATTCATATTTTTGCTAGATTCACTTCTTATTTTGGGATTCTAGCAATAAAAGCATGCTTTATTAAAAAACATTGGCAAGATTCAGTTATCTACTTTTATATGACTGAGACACCTCTTTCCCTGAAAATGTTACTGTCATTAAATACCCCATTCTCCCACATAATAAATAACCCTGTGTGTGTGTTTACATTTGTGTGTGCAAACATGTGATTATACACATATATATATGTGCTCAGACCTGTGGAGGCCTGAGTAAAACCTTGGATATTATTTCTTAGGTTCCATCCACCATGCTTTGTGTTATTTTATTCATAGAGAGTCTCCTACTGGTGTGAAGCTAACTAGTGTGGCTAGACTGACTAGACAGAAAACCTCCTCTTGTTTCAGCCTTCTGAGAATGGGAATTAATAGCAATTGCTTACAAAATCAATTTCAGCACCTTCTGCTTGGAATGAAAGAAATCTTATTGTCTGAGCTTTCTCTCTATCTCCCTATAACCTTTTATAGAAAATGACATTTTTCTCATGTAGTTCTGAGTTTACATAGTTTTACTTTGCTCCATTGTTAAAATAGCCATGAAGAAGCTTATTTTTTTTGAAGTAGATGGAAGCTACTGCAGACTTCCACAACTGGTCACACTCAAAGAATATGCATCTGAGAGATGTTCAGCCCTAGGTGACATATGCATAGTGGAACCCCTACACCTAAGTCTTATGGAACATAGCATAATTGGAGGTGAATAGAATACTAGTGTACCTGTCAGCTCTCACCAATGAGCTTCCTTACACAACATAATGCAATATACACAGAAGGTCACATCTGGTTATGTTTTAGAGAGTAAGAAATTGCATATCTAACACTCACATATTAAACCTCAACCACCCACTCTTCAGGAGTCCATAGTGGAAGAGGGGGTGGAAAGGTTGTAACAGTCAGGCATGGTCCATGAACACAGGGAAACAGAGTGTTTTTGGTTAGTGGAAACTCGCTCATGTGAATCTGCAGCAATGGTGGAATCAAAAACAAGACCCATGCCAACTCAAACAGCCAAGAGCCCAGAGTGGAGGGAGGGGAATGGGCAGTAGGCAGGCCCAAGCCTGGGAAGTTTTGGAGATTGATTACTGCTGGGTGTGAGAGAAGAGACCTTCCTTAAGATCTCCAGACAGACTAAATTGATTCCAGTGTATGAACTTGCACCAAAGGACATCTGAACAAATACTTGGCTGGGTAGGACTTAACTAGTATAGCAGAATACATGAAGTCTGTTGGGGAGTTGTGTGGGAGAATAGATGGTGGAGTGGATCTAAATTTGATTAATATTCATTATATGAAATGTAGTAAAGTTCAATAATAATATTTTTAAAACATTAACCTCTATATCACAAAGTTGTGAACAATTTGTCAAGTTAAATAAATACAATTCAAGGCTCAGGCCAGTGATTGGCACATAGTAAATGTTATATAAATGTTATTATCATTAAGTAGCATACAAATATAATTACATCTATTATTTACAACCAAACTGTAAGGTACTTATTGTGGTCATTTTGTAGATGAGAAAAACAAGTTGGAACTCTGGAGAACTTGGTCCAATATCATTTATATAGAAAATTGGAAAATCTTTGACTCAATTTTGATTGATTCTTGAGTAGTGTTAAAAGTAACTTTTTTTGTTTTGTAGAGCTCTAGGGAGAAAAACTTTTACTCATGTTTAAATCTATTATAAAAAATAAAAGTCAATGTTCAAGTAAAAAATAAGTATCCATATAGTTTTTAAAGGGAAATCTCACAGTGTAGGAAATCTCAAAGTGAAACTATAACAAAGTTATGATAGTATTTTGAACAACAAGTTGGAAATATGTAGATTTTTCTGTTCCAAATTTTCTGAGATGAAATAAGAGAGTAAATGTCCTAATTCATTCAGTTACCTCGAATTGTCAACAGGTAACTGAAGCTGAATGACATCTAAGGGGTTGCATGAATAATTTTAAAACAACATATCATTTTCACAAAATTATGTCAGTCTTCAAGGAAGTATAACAATAGAGAATACTGTTCCAATTAGAAATTTCCAATGAGAAATTAGTTGAAACCTTTTCAATCAGAATTGTAATGAGTTAACTCTTACTACAATTCCTCGGTATGGTATTAAACCAGGCAGTATATCATAAGTAATTGGTTACAATCACATAAAGTATGCAGGAAAATTAAAATATTAAATGTGTGCTGACTTTGAATGCTGCAAAACTGACCTAATCAAATATTGTTACAGGCATGGTCCAACAACCACATCCCTTACTTCCTACTTTTATGTGGAATACATACTTATACAACATATAATAGTACATTCAAAAATAAGACATACTGACACAGATTTTTAAAAGCATACTTTCATATAGTGGTCATTATAATGGTTGCTTTTAATAAACTGATTACAGTATTGAATGAGAGGAAGAAATGGGATGTATACTGGCTACAACTCTATGACCTTACATTAGTCTTTTTACCCAAACTGATTAACATATTTTTATAAAGATACAAATGCAAGACTTGTATATATCTGAATTATATACACTTAGTTACAATAAACAATTTTTAAGATAAAACATGGGACATCAAGGCAGCTGAAATGGTAAAATGAGTATGTATATCTTAAGAAAATAAATTATGTTTCTCACTTATCAGCAAACTGAGCTTACTAGATAAATTATTACGTATAAGATTTCCTTTACATATTTCTAAGAATCAGGGAGATCTAACTAAAACATTTTAACCTGTGGAATGAGCTCTTGGTGCCATACAGTGAGAACATTAAACTTTAATAAGTCTGAATAACTGAAATGTGCTGATAGCCTGTTTGCTGATGGCTGCAGGATTTAGAAGACTCCTGATTTTCCTAAAGCTTTACCATGATGGTTGATTGGTAATCTTTTATTCTAGCAGCAGTTAGTAAATCATTTTGAATATCTCATAAAATTCCGCAAAAGTGCTGTAATTAGTACCTATAGTGTCCTGAAACCCCATGTATTGAAGACTTAGACCCAGCTCTGAGTAACTGTGAATTAGCCTAAATTTAATGATAGAAGGATTTATGCCATTGCAGAAATGCCCACAAGGGTGCCCACCTTGATCTCCTGCTTCATCATTTTATTCCCAGCCATGATGTGAACAGCTTTGCCACCTTGTACAGACCTACCATGCTGTGCCACTCAGCAGCAGAGACGAAGATCTATGGTGTCCACTCAATGTGGGTCTAGAACTTCAAGCACTGCAAATCGATGTATACATTTTCTCCTTAAAATATGGTTATTTCATCTACTTTTGTAATGGTCCTTGATCTATACAACTGAATAACACAGAAGCAATGACCTATTATTCTCTAGAAAAGACTTCACCAGACTCATCGTTCTGAGGGAAGAGCATTATCTAACTACAGTTTCTGTTTACTACTATCTTGAATATATCAAGGTGGATCATGTTCCTAGAGATAAACTTTCAACGTCACTACAATACTGATATTTAATGATAATATCGCCCTTGAAAATTTCTTACTACCACAACACCATGAAGAAAAATTATTTTTAAAGATTCTATATTCATGAATTTTCATAATTAGCAAAATATATTTGTCATCCTAAAATTAACATCCCTCAGACTTTTGTGATCACTTGCAGACATGCATAAAATGCTGAAAAAATTGTGTTTCCAAATTTGTTCAACTAAACTAAGAGGGAATGCAAGATAATTTTTCTTATGTCATCTCCCAAAATGTAAGAAAATATTTTCTTCATAGTTCATTTAGTGCCACATTTACAAAACAAGTGCTTGTTTTGAGTAATTTCACTACTTAGAAAGTACTAATGCAAAAGTGATCAAATGGTATCTTATGTTCCTAAGTGCAATAAGGCTGCCATGTGCTTTCTAGGGGAAATAGGTTTTAGATTAAATTCATTAAGGGATATTATGGATGGTTTGGTGTTAAACATTAAGGAATCATAATGTAATACACCCGTTTAAAAATGAGAACATTGACCAATGTATACATGAGTCTACTCTAAAAAAATACTAAACAGCATCTCTAATGCAGATTAAAGTGACTCAAAATATAAGAAAATTGCTAAAATTGCTATGAATTTACAAAGAGGAAGTGGATGAAGCTTAATGGGAAACATTGCTGTGAGCCTCATATGGCTGTGCTGCACAGTCAGGAGAAGAACTTTCTATTCTCAGGGTGTACATGCTTTCAGGATCGCAAGCGAGCTTGCAATGAAGAAGTATTTGTAGAACAGGAAGCAGCAATGCATTCTCAAATGTACTAAATGCTACAGAGAAGATCATTTATTTTAAAGAACAAATGTTTGACTTTGAAGGACTTGCTTATTTTTTAAGGATCATAGCAAATGGGTATATACCACCAAAGGCATTTTTACTGTTCAAACTTTTCCCACAGACTCTGGCATTTAAATCTAGCTTCAATTGATTGCTATTTGCTCATTAAATCCCCTGTCTGTGTGACTAAGTAATGAATAAATATCATGAATGAAACCCCTATTGTTACTCATAAGGTTAGTCGATTTACATTTGACATTTAAGGAATTTTCTATATTCTGGATGCGACTTTTATTTTTATTATTTTTTTAAAGATTGTTTAATTAATCAATTAATTAACTAACCTTAGGTGCACGAGTATTTGCCTGCATACGTGCATGTAAATCATGTGAGTGCCTGGTATACAAGGAAGCCAGGGAGGGTGTTGGATCACCTGGAACAGGAACTCAATAGGGAGCACTATGCTACTGCATAGTTCCCAGGGGACTGGTAACTGAAGTAAGAACAGTAATTCCTCTTAACTCTCGAGTTATTTCTCCAACCCCAAGTATACAACTTTCCTATGATACAAGTCAGGTAAGTCTGTGGATTTCAGCGCCATAATGTTAAGACTATCTTTTGGTAAGATACACATTTTACTTTTGATAAATCAAGTGTATTGACATCTGTTCTGTGCTATGCTTTAGGTATAATATCCCTAGACCTTTTGGTAATTCATTTTGACATAGTTTCCAACCAATTTCCAATTTATGAAATGCAATTTCTTCATTCAAAGCACTTTCCACGTTTTTAGCATCCTGTTTTTTCAATGCTTTTCATTTAGTTCATTGATAGGACAAAAGCTTCTTCATCAATATGAGGTCTCCTTTGGCCATAGTGCTGTAACGAGACTGTACTTGTTCTCTTATCTTGAGGAAACAGAAGCCTGCCATGATGAATGACATACAAAAATGGTAAGTAGGTATCAGATTCCAGAGAATGCAGGACATGGGCAGACTATCAGAGACATATGAGGTAAGACTACATTAGGCAATCCTACTGCTGGGACAGAACTGTAAGATAATATTAAAAGGCAGTGTCATAAAGTCTTCATGGAAAGGAAGAGCTATTGAAATCCATTGCAGTGGATAAAACTAGAGCTTTGCAAGTAAACAGGATGTAGAAATATACAGAAAGGAATCAGGAGATTGGCTAATTTGTAGCAAAAGATTTTCTACTGCCCTGAGCCAGAATAAATCAGGGACAGAAAACATCTGGAAAAGTTTAAGTTCGTTACAGTCGCTATCTCAGAAATATTTCACATTGTTCTCAATTATTATATAAAATAATTTAGAGCAGAAATAGTAGAGAGCTCAGAGGATTATGATGTAGACTCAGTAAGCCTGAGCTAAGGGAGGTTAGAAGGCAATCTTCTGATTGTTCCCTTCCTTCCCCAATGTGAGTTCCAGGTATTTAACTCAGTTCAACAGACATGGGTGTACTTGTGCATACCTGCTGAGCCACCTTTCTGATCTAGAATTTTCTTTTTAAATAACATTAACCAATAACGAAAATTGGCAATTGATCAATAAAATGTATAAGAAAAAAAACAATGTAGAAATGGTAGGTCAAAGTTAACATACGAGTATCTAAAAACATCTATCCTACATTTGAGGAATCGATATAGTCATAAAAAATTAAACAAAGTTTCTATTAAAAATCAGTTTTTAAGAATGAAAGCAAAATAAAATCAGTTACAGATAAAAATATGAAAATAATTTACCACTAGCATAATTACAATATAAGACAAGGTAAAGATGTTCTTCATATAGTATTTCAATTTACAATGATAGTTTGTAAAATAATTAAGAAATCTAAAGTAGCAAAGGCATCGATTAAATGGTGTACTTATTTTTAACCATCTGTTATTATTCCCCAAAATAAAATGTGGTAGTTTGAAGTAGCTACCATTTTTACAGACCCTGAAATTTGGATCAGGGATTTGAAGAATACACAATAGGAGTTCATTGTCTTTGCTTCATCATATCTCCAACCTCAGCTTCTAAGATCTGAAGACAGAACATTATAGTGATCAAAGGTTGATGAGGATACCTTCATTCCTATATGTGTAACTTGAGAAGGACAAGACCCAGATGTAAAGGCTAAAGAATAACATCCACATTTTGCCAGTCTCTGGACTGTGAATCTTCACAGCAGATTGACTTTAGGAAATTCAGGATAACTGTGTATCCAGCAACAAACCAATGAATAAAAAGACTGAGAAATATACACGATAGGATAATGGTTTCCTATTATTTGTAGCAAAATGGATGAAAAAAGTATACATTATGCCACTTGAAAAAAAAGTCACACACATAGAGCAATTCTACATATTTCTTCTCGTATATAGATGCTGAAAAATCATTATAATGTAGACAAGTGATTACTGGAGACTGGGAAGATTGAGAGCTTGATGGGAGTTTACAAGTAGTAGCTAACAACAAAGAGCAGCAATAACTTCTGTTATTCTATAGCACAGTGTGGAGATTGTAACTAACAATCCTCTCTTACACATTGTATAAATAATTAGGAGAGATGTCTGGAAGGCTCTGAACACAAAGTAATGATAAAGGGATGGAGATACTATTTATCCCAATTTGTTCAGTACATATGTTATACACAAAACAGAAGGTCACATTCTATACTATCAGTAGGAGAAATGAAAAATAATGATAATAAAAATGAATACAAGCACATTACATTGTTTCTGAAGGAGTGGTTGCATGGTGACTTCAGATGCCCAGTTTGAGTAATCAAGGGAAATGCTGGGCGTGCTTTCCTCACTCATACTCAGACTTTCATTACTCTCTGATGCCACACTCCATTATAGTTACCAGTGAGTAAAAATCAGCAGCATTCACTGGGAGGGAGTGCAGAGTCTGTACCAATGGAGAGAGTATAGGCTTAATTTTGTAATGTTTCATTAGCGTATATTAATCACGCATAATTACACGATAATGGGTTTCATTATATTTTCTCACATGCATATGAAGTGTCACATCACATTCGTCCCCATCACCATCTCTTGTCACACACAGCCTACTACTGATTCTGATCCTGTACTACCAGTCTCCTTTCTAATTTTGCAACATTTATTTATGTATTTTTAATTATTTTGGTGACACAATGAGTTTAGATTTGGTTGCTCGGCCTAATGTGCTTCTTATAATAGGAGCAAAGACACTTACCAATGACTCTACCACTGAAGAAAATCAGATTTCATTCTATTACTAAAAATTCATATAATCCTATATTCTGATTCAATATTGATTTTTTTTCTCTATTTTCACATAACCTGTAGTTTTTCTGGTTCTCTGAATGTCTAGTCTAATTTTTAGTGCCCTTTTCTTCAACCAGATTCATTGTTAGTTCTTTTCCCAGAGAGCATAAATGACTACTACTGGTACAGAATTCCATGAGAATTCCATGTCCATACAGGATATCTGATGCACAGTAAGAGAAATTTTCTAAGTATTGCATTTCCAGAGATTTAATATTTAGTTAATTATACCACTGATCAACTAACATTTTACATAAAGGTATTAAATGAATTTGTTTTCAGTAAGTGAATAAGAGAAGTCCAGGCCATAAGAAACGGAGTAGAAGAATATGTATACCGCCCTACTTGAGACCAGAGGCTGCTAATTCCAAGAAAACATATCTGTAATGCTTGTAAGTAGACACCATGGTAAATGTTTAATCAACTTCTTAAATTTTTTGGTTCATGTAAGTAAAGGATCAGCATATAAATCTTGGTGTAACACAAGTTTTACCAGTACAAGTCAAAGTCCCTTGACATAAAACAGTGTTATTGCAATAAAATATGAGTCAAAGTCATCTAACAAAATTTTAAATGCAGATATTTCAAATTGAGATCATTTATAAAGGACAGTATTTGAAATTTACAATTTGTTAAAGCACTGCTGTGTTAGTTACTGTCCCGTTGCTGTGATTAAAAACCGTGACTAAGTGAACTGTGAAAGAAGAGCTTATTGGACTTGTGGTTTTAGAGGAATAAGAATCCATCAAAGCAGAGAGGTATAGAATAGAGGTAGCTAAAACAGAAAGCTAAATACTCACATCTTTAAGAAGACACGGGAAATAGAAAGCAAAACTGTAAATGGAGCAAGTCTTAAATCCTGCCTACAGTGACATGCTTTCTCCAGCAAGCCCTTACTTCCTAAAACTACTCAAACAGCACCACTAAGTAGGGCCAAGTACTCTAACGCTTGAAGCCAACGACAATTAAAACAACCACAGCAATAAAATAAATCACTTTAGGAAAAAATAAATTTCAGTACCTTATATACTGTTTAAATGATTTTTCCAGAATTTAAAGTTTCAAATATATTAGAGAAAATTGTATTTCTTTATAGAAATTCTATGATAAAAATCCTTAGACTTGCCAGGCATTATGGTGCATACCTTTAATCCATCCCAGCACTTGGAAGGCAGAGGCAGACAGATCTAGGTGAGATCCAGGCCAGTTGGGGCTACAGGGAGACCCTGTCTCAGTAAGACCAAAACCAAAAATACTTAGTTGCCAAAAATTTAATTAGACGACCAATTAAATCCAATATTGTATCATACAGGAGGCACCACAATATGTTTATTTAAAATTTCTACCTTTAAAGTTAAAAAAAAAATCCTAGAAGATTGCTTTTATTATTTCCATTTTACACACAATATCACTAATGTGAACAGTTTAAGAAATTCAACACAAGTAGACAAGGAGAGAAGAAGAAAGTAACCATTTCTTATTACCAAGAAGTGGGAACATGAAGTAAACTTAACATGTTTCAACTGCAAAAAATGTTTCAAAAATATGCTTTGGGCTTTGGAGAAATAGTATCCCAAAACAAAATATATTTAAGAATACTATGCTTTTTATAAAGAATTCAATGTTAATATTAATATTAGGTATTTACTCCTAAGAATCAGGAATAGTTTTCAAAGAAGGGATCAATTTCTGATGCTGGGCTTTTTATTCGTTAGACTATGGTATCTAGTAGGGGCAATGTATATAACATAAGTGTTATAATGTTACACTTTTAACCTCTTTTTTATAATGCATATAATACTTATATATTCATTCTATGCAATATAATATAATGCATATAAATACTTAAAAATCTTCTGTAGTGGTGGGTTTACATATGAGTTTTTAAGGCCTTTAGTGTTAGTTAAGTCACCTCATACTCCATATTCTATCCTTGTCTCCCATTCCTCATCCTTTTTTCAGAGCTCAAACAAGGGGACACTCAAAGAAGACAATACTGGCTATTCCCCCTATTCTTACCTACTAGAACTTGATGGCAATACCATATTAACTGAAAACACTACTTACATGAGTTATAGAACAAAGGAGAAATCAAGCTGGTGTTGACTTGAGGACTTCATCTCTATTGGCTAGCTTTCATAGCTCTGAATGTGCTGTTTGTACCTGAAATGAAAATTCATCATCATCAGTCTCACCCAGTTGTGAATCATGCAAGCAACAACAAATGGCTTGACAAGATATATTCACTATTGCAGTAGTCGCACAAGTGTTGTGAGACTAACCATCCACTTTCTGGATGATTGATATACCTGACACTGATATCAGGCCTAGGAATCTGTGGCTAGATATATCGCAGACCATAAAAGAGGGTTTACTCTTATTAGTCTGCTACATAGACATAGTAATAAACTGACATCAATGACTTATTGTTATACTCATGATGAATGCATCTTCCAACTTTCACTAGAGAAGCTTCCTTAGGCAGCAGATGGTAATTAACACAAAGACTGACAACTGGCCAAAAAATAAATAATAGGAGACTGGAGATAGCTTATCCTTGAATAGAACACTTATATGACTTCTGCTAAGAATTGTTTTAATAGAGAGAGTGGGCAGTTATTCAAACGAACTCATAGCAATGGTGAAAGTGTGCACAAAACCTGAGTAAGTTCAAGTAAAACAAAAATCCCTGTATAGGATTTGGGAAGTTTGTAAGAAACTCCAGTACCAACTGAGGAACTACTGGCAACAGATAGTTTCTGGGAGAGGGATAGTCAGTTATATTTAAGGATGTGATGCTGGATTGGTTAACTATAATCCAGTGGATGGACCCACAACAAAGAGGAAGAAAGAAGACATCTAAATATGATAAAAATTTGCATGCAATTTTCAAAACTACAATTAAAATAAGAACTAGGAACATGAAAGAGTTACAAGTCTTGTGCACCCCTTCTCTATGCTTACATAGTAATAAACAATTACTAGGACAGAAGATATGCTTAGTGGAGCAATGGCTTCAAGTGGCAGAGTTTTTATGACAGTTCACCATGCTCCCGTGTGCTTTTCAAGGATGTCGCTTTCTGAGAGTCTCCATGCTCTCATAGTAACCACAGATAACTTCTTGTTTCACCAAACTAACCTTGGATAGAATAGTTCCTTTGAACTGATATGTGGTCATGTCTTCCCAAGAAAAGTCATGCAATAATAGCAATGAATTAGGAAAAAAATTTAATTGATACTATCTTGGCAATATTGATTGGTTTATAAACCACAGTAATCAGAATCACTGTGGTTTTTCCGAAAGACTGCATTTGGACAAAAACATATATCTTTATGATCATTTGAAGTATCTAGTTCTTCAGGGGCTGGAGATATGGCTCAGCAGTTAAGACCACTGAATGCTGTTACAGAGGACCTGGGTTTGATTTCCAGCACACATTTGTGACTAACTAGAGTTTCGGGGAATATGATGTCTTTTTCTGACTTCGCAGGGATTGCATGACAGAGGTGCACTTACACACATGCAGCCAATCCACAAATACACATTAAAAATAATAAATGAAAAAGAAAATATCTAATTGTTCCGATGCCTCATCAAGATCTTACCAAACAACTCTGTACCTATATACTGCCAATCACAACGAAAATAAAATATCTGGTTTGAACATATTAGAAAATTTAAACAAACTATTTTCTTTTGTCATCTTTTAAGTAAAAAAATATGATCCACATTTTTGGGGCTAATAATGAACAATAATTGTTGTTAGAGAAAAGGCACATAATTCTTATATAGACTAAAGTGTGTCAGATCAATTTGTTCTTTAAAGGATTTTCTTTTGGACTAATCAAGCCCATGGGAATATTTCCAGTGAGAGGTATGCTTGTCTACAATGCATACTTTGAACTGGACATGACTCAGAGTCTATTTGATGTTTACATCTGTCTTCTTTTAGATTGCAGAACAGCATCCCCGCGAGTCAGTGTCCTGGCACCCATGAAGCACCTCAGATGGAAGCTTTAGAATAGTTTAAATCACCCTAGGTCTGCATTCTTGCTTCTGCTTTATTTGCTTATAGTCTCTCCTTGCTTCTATGTAGGCATGGGAATCATTTTTGTTAGGTTCTTGGAAATACAATAAGCAAAAGGTTCATAATCATATTCTTCAGCAATGCATAATAAGCAAACTTTTTTCTGTAGAAGCATTCCTGAGATCACAGATGCTCTAAATATTTATTACTACTTTCCAGAAAACAGTGAATAAAATTGGGTATTTTGATAAACCACTGTACTTCCCACTCTGTCTGTGGCGGCTTTTAAATATGCAAAGCGATGATTCTGCAAAATATACCACCTCTTCTACAAGTTGCCAGCTTGATAACACTTTTATTACCATTAGAGGGCCATAATTTCCCCTAAAGATGTTTCATTTATAAAGTCCAACTGAGTGAAAATGAATAGAAAGGTTCACATTTACCAAACCAAACACATTTCAGTTCTGGGGGTGTTTGGTCTCCAAACTTTCATTCTCTAAATTTTTTAGAATGATTTATTTTCAACTCTTAAACAGGATATTTTGAATATTCCTATCTCAATACCATGCCTCTACTAATATTACACTCTTCTTAGATTTTTGAAAGATTGCTACTATAACTTTTGTAGTGCTAGGAAATGGTATGCACACACCACCTAAAGAGAAAAGTAATCATAGGTGTTACCCAGCAGTGAACATGTGAGATACAATAATGACTGGTTTGGCTTGCATTCCCACTGGTGCAATAATGATGTAAATACCATGGGGGCAACTAAACACTGTCTGAGAGAACAGGAGATCTTCTTTATAAAATGGAAGTCATGAACGTCATCATTATTGGTGTCAAAATCCTATGGCTGGAGGGATCACTGATCCTATGGAGGAACATATTATTATCATTCTACTAAATGAACATAGATTTAACTGACTTCTATTGACACTGACATTGTTATACACATGGAAGAGTGTATCTCTCAACCCTTACTACAGTAGCTTTTTTTGTAGCAGATGAAGATCAACACAGATACCCACAACTTGTCAAAGTGTAAAATGTGTCTGCAGGACTAGAAGGCTCTATATGGGTCCACTATATTACGTTCTTCCCTTCAAGGCTTAAAAATGATTGCAGAAGAGGAAGAAGTATACTTGTAAAACCCAGTGGTGGTAGATGACTGCAAGTAAACAGTATTTTCTGTACACAACAGCACAGCTGGACACAGAAACTCACAGTGGTTAAGACAGATTGCATGCATAAGACCTGAGAAAACTCAAATCAGAAAAAAAAAATCTCTGCATGGAGGAGCAAGATGGATTCAAAGTCACATCTCTAGTTGAAGAACTACTGGCAATTGATAGCAGGTGGGAGAGAGTGGATCATTTCTCTTTAAGGATGTGATCCATCCTTTAAGGAATTCACCCACCACCCAGAGTATTTGGCTAAGACAACGGAATTGAAAATGTTTATTCTCACGTGCATGACTGTTTTGCATGGTTGTATGTGTACATGTAACCACTGAGTTTCCTGGAACAGGAGCTAAGTAGAAGTGTTAGCCACTATTTGGGGTTTTAAAATGGAACCTGGTCTCCTAGAAGATCAGTAAGTGTTTCTAATTGCTGAACCATCTCTCAGGTTTACAATAAAATAGACTGTATATGGTAAAGAATTGATTTTCATGTTATTTTTAATGACATGTTAAATATTATATTGCTATAAAGATTTTGGTAAAGGAGCATAAACCTCATGGTTAATATTAAG
Organism: Eospalax fontanierii; assembly: GCA_035773235.1. Classification (NCBI taxonomy): domain Eukaryota; kingdom Metazoa; phylum Chordata; class Mammalia; order Rodentia; family Spalacidae; genus Eospalax; species Eospalax fontanierii. The sequence goes on from CM069534.1 coordinate 21,421,566, forward strand.
ATATTAATAATAATAATAATATTGTTGAGTTGCAACCCTGTCTTTAGCGAGTAAATAAGATACTTAATGCATTTTATTATTTTATTGGTACTGAAAATATTTACATCAAACAAGTTATCTTGAAGATACTTTCTTTCCTATCATTCTCCAAATACAGTTTCAAATAAGAAAAATGTTTTAAATATCGTTGTTAGTAGAGAATGAGGGATACATATTTTAACATTGGATTCAAATGGGGTTTTCTGAGTTGGATGAAAAGGAATGCCTAAGAGGAACTTTCATTTCAATACTGCATCTTTCTTATAAAAGATATTTGACTGCCAAAGATCTATGGAGCACAATCCCTTCTGTGCTACTTTTGTTAATCTTTCCCCCGCCCTTCATTACCTGTACATATCAGCGTGTCTTCTTGTTGAAATAATTTGGAGTAGTAATTTGCAAATTTCCACTGAAAGCCCTTCAGCTACAAACATTTCTCAAATCAAGAGGAACGCTTGAAAAGCATGTTTTTAATATCTCTCCTACAAATGAAACTGGAGAATTATACATATGCAAAAGCACAGAAAATTGGAAGGAGATTTTTACTTAAACCAATGAGTTTTTTCCTCAATTATTTGTCCCCCAAAGCCATAGGAATTTCCTTGATTTAGAATATGACCTTAATACCAAATTTTAATTTGACTGTACTATTTTTAAGTTTAAATAATAATGAATAATAAAATATTCATTCTAATAAATTTTTTTGTGTGATGAATAATTTTAATGAATATATAAAACCCAAAGTAGTGTTCATGGAACAATAATGCCTTATATATTCTAAACTATGACAAGTATTAAATACATCTTCTGTGACAGATAATGAATGTGATAAGCAATGGTGTCAGGGAGTCCACTGGGTTTGTGAGTACTCCTCCACAAAATGATATTAATGTTCTATGTATTTCTAAAATTCTGTTATTATAATTCATTTTGGTGCTTTAAAAATATTTCCAAAATTCTGAAATATTTTTCTTTTCTCTGAATAATATTTGACTTAGTGTATATTATAGAAAATAGTTGGAAAAGGGGGCTCCATTTCATCATTCTAAACTTTATCATATTAACTCCATTATCCACACTTAACCCTTTCTCCTGCTTTAAATAATTATCAGCAATGATCCACAAAATGTTCATTATACTAGAAAGGACACTTCCAAACCCATTCTGTGGAGTCAGCTGTTATCCTGATAAGGAAATAGCAATAGAAAGGACATCATTGTCTGATATTATAGTTGAAAATAGATATAATTTCTTCACTAAAGTATTTGTAAACAAAATTCAGATTTTCCAACATATTAAAAGCCACACATCATGATAGAATTAAATTCATTCAAGGAATATAGGACTGCCTCAAAATATGCAGATGAATATACCAAATACATGATGCAGATAGACTCAAGAACAAGAAGTTACACAATAATCTCAATTCACACAGAAGTCTTTGGTTTAAATTAACACTCCTTCACTACATGAGCCCTGACGAGTCTTTGAAACTAATAAGGGAATATATATATATATATATATATATATATATATATATATATATGAAGGGTTAAAAGGAAGCATTAGAATGCAATAATTTCCTGAACCCCTCCCCCACACAAGTCTTTCCATACAAATTAGAGAGGTGTCATAATCTTGATGTGACAGGATTGCATTTCCAGAAAATACACTGTAGATGTTGTTGCTTTGATCAATTGAGAAATCATTCTCTAGCTTTTACAACCAAATCTTAGACAAAATATTCCATTTTTTAAATAAAAGGTATGGATTGTCTGCTTCTAATAATTTGAGAAAACATATTGAACTGAGAGTTTTGAATGTCCTTTTTATTTGTCACTGGTGATAAGTACCATTAAGATTTGACAGCGCTGGGAATTAAAAGATGACTGTGTTGTTAAGAGCACTGGCTGATTTTGAAGAGAGTCCAAGTTCAATTCCCAGCACCCACATGGTGGCTTATGGCAATCCAGAGTGCCGGACACTCGCTTCTTAACTCCATGGATACTGTACAACACAAGCATACTTCAGTAAATACCAGTAATACACAAATACAAATGAAATTTAAACAATATTGATAAATAAAAGATTTGACAGTTTTGAGTAAATTTCAGCTCTTCTTTGACTCACATGTATTGTCTTTGAAACTTCTCAGTGATGTATTTCATCTCAATTTTTGTATCTCAGATGATGCAAGCTAATGTAAACAGCAGCAAAGAAACAGTGAGGGCTCGAGTACGCCAAATTTTAAGAGGACTGAAGAAAACCAAGGGACTCCTGCACATATAAAACTGGCTCAATAGGCCTTAACGTATATGACAGAATGCACGAAATCCAGTGGGTTGCTGTGGAGGAGTGTATACGTGAAAGAGGCTAAATATCATTAAGACATATTGTGCGAAATGCACAAAAATGCAACAAAAGTAGTAAAAGCTACAGACAAATAGTAGAAAGTAAGTAGAACTACTGCTTTAAAGTTTTGGGGCCTCAGAGTTCACAGAGCTCAGAAAGTAGAGTGGCAAGCAAGCAGATTCCCAGCAGGATATCATCCCTGACTCCAGGCTTGACATTTTCAATTTTTGGCTCGCTGTGACAGTTCAGAGGGAGATTTCACCTGGAGGAAGGGAAACATTTTTTCTTATTATTTGTAGAGAGTTTTTTCCCATTCATTGTAACCCATGGTGATGAAGAGTCAAACGGTCATATGAATCAATCCTAAATAGAGACAGCAAGCTCAACTATCCTCAGAAAAAAAAAAATTCAAAGCAATCTAGCAGAGGATGGTGAATTATATAAGCATATTATGAGGTATCGTGTTACACTCACTATTGTATTAGAACTAGAAATTTTCATTGACAGTGCATGGTAACTAACAATAGAAAAACCTATCTTAAATGCTTTTGTTTATATATCATAACCAGAACAAACTGCCCAAATATGCCGAGTATGTTACTTTGCTATGAGCTACACAAATGAAAGATTTCTCCCGTAAGACAGAGACAGAATACTGCATAACTTAATTTGGAAATACCACTCTTTTAAATTATTCACTCTCTTTAGTTTTCCAGTTTCTCATTAAAATAAAAAAAATGTCGATTAGCTTATGTGATTGTATACTGAATGAAAAGAAATAAGAACTGCATATTGTTCTTTTACATTAGCAAAACTAGTATCAACTATTATTATGTAAACAAAATGCAATTAAAGCTATCATGGGAATGCAGTATGCCAGCAACTCTAAAAACAATGAAAATGATTGCTTATCTCATAACTGTAGCTAGACACTTGCAACAGAATGAATTTAATAACAATGTTTGCTATAAATATTGTGAAAATTACAAGTTTACTAGCTTCTTGTTTGAAATGTTCAGAATCACTTTTTAAATTTTGTAGGTGACATTACAACTATCTTGACCTAAGTATTCCGTATTCCATCAAGGCTATTTTATAGGCAAAACTATTTAAAATGCTATGAACTTCCTTCCTAGATTGTTTTTAATGGGTCCCAGTGTGTGTGTGTGTGTGTGTGTGTGTGTGTGTGTGTGTGTGTGTATGCATTTTCATTTAGTTCCAGGAGCGTCTTTATTTTTTCTTGATTTCTTATTTGACCTATTCACCATTTAGGATTGTGTTGTTTAATCTCACTGTGTTTGTTTAGCTACCAGAAATTCTTTGTTTTTGATTTTAAGTTTTAGTGCATTGTGGGCCAATAAAATACCTGGAATAATTCTAATATTTGTATTTGTTGAAATTTGCTTTGTGCCACAGAATGTAATGTATTTTAGAGAAACTTCCATGAGCTGCTGAATAAAATATGCATTCTTTGATGCTTGGGTGGAATATTCTGTACATGTCTGCTGAGTCCATTTGTCACAATTTTTTGTTAATTCCTTACATAGATGACTTACCTATTGGAGAAACTGTGGTTCTGAAGTCACCTATTATGATTAAGTAGAGTTTAATCTATGTCTTAAAGTATAGTAGTACACTTCTGATGAAATTGGGTGCACTTGTGTTTGGTAATCTAAAGTATGATTCAGGTATACCACTCTGTTGCATACCCAAAAGTCTCAACCTACTGCAGAGATACCTGTGCAGCCATGTTTGTTACCTCTCTGTTCACAATAGCTAAGAAATGTAAATAGTCTAAATGTCCTTCAGCGAACTAATGGATAAGGAAAATGTGGTACATTTAACCCAAATGAGTTCTCCTCAGCAGTAAAGAAATCATAAATTTGAAGGTAAATGAGTGGAAGAAGAAATTGTATATTAAGAGAAGAAAGACTCAGAGAAACAACCTCCAGATGTTCTCTCACATGTGCAGATCTTAGCTTCAGATCCTTAGATCTGAGCATTTTTTCCTGAGGTAAAAACAGGAGTCAGGAAAATGGGAAGATACCATGGGGGTAAAGGAGAAGAAAGGAGCTCAAAAGTGGGATACTAAGAGAAAGGTGTTATCAATGGGGAAATGGGGTAAATCGGGTACTTTGACTATAGAGAGAACAAAGAAAGTTATGCAGGGCAAGAAAAAGGCCAACTAAATAATGCTTAGGTGGTGTTAAAATGAAAGACAAATATATTAGTTCAAAGGCCCATTGAAAAATGCACATACTTCAAGTTGTTGATCAGGGTTGACCAAGAGACTCCCTAAACAACAAGGGCTATTGCCACAGTCCTTGATTACCTCCTAGAACTTTAAGAGAAGACCTAATTGCTAAAGACAGAGAATGCTTCAGAAACAAGATTTGGAGCAAAGGAGTTGGATCTGACCTGAGAACCTCCTCCATTAAGACTAGTGCTCATGTTATTAGAGGACACTATGCAAACTCCAGGCTTGAAAAATCAGTAAAAGGCCTAACCCCAGCTGTGAAGTCTGATAACAATGACTAGCACAGCAAAATATCTCTACTGGTACAGTAATGACACTTTTATTTAGGGGGTAATCAACAGCTATCCAGTTGGACTTAAGACTTGCTCAGTAGAAAGGAAAGCATGTGTGGTATTGTAAACAGCCAAATATACATCACTGAAGAGGTCACGGATCCTAGAGGAAAACCTATGTATGCCACATCCTCTGACAAATATTTTTTACTCTATGATTGATATGAATCCTCATATTTACAGACAAGTGTACCTCTCACCACTCATCAAAGAAGGTTCATTTTAAAACAGAATTTTACAACTCTTCAAACTGAGAACGTAAGTGTCTATAAGATGTCTAGCCTTTAGTAACACATCTATAATGCAACCTCTCCACCTAGGAATCGGGGAGCATAGCAGAACAGAGGGCAGAGAGAATATTTTTAATGCATTACTCAACAGGAACGCTTCCTCACACAACATATGGTGATTGTTACAGAAGGTCACAACTGTTCAAAATGTAGAGCATAAGAAACCATAGGGTGTGTGTCTCTTGATAAGGTTCCTGTATTAAATATCTGCCTCCCAGGACTCAGGGACCATTTTGGAAGAGATTATAATCTAACTTGATTATAATCTCTTCCTAGATATTTAACAACATACATTGATTTTAAAGATATTAAATACTTTTATGTGCTTTAATAATATGCTTAGGGTCCATTCCCTTTCTACAAATCTGAGCTATCATTTTTTAATAAATATCTCCATGAAAACATCACATTGGATTCATGTGTTTTTGTTTCCCTCATCTTGAGCATGAAACCACTTGTTTCATGGATATTCTGATTCAACTCTGTGTACTCAAAAATTTTCCATATTGATCCAGGGGAGAAAGAGTGTCCCCTAAAGGGTTGTTATTCTTATTCATAAAATAATTAAAGAGTGGATACAAATGGAAGCTTCAAAACAATATTAGTCAACTTTTGAAGAATAGTTCCAAGAGCAGGCAACCTGGATCTCACAACAGCTACCTCAAATATAGGAAAATATAGGAGAGTAGGATAAGAGCCATGAAGCCTTGCACGGGTGGATTCTGCGTGGAGGTCAGTGATGGGGCCAACAAGCTGAGGAAAAGGGTGTTTTATGTGAAAAGTAAAGAAATACAAGCTACTGGGGCAGCCCAAAGTGTCAGAAAAAGCATGCTTAAAATAGAGATATGAAGAAGAAAGATATGCTTTTCTGAAGGCAGACGTACAGAGCCAAAATGTCTGTGGCTAGGTTCAGAGGTGGGATTCCAGGCAGGAAAATGACACTTTACATTAACCCACTAAGGATTCTACCCATTTATTTAACATGGCTTAAGGTGAACCTGCCCTCCAAATGCTGGCCCAAACAAGTGATTGATTGAACAGTGAAACTGGAAAGATCGATCTAAAAATAGACAAGATATTTTATTTTATTATTTATTTACTTATTTACTTATTTATTTATTTTTGTCCAGTTAATCTTATGGGTCTTTGTGGTACTCTAACACCATGCCCTCTCCATCTTCTGGCACACAGCATTTTGGTTTCTCATTTCACTCTTCACTTCTTACCTACCTCATTTACACTACGAAGAACTGAAAATATTTTAATAGTCTTCACTCTTAAGAAGGTACAGTGTCCCTAAATATATTAAATACAACTTTAAAAAATGATTGAATGAGTAATTCATATTGGTGTCCTTTAATACCATTATCTTATCTATGATTAGCTGAATCCTAAACCTTTATGTTTTATATTAAAACCCATGCTTGGGAATATATCATGCTGTCTGAAGCTGAGGAGTAGCAGGGAGAAGGAAGGTTTGTAAGTGCTGGATATAGAGGCTGAACAATTACCATATGAAAAAGAAACAGTTGATAAAGAATGTTGGAAAAATTCTCTGTCTCTCAGTTTGTAATGCAGGCAAATAGGCAATCCAGTGTCTGGCAGTGACAACACTGGAAAGCAAACCCCTGGTTGGGCATTTAATTTGATAATGAATCATATGGTACATGAAATTATATGTAGAATTCTATGTAATGAGTGGATATGCATGGGGAAATCGGACTATACAAATAGTGTAAATGCCCTCACTTTCTGCCACAGCCCAAATCCCTTGTAGATCACTGTTATTATAATTAGTAAAGTTTCTTTGCTCAAACTTGCTTCCTCCCTTAGAAGTGTATTATTTCTCTTGTTCTGCTTACTAAGGCCCATGTATTTCTGTCCAATCCCTTGTTCGTAAACACAAGAAGTTAACAACATTCCTAAGATTCCCACTGAACCAGATAGATATATACCAATATAATATTCATAACATTCTTCTGGAATTATGGGGAGGATTATTTTGTAGAGCATGCTTTTTATTGCTGGAAAGGGTTGAATTGTGCACTTAAATCATTCAGATCTTGATGCCCTTCCCTACAGTACTTCAGTCAGAATGTGAACTTATTTGGCAATAGAATGCTTGCTCACTGTGACTAGTTAAGACGAAGCCACCTATGATTTGAATGTAATTTAAATCAAATTTGACCAGTACCTGTGTGAAAGGAAGTGATGCAGACCCAGACATGTACAAAGGCAAAGGGTTATTGGGCCATAGAGACAGTTTTGAAAATTTAAATCTATAATCCAAGTGATGCCACAGGTTTTCAGCAGGACACCAGACGGTGGGAGAAATACATGCAACAGGTTCTCCCCCACAAATTTTGAGAGGAACCAAATATACCAGTATCTTGATCCCAAGTGTCTATCCTTCAGAACTGCGAAAATATAAAGTTCTGTTCTTATGTTGCCTAGCATATTAAATTTTGTCTCAGAAGCCACAGAAAATTAATATGACATTATTCTTAAAACAACCTACGTATGAGCTTTCAATTATTTATAAAGATGTTATTTCAAAAACTTCTAATCATCTAACATCATTATTACTTTGACAGCATGTATATGTCTACTAAAATTTACTCCAAAAGCTAAAATGTTAGAGAAAGAGACAGAGAGAGAGAGAGAGACAGAGAGAAAGAGAGACAGAGAGACAGAGAGACCTGTGGTGCCTTGCTCTATCACATTCTAGATTATTCTTCCCTACTTACATCCTCTTGTCTCAGTCTCAGCCCCTGTGGTGCTGCAATCACAGTCCTGATGGAAGTCTTTGTTTCTCTGTCTCTCTATTCAGTTTTTCAGATGGGTGCTAGGATCAAACTGGGAAAGTAAGTTCTCTTATCTCCTGAGCTGTCTAACCATTTGCACTTACTTTAAGTTTCAGAGATCTTTGAGTGAAAATTTAAAATGTGGTAAAACCTGTACTTAGTTGGACCATATTCTTTTCTTTATGAAGAGCTCTTTCAGTCAAATTTCATCCAAAGGTTTACTTTGAAAAAGCAATTTTCTATAAAGTAAGGAAAAATCATTTTAAAAATTAATAACATTTATTACTTGATACATTTATTTTTCAATTGCTTAGCAATTAAATACTATACAAATGTGATTGATCTAATCTAGAAACTATGTAATATACATACATAAGCTACATAAATGTGTGTGTGTGTGTGTGTAAACAATACTTCTTATAGAATCAGTATTTTTCTAAATGGCAATGTTTGAAATAACAAAATCTTTCTAACTATTTCCTAAAGCTTATTATTTTAGAATTCATGCAGGGAAAACACAAACAATATTGACCTTCATATGCAATTTTTACTTAGATTTCATGTGTCCTAATTTAAGTGTGAGATTGACTTTTATAAATGGACATAATCTGAACATATGACTTTTAATTTATCACAGTAAAACCATGTGCTCTTGTGTCTTCGGACCTCGGTTCGTAATTTTCTTTCCTTGGCAACATTAATTTGGTGCTCCACCCAGAAAAGATAAGCAAGGGCTGTCAGCATGCTTGAGAATTAACATATTAAAGCATTGAAATGTAACACATCTAACTCCATTGCACAGAAGGAAGACTGTGAAGGAGATTGACCTTGTATGAATGAAATATTCTATAGCTAAGGATGCAAAGGTCAGATAATCTGTTAAGATTGATGTGGAACAAAATATGTATTTTCCCAATTGAAGTTAGCAAAAACATTTTGAATAAAATTATGGGTGGGAACTGATTCAAGAATATCATTCTAGAGAAAAGGATTCTAGAGATATTTCCATCAGAACAATTCCAGGAGACAGATGTTTACAAGAGATACCTAGAGAAACGAGATTCCTCTGAGTTCAAACCCATGCTTAAAAACTAAACTGGAGGTCAGACTTTCTGTCATTTCATTACAATGTTGGTGTAGTAACAGCATTTGAGCAATCCCTGTTTTTTACTTTGGAGGGAAGAATAAGTGTCTGGCTTATTTGTTGGAATTCATCTTACATTGCTCTTCCTTTTCAATCATTTTATCTGATTCTCTTGAAGTTCAATTGCAGAATTTATCTCAGTATGTCTGTTTACTAAGACTGGACAGAATAACCAACTCTCAAAAATATTTTTCTTTTCATAAAAACTCCCTTTTGTAAGGCAATTCCTTTATCTTGCATCTTCAAAGGCCATCCTAATGATTACTCCCACAACATTACTTTTGTTTATTAAACAAAAATATCTGCTTCCTATATTATGGAGACCCAATTTGAAATGCAAATATGAATTTATAAGCCAGGTATTGATAAATGTACTGGTCCATAGTTTATAACTTAACCAGCCTACAATTATGTAGCTTAGAGGTTTGTTTACAAATTTAACATTTTATGGCCATATTTTCGAATCCCTGTCTCATTCATCTTCTAGTTATCTGGCCAGCCTTATATAATAAATCAAATGTTATCATTCTATATATCTGCTATGAAGCAGTTTTATCAGTTTGACAAAATTCCACAAACTTGACAGATAAGGATGGTGAGATAGGGATGTTGGTAGCTCATTAGGTTGAGTGAGAGGCCGAACTTTTGTCAGAAACTCACTTGGGAACAAAATTTAGACAGTTTCCCTTCAAGAGCTTCTCAGAGATAGCATTGGAATCAAGGATAAGAAGCTGAGAAGAAAAAGAATAGTAATAATAAAAACTTTGAGGGTTTAACTTCTCTCTGGAGGAAGAAGGAAATGGAACAACTCACAAGTGTCAAAATTAATGAATGATAGGAAGGTAGATTTCTAAGAATGTTAGTGACTAATATGAAAAATGAATTTTCACTTGCTTCTGACACTCCAAGGGGAGATGAATGGATAAAAAAACAAAACAGTAATGCCCAGTTAATTTCTGAATGTGAGCTGGAAATAAGTCTGTAGAACCCACTACAGACTCATAGAATTTAATCTCTGTTCATGCTGGCAGATCAGCCCACACTACTACCAATAAGTAAGAAAAGACAACCAGGCAGAAATCTTTATTAGATTGTATGTGAAACATTAGGGGAAGAAGCACAGGAGTGTGTCCCAAATCACTCATTAAGTGAGCTGAAGATGATTAATAAATGATAGATAGACAGATAGGTAGACAGATGCTAGAGATTTAGGATAGATAAATAGATAATGAGTGGATTTGGTGAATTTCTGGTGAATATTACATTCTAAAGATAATCAGGTGTTCTAAGAAATGAAATGTTTTTATCATTTTTAATTTACTTGTGTTCACTCAATGGCCTTCAATCACCCCCTTGATTAAAATGTACATTATCCCTCCTCAAATGTACTTTACACATAGACAAAGTCATAGGCACAGAGTTTCAGCCTATTCTGCATAATGCAGTGTTAAATACCTTCATTCAAACTCAAACAATTCTTACTCAAGTGGACATTTTCTGTTCATTTGAAATCAGTTGTGTATCAATATGTAATAAGAAGCTTCTTCTCTGAAAATGACATCAGTTCCTATTTCACATCCAAAGAGAAGATTACAGTTGCTAGTTGTAGTGTGGATTGATTCTCCGGTGAAAAGGTGGACAAACACCCCTCTCAGAGTGGTATCACCCAGGACCACCTTGAGCTGGGAAAGTCCTGTGCCCCACCCACTCTGTCTATTGGCCTTGGATATGAGAAGAGGAGGGGCTAAAAGTATTTAAACTGGGGGTGCCAGGAGGCCAGCCCTTTTCTCCCCTCCCCCATGGGCCATTTGGATCTGTTCACTGGGAAGTTTCAAGATCCCAGCCCACATGGATTTACTAATGTAACTTGTGGAGGGGAGGGTGGGCGCCTGTGTTCTGTAAGTAACCCCCTTACCCATTGCTCTGTTAGTAAGCCCAAGTAAACTAGCTAGAATCTGTTTAACTATGAGTGGAGAAATTTGTGTATTTGTTGCGAGGCCTGGGGAAACTTTTGTGGGTTGCAAGGCAGGGAGAGAGAGGCAGGTTAAGTTGGTCTGCCTCTCCCAAAGAGAAATTTTAATAAAACTAGTATTTCCAATAACTCAACTTATTCTATCTAAAAATCTAGGCTTCTAATCCTGGGAGTGAGCCAATATCCTTTCCACAGTCTTCTTGTGCGGTAGGATAATAGACTTGTAGTCATGACTACAGAATATTTACAAAGTTAATATAGTAAATCATTATGAAACCATCAGAGGAGCTTTCTCAGTATAGAACAAAAGAACTGGTATATTTTACGTTTTAATGAGGAGGACCTTCTTGAAAGTCTCAAATCTATCTCACGTTCTTTCTATATAACTTAAGCAAATAATTTATTTCTCTTCTTGAAAAAAATAAATGCATTATATTATGATAATTTTCTAAATATATCTTTGCTTAAGGTGTATAACTTGAAGACTTAGGGCTAATTAGGTGAATTCCATTTAAACATTTCACTGATGTTAATTAGGCATTGATAGTAGTTTTGAGTCTGTTAATCACCCTTTAAAATCTATCTCCACATTTAGTTTTTCATGAAAATCATTATTATGTAAATGCCTCTTCTTAACATTTAAATTAAAATACTGATTTTTAACAGTATTAGTTTTTCTCTATTTTTAAGAGGTCTGAATATTATGCTTCCTCTACAGTCATTTACGAGTATTCCAAGTTTCTGCACAACAGGTTTCACTGATATTTAGACCTAATTTACAAATATGTGTTGTTCTGGAATGGGTAAGCTTACTCTATACTTTATTCCATCTTGCCTCACAATATGGAAGGGTGTACTATTGTGTGGTAAAAGCTGGCCTAATTTAATTCCTAAATTGCAGCTTTCAAAAACTGGGAAAGTATCAACAGGAAGAGCTACCCACGTTACACCTTGCTTGCACTAACTTCCCAGCTGCGATGAGGTCGTAGTCATGTATGTTACCTTATGTTTGTAAATTGTAACCACCTGAAAGTTTTATTTACACATATAGTAGAAAGACCTTGGGAAACTAATAGAACAGCTTTATAGAGGGCAAAGAGTGGGGACAGTCAGCATTCTTCTGTGGTCGCTGTGACAAAGCAAACAAAAATCATAACTTTTTATTATATATCTTCCAATCTGTGTGATATTTTGTGGTATTATTCAGGAATAATACCACACATGGATTTTGGTAATGTGTCCAGTCTCTGAGCTTCTAACAGCACAACTAAAGATATGCCTTCTTCATCTTCATTTTATAACCACCATTCTGCATTTTGACATTATCTCTTACAAAAAAAGAGTGTTGCATATATTCATAAAAAGAGAAAACAGCTCAAAGTTTTGATGAAGCATTTTCTTGACCACGCAAGGATATGATGATGCTTGTTGATAGATCTAAGCAACACTTTTTAAAACTCAATATCCATGTGAAACACATGGCCTGGAATCAGTGACTAAATATAGATGTGCATTTTTGTAATTGAAAGAACCTCTCTGCACTACTTCAAGAGCAGAGAATACAGGATTCCAGGAGAGATGCCAGATTTTACCAACTCTGTTCTCATTGTGTTAAGGTCCCGGGCAATAAAGAAACATCTTTGCTCAGATTACGTACATCAGAAATAATACTGATGATGTGACAGAGTTCAGCGCCTTTACAACAAAGAAAGTGAAAGCAGTACAGATTGTCTTTATAGAATACTATGTGTAAGAAATTTAAATTTTATGAATGAATTCTTGCCAAGAAGTCAATACAAGAATGAATGGCCACTTGTTATTTTCTCTTATTGCATGCAGATTACTTAGATAAGATGTATTTAAAGATTGTTTTAATGAAACATTCAGTGGAGAGTTTGTCCAACCAATCTGCATATCATAAAATATATTTTTAAAGATCACAAAATGTGTTTATATAATGAAATAGTCTTAGCATAAAGCACAATATATGTGCAAAGATAAATTTATTATCACCAAGAATAAAATTATCTAAATTCCAAATATTTATGCATTTGTAATATTTTTATTTCGATTTTGCTCATTCATATGGGAAACTGCAGAAAAGGGGCATTCATATGGATTTATGCATGATAATTTACATAAATTGCATAGCTGGTCATTGTGGTAACATATGGACACCTGTATAAGTGTTCTTGCGTTGAATATATATTTATCTTTAAAATAAAAATCCCTGTTAGTTGTAAAATGTTTCCCATGTACATCCATGTAGCTAATGTAAACATGATTTACAAGTAGGATACAACCCAATTGTGGACAGTTGTCATTCTATTTAATTTGTATATATATATATATATATATATATATATATATATATACAACTGTATATAACTCATATATATATATATATATACAACTGTATATAACTCATATATATATATATATATATATATGAGTTATATACAGATAAAAGCTTTTGCTTTACATAGGATTCATTGATACCCTTATCCAGGTTCAAATTCCTGTTAATATTAAACATTATTTCAGTTCCTTGCATTCATAAGGTCATGGATTTGATCACTACTCTTCTAATGAAATATTATATAAAAGTCCATTTCTGACGTAGCCTTAATTTATTACACATATTTAAATTTTCAGTGTTCAGATTATTATGCCTCATTAGCTCCAGTAAGAAAGGCATGTTTATCAATGCTATATGACCATCAAGATTCTTGTCTTATAAATCTGCAGAGTGGCTTGAATGAACAGTGATGAGAAGAGTGAAGAAAAGACTATGAGAAAGAGGATAGTCCAGAAGCAGATGTGGACCTGGGAGTTATGTGGTTATGTCCTCTTAGGTACTGATCCATACTAATCACCTCTATAACAGACAGAGATGCTTTATGGAAGTATTAAAGTACCAAGTTAATGATTTAATACTATTTTCCTGATGAACAGTTTTCTTAGAGAAGGCAATTGGGTAGGATTTATATGATCTCACCAAGATATTTTCTTTTTTGGTTGTACAATAATGGAATACTTTTAAGAAAAATAGGCAAAGTGACCAAATTGAAACTGTAATGAATCTGTGAAAATCATCTTTATTTACATTGGGAAATATTCACATTTAATTGAAAGGACAGAAAAATGCAACCTTAAATTGAACTTGTTTATTATACACGGATTGTAATTTAATGCTTTAAAATATGATTATTGGGGCCTGGAAAAATGGCTAAGCATTTAAGAAAATGTACTGTTTTTCCAGTGCACAAGAGTTAGATTCCCATTATCCCAAATTCCTATAATTCTGTCAGGAAATATAACACCCTCTTCTGGCCTGCAGGTGGATCAGTCTCATGTGAATATACTCCTCACATATACACACACATACCTGGACACATGCACCCACACACAATGGAAAACAGAATAAATCTTAATATAATTATTATATAATAAGCTAATACTAAGGAATCTATATATTTATTATGTGCCAGTTATTGTTTGGTATTTTCTGCATAAAATATATATTTATATAAATATATAAAGCTTACTTTTTACAGATGCTTTAAAAAACAACTTTCTAAAACATAAAATACAATAAAGATTGATTTTCCATTTTAAAATTCATGCCCAGAGAGAGGATAGAATACATTTCATAGAAAGTATTTTGTGGTCACTTTATAGTATTTTTACATGGAAAACCTTTATTAAATTACCTTACTGAACCTTTATATATTTTTATTTGTTCATGGTTGCTTTTCCAATGAAAAAATATTTTCTTGATATCTTGACATTAGTATTGTTACAAATTTAATAGAGCATTTTGATTTGTAGTAAGGAGGGTTTATAGTACCTCATAGTATCTGCATAGTAGTTAGATACTCTTATGTTAAGGAAAATTGAGTTATAACATAGTATTTGATATCAGTACCAATAATCAGTACAAATATTTTATAAAAATTATTATTTTGGAAACAAATGCATAAAATATTGAAAGAGATTTAAAAGCTATAAGGAATTGTAGAATGATGTATTAATCAATATGCCTTAGATAACAACACAGTAAAATGTCATGATCATAGATGGTGTAACATGGAATTCAAATTAAAACACTCATTTTGGGGATGGAGAGATGGCTTTGTGTTTAAGAGCACTGGTTAGTCTTGCAGAGGACTTGAGGTTAGTTCCCAGTACCCATATGATAGCGAACAAGTATCCATAACTGAAATTCCAGGGCATCTGACACAGTCTTCTGATCTCCATGGCCATTACAGGCATAGATGAACTTACATATACATAGTCAGAACATCGATACAGATAGAAATAAAATCAAATAAATCAAAAAAAAAATTTTTAAAACTAATGTAAAGAACAATGAAATGTAATATTACCTGAAGTTCATTAGACTATATATAATATTATCTGGGAGCATTATTCATTTGTAATCATTTCTTATTTGGTATGTTGATAATTGAGATTGTCTTATGAAGGCACAGATTGCTTTTCTATAGGATATTTACATTTACAAATATTACATATGTATTTATAAATCACTTTAATTTTTAAAATTTTTAAATATTCTTCAATCCTTACTAAATCCAACACTCAATCCTCTATTAGTACACACAATAATAATAGTAAAAATATTAATAATAATTCCCAACCTTGTTATCAAAAATTTATATTTTTTCAGGCTTACACACATATTCAGAAACATGCACAAAATTACACAGAGATATATGTATACATTCTCATTTTCATTTTCATGTATGCTACATAATACATGTTTATATATATATGTGTGTGTGTGTGTGTGTGTGTGTGTGTGTGCATGCATACATATTCAGACATATTCTGCAGTGGATAGTTACATTCAAACATTTTGAGGCCCACTTCTACCCCATGATATGGATAAAGCAAAACATACCTAATAATGTTCTACATATGTCATATTGATAGTCTACCTCATTGTAATGATTTCTTTAAAAATATTGTTATAGTTTGTCAAATATGCTACATGCAGGTATATACATAATATAGATGTACATTTTATACATATATTTTGATAATGATAAAGAGCACCTTTCTCTCTTCCTTTTGAAATTAATCTAATCTCTTCAAGTTGTAAATAATCTTCATTATATGAATTCATTAGGTTCTAAGAGAAACATCTAGACATAGAAACTTATATCATGGAAAAGATGCAAAAATTATATTATTCTATCTTTAGGCTACATACTTAATCATTCATACACCATAAGCAGAGCACTAAAATGTAATATATTGGGATACTTTAAAAGAATAAAAGTTAAATGTATGTCAGGCATGAACTTTGTCATAGAAAATATTATTTGACACAGGCCTGGTCAGGAATCCGTCATATCAGTGATTTTGTAAACAAATAAGATTATTCTTAATATCTAGGACCACAGGGTATAGGAGAGTATGATATCTATTTGGTATATTCTCTTGAGATTATAAAATTAATACAGTTTTCCATAATGGCACTACAGTATATTTGATAAAGAACACTTTGAAGACATTCTTGACAATTTAGGATTATATAAAGCCAGGGTGACTGTTAGACTTTCGTACCTGCATAATATTAAGGTTAAAAGCCATCTGTAGATTCTTTCATTGGACATCTCAAGAGAGCAGAGAACACAATTAAAAATATTCAAAGTTATATATGACACTGACTGAGAATTTTCCATAATCTAAGTGAACACCAAAAACTGTAGCTCAGGCGCAGTCATGCTGAGGGTAGTCCTGAGAAGATGCTAACCTATTGGATGTGGATTCATTATGATATTCTGTGATCGACTCTTAGACCTGGCAGCTAAGGACATCCCCACTGGAGTTAATTAAGCATTTTCCTAGCTTTTGTGGATAGGGCATAGGTAATTGAAAAGAACTAAAAGCAGTCTTGACTAAGTTAACAATATATTCCTTTTGTTCTTTAATCAGCCATCTTTCTGCATTGACACTGAAAACTTGGAATGTGTAAAGGAGATACTAAGAGAAGGAAGATCTGTTTATTTCCAGTGCCTCTGGCTTATGATGCCTCATTCACCCACCTGTGGTAGTCCAACACTTTTTCCATGTGAATGGAAAAGTCGTGAGTCAGTTCAAGGTAAATCAGATTACTATCATTAAGTGGATTTTTGAGTTTAAAGAAAAATGAACCTGTCTGTTGTTTTAATACCACCCAGAAAAAATAGCTTGAATACTGTTTCTTGGCAGATCAGGACTCAGGATTATCCCTGTATGTAATATAATGGTATAACTATCTTTCAAGCTTTTTTGTTGTTTTTGCTGTCATGTCTGTTTGCTAAAACTAGTTGTCTTGCTTATTTCTCCTAAATATTTGTTGTTCATTTTTTAAAATCATAATTGTATGCATTTATATTATATAATGTGCTTTGTGGCCCTGCTCTTCCTCCGGGGGAAAAGTCCATCTTATTGATAATGTAATGCTAACCTCTGACTGATTTGCTCACTTGGAAAATTATGCCAAAGATATTCAGTGTATCTGAAGGAACGAGAATGGGAAATCAGTTTACAGGGCATTCAAGGACTAGGCACAGCTGTGAAGCTCTAGGGAGCTCAACGATTGTATAACAGACAAGTGATACCCAAAAAGGGGGAGGGAAGTTTCTCCAACATTCTGGGACAGTACATGCTAAACAGTGAATGTGGGCAACTTGTAGAAATGGAAATAGAGGCTGAAAGAAGCATAAGAGAATTAAGAACCCCAGTGCTAGGGGTAGGTCACATCCCTCTGAGTTGTAAACCAAAGAGGTCCTAGAATTTCAATTCCTGGTGCCATATAAGGATTTGTAACCACTGGAAAAATATTATGGGCCTTACCTCGGTTTCCATGAAAACAGCATAATTCATGTATTACTAGACACATGTATAAGTCACTTGCCCCATAAAAGACTGGGAAATAGATTACACAGGATCCTTGGTAGTCAATACAATTTGTAAATATACTCTCACTTGACATAGCCATGGGCCTTATGCAAATCTCGACCTATAAATGAGCAATAAATAAATCTACCATCAAGAACTTTATACAATCCAGTGTCATGTATGGGTGCAGGTGGAGAACTGATAGTGACAGAGTCACTAATTTCAGGAGAACTAATATACATACATGGTACTTCCAACTTCTCTATGACCCTACATGGACATGGTTATTCAAGAGAAAGAAAGGGTCATTAAATAGCAATTAAAAGCTATAAGCACAGGGGGAACTCTTCCTCTGTGGAACAAGACCCTCCTGGAAGCTATGTAATTGTTAAATGAAAATCTCAGTGTCAGAAATTTGTTGCTCTCCTATGAACTGTTGGACAAAGAGGCCTCAGATGCCTCCAAATGATAAACGTTATTGCCACTGAAGTTATTGCCATGGATGTTGGTTGCATGCCAGACCTAGATGTTAAGTCCCTGTGGTTGAAGACATCTGATGTTTTGGTTGTTGGGTCTGAGCCAGAAGTGTGCACTTCCTGAGGACTAGCACTTGTAGTGACAGCATGTATTAAGGTTGTTGGGAATAATTAAGCCCAAAGGACCTACTCACCTGTGGATTTTTCATGCTTCATGTTGGAAGGGCTAAGCAAGATGTTTCAGCTTGTCTAATAGTGATGGGAATAGTTACTGATTAAATCTACTCTTCCCTAAGAAACCTTAATAAGTATACTTCTATTCTCCCTGTGTGGTCCTGAAAGTATTTAGAATCCCTGCTCTATGAACACCATCAATAAATTCTTTTGCTGGAAATGATTGCATCATCAGCCTTTCTACAACTCCCCAAAACGTGGCAGTTATCATTTTGACTTCATGGGCCTAATTTATTTGCTGCTTGCCTTTTCCAAAGTGAGGCATGAATCTCTCTACTATATGGCATGGAGTATTGAATAAATATGGAGGAATTTGAAAGCTAAAACAAAAACAATAGATTTTGGTCAATATCATTTTATTAGCAGTTTATGTAAAGGCTTGGCCTATGGTCTTGTGCCTGTTATGTCCTATAGCTGAGTTTTCACTTAGGAAATTACTCCCTCTTTTTATTTGGAGTTGATGCTCAACTATTTTCAAATATTCGTTTATTTTCAAATATGTATTTGCCGTTTATAATTCTTTGCAGAAGGTTTTGTTGAGTGCGTTGGGTTGGACTGCATTATTCATTCTTTTTGTGTTAATTATTTAGGATTTGTTATATGTTCTGGATATCAAGCTTCAATTGGGTGAATAGCTAGGTAAAATGCATTTTGTAAGCATTGTGGTGACTATTTTGTCATGGAAAGGTTTAAGCCATTTTCCAAAAGATGAATTCCATGATTTCTCATATGTGAAAAGTGGGAGTAAAATGGCATGAAAATAGACAAAGATATCAGAAATAAAGAACAGAAAAGGAGAAGAGAAAGGAATGAGGACCAAAAGGGCTAATACAGAGCGCAGGTATGAGCAGAGTAAACTGTATGTTTGCACAAACATATTGAACAAAACACAGACTTTTTAAAATCAATATACATAAAAATTATGATGAAAATGTTTAATGAAATATCAGTAATGTTCTTGCTTTTCCCTTTTAGATCAAGATGACTCTAGGTACATCAGATTGTATATGTGTGTATGTGTGTGTGTGTGTGTCTATGTGTTTAATAATTTGGAAGTTACCTATAACTTTACTTTCATTATTGATCTGGATATTATTTCCATTGTCATGATTTGTATAATTTGTGAAAATGAATGTCCTTGTCTATCTTTACTTTAGAAAATCACCTTTCAACATTTTCCCATTCAGTAGGATGTAAGCTCTGAGTTCTCTAATATAGATAATCTTTACTGATTATCTATCTATTATTTTTTCTTTTCTTTTTTTTTCCCCAAGAACCTTTCATTTTAAACAAGTGAATTTCTTTTGCAGTCCCTTTTATCTTTGCCACAATTTTCATTGGGGGTCCTGTGCCTGATGGGATTTCTTACATGAGAAAAACATGGTAAAAATCATTACCTGTGTACTGTGGTATCTAGCAGACTCATCATTACAAAAAATGTGAATGTTTGAATATTTAAATTATTGCAATATTTGATGTTGCTAATCTGTTCAATTTTAATTGCAAAGTAGTTAGGTTTTCATCATTTTTGCGTATCTGAAGAGTGTCATTGAGCGCAACCATACTAAAAAAATGACACTATCTTTTCGGATACATAGGCAGTATTTACACAGACATGTGTAGAGAAATATATAGATACCCAAAATATCCACAATTTTGACGTGTTCTCACAAGGTTTTGATCATTTTAAGTAGTATGGATGGATTCCATTCTTTTGTTTAGTAACATGGAATAATTTTATTTTTATTTTTCTTGGTTTGTTTTTCGAGATAAAATCTCACTTTGCAGCTTCCATTTTATTAGCTCTTATTATGAAACTCAGGATATCTCAGACCCACAGAAATCTCCTGACTCCTGTTGCAAAGTGTTGTGATTATAGGCGTGAACTATCAAAGATGGTTAATTTGTATACATTATACCTAAAATGCAGCATTACAAAGGACTCCTTTTGATGACTTGGGATTCTGTGTGCATCAGTGTAACTTTTTAGAATTCACACTGTGGTATTATGTTTTACTGAACAAATCTGCAAGATTAAAAAACACATTTTTGGTTAAATTTATGTTTTGGAGGCATTACTTTATTTTATATTTCTCCCCAGTTACACCCATCATTTCAACCTGTTTCTTTCTTATCTTTTTCTTTCATATTGCATTACTATTTTATAGACAAAGTAAAATATTATGCCTGGAGTAAGAATTCTAATTATTTTTTGATTGCAAGCTATCTATTAAACCAAGGCCCTGGAAGAAATCATGAAGCCAGATATCCATAATGTGATTGATTGTATTAGTCACCAAATAAATTTTCCTGAAAAATTACATCCAATCATATTGACAAGGCTATATGAGAGAAAACAGTACAAAATTAAAAACCAAAGGTTTTCCCCAAGCAAAAATATCTAGAAAAAAATATAGTTTTTAATTGAGGATGAAATTAAAAAATCTTATACCAGTGGGCACTAAATTATGTATTTTTTTAATTTAAATAAAAATATAAATAAAGGTTCATTACATATATATATATATATTCTTTTTTTTTAAAAAAAGCAAATTACCAACAAAATATCAAGGAAAATTATGCTATTCCCAAGCTTTTACTAGGGAAACACTCTGATATATTTTATTTTAGCAACCCACAAATATGCATAATAATGTGTGTTATTTTACAAACTGTGGGCAGAAGAAAGCTGTATACATTATTAACATGATGGCATTTTCACAAATTGCTAACACTTTTAAAAATCCTCAGTAACATACAATAAGGACCTAAAATAATACAAGCAAGCCTGTTCTCTCAGAATGTTAAACATCTTTCATGGTTGTTACTGCTCTTCCATTAAGCATCTGAGTCAATCTTCCTCTCTCCACTTACTTGTCATTATTAACTGTGTTTGATGGCATTTGAAACAAAACAGGAACTGGCAACAACACAGCATTAAGAGTATATGGCACTTGCTGGGTCTGAGCGTAATATTTAAAATAATCTTTTCTGGCATTTTAAAATAAAACTCTATAATATAAACAAAACCATATATGTATGTGCTTTGAAATATCTTATATATTTATATATGTCTATTATTTTTCTTTATTCACAGAAGATTTTTGAGGTGCTTCAGTCAATAAGGTTAAATAGTGCTTTATTCATATACTTTAAATCTACCACACATAACTTCTTGGTCCCATATTGTAACTCTTAAGAACATTTATGCTATTTCCCTATTAGACCTATTATGAAATATTCACATTGCTAATTGGAAATATGTTGCATTAAAATATACAAGAATTATTTGAACAGGGGTGATAAGTATCACATTGTTTACTTTGACAACAATGAAATTCTAAGACAGCATTTTGAAAGTTATAAACCTGAAGGCAATCCTTTCAGGTTATATGATGTATTCACTTAAGGTCTATGTGAGCATAGTTAAATTCTGTATTGTACAACAAGCTGAATGATTCTAATACATTTGAAAATGACTTCCATTAATTGGGAGACATATTGTAATGCTGGTTTTAGTTTTTCAGTCCAATTACTTTCTGACACAACACATAATATAATCTTAATAATGTCTAAGAGAGTAACCTTTTGATTTCAGAACTACCAAAATCTACATATGGTCAATATAAACCATGAATTTTATATAAAAATTAAAAGGAACCTTTAAATACTGTTTCATTCAATATTTTAAACATTGTACTTATTTATCTGTGATATATGTTACTAAATAGTTCTGTGTTCCTATAATGACACAGGGCTATAGACAAAAATTACAATCATACAAACATATCTGTAAATAATCTCATGGGAGGAAACAGAGAAAAGAGTATTGTCATCAACTTGTTTCCCTCTCCAAATCCAGTCTCTGCCTCTCTTCAGTTGGCTAGATCCTAGCAGCTTAACTATACAGGAATAAATTTAGAGCCATCTGAGGTTATTTGATTCTTTTTTCATGAATGAATAAAAAAACTGCCTTCCTTTATACCCTAGATAAGATCAGAAAATACTTTGAGTACGACAAATATATGGCAAATAAATGTGTGTGTCTGTGTACAAAAAAAATATTTAAAGTAGCATTCTCAATCTCTGTATCTCTACTGTCTCTCTGTCTCTGTCTCTTTCTCTCTCTCTCAAAACTGAAGGACACACTAGATGAAGTACAAAGAACCATGTGAAACACTGAGAGAATCATTATCCCCTGTCAGTTTGACAAGGAGAATTCTCAATTGCATAGTACATAAAATAAATG
This sequence comes from Eospalax fontanierii, assembly GCA_035773235.1. Lineage (NCBI taxonomy): Eukaryota > Metazoa > Chordata > Mammalia > Rodentia > Spalacidae > Eospalax > Eospalax fontanierii. The sequence goes on from CM069534.1 coordinate 21,444,627, forward strand.
TCCCCTCACTACATATTGAAGTTGTAAGTTTCAAGACAGATATAAAGGCTCACTGTTCTTTTGAATAAGGTATTATTAAGTATTAACACCCTAGTTAGACAGCATGGTAAGAATTCTGAAGCGAGAATTCTTACTCTTTTCTTGTTGCATATAGATAGAGATATAGATAGAGGGGACAAGTCTTTTGCCAAGTAGTTAATGAATAGGCCATAGAACGGGCTTGCCTTCAGGTTATCTGCTTCATGATGACAGGGAAGGGGGGAAAGATTAGACACTTATTTCATGTGTGTCCATCATAAGAGATGGGCCACTTATAGACTCTGATAGGTGCTGGGGAAGCTTGGCTTCTGAGGGAAGTGAGGATTACAAATTCACAAAGAGTTGAAGAAAGATGATTTGTTTCTTTTACAACAGCTGTGAGGCTAGGCAAAGTGAGAATCTCGCAATATCTATTCTGAACCCTAAATGTTCTAAATGTTCTACTGTGCTTAATCTGCCTCCTTTTCTCTATTATACAACTTTCCTCATGTTACTTGTAAGTACTATGGGCTAGGGTTGTTAAATAATAACCTTGAGAATTCCAATCTTATCTATGTGAATGTTATATTTATTAGTCCAATCTGTGGTAAATTTAGCTCTCTCAAGTATAGTTTACATATGTTTACATATAGTTTACATATATATGTATGTATGTATATATATATATATATATATATATGAGTAGAAGAAATAATTAGATACAAGACTGCAGCAGGAAGTTTCTGGAAGATCTATCATGATTAATTAAATGGAGGCTTAAAAGTTGCTTCCTGAGAGACTTATCATTATCAGAATCATTCTTCACTAAGATAGATTCTAATCACATAAGCTAAAAACCCTGTTAGAATTTGAATGATATACACATTGTGTAATTCATTATTTTCTTTACAAAAACACCATGAAAAAAATCTAAACACCTTCTTAAACCTTGAATATAACTAGCAATTATGGTTTTGACTGCTCTAATAATAGCCATGAAATCACTGACATTCTAGAACTCTCATAGATACATTTCTCCACAGAGTTTCCTTAACCATGGCAATCTATGCTCCTTCCTGACTTTGTCTAAATCTAATTTTGAATTGAAAATAGATTTGAATCAGATCATGAAATTTTTAAAAATCAGCTTTAAAAACCCGAGTTAATTGAGTGTTACTAAAATTCTTTCTTGGAGGTCCAAGCAGCATCCAGCCCCGCCTCCTCTTTAGGTCTCTAGAGAGGTATAATTTTGCCAAACTACAGTTTGGGAAACCAGAGTTTATTTGGGCTTATTTACAGAGCAGTGGGAGAGAGAGGATGAATTCCCTACTGAGGCCAGACAGCAAATTCTATGTTTCATCAGGGACCCAGGAGCTGCTGCCAGCCATCCAAGATGACAAAAGGCCTGTCTCTCCTCAGCTTCTGACACTAATATTCTTAGTCATGCCCTACCCCCCTCAAATCCCATTTCCTTGGAACTTGTATTACTTTCATATTCTGTTTCGCAACAAATAAGATAGAAATCACATTCAAAATGAAAATGACTCATAACATCTGCAAATAAGAATATTTTGACTTTTTTCTTTTGAGATTTCACATTACCCACCTCTGAATGGCTAATTCTTTTTTTTTTTGTTACAAAATGAAATCAAATGGCAATACATGCTGTCATGGGAGTGAGAAAATGAAGACACTTGCCCACTAATCACTTGATGGTGTTAGTGCAAACTGATGTAGCTGCTATGCAAATCAGTGAGAAGATTCCTCAAATAGTAAAAATTGCTCTCTATATGATTCAGGTGTATCACACTTGTACATAAAAACCAAAGAATTCAGTGGTCTATATATAGTGATAATAACTGATCCATGTTCATTGCTGCTCTAATCACAGTGGTAAGGGAATGTAAATGTGCAGCCTTCATCAACTGATGAACAGATAATAAAATGTGGGACATTTACATAATGGAATATTATTCAGCTGTTAAGAAAAATGGAATAATAAATTGGCAGGTCAGTGGATCGTACTGGAAAAAAATAATGCTGATTGATGTAACCCACTCAGAAAAATAATATATTGCGTTCTTGCATTTGTGAATGTTAGCTTTGTATCTTCACATATGTGTGCTTCAAATGCAACTTGCATAGAGATTTGGAAACTGGTATGCAGGCAAAATATGGAGATTTCTGTAGAGGGAGTAAATGCAGCGAGATGAAGAGGGAGGAATAATGAACAAGGTGGGTTAGTTATATAGGTTAGGAGAAGGGAAGTCGGGGTCCAGAAAGGAATTCAAAGAGGGATATCTAATGCTAATTGCCTGTTGACAAAGTCATATGGACACCATAGGTTAACAAATGAAAGACTTACTACTATAAGAATGGGTTATATTTTTTGGAGTCTTTGGCCAATTGGGTTCCATAGAGCTTCAAAATACCACAGGATATTGCCAAGTCTCTTAGCTACCTTCCAGAACTTGACAGCAGAATGTGCTGTTGAATTCACCACACATTTGAGGCATAAAGCATGAAGAAACAAAGCTGGTACTGACCTTGAAGCCCCATCTTGGTTGACTAGTATTCACTGTGCTGGAAGGTGCTCTTCGTACTACCAGTAGATAAATGTGGTCATCAATCTTAGCTAGCAGTGAACGCTGAAAAACTACAGATTTTCATGACAAGATATGTCCACTGGTGCAATACTGGAATAGATGTCATGGAATCGCCAAACACTTTTGCTTAGATTTAAGATCTGCTCCACAAAATGAAATCTATACCTGATACCATTATGAGAGCAAGATTCTGTGACTAGACAGATGATAAGCCTCACAAAAGGCCTTTCTGTTATTAATTTGCCAAATGGAAAAAATATTAAGTTAATCCACAAGGAATTATCTTCATACTCACATATTAGTATGTCTCCTAATCCTCATCAGAAAATCTTGTATTTGCAATTGTTTACAATTGACACAGAGCTCTACAACTAGTAAATGTACAGAGAAATAAAAGGCCATGGAATTCCCAGCCCCTAAATGAGACATCTATATCATACTCATTTTTCTCAATGCTTGAGCATGTTCAAGGAAAAATTGACCTAAGAATGGAAGCCTGAGGAAGTAGAAAATTACAAGGAAATGATGTTTTCTTAACACAGCAGTTGTTGCATTGCACATATGAGCTCTCAGCAGTTATAACAGCATTCGTGACACCTATTCTCAAAGTCATGAGATACAAAATCCCAGCATGGAAGGAGAGGAGGTCCAAAATTCCTAACATTCCTATAGGGGATATTAGACATTGAGAGCTCTAAGGAGAGCAAGAGTCAGTTTTCTTTAAGAGTGAAGCCCCTGGTAAGTAGACCATGCTCCAGTGGATGACTACTCACTCAAGAGTATATGGGCAGACCACACTGAACTTAATGAATTTAAAAAGAAATCAGAAGCACAAGGTTGAATAGGAAGGGTTGTATCTGAGAGGAGTTGAGTGATGGTGGAATATCATGAAAATATAATGTATAAAATTGTCAAATAATTAATCAAAAATGTACAGTGAAAATCTTTGGCTTAGGAACTAAAATGTTGAAACTTAAAGTAACAATAAAAACAGAGAATAATTGGCTCTGGAGAGATGTGTGAGGGGTTAAGAACTGTGGCTGCTCTTCCAGAAGACCTGGAATCAATTTCCAGTACCCTCATGGTTACTAACAAAGGTCTTTAATTCCAGGTCCAGGAATCAATCCAAGACCCTATTCTGATCTCCATGATCATTGCATGAAATGGATACACTTACATATATGCAAGAAATACACTCATACACATAAAGTAAAAATAATAAATATTTTTAAAACATGAAATTGTAATACCTAAGTTTCTAAGCAATTATAATCTGAGAATTATGGTGAAGTGCTTATCTGACTTCCTGTTTTGCTTTCTTGATTTGTTGTATATTTTGTGATTTCCTGAAAAAATTAATATTAAAAATATTCTCAAGAAGAAAAGTAACTGCCTTTTTTAACATTTTTATTCCGTAATGATTTGGTACAGGTTTACATGGCTCAGGAAAAATAGTCTCTAGAACAGATGAAATAGGTAAACAGATCAAGTTAGCCCATTGTTATCTCTGGAATTTCTCCCATTTTTCTTAAGCTTGAGCAGCCATAATAAGCCAGTTTTCAAATCTGATGCATTTTCCGTTTCATTTATAATTTTTCATGGAGTAATTTACTTAGACTTATGACTTTCTGACTGCATGTCATTATGCCTTTATATTTGGGAAGTGTGACCAGAAAAGAGGACAGATGTACAGAATAAGTAAGATTACTGAAGGGGCATGGGCAGTAAAGTTTATAAAGGAAGAAAACAAACTGTTTTACAGAAAATTGGCCGGACTTAGGGGAAAATTATTCTAATGAACTTATGACTGCCTGCAATCTGTGACTCTACTGTACCATCTGGATTCATTCTTTTCCTGTGCTCAATCAATGTTTCAAGCTAAGTCTGGCTTGAAGCCAATTTATGACGCAGCCTTTAAAATATTTGCACCATGCCCTTTTCCAAGGAACTGAAGACCTGAATAAATATCAGTAACCTACATATTTGATCTTATAACCATAAGCATCAAATTTTTTCTTCCCTAGGGTTACTAGGAAGACGTCTCTCAAATATTTTCAATATAGGTTAAGGCCTAGAATGATCAGTGCACAAATCTCTCAACCCCAAGAGGACAATGTTAGAAGTCATAGCCAGCAGTATCTGCGTACATCTATTTAATAAGGCCAGAATTCTCAGAAATAAGCCAATTTTACGGAACATAACTTCTGTGACTTATAAACAATGTAAGTTATTACTGGCTTTAGACATAATTTATGAAATATAACTCTTAAACATCTTAAGTCAAAAAAGAATAATGAAATACTATAACTAAGAAAAAATGCTAATTTCAGAGGAAATGGATTGAAAACATGGTTAAAGAGAGCACACATAAAGCCTGCAGCATTGCCACTGTCTATTTCTCTCATTAATATTTCATTTTTACAAATATTTTAAATATTATGGGCTGGAGAGATGGCTCAGCAGTTAAGAGAACTGTCTATATTTGCAAAAGACTCAGGTTTAAATCCCAGCACCATGCTCTGTTCTGTGTGGGCATTGTATGACGCAGTTGCACTTACATACATGCAGCAATAACAGTCATACACATAAAATAAAAATAAATTATTTTTAAAAGAAATATTTTAACTACTATGCATTGAAGCAGGAATATTACCCCATTTTCCTAATAAATTTTTAAGAAAAAAATTGTAAAATAAATTTTACTTATTTGTGATATACTTTAACTAGATGATATTTTAAAATAAAAATTTCCTTTTTAAGGAGCATTATGTTTAAAGCAAAACTCAAAGAAAGATCTAAAGATTACCATATGTGAATATGCTCTTCCATTATTCATATCTCCTATTAAAATGACACATTTGTTACAATGATCCTTTACAAAATATTTTATTTTTGTTTTTATTTTATGTGTATGAGTGTTTTTTCTACAGATATATAAGTGCACCCGTGTTATTCAGTGCCCACAATGGTCAGCGAAGGTGTTGGATTCCTCTGGAACTGGAATTATGCTTTGTTGCTAGCTACCATTTGGGTGCTGGGAATCAAACCCTTGTCTTCTGCAAGAGCAGCCAATGCTTTTAACCACTGAGTAACACCTCCAGCACTCTTTTTAACATATTATAATAAGTAAAAACGAATAAAGTCATATTTGCATTAGGATTTATCCTTGATATTTTATGTTTAATGAATTTGGGCAAATATATATTGTAATCACTATTATGAAATCACTCAGAATGAATTCAGTATTTCAAAAATACTCTTTGGCCTATCAATTCATCCAACCTTGAATTATCGATACAGGAGAAATAATGGCATCCGTGAAATTGATGGAAGCTTTCTTGCCTCAAATGAGCTTAAATCTTGGCACTAGGGTCCTGGATAATCAATGCCCACCAAAGCGACCAAAAGAAGGTTGCTTCCAGATCTTTGGTCTCCCGAACTTGAAGAAAGAATTTCATGAGTAATTTAAGGGTGAATTTTAGAACTAGTGCTTATTATAGGATTATAGTGGTGAACAGAAAAGTAAGGAATCAAGCAGCATTCCTGTGGAGCAAAAGTAGATCCCAAGAAAAACAGCTGTCATAGAAATAAGCCATTTATTTGGAATAATTTTTCATGCTTTCATATTAAGGTCGTTCCTATTCCAGAAGATGAGATGGATTTCTTGCAGACAACAAAAGAATAGACTTTATTTCTTGATCAATTTAACTAGCCTACGTCTTTTGAGTGGGGAGTTCAGTTCATTGATATTTAAAGTTATTATTGGAAGATGTGTGTTGATTCCTGTCATTTTAAATTCTTCTTTCATCTTTGGTCGAACTTTGTGGTTCCTTAGTTATACCTTCATTTAGTCTTTCTGCTGCTCTTTGGATAAAATTGTTCCTTTCTTCAGCTCTTTGTATTGTTTCAAGTATTCTCTGAAGGCATGTTTTCCTGGATATTCTTTCAGTATATTCATATCATGGAAAATGTTCTTTCTTTTTAGCTATAATTGACATTTTTCTGAGTAATGTATTCTAGGTTGGCTTCCATGGTCATTTAGGACTGGGGTACTTTGGTTCAGTTTCTTCTGGCTTTCGTAGTGTGCATTGAAAACTCAGCTGTCACTATGATGGGTTTTCCTTTATATGAGACTTGTTTTTCTTTTCCATCATTCAGAATTTTCTGTTTGCTCTTTACACATAGGGTTTTTAATATGTTATACTATGGGGGGTTTCTCCTCTGGTCCTGTCTATTTACTGTTCTTTGTGCTTTTTGTATTTGTATGAGAATGTCTTTCTTAAATTTAGGGAAATTTTCTTCTACAATTTGCTTGAAGATTTGGGCAATACCATTATCCTGAGATTCTCCTTCCTCTATGATTGAGTTATAACTCCCCTATGATGCTTTACTTATTTTTTTTATGAGGTCAGACATTTCCTGTATATTCACTTCTTGTGTTTTCTAACAGATCTTTGAAATCTTTCCTTGAGTGATCAAATTCTTCACCTTTATCACAGTCTTGATATTCTGTTTTCCATTTCATTCTGTTTTGAGGCTTTCTCCCATCATTTCAAATTGACTTACTGAGTTTTTCACTTCCTTCATTTGACCATGAGTTTTCTTTAATATTTCTATCTCTTTTTTGAATTCAATCAGAAGTTTATCCCTATCTTCTTTCAGTTCTTTGATTTGATTGTTTGTGTGTTCTTTAAATTCATTGAATTCTTTGATCACAAGATTCAGTTAGGATGGGCATGACTATAAGAAAATAGAAACATACAAGTACCTGGGAGCCTGCTAATGTGCACCCACAGCAATTATTCCCGCATGCTTCAATCCCTAAGTACTGAAGCATGACACTGGGGAAATGGATAGCAGACCACAAACTTTGCTTAAGGAATACTGGCAACTAATTGCTGATGTTGAAGATGGGCTGGTCTTCAAAAAGCAAGGGACACTATATAGGCTTACTAGACGTTAGTAGATGAACCTGCACTAAGTTCACTAGGTGCACTAACTTGACATAATAGACCTTAAAACCACAGAGAAAATGTACGAATTCCAGTTAGCGTGTTATTTGGAGGTTCTGGTGTAGAAAGGGTTATAAAGATAATTAATATTAACTGAGATGTTTTGTTGGAAGCACACCATGATTCAATAAAAGCTTATTTAAAAATATATCCTGTGGTATACGGTCCCTACTGAAAGAAATAATGGGAATCAGGATTTTATAGTATAAACTACAATGGAAAATTTTATTTGACAATGAAGATCTTGAATAAAGTACAATGAAGAAAGTGTATATTTATGACAACTAAGGTAATTTTACATCAGAAAATCAAAACATAATTATGTTCAGTGAAATAGAAAACATTAAGTACCTGGATCATAATATTTTATAAAGTTTAGTATAGGAATCAAGTTTGTACATATATTGTACAACCTAAAACCTTGAGAGGCTTTGAAATTCACTCAGTAACTACATTTTTTATTAACATTTGTAGACTAAATTTTAGGTTATTTACTTCTAAAATCAAAACTACAATTATTTGTCTATTGTATTAAGGATCAAGAAGTTAATACATTAGAAAAAGCAACTCAGCAAAATAATCATCCTTTTATAATATAGTCACAGTGAAAAATCATAAAAGATGTTGAGTAACATATAAATAAAATATTATATATATACATATATATACATTTATTTTTTCTGTGCAACAGAAATTGGAACTAGAAGAAAATTTCCACAGCAATATATCTGAGTTCAGATTTATATCTCTAATACAAGCTTCTAATAACAAAAACTGCTTCTCCTTGAAAAATGCTGATTTCATGTCTTGTGCTGAGACAAGTTGATTCTGAAATATCTTATGTCAAAAACAAAGCTGGTTTAAAGTTTAATGAAACCAGGCTGAAAGGAAACAAAGTCCAATCCAAATATAGTCCCCAGTGCTCAAGTTCAGGACTATGTGCGAAATGTAATGTGACAGTGTTAGCTAAGATGAATTGATATACAATAAAATGAGAATGAGAGAATAAAATATCTCTATTTAGATTTATTTTAAAATCTTTGGAGCTTTATTATTTATTTTATCAATATGGATATTAGTATATTATATTTTCATTTTTGTAGAAATTGTCTACTTTCAAGGATATAAATAATCCAAATTTAATTCAATATAAATTGAATTAATATATATTGTTCAATGATCAAGAATTACACAATTCATTTTGTTACTTGTATTGTATATTGTATTTTATTAAGCTTTTATGCATTTCATATAATACACTTTGAACAAATTTAGAGCTCCTCCCCGTCCCTGCCTCTGATAGCCCAGATGTTAATAAGTGCAAGTTCATCCACTGGAGTCTAGTCAGCCTATCTAGAGTCACTCCTTTAAAGAAGATCTACTCTCCCTCACCCAACAGTAACACTGTAATCATTTGTTAATAGTTCCTAGGCTAGAGATGGGAACTGCTGTCTATTTCCCACATTCTGATTGATTTGGCATGGGTCTTATGCAAGCTGTCTGCATTCGTGCAAGTTCATATGAGCAAATTTCCAGTGACTGGAAAGCCTCTGTTTTCTTATGTTTATAGAGCACAAACTCTTGTTCTTACAATATTTCTGTTCTTTCTTCTACAATGGTACCTAAGCCAAGGTTTAATATAGGAGTCCTATCCAGGAACACAGACTTTACAGTTTCTTTAAAATTTAGCCAGTTGTAGTCTTATGTGTTCATCACACTCTGTTGTTTGTGGAAGCTTTGCTGTTTGGAGTTGAGGAATGTATTAGCATTCTATCTATCCCCTGTTTTGTTATGCTATTTATCAAAGAAACTTCTTTTTTGAAAAATACAGGGGCTATTACAGAATTCAACAACTAATCACACACAGAGAATATATGTCTAAGAGATGCCCAGCCCTAAATGACACATCTATAGTGGAACCTCTACATCTAAGGTTCATCGAACATAGCATGAATTTAATTTATAATTTCCCTTGAGTACAGAATTTTTTTGTCAAGGACAAGTGAACTCTGTATATTGGAGCTTTTTAACATGAATGATTACTGCAGACTTCTTCCTCTAAAGAAAAGAAGGTGAACTGGGTATCTTGAATCTAACAAAGTTACATAAATATTTGCTGTAATTACTGACAGCTATACTGCAACAAAATAAGTGACCAAAACCACTCTAAATCTTGTCATAATTTTACAGATGATAATTCATCGGAATTTTGTGTACATATTACAAGAATTCAGTATGAAAATCTCTAAATGTTTCCAACACTTGGAGAACGTCTGCTGGCACTGTCAATACAACCTGTATTGTAAGGTTCCCTTTCATGGGCTGAGGAAATGGCTCAGTGGTTAAGATCACTTACTGTTCTTGTAGAGGACAAGGATTCAATTCCTAGAACCCATATGGTGGCCCACCACCATCTGTTGCTGCAGTTCTAGGGATTCCAATCACTTTTGGCCTCTGTAAGATTTTGTACACATGACGTGCACATAAACTCATAAAAGCAGACACACACACACACACACACACACACACACACACACACACAGAATGATGCCAGGAATTGACTGCATCTTTCCCATAGAACCTCAAAATATACTGGCCATTACCATTGCTCTTGGTTACTCACAAAAATTGATGGTAAGACCTTATTGTTAAAAACAGTACAAACATTAGTTTTTGAACAAACAGGTTAAAAAAATCAACCTGGTATTGACCAGAAAGCATCATCTATAATGACTGGCTTTCATGGTGCTAGAAGGTACTATGCATGCTACCTTAAGAGAAAATTATTCTTCAAACTTTCACAGCTGTGAACACTCCAGTGAATCACAAATTTTGGCCTGGAAGATACAAACACTGTTATACTAATGTCACAGATATTATGGGATTAACTAACCACTTACTAATTGTACTTATGGTCTGCTTCAGAAAAAGGAGCCCATATATTGATGTCAGGGTCAATAACTTATAACTACATGAGTCACAGATGACAGGGAGAGCTTGCTATATTGTTCTGTTAAATCAACATAATATTAAACTGATTTCTAATAATTTACATACCCATAAATTAATCTCACTAGAGATGTTTCCTCATGCATGCAGCAAATAGTGACTAACACAGAGATTCATAACCTGTCAACATGCAGAAAATAAGGGATGTTTATCATCAATAGGACACCTACATCAAACTTCTGCCTACTTTTGGAAGAGTTCTAAGAGCCAGAGATGGTAATGACCACAAGGAAATAAATATTTCCAAACAGGTCAGTTACTTATATCACCTCACCTCAATGGTGCCAACATGCCTAAGCCATATGGAAGCTCAAATCAAATGAAATCCCAGAATAGAAGTGAAGATGTATGTGAGAAGCTTCAACAGTTACTGAGGAATTAGTATAAGTAGACAGTGACTAAGAAGGAGAGAGCTGGGTTTCTTGAAGGCTATAACTCTAGGAAAATGGATACAATCCAAGGCCATTTGGTGACACAAAATTGACTTGAGTAGTATATACTTGATATCATGTGGATTCAGTAATAAGGATGTAGATGGAGGAGGCGGTCTAAATATTATCAAAAGTCAGTATATGAAATTCACAAATTTTTATTTTAAAACCGTGAAAAATGTTAAAAAAATAAATGTCTTGTTCAGCCTAATTATTCAGGTCAGACTAGATATCAAACATCTTTTGAAGATACGAAGATTGGGTCTCTCTATGCAGGGAATTGTGGAGAAGACAGTGATAATTATGAGGATTTTTTTCAACTCCTGGACCAATGTTATGCAGATATATGAATCATTTAAAAAATTACACAAGTTAATGGAGGTCCACAACAAAAGATGTGTACAAATTTTTCTACAAATCATATTTATCACTTGTGGTGAAAGGTTTGAAGGAATTTCTTACCTACACATTTCAACTGGGTTTAGATTAGAGCATAAAAAAGCTCTCCAGATTAAGTGAAGACTATAGTGAATCTATCAAGAGGCACATCACAGAGGGCAATTGGAATGAGTTATAAAATTACCAGAATGTACCACCGAACATTTTGTAGCTTATCATCTTCTTTCAGTCTGACTGTTTCTCCTCGCTTATCTCTATCCATGCCAGATTCCCTTGAGTGTATATGTTGGTAATGTAAAAAAAATGATAATATTCTTTGGTAAAGGTCTAAACTCATTTTTATGAGCATACATGTATATGTGAAACAAAATTTAATAGATAAATAGAAAGTCTATGATGATATTAATAATCCATTTAACATAGAACCGCATGTGGTACATTCTGAATTTGACGTTTTAATTGATAAAATATGGTAGTACCTTAACATCACAGAATATTTTCATACTTCATAGTGCAAATATTGTACCTTGTTTTCATTTCAAATGTCATGAGCATTTCTCTCTGTTGTGCATCTCTTGTATTTCCTCGTTTTAAAATATATATTCTATTTCTATTCTAAATATATAACTCTTTTCAAGGTTGCTTTCCTATAGCACAATTCTGCCACACAATGTGTAGACATGTGTAAATAGAACCTGTCAACTCTCTGTGCTAAGAAATGATGTTACTTGTTCCTCATTCTTGTCAGTAGTCCTTGGCAACTTTTGGTTCTAGGTGGAAATTCTTACAAAAAAAATGCATTCAATATTTCAGCCACCCTAACAAGTGAATTCATGTACTACTTAGGGATCTAATTTAGAGACAGCAGCATGATCAGATGAATACAGATGACACTTCATATCTACTCTACACACAAAAACAGACACTGTTTGGGTAGTTTGAATCATGTGGCTTTATAGAAGAGCAAAATGTAAATTGGTGCTACTCAGAGCCAGACTGGCTATATGCAAAATGATTATTGAAGTGAGATTCTTCTTTGCAGGAAGAGGCCTGAAAGAAAGGTCAGTTGTGATTGCCTAGAACATTAATTTTATAAACCTGCAGTTATACCTGTACAGCCAGGAAACAGGGGTCAATGGAGGCCACATTTGAGCATGTGTGTGGCTTGATTTGTAATATGCATACCATTATTGTGTTGCAGTATTTTCAAGTTCCAGATATTAGTGGAAAGTCTGGGGTAAGATATATATTTTATTTGTGAAATATTGTTTCTGTTTCAACTATAAACTATTATTCATATTATTATATTATAAAAATTTCTGTCAGGATATACATATTCCTTTTTACAAAAATATGGGCATTCATATTTCTCATGTTAAGAATAGAAGGGAACAGGCACATCTGACGAAAATGTTCCAGACTTCTACAGTTTGATAAAAATTCATATAAAAGAAACAATTAAGCACCCTAAATACTAACAAATAAACTTAGAACTGGAGAAAGAATTAAAATTTTCAGTGCTACAATGAAAAGAATGAAAAATTTCATATACTGTTATTCGGATAGTCTACAGAATTGCATAAATGATTTCAGATTAATTTGGAAGCTGCAACATTAAATGTGTATGCATTTTTGCTGTTGATTCTGCCGTTTCACATTCAATGCTCTGTTCTAAAGTGATACTGTCAGTGATTCCATTCATTGGATTACATCATTTAAACAAGGTATTTTCATTATGGTAATTGAACAGTAAGTGAGATTTTAGTATTTTTACATTGAAATGTATCAATTCATTTACTGGCACACAGCAATAGAGAGGGTCAAAATGATCTACAGACTTCTTACTGAACCTTAGTAAATGACTGGAAATCTGTTTTCCAAGGTCTCTTGACAGATATATAACTTCATAAGCCTTTAGAACATTACTGTACTGTACATTAGGATAATAATTTTATCTTGGTAGATAAACAATATAACAGATATTAAACACTGGACATACACATTTTAAAATTATTATTATTTATTTTTATTGAGTATTATACATTTCATACAACTGTTCTTAATCAAATTTAGACTCTCTCCTCCACCCACTCCCCCTCCACAACTCCTACTGGACCTCATATATCCCATCATACATATTAAGTCCTATCCAGGAAAGCATTTGTGCCCAGATGTTCTTTAGTGCAAATTCATCCACAAGAGTCTGTTCAGGCTATGTAGAGATCGTAAGTAAGGCATATTCTACCTCTCCCTGTTATAATTAGTCTATGGAGTATGGCCTTCAACCAATTTCAATTGCTCCAATCTGGGCTCATGTCTAATCTAAGTTGGTGTGGGTTCTTTACTCAGTGCCATCACTGCCGCAAGTTTACATGTGCAAGCCTCCAGTAGCCTGAAGGCCTCTGCTTCCCTAAGTTCATGAACCAGTCCTGGCTATTGCAATCTTTCCACATCATCTTCTGAAATGATCTCTGAACCATAGGTGGATGAAGTGCAATATATGAGTCCTATCCGTGGATACACCATCTTCAGGCTCTTATTCTACAAAACTTGACCAATTGTGGCCTTTTGTATGCATAGCACTATGTTGTTTATTGAAACTTCACTGGTGAGAGTTGAGGGATGTTTTAGTTTTCTCGCTAAAACATCTTCTATTGTGTTCTATGAGCCTAGGGGTTCCTAGGACCTGGAATCTCTCATATGTATACTCTGTGCATGACCAGTTGTGGAATTCTGCTATAGCCTCCATCTGTTGCAAAAAGAAACTTCTTTAACGATTAGTGTACTGTATGTTTGTCTGTAGTAATAATCCATATTTATCATATGGTAAGAAAATTATTTCTCTAGAGCAATGACAAAGATAGAATTTTTTCTAGTATCTATGGACATGTGCATTTTTATCATTTTAAAAAGAATACCCGAGAAAACTGAAAGACGGAATACTAAAGTTTGGTCTTTGAAGCAGGTGAAAAAAAATTATGCTTTTGTGAAGAGTCAGGAATTCTGGGTTTTAATGGGATGTCAGATTCTACAATAGGAAATGCACAAGTCATTCAGCTTTAAGTGTTTCTGTTCAATTAAATCTTTTTAACATGTTCCTGCAAAGAAAATAGAGTTTCCACTCCTGAATGTGAATTCAAAAACTAATGACTTCAAAATTATAATATTCTATATATCAAAAAAATAGTTCCTTCTTGATTTTCAATACGAATGTCTTTGGGTACTCATTGTATTATTAAGTAATTTTTGTACTACAATCTTATACAAAATACTGAAAAAGCTAATTCTGTAAAAGGGAGTTGTGACATGGTCAGGACTTATGAGGTTATCTCATCAGCAATATGCACCATTAAGAAGGGTATTCTATAGCCTGTAAAGAATAAGGAGTTCCTGCTTTCTATAAAGTTAGGGTCAATGCTATTCATTAGTGTTACAGTATTGCTTTGTGTTTACAATTTTTTATTACTAAGTAGCACAAATTTCATTTTGCGGCATATTTGCTGAATTGATGTGGCTATGCTGGCATAATACGGTGTGAAACTCCTCCATTGTTTCTTACTATCACTCCAGTAAAGCAGCCTTCACAGTTTTCTTTTAGCTTCCTCTGTGATGTTTGTCACAACAGCTATTCATAACACTCAAGCAATGGCAAGAACAAAATGCACTATGTATAGTCCAGTAAACACTGTTTTCAATCTGGAAATATTACCATTGAAGATCCTTCAGTTAGGCATCCACACTTTCTTCTAACCTTGACCTTATTACTTATAGCATCAAAATAATATCGTCAGAAGAAAAATAACCTACATTTAATGCACTTATAGGGTCCATTTAAGATGGTTTTGAATTCATGCAATATTCTATTGTATAATTTTAAAATATCTCTCATGTTTCCTGTCCAGATATTTACAATTAAAATTAAATAAATAAAATATAGTTGTACTACAATATAAAAACTAACATTTGAGTTTTACCTCATATCAATAGCAATACAATTTTGTGCCATAAAAGCTTTAATTATTTAAATATCAAAATAGAGTCTAAAATGTCATAACTGTTAACTTTGTGATATTAAATGCATACACATCATATCTTTATTCTAAATATTATTACTGAATGTATATCTGATAAAGTTATGTGAGTATTGAAGCATTAACAAAAATAAACTATCCACATACATCATGAAATGTATGTTGAAGTTTCTGTATTCTGGGGATTAGCAATCACTCAAAATATACTGAAAGTTTTTCCTTTGTTTTGTTGTACTAGTGTTCCAATGTACTGTAAGGGTGTCTTCAATTCTTCAAGAACAGAGCCCTACCAAAGTTCCACTACTGTACAAATGTATGCTGTGTAGGTCACTGGTGTTCTTAATTGATCTGGAAGCTGGTGTTACACTATCATTTGGTGTTCTTCTTTTGCACCTTGTGTAATGCTCTCCAAAACTATGAGACCATGCCTTCAACAATAATGTCTTACCTTCAGATTCTGGGAGTCAATCCAAGACTGTGGCAATACTGTTGTACTTTGGGGGTCTCTTGGTCTATCCTGGCCAACAACTCAAAGGAAGGTTTTTCCTGTCTGGCAATGATAGTATTACTAACAACTGTCTGTAACCCCAGTTTCAAGGGAATTCGACATCCTCCTCTGACCTCTGCAGGCATTGCGCCACAGAGGTGTACTTTCATACATGCCAGTAATACTCATACACATAAAGGAATAATAATGATAAAATAGTTTTTAAATCTACTAATTCCTATAACTTGAAGCATTCTCACTGCTTTTATCTCTAGCAGTTTCAGAGATCAGACCTTAGGTTGATGTTCTTGATCGATTTGGAGTTGAGTATTGTACATGATAATGAACCATAATCTATTATTTTTCTCTATGCTGAAAATCAGTTTTTTTCCATACTAGTTACTGAAGATGCTATCCTTTATCCAGTGTGTATTTTTGTCATGGTTATAAAAATCAGATGATTGTAATTATGAGGACTTGTAGTTGGGTCTTTAATTCTATTCCATTGAACTGTGTGTCTACTTTTGTGTCAGTTTTTTGTGTCAACTTCTTGTCCTATTCTTGATTATTATTGTTTCATTTACATACACGCATTTATAAGTATACATAAAAATTCAATATATAAAATTAACAGAGTCCTTTAAGTGGTGACTGTACGTACCTGGATTTAGTACTGTGCACTTGGGATGAACTAACCTCTCAGAAAGCGAGTCCCTGGAGAAAACTGATACTCCCATTCAGCATCCTTTGATTGCTTGTAACTCTTCATCTTGAGCTGGGACTGTGTGAAATTTCTCCCGTTCACCTTGTTGTATCAACTGGTTTTGTTATTATGCAAACCTTATTAGACTAGCATACTTCGGAGAGTTCACTGCTGTAACTCCCTTACCATGTCTAGAATTCATTAACTAGCATCAAATATCTTGTCCTTCTAATTCTTACATTCTTTCCACCCCTCATCCACAGTGTTTCCTGAACCTTATGTGTAGATGTTGCATTGTAGATGTGTCACTTAAGACTGGGACCTTCACATTCACTTATTATCTGCCTTTGACCAGTTGTGGAACTTTGTAATTAGTCTCCATTTTTTTGCAACAAGAAGCTACTTTGATAAGTGGTGAGAAGCACACTTGTCTGCAAACATAAGCATATGTATTTACAGTATTGCAATACTCTTTTTGTTTAGGATTCCTTTGGCTATCCTTCCTTTTATCCTCCATATAATTTACTGTATTCTATCCATGAATGATAATGCAGAGATTCTGATTTCCTATGTGCACAGACTCTACTCATAGAACTGAGTTCCTGTCAGTCATGGTCAGAAAAGCATCTTCTTTCAGTTCACAGATTCAATGAAGATATGCATACTTAGCAATAAAGTTTAGAATAACATTGCTCAGTCCTAGAATGGACATTTATATTAACATTCCCGCTACTGAGAGTGAATCGCAGAAGAGAAAGTAGAAAAAATGTGAGATGTAGTGGAGTTCAAATGCTGTCTTCAGGAAAACATAAGGCTATCATGATTGTGGTTGCCCAAAACCTCCACCAAGTCAAGTTCAACAAATACTAGCATAGACGGAGTAGGTGATTTCTAGGGCTTTCCATGACTCAGGAGCTAAGGGCAGTTCCTGGAGGAAGGGACAATCGTTCCTTTTTTGAGGATATGGCAGACTATAGGTTTACGGTGCGCCTGGACAGCTCTAAGTAGACATAGAGGATTACTTACAACAACAAAGACAAAAAGTTGGAAGGAACGCTTGTCCAAGAGGTAAGGGTGGAATTAGAATGAGGAAATGCATCTAAGTAAGATATGATCACATTTGTTGGCTTATAATAAAACCTCAAAATTAAAATTCCAAAACAACAGTGATGCCTGTAACTATGTAAGTGATTGGTGCCATTAAAGATGTACCAAAAGACCTTGCATGTAACAAGAAGAAGAGTAATTCCAGGGAAAGAATCTACTAAATGTGTTTATGATGCCATAACAATATGGATTATAAACAATATTGTCTTTGGCTCAGCTTAGTTTATTGGAGAACGATATTGATGGGAAGTGTTTTCCAAGGTTCGCACTAAAGGTGTAATATCATAACAACTGTGGTTTATACAGACCAGGGAGCCTCTTACCTGGCAGCTGAATTTGTCATTGTCTATTTGATATAAGACTTGTAGGCATGTGAAATGTAAAACAGAAGTGGCCATGGAAATGTGTGCAAAGATTCCAAGTAGCTTCAGAGGCCTGCAATATGAAATGGAATTAAAGATTTTGCAATTAGGCTTAAGAAGTCATTGCTTGAAACTGAAGGCAAAACCTAAGTGCAAATGAAGCCCATATTATAATGAAATGATAGAATTGTAGGGCATTTAATGGGGAATATAAAGTTAGAGAATGATACCACTCTAGGAAAGAGGCCTTATGTCTGACAGACCTGGAGAGGAGGTCCTATTCAAGGTCATAGTACACCAGTGATGCCAGCATGAACCTCATTGTCAGATGTTCATTCATAGGATTTGATGTTTTGCATTGAGAGACTTTGATTTTGGTTTTATTCAGTCACTCCTTGCTTTACACTTATTTCCACTTTGGAGAACTAATATATAATCTATCTATGATATTCTAGAAGTAGAATTTTTAAAAAAAATTTACAGCAATTAAAAATTAAAAGTTTGATTTGAACTTCACAAAAGACATTTGACTATAGTGTTTTGAACAGTGCTAGAGCTGGTAAATCTAAGGGAACTTTTGAAGTTGCAAGAAAAATAAATGTACCTTTGTATTATGAGCCGGACATGAATTTTAAAGACCAGGGATACACTATAATGGTTGAAAGTGGTGCTTTGGAGTGTTAGTTTGACAAACAGTGGACTTGTGATGCTCAATAATTAAAACACATCTTACACATTATAGAAGTATACATTTACTTGTTTCTCTGATGGTATTTCTAGAAAAGACTAACTTAGGGATAAAACCTTCCCTGATGTGAGCAGTAATTTTCATTCCACAGACTGAGGGCCTAGTCTAGAAAAACAAAGCAAAAAGAGAAAAGCAGCTGAGCTTTGTATTTCCTTTTCTCTGCATCCTAGTCTGCCAGGAAGTAAGGCAGCAGCCTCATGATCCTCTGGCCAGAGCTTAGAGTTACTCCAGCAACCATTACTTCTCTGCCATAATGAACTGTATCCACAGACCGTAAACCAAAAGAAACCCTTCCTTCCTTAAGTTTATATCTGTCAGATCCCTGTCAGAACAGTGAGAAAAGAAAATGTGGAGGGGAAGAAGTATGATTTAGTAGGAGCAAAGTCTTGATCTACCAGAAGTAGTACTTTCTAGGTCTGTATCATATGATGTGGTGACTAGAGTTAACAATGCTGTATTTTTAATGTATCTAAAAGGGTTAGTTTTACAGGGACGTACAAACAAGAAATTAAATATGTTAGGTTATAGACTGCTTAATTAATCTGATTTACATTCATCTCACAATGAGTACACACACAGAAGCATTATATTAATCTCCACAAATATAGTTATGATTTGCTTATAAAATTAAATTTAAATAAAACTTGCTTGATTCTCTAATTTGTTGATGACTAAATTGGAGAGATAATCTAAGGTCTTATCCTAATACAGATGTTTTATATAATGTGTGCACATAATACATGATAAGGAACAACTTTGTCCCTTAGCAGACAAACCACAGCAACCAAAGCAACTCCAAACATTCAGCTCTCCAATCTAGACCTCTTTCAAATCCAGAAATTTCTTGAAATAATTAATTGATGTACTGTGTCTGAGAAGAGCTTCCTCCTGAAAATAAAAGCTTGACAAGACATTTGAACACCACATACCCATTGTCTGCCAGAGACAACACTTTGGACTCCAAGTCTTACTATGACAGACCACCTGGAAAGCAAATCAAGCATCAACACTGGGCCATTGTTAAAGGTTATCATGTGATGGTATGGTTTCATGTGACAGAAACTCAAAATGAACTAAAGAATCTGCCAAGGTCAATGAATTATGCCTATATACCAATTTGTTTTCCCTAAGCAGGTGCTTATTTATTGAATTGCAAAACATTTCTGAGATATTTCTCTAGTTTATCCATAAGATACTTAGTTTTCATCAGAAAATAAAGAATTATCACCCAACAGGGAGATAAGACAGAACCCGCTGTTTATTTTCTAAGAAAAAATAATATCACAAGAGAAAAATATGTAAGCTATCAAAAATTCAAAGTCCTCTGTAATTTATAATGTCCCTCATCAATGTGTTAATTGTTGAGTTGTAACTTCAAAGGACCCTGTTTTATCCATCAAGGAAAGAAAATATCTTATTGTAGAATTTGTAGCATGAAGAGAAGTACAAATTTAAACTGCATACTGCAAGGCATTCTTTAAAAGGCATGGTGGTATTTTAAATTGAGAAAACATTATTCTAGAGGGAAGCATAGGGAAAAATAAATAAATGAAGGGCACGAGGTTGTTGAGAAATGTAGCTAACATTAATAATATAAAACTTTATAGGGGAAACACAGGTAAGTTTTAAAGTTAAAACAGGTAAAAAATAAATATTTTGAAAAAATCCCACACATGTAAAGAGAGATAAATTGTTTAATTTCTAATATTGTCAAATAAGAAGAAAAAGAAAACTTCTCAACTCTATGAGTGTCAAGGATTCTTATTGCTAAGATAATGGTAAAAAGAGTGAACATTAGGGAAAGTAACTGGACCCACTAGATAAAAGTGCTTATACAAGTCTGTCATCATATGTTCTAATCTCAGAACCCATGATAGGAGAAAACCAGCTGCCAAAAGTTGTTCTCTGATCTCCATATCTGCACCAGGCACATTAATGCAAAAACACACACAAACACACATACACACGCACACACACACACAGTAATAGAAAATTAAAAAAAATAAAGATCCTTGATCTAGATTAAATAAATCTACCTAATTTTAAGAGACATCCATAAAAGCATAAAGAAACATTTTTAAGTGAATATATAAGCATTAGTAAAGAAGAAAGTATATTTTGTATTTTCAAATCTTGATTAATCTCAAAGAGGTAACAGAAGACACACAAATAATATAAACAGGTTGAGGCTAATAAAAAATAAAAGTACACAGAGGGTGGAATCACTTGGATCATAAAAATAACTAAATTCTGCTATTAATGACAACATTGACAGCATTTCATTATGTTAGGTCAGATTAGCAAGAAATAGAAAGACAAAAATCATTTAATTTCACCTATGTATGGAATGTTTAAGAAGTTGATCTTAGAAGCTTGGAAAGGTTGAATAATGTACCAGATGCTGAGGGTGGCAGGGAGAAGAGAGGGAGGAGGAAAGGTTGATGGACATGTCTAATGAAATTTATTCTCCACACTTAGCGGGTGGGGTCTGGTTAATCCAGCCGGATAAAACGGAAACTGATCTTCCATTTACAGAGATTGATTTATTTAGGGCAATTTACAAAGTTACTGGTTACTGGCCGCCCGCCCACAAAGACCGTGACAGCCGGGTGCAAGGCTCAGTCCATTCCTGGCCAGAATTTCACTTCCATTCACATGATTTTTAGGACTATGGGGACTTGGAACTCTGCCTTCTGAGTCTTGGCCTTCCACATGGGCCTGGGGCCGGGGCATTTTTCTTCCCATGTGGATTCAATCCAAGACCCTCCCCAGGACTCGCCAACCGTGTTGTCTCTCCTTGCGCCCCACCTTCCTGCCCTCTTATTGGTCAGAGGGAGGGACTTGCCATGAAATGAACCAACAGAAAAAAACCTCAGAGAGAACCCCTTATTTACCATACAGACATATACCAAATGAGATGTAAGGAGGTATTCTGCTCTGCTGCACAGCAATGGACAATATAGGACAACTATGTTCCACATACCCCAAAATTCTGAGGAAAGTGGTTTTAATGATGTCATCAAAAAAGTGGCAAGTGCTTGAAGAAATTGTTGTGTTTCCCATGATGGAATGCTATAAAAAGTATATAAGTTCTGCAAGTTATGTACTTTGAACTTGATTAAGATGTGGAAGTATGATGTTTATGGTTCCACCACAAAATATATTTATATTCACTTTAAAATAAGTGTGTGCCAATGAATAAAATATTCATGTTAACAGATAAAATACATTCCATGTATATCCTCAATTAAGACTGATCTAATGGAGAATCATCCATTTTTTCTGTCTTAATGGTACCTTTCTAATGAGTTCCAGTTTTCTACTTCCCTGTACAAAATCCTCAAGATATGAAATTGACAGATTGTTGAAAGTTGTAGCTATATGTTGTCCTACCAGGTAATGTGGGTTGTTAAAGTTTTACTCCAAGTACTTTTTATATAATCAAAATAAACCTTCTTGAGGATAATCAAGTTTCAAGATTCACATATGGAAAATTCAGGGGTCTAATCAAGGCGGAAACAGGCATTAGGCCCACTTCCTCCATTCATAGTCACTGTGCACTTGGGATTTTGGCCATAATCTAGTAACCTGAAGGCAACGGTGAAAAATAAAACCATCAGTTGCTATAAATTCCCCGTGAGCCTGAGATAATGCAAAGTAAATGTTTAGGGTTTTCTTTTGGTTATTCTGGATAAAGCTATATTTCACCCTTACCTGGAATGCATTCTGACAAGATTTGTTGTTTTCAATGCTCAGTTATTGTTTTTACTTATTGATAGATTTTCTGATTCTCTGACTTGAAAAGGACTTCATAAGATGTATTAATATTCTTCTTGAAACTATTCTATATCTATACATACATTTTATGGAATTAATGTAATTTAGTTCTACTGAACTTGAACTTGGACTGCTTCTTTTTTCTTCAGTCTGTTTTCTTGAACCCCGATGAATCCTCTGTCACATATTTTTGTTCTGGAGCTATTTCAGGTAAACCAGTTAAGCATGTCTCATCTCATCTAGTCTATTTTACTTTATTTTATCTTGGGTGAAAATAAACCTCTCATATCTCCTTTCCTACATACGGTTCCTTTATAATCACCTTGCAATCTGCTTTCGCATTTTAACTCTCACTGTAGTGTTTTATTGTAAGAATGAATTTTGAATATTGGGGTAAATTTGAATATATTTTTAGTTGTAAAATAGCTGAAGTTATAGCATTAACTCTCCGTTGTCAGTGCTGTAATTCACCTCAGAGGTGACTCCTCTCTAATGCAGCTGCTTCAGATATCCTCCTTGTGCTCCTTACTAAGCAGAAGCATTGTGTAATCAGGATCCTTTACTTGTGTAATTACACTGTTCCCTGTGGCTTCTTAGTCTTTGTTGCATGTGGAACATGTTGAAAATATAATGGAAATTTTATGTCCTGGTTAGAGTTATTCCCCTAGGCTAAATCAGAAATATGGACACACACACACATCTCCCAAAAAGACTGGAGAGAATATTGTGATTTCTGTGTACCAAGGAAGAATAAGGATGTGCTATTTTGTGAATGCACTGTAATGTAGGAGCAACTCTCTGTTCCTGTTTTTCCTCAATTAAACACCCTTCCTCTTGAACACTGCCACAATAATATCGGTCACCTTCTTGGTTTATTACTTTCATCAAGCTTTTTTGATAACTCTAGCAGAGCAGTACAAAACTTAACTTTGACCCCATCTTAACATCTCTAACAAGCTTTATAAGTTAAGCACTGTATTTTAGTCAATATTTAACCCCTTGAATCACTGAAAGTATTTCTATCATGTAAAGATAAAATTAAAAAGTTTACCGAATTGGGTATCTAATTATTAATCATTTCTTCTTTAAACCAGGATTCTTCCAGTCATGTTGAAAAGATACTTGCTTCAACTAATTGCTTCATATGTGCTTGATAACACAAAAATAATTATTTAAAAGATAACAAATATTCAATTCAATCTATACAAAAAGTAATCTGTCCATTGTAATATGTTTTCTTGTAAAAACTGGATAATAAATAGTTTACAAGTCACTTTAAAAAATCCCCCATTCATTCTTGTACCAGATTTTTAATTAGTTCCTGCCACTTCTGTTTTCTTCAGCAAATTCAACTCTCAACATATACCAGCAATTATTGCTGCCTACTCAAGCATATTTATAAAATTGCTACTCATTTTGAATATCCATACTGATATATGAAAGCTACAATAAAATTGGCCTGAAAAAACTTTTATCAGAGCAAGTATTTGCCATAAGACTGGTTTCTGCAGCTAAATGTAAAATAAGTAAATACATAAATAAAACCTAGTG
This sequence comes from Eospalax fontanierii, assembly GCA_035773235.1. Lineage (NCBI taxonomy): Eukaryota > Metazoa > Chordata > Mammalia > Rodentia > Spalacidae > Eospalax > Eospalax fontanierii. The sequence continues at coordinate 21,468,868 of CM069534.1, forward strand.
ATCTATTCTGATAGACTATCTCATGTGAGCACAATCATATATACAAAACTAGTATTTATAGATAGAAAAAGTAGTTTAAATTTATTGACAAATGTGTGTCAAATATTTTTCAAACATTTAGTATTTTATTTTTATTTGTACAAGAGCTTTAATTGCCAAGGTGTATACTGGTGTGTGTGTGTGTGTGTGTGTGTGTGTGTGTGTGTGTGTGTGTGTGTGTGTATCCTGAGTGCAAAGGCCAGAAGAGGAAAACAGAGCCAACCTGTGGATGCTTGGAATCAAACTCAGATCCTGTAGATGAAAACCAAGTGTTCTTATATTCTGAGGCACCTCTCTAGCCCCTGACTGTCAATATTAAAATAAATACTCAGAGTCTTTTGAGAATGCATAATTTAGGTAATAGTATGAAGCTGACTCTGAAATGTCCTTTATGTTTCTTCTTCAGAGACTGCATTTTCTTCTGGATAATGGACCAGAAAACACAGTAAGATTAAGAAAATACCCATACAAATAAAAACACAGAATTAAATGTAATGTGTTTATTGAACAGATACTTTACAAACTCTATTAAGATTTTAAGTAAGATTTTTAGTAAAACAGTTATCTTAAATCTATTCACAAATGACATAATCAGTAGAGTTTTATTGTTACTAGATTGGAGATAATGTGTGAGGCTAAGAGAAAGAGGTTTGACAATAAAAGAAGAAAATTTTATGTCATGTTAAGACTGTTTGCTTATTTGTAAAGTTAATTTCTTTTACATTAAAATTTCATTGTGGTGGCTCACTCGTGCAATCCCATCACATTAGAGAACGAGACAGAAAGATCACTAATTTAAGTTCTGAGATAGAAACACACTACTAATTCTAATGATTCCAACCAGTTTGGATCCCATAGGAAGACAAAGTCTAAAAAGAAAAATTCTTATTTCCATTAACTATAAGACAATATCACAGGTGGAATACTTATAGGAATACTTATAGGAAGCCTGATTTCTTCAAGTTCTAGATAATATATTTGTTCGGTCATTTTGTCAGTAACTCTGGGTGCTTTTGGTAGTTAAATCTGGACTTCACCCACAGTCACATTCCTTTTTTTTTTTTTTTCCAATTAGGACACAACTTAGCAAGTATCCTTATGGCATTGTCATATGCATTTAATTCCAGTTGTCCTTCCTCTCCATTTCCTGTTCTTCAACTTCATCTTCCTGTCCTGATGCTCCCTGAACACTTTTGCTCTTGAAATTCTGAATCGTACATTGATGTTTTGTTTGTCTACTACCCTCACAAACCCAGTCTCTTAAAGTCCCACTGTCCTCCCATCTCATGGAACTCTTTCTAGTTTCCTGAGCTCTACCTGCTATGACCATCAGACAAATAAATATATATGATACTTACAATCTAGGATCCACATATGAGAGAAAGCATGCATTCCTACTCCATCCTAGCCTCGAGCACCTCACTTATTTATTTTTTGTTCACTATTTTTAACATAATTTATAGAAGACTCATTTATGAATAAAGTAGGATACATTTTTCTGTGTCAGATCTTCTTAAACTTCTGACTTTCTTGAAACATTCAAATAAGGTAGGCCTATCCATGAGGCAGTTCTTATCCTAGGTCTAAAGATATCTTACATTCATTTAGGTAAAAAGGTATCATTTATCACATGTAATCATGTTAGATAGCTCCTGAAGTCATAGTAGGCTTTGAGGTTTTGGGTTCAGGATCTGAAAATGAAGTTCCAAGTAACTGAATTGACAATGGCTGTAAAAGAACTGTGATTTGGAAATGAGTTGTTTAATACTGAGCATCCTATTCAATGTCCCAATAGGAATATACAGTAGATGGTATGGTGTATTTGCTGTGTTTGACATATTTGAAACACATCTTATCCCAATACCTTTCCTTCTTCTTTTAATAATAAATAGTTCCCTTGTTCAATGGTATTTAGAACATCAGATATCAACCTATATAATACCAACCGTAATAATATGGCATATTATATGTTAGAACATGAGGTTTGATCTAAATACAAGTTCTGCTTTATTGAACATGATCGCCACATGTGTCAAATGATGATAATTTCATGATTTTTTTGGTCTTTCCAGAAATTGGGTAAGGTGGATTATTTTTGGATGTTACTCTTCTTTCTATTGATTTTTTTTGTTTCCCCATTATAGTGCCTGTGTGTTACATGGAAAACTTATGTTAAAATGAGAGTGTGATTTTTCTAGGTAGTAAAGTTGCTATTGTATACCTTTACCAATGGATTTTCTTGCCTTTTTTCTCTCACAGTTCACAGAATAACTCCTCATAACTATGATTACCCTTTTAACCTCAGTTGATGAACTTGAATTATTTGACTCAGTTATCAAATGTTTCCAACCTCATTTCCAAAAGATACATACATTTCCTTTACATTTCCTCATTTCCAGGTAACTTATTAAAATCCAGTTTTATCTGAAGCTAAGACACAACCACATCTGTAAATACAAACATTAGTCATTTTCCACTCCATGTATTAATATTCTCTGTGTTGGCCATAGATGAAAATAAATTTAACTTCGAAGGCTGAATAGCATACAAAAATTAAAGGGTAGTCAAAGCCCCATCTGTCAGTCCTGTGCACATTTTAAAAGATGTGTTGAAAGTGACAAGTTGTCTGTTCTGTTTTGCACCACTTCCTCTGTTTAGAGAGGGAAGGATAATAACCCTGATACAAAAATTAAATTGCACTCTCCTAGCCTTGAAAACACCTGGCTTTATCTTACGTTGAGAACAAATGGTGTTTCACAGTATAATGTGTTGATTTAATTAGAGAAATAGAAAAAAAATACGATGATAGCAAAACAAAATTTATTCAATTTATGGCTTATGTCTTTATATGTTTTTTTAGTTTATAACACTTTTAATCATTTTTTATATTATGGTAAATAGAGAAACAATTAAGTCTGTTGTCCAAGCTAGAGAATTTATCTTTAGTTGTAATGTCAAAGGATTGAAGAACCCAAGGTATAGGTGAGTTCATTAGCAGAGATCCTTTATTTTCTCTGACAGTTTCTTTGGACTCAAAAAGCATGCCCTCCAGCACTAAACTTATACTTTGACCTTTGAGGAAAACTCAGTCAATGCCCAAACATAATAAAAAAGGAAAAAAATCATATTGGCAGAAGTAATAGCCTTAGGCACAGTTATGGATTCTCTTGAGACCCCATGTACCTGAAAGCACCTGACAGAGCTGTAGATGACTTTTCTGTCTGTGTTTACTGACACTTGAAGATTTTCATCAACTCAACATTTAATAAGAGCAGAATGATTGTGTTGATTCCTACTATGAACAAAGCTTTCTCTTTTTCCCCTGAACTCAGCTACGCTTCCTTTCTTCTCTGTTTGATGGAATATTACAGAAATGGCACTCTTCACATACTCTTCCAATCGCAACATATATCCAAATATTCTGAACTGAAAAACAAATAAAGCAAAAATGTATTCATGGTTTTAAAAACAATAAATCAAGAATTATTTTTAGCCTATCTTCAACTTCTATAACTTCATTGAATGGCTACTGCACAAAGAGATTTTAAGATTTTAGAAACTTCCTCCTTAGAGGATGAAGTGCACGTTGATAGATAGAGATGTATTACTTATTCATAACTTCTTGGACTGGTGCTTACACATTTAAATTGGAGTTTTTCTGTGATAAACAATGTTTTACTTCTGTTATTCTGTTAGAAACAGCTTCTACAATATAGATTTGCCATAACATTTACGTCTAGATTATTTTCACTGATTTTGTTGTTCAGTATATTTGTTCCTATTTTCTTTTATATGTACCATTTCTCTATTTTGATTTTAGGAAAATATATGTATGATTAAAACAATCAGTTATCACATATTATTTGAGCATATCTTCATATTTCTTTATGTGAAATGAATCCCAGGTTAATGTTAGGGCTATTAATGTTAATCCCTTAAATATCCCTAGTACAAGATTTGCTTTGTATATATATTGATCAGATTTCCTTGCCCAAATGCCCACACTTGACAAGTATACACAGTTGGTTTTCTTTAGATACGATATTGTGGCAAACATTTTGCTGAATTAGCAGTGCTGAGTTGTTCCTTGTACCAATTATACTGTGGACTCTGTTCAGAATTGCTATTTCTTTATGTTAGTTACATAGAGTGGTTTCTGTCTCTAAAATCTTTTCACTTTTATTTTGATTACATAAATTGCGGGGATAGATTTTTCTCTCTGTGTGTGAATTGTGTGTGTATATGCTGTGTCTGTGTATGTGTGTATGTGCGGTGCATGTATGAATGTGTTTATGTTTGTGCACACAAATGCACTATTATGCACATGTGTATGTGTACCTGTGCCTGTTTGTGCAATTCTGAACACATGGAGACCAGAGGTCAATGTGGGTTCTCTTATTTATTGCTCTCCACCCTATATTTTGAGGTAAGGTCTCTCACTGAACTGATTCTGTTAAGCTGACTAGCCAATAAGTCCCGGGGACGCTCCTGTTTCTTCTTCAGAGCTACTGCATCCAACTTCATCTGATGCTTTTTGTACCATGGGTACATGGAATTAAATTCAGGTGCTCATGTTTGTACAAGCTCTTTATTGACTGAACCACCTAGCCAACCTCTTTAGGTTTATTCACAGAATTGGTGCAAATTTCTTTTTTTAAAAAATATTTTTATTATAATTATTTTTTATGTGTATGAGTGTACTGTCTGCATGTATGTAAAAGAACCTATGCATGTTGTGCAGTGTCCACAGAGGTCAGAAGAGCGCATTACTTCCCCTGGGACTGGAGCTATGGTTGGGAGTTGGATGCCACGTGGGTGCTTAACCACGAACCATCTCTTCAGTCCCTCTTGTGTGCTTTTTAATCAGGTGATCAGTAATACAGCCTCTATGATTTTTATTTTGGTACACTGAATCTTTTCTTTTTATTTCCTGCTAAGTTTAACTAAAACCTCAACAGTTTTGTAGATATTGGCAAGAAACAGACTCTCTTTCACTGCTATTCTCCCCTTTGTTTTTTTTCTATTCTCTATTCTACTTATCTTGAAACCTTTATTATGTCCCACGTTTTCTTTAATTTATGCTAACTTGCTCCTGCTTATTCTAACTTCTTAGGGTGAAGATCAATTCAGTTATAAACATAGTTCTCCTTTAATATAGATATTTACTAGTATGTTACTTGTTTCTATTGCTGTGATTAAAGCACCATCCCTATGCCAGCTGATAAAAGGAAGAATTTTTTTGGCATAAATTTCCAGGTGAGTAAAAGTTCACCCTGGATGGCATGCATGGCCAGGAAGATGGCTCAAGAGAAAACTGAGTGCTCATATTTTCAAGGCCACACTTCCTAAACGTTTTCAAACACTACCACCAATTGGAGCCAAGTGTTAACATACTTGGAATCCATGGAACACATTTTCACTTAATTAACCACATTCTGCTGTGCATGACCTTATCATTATTAAAGTTGTGTTTAGTCTAATTTCAAAAGACTTCATAATCTTTAACAGTCTCAACACTATTCAAAAGTTGTAGAGTAGGCTGCACATTGTGGCACATACTGCTAATCCCAGCACTTGGCTTGCAGGGATAGTCAATTCTCCTGAGTCTACACTTCAAGTTCCAGGTTACCTGGGATAACAGGGAAACCCCACCATCAATACTACCAGAAGATTTTGTCTGTGGTGATATTCTAGGAGCGGAAAATACCTTAGGCCTTTTTCCTTTCACAAGTTAGAAGCTTACCTGGGTTGGGTCTTGTCCGATGGTCCTTTCTTTTATTTTTATTTGTGGTTTCTCCATAAAGGCACTAATTTGGTTATGTTTCTGCTACTGTGATAAAACATCATGACCTCAGCAACTTATAGAAGGAAGACTTTGTTTTATTTACCCCTCCAATCACAGCAGGGAGGGATGGTTGCAGGGGCTGATGTAAAAGAAAGCTGAACACTCATATCTGCAAATAGGCACAGGAAACAGTTCAAAAGTACAAGTAGAACAAGATTAAGAACTGTCAAATCCTGATTCTCCTACATGCTTCCTCCACCAAGTCTACAACTTCTAAGACTTTACAAACTGTTCAACCAACTGGGAACAAGTATTGAAATGCAGGAAGTCTATCATTCTCATTCAAACAAATACAACTACTAATTAATGTCTCTTTCAGATTTAATTCAATACAATTGGTACAGTATTTCAGTACCTTGTGATTTTATGTTCATCTTGAATTATTTTCTAACTAATAATTTTCTAATATCAATATATAATGTCAGTATTTTCTACTTAAAACATGATTTGTGTTATTTAAGTCTCCCCTTCCCCCTTTGGATGCATCCTATTTTGACACAACTTCATTCACTCTTAGTCATGTGGTATATTCCATCTGTGTTTTAAATCTCATTGGTATTGTTCTTTCTTATTCTATGTGAATACTTTTTTCAAACAGGGTCACCCTCTAGCCCAAACCCTGCTGGAACTCACTCTGTAGACCAGGATGTCCTCAATTTCACAGTGATCTGCCTGCTTCTGCTTATTTAATATTTTCTTAAATTATTGTTATTTAATTGACTTTCTCTTCAAAGTACTAAATTATGTCTTAATCATTTCAACAGTTTATAAGACATGTATGCATTTGTATATACATATATAATGTATAATTATTACATATCTTAATATCTGGAAGTTTCCATTACTAAAATTTCTCTTTAAATCTAACACTGTTCTTCCAACAATCTTTGTCTGATATTATAACATCTTTAAAAGTACCCTTCAATGTTTTTATAGCACAAATTTTTCATAATTTATTTTTAACACATTTATAAATTCTTTGCATCTAAAGTACATTGAAAGTAGATAATTGTATATGTGCCATAGACATTTAGTTACTTTCATAATTATTATTTATGAATATTCTTTATTAATGGGAGTATTAGAGTTTGAGGCCACATTAAAATACATAGCATTACTCTGTCACAAAATGCTATAACAAATTTGTATACTTTCATAGTTTTTGCTGATATTTCTAGCTGACTTCATTACATATAAATGCTTGTGTGTGTGTGTGCACATGAAATCAGTACAATGACAACAATGAATGTTCAGTATAAAGAGATAATGACATGCATGTAATTCGGCAGGCATTGTTGTTGCTATGACATTTCCCTCTTGACAGCTTAGTTTTCAATTTTAGAAATATAATATTACCTGACTCATAAGTTGCCTCAAACTCATTTATGTTAATCTTTACACTATTCTATTCCGAAAATGTAAAGAACCATGTGTCATTCACAAATAACTACGAAGAAAAACAATGAAAGTTGATTCGTGCATGTGGGGGATAGCCATAATTTTCAACACATCATCATTCTTTTATTGTTAATTGACAATTAACACAAATAGGTATAACCAGCAATTCTCATTCCAGAACAAAGTCCAGCATTCATTAGTATAGTACAATAAAACATATTTACCGACATTTTCTTCCTCATCTTTACTAGTTCTTTGAGAATTTTAAAGGACGAATTTTGATCATATTTAACCCTCCCTCCCACAGCTCCTCCCAGGCACAGCTTCCTTCCTACCCACCTAACTTTGCGTCTCCTTTTATTTACTTATTCCATTGAATCCAACTTGTGCTGCCCATCTACTCTGGCTTTTGTGATCATTTATCATTAATAGGAACCCCTCAGGGTTCATACCCTAAAACATGCTCACACTTTGCCAGCACCTATCAACTGCCAGTAACTCCTCAACTAGAGATGGGACTTCATGCCTAACCCCACACTCCATGCTGAAATTTTTGTCTGTCTTGGAGCTTGCACAGGCCACCGTTTTATGTACCACTCTTAAGTGGCTTCTTTTTGTGGTCATTCATGCTTTTGTCTTTTCTGTATATTACTAAGTACAACATAACCAAAATCATATTTTATAACACGAAATATTAACCACTTATGCTAGCCCTCTTGGCACGTAGTGGGTCAACCCAGTTATTAACAGTAGCGACACCATTTTGATCCAGCTGAACTGAACATTCTGCCTCCTGGCAGATGACTTCTCTTCTGGGAAGTAAGCTGTAGGACTTTTCAATAAGCAATGAGCAGCATATGCACAAACCTTTGTTGTTCGTGCATCAGCTCTTCTCAAACCATCAAGGTCATTTGCTTGAACCCAATTAATTTTGTTGACTCTTGACAATGAAAATGTATGAAAAATTTCAACCTTAACCTTATTTGAACTGCTCTTATGCCCTTTGTAAAGTAAACGTTAAAGTTTCCTAGAAGTCATTCCAGTCATTGTAAGTTATGAGCTAAAACTTATAAATGACAGAAGTATAATGGAGTGAAATAAGCTTTCGTATCAACTTGAACTCCAAAGATGTAGAAACTACAACTCATATGAAACTTCCACTGGGCTAAGTATTGGTTCAAAGACAATTCTCACAGTATGATCTCCTCAGTGATTTTGTCTATGTATGTAATCACCTAATTAAGCAATATTTAGCTTTAAGTATGTGTCAAGATTACCTACTACCCACATAGGAAAAAGTTCTTTATAATACTGTAAAATTAAATTAAAATTGTTTAAATGTTTCACTGCAAACAATTTTGCATTTTACATTGTTTTTCATATTTCTGATATGTTTCTAGTTTATAGTAAATATCATTAAGAACAAGTATATATATATATATATATATATATACATATACATATGTATATATATATCCAGGTAAACGAAGCTTAATTATTATTAGAATTAGAGACTTGAACACTTTGATTTCTTACCAGAAGCACCACATTTTATTATATTTAATAACGAAATAAGTGCTGATGTTAAAAGAAGATTTACAGGCAGAATTATTTGAAATGTGTTGTCAAATGCAGGGACATCATTTTCCTCTACTAATTTTTCAGAAGATGTAGTACATTTAACAATATGATAATCTTTCAATAATATAAAGCCATCTCAGTGTTATTACCTGAAGAATGATAGATATAATTACTTTGAAAGACAATTCAGAATTCAAACAGTACTTAGCATTTCATGCTGAGATACCATTGTTCATTTCCCTCCTACCGCTACGGAAGTTTGACTCAGCAAATCAACACTGGCAAAGCCTCCCCTGCATATTTCACTGTAATTGTTTTACCTTTGCAGTAGTTACATTTTTTTGTCCCAGTGCCACCTTGGCAGGTCACTTGTCTCATCCGTCACTTAGGCATAACTATGCTCATTAAGCGACCATCAGAGTAAAATCAATATTAAGCATTATACTCTTTGAATTAAACAAATGAGTGTGCCAATGAGTTAAGCAACTTGAAACTTGGTTTCCTGACCTTAACCAGAAAGTTTTTCCAAGCGAAGTCAGTCTGTAGCGATGTCGGGTATCCGCTTCCGTTTCCATTGTCTTTATTCATGGCCTCCAATGCTGCACTTTCTGTCATCCATTCAGATTTACTGTGCATTCCTTGTGCCTGACATTGCAATAAGTGGTTTGAGATTTACACTTTCTATTTGCTCCTTGCCCTTAAAAGGCAGTTTAATAGGATGAACAAACATAGACAAATAGATTATACTGCTAGGTTCATATGCTTAGTGTAAGTAGTAAATAAATAAGAGCAAAACCAAAGAAAATATTTACAAAGTAAAACTGAATCGTGGCTAATTGTTGTTTAGAACGTCTGATATGTCTGCAGATAATATAAGTAGAATTTTGACATGATGTAAAGGTATTGAATTATAAATTACAAAGGTATTCATTGGACCAATCTCCTTCAAACATGGGGTAAGTTTGAAAGATGACACGTTAGCTAAAACAGATACTCATCTAAATTTAAGTTGGCAGTTATACGAAACGAAAAACCCTGAAAACAACTTATCTAATCTCATAATTATTTTATCTTTTTTGTTTCAAATTACATATAATGTATAAAGATAAGTTATCTCAGAATGAAAAGTTCCATCAAACACTGGTGCCTACTGTCTCAAATATGGTTTTTGAAATTAATGTACATCTTCTAATTTCACAGAGAAAATCTGCTTTCAGCAGTCCCATTTGATAGGATTCAGTTTGGGATGACATTCCCTCCTGTATTTCACTTTAGTTTGCTCTTTCTTTGCCTTTCGATCACTTCATCATTTGTTACTTTCCCTTTGATGGAAACATCATATATTATATATGAAAACAGAATAGTATCTTGTACAGAGTAAGCCCTAAGTGTTGACCATTCAAAAAGTTATTATGATTGCAAATTTAATGATTCGTACATGCATCACATCATCACACCACACATTTTTCACCATACACAAGATGTGTTTTCAATGAGACAATGACGATATAGACTAAGAGAGTACACTATAACCCAGTCTGTAGAAAAAAATACGTCTTACATGTGAGACAAACAGAAATAAGGCATTCTCAGGATTATTTCCAACTTCTAGATACCAACATGTTACTCTCTGTTATTTAAAATATTTGTTTAAATAAAAGTATACACAGAAGAAATGTGGTCATGACATAATGATTTATAGAAAAACTCTGAAGGATCTAAAAATTAATGTTGCAAATTTTTCTTGTAAGACAAACAACTCAAACTCTAGGTAAACTCTCATGACTGGAACTTTTCTCATTGGCGAGAAAGTGTACATGAGTTACTCAGGATCCTGCACTGTCAACCTTCATTTGACTTTTTGACACTTCCTACTTGGTTATGGATTGCTTGTCTGCTCATGACAACAATCATAAGGCTAGACTCTCAAAATAAATGAGTCTTTCCATGACCGTTCTGCCTAGTAATCCAAATCAGTTCTACAAATCACAGTGCATTATGTCCATTGTATAGAGAAACATACTAATACACTGTTCATTTCAGATTCATCCAGCAGGAGGCAAAACTTCTGTGTAGACAAATACACATCTCGCTGTACATAGTAGATAATGACACTGCATTGAATAGTTTAAATCAAATGGAAATAACCAAAGGATTATTTGCAAGACAATAACTTTCTAGTGTAGTGACAATATACACATTTGTATTTTTAATATGAATCATGTCAGATTAGAATCTCATTAATTCTTTGTTAAACTATGACATGAGAAAGTTTTGTGAATAAAAAAGATGCAGTAACTAGATACACAGTCAATAAATTGTAAAGTTAGCTTTTTATCATCAACATCAGAAAATTATAGTTCATTAAATTTCTAAAGGATGTATTTTAGAGTTACCACACAGAGAAAAACAATGCAGTTTAAAAATTCCTTCTTTCTGCATGTAAGCATATTTTCTTGTGTGTGTTTGAAGGTATATGTGTATGACTATGTTTAATTATGCTAAAATCCTGAAAGGAAATTAAAATGACTTTGTCAAACTTCAGTTTGTGTAATGGACTGCTGTTGAATACAAAAGCTCAGGCTTTTTGAAACTTGAAAGTGACTCATAGTAAGAAACAATATTTATTAATATCTATCACATGCCATTGTTTGCTTTTATAAGATGTTTTATTTTCAGATAAAATATTGAAGACTCTATATGCAGAAGAAAAAAAGAAATGCTGAAATGAAAAATAGTTCTCAAGAACACTGTTCACATGGTATCAGATAAATGCTGCTTCCACTGAGTGGGGTAAGCTGCAGAGAAGAGGTCCAAGTTTGTATATATTGAATTCAGTTTCTAAGGAGATATGTTTGGTACTTATCTGAACATCTATTCAATTTCACATTGAATGATTCCCCTACAGGACTGAGATCTGCTTATTCAGTCTTCAGAATTCTTACTGGAGCAGAAGTAGAATCATATTTACTCTAAGAAAGATTATCCTCAGGTCACTATTTCTTATCAAAATGCTAACAACAATCAAACTAGAAAGCTTGAGTGAGAAAATGAAAAAAGAATCTTTGGCAGGTTTGTAAAAGTAAAGTCGTATTTAAATGTTCAGAATCGTAGCCTCAAAGGAAATCATATTCACTGTATTTTTTTCACTGGCGTTTTATTTTGTGTGTGTGGAGGGGTTATGTGCGTGAGGGTGGTATTTTCGTGTGGATGTATGTATCCAGGTGTATGCTTGTGGAGGTAAGAAGTTGAGGTCAGGTGTCTTCTTATATTAATCTCTCCATTTTTTTTCTGTATATTCTGTGTATGAGTGTGTGTGTGTGTGTGTGTGTGTGTTTGTGTGTACTGACGCACTCACACATTTAGGTGTGGAAGAAGCCAAAAGGGGCTGTCAGATAATGTATAGTATCCACATTGTTTTCTGAGATGGCTTTTCACTGAACTTTGAGCTAACTGTTTCAGCAAGACTTGGGTGGCCAGGCACCAGGAATCTTCCTATTTTTGAATCCCCTGCAATGGTACTATAGCGATATTCCACCAAGTTCAGGCTCGCATGTGTGCTATGGACTGCTATGGACTGGAATCCAGGTCCTCATGCTTGTGCAGCAAGTATTGTGCCCAGGAAGTCAACTCCCCAGCCCGAGTTCTAGGTTCTTGATCAAAATGTTAAAATTCGAGTTTCAGCAAAACATATTCATTCTGTATTTTATAATTGCAACTTTTCTCTCCACACCCTTTAAAGACAGACTTTTACTTAGGATGATTAATAACTCATCATATTAAATTGTATATAAGTTTACTTGTATTGAAGAAATTACTAAAACCATCAACCTGGGCTCATATTAATTAAATCATCCTTTATATACAGGCCAGATGCATGCAATCTTTACTGTTTTAATTGAAAAAACAAATTTAGCCATGCATTTTTATTGCTAATGGTTCTAAGACACAGAAAGTCACATAAATATTTATGTTGTAAAAAGAAATCCAGCGGGGTAGAGAGATAGCTCAGTGGTTAAGAGCACTGGTTGCTCCTGCAGAAGACCGGGGATTAATTCCCAGCACCTACATGCTGGCTAACAACCATCCATCCATAATTCCAATGCCAAAGGAATTCAACACCCTCTTCTGACATCTGTAGGCATTGCACGACACAAAATATACTTATATACGTGCAGGCAATATGCTCATACACATAAAATAAATATAATATGATATTATTAAATAGTTAAGATATAATTATTTGACCCATGTATTTACTGGGAAGTTATATAATTTCTACATATACTTCTGTGTTCATTGTGAAATTGACACATTAATATATTTACCAATACTTAGATATATGGTTCCCCTTATGTTTTCCATTTAAATTAATGGTGTCACATTCGATAAAAATGTAATTTCATACTACTTCATTCTTCCATTAAGAACATTCATCATGTTTGTGCTGTATTTCAAGAACTTTCCTATGTACAAAAGATATAGACATAAAAATAAACTGCTTGCTTAACAGGATAAATGTTAAGTAAAATAAATATATAAGCAATAAGCAAAACTGCAGCAATACAGATTTTGAGCTAGAGATGGACCTAAGTTGAATGTAGAAGTAACTTGGGTATGTACATATGGAGAAAGTCACATATTGGGGGCAAGAGGTTATAGTCCTGTTACTTTCCATCATGTCTCACCATTCCGGGCCCGCTGGAGGGATTGGAGTTGAACAGATGCAGAGTCAAGCCACAGACTCTGGGAGTTGGACGGAAAGCAGCCCAAGCCTGTGGCATTGCAAACTCCTTTATTGAATAGATGCACAAGCTCTTATAGGTCTGGATAGCCAATGATCTTATGGGGTGGGGTCTCAAATACAGCCAATAGTAAGTTTATCTCCAGGTAGGCGGGTTCTTTCCAGGTGCTGTTCTCAAAATTAGCCGGAGCAGAACGCCGCACCCACAGGAGCCATTCCTCCATTTCTCCCAGCCTTGGCCATAGGCTAGGCCCACCTTACATTATGCCCAAAAGGAAAACAGTAAAAGAGAAAGCATGAAAGATCTCACTTGGGATAACAGTTAGAGAGCCAATGTATCATCACATTTTTATTTACTCCAGTGTCCACTGGGTGCCTTTGCACATGTGACCTCAGAGTAGCTTCATTATGTATCCCATTCAAATGAATCTGATCAGTAAGATACAGCCTCTTTGTCTCCGGTCACGTAAGAAATACGAAAGGTAATGATTGTACAGACTGAAATACTGTAGTAGATGAAGGCAGGCTGCACCAGCCATTGCAATGAATATTGAAGTAGGTCATAGAAACAAAAAAAAAAAAACAGAGAAATTGAAAAGAAACTGCATTCTACAATAAGATTTCACTTTACATATTTCATTATCTTTACAATCATATTGTGGAAAAGGGATGGAAATGTCAGAAGCAGCTCTTGTGTAAGACCCATTTGAGTGAGGAAGCACAGAGATTGTTGTTACTGGAACCACAGAAGACAAACATAGTCAAGCTAAGAGAATTTGGGGGTAGGAAAGGAGACATAGACAGTGGAAATCAAAAGCAATTCTCCTGTGCTCTGAATCCATTAGAGTTGGTAAACAAACACCTAAGATTTTTTTCTGCTTAAACTAAGATTTGTTTTTATGACATAAGACATTTTATTATCAATTTACCCACCTAGTCTCAGATCTGATGATCATTACCACATTAATGCTGTGAAAATAAACACTGTGATTCTATGGAAAGTCTTAAATGAAATGATGTGAAACAAGACTAGGCAGTGTTTGTGAAATTTAGAAGCTACAAATCTGAATAAATGACTAAAAGGTTAAGACTTGCCTGAAATTGCCAAATTAAAATAAATATGGAAAATTAGGAAAGGATTTTGAAAATTATGTATTTAACCAATATTGAAGAATAAAAGTTTCTGGAGCTGGAGAGTTAGCTCAGTGGGTAAGAGCCTTGACTGCTCTTGCAGAGGATCTGTGTTTGATTCCCAACACCCACATGGCAACTAACTTAACTCTAGTGCCAGGGGATCCGACACTTTCTTTTGACCTCCATGGGTATTGCATGACCTGGGTTTTGTAAAGTATTCTCTGTTTTCTTTTGTTATTTTGATTTCTTCTTTAATTTTTTCTGATCTTGAAATTCCAAAAGAAAAACATGAAGAGAACATGAAGGAAGAGAAGCAAAATGATTTTAAGTAAACTTATATTTTGAATTCTATTTACCTGTAGAAATGTTATTTATTGTAAAGTAAAATCTTCAAACTGAAAGCAATATATTTCTGATTAAGAATTAAGACTTAATCATTTACATGATTCCCATTCAAGCCTTATGATTATAATATAAATGAAAATCTGGGATAATTCCGGTTTTGTGTTTTTATTTGGTCTACTTTTCTGCAGATACTATTATTTGGAAGTCCAACCCAGAAGCATTTGCATTCTGCCATTTGCATTCTGACAGTGTTTCAGAGCACTGAGCAGAATTTGAGAAACAAACAAATAAATCTCTAATAATTGAGTTCAGAGACATAACTGGCTGTGGGGCATAAATTTGGGGTAGTTGGCCTTCCTAGTGCCCATAAAATAGTAGTATACAGACGGATTCTGGGTTCTGCTATTTAAGGTCATTGTTAATAGCAGAACAAAGCACAGATCATAAGTTATTACAACAATGGCAGGGTGTTGGAAGTCTCCAAAGAAGTATTTAAATTTAATGATTGCTCTTCAGTCCAGTCTAGTAATTGAATTATTATTGTCTAAAATAGCCTTATTAGTGTAGATTCAATTTCTCCATTATAACACTAAGGTAAAGTGAACACCAGGGCTTAGGAAATATTTTATACTGAAATGAAAGAAACACGGAAGTATAGATAATAATGTTTAAAACAATTGTGAGACAACCACAGGTTTTAACTTATAAATTTTCTTATTTCCTTAAAATAGTAAAAAAGTAATCTTTAAAAATAAAATTTACATGATGGCAATGTTTTCCTGAATCTACCAAACTAATAGATTCTTATTTCAACATGAAACAACTGTATTAAGTAATTTTTTGAATAGCAATAACCTGAAGAGATTGCACAGAGTTCTCCAGAAAGAGATCTGTACTTTCAACTAGCATCCAATACATGATACTTTTAGTATTGAAACAATGTCCAGGTACTCAAGGGGAACTGGCCTTGCCTTCATTCAAGAGTTTCTGGTTCTGTAAACAGCCTTAATCTAGCAATTGGTAGACAGGCATGATTATTTATTGTTATGATTTAACCTCCTTTGTTTTATTTTTGGTATATTGCCTATCAGATAATAGAGATCAAATAAGATCAAATAAAATACTAGTAGGCATCCTTGCTTCCATTCCTGGGAACACCGTGAATAATTAGCCAGGATCAAAGGTCTACAGAAGTCAGACCATTATAGCATTAGTGTTTTCTTGAACTCTTTTTTGAGGATTAAATTTTAAACAACAAATCTACTTATATATTCCAATCTCCTAGAGCCTTTGAATCCCTTTGTCAACACTAAGACAAGGTCTGTCACTTATCTTCCACTTACTGTTCACCAGCCAATCAAATTAACTCTTGACCTCTTCACTGTCCCCACTCTTTTTTTTTAATTCACTGTGACAGCTATGATATGAAATATGGAATCTCTGTTTTACCCAGATTTATGTTTTAGTTGTTGTTCAGGTTTTGTAACACCCTTAAAATGCATTCTATTATATTTCATATTGAATGAATTTTAAAACACATTAGGGCTTAGGCACATAGCACATCTGCTCATCTGCTCAAGTATCACTCTGTCTATCTACCTTCTAAGAGCCTGCTTAGCCTTGAATCTGAATACATGTCTACTGGTCATTATGGCTGGGCACTGTGGAACATCAGTGTTGTCTTCTTTGATAACTCCTTCAGGGCAAGTCATTGGTAGGTCTGCAGATAAATCAGAATTAATTCCTTCAGGCAAGGTCAGAAAAGGTAATAGTCCACAGGTGGGGTTGGGTAGACTACTTCCTCATGAAAATAAATGCATCCCAATCGAAGAGTTCAAAAGCTCTCAAACATCTCCCCTCAATTTATAGGATCTCATTTTTTGGCAATTATTACCCTTTCTTTGACTGATGTCATCCTTTGAGGTTGGGACTTAAATTTGTACTGTAATTCAGGCAATCTTTGAAGAAATTTTCAGTTTGATTTTTGGCAATTTAAACCTTATAGATGTTTATGATTCTCTTCCAACATATAGCAACCTTTAAAGTATTTATATCGGTGTGGAGATGGATAATTTTATCTTTGAACACATTCATTTTTTGGTAGTTTATTCAGAGATTATAGAAACAACCAGACCACATTATTTTCTTTACTTTTCTACAAATGTCCAAATGTTTTATATACAGAGTCAAAAACTTTCTTGCTCCTAACAAGAGGTCAATAAGGAGTATCAAATGTATTTATCTTACAAAGATTTCTAAATAGGTCATAGCACAAAGGTCTCTACAGTACAAAGGTAGTCATTAGTAACTATAGTTTCATCAAGTTAGAAGGGAAAAGCCTGCAGCTGGTTCATCGCCCAACAATACAGTCATTCTGTGATTCTGTCAGAATACAGAGAAATTAGGGTAACTGCAGAGCAGATCTCATAAATAAATTTATCAATAAAAAGTGTACCATATTTATCCATAATTTGTCTTGAATTCCTATTTCAACCTACTCTAAAGAACTGTTAAAGAGATTAACAACCACATCAGAATCCTATTCATGCATATGCTAGCTCCTACAAGTTCTGATATTAAAATGTAAGCAAGATTAAACTATTTTAAGCTATTTTCATTGGTTACTTTAAAATAAGACTTAGTTTATCATGTGTTATGTGCACAGGAAAATTGGTAATCAGAGTTAAAAAATAAAATAAGAAAAAGAACTTGAGTCAGTATAATTCTAACCTTTCATATATCTAATTAGGCTGGTAATCCACTGCCATCCATACAGGTTCTACTGTTATTGTGACTGAATTATGCTTTGGAAACAAACACAAATTCCCAAAGCTTAGAGTACATTGATTCAATAAATTTAAAAAAGAGACTATATACGTTTGAGATAAAAGTACTCAGATTCACTACCTAATTTTCTTTAATTTCAGATGAATAAGTTTTTACCCACAAGAATAAACTAATTCAAATATTTTTAACTTTCATTTTCTCATACTCTCAATTTATCCTATTTCTGCTTTTACTTTCTGAATTAGGAAAACTAAAGAATAAAAATGCCAAAATAAAACTGTATTTCAATTCATACAGAAGTAATATTAAGAGAATATGTTTTTAGGAAATACAAGTATATATTCTAAAGTGACATTTCAATGATGGAAACACTATTTGAAGTCTTACTATGTCTTCAAGTAATGTTATTGCTAAGAACTAGTGTATTCTATATTCAAAGGACAAACCTATGCTTTTATGTTGTAACATTTAACAATTTCCACAAACCTGAATTCTATTATTTTGTTTATATGAGTTACGTGATTGAGTCATGTAAACTGCACTGTTTATTGTATAGTGAAATCAACTCACACAAAATTAACTGAGTTTAAAAGATTTATAAATAATTAGCAATAGCATATTTTTAAGGCAGTAGGATATGAAAGAAGAGGAGTTCAGCAAGGGAATTGATATTGAAGCTCAGCAGATTGAGATTATTACTAAAAAAACTGTTGGTCTTTTGAATAACAATGGTGCAAAAACTGGGTTTTGAACTTTTAAATTAATGTTCGATATTACTTTAATCTAAGTATCTTACCATAAATGGCTAGAATATTTTTCTTACATCTTAATATCACATGATAGTAAATTTCATATGCATAATATCTGAGGTTCATTTTGTGATAGACTATACTGTATATGTATAGTATATATATATATATATATATACATATATATACACATATATATACGTATATATATTCTCCCAAAGTAACATAATGATATCGGAAAAATAATCATTTGTACATAACCTATTCAATTATCCCTGTGATTTTAAAATAAGAGTTTATTAAATGTGCCTTCTGATTGGATTTACTGATATATCTAGCATTGATGAATGACTAATTTTGTCAGTTTATAAGACAAATGAATAGTTCTCATTTAAAATTCAAGTTCCTACCTTTCACCTAAACTGCTCTGTGATAATGCCTGTGACTGAATACAAACAGAAATTATAGAAACAAAACAAAGAAAGTAAGAAAATGAAAGAGAAAACCATGCTGTCTCCAACAAGTTCTTGTTAGTTTCTCCATTGTTGTGACAAAACACTCTGACCAATACCAACTTGGGGAGGAAAGGGTTTATTTATCATACATCTCCAAGACCATAGTTCAGCACTGAGAGAGCCAAAGGTAGGAACCCATGGCAGGAACCTGGAGGCAGCAACTGAAACACAGGGCATGGATGAATGCAGCTTATTGGCTTGCTCTCCTGGCCTGCTTTCTTAGACAATATAGAACAACATGCCTAGGGGTAGTACTTCCCACAATGGGAAAAATCCTTTCACATCACTCAAAAATCAAGAAAAGACCCTACAGAGTTGGTCACAGGCAAGTCCAATGGAAGCAATCCCCCCTGTTGGGCTCCATCAATCCATGTATGTCAAAGCTTTAGCTGATGACTAAAGTTATCCAGCACATTAAACTCTGAAGAATTATGACCTAAGTATTGATACCTAGAATCTCATGCCTCTTCTTTCCCCATTGCTGTCTAGTTGGTAAGGTCACATCCTAGTGAACCAATAGCATCAAAATCTCAGATACTTTAATTTTTCTGACACTACTTATCCTTACTGGGAATATATTACTCTTTCAACTCTTAGCATTGCTTTCAATTTCTCTGATGAATACTCTCCTCATTTATTTGTTGTAAGTAAAAATATTCAATAGAGATAAACAGATACAGTTGCAGAAATGAAATAATTATTTCAACATAAATGTTCAACTAGTGATACAAATATTTCAAGCTTTCAGTTACTAAAGGAATGTTAAATGGTAACATTCTTTAAGCATTTAATATTTCAAATAATTTATTAATTGATTATGTTCAAATGTATTTCTTAATTTCCTATACATATGTTTCCTTATCTATGAAGGTCATTGAATACTGGTTTCTAGTTAATATCACAACTCAAAGAATAACATTAGTTAACGGATTTGCATTCCCTAGATGGGTGCATAATACATTATAAATACTCAGTATTTCATCATGATCTCTGTAATTGTACTTCAGAGAATTCAAGTCAGTAAAATTGGCAGTCTTAATGATACCCAGAAAACTTGACAATGAATCAGAATTGGGTAGCAGTGGAAGAGGATTTTTCCTGAGGAAAATATTTTTTTCATATTTTATTTCTCCTTTAAACTCAGAGATTTTGACTTCTGTAGACCAATACAACAACTCATTCATGTTTAAAATAATTTTGCTTAGATTTTATGTCTCTTGTTATAAAAACATTATTGCTATTACACAAATCAAAATTAACCCTTTTTGAGATGAGGGAGATTGCTTAGCACAGGAAAACATTTTCTATACAAGAGTAAGGACAGGGGATTGGAACCATAGCACATACAGTGATTCTGTGTGGGAGCGTAGCAACTTCCTATAGTCCCAAAACATGAGAGATGGAGGTGGTCAATCCCCAGAGCAATCCAGCTAGTAGACAACCTGGCTCATGGAGGTCTTTGTTCAAGTGGAAGACCCTGCCTCATTATATGAGTTTGAAAGGAATAGATGAAAAAACTAAACATCGACCTTTGACCTCTAGACACATGTGCACATGGGTGTACATGCAGGCCTATATACATACACTTGTACTGTTACACATGAATATGTGTAGTTGCACATACATGTGCCCATGTACATGTGGGTCTGCATAGATTCATCGACACTCCACATGCACATGCAAAAAAGAAAATAATAGTAACCTTATTTATAGAGAAAGATGGATAAAGACTGTGAATTCTCTCTACTAGAATTCTTTGGGTATTAGAAATTCAGTAGTCATGCCATATAACTGTTCTGTCTTATCCCTTAGAGACTGCATTATTATCCAGCTTTTCTATAGGACAGAAAACTCTAAAGCCTATAATCTCTCAATGTAGAAGGATATTCAAAGAGCTGTGCCTCAGATGAGTTCAAATTGTTTTAAATCATCCAGGGCTAATACTAGGAATGAAAGCTATATATATATATATATATATATATATATATATATATAAAGATGAGGTGATCCAGGTAATTCAAATTAAATCTCTTATTTGATATTTATGTAATTATGGCATGTATTATAATATCTCAAGAGTCAGTGATTAAATCACAAGGTTGATCCAATGGGAAAGGGAGATATAACCATTCACTGAAAGCCTGGTAAGTTGTTTGGCAGTAAATAGAAACTTTAAGGGAAGGATAGGTGTTGGATGCTTCAACACCATAATATAATGTACGTGGAACACTACGAATTCAAAATACAATCCATTAGATTTGTGGAATATAATTTATTTTAATTAAGTGTCAGCGGATAAGTTAAGAAAGATATTCTACTGGAGCTTCAACTATATTATTCAAAAGCAGATGGGCTTAATAGGAAGTTCTTTCTGCTTATCGACTGCAATTTAAAATGAATAAATGGATGAATTTCTTCAGTGAAGTTAGTTTAATCTGTAGAAAGGGAGAAGACAAGAAATAAACTGAAACCTCAGAAAGGGAAAAAAACTACTTTTGTGTTTTTTAAGACATTCTTCTCCTAAAGTTCATTCTAAATTCAACATGGAGCAATTTTCAATTTTAAAGAAGCAACTCTGAGAAAAGATATTATTCTAATTATATTTGCACAAAATAATTTATTATTGCAGCTTCCTAAAGAAAATACTGAGAACATCCTTCCTGTGAGGATAACAACTTTCCTGAAGTTTCCCAACTTGTTGATTTTTTAAGCTCGGGTTCAACCCTGCTTCACTGATTCTCTTTCAAATTCTTAGCAATAGAATATATTGCTGCTTTTCAAGACAAAGGACATATTAACAGTTGCTTAAAATCCTTCTCTAATCCTCCAGCATAAACTACATTCAAATATTATACTTTTACAAAAAATAAAGGAAAAATTGTAGCTAATAGTCGCTAAGTCTGCAGGGATGCTGGAGAAGAGGATTAAAGGTTAAATGTACACTTGATTTATGATGCTTTCAATTTGCAATGGGTTTATTGAGTTGTACCTCATCATGGATAGAGCAGAGTCTGCACTGTCAAATCAGAATTCAATTGTCAGCACACTATCACTCAAAAGTGAAGGTCAAGTAAGAAAGGATTCATTAGAGAAATCTTGTGCACATTTCATCAGATACTTTCAGAAATAAACTGACTAATTTTTATCAAGAAAATACATGAAATCTAAAGAAGTGACAAGCAAGATCCACAATGCACAAAACAGACACTCTTCCACATATGTAACTGTATAAAGAACTGAACACCTCTGAACCCTGTAGACAGTAATCATCCATTTCAGAGTTTCTGATAATTCTCTGAAATTCATAGTTGCTTTTAAAGTCTTCTGCCCTGGTAAATTGTTCTATTCTCTATAAAAATGCAGATATCATATGTATGAGGTACTTCAATTCACTATGAATTCCAACAGTTTCTACTTGCTTTTACCAAAGTTCAGTGTGTGGACAAATTTTTCAGACTAGTCAATGCACATTGAAACATTCCAGAGAAAGGAGAAGAAAATACAGATAAAGTAAGTGATGGGGCGGGTGGCACTGAGGAGCCATATTTATTCTATGTAAAATATGTGGATTTCCAGTGGGAAAACCAAGAATTTTCAATAAAAGAATAAAGCAAACAAAATGCTTACTGCTATGTTTCTGGCACAGAGCTGCAGATTCACATTTGTTCTATGTAAAGTTTAGAAATAATATTGTTAAATCTAGGCTTGAAATGTAAGGAAGAACAACATGATGGAAAGTCTTATGGTGATTTTATTATGGGAAATATCACTAGTTTGGAAAAAGAATAATATTATTGAGAAAATAATGTATTTGTGGCTTGTTGCAATGTAGAAAATAGCTCTGAATGGGAACAGAGTTGATAGTGAAGACATTATCCATACCATCTGAGAGCAGCTTGAGGAAGCAGAAGTGCATTTGGTAAGAAAAGGCTGCTGCAAAATTTGAGTTCACTAAGCTTAAGGGCATGTTGACTTCCTTTGATTTCTTGGATTGTTTATAATTTATTGTTGATAGTAATTATGAATGATGAATAAAGATCAAGGAAAAGGAGGATGAGAGGTAGAAGAGTTGGATAAGAAGCTTAAAGAACAAAGGGCAGAGGAGAAGAAGAAATGAAAGGAGCGGAAGAGGAAAGGAAAAGATCTCAGGTGGTAGGGCCCAATACAAAGTAAGCCAGGGTATTATTTTTCAGAAAATAACTGAATGGTGTGATTATAAACTTTTTAAAGTCTAAAAGGAAGCAACAACAAAAATCTTTTTCATCAAACTCTTAAAAGCATTAAGTCAGTTTGCTAAGACTGAAACTATCAAATATATACCAAGCCGTAGAGGCAAACGATTTTGTATTTGTACTTGAGTACAATCTTTTTTTCTCTTACATCTCGGTCTTTCTCTATTTTTCTCCTACGTGTATATTTTTTTATTTGATTTTATTTTGTTTTCCTTGATCTCATATTATTTGACTAAATTTGATACTGATTTAATCAATGGTTTACAAAAGATGATAATCTTTTGTTACAGACAATTTTGAAGTGACTCCAAGATTCCTGACAACTGATAAACATGCATACATGGTATTCTTCATACAATTATATTTTTGACTGTTATTCACCAAATGTCCGAGTTTACATCTAAAGTAATCTTTCTAAGCCCAAAGACCTCATTCTAGAGTATTTAGAGGTAGAGTCTTTCTTTCTGATTAATTAGGTTTAGATGACATGGTGTAGATGGCCCCCAGAGTGAGATAGTTCTTTGTAAGTAGAGAAAGTGTCTAACTCTTGCTCTATATGTAAAAATATCCTAAGTTTCAAGAAAAGGAGCTAATCTATGAACTTAATTGGATGCACTTTGACTTGGAATTCCCATTCTCCATAAACATAGAAATGGTTAGTTGTTTCTCAAATTACCCTGTGTACATGGTTCTGTTCTAACAAGTTACCCTCACTAAAGTAAAAGTAGATGTGATTTTTGTATATGGAAAACTAGTATATAGTCAATTTACTTAAACAATGAAATAGGAATTTTCCTGAATGGATTTGACCTCATCATGCATTCTATTTAGCAGGATGAAGAAGCAATCAAATTTCTCCTCTAACCGGCAAGAAAGAAAATGGTCCTTAAGAACTATCCATGGAGTGTGTCAGGTAAAGACATTGGACCTGACACCATCCTTCAAGAGAACATTAGGGGATCCAAAACGATGCCAGTTTCATAAGCACAAATAAAGTCAATTCTGCTAATGTGAATAAAGGAAGTAAACTCACTTCATCTGTTTTTCAGGTATTCTGACTCATCTCCTTAGGCATGTAGCCAAATTATAGCCTAACTTGTGTTGCACTGAAGTTGTAACCTTCAGTGAAATGTCCTACTTGACAGTAGAGGCGAACACTGGATAACTGAGCTGTATCTCAAAAGCCAGCAATGGAGTTATAGTCTCTAAAGTGGAAAATGCTTCTGTATTTGCATGTATTTTATTTGGTATTTATATATTACAAAATTTTCATCATCTATTTTTAAGGTTTTAATTATTTGGTATTAAATATAAAGCATATAAATATAAAATATAAATATAACAGCTATATACCTCCTTGACCTTCAAAGGCAAGCTAAATGCATCATTTGCTTATTGTTTTTTACTTGATGATTGAATAAAAGAATCAATTCCTAGAAAACAAAAGAATAAAAACTGAAGACTTCAATGTCTATACTTAAATCACACACACACAAAAATATTTATGCAGGTTTCCCAAAGGCTATGTCACCTGCTATGATGAGATAAAATGTAGCACCCTCAAAAGATAAGGGAAATTAAACTCTCTCCTGAGCAAAGGACATTTAGCACCTTGATCCGTATACCTGAAGAACTGTGAGTAGCCAGGGAAGAAAGGCAATGTTGCTAGAAGAAGCTATATCTATGAATGATGACTTCAAATGCCATTTGTGGGGTTGGAGAGCTAGCTTAGCAGTTAAAAGCACTGAATGATCTTTCAGAGGACTACAACTCTATTCCCAGTTCTTATATGGTGCCAGGGAATCCAACATGCTCTTCTCCAGATATTGCACTACACAGATGCATTTACATATATGTAGACAATACATCCATAAAATAAGAAAATAACAAACAAAACATTTCAAATTCTAGGTGTTCTAACATATTAAGCCATTTGTTCTTATTCTGGAATTGTAGAAGAAAGTATATTTGGAACGATTGTTCTAATAGCTTTCCACACTTAAAACTTAAAAGTTCAGATCTCCAACAAAAATTATAGTTCATTTTAAAATGTAAAATTATATTTCTTATGTTTGCATTTGACTAACTAAAAATTAAAATATCAAAAGATTGCTTTATGAAATGTACTATGAAATGATAAAATCCATATTTCATCTGCCCATGCATTCTTCTACTGATATTCCTAGATATTTTCATTTCATAAATCGAATTGACTGAACTTTTCCATCATTTTATAAAATAGTTATTTAGAATGGGGAGGATAAACACACTACTTGTTGAGTGCTTAATACAAATTTTTAAATTATTTAACAAGAAAAATATGTATTCATTATTTCCAATATCAATGGAAACTTCTGGGGCCCACAAGATGCTCAGTGGGTAAAGACATTTGCCAGCAAGTCTTATGACTTGAGTTCAAACTGGAACTCACATGGCAGTAGAGAACTGACTCCTGAAATTTGCCTTTTGAGTTTCACTCGATTCTTGTGTCATATGTGTGTCCATGCACATACACACACTTATGCACAGTAAATGAATGTAATAAAATAAGAGGAAACGCTAATATTTATTATGAGTTATGTCCGTTAAATGTTATACTTGCAGAATGATGATAACTTCTCAACATTCTAACCGCTGATCTGGAAATTTTGAAGATCTTGACTAGCAGTTTTTCTGTATTTGCCAAATAAACCCTATTACTTTAATACTTTAGTTAGTAGAAATGTTTCCTTATTATAATTTTAATTTCTTTACACTAATGTTTATTCCTTTGTTATTTAAATATTACTTTTAAATGAAATTACTCAGAGGAAAAGTACAACTAAATGAACGAATTTTAAATACTTTTGCCCTACTTTCATTTAGAATCATGAGTGAATTTTCCACAAAGTTGCAAGTTTTCAGGGGGTTCAAGTTTTGTTTTGCTTTTGTTCTGTTAATGATTCAAGAAATAAATAAATTTACTAACATTATACTTGGAATAAAGATGAATGAGCTGCATATATAACATCCATGGAGATTACAGCTACTTTCTCTGCTCTTGATCGATCTAATCAGGTGAGCAAAAAAGGTATTTGGGTGAAATCTACTTTACCTATGGAATTGTAAAATTTAACTAAGTAAATTGTTTTCAGAAGAATCAAAGTCAGTTTATACATTGCACAAACCATAAGCACTTCTGGGAAGATTAACTGTTTTGCTTGGACTTTCCCTGACCATCTGTTATTGACTTTTACTGCCTTAATCAAAACCTGACCATCTGTTACTGATTTTTACTGTCTGACTCATCTAAACAGTGTATGACTGCTAACAAAATCATTTGAATAAATAATTATTTTTCATCTCATTTCTTAATGATAAGTATTGCATAAGCAATGGAGAACAATTTCTCTGATTTATTACTAGGGATGGTGTTTTATTGAAAAATCACTATTGATTTTGTATATTTATATATAAATGTAAACATGCTTGTATTTTGAGAGTATATAAAATACTTCTCTAGAAGTTGACTTTAAAAAATTGATGATTTAATTGTACAGTTCTGAGTCATTTCAATATGTCAACAAAGACATTTAGCAAGTTGTTTAAGAAAATTAGGATTTACATTAACTGTCCTGAATTTTGGTTCACACTAATTGAATAAATGTTGAAGGAAATTTAATAATTTGTGGTAAAATTTAAAATTTGTTCAGTTCAGAATGAAAGAAATTTTTATCATTTTTTTGTCTTCTGAATAAAAAGTTATTGGTTGAAACACCTATATTATGGGAGGAGTTAGAGTGAACCAATGAACGCAGGGTTGTGGATTGAACCTGGAAACTGGCATTAGAATCTAAGCACTGTGTCACTAATGCCACTAATCTATACCTCAAAGCCCAGACATAATACTGAGGTTACACTGAAATATAGTCAGTTTTCCCAGGGACCACCTCCCTGAGAGGTTGTCTAATCCCACATAGAAAACCCTAAACACATGTACACATAATACCAATAAATGGACTCAGTGATACACAAATATATATATATATATATATCACATATATAGGCATATTTATAAATAGATTTGTATACATAACAATAATAATGAAAGACGAGATTAAGAAACTGAGGAAGTTGGGGGCATGTGAGGAGGTGGAGGGGGAACTGGAAGCATAGAAATAGTGCAAATACAAATGCAATAATAAAATGTGCATTAAAAAACAAAGAATTGGGGGTGGATATATTAATCCGGGTATTAACTTTGTTAAGTGTTTGTCATATATTAATCGGTGTATTACCTTTCTTAAGTGTTTGTATGGCACTCCTTCGTACTACAGTGTGATGGAATGGAAAGGATTTAGAGTTTTGCCACTTGAAACAAGGAAGGTTTCAAGCATATAAGTAAGCCTAATTTATCAAAAAGAAAATTGCATTATGTGGCTTTCACACTCTTGGGTACAAAGTGCCATTAGCTTCTCCTTCCAGCTGTAACTCAATCACTTAACTTTACAAATCCTCCCAGAGCCCAATCCCTTTGGCTGTCCACTTCTTCCCGGTGTAACTCATTGGTACCATTCCTTTCCCACCAAGTCCTCTGTTGGCCTATTTCCGTACTTCCCATTGTGCTTACCCATAATCTCATTAACAGCGTTCAGCTCACAGAGTGGTGCTTGTTACATCAAGCACTGACTGGGTGTTCCACTCCCTGGTCCATGGGCCACATGCAAGTGTTTGAGTAGATAAACTGAATTCTGGTACCATTGCAAGTCTTTGTATACAGCCACGTTATTGAGATCTCTTGTTGATCCCCTGAACTAGACAACAGTCTGTAATACGATGTAATTCTGAATACAATAGTGCTCTGTGAACTGGCCATTGACTGAAATATCAAGTGCCTCTTACATCAAAACACTAGCAACATAATACCTAACAGAAATTGTGTGTCAAGATCATATGCTGATTACTTTTGGATATTGTTTAGCATAATATCAAGATCTATGGATTCCTTCAGACCTAAGACCCCCAAAGGCCCATTTTGCTACATAAACAGGAAGAAAAGATAAGAATAATTTCATGATTAGCATTCTGTGTATCTGTTTGCAGTTATTTTTTTTCTTATTTCGTTTTGAGTTATTTTTCCTTCCTTTCCAAGTCTAGGGTAATTGGATGTTTTTAAAATGAAGATGTTATCTGAAATGAAAAACACACCAAACACTCCCACAAAAAAAAACTTTAGTTGAATACAAAGTAACTATCCATCAAAAAGGACATCCAAACCTCCTCTCAGAGATACCTCCTGCCAAGAGAATTAGTGTTTCCTGCCTGTTTAGATAACAGGCTGGCTCAGCTTTCAGAGCCCCTTCTCTGCAGTGGCTGCCAGTGACAGAAGACAGCGGGGGCGAAGGGGGAGGCAAAGGGTTCTTGAAGGAAAAAGAACTGTGGAAGAAAGTCCAGGCAACAGTTGGCCTGACATAGTGGTAGAAAGTGAGTTGCAGAGTCCCAACAAATTCATGTTTCCCTATATAATACATTTATAAAACTATCTAAAAGTATATTTTGTTTCACAGAAGATTTATGCCTAGTATTGAGCTTGACAATTTCAATTGTTAAAAAAAACAAAATTCACCTCTTCACTAAATCATTATGTTCAAATTCAAGAAACACTTTTGTGTGTGCTTTTGTGGTTTAGAATACAATGATTTTCTTTTTTATGTAGAAAAAGTGACATAATAAGATTATTACTATACTAAATATACTAAAGTAGTTAACATACCAGACTAATTTCAAGAATCACTTTCATTGTAATACAAGAGGATATTTTTGCTCTTTAAACAATTTTTTTTGAGAATTTTGTACATTAATGCTATATTAACATCATTTTATCCCTCTTCTGCCTCTTCCAGTTCTTACCGTGTACCACGCTCTCCCTCTCAATTTCATGACCATTCAATAATTATTATTGTGAATTTCCATCGTGTGTGTGTGTGTGTGTGTGTGTGTGTGTGTGTGTGTGTGTAATCTGCCAAGTTCATTTTGTGGTGAATGAGTGGGGGGAGGATATATGTAGGTGTGCTTAAATGGGATTGGATAACCAATAAACGAACTTGTCCTTTGAGATAACTGGTTTTATCTCCCTCCGCAGCACAGATAGCAGGTCTTCACCTAGAGAGGATCCTTGTGAAATTTTGCCTTTACACATTGGAAAATGTGTATTCATTTTAAGGAACACACCTGGTCATGCCTAGGAATTCTGAAAATTACATTATTGCACTGTTACTATTCAATCATTCAACTTTATTTCTTTCCAGAAAATAAAAATAAAAATGGGTAAAGATTTGCAAAATAAAACTTTTAACTATTGGTTAAAAAATTAATTTACTTCTAAAAATGAATACAAAATGAATAAGAAATGAAGAGCAGTGAGTATTCGAATTGAGTTACACTTCATAATTTCTCTGATCTATAAATAATCTTTCAATTTATATTGCTTACAAGGGTAGATAGTACATAATTCATGATGTTTAGATCACAGATTTATCTAGATTGTACTAAGCTTCTAAAAACCGTCCGATTTCTAAACTCAGAGCAGTTATATTTTGCTGATGTTACTCTTTTCTCCCATTAGTCTTTCTAAACTCTGAGATATTCACTGAACAAAATCATGTACTTGTCTTTACTATTCTTTCCAAAATTTTTGTTACTCTCTCTAATGCTTATGTGTGAAAATAGAAAATTTTGAGCACATTTCTGTTCCATCAAATTCTGTTTAAAATTTCCCCTTCAAAAGCTCAGAAAATGACAGGAAACAGGTATAATTACAGTAAGCACTATCCCATCTCCTAAAGGACAGACATGCATCTTAACCAATGCACTTCAAAATCCTGATTAAACTTATTCCAAGAAATCAAATTGCCTTTGAAAGAGGTAGCTTTACGAACATCGTACTAGCAAAGCTGCACCATTTTTAGATGCTTCCAAGTTCAGTTCTGTCCTTATACCACTTTAACTGAATCACGTAGTCACATATTCTATAATGTAAACAACATAGAGTTAGTCATAGTTCGCTAATTTTAAGTAGCTTCTGTTAAAATGAAGAACCTGGAAATACCTGAAAAATTAACAACTGCTAAGAGCAAATGAAAGAAGCAGAATAGTAGTAAGCATGCATCTTGACAAGGAGGCAAAATGAGCCAAAGTGAATGCTTTGTGTCATTGTCTTCTTCAACTGAATCTTACAGTGCCCCTGAAAAGCTGATTTTGGGTCCCGAACAGTATACTTCTTTGATAATTCCAAGAATATTTAGACTTTTATTCTAAGAGCAATGCACAACATCATAGCAAGCACTTAGGAGCTTAATGATGGATGATCTTATTGTATAGGCATGAGGTATACCTTGATTAAGATATGAATGAATAACTATGCAGGAAGTTACCCGAATATATAAATTTTGGGAACATGGATTACTTCTGATACATTTATAAAGGTAATTTGTGTGATTTCTTACAAGACTATAAGTTCCTTGAATACAGAGGCTCTATCAGATTTAGATAGGTAGCCTTTACAATGTCAATTACAAATCTGTGTGATTGTTTGTGCATGTGAGATTATATGTACACATAGATAATTTTGTGTGTCCATATTTATACGGTTTATTCTATTTTATATATTTCAATGTTAGAGATAAATACCTGGGCTTGGCATTTGCTATGCAAACATAGCACTGAATTATATACCAACCATTATAAGTCACAAAGTAACATGTCACAATGATATATACTTAAAATATTATGTTTCTCATACTAAATACCTAATTTGCAGTTTTAATATAGATTATGAATATTTCCTTTCTTGGATTGTTGTTCATTGGAACTTCAAGTTAAAACAGCTTGTTTAGTCTTGGCACACAAAATTGACATGCTTGGTGGGAGAGTTGGAAAGATTAATTGCTTTATAGAAATTAATGAACATGTTTCCCACTAATGCAAATGTTACTCCTTCATTTATTCAAAATTCCATGATTGATCAGGAGTAAATTATATAATCAAAAAGAAGTGAAATTGAAATAGAGGGATAAATTTTAAGTTGTAAGTCTCACATATCAGTGCAAATAAGATTTTCAAAAGCCTCTGAGCATTTAAGAACTGAGGGCTTTTGCAGAGGATCCATATTTGGTTCAGAACACTCACATCGTGACTAACATCTGCCTGCAACTTCAGTTCCTGAAGATCCTGCACCATCTCCTGGGGACAACGCAAGCAAGGATGCAGACAAAACACCACTTACACATGTAATTAATATTAATTTAAAGAAAGAGGAGGAGGAGGAGGAGGAGGAGGAGGAGGAGGAAGGAAGTATCTACCCTTCATGGAAATTCCACAGGAGAACAAAGAACCTAAAAGTAGCAATTTTGTTTCCATGAGACCACCTCCCACCTTTAAAATGGAAAGTCTTTCTATGAGATATGTAAATATCTCATGTACTAGCTCCTATCTTCTGGTTTTATGTCTTCAGCCATGCCATCTTAGACCAACTAACTATTCGACCTTATTACCCTCATGAGTACATACTAGAATTATTAAATCCATCTCAAAAGTTTGTTGTATGATATGTAATAAACATAATTTTATAGAACAACTTTATTTTGCCATTTTTCGTTCATACTGTAAGTTCCTTAACCTAATGTAATAGATTAGTAATAAGCTTTATGATTAATGAGTAAAGAACAAATTAAGATAAAAATGATAGACATGCTACTTGATCACTCAAGTGAGAAATTATGGAACATCGTGTAGTTTTTGTTATAATGACTACACTAACCTATACCAACTTTGACATTTGTCAGGGAGAAAAATGAGACATTTTCTCCACCTAATTACTTTTGAAAAGCTGCAAGGTATTTTGAGTTGGCTATTTTAAAAGTAGTCACAATAAAGCAGTGTGAATATTTTCAACTATTATTTATCTTTGAAAATTGATTCTGGGAAAACATGAATAAATTTGTTTTAATCATTAAAAATATGAACAATTACAATTGAGAACTGTTTTCATTTTCAGTCTGAGACAGGAGTGTTAGATATCACATGTCCTTACATTATACCTTCCCAGAAAAGAAACTTCCATCAAAAATTCATACTTTCTAACAACAAATAAAAATAGGTAAGGGAATCTCTGCAGTCACTACATGCTAAAGCAGAGTCTTCCGTATTACAATTTATCACATTATCACAGAAATTCACAGTTCCCCAGATGTATTTATGCCTTGATCCTGAAGTCCTCTGTACTTTTAATATTTTATCTTTGTATGTATGCATGTGTGTGTGTGTGTGTGTATGTTGTGTGTGTGCTATGATGTTTCTTTGGAGGTCAGAGTAACATCTCTTCCTTAGTCCCTGCTTCCCACCTTGCTTGAGACAAAGTCTCAGTGTTTCCTGCTACCAGGCTAGCTAGCCAATGAGTCTCAAGGTCTCCTGTCTGCAGTCCTGTCTAGCTATAAGGATGCTGAGATTCCAGATGTTCACTACCACATCCATTTCTGCTTGGACCCTGGACATCTGAATTCATGGACTTATGTATTTTTTGTAAATTTTTATCTAACGAGTCAACTCAACAGCCCATCTTTTATGTCCTTTTATGCTATAAACTTTTTTCTATGTATATTTTATTCAATTTTTTGTGCATTTCATACAATATATATCCTCACATATCTATGTGGTCCCATATCCCACCCACAGGGTTTCATGTATTCTGTAATAGTTAAGATCTATCAAGTCAAATTTGTGTAACCAGATGTTCCTTCTTGTAGGTTCATCCAATAGAATCTGTTCAGACTATATAGTGTCATATCCACCAGTGATCAGCTGCCGGTTTTTTTCATCTACTAATGTTGGAGCCTGCTGCCCATTTCTCAAGTGCTATGCTGAGTTTTGTATGATTGAATTTGCATGGGTCTTGTGGATGCTGTTGCCGTTGCTCTAAGATCATATGATCAGGTTCTCGGAAGCCTGGAAGACTCTATGCTTCCTTATTGTCATGTACTACCTCTCACTCTTACAATCTTTCTGAACCCTCTTCCACAATGGTTCCTGAACCCCGGGTGGCTGTAGGTAAAAATGAGTCCTATCAAAAGACAGTTTCTTATTGTCTACACGTTGGCCAGTGGTAGGCTTCTGTGTTCATCTCCCTCTATTTCAAAAGGATGCTTTCCCGATGATTTGAGGAACGCATTGGTATTCTCTCTGCTACTGTTCCACTATCTTCCATGAGTCTTAGGTGTTGAAATCACATTATAGATGTGCCACGTAGAAATGGGCGTCTCACAGACACTTGTTCTCTGTGTGTGACTGCTTGTAGAATTCTGTAAATTATTTATTTGTTGTAAAAAAAATCTTATACTTATGTGTAAATATAAGGATATGTATTTAGAATATTGTATGAAATAACGATTGTCTGGGGATGTGACGAAAGGGGAATTTTCCTAAGGCTCTATGACCCTTTGAGTCATGCATATTTGGCTATTTTTAGAGAGCTTCATATGCGTTCCCTCTCATGGAGCAGTCTTTAAGTCCAATTGGATAACTGTTAATCACCCCCAACATTAAAGTGCCAGTACCAGTTCTATTGTTTGAAGTCCTGTGTTCTAAGTATGTCCTGTCTTCAGCATTCAGGTCTTAGTATCAAGTTCTGGAAGGTAATCAAGGGCTCTGGCAATAGCTAGTGGTATTTTTTGAGTCTCCTGAGTGACTCTGAACAAACACTCAAAGGGAGGTTTCTCTTGTCTGGCACTGTGTTTCTTGTTATGTAACCTTCAGCTTAAGTTGTAAGCTTATTTTTAAAATATATTTGGAAGTAGACCAATACATTAACTGACTGAACTTTGTTTATCAAATCTTCATAGAACATTATTCTAAATAATCTCTTATTTTTATTTTTTCAGTGAAGTAAATTATGCTGCCCAACATATACAACAGCACAAAAGCATGTTATTGGAGCAGATGCTTTTAATGCAAGACCTAAATTATGATGGGACACAGAAAAGATACTGTTATAAAAGAGGAAACATTATATAAATGTGAACTGGCAAGTTCAGTGATATGGAACTTTTTCTGATTCTGGGAGAATATTTGCATTTTAAAAGTCTAAAGTTTATTAGACAATACCTTATGGCTGTGTATTCAAAATGACATATTCTAGTTTCAGGGAAATATTAATGGAAGATTTCCTAGGCATGAGAAAAATCCTTATGTATATAGTACATCATAACAAGAAGTGGTCACGTTTCTAAAGATTTGAATGCAGTCAAGAGTTCTGTGTGCGGTGCTGGGTTAGAGGGCATAGGTAATCCTTTAATGGAGGAACTTCCAGATAGAAGACGTCTGAGGGAAAAGCTCACAACTGTCACATAGGCACTACCGGCTCATTCCTTTGTGCCAGTGAATGGAATCTATTCATTCATTATTCATCGGTCTTTATGTATCAATTTTTTTCAGCAGATATCACAAAGGCTCTGACTTCTGACAATCTTCTTGCACTAGGAATGTTGATAAGATAAAAAGGTCCTGCTTTCTTGAAGTTTAGACCCTTGGGAGATCCAAATGAAAAGAAATCACAAAATCAATAAGCATGCTCCTGCAGATGACAATGTTTATTTTGAAACTTGAAGCAGATAAAATAACTGCCACACGAGATATAGCTGTTTGACAAAGTATATCAGTTCTGAAAAATTTGTTTGAGCTGGGGCTTGAAAGGAAGCAATGGGCCATAGGAGGATCTGGTATAGAAAGCCCCAAGCAGAGCAAACTTCAAGTGCAATATTCTCAGTCAGAAGAACACTGGAGTATTTATATGAAGGAGAAAAATGTATATGTTTGTGATGTGTGGCCAAATATAAATCTTGTTATGGCTAGTGTTAAAAGGGCTTGGTGAATAGTTGAAAAGGATTTGAACCTAGAGAGTTTATTTTTTTCAAAAAAAGAAAGAGAAAGTTCACAAAACTTAACTTTCTTATATCCATATCATTTACCGAACAGGGTTTTAAAAAATTTATATATAATGCCTCAAAATTACCCATCATGAGACAGTAATGTTATTTCTAAACAGTAATTTGGAAATGTTGAAAGTTTAGTGATTTGTCTCAAATTTTCACCATTGCAAACTGTAGATCCAGTATAAATCCAAATCTGGTGTGTGGCCTTCTTTTAAGTTTTGCAAAATTACTTAAAGTAGATATAGAAAAGAATTTATTGTAAGGATGTAAGTTACTAGTTTAAAGAAGTGATTTCTTGGCATAAATTAATATATTTTGTGAAAACTACTGATTCTATGAGTTTTTACATTAGATGATAGAGTTTGTTATGTTACTTCTGTTTGGACTCCAGTAGTGGAGTGACTATGTATTAGTCCCTTAACTCTGTAGAAGACGAGGTCAGAGTCAACTTTATTTCATGCCAAATCTCAGGTACGATTTAGGTTTCTAAGAGAATGTGAAACTGGCAGCAGGGAGGGAGGTCCAGATGTTAGCAACATCAACAGATTATTAACCTGTGATGCATAACCTTAATCGACAGCTTCATTGGGCTCAGAGATAAGAGAAAGACTGGTAAAGCAGTCTGGCTGTATCTATGAGGATATTTGAACTGAGGATTAAATAAAGCAATGAAGTATGACTCTGAGTGTTCATAAATGCATTCAATAGACCAGGGACTCAGATAAATAAAATGTGGAAGCAGAAGAAACAGCGTTTTCAATACTATGCCTTCTCTTCCCTGGCTGTAAAAGTGTATTCTTGTCTGTAGTTCTCTCCCCATAGAGTGATCTGAAATCTCTGAAAATCTAGCCATAAAATGGGACTTTACCTTCCATTAAGTTGCCAGGTAATTTGACCCAACAATAGAAATTACATAAATCCCATGATAACAGAGGGCATGGTGAGGATAGGATTGGCAGAGACAGAATCATTTGTCTACTAAATAGTCTGAGAGGGAAGATTCAGCATCAGGGATGGAGGGGTTTGGAGTACAGGAGGAAGCAATCAAAGTGTTTACTAATAAGGCTATAAAAGGAGGAAAAGATTTAGCAGGGTTTATTTTTTGTTTAATTTGCCAGTTGCTGTAATTAAAATCTCTGATAACAGAACCTTAAAAGGCAAAGGTTTATAGTAGCTTCTCTTTCTAGGTGTATTAAGCCAAGACATCATGATTCAATCATCAGTTCACATTAAATGTTCAGTTAGAAGTTAAGCACAATGAATGCCTGAACTTTAGTGCTAAAATTTCTTATCCACTGGTACACACAGGTCCTTCCCCTTACTCTTGTTGGATTTTCCTATATTAATCAAAATCTTTAAGACAATTCACCACAGGGAACCCATAGGTCCATCTCTTTGGTTATTTTAGATTTTTTCAAGTAGACAGCTGCAATTAACTATTAACAGGATGATTATACAATGAAAGGCTGCCTCAAATTTGTGTCGGTTACAAACAAAAACACAATTCAATTTTATTTCACTAACAATTTTTTTCATGAGCTAAAAAGGAAGATAGTAAAAACTAACATGAATAGAGTGTATAACAGGGAACAAAGAAAGGAATTACAAATGTGTATCATAAATACTATAAATTTCGTGTATAGGGTATATACATTAGAGAGACTTTTAAATTAATAAAAGCTTTTAATTGAACTATCACAATATACAGAATGTCACTGGGTTTACTATAGCATTCCCAGAGGAGAAATGATGAGTGAAAAGAGATGGGATTCATGCTGTAAAATAATCATTGTATAATCAAACCAATTTTTTCCAAAGGCTATTTATAGATAAAATGGCAAAGACACAGTAGGGATTATGCGTGAGAAAATGTGAAAGGGCTTATAATAGAACTGCTTCATCATATTTTGTGAAACATTTTTTTACATATGTTAACAATCAACAAAAATTTTCAGAAGTTGATAATAATGTTAGGAAAGTGAAATGATGTAGGAGTGTGCGTCTCCTAGGTACACTGGAATCACGGCAGCTATACTGGGTGGAAGAACACTAGGCTCTTTCAAAACCGAAGCTATAATACTGCCTTTATTGGGAATTTCACTTTGGGATGTTTACAAACTTTGAGAAATATTTTCTACATTAATCTTCATTCCTAAATGGTCCTTGAAATATTTAGAGGATCACAGTCTTAGGTTTGTGAATTTAAATTTGTGTACAAAACATATACTAACTCTCCTGAGAAACACAAATGCCACAAAAAGCAGTCAGCAGAGTCATATAGAAAGTAGCAGGGCCAGGTGTGAATTCTAACTTGAATAATAAACAGGAAAATAGATACAAAAAAATAATGGTTGGCCAGAATAATGGACATTGACAGAGATTAGGAGTTTGGGATATTACCATTCTTTAATAAACATGTGTGTGAACACTTTCACTGTAAGAATTAAATATTTTTTGGAAGAAAATATTTATACCCAATTAAACTGAAGTCAAAAGATGTATCAGGGATTTTTCAATGCTTGGAGGTAAAAAATAATCTTTTCTTAAAATTTTCTATTAGCGCTTGATAGATAATATAAAATTTAAATTCCATCAGATGTACAAAAATGACTTTACAAATTTCTATATTTATTTCCTGTAAAATAGTTATCATAATAAAAAAATTACATGTAGGACAAAACTCCACTTATCCAAAGCACTGAAAGGCAATGTGATAATGTTTTCTCCTGATACAAGCAGAGATGAGAAATGACAGGTGAATATGAATTCAGAAGTAAATGGCGTCAACTACAAGTTGGGACTGTACCATTTTCTATGTAAGAGTTGCAGCGAATTTAAAGTATTCCCAAGGGTCAAAGAAATGAAATCTGAGCACAGGCACTTTGAGGCTGTCCCATAGCCTCTGGATATGCTCCAAAAGAGGGTTAAACACTTTTTCAAATCCTCATTTACCTGGCAATATTGACTCGTTTCATTGCCATTTTAATAAAGCAATTGGACCCTCTTTTCTCTGTGACCTTCCCTACCAAGTGCTTGAGGGATTATTGCCTCAACAAGGACAGGATATTGAAGAATAATTCACATCTTGTCTTTGTCAAATATTTGAATATGCTATGATTTTTGACTGCTGTACATGTATTATTCTCTAGTATATGTGATTATAAACTGACTTTTTTCTGTAATTAATGTAGCAACACTGTCCATAACTCCAACACATTTACTGAGTCTGTTGCTTAATGAAAAAGATTTCAAAGGTATTCTCTGTTAAGGCAATATAATTTCCAATAAATTTTATGTGATTATTAAGAAATAGATTATTTCATAATCATATTATTAAATGCATGCACCTGACTATATTACTATAATTATATAATGAATTTTATGACGGAGCTCTCACCTGTAATTGATCTTTGTAGTTCATTGGTTCTATAGATTCTCCAGTTATAATCTATTTTCCACCTGTTTGGAGCAACTGATAATCCTGCCTGATATATCTTTGTGCTTACACAAACCACTGCTTCTCTCAAGCTCTGCTCCCTTTACCAGCCTCTTTAAATTTATGCTTATGATTTTTGATAACACAGCTTTAAACATGTCATGAAATAAAAAACCTGTGTTGGTGTTTCCAAGCAAAATCAAAATTTGGATCAATGCTTTCACTCAGAGCAGAATATGGTATATACTGATATTTGGAGAAAATCAGGATGCTTATTAAAATCTTTACTTTAATCGCAATGGATTTATTACCTAATTAACCTTAAGTCTTCTGGCTCTTCCCTTGTAATGGAGCCTGTTTCAGAACTGGGCTGAATCCTAGGAATGTGTTTACACCGTATTTTAAAAACATATCCAACAGAGAAGAAAAAGAACATTAAACTAAACCCAGTGTTTCTCATGCTGCTTTTCCTTTTGGGAAATTCATTAACTGGTCTCATAAACCCTATAGAAGATAGCTACTAAAACGGAATGTAGAGCACAGAAGTAACCACAGCCCCGCAGAGATAAACAGTGACACTCTAGGTTTCCCAAGAAAATGGGACATAAATATAAAAAATCTTATGGAGTAAGAAGAAGCCTAGAAGGCAGCGAGGGACTTGGCGTTCTCATGACTGCACTTGCTATTTCTTAAACTTTGAAAATTATGAAACAAAGAAACCAAGAAGAAAGTGAAATCAACAGAAAGAAAGTCGAGCAGATTTTTAGGTATTAACTGCTGCTAAATACATGTAAATTTAAAACTCTGAAACAAATGTAGTCATGAATATGATCACTTATTCAGTAAAATAAGAAAACTCCAACAGCATGAATGCAACGTTTCTGGAAGACAGCATTTCTGAGGTACAAAATAGACTAGAGATATGCCAAACCTTTTAGAGTGTGCAGTGGAGAATGTTGTACTTGGGTTGCAATGGCCCACTTCTGTTCTGCTCCGTAGAAGTTAGCTTTGAGTGATCATTTTGATTTAAGTTTTTATGAGATTGATGAATGTTGCCACACAAACAACCAAGATTTGAAACATGGGAACTACTCAAAGTTAAAAGCAACAGTTATTGTCCAAGGAAATGATAAAGTTGAAATTTCACATGGAACCGAAGTAAATAGGGAGAAAATATATCATAGAGATTGATACATATCAGAAAAGAAATGGAAACATCGAAACAATAGACACATCAGCTACGTTTACTACACTTTGGGTTGCACCAACAGAAGGTAACCAAAGGAAAGTATGAAATGAAAAAAAAAGAATATACAAAAAAAAAAAAAGACTTTAAGGGCACTTCAGTTAAATACTATGTGAAAAGATAACAGGAATCCATTAAGATATTTGGCAACATAAGTACATTCTTCAGAGTTGCCTCCTGACCAAAAATTCTAACCAATTCTGAACATTTCTCCTGAATTATTATTATTATTATTATTATTATTATATTTCATGGAAAGTATGTGATGGGTCCTTCTAATAAAATCTGTAAGTTATTGATTTTATGTAATGGATCTATCCCAGCACCCCCACTTTGCTCAACCTTTCGCTATCAATATTCTGTGAAGATATGTTGTACAGTGATTAGGGTAAGACTTAATTGCTAAAGCTTCCTGTCTTTAAACTATGAAAGGTTAGTATGTCTGTAGTGTCCAGTTATTAACTTAATACTACTATGAACTTTGGTTTTCTCAACAGAAAATTGCTCATATGAGCTTGCAGCAATAATGCCTGAATGCACTATGTCTGTAACACACACACACACACACACACACATACACACACACACAGGGTAACATAGAAGTGAGGAAGTGTTCAGCAGGCCCCAACCTCAGCTGAGAACAGTCGGCGACTGATTATTCCTGGGTGAGGGAGAATTGATCTACTTTAAGTGAGTGATTCTAGTTTCTAGATAAGTGGTCTAGACTCCGGTGGAGGAATCTGCACCAAGGGACATCAGGCTACAAAAGTTTGAATAGATAGTCCCTAACATATATGAGAAAATACATGAAATCCAGTGAGTGGGCACTGTGGGGAGGGGTGTGAGCAGATAAGGAATCTAAACATGATTAAGATTTACTGTATTAAATGCACAGAAACTCAATAAAATATTCATAAGAAAGCAAAGGAGAAATAAAAACAGTATGCAATAAGTAGAGCTTAAAAAGAGAAATAATACTTCCAATATCACAGAAGTTTGGGGAGAATAAAATGTGGGCTGGTGAAATGGCTCAGTGGTTTGCTCTTTCTGAGGACCAGGGTTCTGTTCCCAGTACTCACATGGTGGCTAACAATCTTTCTGTAACTCCCACTGCAGGAGATATGACACCCACTTCTGACCTCTGGGAGCATTGATCAACATGGGTGCACTTACCTGAATGCAAGTGATATACTTATATACATTAACATTAAACACCAATAAATTAAAAATATTACACAGACTGAAATCTGAATATATCTGTTATATTCTTATCATTGCTACATTTAGTCTACTTCTTTTTCTAAACATTATTTGTAATCTAAATATTTCAACAATTTTAAAGTCTTATAGAGTACTAATCACATTGAAGTTATATTTTTTCTAAATAATTTCTTATGGAGTGATGTGAAAACATACCTCTTCCTGTCCTAAAGAGTGAGTAGAAATGCCAATAGGCTAGTAAAATTGTCAGGAATGAAGTTAATAACATGTTCAAACAAATGAAGAAAATGTGATGAGACCCACCTGTTTTTCTATTTCTTAATTTTTCTCTCATTGAATTTTTAAAAGAACACAAGTTCGGTAAAAACAAACTTATGATAACAAGGGCAAATAGATGCAGACTGGGGAACCGATTCATTTAAATATGCTAATGTTACTGGAAATTCATTTCTCATTGCATGTACCTTTGACAATTGTTCACTGAAATAACTTCCAAATAAGACAGATTATTATAAATCAATGTGATGAAACTATTGCAGAGGTAATGGACAAATGTACAGTTTGAATCTATAGAAGTTTGAAAGATAGAGTATAAAATAGTAAAATCTGAGAAAAGAAAATACAAACTCTTGACTACCCTTAAGCATCATAACACCACCATTCTAATCCATATGAATCATGGCTGGATCAAATGTTGGCCGCAGCTAGATTTTCTCATCACAGACCTAGTATATCTGTTCTTATTTTCATGTAGCTCTACAAAGACATCGTGTTTTCTTGAATTTGGTTTTGAAGGAATGCTTATATTATATAAAATGAAATTGCTAAGTGTCAGGAAATTCTACAAATGAATGCACATACAAAACATTTGTCAGCTCATGCTGGAAGGAAAACTTCAAGAATTGGGAAAATATGCATATACTTTATAGTGTATTTCTATTAGAAATTATAGAGAAAAATAAACTGCAAATAGAAAAAGGATCCATGAGAGGTCATTCTTTGATTTCTATGAACTTGTACACAGGTACTTACATCTGCAAAACATCTGAATATATGTATGTGTGTGACACACATACACACACAAATATGTACATAATATACTTTATGATAGAATGCATGGTGTTTTGTTTTCCAATTATTTGGAAAGTTGGATTTCTATGGAAAATATGAATGTAAACAGTGTTTTCATTCAAATCTACATTTGTTAGTCGAGGAATTTGCTTGTATGTAGACAA
The DNA here is from genome assembly GCA_035773235.1 of Eospalax fontanierii. Taxonomy (NCBI): domain Eukaryota; kingdom Metazoa; phylum Chordata; class Mammalia; order Rodentia; family Spalacidae; genus Eospalax; species Eospalax fontanierii. The sequence goes on from CM069534.1 coordinate 21,511,338, forward strand.
TATAGTAAATATATATTACCATCCTAAAACATATTTTCTTTTATTCTAAAAGAACTTTATGTTACTTTAATATCCACATTGTAAAACATTCTCTTTCACAGCCGCAATACCCATTTTAGTTTAGAAAATTCAGATCTATATTAAAAAGCCAGCAAATATAGTTCATTATAATAATATTGAAGTATGAATGTAAGAGACTAGTCTTCATTCTTTAACAGTTTCAGATAATTCAAGTCTCATATTCAATGTCAAAAATATAATATTTGATACAGGAGAGGTTAATGCTCTAAAATCATAGTTATTGAAGACAAGAAACACAACCTCTGAATGAACTACAAGGCAGTATTTGATACTCTCACAAAGTCCCTTAGGATTCAAGTGTGAAGCACGGACATTTTCCAAAAATAATGTTAATAATCACAAGGCTTGACTAGTGTTCAGTGAAATAGGACAGTAAAAATATAATGTTTTAGTCTCAAAGAATCGCCAGAGAATTGAAAAGGCAGAAATATACATTTATATCAGAGGTTCATAAGGTTATTGAAGATTCACTCTTGGCTTATTTATGATTCCATTTAATCCAAATATTCCATGACAATTCTCCCATTAAGATGGGCCACCACTGTGCAGCTGTATAAAGCAAATGGTGTCCACATGACTTTAAAGTATTGGTACTTTCTAAAAGAATAAGTGCATGTTATCAAAGGTGCATTGGACTTCTACTCAGAGAGTTCATTCCTGGAAGATTCGGATTACTCAAAAGAATTATGGGGCCAAGTTCTGATCATTTTGGAGAAAAGCCTAGTTTGAAATTGATTATGGAAGAAAACCAGTAATGCTCTTTAAAATTGTACGTCAAGGACTTATATTAATCATTATATATATATATATATATATATATATATATATATATATATGTGTGTGTGTGTGTGTGTGTGTGTGTGTACTAAATATTATAACGGGACAAAGCTGATGGCAAACTCAAGTGAGGAAATATTAAAACAATGGAAACTTGTACTAGATGGAGATGCTTTATTATGTATTCAAAGTAAATCTATACAAATCATGCTAAATTACATTGAATGAAAATTATAGTGTAATATTTAAGAATCATATCAGGATAATATCAAATAAAACACAACAAAGAACAATAGCAGCTTTATTGACTGTATGGTGGAAGACACATATTAATAGGACAAATAAATAAAACATAGAATTAATTAAAAGTTGATCTGCATCTGTTTCTTGACAACATTTTCAGTTTCCCTGGAAATACAACACCTTTTTTGTTAAAGAATACTGTGTCTCTGCTATTCTAAAAACAGGGGAATTTCAAATCACTCTTTCTCTGATGAGATCAGTGTACAAATGAATATCCTAAAAGAACTTTCTGAATGAAATTGCATGAGACAAGTAGCATAGGCTTGAGATTTTAAAAAGAGCTACAGTCTGAGATAGCATAAGTTCAGTGTTATATTTGGCATTCCTGTCTCTGTACTGACCCTTTCTGTCTCTCCAGCTCTTTTGTGACTCATTAAAGCATTTGCTTTAGTCGAACTTGTTTAATTGATAACACATAACGTTTCAATTTCATCTTTACAAAACCTGTATGTTCACAAGTAATCCATCAATTTGCTTTCCCAAGTTAGCAAACATATCATTTAAAAAAACTGAATGTGTAATATATCTCGTATATTAAAATATTTGCATTAAATATACCTGTAACCCCTTTGAGCAACTCCATTCTGCCTTGCCCCACATCCTACTCTCCTTCTAGCCTTGAACACAGAACCTCTCTTGCTCTACACCCCAGATTTCTGGAAAATACTCTTAGACCAGACCCTCCTGATCCCCTGTACTCAGACCAGCACTATTTTTCAGTTTAGTTTGTTAGAACTTTCACAGACTGTCCATACCCTCAACTTCTCTTTGCCCACTCTAGACCAGCCATTTATTCTGGCTGTCCCCTATGCCTAACTTGTCTTGGATTCCTATGAGCAACCTCTGAGAATGAACTACCTAAGTAGAAATTAAATGAACCTTTGATAACATGCACTTATTTATTAGGGAAGTATCAATATTTTAAATCAAGTGAACATCGTTTACTTTATATAGCTGCACACTTGCAGTTCACTACCTTCCCACTCCACTACCATCTGAAGAAATCCATTCTCCTCCAACCCACATCCTAGTTTCCTTCCAGCCTTGGGCACAGGCAACACTCTTCTTCTTACCACCCCAGATCTCTGGACTAGCTTCTTAGTCTATATCCATACATTGTGTCCTCATCCCCTTTACTCAGAACAAGTCAATTTTTCAGTCTATCTTGTTAGAGCCATCGCAGGATGTTCCCACTGCAAATTGCCTTTGCAATCCCGAGACCATTCTTTTACACAGCAGTGCCCAATACCAACTTACCTTGGATTCCCAAGACCAGATATCTTGCTTGGCAAATATGATCCTGCCTACTGCATCTCCACTCCCCAAACCCCCACAAAAAGGCTAAACTCACCCCGCCCCACAACCTGTCCTCCTTATAGCCTTGGGCACAGACTCACTTTTCCTTATAGTCCCCCAGATCTAGGGACTACACGTTTGCCCTTGCCTGGTTGTGAGCTTTCTAAATTGCACGGTGCCTATCACCCTTTGTTGGTACCTTTTGAAGCCCTTTCCACTGTTGCCATGGTAGACTTCTGTGATCTTTAATATGGGCCCAGACCTTTGCCACTGCATGGAAAAACCTGAATTCAGCTTCTACTGAGCAAACTTCCAAAAACTGTGCTGTTCCTGCTAGCTAGAGGGCTCCAGAAATTAAGAGAGAGTCAAACAACATCTCACCGATCATCTGCCTCTAAGGGAACTCTTGACTAGCTAGCTAGAGTATCTGGTCTTGTAAATATAAAATAAAAAGGAAAAACCTGAAGCCTTGACCAACCATCTTTTCATACACAATAAAAAAACAACCAAGTCACATCATGTATACAAACAGAATGACACTTCAAGTCAACAATGGAAGGCTTGAGTCTCACATCAGAATCACAAACAACAAAAGAAATCTGCATGCTAAGATCACAATGAAAAAAATATGAACCCAATATGCCCCGACCAAACATCATTAGTCCCATAAAAGAATTCTACAATGAGAACCCCATAGAGATAAAACAGCACACAGAGATTAAAAGAGCAATCATAAAAATGATCAAAGAATTCAATGAATTTAAAGAACACTCAAACAAACATATCAAATAACTAAAATATGAGGGATAAACTGACTGAATTCACAAAAGAGACAGAAATATTGAATAAAACTGTCTGAAATGAACAAGGAAGTAAAAAACTCAATAAGTTAATATTAAATGACAGGAGAAAGCCTCATTAATAAAATAAATGAAATGCAAAACAGAATATTAAGACTGAATGATAAAGTTGAAGAATTGGAGCACTCAAGCAAGGATTATGAAAAACAAATTAAAATACAGGATTGGAATATATAGGAAATATGAGACACCATTGAAAGACCAAATTTATGCAACATAGGCATAAAAGGAGAAGAATCTCCTGATAATGGTATTGACCAGACTGTAGAAGAAATTTTCCCCAAATTAAGGAAAGTTGTGCCCATTTAAATCCAAGAAGTACATAGAATATCAAATAGACAGGAACAGAATACAAACTCCACACAGCATACCATAATAAAAACACTAAGCATAAAGAACAAAGAGAGAATACTGAAAGCTGCAGAAGTAAAACAAGTCATTTCTAAAGGAAAACCCATCAGAATTACAGCTCACTGTAATTCAATGCAAACTAAGAAAGCCAGAAGAGCATGGACCAAAGTACTTACAGTTGTAAAGGACCATAAATGCCAACCTAAAATATTTTACACAGAAAATAAATCTATTATACTTTAAGGGGAAAGAAAAATCTTCCAGTGCATGAATAGCCTGAAAGAACTCATGTGCATAAAAACAGCCTTTCAGAAAATACCTGCAACAATAATGCAAGGAGCTGAAGAAAGGAAGAACTGTACCCAATGTGCAACAGAAAGAAAACAAATGAACGTATAAATGGGGAACCACAAAGGTAGACCGAAAATACAAAAAGAAATTAAAATGATGGTTACTAATATATCTCTTTCAATAATAAATTCAAGTATCAGTGGACTGAAGTCTCTAGTCAAAAGGCACAAGCTTGTTGAATGGATCCTGAAACAAAATCGGTATTTTTGTTGTCTTCAAGAAACCTATCTCAACATGAAATACAAGCAATACCTTAAGGTGAAAGCATGGAAAAATATTCCAAGCAAATGGCACTGAGAAACAAACAGGAGTTACCATTCTAATATCAGTCACAATAGACTTCAAACTAAACCTAATCAAAGAGATAAAGAGTGCCAGTTCATCTTGATCAAAGGCACAATTAACTAAGAAGAATCTCCGATATACCCAACTATCCAAAAACAGTACTACAGGACTTTATGGCACAGATTATTCCAACTCATTAACAGTAGAGGAATCAATACCCCACTGTCTACATTAGACAGGTCAGACAGAGAATAAATAGACATCTGAATTTTAAAATACCATACATCAAATGTACCTAACAAACATCTACTGAATGTTACACCCTTGAATACCTGCCAGAACTAGAAGGCAAGGTCCTATTGATGAAAACAGTACATGCTTCAGAGATCAGATTGGGAGCAATGGAGCTAGATCTGACCTAGAATCCACTTTCCACAGTGCAAGGGAGAACATAAATTGATGGCCCAATACCAGCTTCATAACCAAATACCCAAATCAATGACTGGCACAGAATTCAACACTGATACAGTAGTGGCACTTTTATATTGGGGCCAATTGACAGTTACCTACTTGGTTCTAGAGCCCACTCGGTGGTAGGAAACTTATGTTTTGTACTATCATCATAGCAAACTACATGTCTGAAGAAGTCATAAACCTTAGAGAAATCCACAAGGATTGCACATGTAACCTCTTACTAAGTCTAAAATGTATATCCTTATAGATAGAGTCAGGTATCCCAGTCACCACTCATCAAAGACGCTTCAGTTGCACCCGATAGAGTCTAATACAGAATACCACAACTGAACACACAAAGTTGTCCATGAATTGTCCATGCCTAAGTGGTACTTCTTCAATGAAATGCCCTATACCCCAGGCTCATACAACATGGAACAAGGTGTTAAAAAGGACACTAATGAATCTTTGAACTCTCATTAATGAATCTCCCTCCTGTAACAGAGGGCCAATAACACAAAAGGTCACAAATGGCCAAAAAATGGAGATTAGGAATCTGCAGAGTGCAGGTTCTTGGACAGGACTTCTATATTACATTTCACTCACCAAAGGCTCAGGGGTCACTGAAGAAGGAGGGGGAGGAAAGATTGTTTGAGCCAGTGAGGAGGTATGTGACTATATAAAAATAGGATCTTCCAAGCTCCTTGGACCTTGCTCATATGAACCTACAGCTATGGTTTCACTGTGCTCAACACCCATGAAAATAAGAGAAATGGGTAGCAGACTCCAATATTTGCTGAAGAAATATTGGAAACTGGTTACTGTTGGGTGAAGATGATATAATCCTGCTGAAGTGAAGGACTCAGAAAAGGTTGACTAGGCCTAGTGGATGAACCTACACTTTGGACCATTTCTGGATACTTACTTGACACAATAGGCCTTAACTTGGATGAAAGAATGTATGGATTCCAGCTGGGGGACTAAGGTGGGGCGCATCATTGGGGAAGTGGGTAAAAAGATAGCTAAGTTTAATTGATATATTCTGCATGAAATACACAATGATTCATTAAAATATGAAAAAAATATATCTATATCCACTGTGAGAAAAATGCTACTGATTAAATAAAGCTATCAATTTAATAATACTAGCTAAAGAAAAAACCTTTTCAATTGGGTGAGTTATGATTATGACTACCTTAAAATCTATGTACTTATGAGCTATGCACAGTAATTCAAATCTAAAATCCCTATATTCAGGAGGACTAAGAAAAGGCAGATGACTCTTTATCTGAGTTATAGAGTGAGACCTGTATCACAGTAGCAAAAACAAGCAATTTGTCTACTTTACTAATCTGAATTTAATACGTCACTGTATCTCCATGGTAAGCAGAGGAAATTTTTCTTTGTGGAAATGTAACTTATCTCTTGAAAGTGGAGTTTTTTAAAGCAGGATTGGTTGTATATTCTGTTTAGAATCTGTAAATATTCAGAATATTCACCATGTTGCTTAGATTCTAAAAACAACTAGCACTTTCTAGATGTTTCTAAGATAAATTAATTTCTATTATCCTTACTAATTAGCAGTACTCCTGGTTCTCAAAAGGAAAAATCCAATCTCTCAGAGTAGAAGGTTAACATAATGAAAATTTTAATCTGGATGTGGTTCCTGGGTGTTTTATTTTTTTTAACTTATTCTTTCTTAACACATCATGTGATTATGTCCCCAATTTGGCATATACTGTCAATGACTTCATGGCTCAGTAGACATGAACACAGTGATAAATGGCAATGAGATAGACCATAAAGGTACATCACTTTAATGTATTAAATAATTAATATTATCTATTCTTGGAGAACAAGACTAGAACTCCTAATATAACCTGATTCAGCTTGTGTGTTTAATCAGTGTAGAATATGTGTGAATCTGGTAGAAGGCTGGTAAACGATCTACCAATCACTTAACCACTTGATGAATTCACATGAAGTTGTCCTGTTGTAGTAAAATAACTGGAAAAATTGGCATAGACTTTGTCAACTGAGATACAACTAACAGTTTTGAAAATCATCTTTCATTTATAGCAAGGGGGAGTGAGCCCCCAAATCAGTATATTCTAAAATTTCAAACCTCCTCTATATTGTTTGACATTTATCTGTTACTTAATATTTATTTAATCTCTGCTTATAACATTATTTTCCCTGTTTTTAAAGGAAAGCATCACTGATAACTATATTGACATTATTATTCTCATAAAAGTAGGTAACAAAATATAGTTATGTGCTAATACAGTTCTAGGAAACATATATGCTTTGCAGAAAATAAGTCTGCAAACTTTCAATGTGGTGCCATTTTGGTAGATTTCAATAATAGTGTAGATTTCAATGATAGTGAACTTCCAAGGTATATCATCCCACTGCAAAAACAGGTTTCTTTTAAGAAATACACAAAGTATCAATGCAATAGAATACTGTAGATATGCTTTTTTTTGAGACAGGGAGCCTCAGCTGGCCTGAAATTCACTATGTAGACGAGGCTGGCCTAAATCTCACAAAGAAGCACTTCACTATGCCTTCTAAATACTGAGATTAAAAGCATGTTCCATCTCACCAGAATCTGATTTTTTAGAGGCAAAACACACCAGATTGATGATATTGTTTGCTACTGAAGTTTATTAATTGACACCAAAACTTATTAATTGTTTAGCTGGTTTAAAATAGATGGAGAGGATAAGGTTATAAAATTGTCACATAACAGTACACCCAAATAAAGCACCAAGCCAAATCTAAAAAGGCAGATTTATGTAAGTCACAGTAATGCTGTAGTCATGAGTCTAAAACAACACAAGAGAGGAGTGTGCTCTGTTGTACTCTCTAGCACTGCACAGAAATTGAAAAGTCAAGCAGTTTCTTACTCACACTGAAGTTGTATCACTATTGAAGATGAAAACAAAAGGATCTGGTATATTCATTGATCCTAAAATTCTGGAGTGAAGAACATGAAGAACATGTAGAAGGACTAAGCATAGAAAAATTTTGGACACTGATCAGAATGGGAAAATTACTCTTGAAGCATCCCCTTCTTTCCCTGACGCAGGGTTGAATGAACAGAATCTGACCCCAAATCCTCAGGTAAGTTAGATCCTGCACTATGAAGCACTGTTTGAGAGAAACCCTTCCTTTGCTGTCATGCCTTCAGAGACTGCAGAACAGTTTTTGACTCTGTGCCAACTCTGATGTGTTGAAGGCAGCTTTAGATGGTGACCTGTTAGCTCTCTCTGGCAGCGTCTAAAATTGCCAAAAATTAGAGCTTAAAGATTACACATAAATTTGAATTTTAAAGTTGTCAGTATAAATATTGGAATTCCAATATTATTTTAATTAGTGTTGTACACCTAGTTCTAATAAAAATCTATGTGGTCTTCTAAGTATAAAACTTGCATAGTGTTCTGATGTTTATTTACTTTGTATTTCAAAACTTTCATTTGTTTTATTCTTACTTGATTTGAGCTAAGCCATGTATAGAAAGTGTTCAAGCATCTCTAAGTTCAAACAAAAATAGCATCTATTCTATGACATAGCTTCTGAACTTTTTAGGTCCCAGAAGACCTTGTCACTGAGCTTCTAAACTAATATGGTGCCTTGTTCTTGAAAGTCAAAAATATTTAGACGTGGTTCAGGCAGAAGAAAAAAAATTACATTTGTTTCATGCAGTTTTTAAACTGCAATGTAACATGAAGTCATAACTCGTTTGAAATAATATATACAAAACAGGAATATAATAGTCAGTGAAATAAAAAACTGGGAAAAAGATTTCTTCTGTATTAGTTTTCATTTTAACTTATGCAGCATGAAAGTGTAAACGTTAACATTTCCATGCCATTACCACACAATATTTTGTTTTATTTTTTTCTCATTGAAGGAGCTTATCTACATATTCTCTGTTATCTCTACATATTATTAGTGAGTTATTGAAGGCTGGAAAGTCACACATAAGATTTTAAAGTTTTTTTTCGGGGAAAAACACAATTATTGTTAGTGCTCATTAATCAGAGTTGATCACACAGCTCTAAATCGATTACACTTAGAGAACAGGTAGAATGGAAGGGTGAAAGGGACAGTCCATGGAGGTAATTTTCACGTTCACATCTATTTATATTGTTCTACAATTGCTCTGATAACAATATAAATAAAAGAAAAAGAAGCAACATAGTGTTACAAAACAAATACATTGTTTTAAAGTTATAATATTGGAAATCTCAAATTATTAACACAGAGAAAAAGTGTTTGATAAATATCATTTTATGAAACTGTGTAGTTTGTTATACATTCTTACAAAATGAATGAAACACTTGGATTTTCATTTTTCTCCTGCCTAAAGTTTAAGTAAAATTGGCCATAATGCTGAAATGAGGCTGAAGTCAAAACTTTATACTATAGCCTAGTATGCATACATTATCCAAGTTATGAGTCAGGGGTACACTTGCAGGAGATAATGAAAGGAGATATTACAGTACATTTAGTGAGAAATGTTGGTTATTAGGAGTGTGAGCATAGGCTGATTCCTTAGATTTTCTGAGCTGTTATGGTTTTGCTATGACAACTCTTGTTACATCACAGTGTATCTAGTATAAAAGATGAATCTAAGAAATTAATGGCATGAGGTTTGTGACTTAATCTAGCACAACACACAATAGTTTATTATTAACTAACTTCAGAGTGAAAAATATTTAAGATTACACATTAAATTTCTTTAATAAAAATGAGAAAGCAAAACAAACAAAATCTACAGTACAAGGAAAATAATAGTTGAGGCTTATCATTACTCAAATAATAATATATATACTAAAAATTAGGTTGAAAGTGTGTATTACAAATATTACATTTATGCAATCTTAGTGTAGTTTTATTAAGATTATGTCATATTTTAAAACAAAATGCGTGGTTTAAAATTTGATATGTGGGGCTGAAGAGATTGCTCAGCAGTTAAGAACACTGTATTTCCTTTTAGAGTACTTTGGTTTGACTGTGGGCACACAAATTATGGCTACCAATTACCTGTAACTACAGTTACATGGGTTCCAACACCCTCTTCTTGGAGGCATTGCATGACACAGAAACACACAGACATGCACACAAAACACTCATATGAATAACATTTTAAAAATAAAAATTTTATTTAATATGCTTGTTTTTAATATATAAAAAGGAGCATCATACATATGTTTATAACTACTCAAAATCATTTAATGAAGCCATATACTTGCATTCTTATATGATAAAAGCACCCCTCAGTGGAATATTTTGGAATCTTTTATGCACCAGATCCACTGATAGTCATTTACAGCACTATCAAATGAACTTTGTCTCCAACTGTTTCCAATATATTTTAACTTGACTGTTTCTAATAACTAAGTTTTACTTTTATAAGCTTAAAAGTAATAAAACAATGATTTATTTGACTCATGCCACAGCCCAATTTAAAGGTAAGTCAGAGAAACAGAGGAACTTATTGATAAAATTGATGTTTATGGAAATTTTTATCTAGGTTTGTGAGACTTTCAGTATTTTGGCCCACTGACTTCCTAATCATGATGATAATGAAATAAAGACTGCACAAGCCATTTCCACCAGAAATAATCTGAACCTTAAACAATGTTTATCTTGCCCACAGGAATAAGGTCAATCATTAATGACATAGCTAATATAAAACAAGAATATCTGATGTATTATGCATTTATAGATTATTCTCTCTTATTTTAATGCTTCCTACTTCTGTGAATTTTTCATGTACAATGCAATAGCCTAGATAAATTATTCTTTAGGTAGTCATAAGATTTATTGATTTTGTTAAAAATGTATTGAAATATTGCTTTACTGGGTCAAACAGTCAAGTTAATTTACATACATAAATCATTTGCCCTAAACCTAAAATACTTGTGTCAGAAAATTATATTATTAAATGAAGAAAGAAAAACCAGGAACAGAGCTCTACGATCACCAAATGTCGTATGAAGTCAGCTACTTCTTAATAAGTAAATAGTAAATTTACAGTTGTCAAATTTAATACCTTTATGAATCAGCTAAACTTTATTTTATCTACAATCCAAAGTGTCTGAGAAAAAATAAGGAATAAATAAATGTTAACATATGATAAAAACTGTGTATTATGACATTGTTATTTCTGAAAAGAAAACAAATGACAGCTTGGTATTATTTGACTACAGATTTACAAAAGGCTAAATCTGTTTTTCTTTATTAGGACATGTAAATTATATGTGAATTGATTTGCAAAAGCAGATTTTAAATGTAACTTTGCAGAAAATATTTAAATATTTAATTAAGAAGACTACAAAAGCAACAGGGAAATTAATCATACTTATTCAATTATTTGAAAAGACTAATTAAATTTCCTTAGAAATATTCATAGGCTGTTAAGAAAACAAGCTTGACAAATTAAATTATATTTAAACTTTTGCTTTTCTTCTAGCACTGGTGATTCTGAATAATCACAAAGGGCTCTGTATTTATAAACAGATTACTGCTTCCCAAGGTGATTGAAGTAAGGAAGTAGGAAACAGAAAAGAATCATCGCTCCTTATGACAAACATTTGTTGAGACTGAAAGTTACACACTACAATATGAATGCATGGTAGAATTTAGGTATCTTTTGCAAAAAATTAACAACTTAACCCTCACGCTCATTGCACTTAACAAACAAGTTCTCAAACCGTGACTCTAATGCGATTTCCCTTAATGTAATGTACAATATGTTTGCCAGTTCAAGAGCCAAGAAATAAATGTAAGCACAATTTTATGTCCAATATCTGTGTCACATTTTTGCTGTAAATATTTTATAAATGAAAGTGAACTAAGATACATTCCATTCATAGGAACTCTTACAATCACATTGGCACTAGACAAATATTGACAAATCTGTTTCTGTATAGAACTTATCTGATCATGTATTGTGAATTCATCTAAGACCAGCAGATAAATATATTTTTCTCTTATTTTTTTCTCACCGTCATCAATTTATCAGTTTAAAACTCCACTGCATTCACAAAAAAATGAATCTTTTTCACTAGTCCTTAAGTAGAATGGTAGCTTTATGCTCTGTTTATGTGAAAAATATATTGAGGAAAATAAAATTATGCTTCCATTTCATGTAAAACAGAAAGAAAGGAAAGTTTACAAGCATGGCACATTCAAGAAGCATCAGTTAATTGGAAGTCTGCAGTTGGAAGAATGTTTGGGCCAGTTTTTCAAGGATGAAATAAGCTAAAAGAAAGAAAAATTCTGTGCTTTCATCACCAAAAATTAAGAAAGAAAGGTTCTATTTAAAACACTTATTTCATTTTGATTTAATTTCAGTGGCCATTTATATATAGAAATTCACCTGTTTCTTTTAGATTTTCACACATAGTAGAATATAAATTATCAAAGTATGTACTTATGATTCTTTGAAAATTTTCAGGGTCTGTCCTAATGTTTCCCTTTGCATCTCTGATGTTATTTATTTGGATCCCATTTCTCTTTCTTTTGGTCAACTTGGCCTAAAGATTAACCAATCTTGTTACTCTTTAGAAAGGGTATAAGGCAGGTTGGTTGACCACACTCCAGGAGAAGGGCTTATACCCAGAGTCATTTGAGGAGTATAAATTATACTAAATAGGCTTTAGAATTAAAAATAGAAATTATGAAACTAAAGGAGGCATGTAGAGATTAAGGGAGATCTCAGTGGAGTTAAAGAAGTGGCTTTCAATATGATGAAAATACATCCCATAACATTCTCAAAGAATCAATAAAGTTATTATTTAAAACACCAATAATGAAGGATGAAGAAAGGACTGAAATATAAAAATTTTATGCATCAAGATTAAAGGCCATTTAGAATAACTGTATTGCTTTTTATTATAAACAACCCAATGTGTTTCCATGATTTATTAAGGGATTTTGTATCCAATGATTGCTTGTATATCTCTGCTTAACTAAAAATAATATTTTCAGTGACCCACAATATGATGATATTTAAAGTGTGTTTTGGGGGAGGTGATTTGGTCATGAAGAACAAATGCTCAAAGATTTTACTAGTACTATTATGAAAGGAAACAAAAAAGAGACCCTTTATTTCTTCATCATCAAAGAACATAGAAAAAAGATGGATATCTATGAGCCAGGGTTGTGTTATGTCATATTATGGGGCAGAGCAATGTTTAAAAAGAGAACTTGACTCTTAGCATTAGTTTAACATCAAGAATTGACATAGACTGCCAAGAGCTTTTTCATTCAAATTTCAGAGCAATTCTCTCCAATAATGGGGACTGCTTTTACTTCTATTGAAGCAGTATACCCAGAGGAAATTAAAAGAACTGTCTTATCAGAGAAGAGTTTTGCTCATTCTGAGACCTACTGATTTAGAACACTTAAAATTGCAGAAATGTAATTAATTTCATTCCATCTATTGTTTGCCAAACAATTGGGATTAGCTCATTAATTCCACGGAAGAAAACCATTGCTTACAGAGTTTTGATTTGTAAAGCACACATCTAGAAATTTGTGTAATATCTTTGGTGGAGGGCAGGTAAGGATCATGAGGGAACATTATATGCGCACATCAGAAGATGAACACATGTCTCAGTGAACTTGTTTTCAATATAAATAAGCTGGTACGACAGGCATATGAAAGGGATTCCATACACCACCACTCCCAGCCAAACTGAGGATTCTAAATCTTTGAATTCCAGTCTATTGAATTACTTTATTTGATAAAGATTTCTATAATGCCTACTTACACATAATTGAACAATCCACAGAGATAAATTTCAATTAATCCACAAAAGCATTTTCCATGATATGCCCAGGGCATGCATATGTACAGTTCCCACATAATTTTATCAAAATAGTTATATCACCTAATTCAGAACTATATGCCTATAATAGCATAAATATGTGCTGTGCTTAGGTACTTTCTATTCTGGTTTGGTAAACATTGCACCAAATTTATTAAACTATTTTTCTTCCTTTATTTAAAAATTGCTCACCTTCTCAGCTTGAAACAAACACATTCCATATTTCAAAGGCATATCCATTTGCCCATGGTTCGTAACTTTGTGTGATTCTTAATGGTAAACTTTCATCCCATTTCATTTGCCAAGGCAATTACTTTTGTTATTGGGTTACCTATTCATTTGAGCTGTGCTGGTATTTACATAATTTCCCAGAGCCTGCTCAGGGAGATCAATTGCTTCCAAAGAACAATGTGACACTATTGTATTGTAGAAGACACAATAAATGAACTCCTGTTTCTGTGTATCCAGTTAAAGCATTCAGGCTCAAACACAAAACTTTGGTCTTTCACTTAAAATAAGATATTTCACTTCATTAATGTCTGTATCAACAGGTAGTTGTTTTGTTTTTTGCTATATTTTTTAGGCATTGGGTGATTCTCCACCAACAAGTGGAGATAGCTCCTTAAACATAATTTTTATACTAGTATTAGGACATAATTTCTGGCAACCAGGCCTGTTCTTCTGTGTGTTTCCCTTCTTGGACATTTGGAAACTATTGATTATGTAAGGACATTGTATTCCTGATTTATTGTTGGGTCTTCTAGAAATAAAATGCAACTTTACTATTCATCTATGATGAATATTATACACATATCTTTTAATCTCTCAAAGGGCTGAAAACAACCTCTTGAGAACCAAATAAGAAACACTTTTCCTTTTTAGATTCCATGGTATGCTTTTCCACTCTGATTTTAAAAATACTCCAGTTTTGAGTCTTTCATGAACTTTAAGTTACTGATGCACTCTCTAAATAATATTTCTCCTGTGTGATAAAATATAAATGTCATTCTTTTCCTTTTGTGGATAAATATAAAATGCTATGTAATTGGGGGCAGCAAAAAGTTCAGCAGGTAAAGGTGCTTGCCACCAAGTCTGATGACCTGTGTGTGATCCCTGAACCCATCTGTTGAAAAGAGAGAACTGACTCCCACAAGTTGTCCTCTGACCTCCGTATGTGCTTCTTGAAATACACAAAAATAATTCTGTTACCAAAGGTTTTTAAATACAGAGGTAATTGTTAGAAAGAATAAAAAATTTCAGAAATCAATACAAATGAATCAAGTTCAGTTGTTCCTATACAACTGAATTAAATGTGAAACAGCTTTTATTATTTAATCAGCAAAAATATCTAGAAATAGAAGGTTGTGATTATGAATAATTTCTACCTCACAAAAAGAAGGTAGAGTTTTCTGGGTGACTGAAGCAGGGCCAGATTAGATTTTCAAAGAGACAGATACTAAGGAGCACCAGATTTTCAAAGGGACATTTTAATATTTTTCATTTAGACTAAGTGCAGATTCGTCCTTTTATTCTATTACTTTACTGATGCTCTTGATGAAGCAAAATCTTTATTTCATTGTAAAATTAAGAGGTTAATGTCAAGTATATTGATTTTATGCTCAAAATGCATCTATACACTCTTTCTGGAAAATACAAATAGCTAAATTATGGGACTTACCTATGACACTGAATGAAAAATTCAGAGTCAATTGTATAAAGTCATAAAGAACAGTTGTTCAACATCTCAAAATTGATTTAGAAATCAATGCAAAGCACATTCACATTTGTTCCATTTCCACTTACTTTACCTTGAGAAACTTTAGTCGTAGTAAATCCAATACACCTGAATTATAACAAAATAATCAAAGAGCCACCCAAAGTACATTAACTCAAACAAAAACAAAAGTGTACATTAAAAAAAATCAGATTTCAGATAAAAGAAACCTAAAGAAAGGTAGGGAATGTCTAGAATTCAGATTTCTTATTTGAATTACAATAAATGTATTTGCTTTATGGTAACATTGCATCTAATGACCAGGGGAGTATAAGACATCTGCCTTAAAAAAAATCTGTTTATCAAGAAGAGCAATTAAACAGTTACAGCTTCAATCACAAGAATAAGTGCTTCTGTCAGCACTCCACAATACCCTCTGCAGTCAAGGAAGAAAAACAAGAAACATTTCTAAAAACAAATGATTCATTTCATTTTTCCCTGACCTTATAATTTTGATTAATTTATGAAGTTGTGAGAGAAAATGAAATATTTATTAAAATGGGTAAACATAATTTGATTTCATTTAATTTTGAACTAATAACCATGTTAGAGGAGTTACAGGATATAAGAGTTTGTCACAGCACATGTACTTATCATTATAATTATAGACTACAGAATGGTGGAATTAAATTAATACTTATATTATCACACTAACATGAATAAAATAAATACTAATACCATAACAATTAATTATGCATATTCATAGTATGATAATGAATAAATATTATTTGAGATATGCATGAAAATTAATATGTAAATATATATGACTTTCTTCCTTTAAAATAAAAAATATGATGAAGGTGATAGTATTTACTCATAATTCATGTCACTGTAGGTTACTGTATACTCACTTTGTATGAGGTTTTTGTTAAGCATTTATATCATATATTGATCTTTACCTCCCATAATTATATACACAGATATGTGTGTATATACATATATAAGTGTGTGGGTGTGAATTAATTCAAAGAAAAAATATGATCTGAAGATCATATATCTAAAAAGTATATAATTGTAAAACAAGTGAAAGAATTATGTCCTCAACTCAAAATAGTATCTTCTTTAGAATTATGGGCTTCTCACTCCATAACCATGTCATTTTTATGACACATTTCAGGTGGATGGCAGTGATTTATACCCCATATAATTACAGATGATCAATTAACATGTTCATTGAACTATTTGGTTTTCTAGCCAGGAGGTTTTGTATTACTGTTTCAATTTCCTTAAATGTTATAGGTCTGTTTAAGCTGTTGATCTCTTCTTGTTTTTGTTTTGTTGATTCCCATGATTTTAGATATACATCCACTTCTTTAAGCTTTTCAAATTTAATAGCACAGAAGCACCGATCCTTTTAGTGTTCTGGACATTTTTGTTATCTGTTGTGGTATTTCCCCTTTCATCTCTGATTTTGTTGAATAGGAGTTGCTTTTTCTTCCTTTTGGTTATCTATGCTATGTGTCTATCTATCTTGATTATCCTTTCAAAAAGCCTGCTCTTGAATTAATTCATTCTTTGTATTGTTTTCTCATATTTTTATGGACATGTCTTTCATTAATTTGTGGATATTTTATTCTGTAATCGGTTGAAGATCTGTTCAGTACTATTTCTGGAGATTCTTCTTCTTCTTCTATAGCTATGATGCATATATTGGTCTTTTCTTGTTATCCCAGATGTCCTGGGACATAGTCCATTCTGTTTTTTTTTTTTCACTCATTCTATTGGTGAGGTTTTTGCTGTCATTTCAAATTGACTTATTCAGTTTTTCATCTTTCTTCATTTCATCCTGAGTTTTCTTCAATAATTCTAACTCTTTTGTGAATTCAGACTTTATTCCTATCTTCCTTTAGTTCATTGATTTCTTTGTGAGTTCTTTAAATTCATTGAATTATTTGATCATGTTTATGATAACTCATTTAAAGGCTGTGTCTTGGGTTATCTCTATGGAATTCTTGCTGTAGAACTCTTCCACAGTCCTGGTGATGTTTGGTGGGGACACTTCATTTGGGTTTTTCATATTATTATTTTTCATTGTGTTCTTGGCATGTGGATTTCTTTAGTTGTTTGTAACTGTGATGTGAGGTTTAAGCCTTCCTTTGTTGAGTTGATGTCTGATTCTGTTGGAATATTTGATGTGATTCTTATTGGGTCTAAAAAGCTGGTTGGTCAAGGTTTCAGGTTCTCTCTTTAGATTTTAAATTGGTGGTACCAAATGGCTCTAGACTAGCTGCTCAGGAGTTCCCTCAGAATCAGAAGTTAGGTGAATTCAGATCTTTTTATACTCCTTCTTAATGCCTGGGCCCCTCTAGCCAGCAGGCACAGCACAATATGGGAAGATTGCCAGGAAGAATCTGAATTCAGGCTTTCTCATGGATTTGTCAAATATCTACATCCCTTTTAAAGGGCACAGAAACCTCACAATGCAGTATGGGAAGGGCTGCAGAGGGTATCAGTGTAGGGAGATGGCCATGTTGTGATTCGGAGAGCTCATAGCCACACAGAGGTAAGACGGTAGTCCAGAGATCTGTGCTACTAAAAGTGTGCCTGTACCAAGGCAATGAGAACAGGATGTGGGTTGGGAAGTGTGGTGTTGTTGTGCAGTTAGGGAAGTGAAGATCAGGTAGCAAGATCAGATTTACCATGGAAGGAAGGCTGGTCCCAGGAATCCAAGGCAAGTTGGGGTAGGGGGAGCCTATGAAGGCTCTAACATATTAGACTGAAAAATTGAGCAGGTTTGAATAAGGAGGATCAGGATGGAGTGGGTAGATCTTGACTAAGAGGTTAGTTCAGAGATCTGGGGTGCCAAGAGCAAGAGAGGGCCTGTGCTCAAGGCTAGAAAGATAACAGGATGTGAGGTGGAGAAGCATGGTGTTGCCCAGCTGGCAGATGCGGGGGAATTCAAGGCAGTTAGGCGATAGGGGACAGCCAGGATAAATGACTGGTCTAGGGTGGGCGGAGGGGAGTTGAGGGTACAGAACAGCCTGTGAAGGCTCTAACAAACTACACTGAAATACTGTGGTGGTCTGAATAAGGAGGATCAGGATGCAGTGGCTAATCTGGACTCAGAGTGTAGTCCAAAGATCTGGGGTGGGATGAGCAAGAGAGGGCCTACACCCAAGGTTACAAAGAACAGGATTTGGGGCAGCCAAACCCATTATTTTATTCAAAACAATTTTTCCAGCAACAATTGGGAATCTATACAAGATTAGATGCCCCCCTTAAATTATCAAATAATCTTATCTACTCATCATAGTCCTTAAATATATCATTCACTATATATGTGTGTGTATGTGTGTATATATATATACATATATATATATATAATATACTGATTTGTATACTTTGATTTGCTAATTCACATATTCTAACATTCATTTAATATCTTGGTGGAGGGAAAATTGAGGTACCTAAAGATCAAGGTCAGGTGCCCATGTCATAAGTGCATATGACTTGGTGAGCTATTGTACATTACAACAACTTTGGTTGCAAGCTTAAGTAAATTTCTTTAGTTCTAATTTTGTACATATTGTAAAAGTCATTCCTACACATATCCCCATCAGTATAACATGGGAAATTTCTTTCCATTGTTCAATTAAAGTTGAATTATTTTCTAGTCATTACACAAACTTTGAAATCTCTGTTGGAGCTTTACTACATAATGTGTCAACTATAATCAGATACAATGACTGTGAAGGAAAGTTTCCAGACTTACTGCACCTTAGAACTGAACATTCTACAAAGTCTGTTCAGCAGATTAGAAATTCAGTGATTGTGGAAAGTTGATAATGTTGTAGGTCTGCAGCCTAACTACTACTTTTCATGTGTCATTTTTAGCCCCCTAAATAGTCACTCTTCCCCCACGGTTGTTTCTGACTTAACATTCTGAACTTACATATAAAATCTTTTTGCAATGTACGAACCTTGTAGACCACCAGCTTCCACAAACCAGAAGGCTAAGAGCCATCAGATAGCATCTGAGGTTAATACCTGAGGTTTCTCTTTTGCCGTTTCACCCTACTTAATGATTCCACTGGTGTATTTGAAAAGTGACTCTTTATGACTCTTCTTTGTTCTGTTACTATAGAAACTTTATGAAGCTGCTACTTCATTGGAACATGGAATTTGGCATAACTGAGTCTGTGATTTTTGACCTTTCTCACTCCCATTTGTCTCCAGAATAAACTATGTCTTATCCACTTTGAGATGAGAATTATATGTTTGCATTGACATGACAATACTGCATTTAGCAGGAAATATCCAGAGGTTCATAAGGAAATTAAAGCACATATTTTTCTAAATATTCGCTTTAAAAATTAAGCATTAAACTAGAACTGATATATCCTGTGAAAATGAATGGAGTGATTTTAATTTAAAGAGATTTATTTGAATTATAGGTAAATATATCATAAAATTAAAGTTAGCTTTTATGATATTTTCTTGAGTTTTTAGAAAACTTTTTCAGGAGTGTTTTTTTTCTATTATAAATAAATAATCCATGGACTAATCTTGTAACCATAAAAAGAGCTTTTGCCTTGTCTTATACAGACGAAGCTTGGGTATGATCATTAGAATGGAGAAAGAAAATAAACGTAGACTTTTAAAGCTGCTAATTGAGTTAGGCTGCTCCTATTACATCCTGTTCTAACAAAATGATTTGTCCTTGAATGACTACTTAATTGACCTCAAAGACGTAATTATCATTGTTGTACACAGGCAAAAATTGAACAGAAACGTGGGAAATGCATAAATAATAGTGAAACAGATGCAAAAATGGGACTGGCTATTTTTCCACTCAGCATAAAAATTTCCTCCTTTTGAAACAAACTGGAAAATTATCTTATCTGATTAAAACCTGCGGGTCTAGACCCTAACCTACTCTGTAAAGAAAAAGGAATAGCTATGTCATGTGGCAATTCTATTATTAATTTACTGAAGGAATTCTATTCAGCTTTCTGCAGTGTAATTAACATTCTCACTATCAGTGTAAAAGATTTATATTTACTGGGATTTGGTGTTATTTGTTGTCATATACATTTATATAATATTTTTATTAAACCTCTGATAATTTCATATTCACCCACACCTACCTAACTCCTAAATCTATTTGCTACATTCCCCTCCTTCCAAATCTCTTAGAATTGATGATAACTTCTTACTGATGAAAATACCACAGAGTGGGATCACAGGACAATCAGAAATCAAGCTAATTCTGACCAAGAAGCTTCTTCTCTGCTGACTAGACTTCATATTACTGGAAGGTACAATGTAGGCTTCTTGGGAAAAGAAGGCATCAATATCTTACCCAGCTGTGAACCCTATGAGCTACAGTAATGACAGGTGTCTAGATATACACATGCATACAACAGTGGCAAAATATTGAAGTATAGTAAAGCACTTTCCAATTCATTCTAAAGCATGCTCCACAGGAAAAAAATGCATGCCTGATAATATAATCTGAACAGGAAACATTATTGTGGAGTTCATATTTCCCAGGGGTAAACTGACTATTATTATTCTGTTAAATGTACATCATATTAAACTGCCCTCTAAATTTGTACCTCTGTTATCACAGGGTAGTGGAGCTCCCAGATCTCACTGCTCAAAGGAGTTTTCCTAAACAAAGGTAGCTGTTTAATTAAGAAACTCACAACTAATTAAAGTGAAGAGAATAAATGTCAGTGGAGTGCAGAACATAAATGAGACATTCAGATGACCATCCATCCAAATGAAAAGTTTTTAAGAACCAGAGGTCAGAGAGTATCTAGGCAATATATTACCTTCTGGGCATGCAAGGAACAGTACACTCATGACTTTGGAAGAGTGAAGTGTCAGTTTTCTAAGGGTGTGACTTCTGTTAGGTCAAAAACACACCTATAGATGGCCCCACACCCATTATTTTATGGGCAAGAGAAATTAGACTGAATTGGTTATGAAAATCAAAAGAGAAGTTCTTTGATTTATTATCGATACCCTTTTGGAGCTCTATGATTTGAATTGTCAATGGTGTGCTAACTTATATCCTCTTGATGACTGAGGATATTGAATATAATTTTTTATATTTTCCATGGCCTCTTTTATACTTAATCTTTGAGTATTGCCTTTTCATTTCATTATTTCATTTACTAATTGGATTTTTACTAACAATATTTGCTGTTCTTTAAACATTTCAAATATTGGTCCTCTGTCAGATTTATTAAGCCATATTTTTCTCATTCCATAAGCTATCTCTTCACAATTTTTATGCCTTTACCATGCAGAAGTTTTTCATACCATACCACATGACACACATTTATGTGTATAAAACAACAGGATTTTAAAGCAACCTACCTAAGACCTAACTGTACATCTATGTCTATTATGGCATTATTTCCAACAGTCAATTAATATAATCAGTCTAGATGACCACCAACAGAAAATAAGTAGAGAAAATAGGATATATAGCTATCACCTATCACATTTCTCTCTGTATAAATATTAATATATATATACTTATTTTATCTATATTATGTTCCACATGTATTTTAATATGTTTAGTTGTAGTCTATATGATTTTTGTAATATGTAATATTTGCTAAATGATATATTTAAATTTAGTCTTTATAAATATCCAGATTGTTGGATAACATAATTGGACTTGAATCCCACTCAATAGGTGGAAATCTATGTGAAGTATTGTAAACATAGCCAAATACACATGATTGAAGAGATCTTATTCTTAGAGAAACCCCCAAAACTGTCGTATCCCTAAACTAATATAATTTCTTACTTTGTGCAAATACGAACCCTTATATTTACAGACAGGTATCCCAGTTACCATTCATCAAAGAAGCTTCTTTTACATCAGATGGAAAATATCACAGAGTACAACAACTGGTAACACACAGCCAGTGTCTGTGAATTTTCCAAGCCAAAGTGGCACATCTACTATTCAACTTCTATACCTAGGGCTCACAGAACATAGAACAAGGGGTAAAGAGAACACAAATTAATCTCTCAGTTCTCATCAGTGGAGCTCCCTCATGCAAGACAGGGGCAGAAACACAAAAGGTCACAAATGACCAAAGTGTAGAGAAAAACATCTTCAGAGTGTGAACCCTTGAACAGGATTCTTATATTAAACTTCACTCACCCAGGTCTCAGTGACTATTGTAGAAGAGGAGGCAGAAAGATTGTAAGAGTCAGGGAGGAGGTGCATGACCATATGGAAAAAGAGTTCTACAGGCTCCTGAAACCTTGCTCGTATGAACCTACAGCAATGATGTCAGCATGCACAAGACCCATGCAAACCGAAGCAGACAAAAAAACAAACAAACAAAACAAAACAAAACAACCCCCCCCCAAAAAACAGTACAGAACTGTGGAAATGAACAACAGATTCTAATTTTAGTCAAAAAATTATTGGCAGATGATTACTCCTGGAGGAGTAAGAGCTAATGTTCTTAATTGGTTCTTCTCTGGAGGGGATGAATAGGCCCTACCGAATGAGCTTGTACAGAGGGACGTTTGGGGACACTAGTGAAATGATGTTCTTGAGCAAAATGTATAAATTCCAGTGGTGTGAGGACTTTAGGAGCATGCCAGTGGGCAAGGGGATATAGAGGTTTTGTGCAATATGTACAACATTTTAATTTAAAAAGAAAAGCATCTTCATTTTTGAGACTTTCTTACATTTATGAGTGAAATATGTCATATTACACCCTATTTTGAACCCACAACTCCTCCTATCTAGTTCCCAAAACCAAATACACCTCCCAACTTCTTGTTTTGTTTTTGATAACCCACTAAGTCCAGCTAGTGTTACTGGTAGATGCATGTGTGGGGTCAATTACTGGAAGATAGGAAATGTACCAGTGGCCACATTCTCAAGAAAAGCATAATTCTCCCATCCACAGTAACTATCTGAAACTAATAAATCCTTAGTGAAGGACAAGAGTCTATGTGTATTTGTCCCTGTTATGTTAAAATGTTTTCAGGTAATCACAGATGTTCTTGTGCAGGTAACCACAGATGCTAAATGTTCTTAATTGTGATGGATTTGCCATATCCAGGAAACAGCAATTCACAGCTCTCCTTAAGGTCCTTTAGTCTTGTATTCTTTCTGCCCTCTTCCTCTGTGATGTCCCTGTGCCATAATGGTGTGAGGTTAATATAGATGTCCCATTCAGGATGGAACACTGAGTCTGTTATTGTCAGAATTTGACAATCTATGCCTATCTCTATAAAAGCTTCTCTGACTAAGAATGAAAGCAACCCAATCTATGGGTACAAACGTAATTTTTATAAAGTTTTCTTTAAGTAGATAAGAGCTTTTTTTTTTTAATTACAGAACCAAATATCAATAACCATGGCCCAGAAACAGATTCATTTTACCCAAAATTTCATGTTCCAGTGTGGAAAGCAGTTTCATGAAATTGTTATAGTAGCAAAAGAAAACAAAGAAGTCATCAATCAACATACATTGGTAGGTACATTCAGTAGGCAAGACATAGCAAAGTATGAGTTGGCGAGTTCAAGGGGAAGAAGGGATTCTACTATAAGTCTACAATGCTGTCTTATGACATTCCTAGCGTTGTGATTGGTTGGTATGTTTCCTTTGTTAATACTTTTTTTTTTTTGTCACAAAAATGTTGTCAGAAAAATAGGTAGGCAAGGAAAGGCTATTTACAGCTAAATATGGCCCAAGCATTCTGTAACATTCCACACTCACCATAGTTACTGAAGTACTATTCAGTTCATCAACCTCGCAGGAAGTTCAAGACAAATAATTTTTCTGGGAACTTTTGTTCATATTATCTTTTCTATGCTGAAGTTTTCTAGGAGTAGAAAACACCTCCAATATTTTCCTTTCACAAGTTTCAGCCTTAGCTGGGTGTGGTCTTGCCCTGAGGATACTCTTTCCATTGCTTAAGTAAAAACAAAACAAACCTGGCTTAAAAGACTTAATATCAGTTTCACTGAATGCCTCTCCTTCAGCTTATGCCTTGATTCCAACATTAGTCTTCCTGTTGCTAGTTTTCATTTCAAACCATTCATTCTGCATTTCTTTCTGCCGCACTTTCACTTTTACATTGTAAATCTCCATAATTTTCACCTGTTGGGCCTTAAGAAATCCTAATTGACCGGCTGGCACTTTGTGGCCTGGGCAAGATGGCGGTAAGAGGAGCTAAAGCAAAGACTAGCCAGAGGAGTTAGGCACATACCACACATATCACGGTAAGTAGGTGAACTAGGGACTTAAGTGCCATTGGAGGAAAATTACCTCCTACCTCATGAACAGCGCGTGGACAGTAGTAGCCTCTATATAAAGTAAAAAGCATGATCAGAGTGACCAATAAAGTGATTGGTAGAAACTTCCCTCTGTATGCTAATACCTGTAACTCTAAACCTTTATAATGTGTCTGATAAGTTCAGTAAACGGCTTCCTGCGGTACCATTGAAGAAGTTACATTAATAAAGCTGTATCATCATAAGAGCTGGCTAGATGCACGCTTCTTTGGTTAGATGGGGGCCCCAGTCATGTCTGATTGTCTTCTGGAGTGGGCCAGGAGGCTGAGAATGGGCAGTCTGTCACACCCAACATCCCTTTGCTTCCCCATAAAGGCCCTCTCCTACCGCGGGGAGGGGGCTGGAGCAATCCAAAAGAAGTGGGACATGAGACTTGTGCCTGATCCCCCTCGCCGTTCTCTCCTGCTGGCCAGGAGACAGAGGACTTGGTGAAGGGGGTGCACCTTCTGGGTGCCTGTCGCTCCGCCACGAGAGAGAATGACATTCACCATTAATAATCATGCCACAGATTCAATGTTACACTGTCTGGAAATTTCCTCAACCAAAGTAATTAATCTATTACTTTTCAACTTAGCATCAGGTAAGCTCTTAGACTCCGTATAGATTGCAGCCAGATGCTTTGCCAAAATAACCCAGTTGCTCTTTAATTCATTATTTCACTCTGAAACTACTTGCTATCAGCACTACTTTCTTCCACACCCCTACAGGAATAGCATGCTAAGCTCTGTTTACAGCATTCAAGTGATTTTCTAATTCAGTCTTCCAAAGTCTTCCACATTCGTCTAAAAACCCACATGAACAGGTTCTTCAGAGTCAACAGTCCCCTCCCTGGTACCAGCTTCTGTATTAGTTACTTTTCTGTTGCTGTGATAAAACACTTGATCAAGGGAACTTATAGCAGCAAGACTTTACTTGAGCTTATGGGTGCAGAATGTTTAGAGTCCTTCATGTTTGTGAAGCAAAGTAGTTGGAGCAGATATCCGAACACTCACATCTTCAAGCAGGTAATGGAAACCTAGAAAGATTTATTAATTACTTTTGTGATAAAATAACAAGAAGTAATAAAAATTTTATGGCTTGTGTTTCCAGAGGAGATCTATTTGGCTGGGGAGGCATGGCAGGAAGTAGCAGTCATGGTGGCAGCAGCAGGCTTGACAGTATGTCATCAGTCACAAACATGAAGCAGAGGGAGCAAACTGGAAGTGGAACAATGCTATTACTCCCCAAACTTGTCCCCATTGACATATTTCCTCTAGCAATGCTGTATCTCCTAGTCCTCCCCCCAAAAAAACTACCCACAGAGAACCAAGTATTACCTAAGCGTATGGGAGACATTTCTCATCCAGTCTACTAGAGATGACATGATCATTGAGCAAACCACCAATATCCAGTTCTACACCAGAGCCTATGCTGTCTCCAAACACAGGATTTTGACCATGACTGTAGAATCTTGTATGAAATACTTCCTTGGAGTAAGCCTCAAGTCTATTCAGAAGGCAACTAATTTCTCCACAACCGTTGTGCCAATGATGTTGTACAGGTAGTACAGTTATACAGGTAGGCACATCTTGTCTTTCAGGTTAGTTTTTCAAAATCAAGCATCCAGTATTGTATACGATCTTTGATGCTTTTTTCTCCTCCAGCAGACTGCATAATATCTTCTGGCAACAAAGGTAGTGAGCATGGACAGATTTTCCCTGTAGGTTGGCGATTGATTCTTCTATGTCCTATAGCTAAAGTGTGTGGTATCTTTATCAATGAGCCTTACTATGCAGGTTTGATGGGTAGCCAAGGGCAAAAGCAATAGCTTACGTAGAGAGGCCTCTGTAGCCTCCCTACATAACAAATCAAAGGGTTGTATCCCAAGCCTTGTAGTATGGTTTTCACTTCTAACAATGTCTTCTGGGAGTGACTCTGTCAATTCATGGACAGTAATTTATTTTGTAGTTGTTGGTGGTGGTCGTTCTTTTTTTTTTTTACTGTTGTGTTTATTATTTGTTTGTCTTTTGTTTTTCTTACTTTGTTTAATTTTGTTTTGTTTTGAGACTGTGTGCCTCTAGTCTCTCTGTAGCCCCTGCTGGCCTGGAACTTGCTATGTAGACCACACTGGCCCGGATCTCAGAGATTCTCCTGTCTCTGCCTCTAGAGGGGTGTAATTAAAAGTATGTATCATAACACTCAGCCTTTAAGTTGTATTTTGAATGGTGAGAGAAGAGGGTGTAGTGAGCAGGTTAACTAAACCTAAGGATCTATGATAAAATCATATGACTAGTGAGTAAGTCAATTTCATTTTTACTTTTTTAAACCAGTAATACATAATTGATGAACATTTTGAATAATCTTGTGTCCAAATATGAACAACACTTGAAATATGGCCCATTTTATTTGAAATCTTAAAGTTTAGCATTGAAGTACATGTATATAATTTCTTAAAATTTCACATATTCAGATAAAATGCTAATTAGCGAACATTCTTTCAGTGAATAAACCACAGCATTGAAGCAATGGGTACACGGATATTTTTCTCTTTACATGCCATATAATAGATTTTCTGTGATTATATTTCAGAAAATCTAATTCACATAAAAATACATTGTCAGCTGTCATTGGTTGACATAA
This sequence comes from Eospalax fontanierii, assembly GCA_035773235.1. Classification (NCBI taxonomy): domain Eukaryota; kingdom Metazoa; phylum Chordata; class Mammalia; order Rodentia; family Spalacidae; genus Eospalax; species Eospalax fontanierii. The sequence continues at coordinate 21,538,619 of CM069534.1, forward strand.
GCTTCTCTAGAAAATGACTTTAATAAAATTACAAATGAAAATTGAATTAAATCAATTCTGATTTATGCCTGCCTGAGGCTTTTCAGTCAGAATATTTCATGAAATTAATGAAACTAATTTTTTGTATGTAGATGATTGGCACAGAGAAATAAGAAAAACAAATTTCAAAGAAACATGTTAGGAGCTTATTTAGAACCATCAAATGAAATAGATATATATGCATATATATGTATAATTATCTTTAAATATATAAAATTAATATATATTCACATGAAGAATTCATAATTCTATCCTGTCATCAGAGAAATCAAGACACCTGTTTTTATTTTAATGCAAATTTTACAAATGACATTTTATTTTAAAATTCCATTTAGTTTATGGAAGAGAGTCAAAGTCAGGGAACTATGTTTTTCTTTAATTTTTTATTTGGTTGCCCAGTTTCTAAAATTGGTAGAATTCTGATGATATCATTTAAAGCTATCTATTTCTAACTATGTAAATCAAAAGAGGCAATAGATTCTTTACCTTTTGAGTACATCAAGAACTGATTAATTATTTTTTTATTAATTTAAATTTGAAATCAAATGCTTAAACTTGCATTACTTACATATTCAAAAATTATGTGTAATTTCTTACAAAAGGAGTTACTCAATGGATTGCCAGGTGAATGCCTGACTCTGTGAATTCTAACTTCTAAATATATTGCTATTTTCAAGACTTTACTATGTGAAAAATGTTCTCTTTAGGGTTATTTTTCTTTTTAGCTCTGCGAAACAAAATTGCTCATATTTTAACAAATTACCTGAAGATTAAGGCTATCACTTGAAACTTTATAGTGTCTTTTGACCACAAAAAGATAAACTCATGGCCACACAACCACCCAAGGATTCAAATTTCAGGACTGTTGGTTCTCAGTGCAGTGTTTTTTTCAAACTTTCTCCTTATAATGAATGGTGAGTTCATGAAGATAGAGACATGACTCAGCAGTTAAGAGTATTGCTCTTCTGGAGTTCAGTTCCCAGTGAACACCACAGGTGGCTCAGAACACCTGTAATGTCAGATCCTGGGGGATCCAACACCTCTGGTTATTGCAAGTACCTACACTCAAGTGAAAATACACACACATTCATGCATGTACAGATAATTAATAGAAAAAATAAATTGAATTTTTTAATGGGAAGTTCAATAATCCATCCATCACCCTTCTCTCTCCATGAATGTTACTCATGCATTCCTATCCTGGCAGGGTATATTGGCTCCTTTTATAAGAAAAATTTTTAATGCTCTAAACCTTTTTTTTCTCTTGGTTCTGGAGTCAGAAAACAGGGTACGCCTTTGTCTATGTAAATTTTCTGGCACTCAGAAACAAAATCAAATAACTAAGCTATCTTTTAAAGGGATATTCATTGTTTTAAAATTATATAACATCAAATTTATTGTGCTTATAGAAATAAAATTTAGGTGAATTTGTCCATACAATATTACTAATATACTATGAACATTTTATTCTACACTTAAAATCACTTTATGCTTCTGATCTGTATGTGCTCTTATATATGTGTTTATAGTCAATAACGTACAAATTTCCAGCTATTTTTAGAAGTGTGAGGTCCTGAGTCTATACCTGGAGCATGTAAAAGGCCAGATGAAGTGGCATGTATTTGTAATCCAAACACTCCTACGGAAGATGGAAGGCAGAGACAGGAGAATTGCTCCCAAAACTCAGGGGCCAGCAAGCTTGGAGGATACAACACAGACAAAGCCGAAAGAGATATTCTCCCTCAAAGAAAATAAATCAAGCTAGAAAGATAGAAATGACTCTTGAAAGTTGTCCTTTGACTTCAACACACATGTACATGTGAGCTTCTATTTACATAGACACATACAAATAATAATAATTATTAACTATTGTTATAAAGTACGTTTTATGTAGCATATAAATCAGAGTAGAACAAAGAAGTGAGTCTTATGGCAATGGGTCTAATCATGATAAATGTCATCAGGAAAACTAAAATCATGTCATAAAGAATCTAGAGTTAAACTTTTATATTACAATCTTGCCGGTGTTTGAACACTGTCCCCAGAAAAACTACATTGACTCAATTTGCACTTTTAGGTGGGATCTAGATCTTTTGGGGCACTGGAATGGAGTTCTCAGTAATAGATAAAGGCTTCTGTCAGGAGCAAATGTGTCCCTCGTTTATCAGACAGTGTGTTTTTCCTCAGCATGTTTTGTTTTATTTTTTAAGCAAGCATATCCCTTTCTTTTCTCCCACACAGGTCTGCTGTCTTTTCAGCTGTTCTGCATGCCTGGTGAAGAATCAAGCCCTCTCAATGTGTCAAAGGTATGGCAACATTACACTACTAGAATTCCAGAAATAGATGCTAATAATAGTCTTTATTTGAAAATGATCCAGTCTCGTGTCTTGTTACAATAGAAAACAGGTTAAGATTAATACCCCTAAAGCAAGAATCTCAGAATAGAAGTTTGAATAATATAGATTAAAGATGAGGGACCCTGAAAGAGAGGAAACAAGAGAGAACTGAAGTTCTTGAACATTTAAATGTACTTTTGACTTGTTCTTAATGGGAATTCACAGAATTTTGACAAAGGAAAGGAATTATTCAGAGAGTTCAAGGATATAAAAATAAATGTATCATGCCCAGTCTTTCTTGATACTATGTTTGTTGTCTAAGCATTTATTTTTAATTGTTTTAAGCATTATCCATTCAGTCTTTATTCCACTATTTATAGTTCTGACAAGTGGTAGAAAGACTGGCCTTTTTAATATTAGTGATACCTACATAGAAAAAGCATGTCATTTAGTCATAAGGAGACAGCCATTAAAAATATTTCTACAAAAGAAGTATTATTATATAGACTCAATGTTTATTAAAAATTGTAGAAAGCATGCTGACAAACTAATAGTATAAATAAATGTGAACTCCAATGAGTTAGAAAATATTACTTAGAAGGTTATCTCCACCTAGTAGCAGTCATTAACACTATGTAGAAAACACACATGAAGCTTAAGGCTGGAGATATGACTCTGAAGCTAATAAAACTTGTTGCTTTTCAAGAGGACCCAAACTTAAGTCCAAGCACCCACATGAGGCAGCTCACAACTGAATGTACTCCAGTTCCAGGAAATCTGATTCTGTCTTCTGACCTCTGGAGACAACTGCACACATGTGTGATGCAAACATACAGAAAAATAGTTAAAATAATAAAAATAAAACTTAAAATAACAGTAAATTACTTCTAAAGTATAAGGATGAGTTTTAAGAAACAGCTTCCTGAAATGAGGATGGATTTCAAGAATGTATGTGCAGAGTAGATCAGGCAGCTGAATAAAAGTTTTCACTGAATGACCTAGGTTTGTGTTAGGAAAAAGTGAAGATGGGTTATAGTGAAGTAAAAACTTTAAATATGTAAAATATATGCTTTTCTTAATTTTCTGATGAATTACACCAGATGTAAAGATAAGAGATTAAAGAATGTAGTAGCATTTTAGTTATACTGTTTGAATATGTAAAAGAATTGCACAAACTTTTTACTGGTTAAAAAACCAAGTGTTCTTGAATATTATTAGTACATTATAAATGTCATTACCTGGGTGGTGAATTTTAATACAGGAGTCCTATCCAAGGACCAGAAGTCTGTGGACTCTTAATCTCTATGCTTTGGTCATTTTTGACTGTTTGTGTTTCTGGCCCTCTGTTGCGTGAGGGAGCTTCATTAATGAGAACTGAGATATTCACTACTGTCCTCTGTACTTCTTGTTCTTTGTTCCGTGGGTCTTAGGTGCAGAGGTTGCATTCTAGATGTGCTACTTAGGCCTGAGAAGACACTATCTGTGTGTGAGCAGTTGTGGTACTTGTAATATTCTCTCTCTCTGGTGCATAAGAAGCTTCCTTGATGTGCGATGAGTGGGATATTTTCCTGTAAATATAAGGATACATATTTTGCACATAGTAAAAATTTACATTATTCTTAGGATGTCCAAGGGCCATTGTTGAAGAGGGGGCAGAAAGAGTGTAAGAGCCAAGGAGGAGGTGCATGACTATATGGAAATACGGTCTTTCAAGCTCCTGAACTCTGCTCATATGAACCTACAACAAACTCAATTCATGGAACCCATGCAAACTCAAGCAGACAAAAACCCAACATAGAACTGGGGGATGGACAGCAGACCCCAATCTTAGGTAAGAAATGACTACTGGTGAATGACGAAGAGCTGATCTTCCTAAAACTAGGGATTCTAGATAGGCTGACTGAACCTCAGTCAAAATATTAGCAAATGCTCTCTTCATCATGCTGTTTGCATGCCAATATGAGAGGCCAGCTTAAAACTTAAATTTATGCATTTTAAAACATTAAATATGTTTACAAATATAAATCAAAAGCTAGTTATCTGGAAGAAAAATAATGCAAAAAGTATGAAATTAATTCTTTAGCAAAATAATGATGATACAGGTTAATATAACGACAATTTATATTCATATCATATTTCTTGGTTAATGGTTCTAAAAGGAATGTAATATTAAATTGCACATATAATTCTTAAGCATAATGCATGAATTTATATCCTATATGTGTTTTAAACCATTTTTCCATTATTGTTCCCCACTGGTATGTAGTGTCTTATTGATGTATGTATATTTCAATAAAATTTCTGCCTGCTGTACTTTAGAATAAAACAGAGAAGTGCAATTATATTTGGGTAACCCCTTTGAGAGACAGATGGCACGTGCTGTAATTCTATCATTTTCATCTTCTTCCATTTTACATGTTGGTAAGTTCAATTGTGCTATATTGCCTATAAGTCTCTGATGATTATACCAGTGAGATTTTGTGATAGATCTTAATTGCAGAAGAAATACCACTTAAATTATGTACTGTGCACTGACATTTTCTAGTAATTTTCAAATGGATTATTTGGGTGTTTTATTCTTTGAAGATCATTTGTATTAGGTGTCTGTCTTCAATTTAGCATCCAGAAATTTATGCTGCTGGAATATACTTTCAAACCTATCTCTCTTTTTTCCTAACCAGCACACCTTTAAATTTTTACAGATTTAAAAAAAAAAAAAGGATGCTTTTTAAACCTTTTGGAGACAAATGTTTGGAAAGACTGGTTTTTGTTGTTTTTATTTCTTCTTCTCTCTTAAATGTACACTCTGTGTATTGCTCCATTTCCCCCTTACACTCTCCACCACTATCAGTGCCCCAAATGATAAATCTGTTTCCATTGTTTATTAATTAGGATTTTTTTTTTTTTAGAGTTCAAAAGAGTTTAATCAGGGCCTCCAGTGTGGTACTCAGTTTGGAACTAACCAAAGGGTTCACTAATGGGTACACAACTTGATACCTTCCCTCCCCTTCTCTTAGAATCCTTCAGCTACTAACGGCAACGGTACCTGGTGGAGCACCATGGGCCCCTTCTCTCTCCCTAAGGACTGTTAGGATGGCTGGCTTCTGTGGACCCAGGACCAGGAAGCACAGCTGCTGTGAGCTCATGTGCCCTTGTCTGTGTCTTGCTTAGAAGATGATATTTTGCAGCACCTCTCCTCATCCTGCAGCCTTAAATTCTTTTAAAAATATTGTTATCGAGTTTTTTGTGCATTTCGTATATACAATTTAATCAAATTTAGACGCCCGTCCTCCATCCGTGCCCCTGAATACTTCCCCCGCTGAACCTCGTTTGTGTCGTATATGTTAAGGCCTATCTGGTCAAACATTTATACCTAGATGTCCCTCGATACAAGGTCATCCGCTAGAGTTTAGTCAGCCTGTTTACATTCACTCCCTTAAAGATCTACTCTACTTCACCCAGCACTAATCAGTTGCCAATAAGTCCTAGGCTAGGCGTCTGGCCTGCTGAGCATTTCCCTCGACTGGCCCCTCTTCTGCAATGTACCCTGAACCTCAAGTGTTGTGTCTTGTCTAGGACTGAGCTCTCACCCTTCCTTTGTCTCCAGCATCTACTGAGATTGTGAGTCTTCGTGTCTCTGCTCACTCACAGAAACTTAGTTTCTCAGTTTAAGGCTGAGTGTAGCCTTTGTCTGCAGCTACAAAATAAGAATTTAGAGGCTTATTTAACGCTACATACATTCAGCTACACAGTCATATTTGGTTTCCCATTAGGATGTAAGACCTCTTCAGTCATGGACTTTGGACAAGGTTTACAGCATTCTATCCCCAGTGATTTAGTTTTTTGTGTTTTCTTGGTGTCCCTTGGGAACCAATAAAATTTTGAAAAAGAAATAGAAAAAGGGGGTGTGTTAAGGCCAGAGATACAGTAATCACAGAGGTTAAATGAGGGTCAAGAGGTGGAATATTGGGGGCGGAAGGTTTGAAACAGTGAAGCTTAAGGAAAAAGAGAGAGAAGGGAATGGAAGGGAACTTAAATGACATGACTGTGAGAAAATGAAAACTATTACTTGGTAATCTAAAACATAAAATAAGGCTGAGGAGATGACTCAGCAGTTAATAGTGACGCTGCTTTTGCAGAGGACTGGAGTTTATTTCCCAACATCCAAGTATCAGATGACCCACAACATCCTATAACTCCAGCTTCAGTGGGACCTCGAACCTCTGGCCTTGCAGACACCTACATTCATATGCACATATACACAGATCCAAACCCATGCTCATATAATTTAAAAAAAATATTTAAAAAAAACTTAAAAGAAATTGAAATTTCATTACGAATTTTTTTTTTTTGGGGGGGAGCGCAGTGACCAGGAACCACCAGTCTGAGAATAATTCATCTTCAACAAATAGTTTTGTAAATTTTAAGCCCATGATACAGGACAGACTGGAGACCGGAAAGGCAATGATATTCAAAGATCACTTCGTCTACCTTTCTGATGTGTAGACATGCAATAAATTCTGGTTTTATACTTTTTAGTATTAATTTGGTTCATTTAATTGGGTTATTAAGGATGGATAGCAGAGCCTGGCCTTTTGAGTATGCCAGAACATAGGCAAAAATAAATAAATAAATAAAATCACTATAAAAAATCCTCAGGTTCTCTCTTCAGGAGACATTCCTTAAGTGATTCCCAAAGTGTTATTACTGCTTATGACCATGTAGAAAGGCTTAGGATAAGGTGTGAGTTTGCATTTTAGATTTTATTTCATTTGTGTGGAAGACTGAATCAGGTGTTCCTGCAATGCCACCTGACCTATGATTGGCTATGTAGATTAGGCTGGCCTCAGTCTCACAGAGATTCAGTTGTCTTTGCATCTAAGTAGAGACTTATTGGCACGTGTATCTTAGATATTTTAAAATAAGTATTCAAAGAGTAAAACATAATTTTAAAATTTAGGTGTAAAAAGCCTTGCTATATAAAAACATTAATAAAGAATTGTGTTGATCGTAGCAATGTATTAATATTATTATTTCAGAATAGTTGCTATCTAGCTTCTTTACTCTTAGAGTACTACAGTGTCATGTAAAGCATAGTATATATTTTTACTTACAAAAACTATTTCCATCAACACAAAGATTCCTGATGGAGCATATTTTCCCCTATGTCACCATTTAATAGCCACGTTTTCATCACTATCATTCTCCTTGACTGGCAACCACTACAATGTTCTCCATATCTATGATTTTGTAAATTTTAAGAATGTTATGTCAGTAGAATCATGAGAATTTAGTATTTATAGTTTGAAATTTCCACTGAACCTCATTCTCTAAAAATTCATTCAGGTTGTGCATAAAAAGTGTTCCTTTTACTGCCATATATTATTCCATCGTATTGACATGACACTCTTTGGTTTACTGTTTAACCACTGAAGAACTTAGAAGTTGTTTTTAGTTTGGGCTACTCTGAATAAGGCTTCTGAGTTCATATCCATAAATGTTTTTTTCTTTATTTATTTAATTTTTGAGTTTTGCATATGATATATGTTGATGGTATTTAGAGACCCTTGAGCAAAGTGCTATTACATGGATGATTTGTTAAATATATGTATCTTAATATTATAGCATAATGAATTTAACATGTTTTATGATACAAAGAGCTTCATTATGTACTTCAAAATATCATACTACCTGCTGTAATATAATATTACCTGAGTAATTACCTTCTGATTTAAAATGTCAGTTATAAAAATGTAAGACATTAAATTCTATTTAACTGAATACAAGTTTTATTAAAATCGCATGTAAAGAACGCAACATACCCATAGACCCTTCTATAGAGTCTACTACTGTCACTTTCTTAAGTCAATAGAAATTCTTACTTTGTTCTAAATAGGTATCATCTTATTCACAAATAGCTCTTGACACTCCTCAATGAAGCCTCTTTTTGCAACAGATCGAAACTATTACAAATTTCCACAACTGACCAAAATATGTACAATAAGTGATTTTGTGTTGTCTAATTCCAGTTTATACAACGACAATACAACCCCTACATACAAGGTTCAGGGAATATTTATTGCAGAAGAAGGGGCAAAAAGACTAAGAAACAGAGGAACGGGATGCTTGCTGCTAGATAATACATTCTAACTCTAACAGGGAAGTTGCACCAATAAATTCTCCATAGTATTATTGCTAAAATTAACTGCATAATGAGTATACCAAATGACAGGCCAATGTGGATGGGGATAATATCACAGTGTACAACCTGTGGATGAGGAAATAAAGGCCATCAATAAATGGTTAGGTTAGTCTCTTCAGGGGCTAGTTACCTGATACATTATTTAATCCCAAGTGGTTAGCCCTAAGCATATCTATACACGAACATCATTAAATGGACTAATTGCATTTTATATATATATATATATATATATATATATATATATATATATATGTGTGTGTGTGTGTGTGTAAACTCAAAACAGTATGTATATATATGCAACAATATATATATGTATATATGTATATATATGCAACAATAATAATCAAAGAAAAGGGCAAGAAATTGTGAGGGAGCAGGAGGACGTGGCAGGAGTTGAAATAAGTAGAAAGGGTGGGAATGATGGAAACGTAACCCATGTATGTAATTCTTAAGAACTTAAATCTTATTTTTCAAAATTCTACATTCAAATTTTTTCAAGCATGAAATATCTTCTAAAACCAAAAAACAATTATCTAAAACTTTAGCATTAAAATGTTATTTTGACATGAGAAAAGTGGACAGTTCTTGCTGAAGTGAGGGTTTCTTTCTTATTTCAGAGAAGTATAGCCCGGACCTGGTCAACCAAGAGACACCAAAGCAATCCCAGGAGAATGGCCCCCCATTTCTGAGTCTCAGAAAAACAAAGCATGGATTTCCTGGGCAACACCAATGGTTAGTTTAATAAAAGAGTTTATTATAGTTTTATAAGAGACAGCTTAGGAGACAGAAGATAGCAAAACAACTGTACATCAAGATCTAAAGAAACAGGCTGTATGTAACCCAGAGATGTTATATAGGGCTTAGGTTAAAAGTGGGATGATTCACAGGGTGGTTAGTTGACCAGTCCGGTGGCCCACATAGGATGTGTGCAGGCACCTCTAAGTTTCAGTCACAACATCCTGTCTAGCTTTTAGACAGCAGTGCTTATGTAGGTGATGTAAAAAGAGAGTAAAGCTAAGAAGAATCCTGAGCAAGACCCTAAGCCACCTCTCAGAATATCTTGCATCCAGCCAGGACAAAATCAAATCCATTCAGGCCCCAGACAAGGACAAAACTGACAACTGTTACTTTTTAGGTCCATGTCCAAAACTGCATGATGATGTTCAGTCTCCTGTTCTCATTAGATTTCTTTCCTACTTTCAAAAGAATTTAAGAAATACATAATATTTTTATCCTTCATAAATACGTTAATGGTAGTGATAACTCATGAGCAGGAAGATGCACAGCCAACCTATCATGAATCTGAATCAGTCAAATCCTTTGAGAATAGATACATTTCACGGTGAAGTGAATTAAGTTCTCCAGGACAGGAGGTAATTTAGTTAGCCGTCTTTTCTACCTTTTTTCATAATGCTGTGCTGTCTGGAAACACTTATGTTTACTCTGCAGTAGGAAATTGCTCATCTCCAGATACCTGTCCTCATCTGACTCATTGTGCACTTACAACACAAGTTTATTTCAGGTGAGAATTTCCCATCCTAAGAAATGAATATGCCAAAATATTTTCAACCTTTCTGAGCATTTAATTTTTCAATAACTTTGGCTCAAACACGATGGCAATTATCAGAAAAAAAGTCCATTATTATGCTACTCTAAATATGCAAAGACTTCATTTTCAAGCATAACGAATTATATATTACTCTTAACTGTCAAATTTCCATTGCAGGAACCCCAGCAGGGAAACCAGGAAGTGTCATTCATGTTATTGATATCGAAGAGTAAAAACAAAAATTCATATAAAAGACTCTCTTGCCATTCATTCAACAGAAAACATTTCAAGAGAAAATGAGCAATGTGAATATGCAATAACAACCTTCCTGAGCTGCTCCTTGTTGTGCTTAACGCAGCACTACAACCCTCCTAATACAAAGAAACAAAGTTATACTTACAACACCACAGTTGGATGCCATTGATTAAATAATACCCCTCTTAACACATGAAGTAGCAGTAACTTAAGCAGCACTATAATAAAAAGATTACTCTGCACATGTTAGATAGGCAGTATAATAAAAATTTCTAAGGCTCTGCAAATATTGCAATGTGGGGGAAAATAGAAATAATGGCCCATTGATTTCTATATGTTTTCTGCTTTTGTACAGAATAAACAAAACTATTTTGCTGCTAATTGTAGTAGCAAAATATTGAAAATATTATGAGGAGATTTTTTTTCTTTTTACCAAACCGAGTTTATTTTTAGCGTAAGTTGTCTGGTACCATCCCTTGCAAAGGAACATTTTAGCACTAAGTATAAAGCTGAAGAACTAACTTTTAGTGAAACTCAAAGACTTCCAGTAGATCAGTGTGTCTTAGAACATAACATTCAGTGTCATTAGCACTAAGGCACTGAAAACTTCATTGCATTCGTATTGATTTTTTTCTCATAATTAACAAAAAAATGGATTCATTTAAAAGGGGTTCAAACAAACTGTTCTTCTCAATACAAGTATTTCTGAGCACATGAAGACTAAGACTCTGAGTTCTTAATCCTTCTCCAAGACAATCTTACTCACCAATGTATATTTCAGTTTCCATAATTTTGCATACAGTATGTTTTATATTTTTATTAGTGTTCAGAAGCTTACAAAATACCTGAGCTTCTATCTCTCACCATAGTATCATAATTATTTCAACACTATTAAAATTAAACTGTTGAGTGAATTTCAAATCCCCTCTGTTTTATTTTATGTAACCTTAAAAGCACAGCAGGAGACAGGCCTAGATAAAGTAATAGGTGGGAGGGAAGATGACACAATTGGTGAATAGTACAGGTTATAAATCAGAAATAGAAGAAGAGGAAGTGAGGTCTGTAACTGAACTCTGAATTTTTTCATGCAGATTCTAAACACTCCATTCAACACAAATGTCTAATTCTCTGGTTTGCTTCACTGAACTTTCAGTTTAAAGGAATATGCCTGGGGCATTTACAACCTGGCTTCCATTTGCACTTGTTTTTGGTGAGGGGTGAGATCTATTCAATCAGTGACACTAAGTTGTGCTTTGGGATTTCAGTAAAAGCCTCTACAGAAGGCAGAAAATCTCATAAATGTTGGCATGTTGAAAATAGTGTGGCTGGATACAGGATGCTGAAAATAAAAGGATCTGACCCATTTTCATAGATGTTCAAAAATAAAGTCCAACTGCTATATCACTATTGGGCTAATGCCTCCCTCCTTCAGTAAAATAAGCATTAGACACAATTGCAACATTATCATCATTTCAAAATGTATACTGCAAGAGGTCTTGCCATCAACCTTAAAGCTGTCTCGTTATATTTTTACTCTGCATAAAAAGATGAAAAACAGAAAGAATAGCAGAGAACAATGTGAAGAGTTACATTGCTTGAAAAGTGCCTTGTTGTGAATAGAAACACTAAACTCAATAGAAACTTAAGCTTTACAAGTGCATTTCTAGCATTTGTAAAAGACAAAGAGACAGTACTCAAGGATTCCTTCTGCCCTTTAATTAATTATCCTTTGACCTGTGAAAAGGCTCCATAAATGTTCATAAAAAGGATGTGCTGCTTTTAAACATTTGAGTATCATAGTTCTAAGAAATATTTTACAGATATGGTGGAAACAAGGTTTAATAATTTTCTTTCTCTGTCAAGTTATTTCAGATATATATGATACAGGAAATAACTCTGTAGCCATCCAAAAGACATAGGCAGTTTATCAACAATCGATGACTGGTTAGTATGGAGGGTAAGTCAAATATGAGAAACAAAATTAAAACTGACAAAATGAGGCAATTTTTCCAAAAATCTTGTAAATTAATCGTTAAATATTTCAATATATCTTCCAAAACAAGTTTTAAATCTGTAAAGTGGAAAATACAATGCTGTGCTTTATGCATCGGCTTATGCGATGTCCTAATACATATTTTAAATACTTAGCTCTATACATAATCTCTCTCTGAGTGGGATACCTCCATCCTAAAATGAGCACATTTTTACTTTTAGTGAATAGTGACAGGGAAGATCGGTGCCTCATACCTTTGCTTGGTTTTTGTTAATGAAGCCATTCCATTCAATAGGTAGAGGAAGTTCACTGTGTGATAATACAGTGTATTTCTTCATACCTCTAAGCCCATATTTTCATGTGCTGTTTGCCCAATGGATGTCCAATGATATGAAGGCATTTTTGTCATTTTTCTGGGATACCTCCATTTTCTATTCAAAGTAAAGTGGAGAATTATAATTGAGCAGTCCTATGTTTTTATGCTTATATAGAGTTGAAAAACTATTTTTTAGTCAACTGAAATATCATTTCTTTAACTTCTGGCCTCTTATTTCCCTACTTGTTCCTGTACATGTACATATTCAGAATAAAAAGTCAACACAGTGTGATATTTCATTTGTTATTAGGCCTAACCAGATTTGCTCAGATTTTGAGATAGTCACTAGTAACCTCCTTCCACAGTCTCACAAATGCCAAACAACAGCCTCAGAGATTTTATAGAAACAATACTTCCGTTCATAACTTTAAACTATACCCATTATTTCTGTACAAGATCTACATAGACAGGTGTACTCATAAATACTTAGAAATATGTCTGAGTATGCAGATATCCTAAATGCAAACCTCACTCTAACTTATTATTTTAAAGTCTGTTCTACTTAGGAACTTGGCCACCATAACCACTTTAAAATCTGGACTTCAAACTTCTTTTCTAAATATTTTTTTGTTATTTTTTAAATTTCTTTGATTTTTTTCATATAATATGATTATATTTAAATCCCCTGCCTTATCCACACCTCCACTTATAGACCTCACCCAATTTAATGCATATATATGTGTATATATATATGTATATATGTGTATATATATATATGGAGTTATACATATATATATATATATATATATAGAGAGAGAGAGAGAGAGAGAGAGAGAGAGAGAGTCTAATATGTGTACCCAAATATGTCCTTCAGTATGGGTCCAGCCACTGGAGCCTGGTTAACCTACCTAAAGTCTCATCCTTAAAGAGAATGATTCTGCCCCTCTAAGCAGCCATTGATTGCCACGATTTTTATTTGTTGGGTTGCAGTTTCTTACCCACACCTTCATGGCTATGCTGGTATAATTTTCTACTTTGAGTTTGCATGGGACTTGTGGATGCTATCACCATTGCTGTGAGTTCATATGAATAACTGACCAACTGTCCAGAAAACTGTTTCCTTATGGACATTCACAACCTCTGGCTTTTACAATCTTTCTATCACCTCTTCTGCAATGATATCTGAGCTTATTGCAGTGGATATTGCTATTTCTAGACATCATAGCCTAATGGAAAAGAATCTGAATGCTAGGAATGGGCTCCCTTTCTAGAAGCTATTGACTAGCAGGTCCCGTAGATCCTCAAACAGTACTGACCTCTGCCCATACCCTGAGTTACCCTCTAGAAATGTATGATAAGACCCAATTGCTGAAAACATTGCATACATGAGCTTTAGGACAAACAAGGAGAAATCAAGCAGGAGTTGAGTTCAGATCCTCATTTCTACTGGCTAAAATTCACAGTACTAGAAGACGCTATGCATGTTACCAAATTGACTTTATCCACTTATTAATCCTGTGACCTACAATAACAACTGACATGGAAAAAAATAGGCCTATCAGTGCAATAGTGGTACAATTATTATGATAATAGTCAATGACTCCAACTGGATTTAACCCTCACTTCATAGAATGGAGTCCATACCACTTGGTATTGATATCAGGCTTAGGAACCTACAGCTGGACAAGTTAAAAAGCACTGGGGAGAACATAATACTAAATAGTTATTATATTAAAATGACAGCCACCCTGAGGAACTCAAGGACCCAGAATTTAAAAGAGCAATCATGAACATGATCAAAGAACTTAAAGAAAACAGAGAGAAACAACTCAAAGAACTCGAAGAAGAAAGGCATAGGCATATGAATGAATCTCAAAAATAAACAAATATGTGGATTAATGAAATATTAAAAACAGTTTATGACTTGAAAAATGAATCTACAAAAGAGATAAAATAGTGGAAAAAACCCAAACAGAAATGAACACGTCATTGAAAAAACTCAATAAACCAATTGCAAACAACAGCAGAAAGCCTCACAAGCAGAGTGAATGAAACTTAAAATGAAAAATCAAGACTGAATGGCAAATTTGTATATTTGGACTCTGTAAGCAAAGACTATGTAAAATTAAAAATAAAAAGAAACACAGGAACGGAATACTCAGGACATGTCAGACAACATGAAAAGACCAAACCTATGGATCATAGGCGTGCAGTTCGGAACTAAGGCAGGCTATAGCCTCTTCTTGGTGGAGACGCTGTGTGGGCAATCGCCTGTGGGAAAGGCTGATTTTCCCATCTTTGATTTACAAACCTCCTTCCTGACAGCAAGCAGGCTCAGACCTTTTTACGTTTTAATTGCCCTGCCCTGTAGCTAACACTTCAGTGAGCATTCTGATGCCAAGCCAAGTTCACATGAAGCTGCAGAACTTCTATAAGCTGGCGTGCACTTCCTTCACTGCTTCTTGGGTGCAACTGTGGAACTTTTAGAAGCAGGCGCACACCTTCTGCAAGGCTTCTTGGGTCCTTCCCAGGATTCTCACACAGGCTGGTGTGGAGACCTGCCGAGGTCCCCCACTGGGGTGCCGGGCAGTTGGGCCCCCCAGCACTCTGGCTGCATGTCTCAGTGGGTCCCAATGTCTGCCATTTTGGTTTGTGTGGTGACGACCAATCTCGCCTCCCACCAGGAAGCTCCAAGCTGCAAGCAATTGGGGCTTTTCCCCTATATCTTGGCTTTAAGGGAAAAAAAAAAAAAAGGATAAAATGACACCCGCCCCTCTCCCAATATGCACTGGAAAACTAGCACAGCCATTACAGGCTCAGGCTTTTCTTAGCCCTTGGACAGAGCTTCACCCACCTCACCGGACCTGCCCCGGGCACGCCATGCCTCCCGCTCCTCCTGCCCCACCCTGGGCATTTCTGTGGAAGTGGCATTTAAATGTTTGCTTCTGCCACCAAATGAACACCCGCAAGCAGAGGTTGGCGTCATGCAGCGGGTGGAGCTTCACCTCTGTGCGCATCTGCAGCATCTGGGCAGCTGTGGCCTAGTGCACAGCTGATGGCTGCGCCGGTGGAGATGCTAGTGCTGGCCTCTGCCTCCATTCTCTGGGAAGGAGCCTAGTGCTTCTAGGACCCAGGCACAGCAGCATGCCTCAACCCTGTCTCCTGAATCTCCTCAGGTGCCACCTCCTGGAACAAAGATGTGGCATGTCTCCTGTGAGTGGGGCCTGGAGGTTGATGGAGAGAACAGGGCTCCAGCTGGGCACACGACCTTCCTCTCACAGCAGCTCTGGGCAGTTGGGCCTCGCAGCCCTCAGGCTATAAAGTCTCCAATACCACTGAAGCTCAATTTCTCCTCTCCTATTACTTCAAAGGTCTATAGGCACAGGCTTTTCTTAATTACTCGTTTTTTAATTACCAGGTTGATCATATAAATTCCACCAGAGTTGACCCAATAACTTCTCTGAGCTTTGAACAACAATTTCTTAATTGGATTTCAGCTTTTTTTTGTCTCTCCAATTTGCTGTGCTGAGGGTATAGCTCAGTGATAGAGTGCTTGCCTAGCATATGCAAAGCTCTGAGTTCAATTCTCACCCACATACCCCATATGGGTCAAACAGTGGTCTATTTTAGAACCTACACTAACCATCCTCAAATCACTTGTGCAAGAACATCTTGACCTTGGCCATATTGAGCCCTCCATTCTATTAAATATCATATAGTCGTGTTAGACATTAAGGACTGCTTTTTCTCTATTCCCCTGGTGGTCAAGGACAGGCCCTTCTTTGCCTTTGCTGTCTAGGAACCTAATCATAACTAAGAGATATCTATGAAAGGTCCTCCCTCAGGGCATGAAAAATAGCACATCCATCTGTCAGTTGTTTGTGTCAACTGCCACTGAAAGAATCAGACCAAAATGTCTCCTAATACATTACATGGATGACCTATTAATCGCTCACCCCTCACA
Organism: Eospalax fontanierii; assembly: GCA_035773235.1. NCBI lineage: Eukaryota > Metazoa > Chordata > Mammalia > Rodentia > Spalacidae > Eospalax > Eospalax fontanierii. Next base: position 21,555,273 of record CM069534.1, read on the forward strand.
AGTTTTTCTCATGGATCTCCTCAAAATATTTCTTAAGGACCTTAAAAATATTAGGTTTAACTATAGCTTAGGAAAAAATTCAAACCATGCCCCCTTTGGAGTTTTTAGGGTTTAAATTTTCCACTGATATTCAAGCCCTCACTCCAAGCCTTCTAGTAAAGGATAAGTATTCCCTCAATGACCTTCAAAAGCTCTGTGGCCAAATTAATTGGCTTAAGCCCTTTTTGCCCATTCTTCCAGCTAAATTCCTTCCCTTCCCCTCTTTGACCTTCTTAAAACCTCAGATAGTCTTTTTCAGAAAATCCCTTTCACCAAACAAGCAAAACAACTTTTACAGGAGATATCTCAGCATTTCTTTTCAGTTACCCTAGCGAGATAGGACCTGACTCTTCTGCTCCTGAATTTAATCCTCTGGATGGAGAAGTCCCCCCAAGAGTTATTTGGCAAAAACAAGACCCCCTTTATTGGGTGCACCGCTCTTGATCACAGACCCACAAACTCACCACCAAATTGGAGGCAATGCTCCTCCTAGTATCAAAACGTGTAATTACACAAATAAAATTTACAACAAGCCCTCAAAAATAATCGTGCCCATATCCATGATGGAATTCTAGTCCGTTTCCAGGGATGACCACCTCTTTCATATCCTCATGGCAGGATTTCCTAATGACATAGACAACAACTTCCCTGCTCACAAATTACTTCAATCAATTGCTGCCCTATCCCTGAAAGCTAATCTCCCTTCTACACCCTCCAGCCAACCTACCCCTGGCAGCCTTGGCTTTTATAGATGCCAATAAGCATTCTTAAGGATTAATTATTAAGAAAGAAAACCAGCCAGACAAAGGCTCTTAAGTTTTCTAACCCTCATTTACTTCAATTAAGTGAACTTTATGCTAACCTCAGAGTCCTAGAGCTCTGTCAACAAGAACTTATCAATATTTTCTCCAACAGTAGTTATGAGGTCTAAATGTCAAGAATGCTTCCCTTAGCCAACCTCAGCCTCTCTCATAAAACAATAGATATTGCCATTAATGCCTTAAAAATGCTGATGGAAAATAGACAGCATCCCTGGTTCATCTAGCACGTATGCTCACACACTGGTCTGCCTGGCTTCATTTCCTGAAGGGAAATGCACAGATAGCTACATTTATTGCTGTCACTTTCTTGCTGCTCCTAGACCAAGCTTGACATTTATACCAAAGATTTCATCTCTCCCCCTCTAACCTGCAGGTCCTCTATCCCAATCTTTCTCTTAGCCAATGTAAGCACCTAATCTGTACATGTAAAGCCTGTGTCCCTTTGGCCCCCTTGGACACACTGCTGGCACAAGGAATTAACCATGGAGGCCCTATGCCAAATGCCATCTGGCAAATTGATGTCCCAATTTGTTTTTGCTATTTCCCTTTCAGATGCGAAGGTATCCCATGCCATTAAGGCAACAACAACCACTATGCTGGTCATGGGTGTACCCTGGGGGACGAAGACAGACAATGGTCCAACATATACATCTGCCCAATTCAAGTCTTTCATAGAATTCTGGATGATTAAACACTCCACAGGCATCCCCTATATCCCTTAGGGCCAAGTCATTCTAGAGAGAACTAATAGCACCCTCAAGGAACTCATTATGATGAATAAAATTGCAATGACACTCAGGGATCCCCATTTGAACTTGGTGGCAGCTCTTTTCACCCTTAATTTTCTTACCTTTGATGAAGCAGGACTCTCTCCAGTCTATAAAACATTGTAGATCTCAACCAGCCACTACCCACTTGCCTCTTGTCCACTGGAGATATTCTCTCATAAATGAATGGAAGGGACCTCACCCACTCTCAACACAGGGTCAAGGATATGCTTATATCTTTCCAGAAACCTCATCCTCCTCCATCTGGATACTTGCCAGAAATGTCAAGCCTGTCACTGATGCACCTGCTGGCACAGGGGATGTCCTCACCACAACGGAATCTCAGGTACAGGGAACTAATGGGACCTGGCTCTTGGGCCTTAGCCAGGCCACCTGCCATAAGGAATAAGGGAATGGCATCTCAACGATTTACTCTTTTTCCCTTGGCAGACTCTCCCCCTCCATGCATAGCTTTGAAAAGGCATGACTGACCCTTTTAACACAAGTGACATCAGCGCCATCTGTTGAGACGAAATAAGGTCTTAGCCTTTTTCACTCCTCAATTTGATAACTTGAGGAATTTTTGCAGTGTCCTTCTTGATAGTGCTGCTGACCTTTCGTGGCCTTTGGAAAGCACTGCATCAAAGTAGAGTTTCTCAGACATTGACGCTACAAATTCTATTTAATTGACCACTTAATAACACCACCTTCTTCACAATACTTAACTATTCTCGATTCATCCTGAGTCTTCTACAGGGCACAAAAGAATTCTTTGACAAGGACATGCCACATGTCCTCACACATGCCACAGGAACCTTCTTGCAAACCTCCCATGCCATCCTAATTAGTCTCCTGAGCAACAAGCATCACCCATTGGGTTCTTTCACCAGAACAGTGGGTAGCCAATGATGGGTAAGACCCCAATGACCGGGGCAAACTAATACAGTGACCATAGGCAAAAAGGAACCACTTGGGTTATTTCACCAGAATGGCAGGTAGCCGATGATGGGTAAGACCCCAATAGCCTGGGCAACCTAAGACAAGCACTAGACGACAAAGGTGAACTCTTTAAGTTATTTTACCAGGATGGTGGGAAAGACCCCGAGAGCTGGGGTAGCCTAAGACAGTCACCGTCACCTAAGGTGAGTCCTAAGGACCTTGGGCCAACAATAGCATGGCAGAGAATCATGCCTCCCAGGGTCACTCACTAAATAAAAACATAAAGGAGGATATGTAGGGCACAATGCAGGATGTGCATTAGCCAGGTTACGGGCTATGAGGAATAGAGGAATGGCTCCTGTGGGTGTGGCACCCTGCTTTGGCTAGTCATGAGGCCAGCTTCTGCCCAGCATCTGGAAAGAACTTGCACCAAGATGATCTACCTGGGTGTTGGGCATAATGCAAAGTGGGCCTAATCAGACCACCTGCTAGGAGGAATAGAGGAATGGTTCCTATGGATGTGGCATTCTGCTCTGGCAAGTTGTGAGACCAGCATCTGGAAAGTACCTGCCTAACTAGGGACAACCTTACTATTGGCTGTATTTGGGACTCCACCCCATAAAGTCATTGGCTATGCAGTCCTATAAGAGCTTGTGCACCTATTCAATAAACGACTTTACAGTGTCACGCGCTTGGGCTGTTTCCCGTCTAACTCCCAGAGTCTGTGGCTTGAGTCTGCATCTACTCACCTCCAACCCCTCAGGCTGGCCCCCCGAAGTCCACTTGGGCTAGCCCTGAGTGGTGAGACACTATGGTAAATGATACGACTATAACTGGCACCTCAAACAGGGACCCTGACCCCCTCCGTGAGTAGACCCTGGTTCGATTCAGTTTTGTGTGTGATTTGATCCTTGTGGATAGGCAAGGAGCCCCTCCTTTTTGTTCCCCCTATCCTGAAGGAAACACACACTGCCTCACTGTCCCCAAGACCCGTTTTGGCCACTTCCTTTCTTGGTTCATCTCAGCTAAATCATGGGGACTTAAACCTCCTGATTTGGGTACCCAGGCAGAGCTATCCATGTAAGCCTTTCCAGAAGAGACACACTGTAGTCTAACTGTGTCTTAACTCTCCTGACTCTGATTTAAAACGGCCCCAGCTTGCTCCTGCGGATGGGGCTACTTGTGTGTGTTCTGCTCAGGGAACTCCATAGACTGGAGTGGAAATTCACAGAATGTCTCTGCGATTTTTCATGTTGACCATTTTGGCCTGTATGTATCTCCCCTCCCACAAGGCAGCTCCGCAGCTGCAAGCACATTGGTCTTTTAGATAGACTCACTGATGGGCTACTCCCATTGCCACAATCTATGTCCATTTTTCAGCTTTTGAAGAAGTCAGAGTAGTCATCACCCCAATTCCCTATTGGCAATTGCGATGCCTCTTTAGAGGGTGATGTAATAAGAATATGAGACAGAATTTGACTAGGCAGTTTAGGGTAAAAAGACCCCAAGGAAAAGTGATCGGTTTATTATTTGGCTAAAAAACAAAACAAAAAGGAGGATATGTTGGGCATAATACAAGGTGAGCCTAGCCAGGCTACCTGTTAGGAGGAATAGAGGAAGGGTTCCTGTGGGTGTGGCATTCTGCTCTGGCTTCTTGTGAGACCAGCATCTGGAAAGAACTTGCCTACCTGGGGACAAACTTACTATGGCTGTATTTGGGACCCCACCCCGTAAGGTCATTGGCTATCCAGACCTGTAAGAGCTGTGCACCTATTCAATAAACGAGTATGCAGTGCCACGCAAGTATGTAGTGCCACATGAGTTGGAAGTGCCACGTGCTTGGCCTGCTTCCCATCCAACTCCCGGAGTCTGTCTTGACTCTGTGTCTACTCACTCACAACCCCTCTGGCTGGCCTCCCAAAGTCCACTCGGGCTGTCCCCAAGTGGTGATACATGATTTTAATGAATACAGCTATACCTGGGGACAGATTACTGTTGACTACAGTCAGGATCCCACCCAATAAGGCTAACCAGACCTATAAGACCCTTCACACTTCCTTGATAAATGAGCGTTCAGCAGCTTGTCATCACCTGCTTCTCACTCAGCTTCTGGAGTCTGTGTGAGTTTTGACTCTGTGCCTACTCACCCCCCAACAGTGGAGACCCTTCATCCTCTCAGGCTGGCCTCAAGCACAGAGACCCCCCAACACATCAGAATTACAACTCACTTTTCAATGCAAACTATGAAAGGCAGAACTCTAGCCTAGTTAGCCAAAAGAAGGAAAGAGCAAATTCAAATCAACAAAATCAAAGATGAATAAGGGAAACATGACAAGAGTCACCAAAAAAATCCATATCAAGTAATGGAATGCTTTAAAAATCTGTATTCCATTAAATTTGAAAATCAAAAAAAAGGATGAATTTCTAAAATCATGGATACCACCAAAGTTAAACCAATGAGAGATCAATAGCTTAAACGGACCCATAACAAATAAGGAAATTGAAACAATAATACAAAACTTCCCAGTTAAGCTAGTCTAGCCCCAGACAGATTCACTGCAGAATTCTACCAGACATTCAAAGAACATCTACAACCAATACTGTTTAAATTATTCAAAATGATAGAGAGATGGATGACTCCCAAATATCTTCTATGAAGTTAGTATCACTCTAATATCAAAACAGTAAACATACAACCAAAAGAGAAAACTATAGGCCCATATCCCTAATTAACATAAATGCAATGATAATAAAAAATACTAGCAAAAAGATAGAAAATATCATCCACCACGATCAAGTAGTAGAGATATAGGGATGGTTCAGTATATGTAAGACAATAAATATAATAAAACACACAAATGGTCTTAAAATTAAAACCACATGGTCATCTCTATAGATGCAGAAATGTCATTTGACAAAACCTAACATGTCTTCATGTTAAAAGTCCTAGAGGGAATTGGTCTGGAGGGAACATATCTCAACATATTTAAAGCTATATATGACAAACACATAGCCATAATTAACCTAAATGAATTAAAACTGGGAGCATTCTCATTAAAAACAGAAAGAAGACAGGGCTGTCCACTATCTCTCATCCTTTTCAATATAGTGCCTGAAACTCTTGCAAGAACAATAAGATATGAGGAAAAAATAAAATGAGTACTATTTGGAAAAGAAGTGGTCAAGTTATCTATATTTACAGATGATATCCTACTATGTATGAGAGATCCCAAAATTTCCAACAGAAAACTGTGAGAAATCATAAACACGTTAAGTAAAATGGCAGGATACAAAATCAAACTTACAAAAATCAGTAGCCTTTCTACATAACAATAACAAGCAAACATAAAAGCATCCAAGGAAACCCTCCCATTTGCAATTACATCAAAAGAAAAGAAATAAACATAAATAAAAGCATTAAAGAGCTCTACAATGAAAATTTCAAGTCTTTTAAGAAAATGATAGAGTAAGACACTAGGAAATGGAAGGTCCTATCAGGCTCATGAACTGGTATAATCAATACTGTGAAAATGACCATCTTACCAAAAGCAATCTACAGATTCAATGAAATAGCAATCAAAATACCCATGGCATTCTTCACAGACCTAGAAAAAATGCTGAAATTTATGGTAAATCATAAAGATCCCTATAGTCAAACCAATTTGGGCAAAAAAAAAAAAATGCTGCGGGATTACATACCAGATCTCAAAGTATATTTTAGAGCTATGGTCATAAAAACAGCATGCCACAAACACAGACATGTGGATCAATGGAACATAATAGAGGACTCAAATATGAGAACATGAAATTTCTATCCTACTGATATTTGACAGAGGTACCAAGAACCTACATGGGAGATAAGGCAGTATCTTCAACAAATGGTGCTAGAAAACTGGATCTCCACCTGTAGCAGACTGAAATTTGACCCTAGCTTTTACCCTATACAAAAGTCAACTCCATATGTATCAAAGACATCAATATAAAACAGGAAACTGTGAAACTGTCAGAAGAAAACACAGGCAGAACACTCCAAGGTGTAGGAATGGGAAAGGACTGTCTAGAACAGACATCAGCTGCTCAGGTGTTAAGGTCAGCAATCAACAAATGGGACCTTATTAAGCTACAAAGCCTCTGGACGGTAAAAGAAAGAGCTAAGGAACAAAAAAGAAAACCCACTGAGAGGGAGAAAAGCTTTACCAGCTAGACACGGGACAGAGGGTTAATGTACAGAATCTACAAAGAACTCCAAAAACAAAGATCTCTGAAAATGAATGAACCAATAAAAAAGAAGGGCTAATGACCTGAACAAAGAGTTCTCAAATGAAGAAATAAAAATGACTAAGAAACACCCTTAATCTCTTCCCAGATGCTGCCTCCTGCCATGCTGGATGCATGTTCACTCTACTGTACTGAACAGTCTGGCCTTGAACACAGAAAGCATTTTCTTATATAAACCATACCATATGAATAAAAAGTCTAATACGTCTTAAGACTTTTGGTATGGAATGATGTCCACATTTATTAGTAGCAAAAGTGGTTTGAATTACAAATCCCATTTTTAATTTTTAAAAGTAGAAACAATGATGTGTTTTCTCGATCGGTAATACAAACAAAATAATTTTACTTGCAGAGATTTCTTCTTTTAAAATCAAGAATAATAAAAAAAGGCTCTTCCTCAACTGTAATGCCTAATAAAAAGTAGGCACTAGTTGAACTGTAGTCAGGAACATGCAAATGGAACTCAAGAAAATGACTAAATCACCACTTGCTCACCAATGTTTCAGCCACACATTTTCCTTCTGGAAAAAAGTTCATACTCATTTAGTTGTATCAAACATAAAGTAAAAATTCACAGACTCTAATTAATACCTGAATTCTGAATAAAATATTTAGCCGAATACTCTTTATTCTATTTGATTAGTCTGACTAATGGATTGTACTACATTTAAAATAAAGATAAAATTATGTAACATGTAAAAAGTATTTTTCTTTTAGTTTTCAAAAGTAACATGCATGAATTTAAAAGCCTAAAATAATTCCAAGGTATAAATATATATGAATATACATATATACACAAGTATTCATCTTGTATTATTTATATGAATTAAAATACTTTTCATAATGTTGGAATTCCATTTTACTAAGGATGTGACCATTTCAATTTACTATGTAACCACATTTTTTAAATTTTTCTTAAGATTTTATTGATTCAAGTATTTTACGCAATATATTTTGATCATACTCAGACTCTCTTCCCCATCTCCAACCTCTCCTTACCTCCAAAATCCCAATTTCTGACTGCATGTCCTCTGTTTGCACATGAAAATCTCTGCCCCTCATACACGCACATCTGAGTTGGGTGCCAGAGAAATCACATCTCATTAGCATGTTAGTGATCTATAATGTTTACACACAATTTGGCCAAAGTAAAGACGCCCTTTCCTTTCCTTTGCATGTGGTTTGGGGTCAGAATATGCCCATTGTTTTTGGAATGGAATTTACACACTTATTTTGTGTTTCTATTAAATACTGCTTAGGATTGTCAAGTAGCAATTTTCTCTTCCTCAGCAATCAGAAATGCTAAGGTTTCCTCATTAAACTTAGTTATCAGAAGCCTAAGTGTATGAAGGTTACACTTTGGTTGTTTCAGGGCATCTCTCAGAATAATAGCCCTATTGTGGTCCAAGGTATCCTGTAATAGCTGATTTCTCACAGGATTTTACTGTGGGTAAAGAAGAGCCTAGGTCTTTACCACAAGCAGCAGATAACCCAGGCTTCTGATCCAAGATTTTCCGAGTGACAATTGGGATGTTTCACAGGTTTACAGCAGCGTTCTGTAGCTCATTTTCTGAAATCTGTGGACTTCTGAGTTTCCAATTATTGCTGAGGGTTACGGCCAGGTCTTGACACCAAGTGGATGGTGAAGATGGCAGGGCTGACCATGGGTACACTGTTTAGTAGCTGCTCTCAGGTCTAGGTTCTGAAAGAGAGGTGCTCCAGGATGCAGCAAGTGGAGTGGTCAGGCCAAGGTCCCGAATCATGCTTTGAATCCACCAAGAACTACCACTACCATCATTGCTCATTGCCCACAGTCACAAAGTCTCCATCTAGGTTCTCCACTTATCTTCTTTCTTACTGGCCAGATCCTGAGTTCAGAAATTAAGATCAACGTAGAAACCTCCCATGTTCCAGAAAATAGTCGTCTTGTGTGATAAGGTTACTTTGGCAACCAGAATGCTCTGACCCTGAGGCTGTATGCCATTTACAGGCCTCATTCCACAGCTATCTCACCAAAATTCTACCTGAAGCCTAATTTACAATTTTTTTATTTTAGGTTTATGTGTTGTGCCTGCATGTATGAAAGCATATCTGTGTTGTGCAGGGCCGGCAGAGACAGAAGAGGGCGTCGGATCCCCTGGAAATGGAGTTGTGGATGGGTGTTAGCAGCCAGATAACGCTGACTTTCTGCAAGAAGAGCTAGTGCTCTCCAGCCCCTGTAACCCAATTTCTGTTGTTTGAGACTGAGTCTCCCTGTAATCCCAGCTAGTGTGGAAGTCACTATGTAGACTGGGCTGGCCTAGATTTCATGTGGATCCACCAGCCTTCTCCTTCCCAGGGCTGGGATTAAAGGCCTGTGCCACCACGCCTGTCCATAACCCAGTTTCTCGATATGGATATTTAGGTTCTTTGCCTGCTTCATTTGTATCATGTTGTTATGTCTTGGAAGGCTTATCGATTTTCCTTTAGCAATTAAAATTGAAACCCACATGAAATATAGAAACTAGAAACCTGAAATAAAAGAGGGAACCTAGTAGCTGTCAGTTTAAACTTGTGATTCAAAACTAGCACTAAATAATTAGAATTGCAGAGTAAGTACACAGCACAGGGTGTCTGAGGACCAATAAAGAGAAGACGTTTAATTGCCAATATGTTAGGAATGGGTTTCATTTCCCAACTTTCAAGTGTTGCCCTATTTTAACGTCCTGTTCTAATTAAAAGGCACATTTGAAGATCTAAATTGTTGACAGTGCTTCCTTATTTCATTATAAATTACTGAAATCCAAGGTCCTGAAAACACATTTCTTATAGCTTATGATACTCCAAATGAATTCAAGGACTAATTTTCTAGGATAAGGGTTCGCATCCATAACATTAAAAGTGAAAGGAGAATGCTACAAACTATAAACCACCATCAGCTTTTCCAGCCTGAACTATGCATCACGGGAGGATGGATGGTAAACCATACACGCCTGACTCCAGTGGCCCCGTGGCTGATTGCACTATTTATAACAGCAGCCAGTGTGCTTAACTGCTGAGCCATATCTCCAGTTTCAACAAAGCAATATTATCTTGTAAAATACCTGGGATAGTCTATTTAGCAATTTCCAGGCCATCTAGGGCAAGAGAAAGATCCTGTCCAAACAAAAATACAAAAATATATACATCTGTATTATTACTAAAAGAATACTAATATTTAAGAGTGCACTCATTTTTTCCACTCTGGAAATTTTAATTTGTGTATTTTTGGATAATTTCATGCACCTGTGCTGTGTGTTTTGATCATGTTAACCTCTAATTTCTCCCAGTTCTGTCTCCTCCTGTGTCCTACCTCCAAGATCATATGTGGTTCCTTCCTTCCTTCCTTCTTTCCTTCTTTCCTTCCTTCCTTCCTTCCTTCCTTCCTTCCTTCCTTCCTTCCTTCCTTCCTTCCTTCTTTCTTTCTCTCTCACTCTCTCTCTCTTTGTCTTTCTTTGGTTCTTTCCTCCATTTTTTCCCCAATGAGTCTAATTATGTAGTTTAAACCAGTGGAAATGGCAAACATCTTTCTATGGGTACAGTGTTAAAAAACTGAATTAAAATTACCTATGATTCATTTAGTTCCATAACTACAAAATTTACAATGTTACAACTGTTATGTAATTTACAGAACATATTATTTTATAATTTTAATGTGTTTATCTTCAGTATCAGAAATAGATCAACAAGATTTTTAAAAACTTACCTATTAAGTTTTAACAATCAAAATAAATATTAATTAATTGTCTAATTGAATCAGCCTTGTGTATCACAGGCTGATTTTGAACTGAGGCTAAGGATGACCATCAATGTCTGATTGTCCTGCCTCCAGTTCATGAATACTAGGATTAGATGTATGTGTCATTGTTTATGAAGTGTGAGGAACAGAATCCCAGGGCTTCAGGCAATCTTGGTAAACACTATGCCAACAGGACTACCTTATCAGCCCTGAAATAATTAAAAATTTAAAATAATGGTTTTATTTTATAGTTGCTTTGACTAACAGTCAATTCATAATCTAAAAATGCCTAGACAATGTATCGGTATAAAGTACATGTTGAAGTAGAAAAGCACTCTAATACTGCAGATGAAGAGAATAAACAAAATCAAATTTTCCTTATTCTTTATGAATTGCCCCCTTTCCCTTTGAAAAAGGAGCAATAATACAGTAAAATAATTGTGCATATATGCTAAGCCCTCAAAAATGCCAATCCAAATAAATATTTTTAATGAATTGACACTTGAAAGAATGATATGTATTTTTTTATGTTTTAATTACTTAGTATGTTTGTATCTTGTACATTGTGTTCTTTTTATTTTGTTTACTGTTTTTAGTTTATGTATATCAAATGTATTGCCTATTTGCGTGTCGTGCAATGCCTGTGAAGGTCAAATGAGGACTTTGAATCCCCTGGAAGTGGAATTACAGATGGTTATTAACTGCCATGTGGGTGTGTGCTGGAAATCAAACCCCAGTTCACTGCAAGATCAGCCAGTGCTCTTAACCACTGAGACATCTCTCCAACCCCAAGAAATTAAATAGTCTTATGAGCCTCTATACTGCTATAGAATTGTAAGGGAGTTAAACATTTTCAGATCATATTCAGTATAATTAGAAGCTGAAACAACAAAAAAAATAATGTTTTGAGGTGACTCTTTTAGATGTTCATTTTAGAATTGTGCTTTTTAAAACATTGGGTTATGAAAGTCTAATATTAACTGAGAAATCTATGTTCTTTTGGTTTAATTTTTGAGTAAAATAAATCACCAATTTGATTTTATGAATTGATGAAGACTTTTATCAGTTGAATAATTTCCATAGATACAATGTCCATAGCATTTTAAGAACAAACTGACAAGTATTTTTATGTGTAATTCCTGTTAATTATTATAGATAACATATGGTATAAAGCAATCAGGGTGTAAGCACTGTGTAAGATATTTTGATCTCTCCTTGGACCTCATGAAACTTCTTGAAGTGGGAATTAAGTTCTCTCTATACTACTAAGATGTAATCTCAGCTGTGATGGACTTAAGCTATCTTTGCCAAGTCAACCATCTCACAAGATGGTGAACTGGAGCACCAACCCATATCTCTCTATTCCATTGCCAAGGGTTTATTTACATAACATAGGCATTCTACTATTTTATCAGGTTTTTGGATATTTTAGCTCAGATAATTCCACCCTGAGGCGAAGAGAATTAATATTATGCTAAAATTATTGATATAATACTCTCTGCTGAAGAAAAACATTTTAGTATGCTGCTTAAAAGTTAACAGAATTGAATTTAATCATATTGACACATTTGAGAGTGTGAGAGAAATGCTACAAACTTAGAACTGGTTCTTAGGTTTTAAATAGAGCATGTATGCATATAGAGGGAGACAAAAAAGATATGGCAAAAATGACTAGAAATATTTCTTTGTTGAAAGAACATTTTAATTTTCATTCATACATATAAACCCTAAGACCACATACTCAAAATTATTTTATTTTATTCATTCTTCTATTTTAAACCACTGGCAACATTATACTTTTCCTTATTTGTTGATGTTCCATGAAACTTATTTAATAATGGAAATATGCAATTATAAAGACAATCTGGCAGTATAAATAAAAAATATTTTTAAAAGATATAATTCTATGAGCAGTAATGATGATGATGGTGGTGATGCTGATGAGAGTGATTAGATTGTAAAAGGGTCAGCAGTGATACTAGTAAATGCTGGCAGTGATTAGGTTGGAGGCGGATAGACAGTGATGGTGATGGTGGTGGTGGTGATGATGTTAGTAGTTCTAAGGAGAAAGATGAGTAGTAGTAGGAACAGCAAGCATGACTGCAGAATGAATCAAGGAGATTAAGTCCTGCAAGACTGGAAAATAAAGGAGCAGTGATGCAGACACAAGAACATTTGCTTTCTCACACTTTTACATATTACTTCATTTTAAATAAAATGTTTCAAAAATAAATCTTGACAGTCATCTCAGGAGCAATGTGCTATGGGTATAAGAACATATCTGTTGGTTAAGACTATTATAAAAGACTAACCACAAACTGAGTGGCTTAGAACATCAGGCATTTTGTCACAATCTGAGAGTGCTGACATGGCATTGGCCAAGCCAAGTTTACTTTGGACATTATAGAGAAGGGTCCTTTGTAGGTTTCTCTGCAGAGATTCTGACACTTAGCTATGTCAGCTCACCTCCTCCTAGTCTTCACTTGATATTGTGTCTGTTTAACCACCGGTCTGCATTTTATCTTTACTGAGACTAGTCATCATATTGGATGGAAAAACCACCCTAATTGCTTCAACTTGACTTGATTATATATGTCTGAAATAGCCGGATTCCAAATAAGGTCACATGCTGAGATACGAAAATTTTGTATTTTAGTGTATGAATTGGAGTAAGAAACAATTCTTATAGAAGACATGGTATCTATAATACCACATAACTAATAATTGTTATCAAAACAAATTACTCTGGGTTCTTTCAATGTACATATTTTGGGTGATTTTCCTTATTTACTTTTAAATTTGTAGCTACTTTTCTCCTCTATTCCAGTATATTTCATATATTTTAAATTATTTTATTGTTATATTAAAGAATACCACATATGTTTATAAAATGAATATTAAATGAATTAATAATCTTTTTTCATTAATTATATTACCATTTTAGTATCTATGATAAGTATTGATCTTCATGTGATTGTTATAGAAAACTGAAATGCAAACATATAGAATAAGATGTCCCTCACAAGGTACACAATGTCTAGATTAAGCCAATCTGTATGAAGTACACAATGTTTAGCCTAAACTAATCCTCTTAAAGATTATATTTTCTCTTGTGCTTCCTGAGAAAAGAACACTGTGAAGATGTGAAAAAAATATTTACAAGGCTTTAAAATATAAAGCTCAAGTTTAAGAAAATCAGCAGACAAAAAGGTGTTGGAAGAGAGAAGTAGATACTTGGGGAAGGAATACAAAAAAAGTGAGCAAAATTAGAAACCCAACTGTGAGTTGAGACTTTCTTGCATATATTAAAAAGAAGGAAAGAGAAAGCAGGACACAGCTCTAACGAAGGAAGGAAACTCATTTAGGTCATCATGATAGCTTTTATTAATATTATTAAAGAATACTGAATAGTTAAGGCTAGTGATGTAGCTAAGTGGTAATGTGCTTGCCTAACATGGTAGGACCCAAAATTGATCTCCAGAACTTCAATTATTGCAACAAAGGCAAGCATGAAGTTGCTGTGTTCAAATTAGAAGTACAACGTTCTGAATAGTTTAAATTAAGAAGAAAAGACTACATATATTGGTTGTAGAATTAAAATTAAAATTCTGTAGTATGACAAGAAGAAAATAATCATAAAATATTTGTATATATAGGCAGAAAACAGAAAATATGAAAGAATAACAAGAAAGAAATGTGTATAAAACGGCAGATATATAAATAGAATCCAAAACCAGAGACTAAAACTGCAGATGATCATTTTACAGAGAGAGAGAGAAAGAGAGAGAAGTGTTTTAACAGGGGATCTATTATATGAATCTTCATTGAAAATCTGTATTAATTGATAACTTAGTTCATTTTTCATTTATTTAATGAAACACATGAGCAAGTTACCTTCCAAAGCAATGTGTATATTTCACATCACAGTTCAAGGAATCCAAGGTCGAGAGAGCATAAATAGCAATAGAATTCTGCTGACAGAATCCAAAGATGTGACACAATACTACATGCTCAGATATAGGAATTTGGTGTATATGTGCTGTCCCAGGTTTATCACTGGAACCCTAACCTGTTGACCTCATTTAATGTTGTCTTTTTCTAGTGTTGCCTTTATACACCATAGTCAGAACAATTTTCACACCTGATACCTAATATTAAATTTCATTGCATTAACCATTGGCTAATATGTTAAATGGCAACCAATCCATAATAATTTGATAGCATAAATTTCTAAAACAAACTAGTTTTGTACAATTATTTTAATGATTAAATAGCAAAGTTGAAATAAAATAAAATAAAAAACAAATATGAGTTAGGCACCTCTAAAATTTCATATTCTAGGAAATACTGGTCCTTAAATAGTAAGAAATCCTATTGCAAAAATAAATTATGCCAAGAGAACCATGCCAAGAATGTTAAGTATTTTTTAGAACAATAGATTACCATATCCTTATGACCTTTTGGAAGTGCCAACTAGAATTTTGAGTAAGCAACGTGTGGGCTGCAGTTTGCATACAGAAGTTTATGCCAGCATTTCTTGTCACCCACAAATTACACTCTTTACTTTGCCATCTTTCAGCACATGTCATTCAAAATGTGTGAGTGGTAGCATTAGCTGAAGTCGTTGATTTCTTTCATAATTTTCTAGTCTGTATATTCAACAATTTGACAAATATAGAACCCAAGGAAGATACAAAAAAATCATAGACAAAGATGTTTCCATTTCCAAAATCAGGAAAACACTCGAGAGACAACAAATTTCAACTTATGTTTATTTTATGAATTATGGGCGTATTCATAGCACTGATTAAAGTAGAAGTTCAAATGTGTATTAGTGGGTGGATGAGTTAAAATATTTATTTATTTATTTATTTATTTATTTATTTAGCCTTATTCTGGGATTTGAAATAAAGATCTGGTGAATGCAAAACAAGGATTCTGTCATTGATGTCCCTCTCCAGCCTAACTCAAAAGTGTATTTGAAAGAGCTGTTTATAAAATATCAGAAATATATTTTGCAATAGGGAATATTGCAAAGTATTATGTGAAACCTAATAAAAAGACTTTTAAAACTTCAGCTTTGCAGTGTGGAAAGGTACGTATTTTATGAATTATAGTATGTTGTACTGAAGTCTAACTAAAATAGTTCCAAACTAAAAGTTCTTGAAACTTTGGTTTTCAAAGGACATTAATCTCTGTCACTAACTTTAAGCCACACTTAAGTACAATGAGTTTAAAAATAACAGTAATCTTGAAGATATACAAGATATAAAATATTTTTAATTCATTTCAGGCTCTCATCTCCATAATGAGCTGATTTTATATGCATTTTATCCACTATATGATGTTGATTATAAATGACATTTTAAAAAAAACTAAATATATTTCCAAAAATACACATAATAAATCAATCACAGACTGAAAAATCAGAAATAAAGTATTTATAAATATGTTCATACTAATTCTGCATAACAAGATGAATTTCATAATAAAAGAAATATTATACCGGGAACTGGAGCGATTACATAGCTGTTAAGAACACTTGCTTTTCTTACAGAAGATCAGGGCTGTTCCAGCAACTACAACAAAGCTAACAATTGTCTGTAACTCCAGTTTCAGGCTCTCAACACCCTCTGGTCATTGCACACATGTAAAGTACTTACAGATGTACAGGCAAAACACTCAAACACATTAAAATGAAATTTAAATGCATACGCTGTTAGTAAGGGGTCTTCAGATATAGATCAGTAAACAGACACATACTAGACACTAACTAGATATAGACAGAACTAGCAACTGATATCTAGATGACAGTTAGATTATAGATAAATAGATAATAGATAGATAGATAGATAGATAGATAGATAGATAGATAGATTTTCTTTCATAGATGAAAGAAAATAAGGTAGAAAAACAGAGAACCAAAAGAAAGAAGTGACTGGTAGCTTGAATGAGATTATCTCCCATGGGCCATTTTGCTCCCAGTTGCTAACACTGTTTTGGGAGGTTTCAGGAGGTGTGGCCCTCCTGGAGGAAGCAATTCACTGCTGGTGGGCTGGGAGAGCCCTTAAGCCTCACAGTAACTCCAGTCACACTCTGCTTCCTGTGTATGCCTGCTTGAAATGTGAGAGCTAAGCTTTCTACCTCAGCCACCTCTACTGCCATCCCTCCCAACACCGTAGACTCTTGCTCCTCTGGAACCATAAGCTCAGTAAACTATTTAGTCTCTAGGTTGCTTTGGTTAGTGTTTTCTCACAGCAACAGAAAACCGACAAATACAAAGTGTATCATGGGAACTGGATTATTGGATGATAGAGATCAGAGACACTATGATATCTTTACCATGGCTCAGCTTCTCTAAGGGTCTATAATCCAAGAAGCCAGTGATGTCGTTCTTAGAATAAGACCTGTGGTTTAAAGCTTTAGAGGAATAAGCATGAGCATATGTAAATGTAATGCCTTGAGCCCCATATCTACAAATCAGAACTTCTGTTGTCCAAGGGACAGAAAAGGGGATATCTCAGCATCAAGGAAATCTCCCCTCTTCTCTCATTTATCCTTACTCCCACTACTGATCACTCTCCACAGTGAGGACTGACTTTACCAAATGATTCCAAACTGTTATGTGTATAACCTGCAAAAAGTCAATCCTTCTCTAGTTCTCTAGGTAACCATTAACCAATCAAATTGACAAGTACTTACTAGTAGTAATCAAGAATTTTGACACTTGAGATTATTTTCAGTCCAAGCATGGTCACTGTCCTTTACACTGTTGAGCAGAAGGGAAGGGTCATTTTTCCATTTAGACCATTCACACAGATTGGGTAAAATTCAAAATAAGTTAAAGCTAAAGAAACTTTTATTCCTTCAAAAGTGATTTGAAATGCTGAAGTACAAAACTGTTATTTGCTTAACAAGAAGTTACAATAAATGAGAATATTGTATCGAATGATCAAATATATGCATATGTAATTGTCAAGACAGTAATTTCAAGTAAAAATCAAATCTGAGCACAAACAATAATGGAAATGATATTTCACATTCAGAGCGCATAAATTACTTCTGCATCACTTTCCTCTGAGAAAAGACATTCTTTATCAGATGAAAATTCTTTAAAACAGTATGTTCTCAGGATGTTGAAACATGCCATCCTTTAGGGAAGCTCATTAAGACAAGGGGAGAAGAAAGAACAAAATGTTCTAAAGGGGGGCCAAACATTCCCATCAGCAAGAATGTTCCTTGAGCTCAGGAAATAACAAGACCTTAGCTGTAGGAAGTCCCTGAAACTAACTAGATTGACTAGACTTGTACCTCCTGAAACTTACTTAACCAGTAAGGACCGCTGAGAGACACTGACAGATAAACTGAGGTGCATAGAGGACTTCTTGTATGTCTATTCACAACATACAGACATCTGCCTGGATAGAGTTTTTTTCACCGAGCAGATCTCTTGTTGAGCAACATAAATTCTTTACGTACAAAAGGAGAAAAGATCTCAACACAAGGCCCAATACCCTGCATCTCTAATATAGCTGAAAATTTAGAATACACTGCAAATCATAGGTACAGGAAAGAACTTTCTAAACAGGACTGAAATAACACAGGCATTAAGACCAACTACTAACAAAGTGGATCTCATAATACTGAAAAGGTTCTGTACAGCAAAGAAAATCAATTGAAAAGGCAGCCTACAAAATGGAAGAAAAAAGTTTACCAACAATACACCTGACAGAGGGTTAGAATTGATAAAATACCAACAACTCAAAAAACAGAAAACAAAACAAAACAAAACTCTGAACATCAGGGGCTGGCGAGAGAGTTCAGCAGTTAAGAGCACTGACTGCTCTTACAGAAGATCTGGGCTCTATTCTCTCTGTTCTCAGAAACAACATGGCACGGAACAACCATCTGTAACTCCAGTTCCATGAAATATGATGCAATCTTCCTCTATACTTGCATGGCACAGGTGCACTTATATACATGTAAGCAATGAACTTATACACATAAAATAAAAACACTGACCATCCAAAAGACAAATAACTCATTTAAAAATTGGCACAAGGAACTGTGCCTAAGAACAAACACAAAACAAAATAAAAAGCAAAACAAACAAAAAAAGCAAAGACAAAAGCTGGCGAGGACATGGTGAAAGTGGAAACCTTCCTGCTGCAGGGAGTGCAAACTGGTGCAAGTGTGAATTTTTCCTCAAGAAGCTTGAAGTAGATCTCCATATGATCCATCCATACCACTGTTGGACATATACCTAAAAGACTCTATATCCCACTACAGAGAGACACAATGTTCAGTATGGTATATTTCCACAATGAAATATTATTTATCAGTTAAGGAAAATGAAATGAACTTCACAGGTAAATGATAGAACAGGAAATAAACATCCTGAGTGAGATAACTAAGTCCCAGAAAGACAAACATTGCATATTCTTTTTCATAAATGGATGCTAATTTGAAATTTTAGGTATGACTGGTTCAACTGAAAAATCCATAGAGGCCATGAACCTAAACAGAGACCCTGGTAGGAAGGCTTCAGATGATCGGAGAAAGTCTATCGTGATAAAAAGAGGAAAAGAGGTGTTTAGTTCCTGTTCTTTGTCTCAATTTTTAAGTGAATAGGTCTTTTATGCTTTTTATAAGCACTTGTATATTCTAGAAATAGATGTTAGATATTCTTCCAACCATCAGGTTGAAGTACAGTCGGAAACGATCTTTTCACCTTTTGTAGATTGACTTTTCAATTGAAGGGCGGTGATCTTTGCTGTAGAGATGCTTTGTATCTTCATGTGGTACATTTGTCAGTTGTTGGGCTTAAAGCCTTCATTATCATAGTCACATTCAGAAAGTCCTTTCCTGTGCCTCTGGGTTCTGGTGTATTCCCTATGTTCTATGAGATTCAGGTTATCAAGACTTATTTTGAGATCCTCGATCTACTTGGAGTTCAGTGTGTGTGGACTGTGAAAGTAGGGATCTAATTTCATTCTTCTATATGTAGCTATCCAGTTAGAGCAGCACCATTTGTTGAACGTACTGTCTTTTCTCCAGAGTGCATTTTTGGCCCCTTTGTAAAAACTCAGATGGGCTTGAAGGCACTTATACCCTCAATTTATTCCATTGGTGTATTTGTCTGCTGCTGTGACAGTACCCGGCTGCTTTTATTACTATAGCTGTGTCATATAATTTGAAATCAGGGATATTAATGCCTCACACTCTTCTTCCAATGTTCACAATTGGTAGAGATGTCCTGTTATTGTCTTTGTTATTTTGTTTGGTTGGTCTGTTTGCACACTTGAAAGTCTTGTGAACAGTTTTATGAGTGCAGCCTATGTGTGAAAAATTCCACCAGCGGGCCTTTCCACAATTGACATCAGAAGAATCAGACATACAGGAGAATACACAGAATGTATTAAATCCTTGAGACATCAATCTAACCTCATTCAGCACAAGAGAGTTAATACTAGAAAAAAACACCTTAGATAGGTAGTTACGGTATGTGAGAAAAGACTTTACCCACTTGCACCTTGTTGGGCACAGGTGTTTGATTCAAGAAAAGAAATTAAGGAGATCGTCAGGCATTGTTCATTCTTTCCATGTTTAGTTTTGATCCTACAACGGTGCGTGCCATGACTGGGCAGACTCTTGTATTGCTCCAGAATATGTGATAATAAAGAACTTGTTATTTAAGCTACATTTTAAATGCCATATGAAGAGACTGAGAACTGAATTGGTCCCTTGTTATGAACAGAAGGAAAAGCTTTTGAGGAACTTTGTGTACTTCACTATGTATACATATTTGTGTAGGTGCCCAAGAAAGCATGTGTGTGTGCAGTCACTTGCTGGCCTGGACCTCACAGTGTAGACCAGACTGGTCAAAATATCTCATGCCACTGCCTCCAGAGTGCTGGAATTAGGGGTGTGCACCAACAAAAAGAAAAATATAGAGAAAAGATCTTCACATATTTAACCAACAGGTGCTACCTGTTTGAAACAGGTTAAGTGCCTTAACAAATGTCATAGTGCAATTTAATTTGTAAGGCATCTGATAGCTATCTCATTTCTCATTAAGAAGATGAATTCCAACCACTTCATTGTGCAAAAATGTCTTATATGATAGGTAATCATATAATCATTTACAATCAATTCACTTTTTTCATTAGTTTTAAAAATAGTGCTCATGGCTGTTTCCAGGAACATTGCAACCTGCAGGAGAAAGGCACAATCTGGAAACTCAGGTTGCAATGAATTTTTTTTCTATTTATTAACTCCATGTTTCCTCAAGCCTAGATGCTTGCAAATGAACCAGACACTGAATACATTCATTCACTTTTTAGTTTTGTCCTCAGTACAACTCCAGGACCTGTTGAATTTTATCATTAATTGCTGGATTACACTTTGTCCCCAAACATAGACTGTAGTAATACTACTTATCAACATGGACATTCTTTGGTCAACTGTTCAATCATGACTGGCACTATCATTTGGTTCAGTTCTTAAAAGCCAAAGAAAACATAAGACATCAGGAGCAGTTCAGTTGTGTCTCTTTGGCAGTGTGATGCTGATTGGCCTCCAAATCATCTTGAGAACAGTTTACTATGTTAAATGACATAAATATTGGCACCATTAGCTCACTTTTCCAATGAATGATTAGCCCTCTGAGGTTCTGTCTACTTCGTCTTTTCTGCTTATCACTGCTTTGCTCTGTTTTTCCTATAACCCTAAATAAACATAGCAGTCTTGTCCTGCCAGGATTATTTCCATGGACCCACTAATGGGTTAAGAGCTTTAGGGACAAATTCAGGTCTCTCATAGACACGACATTTTATGCCCTCCTTTTCTCACAGATCAGACAATATCTTAAGGTATAAGTAGAGTTCTGCATGTCTTGTTTGCTATATCGCCATATTAAGGATATTAGCACTAATATCAAGCAATTTATAAAGATTTACTCTAGTAAAACAATGCGAGTTTGCTAGTAAAATAAGTAAAATGATTTTCTGATCCTTTCTCCATTACTTTCTCTATCAACTTACCATAAATGAACACAAATGGCAATGCAGCAGAAAAGCAATTGATTTCATTGTGTTAGAATTTTAGTAGCACACATTTGATAATTCTATCAAATTCTTTTGTCAGTATCAATTTGATATAACATTTGATATTTTACCAACAAAGATATTGTCATAATAACCTGACCTACCTTCCACAATCTGGGAATAAACTTTCAAGACATCAATCTAAAAGAAAAAAAAAAAAACAAGACACTCTTTTGGTTTAGTACTTTCCCATTGACTTAGCATTTTTTAAAGGAAAACATGATATGTTATAAAATCAAATACAAACTAATCAGCAATAAACACTGTTCTTTTCTTTTCAAAAAATGTTTGCTCTTCATCATTTGCTTTTCAACACGATTCTGTCTACACATATTTCTAAACTTTCTCTTTTTAACATTTACATATTTTTGCATATTTTTAATTAATGTGAATTTTAGTCATTGAATGTTTATTACATATCATCAACAGATTTGGATTAGAATAGCAACAGATTCATAATATCTCAGAGATTTTTTCAGTAGTTTAGTAACAAATTCATATAATTCTGTTCAAGGTGTCTCATGAAGATACAGTCCAAGCACTGATTAAGTGCCATGCCTTCAGAAAGTTCAATTTGGAAGCCTTCTGTGTCCAAATTCAGCCAGGTTTGGTAATGCACCTCTCAGTAGGGACTTTCTACAATAATGCTCTATAACATGACAGTTAAATTCCCACCAGAAGAGTCTCTGGTGATATGTAAAATAAAATAAAAAAAAACAAGAAACACCAGTATTTTCATTTCTTAATCTCCAGTGACATCACAATACATCTTCTTTGTTCTATTTATTGAATAATAATCAACATTAGAAGAACTAATGAGGAGATGATTACATGAATTATCATATTCATACCAAAGTATGGATACTAGGAAGTACTTTACCACTGTATTACATTTTCTAGGTTTCTCACTAAACGGTCAAAAGAAAACATAGTCAGTACCCTTCATGATAGAATGTAGGAAAGAACTCAGTCATATGTGTTGCTGCTCTTTTCAGAATAGTTAGTTAGTGGAAACAACCTAACTTTCCTTAACTGATGAGTATATAGTGAAGATGTGAGTTCTACTTGACAGTAAAGAAAAAGGACACCATGAAATTTTCAAGTAAACTGGGTAAAGGAACTGTTATACTAAGTGAGGTAACCTGGACTTAGAATAACAAGTGACATATATTTTCACTCCTTTGTGGATCTTAGGCATAGCACCTGATATAAGAACAAGATACGGGAAATGGAAAGTAACCATTGGAGGAAAGGCAAAGGAGGAGCTTAAGAGGTGAAAGTAGAAAACAGGAATTATCAATGAGGAAACCGGGAAAATAGGGTGCTTTAACAAAGGAGGGAGGAAAAGGCATTATACAGGCAGAGAGAGGAAAGAATTAAACCGTGCTTATGCGGTGTGAAAAACCAAAGGGAAATGTGGTGTTTATAAGCCTACTCAAAGATACACATGAAAATAAACAGAGTACATGTGTGCTGATCGTTATGTAACAAAAGATTACAGTGCTACATATGACAAACCCTCCTTTTGCGTTTTGGTTAGGATCGTACGAGACTCCCAAATAAAACTGATTTCCACAGAACTTGATTGCCTTCTAGAGCTTGAAATAAGAATATATTGCTGAAGACAGGAAAGACTTTGAACAAGGAACTTGGAGAAGTTGAACTGGAAGTGACCTGGAAGCCTCCCAGAAGACAAGCTCTCGTAGTATCTGAATGTTGTGAATGGTATCATTACCTGTATAGCATTTACACTTGCGTTTGTTTTTTCAGTCAATATGACTTACTTCATGGGTGTTCTCAGTGATACTTGTTTGTTATCCTCTGTTGCTTGTGCCACGTTAGTGCAGTCTGAGACCTGGTCTCCGTGTAAAAAGAAAAAAATGATTTACCTGTATTTTTAGATCCTATTTAGAGGGTTAGTAAAAATTCAGGTTGCCATTTATTCTTAAAACAGATGGATTTAGTCCCATAGTTGCTTTTCTTTAGGTTAACACTGATATTGTGAAATATAAATACATTGTTAAAATAAATACAATTCAGATACCATATTTCTTAATAGTCATTCTTACTTCACAAAAGACTGATTAAGGAATTATGCTCATAAAGGAACCTAAATAAGCTATAATGAGGATAAACTGTCATCTCTCCAACCCCAAGTAAGCTACTTTTTGCAACAGATGGAGGCTATCACAAAGTTCCACAACTGGTCAAATGCAGAGAATAAGTGACTGTGGGATGATCATTCCTAAGTGACACATCTACAGTGCAAGCTGTACAAGTAAGGCTCAAAGAATTTTGTAGGAGAGTGGACAGAAAGAATGTAAGCCTCAGAGCTGCAAGACTCCTGCTGCTAGTTAATGCATTCTAGACTGGATAGGGAATGTGCAACAATGAAAATCTCAAAAGAATGGTATTCTAAACAAATACAAACAACAGAAAAAAAGAGGTAAATCCTCTCCCCCCCAATAATGTAATAAACCAGTTGGCAATGTAAATGGAGGGAATGACATGGTGATCTTCCTTCTGAAGAAGAGAGCTACAAACAAATAATGGACACTGAGGAGGAAAAGTCATTTTTCTCTAGGGACTTTCTGAGAGGTTATCTAATCCCAAGTAAGCACCCTAAACACAGGTATACACAGGCACCACTAAATGGATTCAGCACTATATATATATGTATATATATACACATATATATGTGTGTGTGTATATATATATACACGTATATATAATATACATATATACATGTATATATATGAAATTGAGAGAGAATGGGGAGAAATGGGAGTAGTTGGTGGTGGACATATTTGTTGGAAATAATGCAAAAGAAATACTCATGTGTGAAATTGTCAAAAAATTCTAGATTTCTTACAAATTATTTATAACTTTAATTTATGTCAAGTAAGCTAAATATCATTGACCCTCTGATTCTATAATATCTGTCCTTTCTCTTTCACCTACATGTTAGTAAGTTTAACAAAATTCAAAAAGAAAAGTTTCTTTTGCTATTTTAAACTGTGCAGAATCTGTTACCTGCTTGACCAGATATTTTGTTAAAATTGGCCATTTTTAATCCATGAGAATGGATTAAGTGTTGATTAATATATTCTTCAACATAGTTTCATAAATATTAAATTTGTTCCACACTAAACATTTTATTAAATGATTTTAAATGCTAATTGTTGATATATTCATTTATACTTTTTCTTTTGGCACCTAATATTTTCCATACTTTATTTTAAAAACTGTGGATAAAGATTTGAATAAAAGAAGCCAAAAAAACCACTTTCAGAAGTATATGGTTAAGGCCTTTTAATATATTCACCAATCATCTGCAATCATAAAAATAGAATTCCTACCATATTCTCAACTTTTATTTCAAGTTTCTGTGGGACTACATTTTTTTTCCCTACAGGCTGTCTCTAATATTGAATGACCTTTTTCTACAACAAACTGGTCTGAAATACTAACATGGTATAATGTCAAAGATCTTGCACCATCTGTCTCTGTACGCTCTGTGTATTAATCATTCATCCAAAAGGTTTTCATATATTCTTTAAAAGGCCATAGACCTTTAGATCCATTATTACTGTTTCCTGCATCATTGTGATGTGATAAATCATTAGACTATTCTTATAGATAATAAAAAGGACCACTGAAAACCTGAAATACATCCATCTTATTATATTGAATTAACACTCAACATGTGTAACTTAGAGAGGATTTATCATCACTAAAGGAAAGCATCACAAGTTAGAATCAACCTATAATAAAGTGAAGAGATAAAAAATTATTATTTCAGCATATACAGAGTATCTGGCTAAACATTGATTATTTTCAAGCTTAAAGACACAGAAAATTCTAATGGCTTCTTATTAAATTCATTTACAAATAACCAGCTGAAAGTTAGATGGTTTATAAAATATCTACACATAAAAGAGATAAATCTTCATAATATCACTTAGATAAGCCACAGCATTTTCCTCTCTTTCAGTCAATGAACATATTTTAAGTTTCACTAAAATGATTTTACTATGTTTTAAAATTTTTTCTGTTGTATTTGAGATTTTCATACAACTCTTCTTTTTGCCCCCTGACCAATTTAATGTACTCTATTTTATATATAATATATACTTTATTTTATACACACACATGCGCACACACACACACACACACACACTCACTCACATATGGCCTATAGAGTCTACTTTGTGTCCTCAAATGTCTTTCAGTTTGGGTCCATCCACTAGAGCCAAATTACCAAGAGTCCCATCCTTGAAAAAGAAAGAGACTGCCTGTTCCCCTCCCAGAAACCAACAGCTGTCAAAATTTCCTTAGATTGTGTTGGGGTTTCTTATCCAAACACGCGTGTGTATGCTGGGATTTCAGGTGGATTTAGCATGCATGGAACTTGTTCATGCTGTCGTTATTGCTGTGAATTCATATGTTACTGACCAACTGTCTGTCAGACTGTTTCCTTGTGGTCAGATACCCCATCTCACCCTAATAATCTTTCTGTCCTCTTTTCAGCAATGATCCTTGACCCTTGGGAGGCAAAGTCTGACAGAGGTGCCCTACTTAGGGGTAAGCATTCTACGTCTTTTTTTCTGCACACTGGCCAGCTATGGGTTTCTGTGATAATCATCATTATGAAGAATCTTGTCTGGTGAGAATTCAGAGATGCATTAATAAATCAACATAGCAATAAGTTTTTTTAGGAGTCCATTTAATCCTAAAATTATTTACTAGAAAACTAGTATTACACTCTTCCCCATGCTCTTTGGCCTGTCTAGATTTTTAATTAATCTCTAAAAGGAGCTTTTGAGGCAAAAATGTCCCACATTTATAATTTAATTTTATAACGGAACATTTAACACTTTTCCATATATAACAATTCTAATGATTCATGTAACAAACTCTGAATCCAGAAATTAACACTTCAAAATGTATGTTGCAAGAAGCACAGACAAAACAACGGTAACTTTATTAGCATTCCAAATTAAATATTCAAATACAAAATTTATAGATAAAGGGAAATGTTCTCCACCTGCAAATCTGTCCCTGTCACATAAAAATAATATGACTCAAATACTGTGATTGAGGGCTGGAAAGATGACTCAAAGGTTAAGATCACTTGCTGTCCTTGCAGAGTACCTGGGTTCGATTCTTAGCACCCATTTGACAGGTAACAATCATTCATAATTGCAGTTCCAGGAGAATTTGATGACCTCTTTTGACCTCTGTAGATAATTCAAAGCATGCATGCACTTACATACATGCAGACTGTATACTCAGATACATAAAATAAAAATAAATAAAATATTTGTAATTGTTGTGAACAAAATGAAGGTGAAATGATTAATGAATCCTGTAATATCTCTTATTTTTGACAAAGGATATTTTAATGCTAATTTAGGGGGAGAAAGGGCATTGGATTCAACTCAGGGTCTCAACTGTCACAGGCAAGTGTATATGTGCCACACCAAGTGAAAATTTATCCTTGGGATAAAACCACATGAACTAAAATAATTGTCAGCTTCCTCAATATTTTCCCAGTGTCACATCTTGTAACACTACATTTGTGAAACTACCTATGACTTGAATTTAATTATATTTTATAAAAGCTAGCAAAGAATCTTAATATCTTGGCTTTCAAAAATTTCTTTTGACTCACATCAACATTAATTACCCATGTTTTCATGTAAAATTCTTGCTCATTTTGAGCCATGCTCATAATGTTTATTCTAATAGATTATAAATGCTGTTTCATTACATCAGGTTTCTTGACATTACAAAATTTCTTATAAAATTAATTTTCCTTCATATTTGTCTCATCTAATTCAATATGGTCTCATTTTAAGGGAATTTAAGAAAAAAGAAAATGTTTAGTCTCCAATTTAAATTAGAAATTTATGAAACTGTGTGAATTTTTATATTATGTTTGATTTCAAGGTTTATCTGCACATACTGATACATATTGCAGAACATGACAAATTCTTTTATAGATGGTTTTGTGATTCAGAAGCTACTTTTCAACTGACAATAAAAACCCACAGAATTAATACAACTTTTACAATTTTCTAGAATTGCACACTATCACCTGACATGCTGATTATACAAGATACTTTAAAAAATAATTGAAAAGGAAAAAGTGCACATCCTACTGGCAGAGAAAGGACCACCTTGTGTGTAACAGGACATATTTCTTAGCGTAGGTTTTGTTTGATTTTGTTTGTCAGAGTAGGCATGAAATGAAAAGTTACAAGGTGGTGAACTTCTGATTAAAGCTACCTATTCCTGTACTAAATCTTCACTCACCATACAATAATAAAACATAAATGCTGTATAAATAAAAAAGAAAAATAATAGACCTGATCTGATGTGGAATAATAAGATGGCTAAGAAAAATGGAAATGTGATTGAAATGTGGTAAAAAAAAAACCTTTGCAGAAAATTATCTGAAAAAATAGTGTAACTGAGCAACATATTCATGATTTTAGAAAAACAATTATTCTTTCATAGAAGATAAATAGTGAAGAAGATGAGAAATTAAAATATAGTTCTAAGACATAAATAAAAACTTCAGTAATTACTGGAAAACTGTAGACCTCTCAAGAGGTAATCCACACGGAGCTAGTATATTCATCAATTATTTTTATTAATAAAGTTAATGGTAGTGCAATAGCTTTTCTTTAGTATTTATGTAGTCCAGCTTTTATTTGTGTATATATTTATTGCTGAAGTAGTATAAGCATTAGAAGAAAGCATGCAAGTAAAAGATCCCATTATTCAACCTTTATTAAAGGAACTTTTAAAAAGTCTTACTAAAATGTGGCTGTTTGTGAACTACTGGGTTTCCATACGATAATTCAAACAAAAATATATGATAGACTTCTGTGTGAAGAATATATAGAATAAATGTGTTTCTGTGTGTGTGGTTTTAGTGAAATGTTATATATTACATATGTGGAAAAGTTGAACGTGATAAAGTCAAAATAAGAGTGAGTTAAACCTCAGCTTCAGAATAAGGTGATCTGTTGTTAAGACCAAATTTTTAAAAGGGAGTAGAGAATGCTTTCCCAGCATGCAGCATCCCAGCGTATGATTTCCAGTACCACATAAACTAGGTGTGGTAAAGCACTCTTGTAATCCTAGATTTTGGAGGTGGACACAGGAAGAACAGAAGTTCAAAGTCATTTTGTGAACATCTTTGAGGCCAATCTTTCTCAAAAAAGATGAATAAGTGAATAAATAAATGATGATAAAAAAGATAAGAGTATTGAAAACACTATTTTTAAATATTTGCTTAACAATTATAAATTTAATCTTCAAAAACTTTTACTAAGCACAGTATATTTAACAGTGAATGAATTTTCTGCCTTTGCATGGTGAAAGTCAAGGGTTTTCGAGAATGTAGGGAAAAAAATATTCGGTGTGACTTGGCTTGGTCTATGTTTGCATAAAACACTTCCCTTATGAATTTTCATAAACTCGTGGTTTACATGATGATCATGATTATTCCAGCTATTTGCTATTTTTTTTCTACCTTAACTACACAACACAACCTCTGTAAACTTAGTCAAGCTATAGCCCAAGTAGCAAACACAATTAACACTTGAACAAACATTCATATTAAGTGTTTCTTACCTCACCTTATCTTGGATGTTATCTCTCATGTAAGAAACTCTGTAAAACCATCATATTATCTTCATATACTCAACACTAAAGAGCCATAAAGTTTTGTTCAGCAAGCTGAAGAAACCAGGAAATAAGTTCAGTCTTGGTCTGGACTGTTGATAGATTAAAAAACAAAAACAAAAACAAAAACAAAAAACAAACACTGAATTTTCCTCATCAAAATGGCCTAACCTGACACAAAGTTGGTGATACCCATTTTGGAAACAGCATTGTATTCTGATCCTGCCTTACTTACAGTTCCCCTCTCAGATGATGTTTGGGCTGAGCTCCTAGGAGGTTTTCACTTAAAGACTTGCTTCAAATTCTACATGAACATCCCAAGATAAATCATCTCATACCAGAAAGGAAGTTGTAAAAAGCATGGTAGAAATGCCAAGGTCTTCATACAAGTGGTCAGGATCTGATTATCAGAATAAGGTACAAGGTGAAAGAAAGATAGTTGATCTATGGGGTTTGTGGCACTTGGTTCATAACAAGAGAAATGGTTCATAATGACTGAGGGCTGGAGTCATTATTCTTAATGGCATTAAAGGTCTTCAGAAAGAATATCATAGATTCAGACAAAATGAACTAGACCATGTGCTATAACACTGTAAATCAAGAAGTGTCTATAGCAAGTTTTAAAAATAGACTCTAGTCTCCACAGGCTTAAGTTACAGTCCCCGAGACTTTAAACTATTGTTCTGATTGTAAAAGTACCAATTTTGACAATTAAAATTAATAACCATCCTTGACAAGGTTTATGCCATGTTCTGTTTCAGGTAAATATGTACCCAGTACTTGAGATGGAGAGAGATGACAGAAAAATCTCAGTCTGTCAATATCAAATCTTAGAGCTTCTCAGTGTCAGATATGAAAAATACCCTTGTGAGTAAATGTTCAGTGACCTCACTGGACATGAATTCTTCACATTAAAATGTTTGATTTTCTTGATGTCTGATGGTGGTGTCCTTCACTACTGTCAGGTAATTAGTCAAGATCACTGCTTACAGAGCCATGTAGGTCAGTGTGATTCATCTACGAAGAAGAAATAGCATGTTTGCCAAAAAGAATACAAATCTGGTAACATGGCTAAAGAACCTGGAGGAGTGAGTATATTTCTGTGAGTGTACAGAAAGAGAAGAAGAATAGCATATTAAAATAAGCCCAGACTATGGAGAAAATATTGAAACAGTCATTATTTATCAAAAATTATTTGTCCTTAAGGGAGATTTAACTTACAATTAAAAATTATTTGTAATATCCTATTGGATCATGATGATGCCTAATACTGAGTGATAAGGTTAGAAGATCAGAATCATTTTGATTGAGTTGGATAGTTCAAATTGTCAGCTTGATATAATTTAAAATCACCTGGGAAGGGAATCTTAAAGAAGGCTTGCCTAAATCACTTTTGTTTGTGGGATTAAAATGTATTATATGAAATGTACAACATTCAAATATATATATAAAGAAATAAAATACCGTAGTATCAACAGCCATAAAGTTCATAGGCTTATGGACCAATAGATCTAGAACATGAGAATCAGAGGTCTATATTTCTGGGCTTCCAAAGCCAGGGAATTAAGGCAGTTGTTCTCAAGACAAAGATTTATGGGTATAGGCCTTAAGTATTAATATCCCAGAATCTTGCAATTAGTATTACAGCTCTGAGCTTTACAGCAGGATCCTCAGCTGCTACTCAGTGGATGTGTGGAACACCTTTCCATGGTCATAGTCCACATTTCTTTTGCTTCACTCTTTGTAAACTCCTATCATCTAATCATCTAAAGTCTTGTCTCTTCACAGCCTGGGTTTTTGTTCATTTATTTTGTTTTGTTTGTTTTTTTGCAGAAAAAAAATTAAAAAGCAGCCACAAAAGAATCTAAATGTGGTAGAGAACTGGAACCTGTTCCCCAGCTGGACTACATGCAAGAAATAGCAAACTCAGAAAAAAAAAAACATAATATATGGATGTGGGACAGGTGAGAGCCATTTGAGTGACATATAATGGAGCATGAACCGTGTGGCCCGGCACATTAGAGTGCATGCCTTTCCCAGCTCACTAGTCCACTCCCATTCTTGGAAGTGTTTTCCATTTGTGAAATCACTGTCTCTATGTGTTTCTAACTATGTGTCCCTGGTGCAATTCTTTCTCCTAGGACAATAACCCCCAATAGGTGCTACCCAAACTCAGACTCATACCTGTGACATTCTCATTCTATCTGCTTTAATGTGAACAACTGACTACATTTTATAATTACATGAAAGTTGATCTCCCCCTAAATGTCCAGCTATAAATTAGTCACAAAGCTTTTTTATTAAAAATATTTTATTTCCTCTGAGCATAGACATTTAAATACATATATGTATTCCTGTGATGAAATCTCAAAATCTCAATATTAAATTTTGAACTCTTAAAATTTAAACTTCACTGGCATTAGAGCAGAGGCACTACAAGTATGATGCAGACAAGTTAATACGCACACACTCAGCTCCACACTGCTGCTATTCTAACACTTGACTAAAAATATACAATATAATTGAGGCAGGACAGAAAGACAGGGGCAGTATAGGATAAACAAGAAGGGACAGAGCCTAGGTGAAGCATCTCAGTAGCTACAAATCAAGAATTCCAGCACAGCTAACATTTGCTCTGAGAGTTTCCATCCTAGGAACAATATTTCTTCTAAACAGAGAAGAATGTTAAGGAGCAGTGAATCATAGTTGAGGTCTAAGCCCTTATGACCTTCAAGTATAGCTTTATACTTTTACCAGATATTTTCTACAAATATCAGAAATAAGTTTAAATAGTTATTTACAGTAAGAACATCTTAACTACTGTGCAGTCCTTGTGACCCAGAATTTAAATTATCAGTTGTAACTGTAATTCCATTCAGTACCTCTGATCTCATTTTCTAAATAAGAAAAGGCTCCTTAGCAACTACTTAGCAATGCCAGAAGCCACCAAGCACCATGCATATGTCTACTGTAGAGAGAGTCATAGCTTTCCTTTGCAACCTCAAATCTTGCATCTCTCTTTCTGCTAATGACATTGTTTAATATCTTTGTTAAAAATGATCTTTTAAATAAACTCCAACTCTGCTTCATCTTGGCCTCTTCTGAAATTCCTTTCAGTGGGAAATCCAAAGGTTCACCTTGATCTAAGTGGAGGTCTCTGAAAAGAACTGGGGCTGTAACTTCATCTTCATCAGCACTAATGACATGAAGATGTGGTATAAGAAGAACACATTAGTGTAGAGAAGTTCTGAATCCCAAACTACTGCAGTACCATCCACAGAGTTATTCCTTCTTAAGTCTTTTCTTTCTCTCCAGACACTATCTGAGGTCTCAGTGAGGAATACTGGTTTCATACGAGCTCGCCAAATGTTTCTAAAAAGGTCTTTGATGTTACTCTTTTCAATGCTAGGGAAACTGCATAGCAAATCACAATGTGTCATGAGAGAGTATAACTTTACAAGATCAAGTCAAAACTAAGTCATTCCTTAGAGATAGTACAAGGGTAGTTCTTGTTCAGTGTTAAAATAGCTTTTTGACATTAGGACACAAAACACTGCTGGATTTTCTTAGTGGAGTTTTGGTTTATGTCCAGTCACATTGGTTCAACAAGGATGATTGTACTTAGAACATAATGGAAGGTGCATGTTTCTTGCCTTACTGCTATAATAATAGATATCATGGTAGAAAATATCTGCCCATTATTATATTAATCATGTCATAATATTTATTTCTAATAAACAATGGTGAGTGCCAATGAATGAAACTATAGAAGAAAAGTATTTGAAATTCATAGAATATATTACATTAAGTAATAAATTTAGGAATCAAGTGATCTAGGCATGTCAGGGTTATTTAGACATGTTAGAATTTCCTATTATTTTCAAAATTTACTTATTTTCATTATTTTACAAGGAATAAGGTCTCATTCCAGCATTTTTCAAAAAAAAATATTTATGTTTCTCACCTTCACCTCTTTCCCACCTTCCTTCTCTCTCTTATGCCCTCCCATTTTAAGTTCACAGTACCAACTACAACGGCAAAGTACATATTGAGTCTCTTTGGACAGCTGGCATAGGAGAAGACATTTACTATCAAGACAAATTTGAAAGATTTAGAATGCCAACAATTCCAATAGAGGCTAAGAAAAAAAAGCAGACTTTTCAGGAAGATGAGACAGTGTTACAAGCTTTTTACCCAGCTGGGTGATATAACTCTGAAGTTCTTATATTACTAGGTGTCTGCCATCTTCATATTTAAGAATGTTCCTCTTATCTTGATTAATCTTCAGTAAAAGAACAGTAGTACAATAACAATATCCTATAAGAGAGCTGTGATTTTTAATGTGTTTGCTTCATCAAGCATTTGGAGAGACCAAGACATGAAGAAAACAAGAATGTGGATTAAATGAAAGATTCCAAGAAAAAAAAGGTGTCCTTGTCATTTTTCTCATGTATCTACAAGATGGTAATATGTAAGAAGATCATAAACCTAGTTAAATAAAGAAACTGCAATACTGATTTCTAAGGGTAAATACCTAATAAACTATAAATTATAAAATACATTATATAAATGTAAATAGATTATATAAAAAAGATATTTAACTATCTCTATGTAACAAACAGATTTCTTCAACTTAAGCATTCAAACTGTAATTATGAGAATTATCTTCAAATTTAAAATAATACTACAAGATTTTTTTCTTAAAAATTATTATTATAAAGATGGGCAGAAACACATAAACCACATATTTTGTAACATATGAGTTTTTTATGGGAGGAATGAATTTATGTATTCTAAAAATCAAACGAAACACATTGCCATAAAGAAAGATAAGCAGAGATTGAGCTATGTTAAATTGTCTAGCAATGATTTAGATATATGTTGAGAGAAAAATTCTATTTCAACAATGTGTTTAATGTTAAGAATGTTTTCCGCAGATTATTTGTAATTTTTTAACTTGAATCATCCATGTGAAAACTAAGCATTTAAATAATCATATGCAAATTCAAATGCTCATTTACAAATTCTGTTCAAACTATGCTTTACACTGAATTTTAATAACATTTCTGATCTATTTTTAATATGTAAACTAATGCCCTCTCCATGAAGCCTACAAAATGCTAGTGAGCAGCTCACTTCAGTTGGTATTAATGTGCCAGCAATGATTCTGTGTAAGCTGCTTTGGGGGAGACATTTTGCTATAATAATAATCTGTTTTAAAATAACTATCTTTCCTGAGGAGAACTCCAAAAGGTTTTACAAATATTATTTCCTTAATCCATCCAGCACTCATGTTTCAGATATGTGACAGTTATTATTATTCTACTTTGTAAAATCAATGAGCCAAAGATACCTCTGTGTATTGGACTCTAGGTTGCTTATTGCACTGCATAATGAGACTTGTTATTCAAAAGGCTGCCTTCATCAAACCCAAATTATTAACATATCAAAATATATTTTAATATATCTAGGTAAATTTGTAAACTTAAAAATGAATACCAGGCATGGTGGCGCATGCCTTTAATCCCAGCAGAGGCAGGGAGATCGCTGTGAATTCAAGGCCAGTCTCATCTACATAGCGAGTTCCGGTATAGCTGGGGATACAGGGAAAGCCTGTCTCAAAAAAGACCAAAAATTGTATTCAATTAATTTTTAAAAACAGTCAGTGGGACTCGGCAGACATGATTGTATACGCCTTTAATCCCAGCACTCAGGATGCAGAGGCAGGTGAATCTCTGTAAGACTGGGGACATCCTGGTCTGCATAGCGAGTTCTAGACCAGCTGTGACTACAGGTAGACCCAATCTCAAAGAGAAAAAAAAATCCACGGAGGATGGAGAGATGGCAGCTGTTAAGAACAATGATTACTCTTGCAGAGGAATCCAAGTTCTTTTCCTAGCACTCTCACGGGTGGCATAGCTGTAACTCCAGTGCCAGGGCATTTGATGCACTGTTCTAGCTTCCACAGGTACCTGCTTGCATGGGTGGCAAGCATTCATGCATTCATGAACTCACAGATACATAAAATAAAAATCAGTATTTTTTAAAAGTAATATGTATTTTAATCATACATACTCTACCTAATTTTCATATATCATGCACCTCACTCTGACACTGCTTCATGTTGATAAATAGAATATCATACTCCCAAGACCTCAGAAGTCTAGAACTTTGATGATTTATGATCCAATATTACTATCAGACTGCTAAGTAACATTACCTAGAAAGGGAAATTCCAAGTCTCTCTCCTTTATGGGATATCATCTTGTCTCCTCTCCTTTCAGAAACCTGCTCCCTCATCAAACTCCCACAGACCATTTCATACTACCTGTGAATTACCTTCTCAAAGTCCGCTAGTCACTCCTCACTCACAGTCACCTGTTTTTTCTAGATGGAAATTTAGGCAGTGTCATATTGATTAGACAGATGGCTGGATCACAAGCAATGGATAACTCAGCCTGTAAACATCATCCCAGTGAGCTGAAACATGCACATCTCTTCAGATTATTGCTTTCAAACATCTGGTTCATGCAAATATGTGTCACAGATAATGCTTGTCACCTTGTGGGCTTTCATTTATGACTTTCTATCTCCTTCTGTCTTGTACAATATATTTTTTTCAGAAATTGAAATTTTCATTGTAGAGGTTTTGGTTAAGTTTCTTACTAGGATTTTTTTTTTTTTACATTCTTGTGAATGGGAGTGTTTCATGAATTCTTGCTCTGATTGCTTGTTAGTGGTCTATAGAAAAGCTAGTGACTTTTGTAAATTGAGTTTGTGTCCTGCCACCTTGCTGAAAGTGTTGATTCTTTCTATAAGATTTCTGGTGGGATTTTTGGGATATCTTAATGTATAATATCACATCATCTGAAAACAGGGATAATTTGGCCTCTTACTTAAATACCTCTAATTTCCTTCTCTTGCTGTACTGGATAGCTTTATAGCTTTAGTAGTCAACTTGACACACGTGGGAACAGGGAAACTCAATTTAGGAATTGTTACTATTGGTTTTGGCCTGGGCCCATGCTTATGAAACATTTTCTTGATTGTTGATTGATGTGGGAGGGTCTAGATCACTGTGGGAAGTGCTTCTCCTGGGCAGGTGGCCCTGTGTTATATAAGAAAGCAGGCTGAGTTCTGGCCAGAAGAGCAAGTCAGTAAGCTATGTTCCTCTATGTTCTCTGCTTCAGCTCTTGCCTTCAGGATCCTGTCTTGAGTTCCTGCCCTGATTTCTCTCTGGGATGAACAGTGACACAAAAGGTATAAGCTGAAATAAACTTTTTCCTCCCCAAATTGTTGAGTCAGTGTTATCATAGCTAAGGCACTTGCCTTATTGACCTAGCTAGACTTTTACTACTATATTTAAAAGGAGTAGGAATAGTGAACTGTTTTGTCTGGTTCCTTGTTTTTATGGAAATGCTTTGAGTTTTTCACCATTTAAAATGATGTTGTCTGTGATTTTGTTGTTTATAGTCTTATTTATATTGAGGCATTTTCCCTAAAATCCAAATCCTTTTACAGCTTTTACTGAGAGTGCATGTGAGATTCTGTCAAAGGCATTTTCTGCGACTACTGAGATAATCATGTGATCTTTTACTCTACATCTATTTATATGATGTATTACATTTATTGACTTAAGGATACAGAACCATTTATGCATCTGTAGAATAAAGTCAACTCAATCATGGTGGATGATCATTGTGATATGTGTCAGTATGTAATTTGTTAGTATTTTGTTTAGAATTTTTACATTTATGTTCATTAATATTATGGGCGTATGTTTCATTTTTTTGTTGTTATTATGTCTTTTTGTAATTGCAGTAAATGATATGAAAAATCCTTTAGGAACTGGACTAAGCTATATATGCCTTTCCTTTTCGGTTGTTAGGTTTGCGTATGTTTTTATAATTTTAATTCTTCTAATATTTGAGACTTTCTTAGAATAAGAATAATTTCCATTAGGAAAGTTTTCATAATTTATAATACTTGATATCCTCTTTGTGTTATTAGCAGTTAAACATTTAAAATCATTAAGGAAACCTCATCTCTGTCTTTTAATATTTAAGGGACTGAATATATCTGTGTATAGTCTCAATTTTTGCACATATTTCTTACATTTTCTGATATCAGCTGACCCCAGAACCAATGCAACAACACACTTTATGTCTTCTTTGAAGAAGGAAATAAACTGCCTGTTGGTTTGGGTTGTAGAATTATCTGAATTCATCCAAGGATCAGGAAGACTAATTATTTCCATTTTTAGCAGCTCTGCTGCTGCCTGATTTGTACATAAATGGATAACAAAACAGGAACTGTCACCATATCTAGTATAAAAAGAGTCAAAATTGTGTGCAGAAAAATATCTCCTAAAAATATTTCAAACATTAGTGAATATGATTCTATGATACCGGAGGAATTTTCCTATACAACTGCCTACTGGAGAGGACTTTTATTAAGACAATTTTTTAGCCTTCCCTATGAGCATTTTCCTTCCAATCATATTTTCTCCAGGTATTTTATTATAAAAGCACAATAGATTTTTTTTCCTTAGGGGTTTTTCTGCATCATTTGAGATAACCATCTGATCTTTGCCCATTTATAAGATTTATTACATTTACTGATTTTACATATATATATTTTTTTTTAATTAATTAATTAATTTTTTTGAACCATCCCTACCTCTCAGGAAAAATGTCAGTTTGATGATGGTGGATTATCCTTTGTTTGGCTTGCAAATATTTTATTGAGCATATTGTGTCTATGTTGATCAGCATATTGCCTATTGACCTGAAGCCTTACCTACCATTCTGTTGTTACCTAGTCTCTCATGAAATTTATTCTCCGTGCCTTAGTGGTGGGGTCTGGTTAATCTGGCTGGATAACATGGAAACTGATCTTCCATTTAGAGAGACTGATTTATTTAGGGTGGGCAATTTACAAAGTTACTGGTTACCTGGGGCCCGACCACAAAGTCCGTGACAGCAGGAGCAGGGCTCGGTCCATTCCTGGCCAGAATATCGCTTCCACTCACATGGTTCTTAGGACTGCAGGGACTTGGAATGCTGCCTCAGAAGTCTTGGCCTTCCATGTGGGCCTGGGGCCAGGGCATTTTTCTTCCCACGTGGATGCAATCCCTGCCAATCCCCAGGACTCGCAGCCATGTTGTCTCTCCTTTCTCCGCACCTTCCTTCCCGCTTATTGCTCAGAGGGTGGGACTTGCCATGGAAGGAACCAAAAGAAAAAAAAAAAAAAAAACTCAGAGAGAACCCCGAATTTACCATACACCTGGCTTTGTAAATGGAGTAATGTTTGCTTCAAAGAAGGAGTTTGGAAGTGCTTCCTCTGTATATCTGTATATATTTTTGAATAATTTAATAAGTATTGGTGTGAATCCCATTTGTTATAGGTTTTTCTTGGTCAGGAGGCTTTTCATTAATAGTTCATTCTCCTTATTCTTTTTAAGTTATTTTGCTTTTCTTGATTTGACTTGTTTTGGAAGAATCCAAACATTTATTCCTTTTTTAGGTTTTCTGAATCAAGGAAGTATATATCTAACCTATTCCCTTTTAATATTTTGGCTGTCTTCAAGTATCTGACACAATGTTTATCTATTAATCATTGATTCTGTTAATTTGGATTCACAATTTTTTTCATTAAGTTAATTGTGCTAAAAGTCTATCGATGTATTTATTTTTTCAAAGAAACAGGTCTTATATTTATTGATTCTTTGAATAGTTTTCTTTGTGCCTATTTTATTCATTTCTACTGTGATTTATATTGCTTCTTCTTGTCTATTGGATTTGGATTTGCTTCATTTTTATTTTATTCAAAGTGTTGAGTTGCATCAAGACATTAAGTCATTAAATCATTTATTTGCACTCTGAGAAGAACCAAGATAAATGTAACACACAAATTAAAGGAAATAAAATAATAATAATAGTAATAATAAAACAAAATATTTTAAAAATATATCTGAAAGAATCTGGGAGCAAAGAAAAAAGTCATGAACCTATAAAGGAAAATAAGAGATCTCTTATCTTAACACATAGGACAGAATGCATGAAATCCAGTGGGAGCAATGGAATATGGACCAGGGCGGGGTTATAAAGATGATTAAGATATTTTGTATGACATGCACAAAAATATACATTGATGTAAAAGAGAGCCTTCCTATAGAACAATAGTAAAATGATATCATTTACATATATAATATTCTGCCTTAAAAACAGGAAGACATTATTGCTGCCACAATGCATCTGTGCGGGTCTGAAGAACTCCTGCCAAGGGATATAACATAGCTAGAAATTAAAATACTGAGGCCAGTGAGATTGCTCAGCGAGTAAAGGCATTTGCAATGCAAACTTATTTGAATTTAATTCACAGATTACATGGCAGAAGGAAGGAACCAACTCACTATTATTGTACTCTGACTAAATACAAAATCTGTGGCACTCATGCACCTATGTTCATAAACATGCACACATATGCACACACGATTTTAGAAATGCAAATTTTGCGTTATCTCCCTTAGGTGTGTAAAAATCAAAATGAAAATAGGGAAGGAAAGAAGATCAACACTTACCACAGAGAGTAGTGGAGGAGAAGAAATGGGAGACATGGATCAAAGTGGACAAAGACGAAGAAATATAGGATAGAGAAGTCTAGAAATCTAAACAAAAAACAGGGGGATTCAGAGTAATATAGTTTCACGAGGAAATTTAATTAAAGCACATTTTAGCTGCTCTTGACACATGCTAAATATGTAACTGTGTACATTGATAGTATGTTAATCTGCAATTGCTGTGTTTTCTACTATGTATCTCATAAAATGAAAATGCTGAAGTTGAGGAAGATTAATCCTTATTTTAGAAATAATTTGCTTTTATTTAGTATAGTTAAGAAATTGGTAAATTTGTTTTCTATATTATAGCCTTGTTTTTCAGATTTACTGTGCACATGTAGATGCATTCAGATGTACTAAAGCGAATTCCAATTACATCCCACAGTTTTGAGGACTGCAGATAATTTTCGTAATCAAATATTCCATGCACAATTATAAGTTCAATTCTGTACAATGAACTTGCCTCTTTAAAATGTCTATTGCAAATTAGCTCTTTAGGTCTCCAGTTAATTATTAGTAAGCTTTTAAAATAGCAGTTTTTCTCTTTGTGTTCAAAGTCAAGGATTGAAAACACCTAGCTTTCCCTCAAATACTCATAGAAATTTCTTTAGAGGAAAATGGGCTTTGTAAGGGACCATGATCCCCACCTCAAGGTTGTTTAAAGATATTGAAAATAGATTAAATCATGATTGTGTACAATGAGTATTATTGTGAAACAGCTATTTCTACCCCATAGAACAGTAGAAAAAAAGGTGCAGAAATGTTAGGTTATGAACCTGATTTGCATTGCTGCTTCTACTGCTATTATTTTTTCCTAAATTGAAAGAAATTAGTGGACTTATAATTGCAGAGAGATTTTAAAAATCCCTTTCTCATACATTTACTGAGAAAAATAAAGTTATGTATTAATGATTAAAGAGAATATAATTTGCCAAAGTAACCTCTTTCAAGACTTGTTCTTCTGTAAAGAATTAAAGAATACTGAAATTCTTTCATACTTTGATTGGGAATCTTGACTTAGCCAAAATTTGGGGTGTGAATGATCAACTAGACTTCAGATGGAGACTAATTTCTGTGGGACAGAGTGAACGTCAGTTGAGTTGCAGTTGTAAACTAGAACTCAACTGTTCATTTGGTACAGGGCAACAGAATCGAAACTGCATATTGGGTTCCATTAAGAAGGTTCTTGTGGAAAGGTGTACTTCTGAAGAAAATATTTCTCTGATACCTTAGGGTTTAGTTCTGTGTCTTATGCCAGATATGGTTCAGCTCTAATTCCTAGACAAATAATATCTTACAGACTTCTAAATAATCAAGAAACAACCAGTGAATATTAGAGCCTTTGGCTTGCTAATCTAGCATTCCTTGTTTTTCATCTAGAATCTGAAAACACAGAAAGTTGATATCACTGTGTAGTAGACATAAGATTATTAGAATGGGCTGTGATTTAAAAATCAGTCACTTAATAGTCTCTGAAAAAAAATGTCATTTTCTCTACCTGTTACGCACTCTTTGTTGTAACAAAGAAGCTGACCTCATCATCATAATAATAATAAATAATAATAATAATAAAATCATTGAATCTTTAAGGTAGCAAATAGCTCAGAAATATCTTTTATAATTTAAGTTGTATTTTCTTTTTCATTGAATTTTTGTTGATTTCTGCAATATATTTAGATCTCTTCCAATGTCTGAAAGCCCCGTTAGTAAGTACCCTTATCAAACATATATATATATATATATATATATATATATATATGCCATAGAGTCAAATTTGTAGTCCCAAATAACCTTCAGAGTGAGTCCACACTAAACCCTGGAAAAACTACCAACAGTGTCATTCTTAAAAACACTAAATAACCCCTTCCAGCATCCATTGTAGTGAAAAACCTCCTAAATTAGGTTGGTGTTTCTTAGTTTTCCACATTTATTATGGGATTTATTGTCTGTCTTAAGATAGTTTGGGACTTCTGCATTTGGTCAATATTTCTGTAAGTTCATATGAGTAACTGCTCAGTCCATTAAAATAAGTGGAAGGAGTAACTATTATAATGATTTTTTTTCCAGAGATTGTTGAATAATCAAATGCTAAAGTTACACTTTATAATTAATTAGGCTGTGCCAGTCACAATTAAATGTAATATGTTTTAATGATTAACTGACAAATATTTAAGTGTATCACGTTATCATCTTTCAGTTTTTATATTTCTCATATGGACTAATACCACCTACTTATTATTATAATTGTCAAATGGATTAATATATTGGTTTTATACATAGAAAAACATAAAAGAGAGGGTAGAATATAGTTATATCGCAGACAAATATTTTTAAACATTTGATATTTTGTAGAATATGTGTTTGTATATAGGTATATATTCACATCCTTATGACTTTTTTGATATTCTTATCTTTTGTTATGTAAAAATTCAAAAGATTAATCAATAAATTATAAATTAATATCTATAAATTAAAAAATAAATATATATATTAAAAGCCCTCAATGCTTTTCTTAGATGAGTATCTCTGCATACTCTATCTTATCTATTTGTAATTTATGGCTGTGGCATAAGCAGGTTAATCATTTTCACCCAAATTAACAAATACTTACTTGTTTTAATAGGTAAAATAATTTCTATTTATTTTCTTTTACTATTGTACACTGAGAATGTATTTTCACGCAACTTTTGAAAATTTCCTTTCAAATGTAGAACAACTCTTAAGAAAATAGCACTTTCACTTCATCTCAGGCAATACAGTGATACCTACTTGTGGTGATTTGAAAGAGAATGTCCTCTACAGGCTTTAAGTGTTTGAACATTTTGTTCCTGGTTGATGGTGCTGCTTTGGGAGGTCATGGAAGGCATGACCATGCTGGATGAAGTCTAAGGAGGTGATCTTAGAAAGTTCTTAGTCCTTGCTGGATGTCCAATCACACTCTGCTTCCTGTGTCTGCTTGAAGATGTGAGCACTTAGCTTCTGTACCTACTCTAGACACCGCTGCCACCATGGATGTTTGCCCCTTGGAAACCATAAGCTAAATAAACTCTTCCTTTTATTAGTTCCTTTGGTTACTGTTTCTATGACAGTGACAGAAAAGTAACTAATCTGCTATTCAAGTATTAATGTTTTCTAAGTTTGTTTATAAAATTGTTTTATATGCATGAGCTTAATCTGTTATTCATATCATAACAGAAATTTTGTGGCAACACAAGCATAGACACAAAAATATATACAGCATTTATTCCTATAATAAATGCACATGTTTCTCATTGTAATTTAACCAAAATGAACATACCCTCTTTGGGAGATACTGCATAGTAAGCAATATAGTAGAAGGAAGGTTCCTAAGAATATATGATATGTTACATATAATATAGATAAAACCTAAGAATATTTTGAAAGGGGGTTGACTCAATTGTTTAGTAGGTAAAATGTTCTTGATGACCCGTCTTTGATGTCTGGAACCAACTAGGTAGAAGAAAGGGACTGATTTCCTTAAGTTCTCTTCTGACCTCTACATGGGTAAAAATGGAATACACACTCACACACGTACACACACATGTACAAAGCAATTATACCTTAAAGAATATCATGAAAGAAATAGTATTGATTAAGGTTCAGGGAGCATTTTCAGAAAGAAGAAAACAATTCATTATAGCACAAAAGAACAGAACAGAAACAGAGAGCCTATTAACTGTAAATAACATATGTTTGGGTCCCAGCACTCAGGGCTAGCCCAAGGGGGACCAAAGGGTCTCAGCTGTAGTCGGGGGTGAGTAGGCGCAGAGTCAACACACAGACTCTGGAAGTTGAGCAGAAATCCAGCAGTGGTAGTCTGCTGCAAACTCATTTATTCAAGAAAGAGCAGAGTGTCTTGTAGGTCTTGTTAGCCAATAGCCTTATGGGGTGGGATCCTGACTATAGCCAGTTGCAGTTTGTTCTCAGGTGGATCAGGTTCCCTCCAGGTGCTGGGCAGAAACTGGCTTCACAACCAACCAGCGCTTAGCACCACACCTAAGAGAGCCATTCCTTCATTCCTCCTGGCAGGTGGCCTAGCTAGGTCCACTTTGCATTATGCCCAACACACATAGGTGGCTACTAGCAGGTAAAAAAGTGAATCAGACACAATCATTCTCATACATCTTGTGTACTAGAAACTTCACAAGCAAAAGGATGAATTTACAAAGTCTACTACAATAGAAAGAGGGACAGAATCATAAACTTGTTAAAATTGGGCAAAGTGGATAGCTTGCTTCTAACTTAATGGGGTGCAAAATCACCAACAACAAAATCCCAGTGATAAACCATCAAAATCATCTAAAATATTTGTTTTTTTCATGAAGCCCATCATAAATGTGAAGCATGTTGAAATCAGAAGAGCTGTCAGTGAAGAGACAAATTATGGAATGTCTTAGAAAGAAATATTTTCATGGTAAATATTTTCATCTTGTTTTAAAAGCCCAATTAAGGTCCTGGGAAAAATGAACAAAAGGACCTGGGCTGTCATTTATCAGTGGGTACTGAGGATATGCTATTTCCGGGAAAATGCCTGGCCCTCTACCAAGGTATACGTGATAAGAGATTATTTATCTATTATCTA
Organism: Eospalax fontanierii; assembly: GCA_035773235.1. Lineage (NCBI taxonomy): Eukaryota > Metazoa > Chordata > Mammalia > Rodentia > Spalacidae > Eospalax > Eospalax fontanierii. The sequence continues at coordinate 21,599,901 of CM069534.1, forward strand.
TCTATCTACCATCTATCTATCATCTATCCATCCATCTATGTCAGAGTTTGGGTATTAAATGCCATTAGGCAGTGAGGCAATAAGGGTTTTTAAAGATAGTTCATATTATAACATGATTTATTGATGTTTAATCTTAATTCAGAACTTACTTGATTAGGTATCAAGAGAGAGACCCACTGCCACATAACTCTGTGACGGTAGTTTCAGCAAGGACTGAAAGAAGAATGACACCCTCACTCACCCAGAGCTGGAAGCAATTCGCTGGAGTGACTCAGTGTTAAGGAGGGCCAAGCAAAAGCCGAGCAGACTGAGTGTGTTTCTTTCCATCTGGCTGTTGGGTCTGTTCTGTTTGTGCTGCTGTCATCTTTCACTGTTGTTTACACTCAGTTGTTTCACATTTACAACATAGATTGCAAACCAGAAACTCTCCAAATATCCTTAGCCAGAATATGTTTGATGAAGCTTCTAGCTTCATGGACTGGGCAGCATTCATCATTCCCATCCCCAGCATTCAGAGGATCATACTCACTCTGTATCTTGTAAATCAGTCTAATAAATACCCTTTTGTAATACATGTTCATTCAATTGGTTCTAATCTTCTGATTAATGCAGAGTCTTAATACTCTGATTAATACAGATCAACTAAAACCAAAATAAAATAAAATGCTTAACGGAGATATTTGGGTGCCTCTGTAGGGAATAATAAGAAACTAGATTCTATATATGAAGACCGTTCTCATCCCACAAAGCTCAGTTCTTGAAACTCTTTATTGGCATGTCTGGTAACTGTGACTTTCCATAGTTGAATAATATCATCTGAAAACTAACTTCTTTAGTTGATAACATTCTCTCTGAAGTGACATAAACATGAAGATTTGAACAAAACACATTATCCTCTAAGATAGATGTTATGTCTCCTTAACCCTGCTATATACAGTAATGACTAGCTTGGCAAAATCTGCCCACTGGTGAAATGGTGGCCCAAATATGGATATAAACAACCCTATCCCAATTGTATTTAAGGTCCGCTTCACAATAGGGAGTCCATACCTGACACTGTTATGAAAGTCAAAAACCTGTGGCTACACATTTCACAGACCATACCGAAAAGCCTTCCACTATGATCCAGCAAAAAAGTTATAATGTTAAGCTGATTCATAATGACTTATGGTTAGAACCATAGACTGGTGAATCTCTCAACATTCATCAGAGAATATTCATCTTGCATCAAATGACAATTAATACAGAGACAAATTGTCAATATGTAAAAAATAAGGTCCTCCAGAGTGCTCAGCCCTAAATGGGGCACTATATCTCGCCCTCTTCTTGTAAGGCTCAGAGCTCATTATAGACAAGGGAATGAAAAGATTTCAACAATCAGAAGTAGGAGATAAGCACAAGAAAACTATTGTGTTAAGATTACAGTGTATTTGTAGAAATGAATCCATAGCATATATGGCAGCATGCACAAGACCTGGGCAAATCCAAATCAGAAGGGACACAGCTTGGATGTGGGCAGAAAGGTCAAGCCCTTGCTGAGGATCTACTAGGAACTGCTAGTAGGCTCTTGGAGACGGCCAGTTCTCCTTACTGGTGTTATGCCTGGTAGATTGACCAGACTCCAAGAAATAAACTCAACATCAAAGAGTGCTTGAAAAACAGAGATTTGACTGAGTAGACCTTAAAAAATACATAAAGTCTTTAAGAACCATGACAACCAGACAACACATTACCTATACTGGTATAGTAGTGACACTCTCATGTAGGGAGTAATCAACAGCTGTATAATTGGACTTAAAGCCTTCCCAATGGGAATGAATTCATTGGTGGTGCTATGAACTCGGTCAAATACAGGTGGTTGGAGATGGTATAGATTCCAGAGAAAACCCCATCTCTGTCTTATCTTAAGACAATATAAATTTGTGTATTACTATATGCTAAAATAGATGCTTATATTTACAAAGATGCATATAGTACACCATGCATCAAACAAGCCTCTTTCTGCAACAAGTAGAAATTACAGCAATTCCACACCCGGACAAAATCAGAGAATATACATCTGAGTGATGCCCAGTTCCAGGTGACATATCTACAGTTGAACCTCTACACTTAAGGATCATGGAAGATAGCTGAACAAAAGGAGGAGGGGGAAAACTAATGCATTCCCCAACTTTCACCAGTGAAGCTACCTTATACAGCAGAGTGATATGCACACAGAAGTTCACAATTGGCCAAGGTTTATAGAATAAGAGACTGCAGAGTGTATATCCCTGGATAGGACTCCTATATTAAACCTCATCCTCCATGGCTCAGGGATCATTGCAGAAGAGGGGGCAGAAAGATTGTAAAAGCCATGGACTCAGAGAGGCAGAGGCAAGGCCACTGGAAGCTTGCACATGTGAACTTGTGGCGATGGTGGCATTGAGCAGAGGACCCATGCTGGCTCAATCACAGAGTGGAGCAAAATAAATTGATGGCAGGGAGACCAAACTACTGGAAACTGATTGCTGCTGGGAGAGGGAGAATATGTCCAACTTACAATCTCTAGATGGCCTGACCAGACACCAATGGGTGAATTTGCACTAATGGACATCTGGGCATTAATGCATGGCTGAGTAAGACTTAGCATATATGGCAGAATGCATGAGATCCAGTGAGGATTGGGGGGGGTCATGAATGGAGGGGGCAAATTTAATTAAGAATTGTTGTATGAAATGTATAAAATCTCAAAATTTTTTAAATTTCAAAAGATAATATTACTAGAGGAAATGATGTTGGGGCAGGTAGTAATGTAAGAATAAAACAGGGAAAGTGGTTATCAACATGATAAAAATACATTGAATAAAATTCCAATTAAATTCTAAATTATTTTATTTATTTTTGTGTGTATGAGTGTATCACATACATGTATGCAAGCTCACCAATGTCATACAGTTCACATGGAGGTCACAAGAGGTGATCAGATCCCCAGGAACTGAAGTTCTACATGGGTCCTCTACAAGCGCAGCCAGTGTACTTAACTGCTGAACCATCTCTCCAGCTCCATTAAAAATATTTTTAAAATCCCAGTATGTAGCTGGGTGTGGGAGCATCCACTTTTATCTCAGCACTCAGAGGAAGACAGAGGCAGATCCCTGTGAGACAGAGGCCAGCCGGGTTTATACAGAGAGTATCAGGCCAGGTGTGGTTAAAGGGAGACCCTTTCTCATGAGACCAGTTTTTTTTAAGCATTGTTTCTTTTTTTTTCTTCTCTTTCCAGGTTAAGCCCTTTTCATATTACTTTCTGTCTCCACAAGTTTGCCTGCTCCACCTAGTTCACATTCCTGGAATAATAGGGTTGTTTCCCCCTTTGTCTTCCTTATTTTATTCAGTGCAATCTCTTCTAAGTAATCCATTTGTCACATTTATAGAAATCTACTTCCTTTGTAAGACTGACTAATATGATCATTCATATACATGTGTACATGCACACACACACACACACGCACACACACACTTACTCTTTCCTGTTTGTTCTTACATCAGTGGGTTCTAGATTTGCTTCTACATTTTGGCTACCGTGAATATTGCTTTTACGAAGACTGTATAGAATTGTTGGGAAGTCTTGTTTTAAATTCCATGAGTTAAATTACTGCATCTTCTGGTGATCTATAGTCACACTGTTTTCCACATAAATCTCTGGGCTTCTACAGTCTTCTCGCCTGTATCCACGTGTTTAAATTGTTTTACATTCATACTTAAGCATGTTACCTTCCACTAGTATAAATTTTCATTTCACAAACACTATTGATGTGATACTTCCTCGTAATTTGACTTCAGATTTCCCTCAATAATAATATCGAGCATTTTATATACCTGTTTGACACTTGCATTTATATGTATTAAATAAATAGAAATGCATGCTTAATAATTAGTATGTACAGTAAAAGCACTGACTTTGGGAAGGGCAAATGGAAAATTACAAATGAGGGTCCTATTAAAAGCATTTATCTAGAAAAATAATGCTAAATCTCACCTTTCCAGTTAGTTTACTTAGCTTTTGTCTCGACCAAATAAAGTTACTGAGGCCTTAATTTCTACATTAGAAGGTACAGTGGCTATGAGAAGAAGCAATGTCCTGTAATTGTTGTGTGATTAAAACTTAGGGAGATAATGTGCATCTAAAATTCTTAGTTCAGTGTCTAGCAAGTGAAAGCACAAAGATATGATGAATGCCATGATTATAAGGATTAGAACCTTTATAATTTGGAATTTATAAAAATTCCAACATCCTTGATAATCAAAGTTATAAGATTAAATGCTGAATATTACATATGATGTAATACCATATATACATATATATATATATATAATGCATTTAATTGGGTAGGGGTCAATAAGAGTAGGGACTAAATTATGTCTTTCCAGTTCTACGAACTGCATTAATATACATTCCCATCCATGTCTCTTAACAGCTAGTAACATGAAATATAAGGACTGAAGTATATATAACTTGAATCCATGCTATAAAGAAGAGCTCTGTAATGAACTGAACTCACTAATGATAAAAATGAAGCTTTCATGACTACCACAGTGAAATCTTAAAATATTATCTTTTTCTAAGTATTATACTAAAATTCAGAACAAACATCACATTTTTCTCTGTACACATCATTCACTGCAAATCTTCTAAAATTAAATAGCACTAATGTCTAATTCAAGATCTTAAAATCTCAGTCTAGGGGAGAAGTGAAATAGTAAGTATAAGGACTAAGGAGCGAATTACACTTAGAATTTATTTAGATTATCTATTCTGAGGCAACAGCACTGTCTGTTTTACTAAGTTATACATAAGATAAAACAAAATTCATTGTCTTAATTTTCCTGACTTTGGCTTATTTAAAACTGCCATTTCATTTGAAATAGTACCAATGCTTAGAATTAAGGAAATTCACAAGTATGAAATTAAAACCTACTTCCCAAAGCCGTCCTCAAAGAGAATTAATTCAGACACATCTTCATTTCCATCACTGCCTGAAATCTGGAAAGAAGATTATATCACCTTACAGAAGTGGACAGAATAAAAGGTGAAAAAAAAGATGTTGGTATCATTACTCTTCCTAAGCTTCATGCCTCTTATTTAACGGACAAATATGTCATTTTTAATCAATATACAGATGCTAGCAAGAGACAAGTTTCAGGCACATGTGATGAATCTGAGTTTTAAGTAATTTGGCTTCTTATTTAACTTTGACATTAAGTATTTTATGGGAACCACTTTGGCCAATAATATTGATTTTCTATTTGTATTTTGCATGTTTTTCAATCTTTTGACTCAAAATATGTCAATTTTATCCAATGAAACCTTCATTCTTCAGGAGTCTGAACATGAGTGTGCTGGAATCTGCATTAAGAGCTCATCAGAACCAAAATGAAGATGTTAGGTGAACTGCCTTTCTCTATTTAGCTTTTGACCTTTGGAATATTTATGTGATTGTTCATAAAATTCAGTCCTCCTCCAGTTTGGTAAGGATTTCCCTTTTATTCCTAAAGAATACCACTATCATCCTGATCAATACTATTATTGTATTTCCCTCACTTTTCATATCACGTCCTTTTCTCTACATGATTAATTAAAGGAAATTCAGATAATTCCGTTTCTGATTAGCTCAGAATCAACTAATATGGAGTCTATTACACCTGAAAAATCCTTCCACTTTGCTATTTAAGGTGTCCTGATCAGAGTTTAAAAATTCGCTACACAATTTTTAAATTGTACATATTCATGAGTAAATATTTATACCATGTAATGTTCAAGTACACCCAAAAGTAAATAACTATAAATTATGTAGTGGAATGTTTATTATCTCAGAGGCAAAATATAATATTTGTTGTGTATACTCAGAATTATTTTTGCATTTTATTTTAATCTTAAATATTATCAGTTCATAATGATTTATACTATGTTCTATATAAACTGATCAAAGACTAAAAGTCAGTGGTTAGCAATTATGACTATAAAGTTAAACTCAAAGAATATCTTTATGAAACTAACCTCTATTTTGATTTGTCAAATTTCAATCCTTAGAATATTATTACATGGTTATCATATTAATATAACAAATTAATAAAAATATTTCAAGAAATATTTAAATCAACGTTTATGTAGACAGATATTAACAACATTAAGTGAGAAATGTTTGGCATTATTAAGTGCTTATTTTCATAAGACTTTGAATTATCCAGTCTAGATTTTCTCTTTGAGAAATATCATGCAACACTGATATGTTGAATTTAACAATAACAAATAAATACCAACATAATAACCATTCAGAAATGTTCATAGCAGCATTTAACTAGAAATACATGACTTTTAACATTAATAAATTATTTAGAGAAGACAGTGTGAGATACATGAATTTCTAGCATGAGGTAAGCTTCTAAATTTACCTGTTTTCAAGTCACCAAAAGTCACCTCCAATCATTCCCTCTGTTCACTGGTCCCTGGCCTCTTATCGCCACGTACTCCTTGCATATTCATTCCTGCATGCTTTGCTTCCTTCCCATGTATCTCTGATCAGCCGTCCACTACACCGTTGTGATTCTTCCTCGCTCTTGGCTGGCATGGTTCTGGTAGTTCTCAGGCTTTGTTCTCCGTATTTATTTGTGTGGTTTCGCACGCTTTCCGTTACTATTCACCCGTCTCATTGCTTCTCAAGTTACTTAGGGAAACAAGTTTACCTAGATAAGAGAAAAAGTTTCACTAAGTAAGAAATGGAGATTTGTTTGAATAATTATTTGCTTATTCACGTTGTCATTTGTTTTCTTGTTCTGTATTCCTTATCACCTTCAAATGCTGAGTGCGTTTATATCCTGCATATATATGTATGTATATTTATATATATTTCTACATTTAAGAACTAGTGTGACTGCATAATACCTTAATGTAAGAATTCAGCATATATTTTTAGAATATTTTATTTGATATGAATATTAACATAAGAATCAGGTAAATAACAGATGTATCATATATTCTTTTTTTCTTTAGCTTCAGATATATTCTCCTTTTAAGTAGGTTTGTAACATACCTAGTTTAGTATTTCTCTAATATTGTGGATCTTTCTCAAATGAGTTTTTCCCCTTTGTTTTAAACTTTTAATTTCCTTTACTCCTTCTTTTAAAGGAACATTCGTTTCATAATTTACTAATGCCCTTTCACAACAGGTTAACTTCAGCAAAATCGAATTTTAGCACCAAATATTGGTCAAAATTTTGCATGGTCAAAGCTATGTTAAATACATGTCTGTCCTTGACCCTTTTGTGAATGCATCCACCTTTGCCAGCGCAATTGATATACAACCTCATCTAAGCATATATATTGTTTACTGTTGGGATCAATTTCTGCCAGTTCTCCCAAACCTTGCTTTATCATCATTCTGCTAAACTTTCCTTTGAAAACAAATATATTGTTTCTCAGTTGACTTAAAATCCTCAAGTTCCTTAATTCATACTTAGAAGTTCGAAATTTCCATGATGCACAACAGATTTTTTTCTGTTCCAACTATACCACTGTCAGTATTTATAAAACATGTCACTTAAATTGGGATAGTACCAGAACATCCGTACTTTACATATTGCAAGCTTATCTCCCCATTAAAACTTGAGTTGAACAGAATTCTCTCCATAAAATCATCTTAACAAAACAATATAAAACAAAGAAGCAAGCAAAACCCATGATTTATTTATAGAGCACTATGAAATTAAATTCCATTCTGTATCATTTTCTTTTAAAGCTATTTTATTAATTATTTGACAAATGTATACAGGGTATTTTGCCCATGCCCTCCACCCCCAAAATCATCCCAGTTGCATTCCCAGGTCCTTAATCACCCAAACTTAAGTTTACTTTTTCCCCATCATACAATTTGTGTTGCCCAGATGCCCTGGAACCTGACTTGGAGCAAACAGCCTCAACCAAGTAGCGGTCACACCCTGTAAGAAGACTGACTCTTTTTCTCAGGAGCTGTCAAATACCAAAAACTTTTCATGTGAAGTGTGACTTTACGACTACAAGCCTCCTTCCCTATGCTGGTATATTTTCAGGCTTGAGTCTCAGCTGTTTTGTCATGCGGTGTGGAAAATATGATTTACTTGCAGTCATCCAACTCCTCTGCCTCTTACAATATATCTTCATATAAAATAAAAAATAATAAATAAAATATTTTAAAGTTCTAATTATTTCACTTATTTCATTCAACTGTGTTTTAATAGTCTTCAGTTTTTATTCATATTCTCATTGAGGTTTTTATTTTTTAGCATTTTATTTATTATTTTTATTTTATGTGTACGAGTGCAATGCCTATATGTATTTATGTGCACCCAGTGCCTGCAGAGTCAAAAGAGTGCTTTGAATTCCTCTGTAACTGGTGTTTTGAACACTTGTTAGCCGCCATGAAGGGCCTGGGAATTGAACTCATCTGGAAAAGCAGCCATTGCTCTCATCCACTGAGCCATCTTTCCATCCCCTCACTGAGTGCTTTAGACATACTTATAAATGTTATTTTGTAAACATTGTCTTGTGCATCTGCTAAGTTGCTTTTCTCAGGAAATGTGATGCTTTTGCTAATTTCTGGAGAAGACATCATGTCTTGGCTATTCATGACATTTTTGTTTTTCTGATGGGACCTACATGTTTAGGGTTATGTTCTTGGTGTACTTGGTGTGGACATGCTATCTCATCTTAGTTGAGTGAGTGTTTAGATATATGTTTGCTGTTTCCCTAACTTGTCATGTTATGTTTCTGCTGAGTGGTGCTGGATGTTCACTACTAAGGAAGCTCAGTGTCAGTATGAACATGGGGTGTTTGAAGTGTTCTAATTTCAGCTATATTTATGTATAACTTCTGAGGCCAGGAACAGACCTTCTGTAGGTATAGAAGCTTGTTGCTTTCTCTGAAGTACTTGAAGGATTGGCAAGGTTCTACAGATAGTCAGTGAGTGGCAGTATCTGGGGTCACAGTGTGAATGAATGATGATCCATAGTGTCCGGGCACTTGACACATTTCCTCAGGAGGAAGTCAGTAGGGATACTTACCTGGATTCTGGAACGCAGGAAATCCTGCAGTTCCCAGCTATTTATAAATGGTGTCTGGTGGTTCCTACTGATGGTCAGGGGTGGAAGGACACCAAATGTTTCTCATGCTGCCTTGAGAGCAGATGGCTGACAGACTGCTGCTCCAGGACAGATTTCATGAGGTACTTGAATGGTGAGGAAGGTAGAGTATAGCTTGTGGGGGACCAGGCATGTGGGCTGGTTCCCTGTTATATATTATATTCTAAAAGTTCATTCTTGACCTTCTTTAAGTCCAAGTACTTCACATACTCAAATAACCTATTTTCAAAGACCATCACCCTCTTATGAATTCATGGACAAATTCATTATTTCTCTTGAAGAGAACTTGGGTTCATTTTTAGCACCTACGTTATGGCTAACAACCATCAATAACTCCTGTGGTGAACTTTCACACATGTGGAAAAAAGTCATACAAATAAAAATAAATATCTAAAATTTAAATAGTTATATATGTAGCCATTCTCCTAGAAAGATGGCAGATAGAGGGACCTATAAAAAACTAGCTTTGCTCAGAACATCACAAGCTAGTAAAGGACAAGTGCTGGGGAGGCTGGATCCAAAGTAGGGATGGGGACATCTCCCCTAAAAAAATAATAACTGTCATCTAAAATGTAATTTAACAGATACTAAACATATCTCCACATTCATTAACATTCTTTGTGACCAAAAATTTGCAGATGATAAGGAGTTTCTGTCCTAGATTGAGTAATGGAAAATTTGGTAGATGAGTTCTTATCTCCCACATTTTCTTCCTTATCCCTGATTCTGGCAAACAAAGTTCATGATTATGTTTTGGATTGAGACACTCAGGTAGAGCGGATGGGACAACTTTTCTATGACCACAGTTAACCAAGGATTCACTATATGTGATAGTGAAAGTATGATCAGCATTCAATTGATGGTTTATTTTTTTCTATCTTTTTCTTCTCATCTTGGGTCACAATTTTCTAAATAACTAACTGGAATTTTAATGATGAATCATTCAACCTATTATTTATTGATGACCTGGAAATTTCTTATTCTAATCACACAAAATGGTTTTTGCTTGTATCTAAATCATTTCAATCAACAAATATTTCAAATGTGATGTTTCATGATTATGATTATAGGGTTTCAGTTGGTATCAGAAATAATCAGTGAGCAAATTAACAAAAATAAAGTATAATTTTCAAGTAATTCTTAACATATAGAATCATTTCATTTTTATACCATAGTTTGAGGTATTTCATGGCCATCACCACAACAGCAATGGACTAAGGTTCTAGCTTGGTAAATGAAAGAACATTAGTCTCAATAGGTAAAGCTATGTAGTAAATTATTTTAAATATATAATGTTTTCTATATAAAGACATAGCATTGACTACACTATATTGAGAGACACCAACTGATTAAAATAAACTGCTTTTATGTTTCTATTTTCGCAAAGTTTTTCATTAGCAAATAAGAAAATTTGTTTTCTACTACTTTGTGGAGACATTATAAACAAATTTACATATGTGAATATATATCTTTCATAATTAAAGGTAACACAAAGGTTTAAAACTATAATAAAATGTTATTATATATTTGCTCAAGCAATTGTCCTTGGGCTTTGAACTACATTATTAATCAGAATAAAATGTTACTATGAAAGCCTGATGAACAAACTACTTTATAAACAGGGTAATTTCAGGCAATATTTCTCAAAAGTGCATGGCCTATTTATCATGTGTGTGAGACATTACACAAAGCTCCTTGAGGAATGGAAAAAAAGTTCTAGAAACCTTTGCACAACTGGGGATGAATGTTCTCAGTCATAATCATTACATTAGTGAAGTATCAGTTTCTGAAGCAAAATAATTGAAATAATTATCTGTTGTAGGAAAGGTTTACTCTGCCTCATAAGTAACTTCATCTGCAACTTAGAGGATATTAGCCTCTGGTAATTACAGTAGCTCCACAGGGCGATGGGAATAGTTTATAAGCCACCTTCCAGCTTAGGTATGAAAGAAGAAAAGACAAGGATCTCACAATTCCTAAAGCATGACATCCCTAATGATCTAAAAATTTCCCATTAGGCCCCAACTTTTAAAAAATTCCCACATTCCCAATAGTTCAAGCTAAGTTCTAGGCCTTTTAATACTAGGACATCTATGGGAAACAAGTAAGACTCAAATTACAGTAGTCTAAATATTAGATATGTTTTCTGTGTTATAAATTACAAGGAAATACATCTCTACTGGAGTATCTTGATATGGTTTCTTTCCAAATCAGAGGGCAAAATAAAATCCTTTTATGTGATTTATGTGTTTGTAGAAGAGATGCCAAATATCAGAACTGAAACACAAAGACTGAGAAATAAGGAAGAAGATTCACATAAAGATTTACTATTGGCTATTCCTAAGTCGTAAAATTTTCTTCCATTACTCAGATAGCTATGCAACTGGTGTGATATCATAAGTTTCAGAGAAACTTGAACCAATTGTTGGTAACTTTAAAAATGTTTCTTTAAAACAATGAAGTATCAATTTTAGGAAAAGGAACAGAAATTTTGTGAATGTATATCCGTAGGCATTAAAAATAATCATAAACCTTACTCGGCTGTGAGTCCTGTGATTTATAATAACAACTGGACTTGCAAGATATGCCCACTGGTGCAGTAGTAGCATAAATATTATGATAGTAATCAATCACTCTTTAGCTGGATTAAGAGCAGTTTACTAGGATTGATTCCATATATGACACTGATATTAGCCTTAGGTACCTGAGGCTAGACATGTCACAGGACAGAGGGGAGAAACTTAATGCTACTTTTCTTTCTTTAAATATTTTACTTAATATTTTCATTTTATGTGCATGAGTGCATGGCCTCCATGTGTGTAAGTGAACCCATGTGGTGCAGTGCCTGCAGAGGTCAGAAGAAGGTGTTAATTCACGTGGAACCAGAGTTATAGATGGTTGTTATCTACCGTGTGGGAATAGAACCCGGGTCCTCTGTAAAAGCAGTCAGTAGTGTTAACCACTGAGCTATCTCTCCAGTCCTAACACAACCTTTCTAATAGTTATTTATTAAACTGACTCTTAATGACTTATTCTTATACCCTTAGAGAAACGCATCTCACAACACTCACCAGAGACACTTATGCACTAGATGATAACTAACACAGAAACAACTGGCCAACCTGCTGAGAACAAGAGGTTGCAGGTGAATAGAGCATCTATCAAACTTCTGCCTCCCAAGGTGTTCAGGGATCATTGCAGAAGAGACGCAGAAATATTGTAGGTGGTGGACAACTATAAGGAAGCAGATTTTTCCAAACAGCTAATCAGCTCAGAGTAACAGTGAGAACATATAAAATTCCCATTCAAGCACAAACCAGAAAATATCCCAGCATAGACATGAGGACGCGTGTAAAATAATCCAAGCCCACCGAAATGGATCATGGCAACAAATGGCTTCTGGGAGAAGTACAGATAGTCTCTTTCAAACATGGGACTCTTCTAGGTTAACCAGACAGGAGTGGATGGACTAGCACTGAAGGATATTTGGAGACGCAAATAAGATTTTAGATAGGCCATATATGTGTGTTTGTGTGTTTGATGCATTGCATTACATTTGGTGAAGAGTAACAAGAGGAGGTGTAGATAGGACAGGGAATCTAAATACCATCTAATTATGCTGTTTGACAATTGCAAAAATTGAATAAATATGGTTGTTTAGCATGGCTAAAAAAGCAATCTAAATGTATATACATGAACAAAAAATCTGAGTACAATAAAGTGGAAGAAGTAATTATAAGATCAATGTTTCTGATAAATTTAGCATTGTTTCTGAAAATATATTCATTTTCACCTACTGTATACTTTAAAATTGTATTTTATTTAGAATTAATTGATAATTATTTGGGTGTAGAGTGAAAATTTTTGATTTTACCTATAAAATAATCTTGAATTTAAGCCTGCACTTGAGAAAATTCTATGTCATATGTCTGGAATTATAAGATTGCTTTTATTAAGCATTTATCTTCTCAGTGATACCCATGATGCTATGATTCCTTCCTGTCCAGCAAATCTCTCAAGAGTAACATATCTCTGTTTTGCATATCATTCTAGAAAAATCTCACAAACAACCTTTGACATAGGTGCAGTGTTCTGAGTGGTTTGTTTTGAATTATAAAGGAATTTTTTGTATGCTCTGGTTTGTTTTGTTTTCTTTCCGTTTCAAGTACCTCTGTTTTGAAAAGAGAATTTCCTGTGTAGAACAGGCTTGCCTTGATCTCACAGAGATTTGCATGTCTCTGCCTCCCAAGTGCTGGGATTAAAGGTATGTGCCACTATGCCTGACTCAAAATATATTTTCAAAAGTAAATATTCCAGACTCCATAAATGTAAGCATATTTTCATATCATCATAATACATTAAATATATCAGATTATAATTAAAATGTTTTACATTTTAATATTCATTGACTTCTATATATTTGTATTGATTTACCTTGATAAAGATATATTCATATATTTATATGATTCAATATATTTATATTCATGTATTTAAGGAAGAAAAAATTTAACTGTCTTCATATCTATATATCTACCTACCTATCTCATTTAAGAAGATTATTTACTTAAATACAAGTTGTTTTGATAATCTTATAAATTTTCCATGTATTTAGTACTCATTTTGTAATAATATTATAATATGGATATTTAAGAGCTTATTATAAATATATTTTTTAAAAGTGCTGCTATCATTTGCCATCCAAAGCTTAGATGCTCTGATGCTTGAGAAGCATGTGACTTTATGACAGTTTCTAAATTTCTTGGATTCTTTATACTAATATAAAAATGATAAGCCTTTATATACATTTTACTACATAATTTATATAATTTTTTAGAATTGCTTCCATGAGTTTTGAGAAAAGAAATGTGACTATCATACTCTTGATTTGGGGTATGTGTTAGATGCCTAGGAAAAGAAGATAAAGGAGTAGGGGAGATAAACAGGTAAAGCAAAAGAGGAAACTATGCTACAGCCAATCACAATATGGTACCTATAAAGTTTATATATTTCAACACTTACAACATCTAGGAATACTGTTTTGTCATTTTTAGTTTAGATAAAATTTTGAAATATAGTTAAATTTGAACAACAGGAGAATTAGAAGTGTAAGTGCACCTTTCCTGGAGAAATCATTGTTTTAAATATATAAGATACAGTATTTTCCTAAGACTGGTTTACATGTGGCATCACTGTGCCAAGATGAAACTTACATTATAATTTCAATGTAAATTTAAAAGTGAAAGAATCATTTTCCAATTAACTTGAGCACATCATACTTTAATTTATTCTCTGTCAATGTTTTAAAGAAGTTCAGAAAGGACAACCATGTTTAGGTAGGAACAGACAAATCATAATTCTACTTTATTAGTTAAAGTCATATTCTCTTTATTTAACAGTTATGTATTCTGCCAAGAAATGAGGTAATTCTCATTTTTATTACTATACTTAAACATACAATCCTTAATAATAAAAGCCTGTAAATATTTAAGACAATGCTGTGGACTAGTGTCACTCCTCTTAATTTTTTATGAATCTTACTGAAATTCTTTTACTGACTTTGGCACATAAGATTTCCTCCAATTTTCTGGCTATTAGATACTAGGTAATACATTTCTTATTTTAGTGTTTCACTTCTGTATATATAAACATTTACTATGAGGGAAAATTTTGAACAATTTTTAATTTAATAATGAATCATTCTGATATCAAATGCTTTGAATTTAAAATTTGACTATATACTATATAGGAAATTTTGGTCAAAATTTGTGATTCAACACAATGCTTATAATTATGTTTTCAAAATCACTGATTATAATATCTCTTTTTCTCTAAAAGAAAGTGCAAGTGTTGGAAATTTACTGTTAAAGTAAATTTATGGGGCTGAAATGATGGATTAGCAGAGTACTGGGTAATTTGGGAAAGGACCTGGGTTTGGTTCCCAGCAACCACATATGGTGCCCTTGAGACAAGTGGGTATAAACACTCATAAATACACAATAAATTAGTGTAAAATTAAATTTAAAATAGAAAAAATCTTGCTGACTGAGGCAAACACTTGACATGCTTTTGTCAGTTTTCAACTTCAAATGTGAGTGCATATAATAAAAATTCAAAAAACAAATCAGAAGCATTATCTTCTCAGTGACTTCCATTATCTTATTCAAGTGAGAAGTAGACATTAAAATACCATGGTAGAGAGAGTGATTGTATGTAGCTTTTCCAAAATCTGGGCTCTAGGAGTAAACTAAGAGGAAGATATATAATCTGGACTAAGAAGTAATAAAGAATACTTTATACAAAATAATCACATATGTCATCTGAAATGTAAATCACAGTTGGATAAAAGATAGTCCATGCCCAGGAAGGGAATATCAAACAATGGCTACAATATATTCTTGCAAATTGATAGCTTTCAGAAAACGTATTAGTCATGGTAAACACCAGGAAACAAATAATGAAATCTAAAGAGAAGTATAAAAATATGGAGGGACTGTTGAAACAAATGAAGACATTTCTTTATTCATTTATCTCTGTATAACCCGGGCACAGAATTTCATACATATTGATCAAAAATATAATATAACAATTAAATATTTAAAATCACAATTAGGAACTTTTAAGACAATGTAATAGTTCAGAGAGAGCCAAACTGGCAAAAGCACTTTTTATGATTTTTCAGACCTAATATAAAACTACTGTGGATTTGGTAGCAACAATAAGTTGGAACTTCAGATAAAATAGGTATAAGGAAAACTATTGAGAATTAACAGTGTAAAATTTCTAAACACCTACTTAGATGGAAACTGTATCATGGCTAATAGAAGACTACTTTATCAAGAAACAAATAGACTGGAACCAAATGTCATTACATTTTAAAGCTTATATGCTGGTGCAACACTTTATCACAAACTGAGTACACAGGAGTATTAATTTTTAGGTGGTTTTCTTTTTAGCTTCTTTACATTTCAGACAAGAGTTCTTAATCAAATTTAGAATCCTCACCCATCCATACCTCCACTCCTCCCCCAGAACTTGTATATTCCACTATACCTGTTAAGTCCTACCCAGTCAAGTATTTATACCCAGATGTCTCTAGGTGGAAATTCATCCATTGGAGGCCAGTCAGCTTATCTAGTGACAATAAGGTCTACTCTCCATCAGCTGGTTGTAATCAGTCTCTGATATTTCCAAGACTAGGGACCCCCAGCCACCAATTTCCTTTGCTCCAATCTGGGCCCTTGTCTGATTGAGTTGGCATGAATTTTACCAGAACATTCAAGATCTAAGTCATAACAGATTCCACTCCATTCTATCGATACTGTCTTCTTGGTGTGCAGTCTAGAAATCTGAAGTCATCTTTCCTTTCCTATAAAAGCTATACCATGTTGGATGTTAACCAGTCTTATCAATTTGTGCCTGCAGGGACTGGAGAGCCGAATAGCCATTCACCTCGTAATCTCTTTATACCTTTCAGACCCACATGGCAATATCTTGGGTGATGCCACTTAATCAAAACCATCATAGATTGCCCTTGAATTTCATGGTGTTTCTCACAAAAAGGAAATAGTATCCTCAACAAGTCTTCCCTTCCTAGAGCCATTGGTATTCCTAATGTCTGCTGACAGGCCTAAGAGATTCGAGAGTCCCACATTTGTTCTGATAGCTGATTCGCTTACTAGTACTCTGTCTTACATGTTATTTTGAGGCACTAAAAATGGTTTTATAGAAAAATGGTGTAGCTTTGCTATCAGTCAATCACTCTGTCTCTATGTCTCTCTCTCTTTCTCTCTTTCTCTTTCCCTCCCTCCCTCCCTCCCTTTTTTGTCTGTTCTACTTTTAAAACTTCAATAAACAAGGGTTTGTGGCAATAAAATAGGGGCACATTTCCATCATTTTTTAAAACAAATCCACTTGATTATTGTGTTGATGTACAAAGGATATGATTAATGAAAACATCTTCTTAATTGATTATACATCTCCAAGGCATAATTGTGATTGCCTAACACTGTATTTGTTGATTGTGCAAGTAAAGTCTGCTAGGAGGAATCTGAAATTTATTTTTTGGTATCTACTTCAAAACATGATTGTTCTTTGTTCTTAATGTCAATCCATTTCCCTATAATCAGTTGTCTGCTCTATATGTATTGTATGCACACTAATAACTCTGAGATGAGAAGAATCTTCTATCTACTGAAGAAAGCTTTAGCAAGTTATCTCTTGGATGCATGAATATATTCTTTAGCATAAGAAGACACTGAAATTTACTAGAAAATTTGTTTCTTTGTACAGATCTTTATCGTTTTTCTTGGCCTAAAAATTTGCATATAATGGTATATGTTTCTTGCTTCTATTTGGAAATCTACACTTCGTGTACTTTAAGAGTTCTAATTTAAGTAGATAAATATTGCTTGATTGAATGCTTAGTGCCTGATAATTAGTCCAGTAGAGTTAGCATGCTTATTAAGTTATCTTTAAGAATTTCAAAACAATGAGCAACAAACATTATAAATGTCTGAATGAGTACTCCCATAATTTATATACTAATTTAGACAACATTATATATATTACCATTTTTTACTGCTGTACTCATCATGCTTCATTAGAGTTATTTTTCTTTTAGCTTGAACATTTTAATGGTAGCAAATTAAATAGTTTGGGGATAAGAAACACTAAAAAATAATAAAACATTGTATGCATTATTTCAACAAGTTTTTAAAAGGAGAATGAACTAATATTATTTGGGTTTCTTTTATTAGTACTAGTATTAGTATTAGAATTAGTCTTATTGGTAGGTTTTTGAAACAGGGTCCCCTGTAGCACCAGATAGCCTGGAACTGACCATGTAGATCTGGTTGGCTTTGACCTCACTGAGATTAGTCTAGTTCTGACTCTGGAGTCCTGGGATTAAAGGCCTCTGCCACCACACCCAACCAAATAATTTGTATTTCAATTAGAATAAGTGTGAAGACAAGCAGAGACCAACAGCATTAGGAGAGTGCCATACTGTTTCCCCTGTACATAGATTATCAGAATAGCCTACAGTCATTCAGCTTTGCTAAGATAAGATCAACTTTTACTTGTTACACATTACTGTAATACTGATACTATGGACTCCACCATTATTTGCCTATGTAAAACAGGAAAGTACTATTGAAATGGTTGTTTCAGCATGAATATCTATTATAACAGAGTAGAGTCCAAAGTGCAGTTGATTGGAGCAATTTCTTCATCTCTTTGTTTGTAAGATCACAATTCATATTTATTTCACTTAATACAAAGGAACTATATACATAAATGTATATAATATGAATATATCTGCATATGTTGCAACTTATTATTGAATTTAATAAAATATAAACAATAATGGCATAATTTATGAGTTTAGCTTCTAATAGTTTTGTTCACTAAAATTTCTGACTATAATCACATTCCTAAGTTTACTTTTCCCATTATGGAAAAATGATAAGTTAATAGTGACTAGCAAATTTTCTAGATATAATTTCTAGAGTATTGTGTGGTTATAATTTAAAGTCATGCTCATTTTTATGAGCACATTTAGTATTATCATAACTCAATTAAATAAGTTAGAAAGAACTTCTAAGAAACTTTATATTCTGGAATTTTCAATGTAATCTCTCATCAATTCTTTCATATATGTATATTGTGCTCATATATGGCTTTTCAAAAACAAATATATATAATGTCAATTTATTTTGAATATGCTAATGTAGTACTTCAATTAAATATTTGTGTTAACTAATTATTTGAAAGTTACTAATTATTATTGTAACCTAAATCTTAAGGTAATCTCCAATATTTCCTGAGTGAAGTTTAGATATTCATTTCATACTGCTTGATTAGTGGTAATTTTTTACATACAAATAGAAATTTGGTGTATTATGACATTTTCCCTGAGTAACATATTGAAATATTATTCTAAGACTTTACAAAAACCAATTTTCAATTCATTACTTATTTTCTAATTACTGAAATATAAATGTCACTCCCTTGTTCACTAAAAATTCCCTACTTTTAAACATAGTAAGCTTAGTAAGAAATCATTCCTAGAGAGAAGAATTAGCCAGAACAGTTTGAAGAAAGAAAAATATTAGCCTGTTACACCTACGTATTCATTTCTGTGTCTATTATAGAAAATCAGTTTTTTAGATATATTTTCATCAATACATATATTAAGAATAGGAAATGATAATCAGTTTATTGAGAAGTAAGATTACTCTGAAATATATGTAGGTTCAATCATAGTTTGGAAGATATTGTTGGTAATTGTAAGGTCAAGCTTATAATTTTCCTTTATGCTTACTGCATGATCTGCTGTAAATCCACACTGAGCATGCACTGCTAATGTGATTACACATAAAAAGAACAGAACCATATAATATGAAAATAAGTCCTCATGCCTATTTCATTCTAATATGTTGATAATTTGCAGGATAGTTTGAAGACATTGCTTTATTTGAATGACTTTATTTCACATGAATACATATATGTATACATATATGCTACATATTATTTTTAAAGAATGTAAAGTATAAAACATAAACATAGCAGCATTTTAGATACTGACTTATGATGGTTTTATTTATTAAAGCTTTGAACTGTAAATATATTGATAAATATGATTATTTTTTACCTATAATCTCAGTAGTTCAATCAACATTAATATTGTAAAATAAAAGTCTTATATTTTGTAGTAGCTATACTACTTGATATTTCAAGTACCCTTCCAACAAAAAAATATAAATTTAAAAAAAATCTCTCAAATATGACAAAATAATATGTGTTTTATTTTATAGGTAAGTATGAAAGCTGAGTAGCACAAACATTTAGTCTCAGTCCTCAGGAGATGTTGGAAGACAAATTTCTGTGAGGCTGTGTACATAGTAAGTTCCAGGCCAGCTGGGGCTACAGAGAGAAACTGTCTCAAAAAGTAGTAATAAAAATAAATTTAGCACATTGACATTTTATTTTATTGTGCTTTCTGAGTATAAGATTTGCTAGTTTAATGAAAAACTTTTAATTTCATATCTTTTTGAATTTTACATGTCAAACATTGTAATTGCTTATATTATTGGATTCTACATTAATAAATTCAGGGTTCTTCTCTTAGATTCTCATTTGTGTGAACTGCATTTCCAATATTGTACTAATGAGTCTACTGTTTGCAAGTAGACGGGAAATCCATTTGGTCTATATCATAAAAGAGAATCTATCTAGTTTAGTGAGGCTTAGTTTAATTAAAAAGTACAAGGCTGGAATATTTAATAACCTTTTATATGTAATAGAAACATGATTTGTGTTTCTGAGATTGAAAGAAATTGTTCTCAGATCATGGGAAACCATTTTATATATTTCACGAAAAAAATCGGAAAGTGAAAATGTGAGTTCTGTAGTTGGAAAAGAATAAATTCAAATACCTATTAAAGAAAGTATAAGCTACATAGAATCCTGGCTTTGTAGTTGACAATAGTATGAAAACTGTATGTGCTCTTCATTGCTGGTTTCATTTCTGTATTTCACTTAGCTCTTCAAATTAAAAAAAATTGCAATGAATGAAAGGAAACATCAGTTTAATATATCAGTAAAATAATACATAGTAATTGGAACAATAACCCTTGACCCTATCTTTAAATTAAAATGTTTTGACTTGAATAATTTTTTGACAATTGTTTATTCAGATGGTACCTTAAAGGCAGCCTATGAAGGACCTAAAGCCGAAAAGCTAGCCTAAAACCTAGCTTTGGACCCTCTGAATCCTAGACATAAAAGTTGTTATCAGACATATGGTGTTTGATAATTTATACTATGGCGATTGCTAAATAACATAGTGTCATGTAAATTAGTTTCCAAATTCCTATCCTGACAGACTTGACAGATGCAATTTCCCATCAGCTCATACAAAAATTTACAGTCATTTAGATAGGTAAATATATTGAATTGTTTGTAACCTGTAGTTGATAAGGAGTGAAGAAAGAAACAAGATAGTAAAAGGATAATCCACCAATTCATATATTGTTTAATGAATAGAATATGAATATTTATTATGAGGAAAGGAATGAAAAGTTTAGCAGACTATATACTTGGGAGTGATTTGACATTCTAGATGGATTGCTAATGTCAACATAGCTTAAAACACAAGTCTGATAACTGCTAGTTGAGTACTTTAAGTCATTTGCCTTTGCCTAAGAGATGAAGGTGCTTATAATATATAAACTACACATATATATTAAACAGATGGAATTTTAAATTGCTGGTGCGTGTACAAATATCTCCCACTAATGTGTAACAGTAAAACCATATCATCATCAGCTGTGATATAACAGAATTTAGCTATTCCTTCAAGGAATAGAAAAACATCCTTGTCTTTCTTTTTAGAATACAATTTTAGTTATGGTTATTTATAACTAGATAATCATGCTTTTTATTTTAATTAATTTTATTTATTTATTAGTTAATCTGTGTGTATTTCATACAGAACATCTTAACTTAATCACGCTAGTACCTCCTTCTTTACTAGCCCCCTCCCAAAGTCCTCCCCTGTGGAATTCATAGATTCTGCCACTTCTGTTAAGGCCTTTTGTGTCAACTTAGCGTCCCCGAATATTCCTCAGTTGAAGTTCATCCACTGAGGTCTAGTTAGCATCTCAGAAACCATTACTTTAAGAAGACTGGGTCCTCCTCACCCAACAGTAATCAGCCGCCAAAATTTCTTCAGCAAAAATTGGAGTCTGCTACCCTTTTCTCTGGTTCCAGGCTGGATTTTTTCTGCTTGAGTTTGCATGTTTCTTAAGACAACACCATTGATGTAAATTCATATGAACAAGGTCCCCGGAGCTTGTACGATTCTGTTTCTATATGACAATGCACCTCCTCCCTGACTCTCACAATCTTTCCACGGTCTCTTCTACAATGATCCCTGAGCTTAATATAGGAGACTTGTTCAGGGACCCACACTCTACATACTCCTAATCTCCATGTTTTTCGTTGTAGTTTTGTATGTTCTGGCCTCTGTTTCATGGGGGAGCTTTTTTAATAAAAGTTGAGAGATTCATTAGTATCCTCTTTACGCCTTGTTGCTTGAGCCTTAGTTATAGAGACTGCATTTGCAGATGTGCAATTTAGGCTTAGGCAAATCACAGAAATGTCCGTGTGTAACCATTTGTGGTAGGGGTCTTTCTGGTGCAAAAGAAACTTCTTTGTTGTGTGGTGACTGGGATATTTGCAAATATAAGGATAGTATTTTGCACTTAGTAAGAGCTTACATAAGCTTATGGAAAGGACAGATTTCAGGATTTTTCTAAGACTCTGGCATCTTCAGTCATGTGTATTTGGCTATGAATTCAGTACCACACATTAGTTTCTTTCCATTGAGTGAGATTTAAGTCCAATTAAGTAACCGTTGGATTGCCCTCAAGATAAAAGAGCCTCTACTGCACCAGTGTCATAGGCTGTGCTGATCATTAATGTGAATATTTGGTCATGAATCTGGTATTGAACCATATGTTGATGTTTTTATTTTGCAGCTTGTGTAGGGCTCTCCAATTTGATGAGAGCAGGCCTTCAGGGAAGTGGCTTCCAGGTCAGCTCTGTTCTACTTCTCCAAATCCTGTGACTGAAGTATTTCTCTCTTCAGCAATAGGATCTTACTTTCAAGTTCCGGGAGGCACTCAAGGTTTGCATTTTTAGATTTAACATCTAGCATATATAAAGAGAAAAAAAAGGAATTAAGAACACAAGTGACTGATGGGCTAAGGATGTGAGAAGAGAGTTCTCTAAAGAAATAAAGATGGCTAAAAAACTTTTATAAAAGTGTTCAACATCATTAGTTAGGGAAATGCAAATTAAAACCACTTTAAAATTTCATTTTACCCCAGTCAGACAGGCTCAGATCAAGAGAACAAATTATATCAAATACCGGAGAGGATCATTTTGGGAATCTCTGGGACCACAACTCAAAGGGAGGTTTCTCCAGTCTAGTAATGGTTCTTGTTATGTAGCTTTCAGCTATGCACGTAGACTTATGTTATAGATATTGTATGTGGAATTTGTCTTTAGGTTGTCAGACTAATATGATTCCTCCTAGAGTTCTACCTTAGCTAGGCATTATATATCACCTCTCTCTCTCTCTCTCTCTCTCTCTCTCTCTCTCTCTCACACACACACACACACACACACACACACACACACACATCCCCCATGCCTTCCCCACTTAAAGTGTCCCCATTGTCCCCATTGCCCCCTTTATAATACCTGTCTCTTAGTGCCCTGCCTCTCTTGAGTTCCTTCATTCCCTTTATCCCTTAGTTCCTTATATATCCCTCCCTCTCTCTCGCATTTAAATACCCGCATTTTATCCATTTCTCCCTCAGTAACACCTTTCTCCTACTATTTTTCTCTATCAGCTTCCTTCTTTCCCTTTCCCTTTTCCTGGTTCATTGGCATTTCTCTGGTTCCTGCAATTATATCAGGATACATATTCACATATAAGGATTTGGTGCTAGATTCCACAAATGAGGGAGAACATACATCATTTGATTTTCTGAGTCTGCGTTACTTTTCTTAGCATAACATTTTCTAGTTCCATCTGTTTATCTGAAAATTTCGCGATTTTGTCTTTCTTTACTGATGAGTAGATCTCCATTGTGTAAATGTACCACATTTTCATTGTCTACTTAAAGTTGAGTGACACTAGGTTTCTTCCATTACTTAGCTCTTGTGAAAAAGAGTAGAAACAAACATGGATGTACAAATATCTCTACAGTAGGATGAGTCTTTTGGGTATATGCAGAGGAGTCATATAAGGGGTCAAATGGTACATTCATTTTTAGTTTTTAAAAAGTTCTCCACATTGCTTTCCATAGGAGTTGCACAAGTTTACAATTCCAACAGCAGTAAATGAGCATTCTTTTTGATCACAGCTTCTCCATTACTTGGTATCATTTGTTCTCTTGATTTGAGTCTGTCTGACTGGGGTAAGATGAAATCTTATAATTGTTTTAATTTGCATTTCCCTAATTAATGATGTTGGATACTCTTAAAGATGTCTCTTAGCCATTTGCATTTCTTCTTTTGAGAAATTCATAGTATGAATTTTTCAAAGAATAAAAAGAAAAAATAGTGTTCACATTATTTATCTTCAAAATATTATGTCTAAATATTAGTCTTCCATAGTAGTTAAAATATTATTGCAAGCAAAATGACTTTGAATTTATCCTTTTCCTCAAGAAGTTCAAAAAATTTCATTGGAAATACCTAATGATAATTATGTTACCTTGAAAAATAGGTTTCATCAATGGTATTGAGTGCACTGTTCCTGTCTGAGAGATTTAGGTGGTCATTTAAACAGGGATGAAGTTAACTATTAGCACTACATTTACCCCAGGCTAAGAAGCAGAGAAAATTAAAAACCTGTCATGCAGCTAAAACCAAATTTTATCAACAACTTAAGTGAACTGAAAACAAATGTCTCCATGTCAAAGTCTAAAAGACTATTGATGTAGACCATGAAGAGGCCGTAGAGACAGGCACAGTAGTCTGGACAAGAATAGTAAGCTGCATGCTCTTAAGAATAATTCTTTTAAGTAAATTCAGCAATCATCTTTGTTGATTTCACAATACATCAGAGACATTAAAAGTAAAATAGCATATACAATTAGTGATCTTGAGTTAACCTAATAGAGAAATTGGAGGAATGCACTGCATCTGGGTTGGTGTCTGCTTAACTTACAAAATACCTTTATTAATATATATATACATATATATATATATATATATATGTACATCCAAAGTTCACTCCCTAGCAAAAGCTATAAATGGTTGCTTATTCTAAAGTCTTCCTTTGATTCTGTCATTATGTTCATCAATAGCCAGCAATTATCTTCTTATTCCTGAAAAATGAATGTTTATTCTTGGATATGATGATTAATCCTCCAGGTTATCATACAAGAGATTTTTGCTATTCTTCTTTCTTGCATTTGTCCTATACAGTCTATTGCACTTCTGGATATTAGGTCTATTTCTTTTGTCTATCACACAGATAATTCAAAAATAATGTGTAGCATTTATTTTAGTATTTTTCAACATATAGTAGTAAATTAGAATATTCTGTGCTAGAAAAAGAAGCAGCCCATAGATTTTATATATATATATATATATATATATATATATATATATATATATATTTTCTCTCTCCCTCTCCCTCTCTCTCTCTGTTATAGAGAAAATGGGGATATTGACTGGGCACAAAAATGAAAAACTTTAATGCTAACCACTTGGGAATCAGAAATAAGGGAATCATGCTAAGCTGAAGGTCAGAATTGTTGACATATCTTGTACCAGGCCTGACAGGGCTACAAATGAACACTCTGTTTCAAAAATAGGTGAGTAATCCCAACCCTCAAGAGGTAGAGGCAGGTGGATCTCTGTGAGATTGAGGCCAGTCTGGTCCACAAAGCGACTTATGGATTACTTACTATATTCTCAGTTGGGCAGCTTTTCTGGGAACCTGAGTGTGAGTATCAGTACAGTGATATATGGAAATGGGTAAAATGATTTATTATTTCTGATTACATGTACTAATAATTCTATCATTTATGTATTTGATTGTTTGCAATTATAAATTTCAATGCTAGAATGAAATTATCAGTTCTCTACTTAGCCGTTGCTGTACTTTCGAACACAATTTCACTGTTCTCAGGTCTTTTTATCATGCAGGGATCTGGAACTAAAAACTGCAGATTTAACGTTAGAAGATGAGACATTCCACCATCTGGATGGCAAATAAATCAGTTTAAAAAATTCTTCTATCTGGAACTCCTAGCCAATCTTTCTTTACAAAATAGTCTGTACAATAATTTTTATAAATTATAATTGCATCTGAAAGACTTACTTGCATTCATTTTGCTCCAGGATAAAATTACTGATTCCACAGAACTAGGCCTTTGCAGTGATATTAATCAGGAACAAGAAGATGGATGCCCTGCAAGAGAAACAGCAACAGCTACAACAAGAATAACAGCACATCATAAAAAACACAGTCACAAAGTCCACTTCTTCCTTGCAGTATTTTGCTGTGATTTTATTTATTAGAGTTTCCAAATTTTTCTCATTCTCATTCTATTCACATTTAAAAAGAATTGCTCTATTATACTAGCTGTGTCATTACCTACAATGTTCTTTATCTTCCTCTTCACTCTAAATTTTACTCATGTATGAAAGCCAAATTTAATCTCTATGTCTTATAGGAAACCTAGTCTACTTACTCTAGGATAGAATTACCTCCACTTCCCTCAGTACACCTGATGCTTAATAGACTTCTCGAGACATTTTATTTTATTAGTTTATCATTTTACATTCCTTTAATGTCCTAATATGAAGTCTAAACAACACTGTTAGATTTCCCAACATGTCCTAATATAATCAGAAAGCAAACTGATATTTTATATTTCATAAATATTTCATAATATTAAATTATTTTCCATAGGCAAACCTATAAATGCATAGATGCATGCAGATACACTCAGAACTCTGTCTTGTCCAACATGGAGTATTCAGGACTGTTCAAGACATTTAAGTTTATTTACATTTAAATGAACCACAAAATCAATTTATTATTTCACATCATTTAGGGATGTCATGGTAAAATCATCTCTGGGCATTTACTGTTTGATATTTGTTTTTCATCCCATTAAAATTTGCATAATATTGAAAAAAAAATTATTGATTTAGAAGGAAAATGTCCCATGAGTACCAAGTATGAGTTAGATTAAAATATGGAGCCTTTTAGATGAATTAAAGTAATACCTAGTGAAATCCTAATCCTGCTACAAATTAATAAGAGAGTCCATTAAATTGGGTGGGATGGGCAGGGGAGGAAATATGGATAGAAAAGGGCCTCTAAGTACCATCAAGCAATATTGCATGAAAATGCAAAAATTCAAGTAAGAATTAACAAGTTAATTAGAAAGTAAGAATGGACAGGAATGAAGACCTGGAAGAGAGGTTAAGAGCACTGCATATTCTTGCAAAAGCACCTGCATTGGGGCTATCAAGAGTGCTGAACTCCAGTGCCTGGGGTTTTGATGCCGTGTTCTGACTTGTGCAGGCATTGCCTGGGATGATGTCCTTACATACATTCAGCCAAAAATCTCATACACATAAAATAAATGAATAAAAACAATGAAAAGAATGAAGGAACATTGACGCTCAGTTCAATTGCAGTTCATGATTGGAGAGAAGAATTCTGTTGAATAAAACTACCAAATTTGATATATTAATATAGGGCTAATTAGAAATAAAATTAAGATTTAAACCTATTGTGACTGTACAAAATTAATAAATGAATGCAAAGTATAAAATTTTTTCTTTAAGTTGCCAAATACGCATTCGAATGGAAGGGAATGATTTTTCCAGTTCTGAGAATAAATTTTTGTTTATGACCTGAGAAAATTGTTGTAAAACATACACATTAGGTTGTTTATGAAAATGATTTCCTTTCTAAGTTCTCAAGGTTGTGTTCGATACGTAAAACTCGACGTTGATTTAGAAATAAAAAACTGAAAGTTAATCAGTTACATGTTAGAGGATTATTTCACCTGTGATTCTAACAACTATTCAATAAAACCTACTATTGTATTTCAAAACTGTTTAAAGGTTTAAACATTTGCATCAAAATATGCCTAATTGCACACACACACACACACACATATATATATATCATATATATATATATATATCCTTCAGATGTTATCTAAGAAAAAATTTTAAAAATTAAAACTTACTAAGCATTCATGAAGTTCTGGATTTCAGAGCCACAAAGGAAATATAGAGAACACTAACACACACACAGGAGCGAGAGAGAGACAGAGAGAGAGGTAAATTAACAAATACAATAAAATTATGCTGGGAAATAGAATCGTTATGAGCTCTGAAAAATGATTGGTTGCACACATACATTTACTGTACTATGTTTTAGAATAGAGCAACAATGTATATTTTTTTTCTTTATGCTAAATATCATAAAAGCTTCATAATTGGAACCACATATATTAAGTATTCCGGTACATTTATTTCCTTGCTATGTTTAGGAGAAACTGACCATCAGCTTACTTACAAGCTCAGAAGTTTTCAAGGAAGTATATGACTTCCAAGTAAGTAGAAGTTATTTATTTGGCTTTTAGGGTTTTTTAAATACATGTTTCTGTATTTTTTTTTCAGTAGTGAGATTTGAACAACAATTCTTTGTACTTTGCCTTCAGTGCACTTTGTTTTCCATTAACGACTGTAAAATTTTTAGCTTAAGATCTACACCCTTAAACATATTTTTTAAGTAGACATAATGATATATTTCTAAACCTTCCCTTGGGTTACATTCATCCATAAAGCTGACTAAATAGTCTCAGTGTGAAATTGATTATTTAGTCAATGAGGCAGAACCTAATCTTTGATATATTTTTCAGAGAGAGTTCCTTGTCCTGATGTAGTGTTATTACATTAAAGTTACCTTCTGATTCCTTAAATCCAATGATCAAAATGGAGAAACTCATTGTTTGAATTCAAATATATATAGAACTGATGAAATGATTTTGTGTCATCCTGTATTATTGAGAAGTCTCAAATATTAAAAGTAATAAATATATTACAGAGTTTAAAGTCTTCAAATGCCTTTTTTATATTATAAAACCTGAAGATTTTAATTTACATAGGTGTAATGTCTAAAGGTAAATGTATTTGTCTATGTATAGCTAAATCTACATTAAAATACTTTTATTAATTCTTTGAGAATTTTATACAATGCATTTTGATCAAATTCACCTCTGACTCTTCACCTTAATTCATGCCACCACCTTTCTTCCCCATCAACATTCTCTTCTCTTTTCATTTAAATT
Organism: Eospalax fontanierii; assembly: GCA_035773235.1. Taxonomy (NCBI): domain Eukaryota; kingdom Metazoa; phylum Chordata; class Mammalia; order Rodentia; family Spalacidae; genus Eospalax; species Eospalax fontanierii. The sequence continues at coordinate 21,628,955 of CM069534.1, forward strand.
CAACAACCCATCAACTACAAATAATATTGTACATATATTTCTGAGTGTGGAGACATTCACTGGAGTGCAGTCAACCTTCTAGAAGCCATGCCCTTAAAGAAAATGGAATCTCCCTCTTGCAGAAGCCATCAAGTGTCCATAGATGCAGTTAGGGATGAGGGCTCACCAACCCATTTCCATTCCAAGAGAGAATGTTGAATAGTTTGATCTTGTGTATATCTTTTGCAGGCAACCACATCTGCTGTGAAGGAGAACCTATAACTATTGTTTTGCTAAATGGACATAGGATCAAGTTTCTCTCTACATTCTTATCCCTCTACCATAAATTAGTGCAGCTCGCAGACTTTATCAGAGATGTTTCTTTGATTAGTAATGATAGTTGACACAGATCCCCACAACTTTTCAAAGTACAGGGACTAAGTGACTATGGAGGGATCATCCAATGATAGAATGTCTATATCACATCTTCTAATGAAGTTTCATTCAGGGACCATTACAAAAAAGGGCACAGAAATGTTATGGAACCCAGAGACTGGGAAGGGCTGGATCAAAACAGTGTCTTCTGGATATGACAGGGATGCTGTATTGTCTATGTAGAAATGTTACCTGAATTTGGTTGCGTCCAAAATTATTTAGATGTGCACTTGCACATCACAACAGACAAAGGGACCAGTACATTCCTCATCTGTTAAACCACTACAAATATGAATCCCAATATTATGCCTAAATTGATATTTTACAACAATTACCTGGGGTCTACTGTTACTGCTTCAAAAGTTTAATGAAAGTTTGTCATGCTTCTTAAGGCTTGCTCTCAGAACTCAAAAATATTCCTTCTCTCTTACCATTGGACAAAATAAGTGAGATTTTTAATAGAGTGTGTGGAATTTATGGTTATCAAGCCATGTTGAAGTCATGGTAAGGTTGAAGAGAACTGAAATCATTTCAAAAGGATGATAGTCAACCACAAGCAGCTGTGGAGACTGTTTAAAATTGATGTCTTAATGTCAAATGAAATGCTAAGTTTTCACTGAAGATGTTGAGAGATTTAGTTCAGAATTCTCCAACTTTTATTTCACCAGTGAAGAAATAAACTATCTGTTTCTTTCTCTTAAAATTACCATAAATGCATTTGGATCTATGTGAAGAAAGTAAAACAAAAGAATTTCTAATAGAAACGTGACATTGGTCACAAGATCTAAGCCCATCATTCTGTGGATAAAGCATGAGGATTGTGAGTTGGAACACAGACCCAATCTCAAAAGGAGAGTAATATTCTGTAGAATAATACAATGCTAATGGAAATACAAACTCACTATGAGGAGAAAACATTACTGTTGATATACTAAGAAATAAATGTGACAGGTGATTAAATCCTCCAAATTTAAACTGGCAAAACTTTGAAATGGTTGTCTTTGAGGATAATTATTTCAGGATCATTTTATTTTTTAATGATTAGTGTCAAATTACCATGAACATAGTGCCTTAGATGTATACAAATATATTATCTAAAGATTGCTGTAAATGGAAACTCAGGCAGGCTCAAGTGGTAATTAGTTTCTTAAAAATTAACTCAAATGCTGGTCAAGCTTTGTCATTATCTAGAAGTTTGGAAAGAGTTATTATCCAAGCTTACTGAAGTTGGTGGCAAATTTCTATTTCTAGTGAGTTCTAGGACAGAGGTCCCTGGATCTTTGGACTGTTTTTGAGTCACTACTCTCAATTTTTCCTGCTGCCCACACTCCTTTTCAGAATACTTTCTTCACTTTCAAGGCAGATTGACCTTATGGTAAATCCTCTGACTTCATATTTCTGTTTCTCCATCTGTCCATAGTGAGAAAATACTGTTTTAAAATGATTCGCATGATTATATTAGCTTCACAAGAATAATCTCTCAATTTTATGATTTTTTGGTTTGTGAATATTATCCATGAGTGTAGTCTTTGAATTATTTCTATCCCTCTCTTTCACCCTCCAACTCAACACATGTCTTTCCACTCCCTGTCAATTTCTCCACATTTTCAAAAATTAAAAAAACGAAACTCATAAATTAGGTACATTAGTGACAGAGTGCTTGGCTGGTGTGTGGCTAGTGCTTGGCTAGTGCCCTATGTTCAACCCAACCCTCGGCACCACCAGAAGATTCACAACAAATCCTGATCAGTTATCATGGCAATTAATTTGTGACTTAATAAATCTATACCTTCTTCGTTAGAATCCTGTCGGACCAAAATTATAGACCATGAGAATGGAAGAAGCACCGATTTTTTCCATGAAGTGCTCTTTGTTTGGCAGTCTGAAGAAAATTAGCGTGTTGTAGCCTAAAAATGGGTACAGGAACAGTCACTCCCATTGTCACTGTGACTCTAAGCTGTAAAATTTGTTTTGGCTCCACTATCAAGAACCTTCCTACATTTCAAGTCCTACAACTGATTTTAATTCAAAGGCAATAAAACATGAAAACTTCATCTTTCTTCTTCGTATCTGTCTTTGCTTTTGGAAATTTTTATTGATGTTTTTATTTCATATCCAATATCTTAATTATCTTTGTACGCTCTTCCCCATTGGCACCCTCTCTTTGCCCACCCCGTGCCTGGATTTCATGCATTCTGTCAAACCAAGTCGGTGTCCTTAGACATTCCTCATTGTGAGTTCATCAACTGAGGTCAGTCAACCTATCTAGAGTTTCTCCCTCTAAGAAGAAAAACTCTTCCTCACCCAACAGAGTCAATAGCTCTTTTACTAAGATGAGGGTCACAGTTTTGTGCTAGGTTTTGTCTATTTGAGCTTCCATGTGTCTTTTGCATGCTGATACCATTAATGTAGGTTCATATGAGCAGGGTCCCAGGAGCGTGTAGCACTCTAATTCCATATGTTCGTGTACCTCCTCCTCTACCTCTTACACTCTTTCCATCTTGTCTTCCACAATGGAACCTGTGTCATGGGTGACTGGAATTTAATATAGAGTCCTTTCCAAGGACCTATACTCTGCAGGCTCTTATTCTCTACCTTTGGCAATTTGTGCCCGTCTGTGTTCATGACCCTCTGCTGCATGAGGGACCTTCTTTCAAATCTGTCTTCTTACTAAGCGCAATTCTCATTGCTCTCACAGTAGCCTCTTTTGATCATTCTTTAGACGTGTGACTGCTCTGACTTAGAATTGATATCTAGTTTCTTATAGTCCCCAAACCACATGCCCTTACTGGATATTTAATGTAAAATACAAATGTAGACATAGAATCCAATCATCCACATGCATCCTAGCTGATAAATGCTTGTTTGACATCTAATTAGTATATCCTGTTACAATGGCTACTTGGGTCCCATTTAAGTGGTGAGCTTATACTTTATATAAAGACCTATAAAACTTAGTGTGCTAGTACACAATGAACAGGGTATAATTATTTTTATTCTTTACTCACACTAGGTATTTTAAGTCATAATTTTACTAAGAATACCTCTGCAAAAATTTTCATCTAGTCATCTTACAATCTTACTTTCCTGAGAAATGAATCTTATTCTTTTCATCCCTATCAGACACTTCTTCCCTAAAACAATAGAGTCAATGAACATAAATCTCCAATATGCACCAGATATTCATTTATCTATTTCTTTGCTTATAACAAACTTGCCAGTCAATCTAAATGAGGTTATTCAAACCAAGATTTAGAATTCAGCTTGCTACCTCAACAGCACATTCCACTTACTGATTTGAGCATTTACATTTACTATGTCACTAAATGCCTCATAAATGTGATCCCCATAAATCTATGCATTGCTCAATAAATAGTTACTTTTTAATTCTGATCTCGTCTCTCTGAGGCATTATGTAACATTAGCACATATTCCTGAATTACAGTTTCCTTTTATTTATTAATTAAAACAGAGATTTTCTCCTATTTTAAATGTTCTCTATCAAGTGTCTTCACTGCATCCTTTCATCATCTTCTCATTATTGGCACTGCCCAGAATTCTGTGTGAAACAGAGCATGTCTAAATCCCTATGAACAAACTACACATTGCTCTAAATATTTTCTATTTCTTGCATTTGTGCCAATAATAATAAAATCTAAACATCATATTAATATTAATTATATCAGCTCCAGGCATGCACTTACAAGACAGTCATATTCCCACTGTTGTCACTCTACTCTCTTCAGACACATTAAACACAATAATAATAAAGAGAAAAATTTAAATATTCTAGTGTTTCCAGAAAAAAATAATTGGTAAAGTAATTAAAATTCAAAATTACATCAAAAAAGGCTGAATAGTTTTAAATTCACTAGAGAGGACACATTCCTAGACCAAAATTCTTATTCAGTTTTTGATATGTATCCTTACATTTGCAGGATATAAATCTATCACCACTCACAAAGAAGCCTGTTTTTGCAACAGACAGAAACAATTACAACTACAATGTTCTACAATTGTTCAAAGGTATAGAATAGTGTTTGTGAGATGCCCAGCCCTAAGTAATATATCTACAATGCATCCTCTAAACCTAAAGCTCTTGGAGTATAAAAGAACGGGGATGGACAGAATATTAATGCATCTCTCTATTCTCCCCATGAAGCTTTGTCATGCAACAGATGGTGGTTAATCCACAAAGCCACAACTGACCAAATTACAAAAAATAAAAGACTGCAGGGTGCTCATCTCTGAGAAGGATATGAGTATCAAAGGATCAATGGTGAGTGAGGGAGAAGTAGAAAGACGTAGAACCAAAAGTGGTAGATGAGCACAGAGAAACAGAGTTTTCCAGACAGCTGCGATCCTATGACAGCTGGGCTGATACTAATATGAACTCACAAGACTTAAGCAAGCTCGAGCCAGACAAAAATCTCAGCACAGAAGTAGGTAAATAGGGAAGAAGTACAAGACTTAGCTGAGGAACTATTGGCAACCAATAACAGCTGGGAGAGAGAGGGAGAGGGCTTTCTTTAAGGGTTTGATGTTGTAGGTTAACCAAGTTCCAGTGGACTGACACACACCCAAGGAATTTGGCCATAGAATTTTGACTCCATAGGCTTTAATATATATGAGAGGGTGCACGAAATCTCTGAGGGACTATATTAGGTATACAGATAGGGAAGGAGATCTAAGTATGAACAAATGTATTGCATGAAATTAGAAAAGTCAGTACAAATAATTTTTAATAATGAATACTGAATCATTTAAGGGAGGTTGCATGTTTGGCTTTTCTCAAGACTGATTAAATCAGTGATACAGGAGAATCAATACCCCCTTGGAAACACATAGAATTGCTATGGGCAGGATATGAAATAAATGAAGTTTCCTGTATTAGAAAAAGAATCAGGAGATTACCAGTGATGTCCAATTGAATTTTGATTTCTTTAATTTAAAGAAAAATTGTGATTCCATAATATCATCTGAGAACATTTGTCATGAGAAAGAGTTCTGAATTTTTAAAATAGTACTCTCTTTAAAATACATAAAAGAAAGCTGATTTTTTTAGAAAAAAAGTAAAGCTTTTTAATGAGGTTTAAAAGATTTGAAAAATAATTTAAAATGATTCTTTTACAGAAAATTATATTAAAGTATAAAATCAAGAAAACAATACTTAATTCTAACACATAGTTTTTTTTAAAACAGCATGAAGAACGCATTACTATTTCTTTATTTTATAAAAATTCATTTTAATCTTTCCCTGGAAGCAATGGAAAAAAGTAGGATTTAGAAGAGAGATAGAGACTCAAGATAACTAAATAGGCAAAACATGGATACTTTCATTCTTTTCAGTATAGTATGAAATATTTTCCAGCTATAATATAAGAAAATGTTGTCACTAATATGTGACAATGTGGTAATTTTGACTTTTCTTTTTTCTGATACAAGATCTCCTACTACTTCTAGGTACTTCTTAGCTCGCCTAGAAATCACTGTGTAGACCAGGGTGCCCTTAACCTCATGAAAATCCACCTGTCTCCCCTTCAGGAATGCTGACATTTAAGGTGTGCACCAACATGCCTGGCTGTTTGATCTTTTAAATAACCGTGTATATCCTTAAACTGCGACATCAAACAGAATTCTTTTAATTTTTAAAAATTATTTTAATTTTATTTTATGTCTATGACTGTAATGCTTGCATGTATGTAAGTGTACCTATGTGATGTCCAAAGAGGACAGAAGAGGGCATCGGATACCTTGGAAATGGAATTACCAAGAGATGTTAGTAGCCATGTGAGTATTGGAAACCGAGCCTGAGTAATCTGCAAAAGCAGCCAGTGTTCTTAACTGCTGAGGCATCTTTCCAGCCCTCTGGAAGAATTCTTAAGAAAAAGAAAAAAAAAAAAGAAGAAGAAGAACATTTGTTAAAGACAAAATGAGGTGCAACATAATCTTATTTTTTTTAATCGAATCATTGTGCATTTCATACAGAATATGTAAACCAGTCTTAATCATGTTTATGTCTTTCATCTCTGGCATCACCCATAGACTGCCCAACTGGAATCCATACATTCATTCATTTGTGTTAAGTCTATTAGTGTCCCCAAATGTTGCTCACTGCAGGTTCCTTCACTCAGGTCGACCCAGCCTATCTGGCATTCCTCCGTTTAGGAAAATTAGCTCATCCTCACCCAAGAGTGATCATTTGTCGATATTTCTTCAGCAAAGATTGGGGTATCCAATTCCATGCTGGGTTTTTGTCTGAGTTTTCATGGGTCTTGAACATGCTGAAATCATTGCTATATGAGTAGGGTCTCAGGGGCTTGTAGGATTCTATTTCCATATGGTCGTGCATCTTCTCTCTGGCTCTTACAGTCTTTACACTCCCTCTTCCCCAATACCCGAGAGCCTTCAGTGAGTGAAACTTAATACAGGAGTCCTGTCTAAGTACCACAACTGGTCACACACAAGCATGGTCCATGAATTGCCCATGCCTAAGTGGCACATCTAAAATGCAACCTTTACACCCATGTCTCACCCAACATGGATCAAGGGACAAAGAGGACACTAATGAATCTTGCACCTCTCATCAATGAAGCTCCTTCATTCAGCACAGAGTCAGTAACAGAAAAGGTCATAAATGGGCAAAGAATGGAGATTAGGATTTGGCACATCGTAAACAAGGTCTCTATTTGAGTAGACAACAATATATAAAGTTGAGAATACCAGAGTACAAGCAGGTTGGGGCTCTGTGGATGGAGCTTGGGAGGTTACAGAGTGATCAAAAAGCAAGGTAAAGAAACTCTTGTTTTGGGTGGAGTGGAGTCAAAGGCTTATTTGAATAATTCCAGTGGAAACTATCAGCTAACAGTATGTTTTCTTAAGATAAACTTTCATTTCATAAATATGGCCTCTTATAGTTCCTCAGTTTCAATTCCTTCTCCTGAGCACCATGCTTTAATAGCTCATAGCCTGCTAAGAGTAAACTATGTTAGCATAACCGAAAGCGAAGGAGGTTATTTTTTGTTAGTCTACATTTGCACAAGATATGTGATTGATAAAACTCATCTTCCTTTATTTATGAATAAAAATGAGAAAATTATTAAAATTAATGTTATTGGATGATTGATGATTTGTATGCTAAGGTTATGTATTAATGAACAATTTACATTGAACTTTTCTTGTAAACATTACAAAGTATTTGCCACAATGAAGAACCTGGGCATTTACTATACTACAATTTAGAGGAAAGATCATGTGTCTTGAAAATTTTATTTCCAGCCTACTACAACATTCAGTAGTTCATGTTTTAGAAATCAACAATGAAAGCATGAAAATCTAATAGAGATCTCAATATTTTTGATTATAAAATATTGAGTTTTATACATCTCATACAACAGTTCCCAATCACACTAAGATTCACTCCCTCAACAATCGCTCTGACCCTCACGGGATCCCATACATTCGGTCACACATGCCAAGTCCCATCCAGTAAAGTGTCCCTGACCAAATGTTCTTCAGTGCAAACTCATCCACTAAGATCTGGTCAGGTTATGAACAGATCATAAGTCCTACACTTCTCTCTCCCAACAGTAGGTAGTCTCCAATAGTTTTGCTTTCAATTTTTAAAGGGACTTAGCAATTTAGTCTGAACAATTTTTTTATTATCTTGAAGAAACAAAAGACTGAAAGAATCAAGTGACAATTTAAATTCCTAAGAAATGTCTTAAGATAATATTTTTGAGTTTATAATGAAAATTATTTTCCGAACTTTTCAAGATTCAGAGTTTCCCTTTAAAATTAATGCGTGGAATGAGCTCCACAAAATTAATGCATCGAATGAGCTCCACTTTAGAAAGAATAAAAGACTTGAAATCATGATCTCTCAAGTTGTCAGGGAAATGTCTAATCACTATGTTTTTAATGCAAATTAATTTTCTCCTATGCTCAATTTAAGTATCATCCAATTTTCCTCTCTGAGGCCTTTTGCTTAAGGAGTAATTATATTGCTGACTTTTTAAATTAAAACTGTGCTATCTATTTTAGAAAGCATTAAGTTTGCCATTGATTTTAGATCCTGAATATAATTTTGGTTCATAAATTAGGATATGTTCTTAATATTCTATGAACCCTGTATTTATTAGTAGATAATTTAAATCCTATAGTATTCAGATAATAGTTAATTTTTATTAATAGATAACACCACTATAAAGACCCGATGCCATTAATTATTTTAATTGTGATAAATTTAAGGAAGCTGTTTTAAACTGAATAATTTTAATTTGTAGTAGAAACACAGATTTCACATTTTAACAACTGTTGGAATGCTAGAAAAAGTATATGATTTATTATATATTTATCAAGTAATCTTACTTACTTTTATTTCATTGTGACAAAAAAGCTAAAAAACAATTTGGGGAATTAGAGATTTTTGTTGCTTTGAAATTTCAGAGGATTTCAACCTCTAAAATCAGCAAAGGTGTGACAGAGCATTTCAGCTCATGGAAACAGATGGTTGAGATTTCACATCACTGTGGACTTGAAAGCAGAGTGAGGTAGGAACCTGACCCTGGCTACAGCTTTCAAAGACCTCCTTCTACCAACTCACATCACTGCTTACATACCAAACTTCCACAACTTTCCAAAACAGTCCCACTAGATGGGAACAAGTATTCAACACATGAGCCTCTGGGTGGATGTTTCATGTTTGAACCATAAGACAAATAAATTTCAAAATTCTGGAAAGTACTTAACTCTTAATGGAATGAAACTATGAGCCACTTACCTAGAATTTTACTGGTGATCATACTGTAAAGGATACTTTGTAGAAAAATGACAAGGAAGGAAAGCATAGATCATCTGATAGCAGTGTTGAACACCCAAATGAGAGACTCTAATCTTATTGCACAAAAGAATCTCAGAATTCTCTATATAAAGGTGAAAAGCAGGCTTGTGAATGGAAGAATGTCACTCAAAACCCTCTAAACCAAGGCTCTGAAACTTGGGGCTAGAGCCTCTTACTATTTTTTTAGTACTATTAGTACTATTATTATTAAAAGTACTATTTTTATAGTACTTTTTATATTTTAAAATGATGGGGTGATCATCACTGTCCTCAAGACAGTCATGTAGATTTTTAGATCTGGAATTTTAGATACTCTATGCTGTGTATATTCCACAGTGAAGAAGTCCACAAGTATGCCTTAAATCACCAGCATGAGGAAGAATTCTTAGTCTCATTATTTACTCCCTTTATAGTAGATATTGGACTTTGAATTAAGATATTCATGGTATATACTGTCTATATATAGCCACTTACATTTGTCATTTTTTCTATAATCGACACATTACAATGTCATTCTTTTTTAAATATATAATACATATATTATATATTATATAACAAAGTGTGTCATCTTTATTTAACATGTAATTAAAGTACTGTCTTCTTACAAAATACTTAGTATTTCATATATTTAGGTATTTGCTTATTCAGAAATAAGTCTTCATTTTAAATAAACATTTTTGATAAATTTATCATATTTATGAAGCTCAGAGTTATATCATCTTCATCTTTTTTTTAATCCAACAACATAAACTTGACTTAATATTTGATTATTTAAATATTAAATATTTCCTCTACTATTAAAGAGTTGGATGTATTTTATGTAGGGCTGTGGGTCAATTATGTTTGTTCCCAATATTAGAGATGGTAGTGGTACTATGTATTTTCAAAGCTCTAATTTCCTTCTTTAATTTGAGACTCTTTTAAGCTACTGCTCTTACTTTGTTGTTCTGGGCATGAACCAGTGGGTGGAATTTAATGATGAAAGCTGCAGATGTTATCAATGCAAATACCTCAGCTGCATCAAACTGTTTTGGAGAGAGGAGGATATGTGTGAGGTAACAATGTTCTTTCTTATATTCCAATTACTCTGCTTCCTGTCAATAAGAATCCCTGTGAAATCAAACCCAGTCCAGCCTACAGTGTTCCAGGCTAGGGTACATTGTACAGTATATTGTATATAGGGTATATTATGAGACTCGGTCTCAAACATAATTATTTTTAAATGGTGTAGCTTTTCTAGCTGGGCCTGGCGGCCCACACCTTTAGTTTCAGCACTTGGGAGACAGAGCCAGGTAGATCTCTATGAATTCAAGGAGATCCTGACCATTCATGGCCAGCCTGAACACTCACTTGAATTTCTCTTCATGACATCTTCCAGATTTAGAATCAATAGGAATTAAGAGACTGAAGAGTAAAACTCAATAATCATAGTGACTTCCAGGCCAGCTTGGGCTACAGGTGGACCCTGTCTCAAAAAGACCAAAAAAGTAGATGTGTGTAGCTTTCCTTTGGTTAGAAAGTATGCAATATAAAGTGAACTAATTTCATATTATATTAAAGCTTACAGTAACTTTAAAATGGTGCATTTATAGAAGTGGCTAATTTAATCCAGATACTAAGAGAAATTGGAATTTCAGGACTGGTACCCTTCTCTAAATCATTCTCCGAATACACATTACTAATAATTCTCCATTTCAAAGGCTAATTGTCTTGGGGCAAAGCTGGAGCTTAGATCTGTGTAAGGAGCAGTTCATGCAGAGATTCCCGTGAGGGGAAAAATACAATAGGTTTTTTAATTACATTGGGTTAATGGAGGAAACAGGAACCTAAAGAATACAAAATACACTGAATTCATACCAAGGGACAGATTCAGAATCTCCCTGTTAATGCGGTTGGACGAGGAGCTAGGAAGCCAAGTTACATAGCTTTTAATCTTGTGGACTTAGGACAAATCCTAAAAGAGTAATTAAGTCTACTTAAAACACACTCAAATTTCTCCTTATAATGTCTTCCAGATTTAGAATCAATAGGAAGAGACTGATGAGTAAAACTCATACTTTCCAGGTTCAGACGGTTTATGACTGGGAAAATAGTTCAGATTCTCAAATCAAAGATTGAGATGTCCAAAGAACATTTCCCAATCATCAATCAGATGTATATTTGGTCTTAGACATAACCGTTACATCATTGTCTCACTCAGACTCAGCTCTCCACCATGCCTTTCTATGTACAGAGGGAAGGAAATCTTGCTTGAGAAATAAAGACATTCAGGAATCTTTATGATCCTTTAAGCTGAAACACAGATTTTTGAAAAGATATGTAAAAGTTGAAGAACAGTAATTAGCAGCAATGTGAAACTCAAAATGCTGAAGGGAAAACTAGAGAGATGGCTCAGCCTGTAATGTGCATAGTACACAAGCATGAAGACCAAAGTTGGCGTCTCCCTTACCTACATGGAGAGCTGAACATGCCGGTGTGCTCCTGTAATGCCAGTACTGGGAAAGGCACGGGGCTCACTGTCCAGCCAGGCTAGCCGAGTCAGTGAGTCCCAGGGTCCACGAGAGAGCCTATCTCAAAGAAATATGGAGAACTGAAGAAAACACCTGACATTGACTTGTGCACATGAACACACATGCATGAGCACCTGCAAACACACACCCGATGATTACATGTATAGCCATGCACCACAAAAAGACACTGAAGAAAACACAAGCAAGAACTTCTTAATATTAATCATAAAATATGCATACAGAGACAGATGAAAATGGGCGTGTAATGCAAAGGAAATTCACAAGTTAATGGAAAATGATATAAATCTTTTAAATCTGTGAAATACAAATTTGGAAAAACAGAGATCTCAAGTGGTTTTAATAACAGATTACACACAAAACATGCAATTAAATAACAAATGAACGAACTCCCTAATCCTTATTAAATATGGTTGATATTCTGACCTCTTCCTATGAATTGTAATGTTGCTTTTTTAATTTAAATCTTTGTTCATTTGAAGCATTCACAGGGATCCTGTATTTACATCATTTCTACCACTCTGTTCCTCCACCTCAGCTCCTCCAGTGCTTCTGCTTCTCCCCCTCAGATTCATAACTCATTCTATGACTATAATTTTACATTTATATATGCATAAATATTTATAAAACCTCAGTACATTTACTGTTGCTCACATGTGCATGTGTTTAGGGCTAAACACTTGGTATTGGATAACATACCAAGGGTCTGTCCTTAGAGAAATCTGATTTTCTCTCTAAGAGGCCCAGAATAACCTGTGGCTCCTCATCTAATGCTGGGTCCTTGTGAAATTTCCCTGTCCATGTAGGAATGTCTACTGAGGCTATCATTATGCAGATCTGGTATAGGTAATCATGTTGTGAGAGTTCATGGTTGTCAGGTAGGCATTGTTTCTCAGCAGGCACCCTGGTTTTTCAGAGCTTTCAATCTTTCTGACCCTTCTTCTATGATGTCCCATGACCCTTAGCTGTACAGCTGTTATTATGTACCACAAAGGACTGGGCTTCCTAAGGTTACTATTTCTTTGCAGTTTGATCAGCTGTGGATCTCTGCAGTATACTCCATCTGCTGCATACAGTTTCTTTGATGAGAAGTGAGAGATACCCTTACCTGTGGATATAAGTATGCTCAGTTAGAAATTACACTGATTTAGGAAAGCAGCAGTAGGTTCTCCTCTAGGGTCTATGACCACTCCAGTCATGAATAGTTGGCTATGTTTACAGTAACAGGCATGAATTCTCTCACCTTGAGTGAACCTGCATACAGTCTAACTAGATAGATGTTGGATTCTTCCAAGTTAAAAAGGCCACTATTGCTCCATTAGAGATATCATGCCAGGTCATGTTCTCAGGTTGTACGGCAGGGAAGGGCTATTTAATGATTTTCCCTTGTCAGCTTTCCTAACGCCTTCTGACACTATGTCAGTTTGTCCTCAGGGAGAACGTTTTAAGGTGTTCAAAACTTTGAAATATTTGTAGATATTGTGGGAACAGAAAAATAATTAGAATTAGACACTGTGGTGCTTAAAGAAATGATTAATTGCTACAATGCCTTAGCTCAGGAAGAAACGGAACTTGTCACCAAACCTTCAAACCTGAGTTCAGTTCTTGGTACCATGTGTAGTAGATGAGAATCGACTCCTACTAGTTATTCTCTGAGTTCTGAACGTATGCTGTGGTATGAGTGCATGAGTACACACACACACACACACAAACACACACACACAGAGAGAGAGAAATTAATTAATATAAAATTAAGTAACAAAAAGACCTATGTCTTTCATTATGTGCACATCATGGTAAAATATGTTATGTATGTGTCTATATCTTCAACACATACAAATGTTAACGATCTAGTTGTTAGTGTCATCTTTTATTATTTTTATTCGTCTGTGCTTTTTGGTTGGTACTAAGTGCTGTAAGTCTTCACGGACTTTTAATTACTTCAACAGGCAACCGCAATCTCCTCACTGATAAACCTTTTTTGTTATTGTTGTTTCATGATGAGTATATGTTAATATCTCCAACCATTTGGCCATCCTGGGTTATATGTAACTCTGAGGTGTGAATACTTACCTCTAGTGGCTTGACCATGGCTCTCATCCTGCAATCCCTTTCATTATGCCTGCATCCAGGACTGTTACAGCAAATACAAAGAACCATTGGAAAATCTTTGATTCTACCTTCAGAAGTTACTGGCACAATGTCCCACCCCCAAATCCCTTGGGCAATGGTGTCATGGTTTTACTGGAGTAAGGAGACGTAGTGTCTGGCAGGTGGGATATTCCAGAAAAAGCACTGCCCAGCAGAAAGGGAGAATAAATCGGAACAGTTCAGCCAGCATTCTTTGCCACAATTAATGCATTCAATGAGGCAAATTACGATCTCCATACAAAGTAAGTGCATTGCCTCAACATTTAAAGTCTCTAAATGGTTACTTAATCTATGTCTTTTCATCTACTCTTCTCTAAAGTCATCCCTTAAATTGTGCCTATTTAATTGGACAAAATAAATTTTGTACAGCTTCAATGTATAAGGAAATTGTCTCTAAAAGTCTTAATTGCCTGTAATATTTCAGAGCAAAGGAGTTATCTGTCTCTTTCCTGTTTCTGTCTCTCCTTCAGTGAAGAGATTCTTTCTTCATTTTCTTATATTCTGAACCTGAAGTGAGTGAGTAAAGTCCTGTATCTCCTGTATAAATGTGGGTGTACCAAAATGAATCCCGTGATCTTAGTTTATCTTACTCTTAAAAAATTACTATAGTAAATTTGTGTATTTTATCTGAATATTTTCATTTCAAACTATTTTTCTGTTGCTTTATAAACATATATACTGCTTTTTTTTGCTTTATATTAAAAAATAATAAGAAGTCTCATTTAAAATGTATGTAATAGTCTTCACCAAAGTATACTTTATTGACAGTGCATGCTGTGGACATCCTCTGTCTAACCCTTCCAGGCTTCAGTTTCATTCCTCACCCTTGGCATACTTCCTGTGGCTTTAAATTTATGGCAAACTTAAAAAAAATGCATCTTTCTTCCAGTTCATTTTGAACAATGAAAATTCCAGAAAGAGCCAGGACAAAGTCAGAATGGCATCTTCACATCACCGTCTCCTTGGGTCCATTTATGGCCAGCAGTCTACACAGGCTGTACCTGTACTGATATCACTGCTTCAACTCGCATGACTGTTAAATCACCATCTTCTGCCCCGTTCCATTAAGCATTCTTCCTAACAGCTTTTCAGGGTTCTACTGAATAGAATCTCATTCTGCACTACTCTATTCCATGCTATTTTCCAATTTATATGTCAAAATGCATAGTCTTCCATTAATTTAAAAATAAAGGTATAAGAAAAAGAGATTTAAAAATACTCTCAGGTCAAAGGAATGGAGCAGATTGTCAACAAAATTTTCCTAAATTAAGGAAAGATACAAAGGAATACAGAACACCAAGAAGAATTGGAAATAAACAAAACTCCGTATGACATATCATAGTAAAAAACATGAAACAAAAAGAACAGACAATGAGTAATGATAGCTGCAAGAGAAAACAGCAAAGTTTATTGAAAGGAAATCTCATCAGAATAACATCTGATGTTCCAGTGCAAACTTTAAAAGTCAAAGGAACCCAGAGCAGTATATTCCAAGCTTGAAATGATCATAGGTGATAGCATAGACTTCTTTACCCAGCAAAACTTTCTACCATGGTCGGAAGAGAAAGAAAAATCATCCATGATACAGATAGGCTGAATGAATATATGTCCACCAAACCAAGCCAAAAAAATAATGGAAGCAATTTGATCAACTGAAGAAAAGAATGAGCATACCCAAGAGGCTACAAAGAAATTACAAATAAAGGTATAATTATTGAAGCACAAAACAGAACTAAGAATGCAAACAGAAAAGATAATGATAGCAACAAGCAAACATCTTTTTGTGATAACTTTAAGCATCAATTACCTCAGTTCCCTGATCAAAAGCCACTAGTGTGATGAATGGATTAAGAAACAAAATATATCTGTTGTCTAAAACAAACTCTTCTTACTTTCAAGGTCAGTCATCCTCATAGACTGAAATTATAGAAAAAGACATTCCAAGCAAATGGCACCAAGAAAAGAGCAGACATTGCTATCTTATAAACAGACAAAATATATTTCAAAGTATAATTAACCAGAATAAATGAAGAAGGTCAATTCATTCTGATCAAGGGAAACATCAACCAAGGAGACATTGTATTCATGAACGTATATGCACCAAATTCTGCTCTACCAAATTTCAGAGAAAAAAAACCAAAACAAACACAAACAACAACAACAACAACAAAGTACTTATGGACTTCAAGACACAGATTAATTCCAACTCAATAATAGGTGTCTATAGTATCCAATTTTCTTCTTTTAAACAGATCATCTAGACAAAAAATAAAGAGTAAAATGTCTGAATTAAGTATATCAGCAAAAAAATTACCTAACAGACATCAGCAGAATATTTACCAAAGCACCAAGGCATATGTATTCTACACAACATCCCACAGATATTTCTCTAAAAGAAACAGCATCCTGGGGGACAAAACAAACATTAACAAATACACATTAATTAAATAATCCCACGTTTTCTGAGTTATCACATGGTGATAAAGCTTAAACCAAACAGCCCAAAACCTCTAGTAACTACATGGTCTCCTGGAAATTAAACAATACATAATTAATAATGGGTCAAAGAACAAATATAGAAAGAAAAAAATATTTCTTGAACTACATGAAATTAAAACACAGTACAACAAAAATTTTGGGACCCATTAAAAGCAGGAAACTAGGGCAAAAACTGGAGAAATCAGTATGAAGAACTCTTAAAAACCTAAAAATGAGTCTACCATATCATCTGGTCAAGTGCTTCCTTTGTATATACCTATAGGACCCATTGTACTACAGAGACACTCCTATCAGTGTCTGTTATTGCACTTTTCACAGTAACTAAGAAATTAATCGACAAACCTAAATGCCCCTCCACTGATTAATGGATAAAAAAAAATCTGAAACATTCATACAATAGAATTCTACTCAGCAGTTAATAAACATGAACTATACAGGTAAAAGAACAGAACTAGATACTCATATTAACTGAAATGACACAGACTAGGAAAATAAGCAATATATATTCACCCTCATTTGTGGATCTTAACTCCAAATCCTTAGATGTGGGTATATATCGTATATAATCTCAGGAGCCAGGAAAATTGAAAGGAATCACGGAAGAAGGAGTTTAGAGAGAAGAGCATAGGAGACAAGTTTTAGCAAGGAAGAAATGGGAAAAGAAGGGTATTTACCTGGGGAGGGAGTAAGATGAGATGTACATGGGAGACAGAGTTGAAAGTTAATGTGTAGATGGAAAAACCAGAGGGAAAAGTATTTGTCCAAATTCCTACTGAAAAATACACATACAATATATGCATACATACATATGCATAAATAAATACAATGAAAAACACAGTTCCAGGCCCGAGAAACTTTAAGATGTTGTTCAAGGTACTCTTAGAGACTTCCAAAATAGCATGGGTTATTCCTCATGATTGTCTCCCAGAATTTGAATGCTATACCCTGTTGCTAAAGACAGGACATACTATGGACACAAGAGTTGGAGCAATCGAGCTAAAACTGATCAGCAAGCATCCTCCCTAAAAACTAGTTCTCGTAGTATCACAAGTTCCTTTGCACGCTTCCAAGAGAGAAAATCATTCAATGTCCTTCTTAATGGTAAAGCCTATTAAGCAACATTGATGGGCCCAGGAAACTTTTACTATTAGTGCAGTAATGGCACTTCTAAAATACATATTTTATTGAGTTTTGTGCATTTCGTGTAATCTATCTTAATCAAGTTTAGATTTCCTATCCCATTTATAATTTCCATGATCTCCCCCATTATATTTCAGGCATTCTGTCATATATGTTAAGTCCTATCGGGTCTGGCATTAGTACCCAGATTTCCTTTGGCGCAAATTAATCTGCTAGAGTCTAGTAGGACTATCTAGAGTCACTCCCTTAAAGACGAACTACTCTGCCTCAGCCAGCAGTGATCGTCTGCCAAAAGTTCCTCAGTTACAGTTAGGACCTGATGCCCATTTCCTGTGTTCTATCTATGCTGAGTTTTTGTCTGTTTGAGTGTGCAAAGGTCTTGAACATGCTGTCACTGTTGTTACAAGTTCATATGATCAAGTACCCGGTGGCCTGAAAGCCTTTGATTCTTTATGTTCATGAACTAAGGTCGGGTTTTAAAATATTTCCATCCCGTTTCACAATGGTTCATGAGCTGAGAATGGGTGAGGTTTAATTTAGAAGCTTTATCCAGGGACATTCTTCAATTTATTATTCTTAAAAATTTAGCCGGTTCTTGCATCTTGTGAGCATCAAATCCCGTTATATAAGGAAACTCCCTTGGTGAGAGTAGAGGGTTATTATATAAGGAAACTCCCTTGGTGAGAGTAGAGGGTTGTATGATTATTTTTTCTACGCCCTGTTCCACTGTAGATGCATCACTTAGGGCTAGAAATCTTTCAGCCATATTCTCTGTATGTGATAAATTGGGGAACTCTGTAATAGCCTCAATCTGTTGCAAAAGAAGCTTCTTTCATGAGTGGTGTATGGTATACTAGTCTATAAGTTTAAAGATCCATATTTAGCATGCAGTAAGAAATTTCATTTGTGTAGAGTTATGTCAGATATAGAGTTTTCTCTAGGATCTATGACCTCTCTAGTCATGTGCATATGGCTATATTTACAGTGCTGCCCATGAGTTCCCTCTCATCGAGAGGGCTTTCAGTCCAGTTAGACAGCTGTCAATTACCTCCTAGTGCTATTCCTGTCCCAACAGAGACAGCTGCAGTGCCAGTCATTGTGGTTATTTATGCTTTAAAGCTGGGTTGGACAATGATTGATTTTCTTCCCAAGCAGCTTGATAGTATACTCTAAAACTATGAGAGCTAGTCTTCAGGGGACAGGCTTTCACCTTATTTTCAGCTCCACTGGTCCAAGTCCTGTGTCTGAAGTAAGCTCTCTCCTCAGGAATAGGGTCTTACCTTCAAGTTCTGGGAAGTAATCAAGGGATGGACAAGAGCCTGTGTAATTTTGGGAGTCTCTTGGACTACCCTGACCAACAAATCAAAGTGAAGTTTCTCCTGTCTGGCACTGTGTTCCTTGTTGTATAGCTTCATGTATAAATATGCCCTCATTTCCAGATACTGCATGTGTGCTTTGCAGGGGGATCAAGTTAATACTTTTTTCTCTGGATTTTTATGCCATATAAGTTTACTTATCTCTCTCACCGTCTAACATCCCTTCAACCTTCCCAGTATAATTATCTCCATTTCCTCATTTTATACTTGTAATACCTGTCTCCTATTATCCCAACTCTATTGCGTTTCTTTTTCCCTTTTATCCCCACGGTTCTTTGAATATCCTTCTCTCCTCCCTCCTCAGTTGAATACCCCCATTCCTCCGCATTTTCACCTTGGTAGCATTTGTTTCTTATTATCCCTTCTTGCTGGCTCTTTCTTTCAATTTACCTCTGTGTTTCCTTTCCATTTTCCTAGCTCCTGCTGTTACATCAGGATATTCAGTTGTTGCCAAAATTCCTTCTGGGTGGTGTGAGTGGCTCCAGCCTCACCTTCCTCTCTAAGTTCCTAACAAAATTGAGGTATAATATTGCCAAATTACAGTTTGGTAAACCAGAGTTTATTTGGGCTCATTTACAGAGCGATGGGCAAGGGAAGGGTGGCAGCTCCCCCACTGAGGCCCTACACCAAATTCTACATTTCATCAGGGACTCCCTATGGTCTGCTGCCAACTGGCCAAGATGGTGAAGGGATCAGTCCCTCTTCAGCTTCTTCTGCTTATACCATTAATCCCTCCCCACATAAAACTCAGGCCACTGGTTGATTGGGAGGCGTAGCTGACTCTCCCACCTCCTTGTTTTCCTACAGAAGCTCAACAACTTTATAATTCTTGGCAAACATGCACCCACTGGATTGGGACAAATGCTTTGTCCATAGCTTGCCAGTCTAGCTTGGTAGGTGGAGGACAAGTCCATGCAACAATAGTCACATATAAGAGATTTGTGCTAAGCTTATCAAACAAGGGAGAACATATGCCACTTGCTTGCTTTGCTGAGTCTGTGTTACTTCACTCAGTATAACATGTTCTAATTCCATATATATATATATATATATATATATATATATATATATCATAATTTTGTATTTCCTCACTGGTGAATAGAATTGTATTGTTTAAATATACCACAATTTCATTATCTATTTGTCAGCTGAGGCAATTTGGTTTGTTTCCATCTCTTAGCTATTGCACAAAGAACAGAAACAAACATGAATGCATAGCTGTCCCTACAGTAGAATGAGTCCTTTGGATATTGTCAAGGAGTGGTATAATAGGATCATAGGATAGATTCAAAACTGGACCTCCATTTATAGAATAACAAATCTGGAGACATCTTTCACTCTGTACACACACAAAAACACTCCAAATGGATCAACACCTTAATATAAAACCTTAAACTCTGAGATGGTTTGAAGAAAACATTGGCAGTAACCTACAAGATATAGGTATAGGAAAAGACATTTTAAAATCAGCCATCATTTGCTCAAGAATTAACATCAATAATCATCAAGTGGTATTGCATTAAACTAAAAAGCTTCCCTACAGTGAAAAGAAATAACCAAGTAAGTGAAGAGGAAATTCACTGAATACACAAAGATCTTCACCTTAGATATATCAGACAGTGGATTAACATACAAAATAAAGAACTCAAAAAACAAATAAACAAGAAATTAAACAATCCAACAAAAAGATTGACTAAGGACTTTCAAATGATGAAGTAAAAATGATGGGGAAACACATTAAAAGTTCTCCACATAAAAATTTTATCTTATCCCACTCAGTCTGGCAAAGGTCAAGAGAAAAAAAGACACCAAAAGTTGGCAAGGATGTGAAGAAAGGAGAATGCTCATTCACTGATTGTGAGAATGCAATCTCCCTCAACCACTATGGAAAGTAGTGTTACTTATATATTGAGGGTAATCAATAGCTGTCTAATTGAAATTAAGTCCTGCTCAATGGGAAAACAAAAGCAAACAAAATAAATCTTACGTGTGGTACTTGAAACATAGCCAAATACCCAAATACAAATGACTGGAGCAGTCATAGATCCTAGAGAAAAACATATTTTTGCCACATCTCTAGACCAACATAATAATTTTTACTGTATTCTACACATTCATTCTAATATTTATAGACAAATTTGCCCCTCATTACTCATCAAAAAAGCTACTCTTACAACAGATGGAGACTAACACAGAATTTCACAAGAGGTCAAATGCAGAGAATTGTCTGTTAGAAAATTAGTCCTTAGTGACATATTTTCAGTGCAAACACTACCCATAAGATAAATGCCTCTTTCAACCCTCAGCAGAGAGATTTCATTTGTCAGCAAATGGAGATTAGTACAGACATCTACAAGTGGTATATGCAATTAAAAAGAGGTTACAGGTGGCTCATACTGAATAGGATACCTACTTCAAACTGCCTCCTGGGAACATTACAGAAGAGGGGGCGGAAAGATTGTAAGAGCCAGAGGTGGTGATCACAAAGAAACAGTTTTTCAGATTGCTACCTAGGTAATAAACTCACAGCAATAGTGAAATTATGCAGAAATCACATATAATTTCTAACCATACAGCCTCTCTGTATGGATATGAGAAGTGAGTGAGAAACCCCAACACAATGTCAGAATCTTTGGGCAAGTGATGGCTGCTGAGAGGGGGTGAGACATTCCCTTACAGGAGCGGTAGGTGACAAGGCTTCAATGGATGGATGCATAATGAGGAACATGTGGAGATACAAATCACACTTTATAGGACATATTGTATATGTAGAGGAGTACATTAAATTTTTCAAGGGTCATTGGGAGGAAGTGAAGATGAGGGAGTGGATCAAATTCCAATCAAAATATACCGAATGAAATTCATGAAAAACCAATCAATCAGTTAATAAACAGAACCTAACCAAAGACATTAAGTTTTCTACAATGAAAACTTCAGTTACTTGGAGAAAGAGATTGAAGAAGACAATAGAAGATGGAAAGACATCCTATATTCATGGATTAGTATACTTAATATCTTGAAAATGACCATTTTACCAAAACAATCTTTAGATATAATGTGAATTTAATAAAAATGTCCATGACATTTTTCCCAGAAATAGAAAATAATTCATTTGGAAAAACAAAACAACCTGGATAGGAAGAGACATAATGAGAAGAAAGAACAATGCCAGAGGGTTTACCACACCAGATTTCAAGCTATATTACAAGATATAGAAACAAAGTAGGATGATGATATTTGCACAAAACAGACATAACAGACATATGAATGAATGGAATAAAATAAAAGATAAACATTAGTGAACACAATTAGAGGCACCTGATACTTGACAAAGATAACAGGACTACACACTGATTATAGTATATTAAACAAATGGAGATGAGAAAATTGAATCTACACATGCAGAAAATTGAAATTAGAGCTATATCAATCAATCTGTAGGAAAATAAACTCCAAATAGATCAAATATCTCAACACCATGGGATAGGGGGTAGAAATAATGTAAGAGTCAGACAGACAAACTGCCTGCTGCTCTTAATGAATTCCAGATTGAAGGGGGAATCTGTACCAATAAAATCTCCACTGCATGGTAGTCTAACAAGATCTGAAGAATGTCAAACCGGCTGACATACAAGGTGGATGGAGGCAATGCCATGGCGTTCCAGCCCAAGATGAAGTTCTATAGGCAGTAAATGTATGCTGATGGAGGATGAATCAGTTTTCTCAAGGTACTAGCTCCCTGAGAGGTTATGTAGTCTCAACTGGACAACCCTGACCAGAAATCACTGAATGGACTCAATGGACTCAGTACTTTACATTACATATATATATATATATATATATATATATATATATATATATATAGAGAGAGAGAGAGAGAGAGAGACAGAGAGAGAGAGATATTATTGTAATATATGATGTATGCATATGTAACAATAATAATCCAAGAAGAGTCCAAGAAACTGATGGCAAATGGGAGGAATTGGAGGAGTTGGCGGGGTGCTGGGAGGGATGGAAATGGAAAGACAATGCCCATGTATGAAATTCTCAAAAAAATATAAATATTTGTCTTAAATATAAAAGGAGGAAAAACTTTCAACTGATCATTCAAAAGTTCAGGCCATTTCCACTGCATTTTCATCATGCAAAATCCTCCTTTTTTGTCATACCTACAAATGGACAACATCTTGAATCCTAGGACAAAAGTCTTAATATTTTACTTTAATATAGGTAACATTTTAATACTCAAGGGCAATATAAAGGTTATCAATGAGTTCTCCACCCTGGGTATTACTGACATAAAGAATTAAATAAATACATTTTTTCTTTTATTTCTATGTAAGTATAAGCTATCTATAATAGTAGAATGAAGCTTTAGATTCTTTTTTTGGACTATCTTGCAAAACTCTTATCTAATGTAAATTGATGTTTAACCACTTTTTCTCATTCCTATGAGGATTTTGCACTGTTAAAAATCAATTTCTCTTTCAATGGCCCTGCAGTTAGTTTGCCTAGCACATCTCCTTTGCTAAAGTTATATTTTCCCTCTTGCCTCAGCTATGTTACACCTTTACCTCTCCAAACTTTTGTTTTATTTTATTTTTCATTCGTATGAATCTTTCAACATCATGATCATGAATATAGTCTAGTTATTCTTCATTCTAGAACTCTTCTTGCTTATTTGAGGACCCAAGGGTCAAAGACAGAAATCTAGGTAGTGCTTGAATCTTAATATTCAACTTACTGTTTTCAAAACAGGAAGGAGCTGAAATTGAATTTTACTCATGTAGAGCAAATCTCAGCTAAGTTCCCAGACCTCATCTGTTTTAGTGATTCAGGTCTCCGACCTCAGATCATACACAATCTTTGAACATAATGACAATAGACCTTTTTCTCACATTAATCTCTTGTTACATTTTCTGCTTTAACAAAAGAAAGACAAAGGGATAATAGTCTTAAAAGGGATAAAAGTCTTAAAAGACTGGTGCATGTGATCTGTTAATACATTAATAGAAGCATTTATATTTAATAAAACACTTTTCATATCATAGATATTAATACTCGCATAGCCTAAAAGGGTCCTTTTAGAAGTGCAGAACAGCAATAGTGGTATCTGCAATTTGTCAAGGGTCAAGGATTTGTTTAATAGCAAGCCCTTTTCTAAGACCCTAGCTTTATATTTCCTATTCTGATGACTAGACCTAAAAGTTAAAATCGATTCAATTCCATGAAGAAAGAAGAAACTAACTCAGAAAATTATACAGCTGAGAGGTCTTCATAGGTCACCTCACCAATCCCAATTTTTTAAAAAAAGAGTTGAATCCAAATATCCTGATGTAGGAGTTGAAGTTTGAATATATTTGGTAGAACTACCCACAATCTTCATACAAATTCCACAATAGAATTAAAGTTAAATCTCAGTTAATTATTGTGCCAAAGAATAGTTTAGAACTTTCTCTAGGAAATGAAGGAAAATGTGGTTGATGCTGCTTTATCTGATATTTCTGATTTTTTCACATGGAAAACTTAAGCAGTTTTCTACAAATAAATTACCCTTTCAGATAGAGCTTATTTTAGAGTGTCTACAACTATTATTCTCAGCTGTATATAGTAGTCCATGACTGTAATTGAGTATTCATTGTCCAAATTCAAGGCTAGCCCTAGTTACACAGCAAGACTTTGTCTAAGAAAAAAATATGAATGAACAAAACAAAATGAAAATGATTGATAATTTTATATTTAAATATAATGATCTTCTCTATAGCTTTTAAAATCATTTATAATTTCAATGATCAAGATGAGCAATGTCACTCAATCAATAATTTCAACTTATGTGTTGCTGCATCATCAGATGTAATCAATTCTTACCTCGTCTTGCGTTTCCTATTTCCCATGAAAGTGAATGAAAGAGACTTTATGCTTGAAAAAAATTGGTTGTCACTCATCTTTCAGCAAGGAATTTTAAATTTTCTCAGTGAACTTAAATGGCTCAGTGGTTAAGAGCATGGGCTACACTCGCAGAGGGCCCTGGTTCAGTGTGCAGCACCCACATGGCAGCTAATATCCCTCTGTAGCTCCAATTCCAAGGGATCCAGGGCACTGCACATGTGCCTTTCACTCATATAGGAAGGCAAAACCCTCATGCAAACAAAATAGAAATAAATTCATTAATTAAAGTAAAAATTCAAAAAAACCAAATAGGATATAAATCTATGATATTTTAAGGTACGAATATGTTCTATTCAGTATTGAAAATATTAAAAGAGATGATCTATCTGAATTTGGAAGCAGAAATTAGAAGATACTTAGAAAAGGTGAGTGAGATGATGGGATGGTGATCATGAATAAAGAAATAGTTGGGGAGTATGCCAGTTATTTTTTTTCAGCTCATCACACATTAAACACATGCTGATATATTACATTAGGGTGGCGGGATAGTTCAGTGGATAAGAATGTGTGCAAGCATGAGGAGTTAAATTTAAATCAACAGAACCCAAGGAACTAGGTAGATGTGTTCACATAAGCCTCTAATTCAGAGCTGATGGAGCATCTGGGGCCTGGTGCAACCAGCCCAATTCTAGGTTCAGTGAGATACCTTGCCTCAGCACAGAAAGTTGAGACCCATAGAGCAGGACACCTGATACCCTCCTTTAGCATCTGCACATGTGGTCTCACATATACACATGCACACATACAGTCCTCACACACAAAAATGAAATATCACACTGTATCCATAATATGTATTGTTATTAAATGTTAAAAAATAAGAAATGAAGAGAACAAATATTAAGTTCTGAAGTAGACAGCAGGGTGATCTAGAGGATCTTCTATAAGACGTAGAAACTGCTGGCAAGATCAGACCGGAGTTTGAGATCAATTTCTTGTTGTTTATTTGACTCTTTCATTTATGAAATGAGTAGGAGGTATCCTGGTAGAAATACGAAATATACACTACCAAACAAATTGGTAGTGTAGTAGGAAGGTGGATCTCAGCAAATCTACCAATTATAAAGTCAAAGAAATGATTATTATATCAAGGATTATTATGATAAAAAGCATTAATTACTCATGCATAAAAATCCCAGCATGCCTCATCCCTGTTCTTGTTCCCTCTCCCTTTTTCTCTGCAGTCTGCATGATTTTTGTTTTCAGTTTTTCTTTTCAATCATGGTCTCAATTTGTCCTTGATTTTCTCCAGGGATTGTCCAGGGATTGATGTGACTATCAGTTTTTATTGTGGCTTATAGGTGTGAAGAGGATATGGACACTAGAATGAACAAGCCAACTAGAGGAAGAAAGAACTGAAGTTATTGAACAATAAAAGAGAGATGCTGTAGAGTCATAGACACTATCTCTCTGCAGTTTTTATTTCTTATTGGTTCATTCTATGGCAAGTCCCACCCTCTGATAAATAAGGGAGGAGGGAGGCAGGAGTAGGCAGACTTATCATGGCCCCGAGCTGGGGAGAGAAGTAGAGATTACTCAGATCCACGTGGGAAGAGAAAATGCCCTGTCCCAGGCCCACGCAGACAGACAGGAACCCAGGAAGCAGCGTGCCACGCCCCCCGCAGTCCAAGAATCTCGTGAGTGGAATGAACTGAGAAGCCTGTGCTCAGCAGGCAGCGGTTGCAAACTATGGGGGCTGCTGGTGGGAGAGGATGGTGCGCGTGACCCCAGAGACTTTATACCTTTGTAAATAAATAAATCATTCTAAATGGAAGATCACTTTTCCGTTTATCCATCTTGATTAACTAGATCCCACCCGCTAGAACGTGGGGAGGGGATTTATGCAACAGATGCTGAAGATGCAACAGAGGCACATTCAAAGATAATTTAAACAGAAATAAAGCCTTGAGACATTAGTGTAGAGTCCATAGAATCTGTCTATATTCCTTTAAAATGACAATGAATGTGAGTAAAAATAAAATTAATTGAAAGTTATAAAAATACCAAGAAATATTATCAGGAAACCAAGGGTAATTATATGTATCTATAATTCCAGAACTAGGGAGGTTAGATGACTGGTCATAACCTGGTCATAAAGATGACTCAGTTTCAAAACAAAACACTTAACAAAGAGGAACACTTAACAAAGAGGAACACTAGTTTGATGCTAGCCTGTGCTAATGTCAGGATAGTGCCTGAAAGCAAAGAAACTAAGGAAATGTTTCATTAATTAAGTTCATTATATTAAAATTAGTGTACCTTCTTAATAACAATAATTATTTTAAAGTTATATATAGAATGTGTAATAAATAGTATTATTTTCTGTGACAATAACCCTATTCTGTAATTAGAACAAATTCTTATCATCAGCAGAACTGGCATTGCTTCATTCTAGAAGACTGCTTTGGTGAAGCCAGAACTTGAGCCCTTGGAGACATTTGTTTCTTTCTAACAGACTCCAAACTAAGTGGGATGCCCAGAGCATTCTTGATTGATTTGTTGTCTTAATCCACTTAGAATATTTTAACAAAACACCATAAACTGGGCTACATAAAATAAATGAATTTCCTATAGTTCTCGAGAATGAGAAGTCCAAAGACAAGGCAAATTCATTGTCTGCACAGCTTGCATCTAGCTTGTCCTTACTGGATTCTCACAGGGTAGATCTGCAAAAATATCTTTCCTAAACATTTTTTGAAGGGATATTCCATTCATGAAGAACACTATGTAATGTTATGTTCACCTTTATATGACCCTATTAAGATCACCTTTGCTATAAAGATTACAACAATTGAAATTGGATAAATATATAAGCATTCATACCATTGAAAATCCTTAAAGATAAAAGAAACAGTGAATTCTTAAAAAAAAAAAACTACCTGAGAGCTTGAATAAATTGAAGTCACAAATTAATCCTCTTACTGAGAACTGAAATGGCATAATTTATTGAAGTGAACTTAGTGTGGGCTAATCACATTAGACTACAACTGTTTTAATAATGCTGCTTATTAAGTAAGATTGTCCCTTTGAACAAAGTTCCTAACCTTTCTCTTTGCTTGATTTCTGTTTTATAAATAGAGACCACATCTATTTAATATTCTATGTCTCAGACTTTGGGGAAAGATTAAGAATGGTAATGTTTTTGAAAATTTCAGCATCATTTCCTCTTTTGCCTAAGGGTACCATTTGAAATGCTATTTTAAAGCTTCCACCAAAGAATGTGCACTGAAAAGTAGAATTGCTTTCTAAAACATTGTTTTAAATTCTCATCTGTTGCCACTCAATTGAAATATTTACTATAGAAATACAAATTTCAAGTAAGTTAATGAATGTTGATTTAAAAAGTTTAATCACTTATTTTCCTAAGTTTGTACAATCTTCTTTCTTTGTATGAATCTGATGTGACACAAAGGTCTCTTACACTTCCCAATAAAAACACTGGGATTGAAAAAATTGAGATCAAACAACAGATTTTCTAAATATTTCATTTTCAGAATATTTAATTAAGCACTAGTCAACTGCTCTACTTAAAAGCACACATCAACTATGTGAGTTAGAATTAAGTGTGTGGGTATACTTGTGAATGAATTCTGTAAAGTTTCCATGATATAACATCTCACTGAGTTTTTCATAAATTTACAAAGCAAGGGATGCATACACAAGTAATGATGGTAATGCTAAGATCTATAGAATGTAGGCTGTCCACAGAAACAATTTCCCTTGTTGTTGGATTTCTCATTCTCAAGAACTATAGAAAATTCACTTATTTTTGTGTAACCTATTTCAAAACGTTTTGTTAAAATAGGCTAAGTAGATTGAGACAACAAGTGAAACAGGGATGTAATGGGTGTCCCACTTAATTTGTAGTCTGTCACTGGGAAACAAATGTGTTCAAGGGCTCAAGTTCTAGCTTCACCATAGCAGTCTTCCAGAATGAAACAATGCTTGCTCTGCTGAAGAAAAGAGTCTATTCTAATTACAGAATGTGGTCATTTTCAGAGAAAATAGTTCACACATTATATATATATATATATTATATATATATTTAATAATTGTTATTAATAAAATACACAAATATTGCTTAAAAACAAAAAAGAGAATAAATCAAAGTATTCAGTTTCCACAAACAATAACATTTTAAAAATAAAACATTATGCTAGGAAATCAAGAAGTATCTGGAGAGATTATTACTCAGCAGTTAAGAGCTTAGCAGTGATTACTTCATCAGAAGGTCTGAATTAGTTTCCTAGCATACACATGGTGGCTAACAACTATGTATAACTCCAGGTCCAGGAAATCTGACACCTTCTTCTGGCCTATGTGGACACTGTATACATAGGGTTCACATATACATGCAGATAAACCACTCATGTTCACAACACAAAATAAATTAAATAAAGAAATAATAAACAAACAGCAAAATTTTTAGAAGTGGAAGAATATACATTCTGAAGCATTCCAATCAAAACAGAAATGGTTTCTTCTGGTCAATTCATCAAAATTTATTTGAGCCAGACACATGCTCTAATCAAAGATGATTCAGAGACAAAAGCATTGTGAAATTCAAATATCTTCATAAATTCTCAAGAAAAATAATTTTTGTTTGTATGAACAAAGATAAAATACTTAATAGTAAAGTTGATAACTGTTTGTTACATTAAGTCCATTACACTCTCTCCCACTTATATCACTGTATACTATCTCCTTTCCCATGAAACCTAGTTCTCATGAACATTTATTGATAGACTTCCCATACACATGTACGTGTGGATTAGTGTTTTGAAGATGACTATGCTACTAAAAGTAATCTACAAATTCAGTTCAATATCCATGGATATTACAAGGCAGTTCTTCACGGAAATTGAAAAAAAATAATGTCAAATTTCTTATGAAAACACACACACATAAAAAAGCAGGAAAAACAAAATAATCCTGAACAATAAAAGAACTGTTGGAGTTATCTCTAATCTAAAACTATACTTACTATTGAGTTCTAGTAATAAAACAGCACAACACTGACATAAAAGCAGATACATTGATCAGTGGAATAGAATTGATAACCCATATTTAAACCCATGCACTTACAGTCACCTGATTTTGACACTGGAGTCATAAATACACAATGTAGAAAAAACAGCATGTTCAGCAAATGATGACAGTAAAACTGGATAGCTGCATATAGAAGAATGAAACTAGAGCCCTCCTCCCACCATGCACAAAACTCAATGTAACACCTGGTTTCCTGAATCTGATAGAGGAGAACACAGGGAATACACATAGGAACCTACACACACAAAAATGTGCTTTGTGAATAGGACTCTTGTAGTTCAAACATTGAGCACAACAATTGACAAATGAGAGTTCATGAAACTGAAAAGCTTTTTATAAAGCAAAGGAAATGTTCATTCCAGTGAAGAGGAGACCAACCTAATGGGGAAACATATCTTTACAAGTTATTTCTCTGCACAGAAGGTTAGTATATAGAATATAAATAAAGAACTTATAAATACAAAACAAAACAAATCTAAAGATCAAAAAAACCTAACCAATGTAATTAAAAAATGGTGCAAGGAGATGAACAGGGGGCTCTCCAAAAGTAAGTTGCAAATGACAGGGAAATATATAAAAATTTTTGTCCACAGATTTAGTCATCAAGGAAATGCAATTTAAAATCACTTTGGTATTTCATTTTACCCAACTCAGAATGGCTAAGATCCAAAAACTAAACAGTAAAACTGCTGTTGAGGGTATGTGGAAGGGAGTAAGTACACCCATCCACTGTTGGCAGGAGTTCAGACTGTTACAGCCACAATGGAGATCACTGTGATATCTTCAAAAACTTAGAAACTGGTCAAATGATCCAGCCATACCACTCTTGGACATATACTCAAAAGTCTCCACATCTTACAACAGAGATACCTGTTCGTCCATGTTCATTGTTGCCCCTTTCAGAATAGCTAGGAATGGAAGCAGTCTGGTTGTCCACCAACTGATAAATGGATAAAGAAAATATGGTTAATTTACATGATATAACAGTATTCAGCTGTTGAAAAATGAAATTCTCAGGTAAACGGAGGGTACTGGAAACAATGGGCCTGCGTAAGGTAACCTAGACACAGAAACTCGAATGTTGCATGTTCTCCTTCCTAGCCGAATGCTGACTTTGAAATCTCTGATATGCATATTTCATTTGGAAATCCAGAGATGTTAGGAAAATAATCAATGGCTATAGGTCGGGGTGGGGGTAGGGGTGGGAACGAGAGAGTGAGATAGAGTTCAGTGTTTGAAAGGGAAAAGAGTAATGAAACCTAGGAGGGGTTAAGTGGAGTGGGGATTGCCAGGTCAGGGAATAGGAGGTAATATCAGGAAGGATATTTAACATTAAATGACTTTAGAAAAGCATATGGAAATATATCACTGCAGAAGCTTTTTAAAGTATACATAGTGGGACAGTCAGTGTGGTTAATGGGTGAGACTTTTGTTAGGTTAACCAAACTCCAGTGTATGAAGCCACATGAAAGGCATTTGCGGACTCAAGATTGATTCAATATTATACATATATACAGTACAATACTGTACTTGAAATTGGGCACAGGACAGTAGAGGGGTGCAGATGGCAGAGGGATATAAATTTGACCAAATATATTGCATAAAATTCACAAAAATTCAATAAAAATAAACTATATTTCGCAAATTTTATTTGATTTTCCTTAAATTTAATGACTTGTATAGAAATTGTGTGACTAGTTCTACTAACTAAAAACTTATCTCAATTTTCCTACAAAAACAAATAATTAAGCAAACGAATACATTAGTAAAAGTGTTTCCAATGTAAGCACTTAGTGAACCTCCTTAGGTTTCTGGTTTCTGATGCAGTATTCATCTGCTGTGTCAACATTCTTCTTGAACTCTAGTATTTTGACATCATAAAGTACATAACATATTTAAATTTGATTGGTTTTGGATAGTTTTAAAACTTGTCATATATATATATATATATATATATATATATATATATATATTTTTTTTTTTTTCAAATCTAACCAAAGCATCACTTGTTGAAATTAAGCTTGATTTTTTTTTTGGTCTAACATTTGCTGCTTCATTATATCAGCATTGTAAATTATTAGCTGTCAGTGCTGTTGTGTAAATTCAGAAGTTAAATCTGTCTTATGCAAGAGCTGGGCAATAAGTAAGTAATACAAGACTTACTTCTTACAAATTTTAGAGGAAGTGGAACAACAGATGGGGATAAACCTTTCTAATGCAAGACATGTACTAAATAAAAATAGTCTCAGTTTTTTTTTTTTTAAGTTTTCCATTATGGTTTTAAAAGATGAATACTTTTACATTTCTCAGTAGTTTATTTTTACAAGTCAAGCTGTCTACCTACCTCATTTTATGTCCTTAAACTTAGTTAATATTTTGTACAGTTTTAATATAGTTTCTATTTTTTTTAATTTAGCAGATGATGTCATAACTATGACCAATACTTCATAGATTTCTTATCTGTACTTACTGTGGTAGTAGAAAAGGTATATTTATTTTAAATAAATAATTTTTAAACTTGATTATATTCTAGTGTATTCCCCTTAATTTAGCATCCTAAGGAATAATATTGCCAACTGCCTGCAAAACTGTCAGAGCAAAACTTTTAGGCTGAATTTATTTATTGAAAAAAGAAATAGGAAAAAATACACATTTCCATATTACTAGTTTTCAAGTGGCTCTTTACAAACAGATAATATACTACTAGTAAAATGTATCAAGATTGAGTAATTGAATGTTTTCCTCCAAGGTGGATGGTCAGACCTCTTTTCCCTGATACTGCAATCACATAATTCTGGAGTTATAGCTGTTCTCTCAACCTGGTTTTCTTAGTTACTTTGATGCACCAAGGGAAAGATTTTCAAAATACAATATGAAACAGATAAATCTGATTTTAAGAAAACACTAAAAAGAACAACGTTAGAAATATAGCTCATAGATTGCATTATTTTTAATGCATATTCTCCCAATGTGTACAGCACATATATTTGGTTACCTTAAATGTGGAATAAAAGCTAATGCAAAAATAGACATGTATTGTGAAGAAAAATTAATCAAATTCATTTAAATCATTGAGATTGCAGGAAAACCTCTCTAAAGGAAAGTGCTCCCTTAATGGAGAAAAAGGATAATTATAAGTAATAACATAGGCTATTTAAATTCATATGTTAATTATTTCTGTCAAAGGTCCAGTTATTTAATACTTAATTAGCACCATCATACAAACTTATGTCCATATAGCTTTAAACTTCCACAAAGGAATGAAAGAAAATTAGGAATTGTTTTTGTTATTTTTGTCACATATATTCATATGTAAATTTCAACTTCACACATGTTGTGAAACAAAGACATTCATATTTCTAGCATTGAGTATGCTCTGAATAACGTTTCAAAATATGTGTTGTACAAAGTCACTTCAAACAGCTAGCACTAATGACCACATGGCAGTGTAAAGAACCTAGAAGAAAACCTAGCAAATGGCAATATTAAAAATTGTTTTGAAAACCTTTATTATGTCAGCTGTAAAATACAGACTCATTTTTTAATTTTACTGTGTCTTACAGTATTCAGTTATTCACATTTTCTATATAACCGCAAGGAATCATTTTTTAAAGAGGCAAAAGAATGAAGAAGTAATTTTAAAGATAGCACTGTACGCTCTGAATGCCTTCGCTTTCTCTATTCACATGAGAGTTAAGAAAGCAAGCATCTTTGAAATCATAGCCAGGCAGGGCGTTTAAAATTAGTACAATTTAAACTCAGAAAAAATTCATTTGAAAAAGAGTTTTCAGTTAACTCACAGAAATTTTTGCAACAACTTTGAAATATATCTTACAGATATGGGGACTGGCACTGATTGATGACATAAAGCATACCTGTAACTCTGGGAGAATATCTATTGCTCCACATGTTTTTAGCATTGCTTTAAAATTTTGAAATAATTGATCAAAAAGGAAAGAAAAGAGATAGTTGAGCACTAGGAAATAAATTTACCCAAAACTGAGACTTCAAAAAACTTTGTGATTCAGAATCATGTTTATCTTTAGAAGATTTGAAATAAATAATATTAGTATATTTGCAAGTACTCATAATGCTTATTAACCAAGGGACTTCAGGTAAGTCAATAGTTGAAGCTGGAGAGATAGATCAATGACTCAGAAAGCTTACTATTTTTCCAGAGGACACAGGTTCAGTTCCCAGCAGACACATCAGGTGGCTCAAAACATTTTGTTAATTTTTATTCATTTATTTTTTTTTAATTTTATGTATTTGAGTGTTATGCCTGCATGTGTGTAAGTGCATCCGTGTCGTGCAGTGCCTGCTGGGGCCAGAAGAGGACATCAGATCCCCTGAAACCAGAGTTATGGAGGGTTGTTAGCTGCCATGCTGGTACTGGGATTTGAACCAGAGTCTTCTGCAAAAGCAGCTAGTGCCTTTAACACTGAGCCATCTCTCCAGCCACTCACAATTTCTTTTTACAGAAACTCCATTAGATCTGTTACTGTCTTCTGGCCTCTGTGAGCAACTGTACACCCACGGACATGCCCACACACAGGATCACACAGAAACACATTATTAATTTATTTCGGTAGCATTTGTTCTCTTTGCAGGAAATCATTTTAATACCTTACTTAATTACCATCTTAATTCAGTTTGTTATTTGAAAATTTTCTATGACCCAATGATTGACGCATTCTAATCTGAGTGTGTAGTTTCAGGAAAAGTGAAATAACAAAAATAAATAAACAAATAAGCCAAGGGGAACCATGAGCAGAAGTGTGCTGAGCCATTTGTGCTTTTCTTGCAGGAATTTAGTCCCCGCTTGGCTCCTAGCTGAAATTCAGAGTGGTGTGGACAGGGTCACACTTTTGAAGGCTGGCACCTGTGGTGTCAGGAACTGATCCTTTCAGGATGCAAGATGGCAGCCTCTGCTTGGAGGAGTTAAAGGAGGCACACACTGGGCCCTGTGGTGAATGTCACAGCTTCTGCTGTAAGGAGACACTGAACTCTGGTGAAGCATGCCAGGAGATTGCTTGGCTCCAACCTGCTAGTCATTGGCCACCATCTCTAGCAGGACCAAGGAACTCTGCCAGAGCGGGCCTTCAGACCCAGTGTGAGCAGAAAGAACTCGCGGATCCAAACTTTATCTTCATCAGGTCCATATCGTACCTTACTAGGCCTTTAGGTCCCCCAGGGCCACACAGTACTGGTGGACTAGATCTTCTACTCCAGCTGGTCCAGAGAGAATCTGGGAGCACTGGCAGCTGGTGCTGTCAGCCCTGCTGAGCTCAGTGTCTCTGCAGGGTTCCAGCTTTAGAGTCAGAGTTGGTTCTTTGAAAAAAATTAATTAGAATTGACAAAACTTTAGCCTGTCTGATGAAAACAGAGGAAAAAGATGCAAATTAGCAAAATCAGGGATCAAAAGACTCCAGTGAAACACTGAAAAACCTGGAAAAGCTAGAAGAAAAAGAAGAATTTCTGAGTGCGTACTATTGACCACAGTTAAGACACAGCATATAATTTAAACAGAACCACTATACGCCATGAAAAAGGAACTGTAATCAAAAGTTTCCCATCAAAGAAAACCCCAGGACCAGATGGATTGACTGATAGTCACCACTGAATTTTATTAAACTTCAAGATCTAATACGAGTTCTTAACTTATGCCACAAAATAGAAAGGGAAGAAATAATACCAGATTTGTTCCCCTACCAAGTATTATTCTGATACCAAAAATTGGTAATGAAACAATAATAAAAGAAAACTGAAATGTAATTTATTTGATGAATCTACATGTAAAAATTTTCAACAAAGTACTCGCAAACTGAATTCAGATTCACATTAAGATCATACCTTTGAACCAAGTGGGCTTCATCCCAGTAAGACAAGTTTTGTTCAGTACACATAAGTCAATAAATATAATCCATTACATAAACACACTAAAGGGCAGAATCCACATGGTTTTCTCAATAGATGGTGACAAAACATTCAACAAATTTCAGCATTCCTTGATAATAAAACTCCTGGAGACATTAGAAATAGGTAAAAAGTACCTCAAAGTAATAAAAGGTATATACAACAAACATATAGCCAACATAATGTTGAAGGAAACAAAATCAATTTAAAAAACAGTAGCTTTTATTTGTTCTAAAAATATATTTGCAGGAAAAGAAATCAGAAAAAAGTATAATCAAAATTTCTCTGTTAAAATTAAGTTTTCAGAAATAGACCTCTTCCATGAAGAAAATACCCTCTATAATGAAAACTCAAGATATTGAAAAAAGGATATCTAGCAATATATTGTATGATGGAAAGAATGTGTCTATTCCTGTTCGTTGGCAGAATTAATACTGTAAAAATGATTATACTAAAAATTAATGTACAGATTTAACACAATATCTAACAAAATTATAATGTTGTATTTGAAAGATCTGAAAAAAAATAAACAGTTCAAGAATTCAAGTGAAATCATCAAAGGTCTTGATAGTCAAAGCAATCTTTAGCCAGAACACAGATGAGAGAAACCACAATATCTGACTCCAAATTAAGCTACAGAGATATACTGACAAACCCTGCCTTTACATGTCATAGAATAAAACAGAGGACAGTGGAAGAGACTAGAGGGCCCATGAATAAACTGAAAAAGCTATGGTCAGAGAGTTATTGACAAAGAAGTTTTTTTTTTTAAAAAAAGACATTGGAAAAATAAAAGTTTGTTCAACAAATGGTGCTGACAAAACTGGGTTTTCACATATACAAGAAATTAGATTCCTATCTTTCATCTTGTAGAAAAATCAGCTCAAAATGGGTCTAACATCTTAATTTAATACTTGAAACATTGGGCTAGAGATATGGCTTAGCAGATAAGAACACTGGCTTTTCTTGCAGAGGACTGGAGTTTGATTCCCAGCACCTACATGACGACTAACAACCATCTGTAATTCCAGTTCAAAGGAAATTCTACACTCTCTTCTCACCTCTGAGGAAATTGCAGGATTAGGGTGCACCTACATACATGCAGGCAATGCACTCACATACATTCAGTTAATTAATTAATTAATTAATTAAAATGAAAATATCTGTGAAACGCTGAAATTTCTAGATAAGAATGTACAGGGCAATCTTTGGGATATTGCGGTAGGTAAGAATTTTCAGGACAGAACATCCATCATAGCGCGGAAACTAGCTTGAAATATCCAGATACGATTAAATGAAACTTAAAATGTTTCTGTGCAAGAAAAGAAACTATCATCAGAGCAAGCAAATGGCCCAAAGAATGGAAGAAAGTCCTTCCAGCTATACCTTAAACCAGTGGTAAATATCCAGAATTTAAAAGAACTCCAGACATTAAATACTAAAGTGATAAAGCTAGCAATCAACAAATGTGCTAATGAATTGAATAGACAGTTTTCAAGAAAAACAAGCATAAAAAAAGGAAATGCCCCTTCAACTGTTTAAAGTGTGTTTAACATCTATAGTGATGATGGAAAAGTAAATCAAACTACTGTGAAATACCACCTCACTACAGTCAGAATGGCTATCACAGAGAAATCTGACATAGATGTTGGAAAGGATGTGGAGAAATTACAGTCCTTATTCACTGCTAGTGGAAGTGCAATTAAGACAGTCATTCTAGAAGTTTCTTTGGAGGTTTCTCAAAAAATGAAAATAGAATGACAATGGGATCCAGTCATTTCTCTCCTGGACCTGTGTGCAGAACCTGTGTGCAGAGAACTTAGTACCTTAGCTGATGTGGACAAGTGCAGTCAAAAAACAATCAGATAAAATTGTATGGCATACTGCAGTGTAGACCTTAGCCAGACCACCATCCATCAGGAATAAAGGAATTAATTCTGTGGGCATAGCACTCTGCTCTAGCTAGGCTTGAGACCCTTCATCCCCCTTAAGCTGGCCCCGAGCATAGGGACCCCAACATCTGGCACCTCAACTGGTACTCCATTCCCCAGCTGGCGAGATGCTCCCCTGGTTGTTGGTGAGTAAGTTTCTGTGTTCTGCGTGTCCCACGGTGAGTGAGTGACCCCCTCCTTATTCCCCTTTCCTGTGTTCATCTTTCCCTACCCCATAAGAAGCACACCTCTCCACATGATCCCAAAAACTATGCTGGCCCCTCCTTTCTTGGTTCATACCAGCGAAATCACATGAGGGCCTCAACCCCTCCACCCCCAATTTCAGAGCTGAGGAGAGACTATCAGCCAATCATTGCTGCAAACACTGCGTGGGAAATAGTCAGTGGGAAAGGCTGATTTTCCCATCTTTGATTTAAAATCCTCCTTCTTGCGAAGCAAGCATACTCAGACCTCTCAAGTTTTAATCCCCCTGCCCTCTTACATTCCAGATGGACATTAACACACACACACACACACACATTCTAGTGCCAAGCCAACTTCCCACAGATGGTGAGGTCTAAGTTGTCCATTACAAATACTCCCCGTGGGACAGACAGGTTCTGGACTCTAACATTTACTAGCCTGCAGATCTTTGCAGCTGCAGGACTTTTAAAAGCTGATGTACACCTCCTTCAGTGCTTCTTGGGTGCTGCCCACAGAGGCTGGTGTAAAGAGCCATAGAGGTCCCCCACTAAAGCATGAGACAACTGGGTCTCCAACATTCTGTCTACATGTCTCAACTAGCCCCAATATTAGGCCTCTTGTTTTGTGCAGTGACGGGCAACCTCACCTCTCATCAGAAAGCAACACAACTGCAAGCCCGTAAAGCCCTTCTCCCTGCAGCACGCCTTGAGAGATAAAAGAAACGTTAAATAACACCCACCCCTCCCCCAATGCGGGCTGGAGAACCAGCACAGCTCTTACAGGCTCAGGCTTTTCTTAGCCCTTGGACCAAGCTTCAGTCACTCTGCCCACCCCACCCTGGGCACGCCCTGCCACCCGCTCCTCCTGTCCTGCCCTGGGCATTTCTGTGTACATGGCATTTGAATCACAAAGATCTCCACCTGAGGCATGGTGCTGCCAGGGCATACAGCACCTCCACAGCACAAGCCCCTCTCCTGTACTGTTCCAACCCGAGCACACCCCACCAACTGCCCACCCTCCTTGCTTTGGGCAAAAACCACTTCCTTGCTCACAAGTTACTTCAATCCATCTTTGTCCTGTCCCCAAGGTCCAATCTCCATTCCACACCCTCCAGCAACCCTATTCCACTAGCAGTCTCAGCTTTTATAGATGGCAATAAACATACCTATAGATTAATTACTAAGAAAGCCAACCAGCCAAATGAGACCCTTAGGTTTGCTAATCCTCACTCAGTTCAATTAAGAGAACTTTATGCTATCCTCAGAGTCCTAAAGTTCTGTCAAGAACCTGTCAATAGTTTCTCCTACAGTAGATATGCTGTCCAAATGTCAAGGACGCTTCCCTTAGCCAACCCCAGGCCCGCTCATAAACCAATAGATATTGCCATTAGCGCCTTAAAAATGCTAATGGAAAATAGCATCCCTGGTTCATAGAGCACGTACGCTCACACACTGGTCTACCTGCCTTCATGCTTATGCGAATACACAGGTAGATAAGTTTATTGCTGTCACTTCCTTGTTGCTCCTAAAACAAGCTAGATGCTTACACCAAAGATTTCATCTCTCCGCCTCTAACCTGCAGGTCCTCTACCCTGAGCTGTCTCTTAGCCAGCGTAAACACTGAATCTGTACATGTAAAGCCTGTGCCCCTTTGGCCCACTTGGGGCCACTGCAGCCACAGGGAATTAACCCTAGAGGCCTTATGCGAAATGCCATCTGGCAAGTGGATGTCACCCACATACCCTCTTTTGGCAACCTTAAATATGTCCATGCCATCATGGACACTTACCCCCAATTTGTTCTTGCTATCACCGTTTCAGGTGAGAAGGCATCCTATGCCATTAAGACAACAAGAACCGCTATGCTAGTTACGGGTGTACCCTGGACGATGAAGACAGACAATGGCCTGGCATATACATCTGCCCAATTCAAGTCTTTAATAGAATCCTGGTGAAATAAACACTCCACAGTCATCCTGAGGACTAATAGAACCTTCAAAGACCTCATTATGAAGCAGAAATCCCAGGGATCCCCATTTGAACTTGGTGGAAGCTCTTTTCACCCTTGATTTTCTTACCTTTGATGAAGCAGGACTCTCTCCAGCCTATAAACATTGGAGAACTCAACTGGCCACTACCCCCTTGCCCCTTGTCCACTGGAGAGACCCTCTCATAAATGAATGGAAGGGACCTCACCCATTCTTAACACAGGGTAGAGGATATGCTTGTATCTTCCCAGAAACCTCATCCTCCCCCATCTGGATATCCGCCAGAAATGTCAAGTCTGCCACAGATGTGCCTGATAGCACAGTGGATGCCCCCACCACCATGGAATCTTGTATACAGGGAATTAATGGTACCTGGCTCTTGGACCTTAGCCAGGCCACCTGTCATTAGGCATAAGGGAATGGCTTCTCAATGGTTCCTTCTGTTTTTCGCTTGGCAAACCTTCCCAATCATGCATAGCTTTGAGAAAGACTAATTTTTCCAACTTTGATGCCAGAACAATGCAGGCACAACCAGCCCCTTTAACACAAGGGACTTCAACGCCATCTGCCAAGATGAAATAGGATCTCAGCCATTTTTCCAGTCCTCAATCTGGTAATCTAGGAGAATTTTTGTTGTGGCCTTCTTGATAGAGCTGCTGACCTTTCGTTGCCTTTGGAAAGCACTGCATCAAATCAGAATTTCTCAGACATTGACACTACAAATTCAGTTTAACCAGCCACTTAATAATGCCATTTTCTTCGCAATAATTAGCTATGCTGTCTTCTTCCTGTGTCTTCTACAGGGCACAAAAGCATTCTTCGACAAGGACCCTCACACACTCCACAGGAGCCTTCCTGCAAACCTTCCATGCCATGATATCCTAATTACCCTCCTAAGTGACAAGCATCACCCATTGGGTTCTTTCACCAGAATGGCAGGTAGCTAATGATGTGTAAGACCCCGATGACTGGGGCCACCTAAGACAGGCACTGCCAACAGAGGTGAACTGCTTAGGCTATTTCACCAGGATGTTGGGTGGTCAAAGACGGGTAAAACCCAGACAACTGGGGAGACCTAAGACAGGCACCGTCTCCTGAGGTGATCCCTAGGGACCTGGAGCCAACAATGGTTTGGCAAAGAATCATGCCTACCAGGGTTGCTCAATTAACAAAAACAAAAAGGAGGATATGTCTTACTGCAGTGTGGACCTTAGCCAGGCCACCTGCCATGAGGAATAGAAGAATGGTTCTGTGGATGTAGCACTCCACTCTGGCTAGGTATGACACCAGCTTCTGCCCAGCATCTGGAGAGAACTTGCACTAAGATGCTCTAACTGGGGACAGATTACTATTGGCTGTAGTCAGGGACACACCCCATAAGGCGATTTGCTAACCAAACTCATAAAACTCTGTGTACTTCCTTGAATTAACTGAGTTTGCTGTTGCTCACCCTCTGCATGCTTCTCACCCAGCTCCTGGTGTCTGTTTGTTGATTTTGTGCCTACTCACCCCTCACGGTGGAGACCCTTCATCCACCTCAGGCTGGCCCCTAAAGCAGGGACCCCAACATCAAACTAATTAAAAAAAAACTGATTCTAGACATTCATCTAAAGCTGTGTGTACAGATTCTATAAAGAACTGCAAAATGTAAACACTTAATACAATTCCAATTAAGAATTATACTAAATTTCAAGAAAAGAGACACAAATGGGCAATAATATTTTAAAGTATTCAGAATCCTTAACAAACAGGGAAATTATAATTTAAACTACTTTGAAATTTCAATTCACTCAATTCAGAATTGATGCCGTCAAGCAAACACTAATGAATTCTGGTGAGGGAATGGCAAGAGGGGAATCCTTATTCACTCTTACATATACATAAGCTGGTATAGCTACTGTGAAAATCATTATGCAAGTTTATCAAAAACCAAAAAAAATAAAATTTAGATATGACCAGACCTTCTGGGAATATACTCAAGGAGTTCTAAATTCTGTCACAGAAATATTTACCCATCCTGGTTACTGTTGCACTATATTGAAAACTAATAAATGAATTGTTTCTAGTTACCCATCAATAGATGGGTAAGAAATGCAAATGGAAAGAAAAAGTGGTTATATGATTTGTATCCAGCCATAAAGAAAAATGAAATCATGTTATTTGCAGGAAGAGGAATTGAGGTGGAAATTTTGTTAGGCAAAATAATCCACACTCAAATTGTTTTCTGTTATGCAGATTCTAGAATTTAAAAGTATATGGGCAGGAGCAATAGAATCAAGCCTTATAAATGTAAGGGGGACCATTATAGGGGAGATAGAAATTTTAAGGGAGGATTATGGGGTTAATATACTAACGCCATGCAAGTATAACTACAAACCCATGTAATTATAAAGAGGATCATGGGGGAGGGAGTAATCTAAAGGGAGAGTTTGAGGGAGGAAAGAAGAAGATAGAGGAAAAGTTAAAATTAAGATAGAGGAAAGATAGAGTTAAGCTAAAGGCAAAGTGTGTTCTGAAAGCAAAATCGATAGTGAAAATGTGGGGAACCAGCAAGAGTAGGTGATAAGGTTTGGGGATGGCAGTTCAAGAGAAGGGTCAACAAAAAATAAAGTATAAATTCACAGTTCTGCAAAACTATGTATATCATGTTGAATGAAATCTATTGGTTTTGTGTGAACATTTAAAAACTTGTTACTATAATAGATAGTAAGGTAGAAAAATGGGATAGAAAGATAACTTTGATAGTTAATTTAGGTATAATTTTACTAAAATAGAGATTTCAAATCTGTAAAAAGACATTTATAAAGTCACCATCTTTTTATGTCAACATTAGGTTCACATGTAGATCATCACAATTTTTCCTGTCTTGTAAATATTATATCAATACAGATTGTGCCACTGATATATTAGCAACATAATTATAAAGTTAAGCGATCAATTATATATCTTATCTGGATAAAAGCTGTGGAATTAACTGGAAAGTGTTCTGCTAATCCAGGGTTTTGCAATAGGTTCATGAGAAAAGAATAAGAGAACAACTCAATCTACCGACTTAATTATAAGATCAATTGACATAAAATAAATTATTAAAGACTTTTAAAATTATTTGTTTGTATTATTGTATATATGTGTGTATAGAAAATGTGTGCACACATGTCAAGGTGTGAATATGGAAGCCAAAAGACAAGTCTGTAAAATTATGTTTCTCCTACCTTGAAGTTGCTTCTGAGCATCTAATTCAGGTCCTTAGACTTGCATGGCAAGCAATTTGCCCTGTTTGCCATCATGCTATTGCCTAATAAAGACTACTAAAGATGGCTAAGAATGAAGAAAAATTGAGGAAATTAAATAGAAGAAAAGAGAGATCGAATAATTGATTTAAGTTGTTTCACAGACAGCTAAGCAAAAGGTTTGCATAGCTCTGCAGAGAAGCACTTGGATGCAGCTAAGAATGGGAAAAAATCATAAAGTGACTCCACAGCATTTTACATTTGTTCCAATATTTTATGATTTTTTGTTGTTACTAACGGAAATTAGATGCATAGGGTAGATAGGATGCTTTCTTATAAAAAGAGATAAGATAAAGAATATCTTTAGGGAAAACATTTGGTGGTTTGCAGCAAAATTATTAGTGAAATTGAGAATGCCATACTGATAAAAGAAAAGCCTAGGGAATTATTCACAGCAACGTGGATAATTGTTTGATTCATTTGCAGAAATCTCAGTTCACTGTGTAAAAGATATTAAATTAACAGAAAAATTTACTCACCCATCAGAACACATGGAATTGGAAGTAAAAACACATTATGTTCTCTCCTTAACTCAGAGCAAAAGTACATTTTCACATTGAACATTTCAGCTGAAATTAAACTTTTACAACTTCTACTTTGATATAATATCTTCGAAGCACATATTCTACCGGAGTAAAAGTTAAGAGAACTGTATATGGTTCTTTCATCAGATAATCATTAAAAATAAAGTTTCCATATCCAGGAATAGGCAGAATCATAACTGAATGTCTTGTCTGACCTACTTTCTGTGATGGATAACTTGGAA
The DNA here is from genome assembly GCA_035773235.1 of Eospalax fontanierii. Taxonomy (NCBI): domain Eukaryota; kingdom Metazoa; phylum Chordata; class Mammalia; order Rodentia; family Spalacidae; genus Eospalax; species Eospalax fontanierii. Next base: position 21,672,993 of record CM069534.1, read on the forward strand.
TATTAACTACTTATCGAAGGATTTTAAAACCCATCAAATGTTTCATTGCATATTTAATTTAGACTGGTATAATTTGCATTTAAAGAAATCAGGATATAACGGATTTATCTGTAGTTATATTAAAGTCTTTATCATGGCACTTCAAAGAAAGCAACTTAGAAAACAGAAAGCAGAACATACAGGAGTAGAAATAATTAAGATTATATTAAATATTATAGTTTACAATTTATTTATATGCAATTAAGATAGCAAAGTAGATGATTTTTCAACCATCTCCTTCCTGGTAGAACTGACACAGAACTAGCAGATAGCTATTCTGGTGTGAAGCTATAAAATGCTAAGCCTGTTATCCACAAAATCAATGTGGAACATAGCATGAGTATGACAAACCTGCTGGACAAAATTTTTTTAAAAAAACATACAGACTTTCCCTGTCAAAGTCACAAGCTGAGAACTAAGATGCCCAGCTCAATTAAGGGCTCATGGAAGTTGCTAATTTTATCAATAATGCAAGATTCTAAGATTTTTAGGGATCAATTGTAATCTCATAAATGTATGGGTCATCTATTTTTATCCACTGAGCAATATTCTATACTTTTTAAATAAGCTAATCATCCAAGAATCATCATTAGATATATTTTTAAATCTCTCTCTCTATATATATACATATATATATATATATATACATATGCACAAAATTTTTAGCTTAGGAGTCTGTAGGGAAGCGTCACGTAGCAAATGCTTTAATACTTACTTCAAATTACTTTCATTCTTTTACTTTTATTTGCAAATATCTGAAAGAGTTGTCATCCTTCAGTAATTTATAACTAAGTAAATTGAAGATATAGAAAATTAGTGAAAGAATAAAACATTTTATCACAGACTATAATGCCCAATTTAACAATAAGAAAAAGTAATTGAAATATTTTGAGTATGTGAAGATTTATATTTTCATACATTTCTTTTGTCTACGATTTAAAAAAATGCTTTTTAAATGTAATTGGTATTTTGAAGTAAATATTCAGCCATAATTAGTATTTATTAATTTTGGCGGGAATTATTCAGAATCAAACTCTGAATATCCAAAGAATACACACACACACACACACACACACACACACACACACACAAACATGTTAAAAAGGAGCTTACGTTAAGGAAGGAACAAAGAACTTTATATATTTAACAATAATATCAACCATAATAAAACTGAAACTTTCATGGTTCTTGCTTATATAGAAAAATGATTTAATAATTAAAGTTTATAAGGCAATGCTTCATTCCTATATTTTAGTTATGTTTAATGTAGTCTCTTCGCAAAGGGAGAACAAGCTATTTATGACATCATTTATCAAGTTTATCCATTGAGCAGAGAAAAGTAAATACAAAAGTAGTTTATTGTATAATCAAAAGATTTATATACGAAAGCTGTAAAACTTTTTCTCTAAAAGCTACAAGGCATGTGGTATTATACATTTCACGTTTCATTGCTCTCTGCAGAAGGAAGTTGTTGCTAAACTAACTTCATAACACTGGTGATGGAAAAAAAAATAGATAGTGGACTTGACCGTGATTTAGCCAACAGAATGTGAGAGGAAATGACATTGTCTAATACTATTTCTCCTAGACAAAGGAATCTTTTGTTTCTCTTGTGTATCATTATATTTGAAGGACATCCATAGTTTAACCTATTGAATCAAGGTTGATGACACACAATCAAAGCTGAGCTAAAATTTGCAATCATGTCAATCTCTTCTTTAAACAATCCAGAAGAGCCACACCTCAACTAACCTAGAGGAAAATGACAAAAATACACACTTCAATTGAACTTTATATTAAATTCTTACAAGATACCCATCATTTCAATGGACATAAATTAATATATGTGGAAGGAAAGAAATTATTAACCATGGCCACTACTGCAAAACGCTTTATGTACATTTTCTGGCATGAGCATATGATTTTTGATTAAATAATTCTGAGATTAAGTGATTTATAGAACACATAGACAATGATAACTAAAACATGCATTCTAGATTTGCAGTATCAGACATGAATTCCCTCCCAATCAGAGGGTCTGAAGCCCAATTAAATAGCTGTTGGTAACCCTCAAGGTAAACATGCCATTATAGCACCAGTAGGAACGTTTTGCTGGGCTGTTGGATTGTGAGTCACAGGCTTTACAAGCTGGGTAAGACTGATTTTAGCTTTTTCTTCCCTAGCAGCTTTCACAGTTCCTTCCCATACTATGAGAGTTGTCCTCAGTAAGAAGATTTCCAGGTCCATTCCATCTTGATTTCCCCCAAGCCTTATGTGCAAAGTGTGAGGTTTCTTCAGCAATATGTCTTACCTTCAAGTTCTGGGATGCAATCAAGGGAATAGAAGTACCCTATGTTGATTTGGAATCTCTTTGATTACACTGGCTAACAACTTGATGTGAAATTTCCCATTCCTGGCATGGTGGTTTTTGTTAAACAGTGTGTATAGTTCTTGGAGTGAGCATCATTACCCCATGTGGCGCAAATCCAATTGATGTATGTTTGTGTGCAAGCTGATTACAAATAATGTATATGTGTACATATATGTAGGTATATTATATCTAAATATATGTGTAAGAAGGCTTATAAAATGTTTCTCTATGGTTTCTTCAAACATCCTTGGTGTCATTTATGTCTCCTTGGTCCTTCTCTCTCTGCATTAACCTCCCTCTCCCACCTTCATGAAAGTGCCCCCGATTTCTGCATTTTCCCATTGATATCATGTGTCCTATCCCCCTTTCTAGAGCTCCTTTTCCCTTCTCCCTCATGGTTTCTGTCTGCTCTCTTGTCTTCTGTGCTTATTTGGGTATATATACTCATTTTCTCAGTGTTTAGAGCTAGGAGCCATGAATAAGAGAGAACACATCGCACTCTGCCTTTCGTGTTTGCATTACCTCTTTCAGTATAAGGTTTTCTACTTCCATTTTTACTTACAAATTTCTTTCTTTTATAGTTCTTATTTATTGTATGTGTCTGTGTGTATTACCTTCATGTATGTAAATGCACCCTTTTCATACAATATCTGTGGAGGTTAGAAGAGGATGTCAGATCCCCTGGATCTGGAATTTAGACAGTAAGTACTGAGATTTGAATTTGGGTCCTCTGCAAGAGCAATCAGTGCACTTAACTGCTGAGCCATCTCTTCAGCAATTTACTACCTACAAATCGCATGATTACCTGTGCAGAGATAGCTCATATACTATAGAGGATGACCTACTGGCTTCCATTTTCCTAATCAAATATTATTTCTAACTGTAGTATAAATACTTACCCATATAATCACAGATAAGTATAGCTATCATTCTTCTTTCAAAAATCTTCTTTTTGCAACAGACAGAGACTATTACAAAGATCAACTAGTTAAGTGCAAGAATAAGTGACTATCCATTGGTGACAAGCCCCAATTGATACATCTAAAATGCAACTCTTATACCTAAGGTCAGGGAACATTACAGAAGAGGTGAGGGAAATATTGTAAGAGCCAGAGGACGAAGACAGCCACTTTGGATGGCATCTTCCAGACAAGATGAAGCAGCCTGAAATCACAAAGTGGCTGTCAAACCAAGATCTGAATAATTACACCTGTTGACATGCCAACATGGATGGGGCAAATTTCACAAGAACCGATCTCTAGATGAGCAGCTAAGAGCAGTGAATGGCTGATGAGAGGGAGAATCAGTTTTCTACAGGGATAGATCTCTAACAGCTTATTCAATCCCAAATAGTTAGCTTGTAACACATTTACATACTAATACCACTAAGTGGCTTCAGTAGTGTATATATATATATATATACATATATATATATATATGCATTATTTGTAGCTTTTGATAAAATTAAGGACTAATATGCGACTTGGGAATTTGAGTTTTCTCAAAAATCAATGAGGGCTACAATGAGAGTAAGATTTAAAACAATCTTAACATTATCTACAAATGTATGTTCCTGTTAATCTTATACAACTTAGCATTCTGAAAATACCAGATATCATACTTACCCATCATTGGTTTTTTTCTTGCAAAATCAATTTCAAATGACTACATGTTTGAATGGAGAGATGGCTCAGCCCTTAAAAGCATCTGCTGCTCTTCCAGAGGAGCAGGGTTCAGTTTCTTGCACCCACATTGTAACTTCTATAATTCAGGACTAGATGTACCTCCATTTCCAAGCAATCTGACACCCTCTTTTGACCTGCATGATCTCACACATAGCTAGCATACTCACTCAGATACAAACACACACATACAAATGAAAATATATATACATATCAATTGATTATATGCAAAAGTGAAATAGAATGGAAGCATAATAAGTCTAATGTGTTTGGTTTTGCTTTAATCAGAATCTTGGAAGACTAAAACGTTCAGGTTTCTGCTTTAACTGAAGCAAGTGAATCACTCTAAGCAATTAGAAAGATCAGGGGACACCTTTAAAACAGATGCCAAAACTCTACATACACTTCATTCTCATGAAAAAAGAATAGTGCATTTGAAGGATCTCTACTTTAGGCTCTAGCCCTAAAAATGGATGCAGTAAATGTGATCAGTATGTGAGCTCAGGGTAAAAAATATTAAAATATCAATAGATATTCGCAATTTAATACTGACATTTATAGTTTCAATGAAAGCGTGATGTTCTTATCCACATTTGGATTTATATTTCTTTCAATCATTTATTTCTTATTCTTAGTTGAACCCGTAGAGAAAACTGTTTAAGTCACATTTTCCCCACAGACACAATCCAGGCTTACCAAAAATCTCACAAGTCATCTTGTTTTTGAAAGATTTGCAGCAAGATTTTCTGACCAGATAAGTTGGATAATTTAACTTCAGATCAGTATCTGAAATGAACTCCCTATCCACTGAGGTTTATCATGGGCGAAGCCATCAAACAATAGCATACAACTGTAACAACTTTTACAGATATGTAAGGGCTTTGGCAGGATGCCTGGAAAGAGTACACCTTTGAGCCCAAGAATTAGAATGACTTTTGCTTTTAAAGAGTCCATACCTTCTTATGGTTTCCACCAAGTCAGGGTCATTTTACTTAGTGATCTTCTTTCAGGTGCCTGGAAACTCCCCAGTTGCACCTTTGAACAGAAAACAAGCTCATGCAAATTAAGGGATTTAATTGTTTCTCTTAGGCCCTGATTGAGATACAGTCAGTGTCAAGTCACCAACCAGCAATGAGACTCTCAGTGAAGACAGTCAGGTAAGTAAGCACTTCTACAAATCAATTCTATTTGTTTGTTTCTTATTGAGCTAGCACCCAATTTCTTTGTTGGATTTCTGCAAATCACTATTCTTTTGCATTTGAAGAATACAGCACCAGTCATTTTCAATATACATTTTTTTTTAATTTGGTCTTTCTGATACAGGGTCTCCCTGCAGCCCCAACTGGCCTGGAACTCACAATACTATGTAGCCCAGGCTGGCCTTAAGCTCACTTAGAACTGCCTGCTCCTGCCTCCCCAGTGCTGGGATTAAAGGTGTGTGCCACCACACCACATTTTATCCTTTTATCTTTACACATTCTTAAAATTAAGGTTTACAACTAAATAGCAAGTTTGCATATTCATGATTGCTTTTTTTTCCTTCCTCCTACACAGTACCTTCTCACTTTTCTTCTTTAACTACAGGCTAGAATGGAAACACCAACTAAGTCCTAAGAGTTCTTTGAGATGACACCATTAAACAAAGGAAATAAAAATATGGAACCTATATTTTAGATCTGTGCTTCCTTTTCTGAACTGCTGTACTATTGGACTATTTACTGTATTCTCAATACTCTGTGTTCACACAATGAAACTAGACTATACAGGCAATATTGAATCAACTTAGGCTCTCAAAGCCTTGCCTCAATTTCCTCCTGCAAAACAGGAGTAATAGCAACGTCCTGAGGACATCTTAGAACTCAGTACCATCAAGCTTAAGAACCAGATGTAAGTAGAATATACTCTGTTGTGTTATGCCACAACAAAGTACAAGTTAACACAAATCTAAACAGGATGAATTGTTAGAGATTTCATCATGGATGAATCTGCACTTAAGTCATTTGGGGAAACTAAATTGACACAATCGACCTTAACACAGATGAAAGAATGCATGGATTCAAGTTGCAGGGCTATGGGTAGGGCCTATGGCAAAATGCATATAAACATTATTAAGATTGATTGAGATGTTCTGTATGAAATACTCAATGATTCAATACAAAAATATTTAAACATAAGGCAAACAAATATAAATATAGTATCTGGATGGTGGTGAACATTTTATTTTTTTTTAAGTTGGGTGTAAATCTTATATATTTTTGAATATTAAACTAAGAGAATAGAAAAGAAATATAAAAACATGGGAAAAACAGAAAGAGAAAAATAATCTTAATAGAATCAAAGGAAATGCCTTTACCTTTTATAAGTTAGAAGCTTAGTTGAGTTGTGGTCTTGCTCTGAGGTTACCCCTTCCATAGTTCAAGTCCAAATATAGATAATTCTCCCTAATGATTCAAATTTCCTTATCAAAGAGAGCCTTGCCTCCAACAGTGCCTTGACTGCTACATTAAATCTCCTGGTTATCTTTTTATTCACCAAACTGTACATCTTTCATTTCTCACTGCTCCACTTTTTCTTTCTCCTTGTATATCTCTAATATTTACCATTAATAACCATGTCACCGATTCAACAATTAGACTGTCTTGAATTTTCCTCCATTAAAGGAATTGGTCCATTACATTTTCATTTTGCCTCAGGTAAGCTCTTAGCAATGGACAGATGACAGTCAAATCCTTTCTCAAAATATTCCTTTTGCCATTTAAGTCCTTTGTTCCTTCTGAAACTACCTTGTTCTCAGCCCTATTTTCCCCCAAGGTTCTACTAGAACTGCCTATTAAGTTCTTCAGTTTTCTAGTCTAAACTTCCAAATCTTCCACATTCCTCCAAAACCATCATTAGGTTATTCAGAGAAACCATACACTTCCTAGTCTCATCTTCTGCGTTAGTGATTTTTCAATTGCTGTGACAAAAACACTATGACCTTGGAAATTTACAGAAGGAAGAGTTTTTATTAGGCTTGTGATTCCAGAGGATGAGAGTGCTCCAAGGAGAAGAGGCATGGCAGGAGTGAAATCTCACATCTTCAAGCAGGATGAGGAAGTAAGGATAATGACATGCTTTCTCAATACCTTCTAAAGGTTCCATGATCCTTTCCAAACATCTCCATACACTGGGGACCAAATGATTCAATCCGTGGAGCCTATGGAAGACATTTCTATTGAAACCACCACACTATTGTAGTTCAAATTTTAAATTTTGAATATGTTCATGTCCTTAGGTACAGCAATAGGATCTTAAATTTGTAATTCCTGATTTAATTGCAAATGCCTATGCATAGATATTAAAACTTTATAGCATTAAAGAAAACAGCAAGAGAAATACATTTAAAGATTTTAGTACATTACCATATTTCCAGTAATTCGTAAAGACTAGCACTGCCATCTTGTGTCTTTAACACTATTCACTAAAAAATTATATACATGTTTTCAATTTTGTTGCTAGCATGAGAGTTGAATTAAAAAAACATTTAAAAATGAAATTGCTTCAAAAAGAATATCTGAATATATTTTCTATAATTCCTTTTATTAAATTTATTTTTATTTATATATTAAGTTATTTAATTATGTGTATATGTCTGCTTCTGTGTCTGCATGTGCATGTGCATATAAAGGAGGTTGCCTGAGGAAAGAAGAGGATGGTTGACCCCATTGTACTGCAATCAGAAGTAGCTATGAGTGGCCAAGTACACGTGTTGGTAACTATATTGGGTTCTCAGGAAGAACATCAACTTCTCTTAACCAATAAGCCATTTCTGAAACTTCAAAGGTTCCTATTTAATGTTGCACAATTTAAATGATTTATTGTTGATACACAGATGATTTCACAGCAATGTATTAGCAAAGACAGAAGTAAATGATTATGAATATGTTCCTTACAAATACATAATTAATATATTAACTACATACATAAATTTATGACAAGAAAGCTTGGAATCTGTTGAAATGTATGCTATATATTCAGTGTTTTTAAAAAGCCATTTTTAAAACAATTGTTTTCAAGTAAAATAATTGTGTTGATATAAAACTCCAGATAAACTTAACATCTTACAATCAATCAACACAGGTACATGTTATAATCAAAACATTTTTCTTGGCTTATATAAAGAACCTTATCTCTATAAAACCTGACACTATTTTTCAAAGCACTTAAGCATTTGCAAACTGAAATGAAATTTCTTTCTAAAGGAGACAAATCAAGAATGATTGATTCAAAGATCAAATTCATATATACATATATATATATATTAAAATAAATAGCAAAGCTTTTAAAACCGAAAAAAATCAATAATATATAATAATTGTTCTTGATTTTGAAAGCCTCATTTTCTGAATAATGGACTCTATTAAAGTTCAGATACTTAGCAACTACAGAAGTAAATATCTCAGCCCAAGTCATCTGACGCCAACTTCATCTGTCTTTCAACATCATAACTGTGTCCCTTGAAGCTGTCTATAATCTATTCCTTAGAACAAAATACAATTTACAAAATCAATGATGTATGTGTGTGTTTTATAAAGGGAACTGTTCTTTCCTGCATTCTTAGCAAAATGAATAGGTTGATGTGTGGGACAATGAAGTGTCTGTACCTTTATGTACTTTGTGCTCTGTCATATTTTATTCAACAAATTATTTCTCAATTCAGGTTGTTATTTGTTCTGAGTACACAGAATGAGTGTATTAATGCATTTGGATCTAGGTTAGTAATTGACTGCTGCTGTCTGTGAACTACGAAATCAAAAAGAAAAATACTATATAAAGAGAAGACATTTTCCAACATTTTGAATTCTTTGCAAATTGCAGAATAAGTGAGTTGCTGGTTATGCATTTCTATTCAAAAAAGTTTCTAAGACGCAAAATAGAAGTGAATAATAACCGTAATTTAAGTTTCACAAATAGCTTTTGCATGCATTATTCTACTTGTTTCTCAAAACAATCTTAAAAAGGCAACAGCTATCACTGGCATTTTACTGATGTAACTGGGCCTCGGAGGGTTAAATTACTTTGATAAGCTCACACAGCTGGTAATTGATGGAATCAGGCCCCAGACACAGACATTTAGATTCAAATTTTTCATGAATTGTCACCATTCTGTTATGCTACACATTTTTCCCCCTGTAGATATTTGTAAAAGTGATTTTCTTCTCATGTTAGGTATTTTTGTATCATTGCCCAAAGTAGAGGTTTGCCTCATCTCTCATGGGAATATTACTTGAGATGGTTGAATTTAAACAATTTTGTCTGCAGCCTGAACAAATAATTTATGTTATGCAGACCCTTATAATTTGATTCCTTATAGTGCCGATACTTCTTTATGGCCAAATGATGTTTTCCCATAGTGTATGCATGTATGTATGGGTGTGTATAAATGTTTGTGTTTATATTTATGAATGTATGTATGTGCATGAGTATTTGTTTTTTGATCTTTCATCATGAAAATTTTCATATATATAAATTTATATATATATATAATTAAGCAAATACTAAAATGAATCTTCATGTATCCTTATCAAGTCTCAAAAATTGTTAGCATTCTGTCTTTTCTGCATTAATGATATTTCCATCCTCATTTAACCCTATTGCAGGAAAGGAATTATCTTGAAGACTATGGAGCTCGTGACCTGTTTCCCAGCTGATGCTGCTATTTGGAACTGGTGGGAAATTTAAGAGACGGGTTTGGGCAGAAGGAAGTTAGGATGTGGGAGCATGCTTTTGCAGAAGATATCTGAACTTCTAGTACTTCCTTTCTCCTCTAATGTTCTCCATGTGCTGAAAACAAGAAAATGAAACTTATGATGACTGAAACTTCTATCATCATAAGCCCAAACAAATTATTCCTCTCTGGATTCTCCAAGGTTTTTCAAAATATCACAAATCTCTTTTTGAATAACAAGAATCATAAATGATAATGCAGATATAAGAAAGCAATTCTTGGGGCTGGAGATATTGCTCAGTGGTTAAGAAAACTGATTACTCTTGCAGATGTCCAGGACCATCCATAACTCCAGTTCTGGGGGATCCATTGCCCTCTTCTGACCTTCCTGGGCATTGCATGAATGAGTGCACTTACCCATTTGCAAGCAATACATTCAAACACCTACAATAAGAATAATAAAATATTTTAAAAAGAATTGTTGACTCCCTTAGAGAAATCCATACCTCCGCTATTGAGTGTGTCTTAATTTATTCTCAACTTCCTCTTTCCTTCTCTCAGTTTACTTAAATTATTTAATTTTCTTAAAGTCTACATTTAAGATATCTGTAATAAATCACAACTTTTGTTTTTAATAAGGAAAGCAAGTCTTGATAAAGATGCATGGCAGACCTTTATTCTCTCTCTTCTTTCTGTGTCACACACACGCACACACACTGTACTTTAATATCCTTGCCTGAATGTCCTGATTTCTTGCACTTCACATAGAAATACACTTCCTTCAATTTAGCAGTTCGAGAGTACATGGAAGTTAACTGTCTCAGATTTTGTTTTCCACTCATGATTATTGACCACTCTTTTTTTATGAATCCCCAAAATAGTCCATATTGACTTTTCTTCTAATGTTGGCTAAAGTTTTCTATGCTTCCCAATGGAGAATGTTGTGGAAAAGGATGCTAAACCATGCCATGTGCCAGTTTCTGGTTTTAACTTGTCATTGAAACAAAATCTGATTTAAATTGGCCCAGAAAAATAGAGAGAAGGAAGATTTGATAGGAGTAGGATGAGATAAGAGAGGTGAAGGAGAGAAATAAAAAGAATGAGTTATACACATAATGAAACTCTCAAAAAATAGTAAGAAAGAGAAGAAAAATGAATTTACTGGCTCATAACCTGAAATGTTCACTTGCTAGGCTGACAAATAGCATTGCTGCCTGTACACTCAACTATACTACCGTGATTCGTTTTCTATCAATGTATCAATAATGCCTTCTGGACTATGTTTATCTTCAGCTAGTAACAGTGAATTTATGGCAGGCTTAGCTCAATCCTTATATTTATGTCAAATGTATAAGAAAAATCAATGTGTTGCCCAATATTTTGATTGTTAATATTACTGAATACTTTCCTCTGACTGGGCTCAGAAACACTCTATAAAAAGAAAAGTACGAGGGGCTGGAGAGGTGCCTCAGTGGTTAAGAGCACTGGTTGCTCTTCCAGAGGACCTGGGTACAGTTCCCAGCACACATATGGCATTTTACTTCTTTGTATAACTCCAGTTAGGGGATAAGATGCCCTCTTCTAGCCTTTTCTGGGTTTGCATGACACATATGCACTTATATACATGCAGGCAAAACTCTCATATGTGTAAAATGTAAAATTAAATAATAAATAATAAATTTAGAAAAGTATGATCAAGGAGGTAAGATGATGTATATCAAGTCTTGAATTCTGGAATGAATGCTTACCCAAAATATATTAACTAAATGTGGGGAAAAGAAATCCCCAAAATTATATTATAAATAGAGATAGGAAGTTTACACACTTGTTGGTCCCAAAGTACAAATGCACATTACACATACGTAGCTAGTTCCTCTGAGCTGATGTCAGTTCTTGGAGGGAAGATGGGGTCCCTTCAAGAAAGGGGAAATAAAGGAAACTTACAACTTACAAGGCCCAGGAAATCAAACAAAACTTACAAATCTCAGGAAGCTCCTGAAGCTTACAAGATCTATAATGCCCTCACTGATGCTATACACAAAGAATAAACAAAGTTGGAAGAAATAACTATCTGAACACTAGAGTGGGTTCAAGTCCCACAGGGAATTCTAGGGATATAGAGTTCATGATTTTGTCAACCATGTTACAGTTGGATTTTTGCTGATGCAGCTGCCTTTCCCCCTTGCTCCTTTAAGCAACAGTAATAAACAAACTCACTGACTTGCTATGCAAAATTTGGGTGGAATAATTTCTTTAGTCTCACACTATGTGGTCTCTGGACTTAGTACACTTTGTCCATGGGTCCAGGAGAATTGATATCAGAAACCATAAATTATCTATATACTTATCTATATACTTACCTAGATGATAGAGACAGAGAGAGAGAAAGAGAGAGAGAGAGGTAGATGTAGTCTCAGACATATAATTCTCCAAAGTCATAACAAAATTTTAATATAAAATTTCTTCATTTCAGTCCTAGAGAAAAATGACTGAAACTAATGCATAACATCAAAAATAATTCATGAATTCATCAAATCTCTGAACATATTAAATTTCTCCTTGAAAACCTGTACAATTTGTAGGCTACATGTAGTTTTGGAGTCTCTGACAATAATATACTGAAGAATTGTGTCCTTTGGAATTCACATTGAGGTCTAGGGGAGATGTATCAGTGATAATATTGTGTCTGTTCAATAAAGAATCTAAGTTCAAATCCTCAGTCTCCATGTGAACAATCAAGGGAGGTGGTACACACATCCATAAACCCAACACTGAGTTAGAGACAGATAGATGTATGGGGTTTACTCTACAAGCAGTGTAACCCAAATGTGAACTCTAATTTCAGTGAAAATCTGTCATTAATAAAATAATCAGCTGTATAATTGATTGTGGGAAACATAATTCCCACAAAATCAACCTCTTTGCTCCATAAATGTCTATGTAGATGAGCATTATCACATAGATATTTACATGCACATATTTAACACACACACACACAATCCACACTGAACTCATAAAGCCTAATTTGCATATATTCGTAGTTAAAATATTGGAGATGTGACTGGGTTCTGAGGGCAGAATCAGCATGAGTGTGCCTAGTAAGTACTTGTGTTAAACACTCCCATGGACATGTCCTTTTACCTTCCACCAGGGAAAGACACAGGAACTATATGTCCATCTTTTACAGAGGCAGTAGAGGTCCATGAAGGAAATAGAATTTCCTTCTGGTCAAAAGAATGGAATCTTTGGCATGGGTGAGTAACTAATGTCTCAGCTGGAATGGTCAGTCCTTTGACGAAGAACCACCCTTCAGGAAGGCAGGAGATAAGAGGAATAATTACCCCTTTAAGGAGACAATGCAATATTCCTTCCCAGAGCTTCCTTCCTCTAGTGCAGTAGCCTAAAGAGTTGTAGGCAGACAGTTTTGTAAGTTGACCTGCTTGGCTAAATTAATCAGAAAATACATACATACTTCTTTCTATTTTCCTTAACAATTTGGGCTTCCCTCACACTTTGGGCTTCTCTAAAGCTCCCCTCGCTGGCATGAGTGTGCTTATATGCTGGACAGCTGACTTCAGTGCCAGCTTAAGTTAAGCATCAAGGCTTTTGCCCTCTAATTTGCCACTACAGGCAGTTTCCAAGACTTATGGCTTTGCATTGCCTATGTTTTTTTTTTCTTTTGAACCCTACTAAAATCATCCTCAATCTTCCATTTGAGTCTGTTCTTAATTATTTTACTAACAAACTCTAAGGTGTTGGTTATAGAATGAATTTTTCTCATCTTTAAATTTCTATAGTTATAAAAACAAGTATCAAGTATAATAGACTTTAATAATTCAAATTACAGAAAAATAAATGTGTTCAAGTAAATGAAAAAGAGTTTTCCACTTTGCAACATGATGGCTAACATTATTATTAATGTCATAAATAACTTTTGTCTGTACAATGCTTGTTGGTCCTGTTGAATAACTTGAAACAGTAATACACATTTGCATATGATTCTGTCTTCCATGTAATTAGTAAGCATTTATGTTGTTCCTAGTCATAATTCAAAGCTATGCAATGTGCTTTGATTTCACTCCCCTTTCCCAATAGTAGAATACCAAACTAAGCTTTGTAAGAAGGAAGAGTTTCTCAGTCATATTCCTAAGTGATTATCAGTTTGATGCAGAACGATCTGCTTCAGTGTAAAAACAAAATTCAATCTATTTGGACCTTTAGGGCCTTGACTACTAGATCAGAGATCTAATAGTAATGTCTTCACACATTAAAACTGTAAGCTCTCATCTTTTTTGTTATAGCCCAGTAAAAGTCACCAAATATTATAGAAATGTTCTAACCATACTGTTCATGTTATGGATCTTCCTTTTATGTGCATTTGTGATCACCACACAAAAAATGCACTGATATCAACTCTGAAGCAGAAAGCATATTTAAATTCTATTCCTTATTTAGATGGAAGATTTAATGAACAAAATTAAATGAAGTTTATCAAATGGGTCTAGGTTCATAGAAATCCATCTAGCATGGCAACATTAGTAATGGATTGCACAGTGCTCAGACGATGAGGTATGAAATTTTTGTAACTTGAGCATGCTTCATTAAGGTGTTCAGAGGACCTATTAAAGATAACCTCACCAGGAACAAAACTTTAAATAAGATATAATTAGAAAGTGACTGAGACAAGTAATATAGATGAAGATTTTATATACATACATATATACATATAATCAAGAGAATGTATAATTAATGTATTTTTACTTAAAATCACATTCTACACAAAATGGTATGAGATCCATGATAATTCCTGGGGTTTACTAGGTAGGATTCAAGCTAAAAAGTGAAACCATAGGTTACAAGGGTTGAGTAAGGGAACTAGGGCAAATTTGTACTATAAACTCAGTTTGTAGTTGTTTTGTGAGATTTCCAGAAAACCACAGGTTTACACCTGGGAAAGGATTAAGGCATTCCATTCTTAGGTATTAAGCAAAACTTACTGCTATTTTGACATGTTTGTTTGAAATAGCTCTAATGAAAATGAAGACATTTCTATGAAGCAAATTTCATAACAGCAACATCAAATTATTATTTTTAGAATTCTTCACTCTCAGTTGGCAAGATACTTTAACCGGATTCCAAGGTGAGGAAACTCCTTTCCTTTCTTACGCCCTTTTACTGTTTCCTGTCTTTCAATTCTGAGTTCTTAAAACATTATAGGCTAAATTTCACACTTTGATAATGATCTGCTGTGCAAATATTAATCAAAGGGAAATCAAGGTGGTTATGCTATTAACAAATTAAATTTCAAACAAAGAATATTATTAGAGATTTTAGCTAACTTGACCAGGATAAAGGAATAAATTCTTAAAGAATATATACCAAGTCTAAATGCATGTCAACCCTTTGAGTCTAAAAGTATAAAGCAAAATCTGATCAGTACAAATGAGAAAATAGACACACACGTAGAAGAGGAGAATTCCATGTGACTCTAACACTCATTGGTAAATCAAAATTAAAAGTAATTATTCTGGATTATAAAATCTGCATTATTCAACCATTCATACTTATTTTCTTAGAATGCTTTACATAAAGATATCCTAACATATGTTGCTTTCAAATTAACATGGAACAGCTGCCAAGATAAGGAATATACATAGCAATACTATGTGAATCAATATTTTTAAAAAATTCTGTGATTATAAGAGACTATAACTTAAATGGAAAAAAAGTACATTTGTTTTTGAGATAGGGTCTGCTTGTAGTCTAGCTGGCCTGGAACTGCCTAGGTTGACCAGGCTGGCCTTGAGCCTGCAGAGATCCACCTGCCTCTAGCTCCCTACACTGGGATTTACCACCAAGCCAGGAATCAAAATTGTGATTTTTGAATTGACTTACAGGTGGCAGTTTCTCCTTTTGGCATTTAATTCTCAAATTACATTTTTATAAGAAAATAAAATTAAACTATAGAGCAACAAAAAAAGAGAAAATTGCATGATAGTCTGATGGACTGTTCAGGAGAACAAACTTGGGCAGAAAGTTTAATTCACTCAGAGAAGTACATGATGAATTTCCACTGAATAAATTCCAATTTACTCCTGAGATTTTAGGAAGGAATTGGGACTTGGGTGTAGGAGGTAATATGGAGAGTGAGGGGAAGGGAAGAATGGGGAACAGAGGTTGGTTTATGTAGACACACTCTCTTAATTAGTAAAGCTCATCTCTTGGAGAAAAGTGATTCCAGGTTAATTAGTTTGCTGATAGAGATTCACTTTCTTTTTCTAAAATACAGACTTTCAGAAGTACTGCACAAGTTTTCATGTATTTGGGGGTTATGGAAACCTTGTGTAATACCCAGTTCAATGATTTTTTCAGAAAACAGTTCTAGATTTTCATTTCACTGGTATCACTCATTCATACTTCTCCACAACAATGGGTTTTGTGGTTCAAGAAAGAGTCGCTACAGCATGACTCTTATAGTTCTCTTCTTCTCTTATCAGGACCAGGTTGTCTTATTTCATGCTGTTCCTGAGTTCCTCTTAACTTGGCCAAACACTTGACAAGCTTCTACTTTGTCACAGGCATCTGATCTTCCATTTTTCTTAGAACATTTCCTTTAGAAAATAAGCTGTTGAAAATACTTTCTCTGCCCCATGATGATATAAATCTACTTCCCAGTACTGTCTTTCTCAATGACAAGGAAACCATCTGTTTGAAATATAAGAGAGGTAGGCTAGATATGCACAGGGAAAAAGCAGTAAACTGCACAGTGGCTAGAAATTGAAGCAGCTACAGAACAGGATTATACCAGGACCTCATGGGACTTCAAACAGAAAAGACATCAGATCTGAAACCCAATTGAATTAATATGTCCACATTGATATTATCACCAATAACTGTCCTCAGTTTGACCATAATGGCATTTTCATCTCCGCAAAATTACTCTTGCTGAATGTCCTACTCTCATTGTGCATTAAATGTTATGATCTATCTCACAGGACAGAAAAGAGAATAGTGGTTAATTTCCTATGAAAATTCCATGCCATTCTGGAATTCCTGACTTTCAACTCACTGATCCTTCTTAACTCATGAATAATCTGTTCCTCTGTCAGTTAGTACATGTAAAAGCTATCCAAGATCCCAGTGATAGGTCTCTCTTGAGAAGCATTTACTAACCTCTTGGCCCTAGGATGAGTTTTCTTCCAATTACTTCCTTCAAGTTTTTTTGGAATTATTTCTTTTGTCATGACAAAAATCTGAAAAAACTGCTTAGAGGTCTCACTTGAGTAGCATACATATCAGTAGTTTAGGAAAACTCCACGAATTTTGGTGTGAAATTGGAAGTTAACACTTTCTCCAGAACAAAATAGTGTGTCTTATCTATCATCTAATGAAAATTTCTCTCAAGCAGTCAGGACTACAAGGTAGGTAAATGTTTTATTCTCAATTTAACAAACTAAGTTTGATTTATGACATTCACATGGGAAGGGAGTGAATTGAATTCTGCAACTTGCCCAGTAACTACTATTTTCAGGCCTTGGCTTCATTTGCCAAGACACACATGCATACTCTCTCTCTTTCTTTCTATCTATCACACACACACACACACACACACACACACACACACACACAGATGAAAAAATAAAAGAAAATTTAAAGTAAAAATTTTCATTATGAAAACTAACAACAAGAATAAAGCAAAACAACAACAAAAATAACAAAACCCATTCTTGACTATAAAGCAATTTTCACCAGCTGAACATATTTAGCTCTCTCTCCTCCTCTCTCTGAAAACAGCTTTAGAGAACTGCATGTTTTCACAAATTATTATTTGGATGAGAAAAAAAGTTAATTATGCATATATGTAGAGTCTACACATTATTGTAGATCTTCAATTTTAATGATGATGCAGTTACAAATTAAAAAAGAAGCAGGATGTGCATGAAAGTAGGATCCCTGCCCCCAAGGGAAGCTGCTTAGCAGAAGAGATCACAGGATTTCAATTTTCCAAACATGCATAATTTCTCTTTCTCTTTTTGGCATAGTTTTTTGTAGGATCTATGACCTTAAACAAAGACTTATTTTCTGGGAGGCTCAAAGACACTTCCGACTCTCAGCCAAGAAAGAAACTGACCATAATTATTTTGGGGTCTTTCACTACAAACTGCCTAGCCAACTTGTAATTCTGGTTCTCATCAGTCCTGGCTCTGAAGAGATAACCACAAAATGGAGTACTCACGGTTCTAACTTCTAGCTGCATGTTGGTACTGGATGTCGCCCTCAGGGTATCTCTTCAGTGGAATTATCTGAAAAGCACTGAATGTGCAACAATGGTTTTATTTGTCTAACTATGTACTGAGCAATTAAAATCTCTGACTCTTTGGTAGGGAAAGGTGGGCAAAGCAAGAGAAGTCAAAAGGAATGGAAAGGAGGGATTTAGGGTTTCTACTTTTTGTAGACACTCAGGTTTTGTACAGCATTCAAGAAATCCCATTCAAGAGATACAATTAGAATGTTGCAGACTTGATTTGATTTTCCTTATCATATATGACAAAACTCATGAGTTCGGGTGGGCTACGGGCGATGCAGATAAAGGAAGGAAAATATTATTGAGATATATGAAATTCACAAATTTCAATAAAAACTATATTTTAGATAAACAGTGCCACAATACTATTGGAATGCAGATGGATTATATATGAATGGAGATGAAATTGAAGCAGCAATTGAGCACACAAGTTCCCTGGGTAAGTAAAATCTCCATTAAGATTGTAACAGATACAATGCCCCTCCATCATGTGGATCTAGAAATCCATTTCCAGAGTTATACACCAAATGGCATGGTATTATCTGATTTAGTATGAATCTGTTATTTGTACAGCTTATAAAGAAGATGAGACATTAGTAGAATTATTAGGAATATACATAGCATTCAAAATTCATATTGACACAACTGCCACTCTGAACTGCTGTAATGATGTATAAAGTCACAGAGTTTTGTATAATTGCTATTTATATCTCCTGAACTTTAAAGGTAAGAAGATCAATTTCTTGGCTGGGCCATTTAAAGCCTTTTAAGAACATTTAGTGAGAATTTCAATATGTCAGATGATATCTTCTTAACCTGTAGATGGGATAAAAACAAGCTAAACTGCCATGTCAGTGAAAAACATTTTGGGTCCAGTGATGTTGTAACTCAGTTTAAATCAACAGGTGATCCAGACTTTTAATTTGTCTTCCCTGCATCTAAGGGAAACAGAGGATAGCTGTATTATCTATCCTTGGAGAAACCATGGTAAAAGGTTTATTACACAGAGGCAAGATGGGTGCCATTAATGGCTGCCCCAGATGTTCTTGTGCTCTGGATTCACACAGTAGTAAACCAGACTGATGAATTAATGACAATACATATTGAAAATCACTGGAATATTTTGAATAAATATGGGTTTGCTGTTCCCAGCATAAAGGAGCCATGTGGCTTAAATGACCTATTGTTAGATTTAGCCATATATTGCATCCCAGACTTGAAAATATTCTTTATGATATATCTTCTTGCTGTGAGACTAGGACTACTAAAAAACAGGGATCTATCAGTTTTCCCTCTTGAAAAATTATATTCGTGTCCCTTTTGACTCCAAGTATAATTAGCGGTATTTTGAAATATTTCCCATCTAGTACTATTCCCATCTAGCTATATCTGGCCTGATTGATAAACTGTTTAGATTGTAATAATAACCTTGAAGGGGAAATACCCAATATGGAAGTCAAGAAGTTATGGAAGTGGCTGGTAGTCCATGTGCCTAGCAATTATTCCGTTTGTTTATTATGTCATAGATATTCTTAGACCCACTCAAGGTATGAATTTTCATCTTGAGTATAGGTGGGCTGAAAGAGAAAAAAGCTAATCAGCATTAAGAACAACAACGAAAAATATGTATCTTATGAGAAAAGAAAAAAAATGAATTTTCTCCCCTTTTGAAGAGGAATTCTAATTCTTCCATGAGCTCAGAAAAGTATCTATCCATTTCTGATTTATTTGGCTCTTTCTCATGTCTCTGCCTCTGGACTCTGGGGATTGACTTAAGAGTGATGAAACCTAGATTCAGTTACAAGCACTTGGATGGCTGTTTGAGTGACTAATCACAGGGTGAAGTCCCTCCTAGGTTGGTTCTAGAGAGGAAAAAAGAGAAGGCAGAAATCTGACCAGCATGTGCTTCAGGGTGGAGCAGCAGTAAGCCAGTCTCTGCTACAAGTCTCATGCACATGCTGTAATGTTTTTTTTTGGAACTGAGTCACACTCATAACTTATATTTGAGCACTGGTATCCTTATCAAGAAGAAAATTGTCAGAAATTATCTCACAGTTTAAGCCTACTCTCTGTGTGATTCTTGGACTATTAAGTAAAAATACCAGTCATTTTAATCTTTGGTTATATCTTCCTGTTAGAAGTTTAAGACCATCCATATGGGAAAAATTAATAATTTTCTTCTTTATTGTCAAGATCATTTGAGTATCTTGTCCTCAGGGGTCCGTTGGCCTTGGGAAGAATCTCTTTTTTACTTACTGTTCCTTTTACAAATTGTTCCATCTATGAGAGGATAAGTCAAAGACCTCGCTTGACCATTGGCAGATTATCTGGGAAGCAGTGAGAACATATTTTCCTTTATATTGACCTTTTCTTTGTAGACTGGACACTTTATTAGAGTGTTACTTTTGGAGACTAAAGGTCCTCCCTTAACAAGAAAATAGGTGGCTTACTAGACCTACTGGAGATTTCGAGTGATGCTCCACAGTTCAACTGACCTAGTTCATCATGGAGTTGTAGGAGTAAAATACTATTTCATTTACTCTTAGTTCCTGTGAACATATTAGTAGAGGGCTCTAAATATGGCTGTTGAGCACTCAGATCAGTTCCTAGTACTTTTAACTATTATGTGATAGATAAAGCTTCAGCAAAAATCAACCAAGAAAAGCTTTGATTTAACTTCAACATTAGAATTTTAAGAAAATATGTATTATCACTAAGTCTCATCTTTTATATAGCTTATATTTTACTCAGACCTTTATAACTTGCATAAGCTTTCACATTTGCTTTCCCATTCTGAAAAATTTATCATCTTAATTTTTATAAGTAAATCTTTTTTTTACTAAAACTATTTTCATTTCACATTCACATCATTACAACATTTTCTTTTACTCACTGGTTTTCTTTCTTAATAAAACATAAGAACATTAAACAATAAATTTGCCAACCATTGTGAGCATTTTCCCCTGGATGTGCTAAGAAATATCCCTGTTTCCTCCTCCTAAGGATTCAGTGACAGACCAATATCCAATTTGACTAGAGTTCACCCTGGGGAACCAATGAGTTTATTGATATTACTTATGGAGCATAGGTAAAGAGATGCTGACAGAACTGTGGGTGACCTGAAAGCAGCCGCCTCATGGGAGTGATTACCCAGCATGGATGATGAGTTCTCCATAGTCACCAGAGTGGAGTCACCTCTCCCTAGTTTTCCCCACCTATATACTTTACTTCACCCTAAGACCATAAGGTCATGTGTGACTAGGGCAGCTTTGCATATAACTGGTTTGGAGGAGTTACTGGATACTCAGATGAGGATCCAATGACATGTTAAATCTCCTCCTTTTATAAAAGAACACATTAGTCAACAAATTTCACTGTGATGATATTTTGCAAGTACAGGTGAGATAATAGTGCCTGAAAAGTGTTTCTGACCCATAGCAGGGATCTGGGTAGCAAAGTCATTCATGGAAAATGATTTTCTTGAGAAAAATTTCTTGGATATTTCTAAAGGATCTCATTGTTTTTTAAAACCTTTATATAGGATTATGGTCTTCAGGCAAAATTCAAATAATATTGTAGTAATCCAAGGGGACTTAGAGACTCCCTGTATAATGATTGCCTTGAAGGACAGGCCATTGTCATTCTGTAGACTCTTCAGGAGTCCAAACATTGGATTACTTCACTCATTAATGCCTTTACTCTTGAGCATATTTCTATCTATAAAAAGAGTCTGATCTCCATTTACTATGGATGTCTCTTCACAATCTTCTCAGACTGCTTAATTCTGAGATTATTTCCTTAGATCTATATTCTATATTTTCTTGGAGGATGACAATTAGGTTTTTGGAGGAACAAGTTCTTGTCCCAATGTCAAACCCTTCCAGGAGAGCAGAAGAACTGCTTGATATCCCAGGATACAATTATCAGTTATCTGTAAATTTCTGTTAGATAATCGGAGACCTGAAACTTCATGAGGATTTTATGCAGGTGATTCCCTGAAGTTTTTAGTAACCTCAGTAGATAAGAGAGCTACTGTGGCTATTGTTCTATGATAGACTAGACATCCCTTGGATAGGAGATATTCTTGCTTTAATAATGAATAGAATGTTGGCCAGGTCCATGAGTATGGGTCAGAAAAGCCATTCTTTTTTCTTTTAGACACATGAAGATTAAATATTTTTCCAATTGGAAGTCTCAAGGCAGGATCCTCCAGTAGAACCAGTTTTAGCTAATTACAGGTATGTTGAGCATCTTGTTCCTAGATCAGAAAACTGCATTCTTGATGCCAGAGTATCTCTTAGAAGTTGACACATAGCATTCTGCTCATTATGAATCTGAATATGGGTAGAATCATGCTATGATTCCCAAGAATCTACTAAGTTTTTATAGGCTTTTAGGGAGTAGATAGGAGAATTATCTATCTCTTGTAAAGCAGCAGAGGTGCAACTAAAATTCAGTAGTGGAGGCACAAACATGTCCAACACTCTCTTCCCTTAGTACCTACAACAAACCAAGGTACAATTTTGTCAAACTACACTCTGGGAAACCAGTGAGTTTACTGGGCGTACTTACAGAGCGATGCTGTGTTCACTTACAAGAGTGTGGGTGCTCCCCGTCTGAGGCATCACTGGGAAGTCTCCATCCAGAGAATGATAGTAACATTCCCATAGTGTCACTGATTTCAGCTTCCTCAGCTTGTATACCCTTAGTCCTTCCTCCTTGTACAATCAGGGCCCACTGCTTGGATGGGAGGTATGGCTGACTTTCCCTGCCCCTCCTTTCTCGAGAAGCATACCAGTAACCAAGTTTGGCTGTGGTGATCATAGACAAGTGGGCGCAACCAAATTTTGGAAGAAGGCATCTATCCATAGTCTCCAGGCCAGAGAACAGTCTTATGCAACAAAAGGATACACTCAAGAGGGAGGACTAGGGGGTTCTTTATCCTCAATTAGGTAGAGCAGTTCAGTTAAGAGCTCTTTTCCTATTGGAAGGGTGGTTGCACCTACGACAGTTCAATATTTACTTGGGAGACCATAGTTTGAGGGCAGTTGACGGTGCCCTCCTTGTATAAGTCTGAATTGTCTCTTAGAGCAAAGAAGGTAGATAAGGCACTTCCTTTCATGGACATTTCTTTTGACATATGCAACCTAAATGTTCAATCATATTAAAATTAATACATCCATGTGGAAGTCATTCTTCATCATCTTCTAGTTCACAACCAGACCAGGCCTAAGTATAGAAAAACATCAGGTTTTCTTTTCTTAAGTGCTTCAGATTAAAAATTCCAAAGAATATTTTCTAGTGACAAATTGCTGAAGACCCTGGAGACTTCACTGAAGACAGACAGCTTCACATCTATAAGACAGAAGATATAGTGGCATGTCTTCCAGATCTCCTTTGTCTCCCTTTCCAGAGCATTCTACTCCAAGTTCTTATTACTTTCTTCATAAGTAACCATGAAAAAGGAGTCTCCTATTGATTAGTCACTATCTTTACCTCTTTATCCACATGTGCCTAAGTATGTGTATCTTCTCTTTTCCCATTAGTGACCCTAAATAAAGGAGAGGTTTTTTGGAATATTCACTCTACTGCTGTGACTCTCTAATACCCTGTGATCTCAATGGATTCTTTCTTTGTACTTTGCCTACAGGATTTTAAAGTATGTTGAAACCACCAACCAAAAACCTCAGAGTAAATACTGAGTCTTTATGTAAGAATGACAGTCACTTACTTATGACTACACAAGTCAGAGAGGGTCTCTGCTTCCTTGAGAATTTAGCCTTATTATCCCCTTAAAAGTTCTCCTTGATAGTTTTCTTTAAATTCATAATCTCTCAGTTCATGCTACATTTATAAGTCTAGAAGGAAAGCAAAGAACACTGAGGGTGAATTCCCCTTTCAAACAAGGCTATTAATCAGATTGTGCAAATTAGAAAAATCAAATTCTACTCAATTTCATGTAATCTTGGGTTAATCGCCCATAATCTAGGGAATACAGAATGCAGGAAATAATATAATAAAAAAGAAGTTTTGAAAGAAATAATATCATTTACCTTAGACTGTACATAACACAACAACAAAAGCAAATGCAAGTATAAGGTCACAAAAGGTGCAATGGGGCTAAGCATTACTGAAGGAAACAGGAAGAACATTCTATTACAGCTAAAGAAAACGAAGGTCTATGAACAAGCAGCAGAGGAAAGACATTAAGACCCCAATGAAGCGAGTGTATTCAATCTTTCGCAACTGTGGCCATCTAAACAGGGCTGCTCCTGTCACCACCTTCACAGTAGTGGCCACAATCTCAGCAGCTACAGTACTTGTTTAATATCCTTTGGGGTCACAGACCGGACTATGTTTTTCTCAGACTCATCTCTGAGGTACCACTAATCTGTGTGGACTTCCAAGGACCAGTTCTTTCAAAATTCTAGTTCTCTCGAAACTGCCAATTCCAAGCTGTTTCCTACCCAGACGCAAACCTTAGTCAGTGTCCAATAGAATATACCCATGCTCAGGATCCTGAACTCACAAGTAGCAGAAAAGGAGAACCAGAGGGAGAAAGTCAGGCCCCCCTAATACATCTACCTTTCCATGTATCCTCAATTAAATGTGATTAGTTCTCAGGCAAAAAGCAAAATGGGATTTTCTGAGAAAAGGGAGAAATGGGTGATGGGGAAGAGCAGAGAGTGCTTTCTTCTGAGGCTGAGGAAGCCAGAAAGATGGGAAATGAGGTACAGTTGACGAAGGGAAATTAGAACGTTAGTCTTTACACCTTACAGGTTCGTGGCCAAATGCACCAGAAATGGTAGTGGAATATCAGGGTGTCCTTGAGTGTGACATAACCTTTCTCATCTCTGTTCTGCTTAGGTTGAGAGACTAAGGTCCTGGAAATTCAGCTGATACCAAATCCACCTCAAGCTACAGGCTTCCAGGTTCGTGTCTTATAAAATTCAAAGAAAATTTCACACACTATAGAGTGTGAGTTTTGAAAGAAGTATTTTATTATAGGGACCTTAGGAGAGAGAAAGAAGACAGAGCTCTTATAGAGCAGGAGAAGTCATCCACAGGGAGTGGAATACCATTGAGCCCAATTTCCTTGCAGTTAATAAGCTTTGGTAAATAGATGATGGGAGGGAGAGATGAGTTGGTCAATCTATTTTCTATTCCAGGAATTCAGGTTCCTGTACTTTAGGTCACATTCTCAATGCGGTTTACAGGAATGGGGTACTCAGTGAAAAGAGATAAGGAAAAAGGAAACCAGCTTTCTAGCACATCCACTGTCTGGCTGTGGTGGAACCTGGGACATTTTTGGGTTTGATACTTCTGATAGAGAAATGGGTTTTCCTTTTAGGGTTGTTTGCTTACTCGTAAAAGAATTAAAGAATGGACACAAACAGAAGCTTTAGAAGACTCTTATTAGAATTATGGAAAAAAAAATCCTCAAGGTAGGGAATTTGTACGTCTCCTTAGAGAAGAATGGAGGGAGAAGGAAAAAGGCCATAAGCCATACTGGTTTAGAACCACCAATGATGGTCCAGCAGTTGTGTGGTGGTTAGAAAGGAGCTTCAGAGAAAGTAAAGAAACACAGTATGTTGGGGCAGTTCAGTGCCTCAAGGAAAGCATGATTAGAATATATATATATATATATATATATATATATATATATATATATATATGATTTCTGAATTCTTCAGGAAAGATTCAGGATTATAGAGAGCAACATGTCTGAGGCCTAATCCATAAGCACTACACTAGGAGATTTGGATTCCTGGAAAGATAAATTCAGCATCCCATTAACACACTAGATATTCCACTACTCTCTTTATCATGACTTAAGGTGAAATCACCTTCCTAGGGGTGGTTCTATGATCAGATAATTGACCCAGCAAAACTGGAAACATGGGTCTTTATCCAGGTCTGATATTTTATTCTCTTGATCAGTTTTCTCTTAAGGTTGTTTTGTTGTTCTTTTTGGGTTATTTTTGTTGGTTGGTTGTTGTTTTTTTCTACTGTAATGCTTCTGGCATCTGTGGTTTTCATTGGAGATAACCCTTCTTGGAAGCCCAAAGCCTTTTCTAGGTCTTAACTAAAAGAAAATGAGTACTTTTCTTTGAGGGCTGTTTTACCCTACAGTTCTTAGTTAATTTCTGCCTTCCGTTTTCTTCAGGTGGTTATTCAAATGCTGTTACTTGTTCAATTTCTAATAAAATAAAGATTGAGAACCTCTCTATTCCAAATATATCCATTTATTTATGGCAAAAATCTATGGTTTTGAAGCCCTCCCCCTTCCCCAAATAGCTTGTGCTACATGTTTCCACCATACCTAAAAGTGGAGCGATGCTGAAAAGCAGAGAAGATGTCTGCAGTGTTCCCACATGGGGAAGAACTAAGAATTGTGTCCCAAGTTCATTTTCAGGGTGGCAAATAAAGGACAATTTAGGGCATGCAGGTGTGGCATATATATCCCCTAAGCAGCCCTGTGAAACACATGTTGGAGTTGGTCACTGTCTCAAGTCTGGCTCTAAAGTTTGTCCTAGGAAGTCCTCATCCCCCTGTCTTCCAGTGAAGCATTAATGTTGCTCTTTAACATCATTTCAGAAGGGTTCTGCTTCTTTCTCATGGTCAATTGTCCTCTTCTGGACAGTAATCTGTCCTGTGAAGCACATTTAAATTCTAGAATCCAAGGAGACTATAGGTTTAGGACAGTGATATTTCTGACTTCAGTTAAAGCAGAGGAGAAACACAGATACAAAATGAAGGCATATGTCTTAATTTTTGTCATCTAAATGGGGCAAGTGAGGAATATTTTTCTTTTAGCAAAAGTATCTCTTAAGTGCCTGTTTCACAAATTGTCTTATTCATTCATACATGCTAATATGTTGCCATCCAGCAAAAAATGAAGAGGACAGATTTTCCTTTTTAGCTGATCTTA
The DNA here is from genome assembly GCA_035773235.1 of Eospalax fontanierii. NCBI lineage: Eukaryota > Metazoa > Chordata > Mammalia > Rodentia > Spalacidae > Eospalax > Eospalax fontanierii. The sequence goes on from CM069534.1 coordinate 21,700,029, forward strand.
TATAAAATTTCTTTTGAAAATCCACTGAATGCCTCTGTTCAGGCTTTCCTTTGTTTGACATTCTGATTTAATCGAGATTCCCAACCTCTAACAGCAAAATCATTATGTATATTATTAATGTTCCTGCACTTATCCGTTTGATTTTTAATTAAATCCTACCATAATACTTAAGTATTTTTGATTTCTCAGTAACTGACTTGTTATTATGAGTACCTTAGTCACAAAACACAGATTCATTTATCTAGTCATTCACCACATGATCTTTGCCAGGTAAATAATTTCCAAAGAGATAGAATAAACTATGTCCCGAGGCAACAGTTCACATGGTGACAAGGGATACTTTTTTGGCACAGTTCATGCTTGCCTTTCTCTAGTTGGGGGAACAGCAATTCACAGTCTCAGCTTAATGTCTGCAATGATGCCTCCCGATGAGTGAGAGCTTTTCCCAGCGTGAATCTTATTAGCATTTTTTCTGTGCTTGGCAATAAGAAACTCAACACTCCCCATAGCCTCACCCCTCCGCTGCCCCCAGCAGAAGACTGATTTCTTTAAAGAAAGAAACATTCTCTACTGGCTGTACAAAAGATTTTTTTTTAAGTTTGCCCTACTGGAGGCAGGTGAAAGACTGACTTTCAGCAGCTGCACAAGAGACTACCTCCAAGGGTTCTTTGCATTAATATGTAAAGCAATAATCTGTAAGTAGTACCTTTTGACAAACAACAGGTGGCTTTTCATTCTGAAAGAGGCAGTATCTCATGGTGAATCAAAGGTACCCTGCAGTTCTGCCATCACTTCCCCAAACCTCCTACCAGCTCAGGGGATATAGATATCTGCACAGACTGCAGCGGCTTACTCTCCCCAGAGTTGCTTTGCATGCTTAAATGGAACTTCAATGGTCCAGCAAGTCACTTCATGGTGTAAGCTTTCCTTGCACTCTCAAATCACAGGGGGCTTTTGAAGTGAAGAGACTGGCTTCCTAATCAGAGAAAAGAAAGCATAATAGGGAAGTCTCTGAAATTCTCAAGACTAGAATAAGCATGTACAATGCAGTGTTTCTTTTTTTCATATCGTATTTACTACCCAGACTCATGTGCTCTGGAATGAAATAGTGAATATAAAAGAGCTACGAAACAATGCCTAACAATTGACAAAACCATGCCTTTTTGTTTATATCTAGTAGAATATGCCTGTAAGATTACAGAAATGGGAAATTTATTTCCAATAATAAAATATTAGTCTCTGTCAATTTACCTATCATGCCAAATACCATTTAGCACATTGAAGGGAGTTCAAGATGAGTGGACCTGTATTTCCATCATGAATGAAATCAACCAGAGTTACCAGTCAGAATGAGACAATGCACCAAAATTTTCCTTTTAGACCCAGTCTTAAAATGCATGTTGCCATAGATGTGAGATTATTATGTGCTTGCTTCCATATAAGAAATAAAATACCAAGACGAGTATTGCCATTATAGGATGCACAAATTGTTTTTAAACTAATACATATTGTGTTGTTTCTTATAATTATGTGTGTGTGTGTGTGTGTGTGTGTGTATACACACGTGTGTATGTATTCAGACAGAATTTCTTGTGCATCTCAGGATTGAACCCAGGCCTTCACATAAGCTAGGGAAATGTTCTATCTACATTCCCCAATTCCCAGTCCCCAAATAGGTTTTATAAATGGAAATATATATTGTTTTCATCTCTATTTCTATTTAGTTAGGCCTCATTATAGGGCTTGGAGAAAGAAGATAATACAGTATAACAGAATAGAAAAGCTAGTGAAACATAAAATTTACATTTCTAACAAAGATGACATAAACTAGAAAAAGAAAATTCATTTATAAAAATTGTAAGTTTGCTGACGTTCAATTCTTAAAGTGTGGGGCATAAAATATTTTTAAAAATTCCTAATATTTATTTTTTATCTTCTTATATAATCATTAAAAAACATTCAAGAGGTAAATATCTTACATGAGATCATGAAATTGTATAGAATTTCACAACATTTTCTTTATTTCTATTGTAAGAAAAAAGAATTTTCAACAATCTGTTTTCGTTCAAGTCCAATATGGTTTTAAATTTATAGCTCCTCAAATAAGGAAGCAGAACAGCTAAAGTTTTAAATGGAGTTTATCTAATGTTCATTCAAGCAACTTATTTAAGTAAAACTTCAGGAGAATGTTTAATGCACAGTTAAGAGTTTTCCAATATGCCAGAGTGGTTGGAGAAATAACATTAAATTAATATGGATACGCTTTACTGAGTTTGTACTAGGAGGGGATTTTGAATCACTACTTCATTCTGTTTTCATAATAGAATGTTTTCCTCTAGTTTTGTCACTGTTAAAGGATTTGGAAGGCAAATATAGAATGAAAATCACACAAAATAAAATACAATATTTAAATCAATCAAGATCAAAATAAGACAAATTCACTGGTTTAGGCATTTTTATGTTCTTATTCACAGAATAATAACAATTTATAAATAATATATTTGGTTCACAGTTCTAGAATCTCAGACATATGATAGCAAAAACCATATATAATGAAGTCCCTGCCATATCAAATCATTGTAGTGATATCAAAGAAGTAACAGATGTGAGAGGGGTCAAATAACCTTTAAGAGGAACTGATTATCACATTTGTATAACAACCTTGTGTCCATGATACTGGATCCTTTTTTCCTTCTAAACTTGAATCTTCGATTCTGCTCCCTAAAAGGAACATCTGGTTTTTTTTTGTTTTGTTTTGTTTTCATTGTTATTGTTTTTTGGCTTTTTGTTGTTGTTGTATTTTTTAGAGAAAAGACTCACTGTGTAGCTCTGATTGTCCTGGAACTCTCCATGTAGAAGAAGCTGGCCATGAACTCGCAAAGATCTACTTGCTTCTGGCTACCAAATGCTGGGATTAAAGGTGTGCACCACCATATCCAGCAGAACGTTAATCTTAAATACTAAAATTGCACAAAAAATGGAGCAAATAAAATGTTAAGCATCTTTTCTTAGCAATATATCCATACACAAAGGAGGCAAGAACAGGAATCTGGAAGACACTGCCAAAACATCTCAGGACTTCAATAAAAGGGTATTCCATGACAGGATCCCAACACTTATATCAAGTTTATGTTCTGCCCTTAAAATAGCCTTCAAAAAGGTAGAGGAAATAAGCAAGGGTATTTTATGGTTCTGAAAAGAGCTGGACTACCAAGAGGAAAAGAAAGGACATGAAGTATCTTATGGGATGGGAAAGAGAAAATCTTCATTGCCATGGATCTGGCTAGTCACAGCTGAGCTTGTCTCTGTACCCCCACTCCCTCTGAGCTTGAGAGTCAGGGAACGTCATTCAGTCATTCACACCATGACAAGGATACCACTGTGGCAGCAGCTTGGCTGCAGAAGACCTTTAGTTTTCCACTCCTACCAGCTAGAAGAACACTGGAAAAAGAATAGCGCTTCCCCAGTGGTCAATTTAAAGATGCCTAAGGTTGGGCTCAGGAACAGCTACAGAGTCCTCAATGAGCACTTCCCAGCTCTGTAACATATGATATATCATCATGCATAACAATGACAAACTGAATCTACCAGGCCAAATGTAAAGGGGACTTTCTCCTCTATGATTGGGCTTAATACCACCTTTCCCAGGACCACACCACCATTGTTCACACTGGGCTGCAGCATACTCAGCAGCTTGAGTTCCAGGTTCACCTTCTGCCAAAAGTCTAAATGAACTGGCACAAGCTTTCCAGAATGTTCTGAAGCTTTTTGGTTTTCATCTTCCCCTTGTTCTCCAAGAAACTGGTTAATCTATTAAGGAATTCCATAAGTTATTGTCTGTACTCTGACCATGCAGTCTGTGAGGTGCTACAGCCTGAGAGAAGCTTTCTAGGACCTCTGCATAATTCTCTTCGTGTTTATTTAATGCTGCCCTGTTCAGATGGAGGTCGGGAGTGCTGGAAGCTTCCCTATTAAACTTTTCTGCTTGTTCATAGACAATGAGGGCTAGCTGGGAGATCTTGTTTTGGCTATTATAAAAATAAAGGGAAAGATATATCCCCAAAATATACTAGGAACAGCCATCAAGGACATCCCTCTACATGGCCAAATTAACCTGGCAGACACTGTCTGTGACATGGCCAAAGTGTTGATCCCCAGAGTTGATGTGCAGCTGGCAAAACACCATTGAATTATTTTGCACAGAGACCTTGTTCTTGCAATGAGTGAAGGCTCATGAGAAGTAGTATAGATAGCCCCAACATCCTCTTTCTTTCAGTACACCTCACCCATGCGGTTCCAGGCTACAGCAGCTCAGGTTCCAGTTTGATAGCTTTTGATAGAATCCCCTCAGCCTTAGGGCTATAATCAGGGGTAATGTTTAGTGCCTTCTCTTTTAGCATTGGAGCCTGTGCCTTGGCTTGGACAGAACTCAATACTTCTTCTATCTGCCACAAGGTCTTCTCTATCTCCTCTTGCATGTCCTTTTGCTTCTGTCCAGTATCCTCAATATTGTCTCAAAATGGCAGTCTCGAAATGAGTAGAGTTGATCTACCAGTTCCTGTCATTTCTGCAAGATGGTCTTCACTTCTTCCTCTTCATCAGCCATCATCCCCCTCTTTTATGAGGTCAGAGGCTTTACGATATAAACAAACAAGCTTATTTTTTTCCTTAAGTTCTTCCTCAACACTGTTGCACTGATGACATTTTTCAGTGCACAGATTTTGTAAACATATTCAGCCTAGATGATATGCATATTTAGTCTGCCATGTCTTCAGACATAAAAAGCATTACAGCTTAGATTTTCTCTAGCAATGTATCAAAATCCTCTGTCTGCTATAATGATATTATGGATCATGATTTAGTATTAAGCGATAAAACAATGTTGCTAACCTGAACTTGTTTGGTGAAAGACTTGGTTAGGAAGGAACTGTGAGTCTTAATAGAAGTAATCACATTTTAAAATTCATAAATAGAACCCCCAATATTCTAATATCAATCAGAGCTATTTATAATCTGTTTATATCTAGCTGTTTATCTATTGTCTATCTATCATCTACCTATCATCTATCTATCTATCTATCTATCTGTCATCTATCACTGCCTGTCATAAATCTACTTGAATCAGATCTTAGCACTATAACAGAATGCATGAAATCCAGCAGGGAAACCATGAGAGGGTGTGGATGCGGGAACGGGTATAAAGATGATTAAGATGTTTTGTATGACATGCTCAAAATTTCAGTAAAAATACTTTGAAGAATAATAAAAGACAACAGAGTGACAAAACTAAGCAGTGAAGGTCACATCCACTAATCTCATTTGGTGACTATTATAACAGTTTGAATTTACTACTTAAGCTCCTGTGGCAATCTAGGCAGATAATTTACTTGAATAAATTAGCCACTTAATTTAAAATAATTACAAATCTGTTCTTAATCTAAATGTTCCACCATGAAGAAAACATCTTAACCTTCTTTTATGCACAAAAACATTTAGCCATTAAAAAGTACACTTCAACACTAATGAAGACTGTTGCCTAAGATAGTTGGATAATCTAGTTTTACACTCAGCATGTGTAAAAGAAATAAGTGTCAGGAGAGGATGGCATCATGGTCCCTGCCTTGTTCTTAACATACTAGGATGCTAAATACAATATTTTAGTGTATTCATGCAAAACACTAAAATGTGAAATATGTATGGGTGTGCCTTATTTATAGTTTTCTACTCTACAGTAATTTTTCTGATCTGATAATCCCTGTAAAGTGTTTAAAAATTGTTAGAAGCTTAACTTTTTTTATGTTGCTATCTTCTTGATGGAGCTTCAGTCACATGAAGTACCAATACTTACACCGAATGATCCTCTTCCAGATAGGTCAAGTTTGTTGAGATATAAGCCCATTTGTTATTTCTTAACCAAAATTAAAGAAAGCATATCGTGTCTATTTGTTTTTGTGATTAATAATTACTAGGAGTCAGCTAAAGCACAGATCCATTTGAGTTACTGTGTTCTAAATGAATTGATACAGATTGTTTTGTTGTCTAACAAGTGGCAGAGGCAGGACTGCAGTTTGAAATGAGGTAACACAGAATTGTACTATTTTATTTCTGTATTTTAGCTCTGAATTACTCCATTAAAAAACTTATTTTATCATAGAGTGCCTTTACCTGTCCAGCATTTTTCTTTTAAGGTTTATACCACTTTTGGAAACCCAGGTGTCTTAAGAGTCTATCAACATTATTGGATGACTTTCCATGGCATATAATTCACTTTCTGCCAATTCTTTTTAATAGCTCAAATACATTTGATGTGTTTCTTTACTCACTGGGTGTGAACATATACATAAAAATTTAAACTCAGAAACTTGAATTGAGAAGCATGAAAATATGGCCCAATATCTTGCAGAGCCATATTTTTGTAATCCATTCAATGTAAAAGTTAATACACTATCTGAAACAATGTAATGCTGATACAATAGATGAAGCAAATTTAGGAAACTAAAAAACTATGTCCATAACAAATGATAATCTCATGTAAGATCACTTTATAATAACTAAATCTATTCTATAAGGAAGAGTTCAAGAAACAAGCTCTTATTTATTCTGCTTTTTCCTTTAGTGCAGATTCTTTTTGTTTTCAGGAAAGCTTCGCTATTTTCATTTACAAATGTTTTCATACTCTCAAATGCCCATGCATTTCAAAACTTGTAGTAGGTAGAGAGAAAGAAAATTATTTCCTAATGTTATTTTAACAGATGCCTGTGAATGGAATCATTTGCATAGAGATATATGTGATTTACATGAGTAAATTAAGGAGAAAACAAAAGCTTTTCCTTAAGTCTCAAAAGAAGTGATTAGAAAGAACCAGACTGGACTACATATGTTAGATGTTTTTGCTTCTTGATTGCTCTTTGAGCCAGTATGCATGCCTTTGACATGTGTGATTGACCAAGTGTAATCAAACATAACCAAGTAAAGGGGTGAAAGACATGACTATTTATTAAAATCCTATCAAAAAACTAGGTCTATGTGCGAAGGAAGTAAAAAGCACTGGAGAATTTCCTTCACTATGTTAATCCTGAACCAAAAGTAAGTTTAACCAGTCCTGTAAAACCACAAGCTAAGGTGCAGCATATTTTATTCACATCTATATTATCACTAAATACAACTATTTACAATAGACTTGCAATATGAGTGAATTAAAAAGATCTCTCATTTCTATAATATTAAAAACATTTTAATACTGCTGTGTAGAGATATATTTCTATTCATTGTTTAATCTGTGTAATGAAGTGATAATTTTTAATCACCAGGGCTCAAGGTAGAATATGTATCTAAAGTAATTTGAAGTATAATTCAGTGCCACATAGAAAATAAGTATAATATTTATGCTTCTGTTATATCTATGATGACATTAGGGAAGTTATAGTAAAGCAATTAAACATATGAGAATAAGCAAGTGTATACCTGAGTTGACGGTTAATGGCAAAGAATAGTCCCACAAACATTAAAGTTCAAACCTGAGGACATCATTGTTGCAAGCTATTGTTAAAAGATGGGTTACACTTTTCCTGTGATACTTAGAAAGCAAAAGAGCCACATTCTGTAACAACGTTCTTGACATTACTTGAGGTCAGTAGTTTCCATAGTAATTCAAAATCTTACATACTATTTAAAAACAAATACTCCGTAAAATACTATATTCTCATATTGCTATATAAATTTTTCTTAAAACTAAATCATAGAAATTACTCTATATTCATGTTTTTTTCTACTCCTGCTGTCTATTATGTGTTGCAGGATCCAATCCTGATACCACATTGCTTGGTTGGTGCTGTTGTTCTTTTTCTCTTCTAGGTTAAGACATGACTGGGTTTCTTTGATTTCATCACCTTGACAGATTTGAGGTATATTTTGTAATATTTTCCTCAAATTGACTCTGTCTCATAGTTATGCCATAGCCTTTTGGACTTTATAATATCATAATTTGTTTCTTCATTATCTATGTTTGTATTTCTCAATATACACTAAGAAGAGAAAGAAATTGAACAAACTAATTTAAGTGTACTCTAAAAAATCTCAACTATTCACTTCTGGCACAGGACAATAATTCCATTCATTATTATTATATAATAAAATATAATTATATTACATATAATTATATATGATATAATATATTATATAATTATACATAAATAAAATATAATAAATATATTAGTATATTATATATACTCCTAATTAATAGAAGTATTTATATGATATATATTATATGTATAATATATATCAGTTCAAAAGTGGACACAAGCTAGATATCCTATAATTAACTCAGTTCACTTAATTTCAATTATCATTCTTCAGTTGTTAGAAGCTCATCTCCCAGAATAAAGGCTCAGAGTCATAAATATCCAACTTCTTATCAGATGCTGATGACAAGTCAAGGTTTCCGTAGGTTCTGACCCACCAACTACAGATTGTGGATTCCTCTAGACACGTTCTAACGCAAGTCACAGATCTCAGAAAAGTGGAGAATTCAATCACATGTACCTTTTGAAAACAAAGGATCTTATAAAGAGGAAAAATGAACATCCAGTTGGAAGAAATTAATAGAGAAAGATGCACTGGAAGATACCCAGAGTTCTGTACTTCCCATGGAGGCCTCCTCTCCTGGCAATTGCACCTGTTCAGCCACCAACATACTCCCCAAATCTGTTCTTTTAGGTTTTTGGAGATTTCATTAATTAGGCCTGGTTGTATAAATTGTTGTCCATTACTAATTAACTCTACTTTCAGCCCCTTACAGTCAGTGGAAATCAGGAAGTTAACATCTTAAGAACGTTTTCATCCTATAATCACTTGATAGCCCCCAGGGTAATCAGTCTCCATCCTGAGAAGATCCAGAATTGAATCAGTCATCAGCCATCTCATTAGCATACACAATTCCATGGAATCTCTGCACAGTTTTGATTTATCTTCTCTTTCCTTTAGGACTAAATGACTGCTAGCTAACTCTGGGAATATAAACACCACAATTTTTTTTCTTTTCTTTTTAATCTACCTTTCTCTCTTGGAGATTTCATCAAGTCCTGTGGCTTTAAATAATCTGTATACAGAGATTGCTTTAAAAGTCCACAAAATCTGACCTTTTGCCATGGCAATTTTGATGCCAAAATATTGAGATACATTTTTAATTTTTGGCAGTCGTTCTCAATTTAATGAATCTTTTAGTCCCAATTTGAGATAAATTATATTAATAAAATATTTATTTGTAAACAGTTGCTATTAATGTATTAGAATGTTTTCAAATCATTGAATTTTTATGTTATGTAATACTATGTGCAGTTCAATATTCTATTAAATCACCATAACTATCCTAAATGCTAGGCTATCCTAAATGAAGATGATATAATCTTAAAAAGTTGGGAAGATGCCTCCCTGGTTAAGAACACCTGATACTCTTGCATATGACATAGGTTTAATTCCCAGTACTGACATAGCAATTATATCAAGCTCTTCTGGTTTCCATGGGTAACATGCACACACACACACACAACACACACATACACACACACACAACACACACACACATACACACACATCAGATACACATACATAAAGACAAACCAAACACTGTACAAATAATAAGCTTTTAAAAAGTTTCAAATTCTTAAGAGTTTTGAAATATATTGGAAATTCCAAATAAATTTGAAAAAGAATACCAATCATCTTTTATTAAATGATTATTATCTATTAACATCTGTGTTTGGGATATTTATACTCTGAAGTCACAAGTATGAAAACTGGATCAGAATAGACTGAGATTAATGGATATCCTTGTAACACTATAATTTTCAAGGGGTGATGTTCAGTCTGGCATTTGCCTAGCCTAGCCACTCCATAGGACCTGTCAATAGACATGCCGACATGTCTTGCTGAGAGTGTTGGAAAGCTGCACAGTGAACTCATGGAGACTCTAAAAAGGAACTTCTGCAGCAGGATGAAGGGAATTACTGGAGAAAAACAGGCACTAATGGGAAGTCATTAGTGAAAACAAAAAGAAGGAAACATCACCTCCCCAGCCTCAAGGCTTGCAGTGTCTTCTCGCAGTCGTTTTGCATGGAAACAGATAGGATCATCCATAACCAAGTGGATAATTTCCTCAAAATTAGTTCAGAGTAGTAATTTGGAGATGAAAATTGGTAATTTGAGCATTGTCATTCAATATATAAGCATACGCTGAGTATACTACCTCTGTTATGCCTGTCTTTTGTTATACTTATAGATGTTTCTCTTCAGGATTTTCTACTATATCACAGGAAAAAGTAACGTCTTTCTAAATGCATTACTGTCCTTTACTATCACATATTATTTTTCTTTGAAACTGTACTCATATTTCCCTGTGTTTCTTCCAGTGATCTTGCTGTATTACCATGTAGCATTAGGCCCTATCAATGGTTTTAAATGTATTTTTCACCTCATCTTGTGTCCATTTTTGTTATTAGCCAAACAATTAATGAAACTGTTTTGCTCCTGTAACAGTATGAATATAGCTATGAATAGTAAATGCTTATCTTGCTAGTCACCTTGGATGTATATACATTAAATAAATTTCCCTTAATTAAACCACAAAATTAGAGTCCATATTTTTAATATTCAAAAAGAAAAATGCTTAGAAATTTCTTCCTGTTGTACATCCTGATAAATTAAACGAAAAAAGCATTTGGATCTTCTGAAATACATGAAGCATAAACTATCTGCTCCTGTGATTCACTGTGGAAGTGAACACAAATTGATGTCGTTATTCCTTTTCACCAAAACTTTTAGATTCAAGACATGTTGACAATCTCAGGTGTTATAATGAAAGGCATACAGCATACAGTTCTTTTTAGTCTCATATTGTACTTAATACCACAAACAAAGTCTTTTTACACTTATTAATCAAATAAAGGGCACAGAATGAAGAGCAACATAATATTTAGTATCCATTTATTTAATGGCCTGTGAAAACTGGAATTGATAACCATAATTAATTAATTTAACTTGAGATTAATCAATACAAATTAATAAGAATTCTGTAAAATTGATAGTAAAAATGAAATACAGAAACTAAATCTAAGCTGTGTTAAGGGAGAAAGTCAAAAGGAAGATTTTGTGTCTTCTGACTTCATGCTAGACTCTCTCATAATGGCCTGAATGACAGCATGTTGAAGATAGCGAGTGGAGAAGATCCATGCACTCATAAGATTTTGAAATTATGCTCACATTGTAGTTTTCCTGAAAAATGAAATCAATAAAACCAGGCACTTGCACAGCACCTGGCCAGTTACTGGATCTCAGGGGTTAGGCATTCTGTTCTAATGTGAATAGGAGCCAAGATGGAAAACAACATAATAAAATCAATGTTTTCATTGGAAGAGAATGAAATATTTGAAAATTTCTTTATCCAGTACAGTAGTTTTTGTATATAGTACCTGGTTATATAATCACATAAAAATTGCGTTTCTCTGAACATTTATGGATGATGACTAACAATTCTCATTATAGACATATGAGAAAAAGTTATTGTTCTACAGTTCATCAACATGATAATTAATATATTCAGAAATTTTCTTCCAAGTAGAATAAGATAAGATAAATATACATTGTTGGTATTTGCATAGAGTGACCTAGATAAAAGTGCCTGCTAGTTACTCTCTACAATCCATGCTTATTAGAAAGCACAAATTAGTCACAGATTTCTAATATTTCCTGGAAACAATATTTCTCCAATTCTTATATTACTTATAAATATGATACTGTTTTAAGATTAGACACAAGAAAATTTCATACTTTACGTAAAAGAAATACACAGGAATTAGAGTGAAAAAGATAAATCTTAGAAAATGAACATAAAAACATTTACAATCTTTGTATATTTCATATAACTGTTTAATTGGATAGAAGAAAAATATGTTGATAATAAAGTCAGAATAAATTTTGTGGGGTTTTTTATGGCTTAGGTCATAAAGAAAGAAGCATTAAGTTTCTTTTGTGTCTTGTCTCAAAGCAAAGTCATAATTTACATGGAACATTTAGACTAGTTAAATATGTTTTGTTTTTAAGAATATAGTCTTTCTCTAACGTAGACACACGGGTAGGGCAAGGAAATATATTCTATTACCAAATGACTTTGGATAGTTTCCTAAAATTGCTGCTTATACTGAAATTTCCTACATAGGAAAGATGAGAGTCTTTTTGTAAAAAGTCTTTACAAACATCTTCTAGTCAGGAGTTCATTTGATACTATTTTACAAAACCCTAAACAATTTAATCTAGGTAAAAAAGCTTTCAAATAATGATCACACATGAAAAAATATGCTCCATATGCACTATTATTGCTCTCTTCTGAATTTTGAGCCATCACTAGCACACTGTGAAATAAATGGTTTCCTGCCTCCTCCTGTGTCTATTTCAGTGACTTTATTTAGTCAAGTAATAATAGAAATCCAGCATGATTTTCTGTGTGGAAGATAGAAAAGCAGAGCAAGAAAATGAGATATAATGTTGATAAGAAAAAGAAGATGGGGAAAAAAAGAACAGGGAAAGTATGAAGTCACTCAGAGAAAAAGGCAATATGCCATCCACAGGCACAGTATTTAGACAAACAGAGACATCCTAAACTTTTCTGTGTGAAAGATTACTATCTGTATCGATTTTAATTTACAACTTTGCGAGTTCTTTCTCTGGTTTTCTCTTTTGAGATAGTAACATAAAATTCATAAATAATACGTATCCAGAGAGTCAGTCTCACTAGACAGATCTTGAGAGCAGTATCACATTAATCTTATTACCACACTGGGTCACTCAGATATAAAATTTGGAATGACCTCCTGAGGGCTAAAAGAAATTAAATTCATATCACTGTCTCAGCTCCCCAGAGAAATAGTTAAAGATAGTAATATGAATCAAGGAATGGTTATGCATATAGGTACAGATATATGCAAATTCAGAAAGACACAGATGTTGACAATTATGGTAGCAGAGTCAAGCATGTACACAACTTTAAACAGGAGGCAAAATAAAGATCTTCATGAACAGCAACAACTTATCCATGACTGCTTTCTTTGTGTTGAGCTTTTACCTTCTAGCTACCTGTTCCATTGTCAATATTTCTCTTGTGACATCTGCTGGTACTAATATAGTTCTGAGAGCATGACCTATAGTCCTGCCCATTACCTTCATGTCAATTTCCGTCCTGTCTCACCACTTGGGGCCAGCCCGAGTGGTTGGGGCTGAGTAGACCCAGAGTCAAGCCATAGACTCCTGGAGTTGGATGGGAAGCAGCCCAAGCGCGTGGCATTGCTAACTCGTTTATTGAATAGGTATACTAGCTCTTATAGGTCTGGATAGCCAATGATCTTATGGGGTGGGGTCTCAAATACAGCCAATAATAAGTTTGTCCCCAGGTAGGCAGGTTCTTTCCAGGTGCTGGTCTCACAATTAGCCAGAGCAGAATGCCACACCCACAGGAGCCATTCCTCTATTCCTCCTAGTGGGTGGCCTTAGGCTAGGCCCACCTTACATTATGCCCAACAATGACCAATAATCAGAAACACTTGAAGTATAATACACAGAATGAAGACAGAGATAACCAGGAAAGCATGTCATCTGCAGCTATATTTCCTTTTTTCAGTGAACAAACGTGAATTTTCTTCATCATTCATTAAAAACTGCAAATCATCACCAAACTTCATTACTGCTTTCTCTTACAGGGATAAATAGAGGAAAAGTTTTCTCTACACCTTGGTCATTTGTAGAGCTTTATGTTCACTGCCATATGTTGTATGAGGGTATTTTGTTGATGAAAGTAGGAAGATGCATTAGATCTCTCACTAGCTCTTGTTCCAGTTGGTTCTGTAAACATTTGGTGTAGAGGTCCCATTGTAGATGTGTCACTTGGGGTCGGACATTTCATAGACATTTAATCTCTGTGTGACTGCTTGTGTAATTTTGTAAAGGTCTCTGTCTATTGCAGAAGGATCTTCTTTGATGGCATATTGTCTGTAAATATAAGGAGCCATATTTAGCACATACTAAGAAATTACATTTGCCTAGGGATTTGACAGGTTGCAGTTTCATTCACCCATGGTTACCCTTGCAGAGGACTTTACCCCAGAGGAGACACAACTAAATACAGAATAATCTCAAAGAAGTGGGCAGCCTCTGATAATAGAAAGTCTTGTTTGATCTTTGGCTCTGCCACTTGCTTCCATGGCTAGTATTGGATAACTAGTTTCATTCTTTCACATTCAGTTTCTCATCAGGAAGTGAGAACAAGAGCCATGGTTTCTTCATATGATATTTTGTGAATTTAAGAAAACAAGTATTGTGCAGTATGTGGCACTCAGGTAAGTATACGAAAATTAATGAAAGGTCCTTGATAATATTTTTTTATTTATTATTTTAAATCAGTGATGCATGGTTGAAAAATTAAGATTTCCTAATTGTATAATTGCTTTTTCTTTCATGAAGACAAATACTGTAGTTTTATATCTTTACTTTCCTCTCAGTAGAATGAAGGAATGCTTGCCATAATTCATTTATCACAATTGTGTTGTTGAAATGTTCCTAGCATGCCAGGTCATGAGATCTACTTCTAGATGCAAGTACTCCTCCATATTTGGAAGCAGAAAATAAAAACAAAATATAAAGGAATGATATAATGAATTTATTTAAGGTCTTATCCAAACTCTCTGCCTTCTTTACACTAGTGTCACAAGTTATAGAGCAGTTGAAAATAAGTCAGGAAATATTCAGGCGTCTATCTTTAGAATATCTTCTCTCCCATGAGGCTTGAACACAGGAACATAGTTAACACAGAATGTTCCCCCTCTTGTCAGAATTTCCACATAAGATCAAAGAACAAGAACATAGACATTTAGCTTGTAGCAAAATTTTGGCTTCACGGGCTCTTCAGTTCTAACTCCTGAGTAACGCGTAGCAATGCAAAGCTAGGTTTATTCATGCTAGTATTAAGCATTAAGAAGGAGCTGGAATAGTTCTAAGTGAAGAGAAGCAGATGCTGGGTAATTTGCAAACTTTCCACGTACTCTCTTTGTAATAGTTAACTGGCATTTTGATTAGGACCACAGATTCCTGGGAAATCATGCTTAAAACAATGGACAGAGGTTATAGCCTGTGACTTCCATCTGTCTACCATCTCACAACAGTAGACATGGCAGAAAAAATTTCTTGAGGAGTACCCAGTGGTTTTCAGAATCATGGGAAGAATGCCAAGATATCTGGTAGCCCCAACAGGCCAGAAACTCACCGTGTAGACAAAGCCATCATCAGTCTCTTGGAGATCTGCCACCTCTGTCTTCTGAGTGCTGGGGAAAAGTCATGTGTCACCACTCTGGCTGTGCCTCATATTTTAAAATTGTGTTTCACATTATATTGCCTATTTGTTACCATGTCTTTATGTCAAAGTACAAGAAAATGTTGAGATAGTTTGCTTTTTAACTCCTCACATTAGATAGTTTCATTTTAATTATTAGTGTAATTGGAAAATATAGACAGTTTACAGATTTTGAAATACAGGAGATAAACCACCCCTAAATGTGGTTAGAGAGATACTGAAAAAAAGAGGTCATGGTGTGTGTCCCCTTTCTTCTCTAGACTTTGATATTGTCTTATTTCTCAGATCAGAGTGTATCATATCTGAACTTCATCTTCTGTAATGCACTTGGTCATACACTTTATGCCAGTCATGTTAGTTTTGAGACATTGTAGCTTGCACCAGGTGGGGTCACACCAGGCACAACCTGAATTTCAGGCCCCTTCCTGGAGTTTCAGTCTTTCCTTCTAGCCAGTTCTTTCAGAGTCAGCTGCATTGCTCAGTCTGCCACATCTTTTATGCGCTAATCTGACATCTTCTCTAAGGATGCTCCTCTAATGTCTCATTTAGAATTGCAATCCTTTCACTTCTCCACTCATGAGAATCACTGGTCACTTTCCTTATATGTTTTGAATTTATTCTCAAATAGTCCCCCTCTCTCTACTACACGATTATTACCTATTTGATTTTATACTCTTTCACCTAATGGTGAGAAGTCAGGACTTATGTGTATCTCTATGTTTGTATCCTACTACACAGTTTCTAATCAACAAATCTCTAGCAAACATTGCTTTTTTGTTTTATAATATTGTTTTTATGTTTTGTGTTATTTTTACTATGTAAGTAGATATTTTTGCATTTCAATGAGTTACAAGCTGTTCTGTCCTCTGGGAGCTGTTACAGCCTATTTTGTATAAGACAGGAACAGAAATCAGATTTGACAAGATGTCAGTAGCCTTTGTCCATTTAGTAGGAGGTGCCTTGAAATAGTCTGCTGCTTCTCTGCCTGTGAGCTCATTTTCTGGCACAAATTTCTTCAGCCTTTGGCACTATTACCAAGGAAGAGTTCTATAAATGACTCCACTGTCACACTCCTACCTGGCATGTCCTAACACACTGGGTTATTCTGACTGACAGATCCTTAGACCCGACAGATCCTTGTAAACTGAGTTTACAGGATTTTTTTTCCCTTTGTATTTTTCTAGCCTTGAACTGAAACCTCTCAGGTATCCCTGTGTTTATTTAGATACACAACTTTTATAGATTTTCTGTAGTAATTTGCTTAATATCTAATGGAATATAAATTGCATTGGATCCTAACAAACAATGTAACTGTCTTGGTAAGAATGAAGATACTGTAAAGAGAAATTTACAATTACTCTGCTTGACTATGAGACTTTAGGGCTTATGCATCCCAGGAGTCTCTTGCTGAAGCCTGGTGTCAGCCAGATAGAGGGGAAGCATATCTCCTGGAAAGAAATTTCAGAGTTCTGACCACTTGTAAAACTATCTTGAACTGCAGCTGAGATAATGAGGTAATGATGGATGGCAGCGGGACACCTTAGCTACACATACCTTTTGTATTCTATTTAAAGAGAAAATTCATGTCTGACCCTGAAACTGGGCTTCTGGGGCCAGAAGTGGCATTGGTCTGTTTGTGTTCCTCTTTCCAATGTGATCAAATTGAATACCTGTTTTTTTATTTTATTTTATTTAAATTTTATTTGTAAGGATGGGTAAATGAAATTGACTTTTGGTGATTTCCAAGGCTCAAGTTATGACTGTAACAGCAGTATCAACCTTACATGCCAAACTGTTTCATCTCGTGCTGTTCTGGTCTTAAAGATCCAATCTTACAAGCTATGCTTTTCTCTAGATGTATACCTTCAGTATTTTTGAGCATGGGATGTTGTTAGCTTGATAAAT
Source organism: Eospalax fontanierii (assembly GCA_035773235.1). Lineage (NCBI taxonomy): Eukaryota > Metazoa > Chordata > Mammalia > Rodentia > Spalacidae > Eospalax > Eospalax fontanierii. The sequence goes on from CM069534.1 coordinate 21,717,325, forward strand.
TTATGAAATTCAAAGAAAATAAGTGACTTAGATAAAATTTAATGTTAATGTGACACCTATTATGAGTAAACACCCTCTACAAATTGTTAGCACTGATTCAGAATGATGGGACACCCTGGGACAAGGTCAGTGTTGTGGAATGGATTGTGGATATCTCCAAAGAGACAGACTATAAAGGTGTTATCAAAAGGAAAATAGTGCTTTCTCCAGAGGGAATCACTGGACTTCTATAGAGGAGACGCACCATGGTTATGCTAATTGGCTTTCTCATTTCTTATCCCTTGAGCAATCTGATTGTGTGTACATGCAAAGTTCTGTTAGCAGTGCATGTAATAAGCAGGGAGAGAAATTGCTCTATATTAGATATAAAAATGATACATTTGAGGTAGGAATTTAAATTGCTGTAGTTGTTTATAAGTGTTTCTTTGGGGATAGGAAACTTTTGAACCATTTAGGGTAAACTGTTCTTTCCTGACAATGAATTTGTCCTCAAAAATCAAAATATATGAAAAAAAATGGAACATATGCAACAGTTTTCATATCACGAATTGGCATTCCCTTTAAAGTGTTTACTTAAAGACGAGAGATTCTGATGTTACAATGTACTGAGGTAGATGCACAGAGTACTAAGTTAAAGGATTAGCAAATTCAAAACTTGTCTCAAATTTATTCTGGCTTTGAAACAGGAAGAATCACATGGCCATATAATGTTAAATGAACCAAATTGCTTAATGATCCTCTCAGCACATGCTTGTGTAATTCAGAATTGCTTCTGTGCTTCTTTATGGTTTAGATGGTACACAGATTCTTAATCTCTCCATTACATCATCAGCCTTCAAGATAATGAGGTTTTGACATATCTAAAAGGGAGGAAATTTAATGATGAAAACATATACAGAAATAAAATTAGATTTAGATGTTTTCCAACTCATCATCAGAATTAAAGGTATAATTTTAATATGGATTTTTGATTAAAAACAGATGGCTCACATCTGTTCTCAAAGTGGGGGAAACATTTCAACTGAAAAGTTTAAGACACTGAGTTAATATCTGATAAAGAAGAAATAATGAATGTAGTTTGATTTTGTGTCCATTGATAGTTCTTAATGTCTCTTCATCTAAAAGCAATGATTCTATCATTGTGCAAAGAGTTCTAAAAGTTCAGTCACATGAACTGTTAAGCAATATGGTTTCACCAAGCCCCACATAATAATTTCCTAGAATATGTCCATCAAGTTCCAGGTATTGATTGAAGAACTTGAGGAGAAGCTACCATAGATAAATAATGGCATATTTTCAGATAATTTGTAAAGAATATGTTTTTCTATGAGACCCCCTTGCTCTCCCCTCTTAGTATTTACATTTTTGAGTTATCACCTCACCTTGTTGGCAGGACCTGTGGCCTGCTTCTACTATCCAATAGAATTTGATACAAATAATATGTCACTGTATGTATATTATATTTTACACACAACTGCAATGTCACTTTTAGTTAGGACTCCCCAATTTACCTTAGGCAAGGAAACCTACTTTGTGGGTTTCCACACTAAAAGGGCAAGAAGCCAAGGAAGCCCTTGACCAAAATCCAGCAAAACACTGGAGCTCAGAGCCCACAGAGTATGAATAGTTAATTCTGATTTCATTCATGTGAGATTACAAGTCTATTTCTCTCCAGTTAGACTAAAGTGAGACTATAATTCCTGGCCAACATAATATGGAAGGTGAAAGACTTCAAAGGTCAGACTTTAGCTGACCAAAACATATATTTGAAAAAAGAAATGGGTATTAAGCTTGGAGATTGTTGACAATGTTATTATGTAGCAAGTGAGAGCTAAGGCAATCATGTCTAGCTCTTCAATTCATCTGATATTCATTTCCATTAAGGAAAGTCAAAGCTTGGCAGTGATTTTGCAAGAGGCAGATGTGGATCACTCAAAATGACTCCCTCAAAATGGCTCGACATCACACAGAGAGGTTTGGTTGTACTCTTGAGGAACAGTGATGGCTAATTTGTAAAAAAAATATCCTGATAAACATTATTAAAAAAAACAATGAGACTGTAAAGTGTTATGTCAAGCATATGTCAGGAGTGGTACCTTGGAGGAAATAATCTCTTTTTCTCCTTATTTTACCTTCTTAGTACATCAAAGGTTGAAAAAGATGTTTAGGAGGATCACTTTGCTCTACAGGCAATCTGTGTGTGGGACATCTTCATCTTCACAGACTGTTGTTTTAATAATGCTGAGAGCACTATTACCAAGAGTTAGCACTAGTTTTTGGGGATTCCTTCTTGAAGCACAGAAAAGCATTTTCCTAAAACCAAGAGTTAGCACTAGTTTTTTGGGGATTCCTTCTTGAAGCACAGAAAAGCATTTTCCTAAGAATATATGGCTAAAGGTAGGTCACTAATTAAAATCAAGAGAAGTTATGATGATGGTTATAGGGAAAATATCTATTTGGAATTTTATAAAATATCAGTGTAATGGTAAAACTAGAAGTATATAAGAAGTAATAGTAATGCATGTTTTTCCATCATTATGGAAATACATATTTATATCCATTATTTTAATTTAATCAGATCTATTTAAATTTTCAAGAAAATTATGATACCTGCAAATTACTTATTTGGAGGCTGTGTTATCAATTATAAGTATGTGTATGGTTATTTTTAGATACATGATAACACAAATACGCTCAGTCAGATTAAGGATTTGGTAAACGATCAAAAACAATAATTTTCTAAAAAGCTTTTGAACCTATTTAACTTTTATTAATTTATTCCATTTCTTTAAGGAAATAGGCCTGTAATTTGCAATGTATTTATTCTCATTTGATTTTCATTTTCTCCATATAGAGAATAACTTGTAGATAATGGATTGATATACACATTGATGTCAGTATAATTTTATCTCTCTCAGCAGATAAGCATTTATTAGTTTTCCTTTGCAATGGCAGATGGCAATAAGGCAAATTATTGAAAATTATTATATGTGAAACATACTGCAAGTGAACTTGACATAAGGTGAACAATCATTTGGTTGTGAACATTTATAAAAAAATCTGAATTTTGAAAAGATTCTAGGTGCTGCAATATTGATTAAAGATACTTTTCAAAAATATAATTCAATCCATTAATTCAAGCTACACAGCAAAAAAGAGGATGACAGTCCAGCCCCCCAACTCCTGGGGCAATCTTCACCACCAGTGACGCTTTGGCGTTTGACAAGCTCTCTCCTCTCCTCAGGATTAGGAGTCTTAATGTACAGATAACTGAATGAAGAAGGATAACGTGTTCAAAGATGGAAAAGAATGCATGACCTATGGAGGGTAAAGTAAAGAGCTCTGCTTCTTACTCCACATACTAGTTTTTCTTGTCTTTATGGAGCTGTTCATCTCACATAGCATGGATGGTGTTTTAAGTTCATACCTCTCTGCCCAGAACTGATTAACTGACTCACTTGCCAAATACTGATGACACAGCAAAAGGAGAAATGTAGCAAGCAGAGAATCATTTATTGCTGGTGTCTGCATAGGTTATTTTATTTATTTCTTCCTCCTTCCTAGTATAGCTCTCATCTCTGGACTGAAAAATGTATTATGTCTTCCTTCTTTTTTTAATTTTAATTTTCTTTGTTTTTTGAGACAGGTTACCCGTGTCATACCAGTTAGCTTGCATGGACCAGGCTGTTCTTGAACTCAGAGAGATTCACCTGTGTCTACCTCCCTAGTGCTGGAATTAAACATGTGTGTTGCTGTGCCAGGCTTTACTTACTATTTTTGATAATAATAATAGTGATGATGATGATGATGATGATTTTAAATAGAGTCTCAGCTAGTCCACGATGGCCTCAAACTCAGTATGTAGAGGAAGAGGACCTTGAACTCCTGATACTCCTGCCTCTACCTTCTGAGTGCTGAAATTACAGACATGCCCCTCCAAACCTGATCTATGCACTGCTGCAGACTGAACACAGTGGCACGCAAGCACTGTACCAATTGTGCCATTTTCCACAGTGTGATCATTTTTAAATTCTTATACATAGATCAAGGGAAATAGTGTAAAATGCCTACATATAGGTAGTGAAGTACATACATACATATATACATGTGTGTATATATATATATATATATATATAATTTTTTCCATGAAGCTTATTCTTCTTTTTTGAGATAATCTGAGCTAGAAATAGGCACCTTTTAACTTTGTTATTTGACATTTTAAGAATAGTTAACAGAATAGCTTAACTGAACAAACTTAAAATAAATGACACAAAACTATATAAGAATTCAGGAAGAGAGAGATGAACCACAGGTTGTCAATTCCTTTGAATTTCTTTCCATTTCTTTCTGACATGTCCCTCTACTTAAATCTTTAATTATTTTCTCCCTTCTCAAAATACTTTATTTCCCCCTATCATGAGATAAATTGTGCTTGTCTGTGCAGTTCACTTATACCCCAAAATTGAAGACATGAGATTTGACTCATTGGTCCTAATCATAGTTCTAGGACATAAGCAGTGATATACCGCTATTACAGGCTCTGTCAGAGATGTCCCAGAGGAGGAGCAATGGGAGAATATAAAGACTCAGTCTGAGTTATCAACTCAGGAAACTGCCTGACAGCATTCAGCTTCATGTTATATATGAACTGAGAAAACCTCAGTGTCATGAACACATTTAACCTGCATCTCTTGCTATAGTTCTCTTGACTGTACCGTACATCCCTGTCTCCGCCTAAGCATCTGACTCGGACTCTCTTTTCCACACACACAGCAGCTGAGATAGAAGAGTGAGCGGCACATTTTATACTATTCTAGCTGAAATTTCAAGATAAAAATAACTGGAATTTCTTATTTACATTATTTTTCATTTAATATAAAAACATTTGTTTAAAAAGCAATTAATGGGAGCTGGAGAGATGACTCAATGAGAAAGAGTGTTGGCTCCTCTTATAGAGAAAGACCTGGGTTCAATACCCAGTTCCTGCATGGCAGCTAACAAATGCCCATAATTTCAGTTCCAGGAAAATCTATGCCCTCTCCTGACTTCCAAGGGCAGTGCATGACACAGGTGCTCTAACATACATGCATGTATTGCACTCATACATAATCTTTAAAAAAATTAATAAAATATTTTAAAGTAATTAATCTAAACATTTACAAAAATTAAAATGAGAAAGAGGAGAGGGAGATCCCATAAGTTTTTAGGTCTTTTTTCTGATTACTTATAGACACTGGTTTCTTTTTTTTAAACCAGTTTAAATAAATGTGGCTCAAGATTAACTTGCCGCCAATGTTCTCCTTTGCCAAAATCAAGTAACAGTTTCTGTTATTTCATATTTTTAATGTCATTTGGAAAAGGAATGAATATCATTTACAGCCAGCAATCAAATCATTATTTACTCATTGTTAGAGGTTATGTTTTCTAAATTCAAATGAGTGATCCTTAAAATTAAATATGCTCAAAAAGGAGCACAATGTAATTGTCTTCCAACATGTTACTGCCATGTATACCAATGTTATAAATGAATAATTCCCACTTGTGTAGTATTTTACAATCTCTAAAATCTTCCATATAGCTACAGAAATTTCACATAGAAAGGCAGAGGACATTAAATGAATTTTTATATTCACAGTTCCTTGGAATAAGAAGATGGACACAACATATAATGGGGCTTATGATGAAATCTCCCAAAGAATGTGCACAAGAAAATAGAGAAGGGAGAAAGAGAAACCAAGAGAGGGCCAAAGCCCTGGGTAAAAGCCTTTTGCTGTCAGTCGTGCTGATGTCTACTGGCTAAAGTCACAAAGAAATTTTACTGATACATTTAAATGGTTCTTGGTCATAGTTATGAAGGGAATTTGTGGCAGGAATAAATTTATTACGCTGATATACCTGGTTGCCTCAGTACCTCTGAGAAAGTGTAAGTATCCAGAGAAAAGGAAGTTTTCAAATGGTTTCTTGAGTTATCTTGTGTATTTAATATGTATATGTGAAACAGTAAATAACATGAAAAAATGAAACCTTTCTAACTTTGTAATCAGTGACATCCCATTGACCACTCAAAGGACCATTTGCACTTTTACTACAGAGATATAGAATACAAAATAAAACTTTGTGGTTTTCTTGTTTTAAGACCTGATTTTTATATATTTCTCAACAAATATTATTCATTGCTCTGTGGAAGTATGAACAATACATTTGGGGGTTCACTTTGCTTTTCTAAGGAGATAAAGTGGTAAAACGAAAAGTCCCTAAGAGCATGTTGTAGGAAAAGCATCAGTTGAGTAATATATATTTTTCTTTGCTTTCTTTGGTTGGTAATGTTGATTATGTATTGTTTTATGTTTAAACGGAAGGTGCTTAAAAATGAAGGAAATTTATTAGCAGGTGAGTATATGTGTGGCATATGTATATGTGGGGCGGGGCGCTGGTTCCTTGCCTGTATATGTGTGCAGAGGTCAGAAGAGGTTGCTGGGTGTCTCACTTTCCTCTGCCTTATTCCTTTGAGACTGAGCTCCCCCTGGATCTTGATCTTGTAGGAGCCTCCTATCTCCATCCCACAACCTAGTTCTGGGTTTATTCATATAGACTACCATTCCTGGCTTTTTACTTGAGTGTTAAGGATTTGAAATCAACTTCTTATGCTTGAAAAGCAAGTGCTGTTTTCCTGCTGAGCCATCTCCCTGACCCATGGAACACATACTTTTCTGCTTTACCTGTTTTTCAAATCAAATGATTACAAACATAGGATGTATCAAATATATAAGAGGAACAGTGGATGGAAAATCTGCTTTTCAGATCCCCTTATATTCTGATTTCGTGCTAGTTAAATAAGTCAGTGAATTGGCTTAATGTTGAACCCAAGCATATTAAAAAAGATCTAAAAAGAAAATGGGCTCATTTCCATTTTAAATGTCACTGAAATGCAAATACTGAAGTCCTGGATAAGTGATTTCCTTTCCTATGGTTAAATATCTGCCAAGAATATTAGCTGAGTTTTCTCAAAATTGCCCTTTAAGTACTATTTCTGGAAAAAAAAGAACACTAACAGCATAAATAAGGGAAGATAGTATTGTGTGAAAATCAGCATCGTGACATTGAATTGCTATGATCTTATTGCAACTGGGATGTCACTATAAAATAAAATGTTCATTTTAACCAATTTTGCAAAGCAAATTTTATTTCTACTGTATATTGATATGCTTTCATATTTAAATGCTTCCCTGTAAACTGCTAAGCTTATGGATGAGACAGTGTAAACAGATCATTGACATGCAGTGTGTTAAGTACCGTGACAGAAGCATTAATAAGGGACTTCAGAGCAAGAGCAAAAAATGCTACCTCCAGAAACCCTGTTAAGTTTTAGCAGATGAAAATGATTTGTTAAGCCAAGAAATTTCAAAGAAGAGGAATACTGAGCAAAGACACAAGTATTCCAGCAACCTCAGATGACTGACATATAGGAAAGTGGACAACACAGGATAGATAGATGCGTTTTTAATAATGATGCCTCCATTACTTCTACATCAGAGTCTTCACAATTGGTAAGATCCCTCAGGTCACTTTACCAAGATGGAAACTAAGATCTTTGGGGAAATGTCTCATATGTGTGTGTGTGTGTATATATATATATATATGTGTGTGTGTGTGTGTGTGTGTGTGTGTGTATAGTTAAGGTTGCCTTTTATTTTTGCTTTTTTAGAATTTTAGACATGACCACTATATTTATATCATCCTTACCCTATAGTCGATGTTGGGCATAATGTAAGGTGGGCCTAGCCTAAGGCCACCCGCTAGGAGGAATGGAGGAATGGCTCCTGTGGGCGTGGTGATCTGCTCTGGCTAATTGTGAGACTAGCACCTACCTGGGGACAAACTGACTATTGGCTGTATTTCAGACCCCATCCCATAAGATCATTGGCTACCCAGACCTATAAGAGCGTGTGTACCTATTCAATAAACGAGTTTGCTGTGCCACTCAGGTGGGCTGCTTCCTGTCCAACTCCCGGAGTCTGTGCTTGACTGTGTCTACTCACCCCAACCCCTCGGGCTGGCCCTGAGTAGTGAGACAGGATGGAAACAGAAACGACATGCTCCTTGGCATAAGCCCCTATACAGACCCCTGACTCAAGCCAAGGTGGGCATTTATGCCTACTTGGATCAAGTTAAATCTGTGTTACTTCAAGGATTTAAGGCCTGCCTCCCACAAAAACCAGATACATTTTTCCATAATTTAGTCCAAGGTCCATCTGAAGGTTTCACTGATTTCCTTTCATGAGTGACAGAATCTGTGGACCACCGCACCCCACCCGGCCCTGCCAGGGATGCATTAGTCAAACAACTGGCCTGGGAGGGGGCCTCCACTGCTGCTCGTAATGCTATTGCTGCTGTGCACAATGAGGAACTCCATAAGTGGGTTGTGGCCACCAAGGATATTAATCCTGTAACTGCCCCCTTTGAAGTCCTAGCAGCCTCCATCCAGACCTTAGCACTTGGCCAGAAATCTACCTTTCAGCCACCTATTTGTTGGGGTCGTAACCAACCAGGGCACTTTCAACGGACCTGCCCTAAGCTTAAAAGGTCCAATTTGAAGCCCAAGACCCCTTGCCGTAAAAGTCATAAAGGTTATCATTAGGCCAGAGATTTCAAAATTAAATCTGCCAATAATACACCTTTAAAAGTCCCCCAGGAGTTTTGGCCCCTCCCATAGGAGAGCACTCTCCTAAAATAAGATGGGCTCTCCCAGTTTAAGATCATACTCCACATATGGATGGCACCGAATTTAAGGGCATTGTGGACGCAGGTGCGGGTGCTACGTTTATCTCTGCTAATGATGCACTCTGTATGACCAACTGGGTATATAAGCCTGGACCTAACATCCAGGGTGTTGGTGGACAGCAGCCCACTAGACAAGTTAGGAGACCAGTCACCCGGGAGGATTATGATGGCAACACAGGAGCCATTCCTCCATTCCTCCTAGCAGGTAGCCTTAGGCTAGGCCCACCTTACGTTATGCCCAACATTACCCCACAGTCGCCTCATTCACCTTTTCTCACATTCCCAACTCCCTCTTAACTTTGTAGTCACTTCCTTGATTATTACTGTTACAAACTCTCTCTCTCTCTCATATATATATATATATATATATATATATAATTGACCACTTGTTGTATAACTTATTAGGATGTCATCTTGTGCAAAACTGCTTATCTCTCCTTCAGTGGACATTGACATCCTGTAGAGAGATGATAGACATTACAGGAGATCATGCTAGTGCCACTTTCCTAAACCAGTATAATATCTTATTATGATCCAAATATTTACTCTTCTATTCATAGATAACTGTGGCTCTCAGCATGTTTGTGCTTTGCTAAAACAACAAAAACTATGATTCTTTATGCAACATCCACAACTGTTCAGAATGCAGAGGATAAATGATTTTGGGGTGCCTAGCAGCACTAAAATAAAGGATAATTAATATTACCACTACACCTGGTAACACTGCTCAAGATGATGCAGAAAGATTATTAAGAGCCAGAGGACCAGAATGCCTGTTACTGAAAGTGTATTCTAGACTTGACAAAGGAAGCTGGACCCACGAAATCACAACTATATGGTTGCCTACAGAAGACCTACTTAGTGGCAATACCAGCTGATATGCCAATGTAAATGGGGGAAATTCACAAGAACCTTATCTGGAGATCAACCCTTTATTTTTGGAGAATTTCCTAGATTTTTTTCTGATCATTCTTAATAACAGATAAAATCATTAGATCAATGTATGACTTTCTATAATATTAACTTTAATTTAAAATTTTGCTTTATACTTACTTCTTGATCTATTGGATAAACCTTTTCCACCTAGACTGCAAGTCAATCATGATGTTAATGTGATATTTAAAAGCAAACCTGAAGTCTTTGTGAGAATGTAAACCTTCTAGTCACTCAATTTATTTTTGTTTCTCTTTTAACAGTTTTCTTGGAATGTAGTCTACATAAAAACCTTGTAAATTCATTTAGTATGTTTTGATGAGTTTGGCCACAGCCTACTCTGGTAATGCCATCCTAACAATAGCATTAATAGATATGTTCAATGCCTTCAGAGACATTTTTTCAGGCCATGTTTAACCAAAGTTAAAATAAGAGTTCAATTTTGAGAAATGTATTATATCATGTTGAATTCTAAGTCAATATACTTAAAAACAAGCAAACAATAACTGTTAAAACATATCACTTTGTTTATCCATTACATTTCCTACGTGGCTGAATGTGAATCCTGACTAACACATATAAAAAAATCAATACCGTACTTTCTGTATAGTACCTGAGAACAGTTTATATAATCTGAAGATTTTTCTTCTAATTTTATATTCCATTTTTCCTTTTTTGGAATCTTTATTCTTTGAAAATTTATTATGTGTATATGGTGTACTATTCTCTTTTTTATCAGTCCCTAAATCCCCCTGAAAACCTTTTCCTGACATGTCCCATCTACTTTCATGTCTAAAAAACTAACTCACTGAGTTTAATTTGAGTTGCTTGAATATACATGAATATGGAGTTATTTACTGGATCATGGACAACTACACACCAGAAGAAATAGGACTCCCCCTCCTAACAAGCCATTTACTGTCAATAGCTCCTCAGCTAGGGTTGGAACCTCTACTTCTTCCTGTTCATTAAAGATGTTTTCAGATATGATTTAAGTCCTGATGAAGGACCTTAGAAGATACTGATTTTGATTCATTTTTATGAGAAACAGTTAAGATGTATTGTTTCACTCAAAGAATGTACGTGTAAACACAAATGGAGTGTTTAATCAGTCTTTTTGTCTATGAAATAAGTAGCCTCGATTAAAATATACTTCTCTTTGATTAGATTTCTCAAATAATAAGAAATCTTTGAAATAATGTTCTATATTTCAAATTCTTTGAAATAATGTTCTATATTTCAGAGAACTCATTGTCACTAAATGAACAAAAACACCCAAGACATCATACACAAAATTCTCTCTTATAATGATGAGTAATAACATATAGATTTGAAGTTTGTATGTTAGACTCTCCAATTTATTAAGTTTTTTCCAGTTTAACTTTAATGTACAAACTTTTTTTAAGAGCAGCTCCAAGTTTATAACAAAATTGAATGGAATACACAGACCTCTCATGAACTGACATCTACTTCTATACACAGTCTCCCTTGCTGTTAACCCCCTGAAATGCAATGACACCTCCATAGAAAGAAATCTTAGGTAGTCTTCATCATTCCCTAATGGCCACAGTTTGCATCAAGACTCAGTCTTGTCATGGAGTAGATTATGATTTTTAAAGGTTTACCTGCAGATTCATTTACTACTGTAGGGTTTCAGAATAATTTTGATACTCAACATTTCCTATGTCTCATCTCTTTATTTCTCTCCTTTTCTGACTCCTGGTATCGACTGTTCTATTTTTTTTATATTCATATCTTCTTCCAGAATGTCATTTAGTCACAATAATATAGAAAAAAATTGTCAGATTGCATTCTTTTAATACATATTTAAGTCTCCTTCATGTCCTTCCATGACTTGTTTAGTAATTTTATTATTTTTGAAGATTTATTTTCTTTTATGTATGTGTTTCTGTGTGTGTATGTGTGTGTGTGTGTGTATGTGTACGTGTGTGTGTGAAGCACAGAAGTACAAATGCCCATGGAGACCAGAGGCTTCTGATTTCCTAGGAATTAGAGTTATAATTGGTTGTGAGTGCCCTAACAAACTTGCTGAAAACAAAACTCATGTCCTCTGAAAGAAGAGTAAATACTTTAAACAACTGAGTCATCTTGTAACCCTAGGTTCATATATTTTGATTGAAGAATAGCACCTAATTGTGGAGATTTATGAACTTTACTTATTCATTTTCCTACTGAAGGACATCTCAAATTTTCCTAAAAATTAGGATTCATGAATGCATATACTTAAATGATTCATGTGGATATTTTCTGTGGAAATCTCTTTTCAACATATTTGGATAATACACAGGAATTGTATTGCTTGATCCTATGATAAGAATACATTTAGTATTGCAAGAAAATACAAAATTTCTTCCCAAACAACTGCAGCATTTGACATTTCTGCCAGGGACCAATGAGAGCACCTGACGTTTTATATTAGTGTGGTCACATGGTGATGCTACTTTAGATTCCTCCCTTTCTAATAGGTAATATGGTTGTGGCATATGATGTTTAATCTCATTTTCACTCTCTAATAAATATTTAAAAGACAATGCTGCTTAGGAAATTATGGTTAAACTACAAAAGTCTCTATGAATCTCTTGGGCATTTTTAACAGTCAAAGTACACAGTTTAATAGTCTTGAAATTATTGGCCTTTTGTTCATTCTGTGTTAAACGGGGAAGGTAACAAGAGTTACAGGGGATGGACTGGAAAATTGTTTCTAACATTGCATTGGCCTTAGAATACTTGAGAACAAATGAAAAACATGCCCATATCCGTTATTTAACAGATACATGGTAGAGTGTTTGGGAATAAAATAATCAGTGAATAAAATATACCAAAACTGATCTTGACACAATGAAAGTTACCATATAGAGGTATTTTCTTTCTATTGTTTACTGAGCTTTTGTGCATTTTATATAATAGATTGTAATCAAGTTTGTACCAACTCTGTATCCATCCCCCTGTAATCTCACCCCACCAGATTTCATGCAGTCTGTCATACAGGTTAAGTGCTATCTGGTCAAGCATTTGTACTGAGATGACCGTCAATGCAAGGTCATCCACTGGAGCCTAGTCTGTGTATCTAGATTCACTCCCTTAAAGATCCACTCTCCTTCAGTACACTTGCCAGTAGTATTTCAGCTAGGGTTGGGGCTGCTGCCCTTTTCCCCAGTTTTTTGCTTGAATTTTTTTTATGATTGTGTCAGCATTTCATATTATGCATGCCACAATTGTTGCAAGTCTGTATGATCAAGGAAAGCCTGTTTCCTTAGGATTATGTACCATTTCTGATTACAGTCTTTCCACCCCAGCTATTGCAATGGCCCCTGACTCATTGGTAGGTAAGGTTTACTATAGGAGTACACATATTCTGATGTCCCTTATTGTCTAAAACTTGGCCAGCCGTGGCCTTCTATGTACATACAGTCTATTGTATGAGAAAATTTCCCTGATGAGAGTTGAGGGATGTATTATTAATCACTCTACTGTTCTGTTAAGTTCCATAAGCCTTAGTTATACAGGTGCCACTGCTTATATGTCACTTTGAGCTGGGCATCTCAGAGAGATGTATTCTCTGTGTGTGACCAGTTGTGATACTCTGCAAAAGCCTCCATATATTGCAAAAAGAAGCTTCTTTGATGAGTGGTGTATAGTATACTTGTCTATATAATAAATCCTATAAATATAAGGATCCATATGTAGCATACAGTAAGAAATTTGATTTGTCTAGAGACATGATATAATATTTTTTTCTGTAAGATCTATGACCTCTGCAGCCTTGTGTATCTGACTATACTTACAGTATTCATTCATTAATTTCCATCCACTGAGAGGACTTTAAGTCCAATTAGACAGTTGGTGATTATCCCATAAATAAAGTGCCACTATTGCCCCAACAGAGATAATTTGTTGGGCCAGTAATTGTAGTTATTATGCTTTATTAGGGTTGGTTCATGATTGATTCTTTCCATTAGGTTGTTGTATAGTATCCTCTAGAACTACAAGAGCTTGTCTTCAGAGGAAGCTTCAAGGTTAGTTCCAGCTCCACTAGTCTTGTGTCCAAAATATTTACTGCCTTTAGCACTAGGGTCTTACCATCAAGTTCTGGCAAGTAATCAAGGGCTGTAACAATGGACTGTGTTATTTTAGGAACCTCTTGAACTACTCTGAACAATAACTTGAAAGAAGGTTTCTACTGTCTGACATCTTGTTTCTTGTTATAAGCCTTGTTATATAGCCTTCAGGTATGTAAATGTACTCATGTTCAGATATTGTATGTGTATTTTTCAGGGGTTTTGTGAGTTAACACATTCCACTTTGACTTTTTACACCATACTAAGGGACAACAGGGTATACAGACTCTATTCAAAGGCCTTAACATATATCACAGATTGCATGACATTCTGTGTGTGAACTATTGGGGTTGAAAATAATGAAGGGGTTATGGGTATGCTTAAACTGTATGATATGATATCCTTAAAAATTCAGTGAAGACATTCATTGAAATAATATGACCACACATTCAATATCTCAGTATACTGAAAAATATTTAACCCATTTTTGAAATTAGCTTTTAGTAAGTAACAGAATTAATTCTATTTCATATTCATAGGCTTCTAGTTTAATCTGATTCTATTTCACTATGATAAACATTTGGGAGAATGTTTTTAAAGGAAAAAAGATCGATTTGGGCTCAAAATTTGATTTGTTTCAGTTGGAAGCCCTTTAGATCCATTGCTTTGGAATACACTGGGAATGCAATATGTAAGTATGAGTGTGTGGCAAAGATTGCCACCTTGTAGAAACCAGGAAGCAGAAAGAGTTTGACAGGGACAAGGGAGGTAATAGATTGTAATAGTGTTCTCTAAAGTATATCCACCTATTACCTACATTCTCCAAATAGTCAGAAACTCCTTCTGTCTTCCAATATTGGCATTTCAACATTTCAACAATCCTAGGAGTAAATTATTCATTCCTGCAGAACATTTTTGTTTCAGCACATCCATATTGTTTTTCTACTCTTTTATTTGGTGCTTTTCTACCAAAATTCTTATTCTTTTCGGAATCAGACTGCAAATACCCTACTGGTTAGGTCAATTTGTCTGTGAGAAAAAAAGAGAAAGTGTAAGACAAAATTTATCCTTACTGTTGAAGTTCAGCCCAAGGACTCAGTGTGTAACAATAGAATATCTATTTTGCATCAATTATACACATAGCAAAATAGTACAGCTTGGAGAGTTAGATAAAAACCTGCCTTCTCCATCCACATTACAACAGCACTATAGGACAAGACCCAAAGTTGACTGTTTCCACTCCAGATTATCCTAGTCTTGTTAGTCCAAACCCATCAAAACTGCAGGCATCTCCACATTCAAAGTCTTATTTTAGATTGACTACTTCTCCAGATGAACTAGTCTGAAATCATCCCTGTATTCCAATAAAAGTCAAAGGTGAGACTCAGAAACATAAACCAATTATTTGATAACTGCTCTGACATGAACCAAGCTACAGAAATAATAAAAACGGAACCAAACTCCTACATAACAAAGGCAGGATAGAATTTCGTATGAGATACTTTAGCAACAAAAGAAATCCGTATAAACAGATCGTATTGAAAAACAAAACAAAGATAACATGTTCCCACCAAATCCCTTCAGTCTTATAAAAGTGTTCCATCATGAGAAATACCCAGGAGAATCCCAGGACACAGAACAGAAAAGAACAATTATAAATAAATATAGTCAAATAAATCAAAGACTTTAAAGAATACATGAACCAACACTTCATGAAACTCAAGGAGGATAGTAATAAACTCCTGATTTAATTTCAAGAAAGTACAAGTATATAGTTGAATTAAATGACAAAGGCAGTTCAGGATATGATAATTGAATTCATGAAAGAGATATAAACATTAAATAAATCTCAAGTTTGCATGAAGATGGAACTGAAAAATTCAATGATGCAGTTAGTAAAGGGAAAGTCTTACTAGAAGAATGAATCAAATGGAAAACAGAATATCAAGACCTGAAGATAAGGAGGAGAATTGAACAGCTCAAGTAAAGAATATGCAAATTTTAAAATAACACATTATTGGTATATGCAAGAGCTCTGGGACACCATTAAAAGACAAAATCTATGAGATATAGGTACAGAAGAATGAGAAGAATCTCAGGTCAACAACATTGTCCATATGTACAACAGAATTATGGGAAAACAAAGAAACCAAATCTTCCCTTTATTAAGGAAAGATATTCCAAAACAGATAAGAGAAGCACAAATATCACCAAATAAGAACAGAGGAGAAAATTCATAGGATATATTGTAGCAAAATACTTTAGGAAAAGGAGTGGGTAATGAAATGTGCTGTTGGGACTGTAAAGTACACCCCTGTGGAAAGAAGTGTGGACTCTTAAAATCTAAATATGAATCTACCATTTGACCTGGTTATACTACTTCTTGGCGTATACCCAAAGGACACATCCTATTGCAGAGATACTTATACATCCATGTTTTTGGCTGCACTTTTCATTATAACTAAAAGATTGAATTAAATCTAAGTGTCCCTCAAATGATGATAATGAAAGTGTGGTACATTTAGATAATGGAATTTTACTCATTGGTAAAGAAAAATGAAATCATGACATAGTTGGACAGAACTAGAGATTATTATAATAAGTGAACTAACATAGCCTCAGAAAAACAAACAACATATGCTCTTCCTTATTAGTGGATCCTATCACCAAACTCTTATTGTTTGTATGTTTCCTGATATAACTACAGGAACCAATAAAATGTCAACAAAACAGGTAGATAAAGAGAAAGAAGGAACTTGAGAGAGAAGAATAGTGAGAGTCAGGTGTTACTAAAGGAGAAATAGATAAAAGAGCATATTTAAATTGGAGGAAGTAAGGAGGGTTATATAATGAACTATAGGGATAATGGGAAAGAAAGATCTCAAGAGAGACAGGGCTATAGGAGCCTGGTATTATCAAAAGAGAAATGCGGAAATTTGGACACATTAAATGGGGAACACATGGACGAAGGGTTAGACTGAGACAGAGAGAGAGGGAGAGAGACAGAGAGAGAGAGAGAGAGACAGAGAGAGAGAGAGAATAGGGCATAATTAGTATAAAACAGAACAGAGAATTATATTACTCTAACAATCTAATGACAAATTCCACATACAATATCACTACATGAGTCCATGCGCATAGCTGAATGCTACATAACAGGAAGCAATGCCAGACAGGAGCAACCTTCCTTTGTGTTGTTGGCCAGGGTGGTCCAAAAGACTCCCCAAATTACATAAGCTATTGTCACAGCCCTTGAGTGGCTCCAAGAACTTGAATATAAGGCCCTGTTTCTGAAAACAGGACATTCTTCAGAGTACATATTTGGAGCTGGATCTGATCTAGAAGTCACTTCTCCAGAAGGCTAACTGTCATAGCTCTGGAGAGCACTATATAAACAATCAAAGAAGAACATCAATCTATGCCCCACCTCCTGCTCCATGACCAAATAGTCACATCAATGACAAGCACAGCTCTCGACACTGATAAAGTAGTTAGAAATTTTACCTTGGAGCCAATCAGCAGCTACCTAATTGGTCTTACAGCTAACTCCATGGGAGAAAACTCATGTGTAACACTGTAACCACAGCATATTCATGACAGTTTTAGTTTAATGAAAATATATATTTTAACTATACATTTTCTGATCACTTTACAATGTTTATTTCAAACTATGCAAGTAGAAATAAGACCAAAACTATAGACAGTATTAGAATGTCTAATCTTAAACCAATAAAGATATTTGAAATTTAATGAGCAGAAATTCCCACAAATTGAGTAAAATCAAAGTCAATGAAAAATAATAGTTATTTCCTTTTAAAGAGTATCAGTGTATTTATAAAATACTTTATGAATAAACTACTTTATTGAACTAATAAAATAATTTATAGGAAGTCCAATATCAACTTGAGAAAGACCTTTGTGGAAACTTATGGTTGGATAACCAAAAACCACATAGAATTCTTGGCTTTCTATTGCTTTCAGATTGTTAGAATTTGTCTGTAAGATCTGTATACCATGTATGGTTTCATTCATAATCTACTTCCCATATGGGGCATCTTTAGTGTAAGGAGAAAAGTGTCCAAGTCAAGTGCATGTGCAACTGATAAGTTTTCTTCCAGATATAAACTTGAGATAGAAAAAAAAAAACAACTATCCATATGAAGCTACGAATGTTTTTAAAGATCTAGCCGAAAATGTAATATATAAAATAAAAATAATACAGCTTGGTCATGCATTTCAAACTTAATTTACTTTCTATTTTCTTCAACATTTTAAGTTTCACACACAATTTAACAAAATTTTTAACAATCATTAATTTTCACAAATTTCTTCTGATGTATCTGCTACGCAATAGGCAGTCTCAATCTAAAGATGAACAAGTTAGCTTTGCTTGAATTTGACATATGGCATTTAAATCATTTGAGGTGAGCAAGCACACATATGTAATAGATGCTTCTTGAAGATATGTGTAGTGATTCTGCTTTTGAAAAAAATTTTATTTTAGAGTATATGCAATTGTGCATGATGTATGTGGACAACATGTCATGGTGCTCAAGTGGAGGTCAGATGACAATTATGTGTAGTCAATGTATCCTTCCATCTTTGTGTGTTTTCCAATATTCACACTCAGGAAGCCTTGTTTGCACCTAGGTTCCATTTCCTACTGAGTCATCTCAGTGGCCCCCTATCCTTCAAAGACTAGATTTATCTAGATCCCCTTATTCTCCAAACACGTCATATAAGAACTTTATGTTCATGTTAAGGTGCTTTCTGCATCTTTTGTATTTGGACAGAGTATAAGTATAAGAAATAAGTATAAAAGTATAATCACCAACATACATTTGTCATTTTAAAGTACTATTCAAAATAGAGTGTCTGGGGCTAGAGAGATGACTCAGCAATTACAGCACTGGCTGCTCTTTCAGAAGATTCAGGTTTGATTCCCAGTATTCACATGGTGGTTCAAAATCTTCTGTTAACCCAGTCCCAAGGAATCCGATGTCCTCTTCTGACATTCACGGGAATTGCATGACACAGGTATACTTGGACACGTGCAGGCAGTACATACAATATAAAATTTAAAAAAAGAAAATCAAAACCCAAAATTCCTTTTCAATTTGATCTCAGAAAAATCATTTAAGCTTTGTGAAACATAGATATGTATGAGCCCCCTGAGAAGGAAAACAAACATCCAATAAATAATATGAAATTGCTTTTTAAATTGTAGGTATGACACTAAAGGATATTATTGAGTCAGTGTTCATGACTATGGAAATCTGGTAAGGTAGAAAGGAGTCTTCTTTGTGCCTTTCTATACTTGTATCACAGCCATCCCTGGAAGCAACTCTAGCTGGATTTAAACCCTGGGCACAACAGCTCTTACAGACAGTGACAATGCAGGACTTCCTACTTCTT
This sequence comes from Eospalax fontanierii, assembly GCA_035773235.1. Taxonomy (NCBI): domain Eukaryota; kingdom Metazoa; phylum Chordata; class Mammalia; order Rodentia; family Spalacidae; genus Eospalax; species Eospalax fontanierii. The sequence continues at coordinate 21,736,533 of CM069534.1, forward strand.
GAGGGACCGGAACCACAACCAGTCTATTCCTTCCAGTTTGTCCCTGTCTCAGAATGTCCCGTTCTAGCATATTTTACTATTATTGTCGAGAACTTCCTATGACATGAAGTGTAGGTAGATAAGTTAATAAGCTTCCACCTGCACTTATTCTACATTATTTTGACTAGATTATGTTTATTATTTTTGAACAAATGTGATATTTCACATTTACATCCTTTTTCCCTATTATAAATATGTCAAAGACAGTCAGTCACCATCCTTCTTTGAAAGGAAGCTAAGCAACAAGATATAAACAGTAAGCCTGAAATAGAAGATTGTGGACTTTTTTAATTAATTAAATTATTAATTTGCTGGTTTCCTCATTCATTTTTTGCCCCATTGGCTTTCTCTTCTTTTGTTTTGCAATGACATGAAGATGATTTAGTTTGGATGATGATAGGATGGTTGAAGATTTATGAGTTGGTTATATTTGTTGTTGCTCTTATTGCCACCTCCCTCTCCCCACAGATATTTTCTTAAATTTGATGTTATTTTTCTAGTTCTTATACATAATGACTTTTATTGAATCCTGAGTGATTCAGATATTACTTTGTGCAAATTCTAGGCCCTTTTGTAATTTTTCACCATCTGGATGACCAATTGGACTTTTGGTCAAATTACTTATTTTTATTATTTGTTCATATCATTAGAGTGGACTACATGTTCTACCTTTTGAACAGTGTTTCCAAGTTCAGTTTGGTTTATTAGGACTCACTTTGCTACTTTAGACCTACTTTATAGCTGTGTGATATTCAGAGATAAATTATGACTTTAGCCATTAGTTAAAAATATCTGCTTTTCATATGTCTTTGCTACTTTTCTTTGGTAATGTCTGGGTATGACACTCACAAGCAAGTGTGATAGCGTGTTTTAATTCAAATATTGATTTAGTTATTTTAAAATGTGTATTATTTAATGGCTTATAGCACTAATGGTGATGGGTGAACTTGAGATTTGTATGGGCTTAATGAATCCACCATGTTAACTGTCCTCTCCCGGAAGTCCTGCTTTTCGACCTTTAGCTCAAAGGGATTTTTCCTTATCTCTCTCTCATATACATCAGTGTTTAAGCAATTTATGTTTTTGCTCCTTGGAATGGTAGCTTGTCTGAGCAACATTTCAAGAACTTAAAAAGTAAGAAAAATATTTAAAAATCTTATCATTCATTCACTATCATACTTCTGTCATAAATCTTAAGTTCCTTTCATGATCTGCCACTTGAGTTTTATTCTTCAGAATCCTCTGTTGGGATCATGCCAGAGTTTTAATTTACTGAATTAGAGACAAAGTTATAGTGCAGCAGGGTTTTCTGTCTGTAACAGAAGAGGAACCTGAGCTCTATCCTATTTAGCTGAAAGGATATGTCACCGAATTCTCTGTGTATGTCCAGATTTTCCTGTTGCTGTTTGCTCTTGAGATCATTCATGATCAGCTGTGGAGCAGCCTCTGTTCTACCCCTTCCTATTCTGTTAATGGGGAACTGCCCCATTCTCTTGAAGGAACCAAATCCTGCTCTCTCTTGCTGCACCCAGAGATCATAAAGAGATCTGTCTACTTTGATGTTTCAGTGTTCATCTCTCATGCAGCACGTTTTTGTCTCAGTATGGTCAAAACTGTACTTGCCCACTTTCACATATTTGGTCCCATTAAGTTCCAGAGACAAATGTTGGTGGAATTCTCTGTAATTCATTTCATGTCTATATATTTCTGTATTTCCCTAAGGTAAGGAGAAATTGAAATATAAAAAATGATTTGGTATGCAAGAAGTTCTAATCCTGAGACCTATATGTATATGCTTATATGTGGCAAATAGATGTTGCAGGTGTGCTTAACATTAAGGACTTTAAAATAGGGGTGACTCTCTTGAATTATCTTGGTGGTACAATTTAATCATATATCAGAATATTACTTCACATCTTCAAACATACATCATTAGAAGCAGCATTCGGATGATGCAACATGGGTTGACTTTTAAGCTGAAGAAAAAGGTCATGAGACAAGGAATCCAAACATCTCCTAGGAATTCAAACAAGTGTTTTATTCCACACAGCGTACATAAGTAATGCAGCTCTGACAATACCTTGACTTCAGGCCAGTGGGGCCGATGTTAGAATGCTTATTTGTAATACTTTATGTTATTTCAACCCTCTTCATTGGTGATAATTTGTTACAACCATAATAGTCTGCAGAAAAGTAACAGAGCTTCCTCTTCAGTACTGAGTCATTTTGGTCCAAACATTCAGAACCCTGTCCTCTGTGTTCTCTAATAGTTCCTACAAGAATATGCTGGCTACACTCTAAATCTCCCTATTCCCCCTCTTATAAACAGCATTCAATTTCCTCCTGAGGTCAGGGGCTGGATCATGCTGTGACAAAAAAAAAATGTTGACACAATGAAGTCAACCTCATCTTTTTATTTTTCTTTTAAAGTTCTAAATAGTAAATAATTAAGACTTTGTGAGCCCAGAAGAAGCGCAAGGTTAAAAAAAAAAAAAAAAAAAAAAAAACACTTTGTGCTGGAGAGGTGGTTCAGTGAATAAGAGTACTCACTGTTCTAGAAGAGGACCTGATTTTGATGCCCAGAACCTACATGGTGGCTAATAACCATCTATAACTCCAGTTCCAGGGGAATCCGATGCTATCTTCTGACCTCCAGGGGCATTGCGCCTTATGGGTACAATTACATAAATGCAGGCAATACATTCATACACATAAAGAATAAAAAAAAATAATAAGGACTTTTTGTGGCAATTAACTATTTTGGACTGGAGAGATGTCTTAGTGGCTCAGAGCACAGGCTTCTCTTGCCGGGTTTAAATCCCAGCACCAACATGGTGACAACCATACATAACACCAGTTCTAGGGGATACAGCACTATTACTTGTCCTCTGCACTGCACTACATGGGTGCACTTACACATGCAGGCATAATACTCATATGTGTGGGTCTGGGTACTGAGCAAGGCAAGCAACCCGGGAAACCCTGAAGGCATGGCAGGTGTCTGGCCTGCTCTGCCTGATGTCATAACCTGGCCCCAGGAAATCACTGTAGATATGCATTTTCTTTTGTCCCACCCCAAACCAGAACCGGGTTTTTAGGTTTCGTTTCGTTGATCCTAAACTTCCATGTCAGCCCTACAACCTTCCGGCCTTTACCCCCAATACCCCACCTGTAACTTTCCAGCCTTCTGTAATGGTCAGAAAGGCCTCCCTATATAAACCCCTGCCTTGGTTTTGATAACTGAACTACCCACCGTCATAGTATCCTCAGAGCTCCTCCTCCCACCGCACTCTGAGCCACCTGAGGCCATGTTTGATCATCCTCCATTTTTTGGCATGACTGGAGTACAACAGCCATGCTGGAGATGGAGATCCACCCACACTCATACAAATAAAATTAAAATAAAGAAATAAATAAGAATTACTGTTTGAACACTTGTCCCTATATCTGAAGGGGAAAAGGGAAATTTAGACTGGAAAGGTTTCAGTGGGGAAGGAAAGGTGAAAGAAGGTCAGAAAAGGGAGAGCGAGGGAGGGACGAATAAACCTAGAGGAATTTTGGAAAAAAGTAACCACTACAAAAATTTCTTAAGGTAGTTACATATTCATCATAAAAAGATATTTTAAAAAGTTATCCTATAATGAATTGACATTGCCCTTTCTAAGCATCATAAAGAAAAAAAAAAAAAAGCTTCAATGCCAGGAATGAACTCCCTGTCTATAAACTGTTGACTGGGGGTACCACAGACCATAAATTAATACTGGTCATTGTTTCTGCTCTCGCTTAACCAGTAGAACTTGGTGGTAAGGCCCTATCTATAGAACAATGAAGGAGAAATCAAGGTGATATTGACTTCAAAGTCTCATCTCTACTGTCTAGCATTCATAGTGCTATGCATGCTACCAAAAATAAAATCATCACCCTTACCGAGCTGTGAATCCTGTGAACTACAAAATACCTGGCCTGGCAAGACATGCTCACAGGTGCAATACTGTTCCAAATATTATGGAATGAACTAATCACTCTTTAGTTGGATTCTGATTCCTAAGATGAAGTCTGTACGTGATATTCATATCAAGCTTAAGAAACTGAGGCTGGACAGGTTACCACCCTAGGGGACATTCTAACACCATTATTCTACTTACATATATAATACTAAGCTGACTCCTCATGACTTATTGCTATATCCATAGGTTAATGCATCTCCATTTCATAATTCTCATCAGAGAAGTTATGCAACAGATGGTAATTAACACAGAAACCCACAAGTGGCCAATGTGTAGCGATTAAGTAACTGTATCTCTAAATTGGACACCTACATCAAACTTCTGCCTCCCAAGGATCAGGGATCATTGTGGAAGATAGGCAGAAAGACTGTCATATTCAGAGGGGTGGATGGCCACAAAGAACAGCTGGTCAGTGACCCATATGAACTAACAGCAATGGCATCAGCATGCACATATCCCATGTAAGCTCAAATAAGAAAAAAGAAATCCCAGCATAGACATGAGAAAGTGGTAAGATGCTCCAACTCTGTGTAAGGAAATCAAGAAAACAGTTTGATGCTGGGTGAGGCAAAGACTGTTCCTTTCAAGCATGGGATCTTATTAATTTAACCAAGCTCTAGGTGGATGCACCCACAGTGAAGGACATTTAGACAGACAAATTAGACTAAATGCCTTACTGTATAAAGAAAATACTGCACCCAGTCAGGGGTGGGGCAATAAGTTAAGGCATGGATGAGGAAGGCTCAGCATACCTTCAAATTATATTGTATGAAAATCACACAAAAAAAATCAGTAAAAGACTTAATTGTTCTAAATCGAACTGCTTAAAAATACAAAATGCGTCTTTTGATTATGTATCACATAAAAAGAGGCTTCAGCCAGAGTCACACTGTGAGCTGTAGTTTGCCAACCTTTGGCACCGTGATCTTGAGGTTCAAGGAAAATTGCAAAGCAGAGAATAGGAATGGAACAAGGATTATCCTTGGGGAGAGTAAAAGAGAGACTCACAGTTCTCTCTTGTGGCATTAAGACATTTTCAAATGTATGGTCACAATTATGTCCTCTCTGATATCAGTCTCCATATCTTGGTCAACCGAAAACCTGATCTTGAGCTCAATTTGCTCTCCTTTCTTTACATGTCCACTGAGTCCAAATTTGATATTAAATCTCAGTCATTTTGTCACCTCTCCATATTTCATTCTAGGTAGTGCTTAGGATCCCTTCCCAGGCATAAGAGGGACCCTCTGGGTTTCTAGTGATGATTAAAATACTGAAATCAAAAGAAGCGATTGAGATTGAAAAAGAAGACAATATAAGTAAAAATGTAACTAATGAACATGATGCATACATTAATATTGCAGGGAATAAAAATATATCAACATGAAATATTCTATGTTGAAATAAAGATAACTTTGAGTTATAGATTATTGAAAAACAACAAAAACCAACAACATTTTTTGTGCTTGATATCCCAATTGCCTAAATGTAGCATACCAAATTTCACCAAATGTTTTACCCCTTATACTAGGAAAAGAAGAAAACAGACCTGCAATAAATTTAGAGAAACTAAACTTGCCACCCAGAGATAGTACCAAGAGAGAAAACCATGCCACAGATTTTTACTGCATATCTCCCAAATACATGCAGCCTTCACCCACTAAGTAGACCAGGTTGGCTTCGATTTCACAGAGAGAGAACCACAAGCCTTTGCCTCCCTCACATTGTAACCTAATATATACCAGGACTAATAGGTTGGTTGTTTAAATGCATTAAATGATGTAGTAACAAGTTCAGATAGAAAACATAGAGACATCATTATTATTTACTTCCAAACAATCTTCTAATCAGATAAACATTTTTCAATGTGTTTCTTACATATAGTTTGAAGATTTTCGGTTTCCCTTTATGTGGCAAATTAAAGGAAATGGGAGATTGAATTAAATCTTCAAGAGATGTTCCTGTTTAAAAATGATATATACTGCACTTAAGGTTAATGTGAGTATTAAGTCACATTAGGTTTAATTTTGACAAACATCATAAATCCTTATTTTCACTACCACTTCAAAGAGGAATGATTGCAATTAGATCAGTTGATTGAAATCTTACCAGGTGATTATTTAGAAAAATAAAAAACAGAATGTTTATTTTAGAAAAGGAGCCATCATTTAGCAGACTATTTATTGTAGGAACCCTTTTCAAGTCAATCAAGTCAATTCAGTCTTTTGATCTAGAGTATGCATAAACCCAGCATGTAACATGTTTCCAAAATATAATCACAAATACTAGAATCTATTAATCCAGGGTGGTTTAATAGGAATTTAAAATTGACCAAAAAAATTCCGTGTATCTTTGGAAACACACACACAAACTAATATAGACAAATACAAATACTAAACACAAATATAAGTACTGCTTTCAAAGCAATATTAAAATTTTACAAATATATAACCATCTGATCATAAATTATACAAATAAATCATTAAGTGGTTTCCAGATGTGCACTGATGCCAAACATACATATTCAAAATCAGCATTAGTAATCATTAAAGAACTTCTAGGAGATAACAATTCCTTTTTCATAGTAATGTTTTGGATAAACAGGCAGAATGAGTTTAAAACACAGTGGTCCAATAGCATCCTACATTTTGTCAAATATTATTTAGACAGGAGATTTTTTAAAAATAAGAAACAAAATGACACAGCAGAACAAAAAAATAGATATGAGTGTGGATATAAAGAAAAGAAAGTCAAAAGCAATTTTATTAGTAGTGAATAAAATCAAATAGTTTCAGCACCAGAGATAAAACCACAGAAATAGTATAAATATTAGTTGTTCTAAGTCTATCCTTATGAATAATTTCAATAACAAAGTGAATATAGCCTTACCGATGAACACTATCAGAATCTAGACAAATAAATGTGTGGCTAATAATCAATAGCCTATCCAATGCATAAAAACTTAAAAATGTTATGTTCAATCCATTAAAAAGTAATCATATATATATATATATATATACATATATATGAATGTGTATGTAGAAAAATAATTCTAAATGAACCTAGAAACCACATATGTATATGTATGTATTTTTTTGTTTATTTGAAACAGGATTTTCCTGTGACCCCGAATGACCTGTAATTGGCGCTATAGACCAAGCTGGCCTCATCTCCGAAATCTGCCTGCCTCCGCTTCCACGGCTGCTGGGATTAAAGATGTGTGCCACTATGGCCAGCTTTATGTATGAATTTTTAAATGCTTGTTATAAAAATAATAAAAAGATATAAAAGATATCTCAATTTAAAAATGAAACAAGTACTTTTTATTGTACAACAACGATTCCTGTACTAGAAGAAATAGAGCAAGATGTTCCATTAAACAATGATGTACTAAATACATCTCTATGCAGTAGTGCTTAAAACAAAACTTAAGTTTAGCTCCTGAATGGGAATCAGAAATGAGTATTTAAAGATGACATTTGAGCTTTAAGGGAAAGTTCTTCAAAGTCTGTAATCAAATTTTCAGTGCCAATGATTTAAGAAGATTAACACTTCCTTAAATTAAGTAAATGTCAGCTATCAGTTACGTTTATGCAATATCCTAGATGCTAAAAAGAATTCAGAAAAACGGTTTACCATTATTAGAAGGAACTGATGTTCTAAATGAAATTATAATTGTTGAGTTTAAGCAGGGCTGTATGATATTTTTGTGTCAATCACAAAAAAGATTTTAAATAATAAAAATGAAATTATTATTGAAAGGAACTTTCCTATAAAATGATTAATTATTCTATTCTACTTTCCTTCCCAGAATGCCTCTGCACACCAATGACCACTAATATTCAAAGCAGTGCTATAAAGGAAGGGATGATTAATAGAGCAGGAGGGTTAAATCAGGTTGAGGATGAAAGCATGGAACAGAAGAGGGTGTGGGGGGAGGGATAACCAACACTTAAGGTCTTTTAAAAAAAGCCATATGGAAATCTACCACTGTAGAAGCTACTTGATGTATATACATATGCATGATAAAAAGGCTATAAGGAGATACGGATGGAGAAGGGGTCTAACTTTGATTAAGACATAGTATAATAAATTCATAAAACTCTATAAAACTTATTTGAACTTTAAAAAATTGAAAAGAGATGTAAAGGGGTTGCCATATAACAGGGAGACGATTCTCTTACTATATGTCTTAGGATTGCAAAGCAAAAGTCCAATGTCAGGGACGGGGTCCCTGTTTTGAAGTGGTTGGTCATGGGACCCATAGACCATCAAACATTACTGGACATTGCCCCTGCTCTTGACTGCCCATCAGAACTTTTGCCCAGAAATGCTCTGTTTATGAAGATATTACACACCTGCATTGTAGAACAAGCAAGGAGAAATCAATCTGGTGCTGACTTCAAAACCTCATCTCTACTATCTAACTTTCATAGGGCTGGAAACTGCTATATAAGATATCTGAAAAAAGTTTTAATATGAACTTTATCCAGCTGTGACCCCTGTGAGATATAATAACAACTTACCTGGCAAGGTTTGCTCACCAGAGCAATAATGGTATAAATATCATAGGAGTGATCAATTCCTTTATATTTAGATATAAAATTTGCTTCATTCAATGTAGCCTATATCTGACATTGATATCTGACATGGGGACATGAGACTAGACAGTCTACTGGCTATAGGAGAAAGCCTGATACAAATATTCTGCTAAATAAATATTAAACCAAGTTATAATAATTTATTTTTTTTAATCTTTTAAATTTTAATTAAAAACTTATATGTGCATGAGTGTTATGTCTGCATGCGTATAAATGTACTCATGTCATGCAGTGCCCTTGGAGGACAGAAGAGGGCAATGACCATATGCATGCTGAGATTCAAACCCAAGGCTTCTGCAAGAACAGCCAGTGCTCTGAGCCATCTCTCCATCCCATAATTACTTATCTATATACCCACATATTAATATATCTTTCAACTCTCAGTAAAGAACCACCTTTATACAGTAGGTGGTATAACACAGAGAACCACATCTGGCCCAAGATGCAGGGAATAAAATATTGCAGACTGTTTATTGCTGAATAGGACACCTCTATCAAACTTCTGCCTCCCAAGGCTCAGAGATCACTGTAGAAGTGGCAATAGAAGTAGTATAAGAACCAGAAGTTGTTGACAACCACAGAGAAACACAGTGGTGAAGTCACAGCATTGGTGAACAAGTCCTAGGTAAGCTCAAATCAGAAAAAAGAATACCAGTAGAGGTGAGGTATGAGGAAGTGATTATTCAGAAATAATACATAAGTGTACATCAGATGATTAGAATTATATTTAAAATCATATATCATAAATAAACTATGTAATTTATGATTACATTGATAATTTTACTTCAAACTATATTAATTTTCTATTATGTGCTATATTTTCCTTTTCTTGACAAAATATCATGGGAAGTTGGAACTACTTATGAGATATCCTTGAGTAGCTTCTAAATTATAAATATGTTTTTTTTTCTTTAAGAGTTCAACATTTTCAGTTAAAATCCATGGAACAAAATAAAGGACATTTTTCAACATTGTTCAATAATGTGCTTTAATTGCACCAGAAATAAAGAACTACCAAGGAGTTCAGGCAGAGATACAGTGACTAATAAACCACAGTGTATGGTTTTTTGTATATATTTTATAGCTTATAATTTGCTGGCATTTAAGAACTTTTTTCTGACTTATAATTGAAGGCATCATTATGCAAAGTTGGTAAAATTCTAAATTTATTTCTACTTTTAATTAACCAACGGTCTAAGAAATTTAATTTCTGTTTGCAAGTAGTTTATCTAGCCCTGATCTTATTAACAGGCAAAGCAAAGCTGCTTATTAAATTTTTCTCCACTTAAGAAACCAAGCTACTAGACAACTAGTCACACTATTGCTAGAATGTTCTTGAATGACAACTAAAACCTGTTTACTTGATTAGACTGCAGTTATTACTTTTGTGCTTGTGCACAGAGCAGAGAAAATCTGTTCGATAGCCTGGAAAAGGTAAATCTTCCTATGGAGAGGAACATGCAGAGAAAAATCAATATTATTGGATTAAATACTTTCTACACTGCCATGAAAGTGTTATGTTAGATTGTGGAACTGTAAGCACCAGGATATCCTGTTTAAATTTACAAATTTTACTAGAGAATTAACACCACTGGAGTTTTAAATACACAGTGCATGTCAACTTTTGCCCCAAAATAACAGATCAAAGATAAAAGGAATTTTCAGTATGAATATATATGTTATATTTAGAGGTATTATGAAACCAGTAATATATTTTTATCTATCTTTTTTTTTTAATTTCCTGAAGCATCCATTTGGGTTGAAAGTTCCAAAGGTGCCAGTCCATGTTGAATTTCCTTTGAGTCTTTGTGTCAGGTTCAACAAAGAAGGCAGATAGGACTTCACTTTGTGATGCCAGTGATGGAGCGAAAAAGACAGAGAGACAGATAGACAGAGAGACAGAGACAGATAGAGAGAAAACAGAAACAGAGAGGGATAGAGAGACACACAAAGAGACAGAGACAGAGAGAGATAGAGAGGAATTAGAAACTCCTTCAGTGTCCAGCCCTTAATAATCAAACGTCCTTTTATAAGACTCTACCTTTTAACTACTTCATCAAATCCAAATAGCTCTAGAGGCTAACAAACAAGACATTTAAAAGTGAGTCTTTTGGTTCAAACTGAATCCAGTCTAAAAATCTGCTTGTTCTTCAATTTGAAGACCTTTTCACAGAACATGAAGCAGTTTGACCTATATTATGAAATATTTACAATAATGCCTAGAAGAGAGATAAAACAAAGTATAATAAATGGGAATTTCATTCTAAAGAGAAACTGGAAATGATTATTCCCTAAGGACCTAGAAAAAAGCATATAATGAATTAGACTAGTCATTAGAATAGACTAGTCAGATAAGACTTCTAACAATCCTCTTATAATTAATGATTCATAATTTAAATTCTAAAACATGGAGGTTGGAGAGACAGATTAGAAGTTAAGAGCAATTGCTGTTCTTACTGACAACTCAGGTTCAGTTTCCAGCAACCCCATAGCATTTTGTAGAGACCTGTGTGTAACTCCATTGGCAGGGGCACTGACAATCTCCACTGGCCTCCGAAAGCACCACACAGACAGTGTGCACATACATACACGCAGCCAAACACTCCTGCACATAAAAAAATCTTAAAACAGTTTTAAGTCCTAAAGGCTGAAAGATGAGAATGCTGTAGAATCAAAAAGACTCTAGTCAGATATATGGATTAAAGATTAAAGCCTCCAATCTGATGTAGAGATGATACAAACATTTTAAGACAAGAATAATTTTAGTGATTAGCTACTCAAATTTCCCAAATATGCTATCTACGTTGGATGTTTTAGGAAATTAGTGTCTAATAATCTCTAATGATCTGAATGGTAAAGTCTACATCTGCAAGAACCTAGTATTACAGGAGAACAGGCAGGATAGCGGAGATGGGATTAGGTAGGGAAGAAAGAGAATCTATTTCCCAAATTCTATTACAACAGACAGATATCCAAAAAAATCCTTATTTTCAGGGCCAGAACTGAGAGATTCTGAAAGTCTAAAATATGTCTTATAACCAGTAAAACTTTCTCATTAAAATACAAGTTTACTTATGTTTATCATGACTATGTAAAGGCAGAAAATAGAGATTTGCTATGGTGTCTCAAGAATGTGGTTTTTCTTATATGTGTAGTTTGGATAGTCCCAACTTGGCTCTACTTTAGAGTGGGTTTTGAAATGATGAACAAAATTCTATTATTCTATGTGACTAAACATATGCTGTGATTAATCCAGAAAGAAACGACCTATCAATCTCAAGAGAATTGTTCTGGGAGGAATCTCACATAGACAACAATTAAAAATTATATACCTGAAAGAAAAACATTGAAAAAAAATCAAAGAAAGGGAGAAATGAATGAATGAATTGCAGGAGAAATGATACAGGGACAGGGGAACAAAAACTGTTACAATAATTTCAAAACATCTAACATCAATAATGATGCCTCTTTCCACTTTTATGTTACTTTATATTTATGAAAACTGCATAATTTCTGAGTTCTTGATAAGATTATATAATGTGAATACACAGTTACATTATTATCTTATATCACTTGGACCTTCTTTGAAATAAAAGAGTATAAAACCAGAAAAAAAGTGTTTACCAGCATTGTAAAACTGAGAGAATGCCCTCAACATGTGAATATTTTTGGAATTCAGTGAAGGTCAATTTAAATTTTCTGACAAAGCAGTCCAAAGTTATAGGAAAAAAATAGAGTAGATCTCACCAAAATATGTGTACTGATATCTATTCTCACTTCCAAAAGATTCATGTTAAAGATTATACCCCACACATCCAGCTGACAAGTCGTACACCCCTTGTTTGTTCGTTCTTATCAAGCTACTTCCAACTTTTAAAAGCCATTCTGCTAGATGGTCTATAGTGAAAAAGCAGCTACAAAGGAATGTAGAGTTGCCCTTGAGAAGTTTTTACTCTCTAATTCAAAGATAAAAACCCAAGAAAAGTTTTTGATTTGAACATGATTAAAACAAAAGCAAAATGTTCTGATATCAATAAAAAAATCAGTTTATCAAGAACATTTCATTTGTATAGCAGTAATTACTCTTATTTTTAAAGAAAATAACAATTATTACGCTGCCCCTGTATCAGTCGATTTGCTCATCACAACAAATATTCTGTTTGTATAAAAAAAAAAAGGGATATATTTTGGCTTATGGTACATTTGGGTGGTGCTGTATTTAGCGATGGTATTATTGCTACAGAGGACCTATATGACTCAGGTCAGCATATCAGTGAAAGGTAGTACATCTACCTCTCTATTTATCTTTTTTGTTTCCTTCTAAGGAAGACACAAGGATTCAGTGGAACACATCAATTTAATAACCTAATAGAATTCTAATCTAATCTCAAAGACGCCACCTCTAAAGGCCATAGAAAGATAAAGCTCCCAGTATCTTAATTCTTCAAAATGGAAACTTAATTTAAGATACGACATTGAAACAATTTCCAAATAAGAGCGTTCTTACCGGAATAAAAAGAACAAAACAGTATTTCTGCACTTGCCTTCTCTATTTGTAAAATCTTCTGCTATTAGAGGGCTCATGGTTCCTCCGTTCACATCATCTCAGTCTTTGTTTCTTCGAGTGAGGTGTCAAACTTAATGCTCCTTCTTTATCACTTGCTCTTTCAAAGACGACTGCATACTCTTGAATCAGTGAATAAGTAATTGCAGATTATTTTCAATGTTAAACTCTCTTTTGGACAATAACAGTTTAAAACAAATCAAAGGAATTTGTAACTCCTTGTTTTAAAAGAAAAGCAAGTGGGCACTGGGATTCTGTGGGCTGTCACACAATTGTGGCCTGCTCAATACCTCAAATTTATGGATATTAAATTTCTGTGGCACCTACCCTTTCTTCCTTGTGACAGCCAAATTTGCGTGGCTTTGAATGATTACTAGACTACATCCTCTCAAAGACTGCACTTTGTCATTTTTCTTTACAAACAAGTTTGCTTATTTTTGCTTTTATATCAAGGTATAATTACATAGGAGAATCAGATAATGTATTTATTCAGAAAGGCATGCCATTCTACAGGATCAGTAGCTGTGGTAGGTAATTTCATTATTTCTTTTTTCTAAAACAAAAATGTATTATCCTAAATTGAACTCAAAATAGTATATGAAGTTAATATAACATTACAACAACCATCATCACCATTATAATAACTGTATCTTATACTGGCTCCACTTTCCCTCTTATATGAATAATATTAATCACCAAGTCCATAGATAAGTGTCATTCATTTGACTTGAGATACGACATGCCTTAATTTGTTTTAGAAATAAATTTTCTTTCTTTTTAGTCTGCATTTGCTGCGTAGGATAATTACCATTTTACAAAAATTTCATCTCATTACCATTTTAACTCCCAAGTTATATTTGCTTTATATTAATCAGTACATATAACTATCTTTATATCTAATATCTAATAATCATACAGACAAAACTAAATAAAAAAAAAGATGTTCACTGTATTTTATCTTTAGGCAGCATGCAGGTTATTCAGTTAAATAAAATGCATTTCATGTGCATTTCACCTTTAAAGATTAGACTAATAGTTTTTCCCAAAAGCATGATTTTTTTTAATTGGTTTTCCTTTGTGTGGTGGGAGATTCAGCATGGGGAGTGAGAAAATACATCAATTTTGAAATAAGGAAATAAATGTACCCTAAAATGCTATCTTACTTGTTTGTTTATACAAAATTGTTCCTCAGTAAAAACTCATTAAGCACTTATTTGACCTTAGAATTATTGGAGGTAAATTTTTGTATTTTCATCATCAAAATCCTTTCAAAAAGAGCAATTCAAGCCATTTATATTGAAAAAGGTATCTTATTTCTTTATCCCAATGGGCAAAATGAAAGTCAGTGAAGGTTTTGTTTGTTTGCAGGTTTTTTTTTTCTTTTTAACTAGTGGGTTAATTATACAAATAATGAGATTCACTGTGACTTTTAGTGGCTACCTGAAATATGTTTAACCCGATCACCCCTCTTCTCGATCCACTCTCTTAAGTGTCTTTCTGTTTCCAGGTAGTGTTGGTATCTTCATGTCTTCATTTTTTTCTAAATTTCACATATGAAATAAAATGTTCACCTGTCTTAACAAACCAAGGTTTTATCTAAATGATTTCCAGTTTGTCACATTTTCCTGAAAATGGAATACTATTTTTATTATTATTATCATTATTGTTATTGTTATTCAAGGGTGAACAGGTTGTGCTATGCTGTGTATTCCAGTTTATTTACCTTTTCCCAGCTGCCTCATTCAAGACTGATTCTGTAACCCAACAGTCATGAATTGTACAGGACAAACACAGGTACACAGATAACCTATTCTTTCTAGACTCTCCCTCTTTCTTCTTTTGCTTCTTCTGCAAAATCTTCTTCTTCTCTTTAAAAAATAAGTAATGCTCATAACCGAGTAGTCCTCTGTTTGTTTTATTCCCATTAGACTTGGGAATCCTGTGCACCTTTTTATTAAAATGTGTTTGTGGTTCATTCCAGGCGGTAAGGCTGCATGTCTAAACTCTTAAAATTCTTGGAAAATTTTAAAGAAATACACTGGATATATCTGTACTAGAAAGTGTCATCAGACTTTCTTGAGACAGGCATGGATTTCCTAAAAACTCAGAAGGGGACAAGATTCTTAAATTGTTAGTTCTCTCTCTCACCATGTGTGTAGGAAACAGGACTTGGGGCCGCAGGAGGAGTAGCATTCACTGTTAACCATCTCTCTCACCCCCCAAATAGTTATGATATAAAACATTAACAGGGAAGGAATTTGAGAAAGGCAATTTTCAATTTTTCAAAATTTCAAAGCCAAACAAAATTAACCGGAGGCTGAGAGATTTAATAGAGATTTAATTCTTTATACCTTCTCCAATCATAATTTCCTTGGAGAAATTACGTGAGACCTCCTTCACTGAGACTGGTGGTTAGGGAAAATTATAACCTCCAGCGTTATTAAAGGGAGCAGGACAAAAATGAAGCATAAGAATTGTTGAATTAAAAGTCTATCTTTTATTCCTTTGTTTGCAGGACACATAAGAACTAGAGAAAGCTGACGAAAATCAATATACTGAAGATGAATTACTAGCATGAAGTTTCAGTCTCAAGAGAAAAGATTATTATAATTTTCTTATTAAAGAGGAATTTTAAATATCAAGCCTACTCTAGTGTTTCTCAAACTCTTTTAATAATGGAAACTACCTAAAAGACTTTAAGAATAGTAATTCCCTGGAACTTTCTACAAACAGGCTAAGAAGGGATTTGCATAGAGAAGCACTCAGACAAATTATACTATCTTACGTCATAGGTGATTCTCGATTTTCGTTAACCTCAAATTCAGAAATTATTTTAGAGTGCTATTCCCATTTCAACCCTCTTTTATATAGCCAAATTATACTCAAGTTTTCTATGCAAAAGCACAGAGCTCCATGACTGTTCATATATATATATATATATATATATATATATATATATATATATACATATATATATGAGATAAAGGATTGGAATTGTGATGAGCCCCTAACAGCACGCTCATTATTTGAAAGTGCATGTTACATGCACTTTCATGGCATGGTACATGGCTTTGGAGTTAGCTCAGTGGTTAAGAAAGCTTACAGTTCTTCCAAAGGACCAGAGTTCCGTTTCTAGCACTTGTGTCTGGTGGTTCACAACCACCTGTAACTATAGCTCTGACAGAGCCTATATCATTTTCAGTAGTGTACATAAATAGAAATATACACATGTAAACAAAAATAATATATATTAAGTAATAAATTAATTGTAAAACTGCACTTTATATAATTAAAAATAAATTAAGATTTTAAAAAATTATTTGGCATAACACCTTGCAAATAATGTGATGTATTGTGAGATATACATTTTATTCTATTGTATTAGTTTTTATCTAAAATTTAAACTTCAGAGTCATGTTAGATAGATATCTTCAAATCTAGAAATCTCTGGCTCTATGAAGACCTCTGCAAAGGTTTTTATTTGTTTTCTTTTTAAGAGCAGATGAAATGTTAAATATTATTGTTGGATTTAGGAATCAGTTTCCATGTTTGAAAATAAAGATAATGCAAAAGGTATGAGAGACAGACTCATATTTGCTGATACTAGTATAATTGAGTTAGGATTTTCTAAATTGTTTTAGGTTATTCTTCTCATTGCTATGAAGAAAGTAAGAAACTTCTAAGCTGTTTTACTCTGGTTAGTGAATTAGCTTATTCTGGTTATCAACTTGACTGAATCTGGAATTAACTGAAACATGAAAGACTTTCTTAACTGGATTATTTGAAAGGAAGAGACCGATCTTAAATGTGGACAGCAGCTCCTGCTGGTAGCCTGAATAAAGGGACACGACAGGAGCTTTTCATTTTTGCCTGCTTTCTTTCACTGTCACCGAGAGTTTATTACGCTGAGGCATTCCTTTGCTAACATTAGAACCAACTTCTTCATGTTCCACATAGACTGAAGAGCAGCAACTACCCAAAAATCCTCCAGACCTTCAGCACCAGATTAAAGCTGCTGAGACATCTAGCCTCCTGAACTGAGCTACTGCAAGAGTCAGTATGGCATGGCCATTGTTAGACAAACTTGACCCTATCCTATAAGCCAAATAATAAAGCCAAAATAAAATATCTATATATACATTTTCTACCAGTTTTATTACTCTAGAGAATTCTGACTAATGAATTTAAACGAGGCTTAAACATAGACATGATTCTTGCATATTCAGGAACAGATGCACATGAGTTGGTTGATTTTTAGTAAAAGGATTGTGCATAAAACATTTTGAGATTTTTTGTTTGTTCTAAGAGAAGATTTCCTACAAATTTCAACTTTTTCAGCAAGGCGCTTAGTGAGAATTGCAATGACCCGACAGCTGACATGAAGGAGAAGGAATATGAGGAATCTTCTAAAGTTTTCTGATATATAGCAATAGATGTTTTCAAAGCTTTTTGCATATGTACACTTTAAACATACGCCTTATAGTATGCATCACTCATACTTCATAAAGTTGTTTTAAACATCCAGAGATACTGGACATTTGGCTCTTTTCACCAACTTTCTTACTAGGCATCAATGAAAACAGATGATTGTGCAAATGTTGCTCTGTGTGTCAGTTATGATCAAGAATGTGCAAGTCAGAGACGGGCTCACTGGCAGAGCCCGTGCCTGGTGTTTGCACGGCTCTGCAAAGTGAAGGGTTACCCTCTGTCAGTGCCAGTATGCTGTTTGGATCTTCTATTCACAGCAGTGTCCGTGTTGCATTTTCATTACATTCTCCTAATCAATGGTTTGTGTTCAGTATTTTTGATTGAATAATTGATATTGTACGCTCTTTGTTTTTTTAATGCATACTTTTTGAATATTTTATTTATGAAGTTTTATGTGTACGAGTGTGTTGCTTGCATATATCTAAGCGTACATATGCTATACAATGCTCGCAAAGGTAAAAGAGGGCATCAGAATCCCCTGGAATTATGGACAGTTGTTAGCCACCATATGGGTTCTGGGAATAGGACCCAGGCCTTCTACAAGAGTATCCAGTGTTCTTAACAACTGAACCATCTCTCCAGTCTGATACTGTATGCTTTCTTTAGTATAGTTGTAGCTAAAATTTCTCCCTTTGTTCCTATGACAAATTGAGGTTCAATTTCACAAAACCACAGTTTGGGAAAACGGTGAGTTAGTTTATTGGGCTTATTTACAGAGCAATGGGTGAGGGTTTACTTAGATGAGTGTGGATGCCCCCCCCCATAAAGAAATACCAGAAATTATTCATCCAGGCATGGGTGGTGATATCATCACGGCCAGACAAATGGTGCAAAACCTCCCCACAGGTTTCGCAGTTTATATTCCCTCAGCCGCTCTCCCTTGTGCAAGTGGGGCCCATTGATTGGTTGGAAGGTTTGACTGATTCTCCCTAGCCTTCCTTTCTTGTGGAGTATAACAGTCTAAAAGCTTAGCTGTGATGATCCTAGACAAGTGGTTACAACTAAGTATCGGAAAGAGGCATCTGTCCGCCATCTACCTGTCAGAGGACAGTCCTAGGTAACAATAATATTAAATTTTATTGCTGCAGCCTCATGGAATTTTTTTTCTAGAATCAAATTAAATGATTTGGGAGAGCTTGATCTTCCTAGGTCATGTTTTGTAAGCATATCAGATGAGACCTACAACTGGAGAAATGCTTACACAGGGCTGAGCATTTTCACTCTTATTTTGCTTCTTGCCCCAGGACCTCAACAATTTAGAGGATTTCTCACCTTGTTATTTGTGATGGCTCATTCTATCCACCGATTTCACTGGATTAAGAATGCTGTGATGGTGTGAATGAAAATGCTCCCTACAGACCACATGATTTTGAACTCTTGGTCATTTGGTGGCACCTGTTTGAGGAAGATAATGGAGTCTCTCAGAAGGTGTGGCCTTATTGAAGAAAGAATGCCACTGGCGTTAGAGAATTTATAACTTTGCCTCTCTTTGCATTTCACTCTCTACTTTTTGTGTGCTTATGTCATGATGTAGGCACTCAGCTTTTAATTCTGTCTGCCTCCTGTCATACCTCTAACCACCCATTATAGATCCTTACCCTTCCTGAATCATGTTATTTTTGTAATTGAATCTTTGTGTATTTCATATAGAACATCTCAATCAATTTTAACATCTTTACACCCATTTAAAAACAGGGAGCCCCCATGCCTCCACAATGGGAGTCTGTACATTCTGACATCTGTATTAAAGCCTGTGGTGTCAAGTTAGGTGTTCCCAAATGTTCCTCAGTGCAAATTCTTCCACTGAGGTCTAGTCAGCCTATCCTGAGTCCCTAGCTTTAAGAAGATTAGCTCTTCATAATCCAGCAGTAATCAACTGCCAATATTTTTTTCAAGAAAGAATAGGGTCTGCTCTCCATTTGCACAGTTCTATGCTGGGTTTTTATCTGCTTGAGTTTACATGGGTCCTGACTATGCTGACACCATTGTGAGAGGTTCATATGAGCAGTGTCCCCGCAGATCAAAGAATTCTATTTCTATATGGTCACACACCTCCTCCATGGCTCTTACAGTCCTTCTGCCCCCTCTTCCACAATGGTTGCTGATCCCTGGGTGAGTGAAGTTCAATATAGGAGGGCTACTCAGGAAACCATACTCTGCAGACTCCTAATCTCCATGATTTGGCCATTTGTGACTGTGTTACTAGACTCTGTTTCATGAAGGAGCATCATTAATAGAAGTGGATAGATTCATTAGGGTTATTTTTACGCCTTGTTCTGTGTTGTATGAGCCTTGGATATAGAGGATGCTTGCTGGAATTGCCACGTAGGCTTGGGCAATTCACAGAGAATGTCTGTGTGTGATCAGTTGTGGAACTTTGTAGTAGTCTCTGTTGGAAAATATGATTTTTTTAATGAGTCGTGGCCAGGATACTTGACTGTAAATGTAAGGATACATATTTTGCACTTAGTAAGAAGTTACAGTTGTCTATGAATGTGGCAGTCTTGGGAATTTCTCTAAAATCTATGGCATCTTCAGCCATTTGTATTTTGCTATGATTACATGCCAAACATGAATTTCCTCTCGGTGAGTGGGCTTTTAGTCCAATTAGGTAGCTCTTGGTTGCTCCCAAGATAAAAGTGCCACTATAGCACCAGTGTCAAACGTGGTGCCAGTCACTGGTGTGGTTATTTGATCATGAAGCTGATGTTGGGGCATCAATTCCTTATCAACTTGCATAGTGTTCCCCACAGTTAGGAGAGCTAGTCTTCAGGGGAGGTGACTTCTAGGTCTCCGAAATATATCCTATCTTCAGCAATAGGGTCTTACCTTCAATTTCTGGGAGGCAATCAAGGGCTGTGGTAATTTGCGGAGTCTCATGGAACACCCTGGCCAACAATTAAAAGGAAGGTTTCTCCTGTCTGGCACTGTTTCTTGTTGTATAGCCTTCAACTATGCACATGAATTCATGTGGAGATATTGTATGTGGAATTTGCCATTATGTTGTCAGACAAATGTGATTCCTTTAGTTTTATGCTAGCTAGGCATTATTTATTACCTCTCTCTCTCTCTCTCTCTCTCTCTCTCTCTCTGTCTGTCTATGCCTCCCTCTATGCCTTTCCGTTTTACCCATTTCTCCATTGGTAATACCAGTCTCCTATGGCTCCACTTCTCAGGAGCTACCTCTTTCCCTTTATCCCCAGAGTTCCTTGTATAATCTTCCCTCTCACCTCTAATTTAAATACCCTGTTTTATCTATTCCTGCCTTAGTAGTACCTGTCTCATACTATTTTTCTCTTTCCCTTCCTGGTTCCTTTCAATTGTTCTGGTCCCTGCAGTTACATGAGAATACCTACTCACATATAAGGATTTGGCTCTGGGATCTATAAATGAGGGAGAACACATATCATTTATTTTTCTGTGTCTGGTGCTAGGTAACTTAGTGCAACAGTTTCTAGTTAGATTTAACATTCAGAAAATATAAGCAATTCAGAAAAAATTCACAGAAAAATCAAGAAAACAGGTGACTCAAGTAAAAGGTGGGCTAAAGATCTGAACAGAGAATTCTCACAGGAACAAATGAAGATGACTAAGAAACATTTTAAAAATTGTTCAGCATTATTAACACTTGGGAAAATTCAAATCATAAGCCCTGTATGATTTAATCTTACTCCAGTCAGACTGGCTAAGAACAAGAAAATGAATGAGACCAAATGCTGGAGAGGATATGGCAAAAGGACACTGATGGTGGGATTGTAAACTGCTGCAATCCCTATGGAAGGCAGTGTGGAGAACTCTTAAGAAAGACAAGTCTATCATTTGACCCTGTTACACCAGTCGTTGGTATGTACCCAAAGGATTCATCCTATTGCAGAGATACATGTACCCTGTGTTTGTAGCTGCTCTCTTCACAATAGCTAAGAGATGGAAGCAACCGAAATGCCCCTCAACTGACAAGTGCATAATGAAAATGTGGTACATTTACACACTGGAGTTCTACTCAGTGGTAAATAAAGACAAAAATCATGAAATTTGTAGATAAATGGACAAAACTAGAACGATAAGCCTTTTAACATTCTTGTTCCATAAGTTGTCTTGTTATTTTTTTTTCAGAGTAGCATAAACGTGAGTAATATAAATGCCCTTTCTCCCTGTGCCTAAGATGATTTTCAATTATCTCTTAAAGCCGTGGCCTCTGCAAAGTACCTTGCTTTTCCAAAGTGGATTGGTATGGTCAAAACCCTTCAGGTCATGAAAAAAAAAGTTTTGGGAAAGAGAAACTCAGTATTCTTTCCTTCTGCATTTCTACTTGATCTCGGACATAATATAATTTAATTTCCTTTTGCCATGGGCCTAATGTTTTCAACCAGTGCTCCGTTTTTAAACTTTAGTCAACCAAGTATTACACCTTAGAACATTGCTGAATGTTCTGCTTGCATACAGCATACAGTAGAATTCACCTCCTCTTTTAAAATATACTTTCTTTTATTCATCATATTTTATGGATATTCTCTTGTATATAATATATTACATATAATGAGTTTTACTTGTCTTCAGCTATCCATTCTTTTCTCAATCTTCCTCTCTAATCATGAGTAAATATAAAAATATCTCAATAAGAGGGATGGAGAGAGCAAGAGAGGGAGGGAGGGAGAGAGAGAAGAAGGGAGAGAGAGAGAGAAGCAATAAATACCTTAGGCTTATGAAGAAACCATCTCAGTCCTGGAGCATCCCTAATGATCAAAGGAAAATGTAACTCCGTCCTTCTGTATGCCTTGGGTGGAAAGCTGCACTCTAATCATTTAAGATAGTTTAGTCCCTAACCCAAGGCAGTTTCTTCAAAAGTAGATAATTTCTACAATTCTCAGTTCTCAAAGCATCAGTGTGAAACTGCTAATAATTTCCAATATATTTTTATGTAGAATATACTCTTCTTCAAAATTTGGTGAGCTCCAGCTGCCTTTGTCTCCTAGGATCTCAGCTCCATTTCTTTAACCAAGGTAATCCATGGTACATTATGAGTTTTCCTCCCTGTGCCAGGGCCTGGGAACTCCCCTAAGGTAATTCTCACTCCATTTATTTCTGACCTTTATTGCCTGTGGTTCAGCATCTTATACACCATGGTACTAACACACAAAAAAAGGAAATACTGGTCAACTCACATTAAATAAAATATTTGAAATAAAAAAGGGAAAATGGGATGCCAAGAATCTGACTGTAGTATCCAGGCATGGTAGCAGTAATCTATATTCCCGGTAATTGGATGACAGAAACAAGAAGGTCATCAGGAATCTTAGAGCAGCAAGGACTAATAGAAAGTCAGGGCAACACAGCACGACCCTGCTTCAAAACCCTCTAAGTCATAACACATATAACAAAAATAAAATTATATTACATAGGTGCCAAATTTCTGAATGACTCTGCATGGGTAGTCTGATAAGTCAGCATAGATTTGGGGCTTGGGCAATAGAGTCTAGAGCTTATAAAACTCTATCTATAAGATAATGACTGTAATACAAATTGCCTGCCAAGCACACAGTTCTCATGAGATGTCTACTGTGTACCTCATGGATCATATATTAAACTTACCCAAATATGTTGATACATTAGCATTTCATTTGTATGTTTGGAAATAATAGCTCCTTTCTGTAATGTATGCAGAATCCATTCTGTTCACTTTCACTGTGCACTCAATCAATAAGCCTATCATTGAACATTGTGTCATATGGAAATCATTAAGAAATCTAGGAAAGTTCTCAAGTATCTGTTTTACCATAGATAATGGTATAAATTCTGTTTTTTAACTGAATTGGGATTAGATGCAAAGACTCTAAGTATTTAGGCTGTAATTGAAAGCAGAGATTTAAAAAAACCACAAAAACTAAAAAGAAAAAAAACTCCAGTCTGCATACATTATACATTAAATCTAGCATAGTTTTGTAGCTCAGTGAGTGCTCATGACCAGTCAATTTCCCCCAGTAAAATTAATCATTGTCAATAATCTTGGCTAAAATATTGGCATCTATTGTATTCATTTGACAAATATTACTGGGAAAGAAACTCGCAGGGAAAATGTGTTCCCTAGACAAGTATTCCAGGGAAAATGTTCCGGATTTGGAAATCCATTACTAACTGATCAAAGGCAATCAAATGCAAAAAACAGCCTTTTCCACCACTTCTGAGAATGACTGCCGTGTTCACTCAACACTGTCGTTCATGTCCTTTGTCCTCTTTTTCACTCTCAGTTTCTTTCTGATGGATATGCAAGCCAGGTGCAAAGCATCTTTTCAGCTTCCTTGGGAAATGATTTCCTCATATGAAAAGATGATTTGCAAATGTATATTTTTTTCATATTTAACAAATATATGTTAAATAACCAATTAAATCATCTTTTTACTCGGGAGTAATTTCTAATGCCTGTAAACAAAAATAATTAAAAATAAACTGTGAGAAATTTGTTATTTTCTAATACTGGAAGCAAATTGGAGGAGAAAACTTTTAATTGAAATTGTGTTATGCAAACTACATGTATAATTTACTTTTCCTTCCTTGAGTTAAAAAACCCTATTAAACAAATCAAAACACATTATTATATTGCCAATTTAATATTTAAGCCAAGTCCGAGTCATATTGTTTCCTTATTTCCTGAGAAAATGTATTTTTAAAGAATCATGGTTATCCACAGCCATTATAATTATTAGTTTCCAAATTTCAATGTGATATCTTATTATGCACCTTGACTCAGGAATTTGCTTGCACATATGACCTTTATCAAAGGTAAATGTAGAAATAAATACAGGCTCACATTTTCAAAATTTCTTGGATGATTATAAAATTTTCTATATTTGATATACTTTTGTCATGATATGTATTTAATGATGACTTAATAAAGTTTCATCTTGACTCTGTGTTGAAAAATTATTTCAAGAACAGACATTGAAATAAAAGACAGCACCAGTCATGATTTACTGTTTCATTTATTCTCTCCCTGTCCCCCTCCTTCTTCCTCGTCTCCTCTCTCTCTCCTTCTCTCTTTGAATGTGTGTTCCTTAGTACTGAAGAAACATTTAATATTTCAGGTACTTGGTGGAACAAAAACATATAATTCAACTTTATATTTGTTTCCTTTCACTAACAGTAATTGTGCGTTAACACAATATTTATGTTTTATTTTCTATGATGGAGAACAGAAGTATAAAAGTCCATATTTGAAGATAAATATCAAGGAGCTACATCCATTCATTCTGGAGGGTCCAGGAGACACTTGGTGTGGTAGGATTATTCAAGTTCTTAAGGGCTCCTAACCTTCCTCAGATCATGTCTTTTCCAGGAACTTCATTTCAACTTCTGGTATCATCTATCCCTCTCTGACCTTGTTCTTTATGGGTCCCGTCTCTTGCATTGACCCTGGGGATTGCAGTCATCCACAGAGGCAATGCAGGCAAATCTCACCTCAAAATCCTTGCAGTGAGCACAACTGCAAACTATTTTTGTGCTGTTAGTAAGGGAAGTCATAGAAACTGTAAGAGGTCTGGCTGAGTTTGGATGCTATTCCAGATGCTTGTTCCTCCTCCCTTCCAGCGTCTTATCCAATAGTAAGCTGAGTAGCTTCTGCCACATGCTCCCGCTCTCATAATGCTCTGCTTATAACAGTGATGGGAAAAGGAAATAAAAACATGCAATATATTTCCAGATCCTGAAGATTTAGATGGCAGCTTATGGGAACTGTTATTCTCTCCCATAATACCGTGAATGCATTTATATGCTTATGCTAGCTAGTTCTGCAGAATATTGTATGTTTGCAATTACATATTTAAGTATGAATATTTTGAATAATTGTAATGTGCACATTTTACATATATTCAGCATGTGAATAAGGTTGGCATTATTTTCCTAATAGTAAGAAAGGAGTTAACTTATTTAATTATGTACGAAGTGGCTCCAAAAGGAAATATAAGACCACAGGTTTTCTTCCAAAACAGAAATTTTTGTATGCACATTACAAAGTACTTGTAAGATATAATAATTTTATATATAGTAACTCCTAAAGGACAATATTTGTTTTAAAATTAAAAGTTCACATACAATTCCTAAAATTTATTGCTTATTTTAAATGATGAAAATAATAGACATAATCTTCATATTTGTAAGAAATTAGCTATGAATAATCACATTTTCAAAACAAATTCAATAATTAATTACATTTCTTGAATTACAAATCATATTTACTTATATAATTAAAAGAAAATAATGTTTTTATAATTGAGAGACCAAAATTCTATTCATCTGTTATCTTACAGAAATACTCTGTAAAACATAAGCTGTAACATTCTCTAGTGAATCTGTGATTCTACTCAGATAAGTCAAACTTCAAATATGATTGTTAATAAGACAGTACTATACACAGGTCCTGATTTCAGAAAATTTTCATCTAATGAGGAAGAGAAAAAGAACTATAAAATCATTAAAAATATAAAATGTTACCATTAATCATAAATTACTATTTTAATTTTCTAAGACTTTAATTTTTAATAATTGAAAATTTGTTAACTATTAACTATTTCTTAAGTGCCCCCTACTTTAGAGGAAATTCAAAAAAAAAAAATGAGAGCAAAACGCTCCAGATATATTTAAATACAAGTTATCGGATTCTATACCAGATCTTCTATGTTTCAAATTCTGCTGGCATAGTGAACCACAAGAATGAAATACACATCGTTCTTTCTGAAGAACCAAAGACGTGAAAATACTCCATGGGAGCCTGAGATGTGTTGTAGGAACATTTCACTTTATATATTACGTAATCCCTTCTTACTTAAACGAACTCAAACAAATGTTAAGAAACTGAAAATACGTAGAACTCGAATGAATGTTAAGGAACTGAAAATACATAAAACAGGAGAAAATATTAAGTCATAAATTTACAAAGATCCCTTTTTCTAAGGAATGAAATCTCAAACAGGTTTAGCACTCTATCACTGTAATCACAGGACTGCTTCGTGAATGCTGGAGGATTAGAAACTCAAGGTCATTTTCAGCAGTGTAGTGAGTGAGTTCAAGGATATTCTGGGATATATGATACCTATTTTAAAATTCCAGAATAAATCTCCTTAGTAAATGTATTTGCACTTCTTTCTTAAGTGTGTGTCTTTCAGTACTCTTTGTCTACCTGTTTGTAATGCTGGAGTTTGAACTAAAAACCCTGTAGATGCTACTGCAGAGTTCTGCCATTTAGCTGAACCAAAGCTTTTCTAGTATGTTTCTCAAAATAAAGGGTACCTTAGTAGAATAAGCATACAATAGTCCATTTTCCTTCAAATTTGTATTTTATACATATTAAAAATAACTTGAAAATTTGATTAATGCAATAATCATAATATAAAAAATAGACTCTTCTTGCCATCTTTACTCATGTAATGTAAACAGCTAATTCCAATGGGTATGTTCTTTAAAATTATTCTGATTTTTGTTTTTATTCGATCATCAGTGATTATGTGCCAACAAATGGAACAATATTTTTTTTCTAGCTTTTTAATACTTAATCATACTGTTTCTTTTTCAATCTTCCAGGAGTCTTACATATTTTAGACTGTTACCACAGTTACCACAGTTCAGTGTTCTATACATCTAAGTTATTCAGTCATTAAATTTATATTGATTTTTTGAGAAAATTAACTATGTGTACCTACCTGCTATATAACAGGAATTATCTGAGCCAGTCACATAATTTATTCAAAAGCCAATGATGGCCATAGTGTAGATAAAAATATTAGAGGATTTATCATAATTTCTGGGTCTTACTACATGCTGCATAATTTGGAAAATTACTTTCATTGAGAGTTAGATGAAAAGAAGGTTAAATTTTAAATCACAATTGAAGATTTATGCTAATATCTTCTTTAATTCTGTATGGCTTGGAAAGCATTTGTTTCTTCATATAAGACATTACTAACAAGAAACTGGAAGCCCACATAATGTTAGAAGAAAATACAAGCTCAATATTTTTCTCCCTATGGAATTAAGGGACATACTGTATTAGAACTTGAGATGTATGGAATAAGATTTTCAATTGTTAGCAAATGGTGTGTAAGTTTGATAAGTAAGCTTAAAGTTGTCCTGCAGATGAGGGGATTTTAATATCTGGGGTGCAAGGATGAGCACACACTGGCAAATGCATTTCTAGCTTATTGAGGAACCTCTAAGTGGAATTAAAACAGTATATGCTTTATTTTGCACTCCTATCAGTAGTCGATA
The DNA here is from genome assembly GCA_035773235.1 of Eospalax fontanierii. Lineage (NCBI taxonomy): Eukaryota > Metazoa > Chordata > Mammalia > Rodentia > Spalacidae > Eospalax > Eospalax fontanierii. The sequence goes on from CM069534.1 coordinate 21,764,483, forward strand.
AGAGATTCCTTATCCCTACATCCACTCCAGAATTTGTTGTCATTTCGTGTTTGGATTTTAAGCATTGTCACTTGAAAATATGAGCACATAGATTGTGCTCCTACTCAGGCCACCTCTGCCACCGTGCCTCATGTTAGACTCTTGACCATTTGGAACCTTAAGCTACACAAACTCCTTAAATAAGTTCCCTTCGTCAGTGTTTCTATCACAGCAACAGAAAAGTAACTAATATACCTCCTAAGCCTCTTCCCCACCTGATCTGTGATAGAGTGCTGACTTATTAATAGTAGGTAAGTTATGTTGAGGCAGCAAGAGGTGTTCTGGTTTCCTGAGTGCAAAGGGCATGCTAAGCTGAGGAGACATCATCAATGTGCTTTTCTTATTCATGCTCAAGTTCTTACAGTCTTTCCATTCTCCATTCTGTGATGTTTCCTGGGAATTGAAGGCCAAGATACATAAGATATATAAGGCTGAACACTCACAGGTCATTTGTTACCATAGCTTTCTGCTGTAAGGGTTGTCCACTGTCAATGAATTACTCTTTCATTACTTGAAACTTGGAGGGAGGGGAGAAAAAAGAAAGATAGTGATAGAACGACAGGAAAAGAAGGAAGGAAAGAAGGAAGACTAAAAGCAATTTTTCTACTTTGAATTTTAAAGTTGTAATTTGATTAAGATTTGAATTTTGTATCTATGTGCTTCAAAATTTATCATCTAATACTGGAAGTCTTCTATAAAACTGTCCAAAATAAAAGAAACTTATGGATTGGATTTATTATTATTCAATCATTGTATTCTTTTAATATTGAAACTAACAAAAAACTTGTTCATCATTCTTCATTTTTGATATGTCTCTTTTATCATAGCATTTTATAAATATTCTATTAACATAGGCAAGAAATACTGTGGTGATTTTACATACATGAAAGGAACCACTGCACTAGGCTGAATATATCTAGGCATGCATTACCATTCAGAAGAAGATAACTATGATCTAGGAAAGAATAGTGAACTAAGGGAACTGATGAGATGTTCAGGGAGATCAAAATGAGGTTGCATACAAAATGGTATCCCTTAGATGTGCTGCCAAACTCATACAAGAATCCAGAATGTCTTAGACAGTGACAGAGCCTTTCTCAACTCTGTTGTATTTAGCTTGAGAGTCTAGGGTTCCTGAATTTCAATGGCTACCAAAGCCACTTCAAGCCAGAGGCTTTCAGGTACTTGTCTCATGAATTGGAAAAATGAAATTCAAGGACTACAGAAGGTGAGTTTTAGGACTGAGTATTTTATTATAGGGAACTTAGGATAAGAAAGCAGAGGTCCTGTACAGCAGAAGTGGTTCCCTGGAATGGAATATAACTGAGTCTCATTCCTTGGAGTTAATAAGGATTGAGTTAAGGGAAGGAGGCAGAGGAAGATGAACTGGTCAGTCCAGTTCTTACTCCAAGTATTCAGGTCCCAAGAGGTCCTGTCATAAGTTCCTGGTTGTGGCCACACTACATCTTCAGAAAAAAGAGAGATTAAGGCAACAAACAAACATCTAACTTGCCTCCCCAGTCTCTGGTTATGATGGAGCCAGAGACACCTTTAGACTAGATAGTTCTGGCATCTGTAGCCTCAGGTAGGGACAAGTTTACTGGCAGATCCAGGGAATTTTCAGCTCTCAGCCAGAAAAGAAACCGGCCATTGTTCTCATGGGAACTTTACCCTAAACTGACTAGGCACTTTTTACCTTCTGCTCTTATCAAACAGCCATCTAAATACCTATGTTTATGCTCTCAGATTAGTTCTGATGTCAATCTTGGTGAAAAGTTCACAAGTGGTGAAAAATTAAGAATGATGAACAAGACATCTGTTAATTTCAAGCCATGTTAGAATCCATAGATTTCTTTCAATTGGGGGTAATTTTATAGAAGAATTCCAGTATTAGAGTGTAAATATAAATTTTATTTTTTACAAATCTATTTATTTTTATTTTTATGTGTGTAGTGTATTGTATACATGTATGTAAGTGCACCAGTGTTGTGTAGTGCTCAAGAAGGACAAAAGACGGTGTCTGATACGCTGGAACTAGAGTTATGCACAATTGTTAACTGTCACAATGGTGCTGTGAATTGAACCCTGATCCTCTGAAAGAGCTACTAGTGCTCTTAACTGCAGACAGAGTCATCTCTCCAGCCTTCTAGATGATGAATTTTAGAGGAAAATGCAGACAGAATTCAATCTTGATAAAATGACATTTAAAATGCTTAGGAGTAGAAATTTGTTTTAGCCTCCCTCCCTCCCTCCTTCCCTCCCTTTCTCCTTCTCTCCCTTCCTCCCTTCTTTCTTTCCTTCCTGTTGTTCTGTCTTACTTTTTCTTTCCTTCCCTCCACCCATGTTTCAAGTAAAGAAAGAGCAATTTGCTAAATTTTAGTTGGGATATGAATTGCATTATGTTTTATGTTAGTATTCTTCAAAAGTATGATGTGCTGATAGCAGAAGTCCAGTTTTGCATCTGACACCTAACCTTTCAAGTTTACATGTAAGAGAATTTCTTGTTTGGGAATATTATTTTGGAATCTTCTTTGTTTCTTAGTTCTGCTGAAATACCGTTCCATGTTGTAGTCAAAATAGGATTGTAATATTTGCCGTAGAGACCTCAGAATACTTAATATAAGTTCAAATAAACAAATACATCAAACATTTATGAAGCAGGAAGCTTGAACTATGATAACATATACAAATTAATATTTAACCTTTATTACTTAAAATATTTGATGATAGCCTTTACATATATATATATATATATATCCAAATTTTAATAACCTTTTACATAATGAACATTTTTAAAGAATAATTTTCTTGAAATTGTTAGGTAATAAAATATCAAACAAAGATCTTATATTTTATGGATCATTATCTTAGCTTCCATCTAAGATATTAAAATTCAACTATCTGGTTAATAATTCTGAAGTTTTTCATTGGCATAAATCTTAAATACTAGAAAACATAATTATACATAAATAAAAACAAACTGCATATGCATTCTAAAAAATAGTAGCATTTATTGAAATGTTTCCTTCATTCAACTGAGAGAGAAGATAAAGGAAAGACTTGCTATTTTCCCCCATTTTTAAAATAATTAAAAAAATAAACTTCTCACTCTGAGTAATTTAATGTAGTTCCTTAGAGATCATTCAAAGGACTAAACATTATTTCTCACAGGAAATAAACGCAAGAGAAGTATAGAAGATAGTTTAGTAGACAAGAATGACGGAGCGTCTGTCTGCTTTTTCAACCCTTTCTGAAAAACAGGCAGAAAATAAATCCCTCCACAAAAGAATTAAAATGTTTGCCCGCCTTACTCCACACTACATCGTGCCTTCGTTTCATTCATCATTCTCTTTGTCTACTGTTCCACAGCCAGCTGCTGATTTCTCTCAGAAGCAGCATCCTAGGTCTGTAACTTTCAGATATCCAGCCAGCTCTACACAGTAAGATTCTGAGCAGCATGCAAATGTCAACTCTCCACTGTGTCTGTTCCTTCGTCTTTTATCATCAACACAGCTCAGATGCTGACTCTGCCGGTAGAAATACATATACCATGTGTTTAAACCTGATAATGACTATCAAGGTTTAATTATATTTTAAAATCCATAATGAAAATAGTACATTAATGAATTGCGCTAAAGAGGCAATGTGAAATCTGTAACAATTTAATGCAGACAATGTTGTGGAATTTTATAACAAATATGCCAGACTGAAAATCAGCCATGCATGTTGAGAAATTTACACAGCTCTTGCTCAATACAAAAGAGTTTAGCCATTTTTTTTTTCACATTTACAAGCGGTTCCTTGTTCTGCCCTTGGTTAAGTAGTTGAACTTGGTTCAGTCATTTATTTTAGAACATTAGATTTCTGAAATCTATGATTTATGCTCTTAGATTTAAATTTATTACATTTTTCTTATTATGTATTTATTTGAATGAAGGCATAATTTACAGAAAAATGTAGTAAAATCGACATGAAATAGACATGCTGTGCATGGATCAGATTCTAAATGTTTAGAAGTTAAGTTCAATAAAATCAGAATACTGATGCTTAGTAAACATCTGTTAATTGTAAAATTAAATGGAAAGTGAGAGAATTTGCTTTTTTAGTCTATTTTCATATCATCATTTTAATTGAAGATGTCATCTCAAAATATTTTAAGCCTTCATGAATTTACATAACCTTCCTAGTAATCTACCTATGTATGTATGTATGTATGTATGTATGTATGTATGTATCTAAATCAAGCATATATTTCAATGTATCACACTAATTTATGTGAGTTTATAATATGTTCAACTTCACTGAGGTTAGGTTTTTCAGATACAACTCCCTAATAAGATTCTCAGAATTTAATTTTCCTCATCTAACAGCCTCAGAACATAGCTTTGCAAAAAATATTGAATTTCGGTTTTTGATTTAAGGGAATTTGATACCTGAATATCATATTTACATTATTTAAATGTTTCACAGTACTGCTGCAAGGCTTTCCATATCCCATATTCCACTCAAAATTTCATATCCTCTTTTGGATTGTTACATACAGACACACACACACACACACACACATACACACACACACACATACACACACACACATATATATATATATGAAATATGATGAGTTCCTTTGCTTTAAGCTTGTGCATACATTTGTGTGGAATGTTTCCCATTTGGGGGATTAGATGATCTCTCAGGGAGCTCGTCCCTGGAAAGAACTGATTCTTCCTCCCCTAGTATCCATTGATTTCCTAACATATATACAATGCATTAACTGGCATCAAGTGTCTTGTCACTCTGGTTCTTAATAATCTTCCTTCACTCTTCCTTGAGCTTTAGGAATAGAAGTTGCATTCCCATGTATCCAGTTCAGTCTGAACAATTCACAGTCACATATCCTAAGTGTTTTGGTCACTTTTGAAACTTTTTTTTTACTTTATGTTGTTGTCCTTGTGTGGTTTTGTTGAGATATCATCTCACTCTGTCCGTCTAGCTGCCCTGTAACTCACTTCGTAGACCAGACTGGCCTCAAACTCTCAATGATCTCCCTGCCTCTGCCTCCTTAGTGCTGGTATTAAAGGCCTGCCATATATGGCTCACTTTTGGAACTTCTTTTTGGAGCAGCTTCTTTGATGAATTATGAGAAGTATTCATTTATGTGAATATAAGAATATATGTCTAGAATATAGCAAATAATTTACATTGATCTAAGAAAGAGACAGTAGTGGGTTCTTTTCAGTGGTCTATGACTTCTCACTGTTGCATACTTGCCTATGTTTACTGTACCATGAGTGGATTCCCTCCTTTTGAATGTGATTTAAGTCCAATTAGAAAGGTTTTGATTTGCCACCATATTTGGGGGAACCCACTGTTGTGGTTTGTAGGCTTTACAGCTGGGTAGGCCCATTGATTAGGTTTCTCCCTTGACACTTACTAATACTTTGAGAAGATTTCCAGGTCAGTCCCAGCTTAATTGTTCTAAGCGTGGTGTCCAGAATATGTTGTGTTTTAGTCAATAGGGACTTTTCTTCAAGTTCTTGGAGGTAATCAAAAGTTGTGGCAGTAGTCTATATTATTTCTGGAGTCTTTTGGGTTACTTTGACCCAAGGAGGTTTCTCTTGTTGCCCACAGTGATTTTTGTTATTACTTTTGGCTGTATCACGCACTCATGCATATACTGTGTGTGTATTGTTCAGTAGTCTTATGAAAGAACACAGTACCCTTTGTTTTTTTCACACCAACTATGGATTATTCATCTTTCTGTCCTCCACTCTTCCTAGCATAGTCCTCCCTTTTCCCTCCCCAGGTAGAGTACTCCCTATTTTTTGCATTTCCTCCTTGATAACAGCTATCTCTATTATTCCCCTACTGAGCGAGCTCCTTCTTTCCCCTTTTCCCCAAAGTTCCTTTCTAGATTCCTGGTTCCTGCAGTTCCCTCAGAATATGTAGTCACATTATTGGATTTGGAGTTTTAACAAATGAAAAAGAACATTGGTCACTTGCTTATGTTAATCTGTGTTACCTCACACAGTATAACACATTCTAATTTCACCCATTTGCCTGCAAATTACAAGATTTCATGTTCCTTGTAGCTGAATGGGACTCCATTACACGAATGTGTCACATTTCATTACCTATTAATTGGTTGAGAAACCTTTAGCTTTTTTTCCCACTTCCTATCTAGTGTGAAAAGAGTAGCAATAAACATAGATGTGCAAGTGTGTATGTAGTAACAATTCACATACTTTGAGTATCTATCAAAGAGTGTGTAGCTTTATCCCATGGTAGATCTAATTTTAGTTCAATAAGAATTCTCCACAATGATTTCCACAGTGACAGCACCAGTGGCTCACCCCATCAGAGTTGAATGCGGGTTCTTTTACTGTCCTATCCTCACCAGCATTTATTGTCAGCTGTTTTCTTAAATTTACCTAATCTGACTGGAAAAGATGAAATTTTAAAGTAATTTTAACTTTCATTTCCCTAATTACTAAGGATATACAATACTTTTTAAGGTATTTCTTACCAGTTTCCATTTCTTCTTTTGAGATCATAGCCTATTTTTTCAATTAGGTCACTCGTTTTCTTGATTCATTATTTTATGTTCTTTGAATATTCTGGAAATCCTTTATCTGATATATAGCTGGCAAAGATTCAATCTCATTTTGTTACCTTCTTATTCAATCTACAGATTGTATCTTTTGCTCTTCAGAAAATGTTACTTTAACATTACCCATTTCTGAATTGTTGGCCTTAATCCATGATGGAATGGAGTTCAATTTAGAAGATTGTTTCTTGCACCTATATCTTACAAGGTACTACATATGTTTTCTTCTACTGATTTCAATATTTCAGGTTTCAAATTTAGGTCTTTGTTATACTTGGAGCTAATGTTTGTGTAAGGTGACAGATGTTAGTTTAATTTCATTCTTCTGTACATAGACAAGATAAGGTTTTCCCAGGACCATTTATGGAAGATATTGTCTTTCATCCAGTGTGAGATTTTATCAAATATCAGGTTGCTGAAATTGTATGTGCTGATGGTTGGGTCTTCTGTTTTGTTCCATTTATCTACATGTATGCTTTTGTGCCTATTCTTTGCTCTTTTTATTACTATAGCTCTACTATATAATTTGAAATTTGATAGAGCAAACCCACAAATATTTTCAATTTTGCTCAGAATTCTATTGGGTATAACTAAAATCTTTTGTTCTTCCATATGAATTTCAGGAATTTTTTTCTATATATTTGAAGAATGACATGGGGATTTTGGTTGAGATTGCATTTTATCTGTAAAATATTTTTGCTGGTATGGTCAGTTTCAAAATATTAATTCTACGAATCCTTGACCACAGATGGTATTTCCATTTTTTAGTGCCTTTCTCTTACATGATTAAAAAAATTAGCTCTCCAAATGCTATTCAATATTCATCTTCACATTTCATTTGCTTAGTGCTACCTCCATCTTTTCCTATTACTGTTAGTTCATGATTAATAACTTTCTGTAAATTTTCAAAATTACTGGAAATCTCTCCTATACATTAATTGATTTATTTTTATATTATGTGTACTATTGTTTTACCTACATATGTGTATTTGCCCCTGTGTCTTGCAGTGTCCACAGAGCCCAGAAGAGGGCAATAGTTCTGAAGGAATTGGAGCTCTGGACTGCTATTATTCACTATGTGGGTGCTCAAAACCTGAACCCAGGTCCTCTCCAAAAGCAGAAAGTGCTCTTAACCATTTAGTCATCTCTCCAACCCTAACTCCTCGAATATTTTAATGATAAATCATTTTATTAACCCAGTTTCAAAATATAAGCATTGGAAATTACATTTATGAAATCATCTATCAATCCTGTCTGGCCTCACTTAAAAATTTGTTGAAGGTTTTCATAACGCTTTATCTGTGAATTCTGGCATTTTCATTGTGTCTGTGATGGGATCGACAGTGCTTCTCTATTTCTTTTCTCAGTTTTGAGCATTTCATACTTGTATACAGTGCACTGTGGTCACATTCTCACCCTCATCTTCTTTTATCATTTTCACTCTCCTTATGACTCTCTTCTTTCTCACTAGCACATTCTCTTCCCTTCATTTATTCATATACTGAAATTTATTTTTTAACTGTTTAAAAGTAGTTATAAAATCATAAAGACATACTAAATTTGGAATATGAATATATGACATTTATTAAAAGAGAAGAGTGTTGAAACTGTGTCTAATACAATTAGTTCATCTCAGCTTTAAAGTGAGATGTTTTAGAGTAGACCGCTGCTGCTGTTGGGGACTTAGACCTCCTTCTGTCACATTAATCAAAAAACAGGAGTGGGTAAGGGAATCTCCACTTTCTACTCAGCCCACAATCTGGGATGTGGCATCTGAAGCTGGGGAAAGTCTTTAGGACAGCCTGAAACCTGTGAATTCTTATTCTAATTCCATGTAGACAGTGTAAGAATTGAAACAAATTGCTATTGAAATGGTTTCTCCATTGGAGAATTTGTGCTTGACTAATATGTATATTGAAAAGAAAACATGCATCTAACATCAGATATAAATTATTGAGTCATGTTTCAGAATAAAAATATGCTTTTTTCTTATGCCTTGAGAACCTTTAATTTCATTTTATTCATGCAGAAAAGAGTGATGTGTAGCTAGGAATCAAGTTCTTCTGATGTAAATATAGTTCCTTAGATATGACAGGAAGTAAATACTCTCACCAGATTAGTACATTATATATTTCTTTGTAATTTGACTACAAAAAATGTGAACATGGGTACAGTGATTGCAAGGCAGCGTCACAGAATAAAACAGTAGGCTTGGTTATTCAGGATTAGACATTTTCACGACTCTTCTCTTTCAAGTAAAATCATATTTTCAAATTTCAAATATGAACACACTACTACTCCATTATAGATGAGAAATTTGTTATAATGAGGAAGGGGTCTTGTATACTCTGCAGTTCGAAGGAATGAAGTTTTCTGTCACATTTTGGCCATTCTTTCTGTCATTGTTCTACCTAGCTTTAATACTCAACTTGATATATCCTAGAGTCCTTTGAGAAGAAAACCTCAGAATTGCCTAGATCAGATGTTCTGTGGACATGTCTGGGCAAAACTACTGTGTGCTCATTTCCTGGGCAGGTAGTCAGTCATAAACTATATAAGAAAGCAAGCTAACCATGAGCCTGTGAGTAAGTGAGACAGTGACATTAGTCTATGGTTTCTGTTTCAAGTTCCTGCTTGTTGCAGTCCCTAACTTACCAAAGTCATAGATGAGATCTGGAAGTGTAAGCCAAATAAATTCTTTCCTACTAATTTTCTTTGGTCAAGGCATTTTTTTAATCATCACAATAGGAAACGAGACCAGACATCAAGAACTAGGATGTATTTGGTGGTAGGTTATATGAGTTGACATTTTCTTGGGGGCAAACAATGTAACAGAAAGAAAATAGATCTTACTCAAGTTATAAATGTGAGTGGTATCCTAACAGAGGATTCCACAGACAAATGCAATATCTCTGTATTCAGCAGTGACCCCTTCAGATCACACCTCACTTGAATAAACTATTAAATTAATCAAATTAAGCACTTAATTATAAATTAGTTACAAAGTCACTTTGGGTGCTCTAAATCATGCAAATTAAAGCACTGAAGCATGTATTTTGCTAATGGATGTGGTCCACTTCCCCAACTGAAATATTTTGTTATGATTTTCCCCACTGGTTGCAGTGTAGGTAGATATTTTAATATTCTCATTTTATTTTTTAAAATATTTAACTTTCTGAAAGAAATCCCCTAGTGTAAATTAATAACTCATAATAATGAAGAATTCATTCCTTTAGGATATACATGAAGTTCATTGTTAAAAACAGAGTACTTGCCAACACTTACTTAAAAACGGTCAATTTATAGAAAAGAAGCCATGAGAGCCAATCAATACTCTCATCCCTGTCCTAAGAGGTTACGTTATAATGTGAAGGAATGGCATTCAGAACATGAATATCATTGTTCAAAAGAAACATATGTAGAAAAGAGGAATGATGGCTTTTATGACGTGTCAGTTTTATTCTATTGGCGGGATGGGAAAGTGCTTGAGTGATTTCAAAATACTGAAGTTAAGTTACTAGGTATTCATCGCACTGAATTGGAGAAAGCTGCCTTGGGCTGACTACCATGTACTGTGTTAAAGCTAACAGAGTTTCACACGAAGTGACTGATGAAGCTCTTTTAAGTAATGGATTTTCCTTTAAGCAATGGGAATCTTGAGATGCTTTTACCTAAATAGGAGAAGAGGGTGGAAAGGAAGAGAGGGAAAAACTGTAAGATTCATGTGTGAGAAATAGGAACTTAGAGAAACGGACATGAATCAAAATGCTTCTTTGGTTTCTACTAACAGCAAATGGAGCGACATTATGTTTTAAGATGATAATTAGGAAATATTTTATTTCAATATCATGTGACATCATTTAATTTTACGATTAGGTTCAGTTGTAACAAGGATTGTTTATTACTTTATAGTTACCTGATAGTTTTCAAAAACAGTACTTTTAAATGATATATACTGGTCCTGGTAGCTGGTATTTTCAAGCAATCATCTAATAATTATACACTTTTGAAAGTAAGTATCCTGAAGGATTGGATATGCAATTATTTTAATCATAAAATATAAATGTTTTTCAAATGTATATTTTATTGAATTTTTGTAGATTTCGTGCCATCTTGATCATGTTTAGACCCCTTCTCATGTGTTGTCCCCACAGCCCACCCACAGGCGTTCATGCATTTTGTCATGTATAGTAAAGACTACTGAGTCAAGTTTGGATACCCAGATATCTCTCAGTGTGAGTTCATTCACTGGAATGAACTATCTAGCATTACTCCTTAAATAAGATCAACTCTGTCCTCACCCAGCAGTGATCAGCTGCAAGTAGTCCCTATGTTAAACTAGGGTTCTCCAATTCTAAGATGATTTTTATCTGATTGAATTTGCAGGGATCTTGTGCATGCTGCCATCGTTGTAAGTTCAGATGAGTAAGTTCTCAGAGGCCTGGAAAATTCTGTTTCCTTATGGTCATGCATCACCCCTGACTCTTACAATCTTTATGCCTCCTGTTCCTCAATGATCCATGAGTCCCGCAGGACTCATATCTAGAGGAGTCATATCTAGAGAATCACTCTTCGCAATCTCTTATTCTGTACCCATTGGCCAGTTGTGATCTTCTGTTTGTATTAACCTCTGTTTCATGAGGAAGTGTTTCTAATGAGAGTTGAGAGATGCATCAGTGTTTTTTCTACTGCTTGTTCCAGTATGTTCCATGAGCTTTAGGTGTAGAAATTCCATTATAGATGTTTCATTTAGAGTTGAGCATCTCACAGACACATTTTCTCTATTGTGATTATTTGTGGAACTCTGTACTAGACTCCATCTGTTGAAAAAGAATCTTCTTTATTGAGTAGTAACTGGTATACTTTGTAAATATAAGGATCCATCTTTAGTATATAGTAAGAAATTACATTTGAATACATTTGTCTAGGTATGTGACAGATGTAAGTTTTTATCCTGGTGTATATGACCTTCTTCCGCTATGTATATTTGACTATGTTTTCAGTGCCACAGATGAATTCCTTCCCTTTGACTGCTATTTAAGTCCAATTAGATAACTGTTGATTACTTCCAAGGTAAAAGTGCCACAACTGCACTCGAAGATTTTGCTATGCCTGTCATTGTTGTGGTTACTATGTTTTAAAACTGGGTTTGGACCACTGATTGATTTCTCTCCCTTAGCAGCTTACATAGTATTCTCCAAAACTATAAGAGCTACTGATGGATGGGGCTTGAAGGTAATTTCCAGTTCCATCTCCCCAAGTTCTGTGCCCAAAGTATGCCTTGTGTCCAAAGAATGCCCTATCTTCAGCAATGGGGTCTTTTTCTTTCTGTTTGTTTCCTTTATTTGGCATTTTTCTGGCTAAAACAAAATAATATTTATATGTGATTTGAGATGCATTTATATGTATTAAAATATTTTCTTTAATAAGCAAATTAAAGCAGTTTAGAAATAGTTTCTTATTTTTCATGGTCTCAGTTTTTGGATCTCACTTTATACATAGTGTTTCTTCTTGTCCTCTTAATAAAATCATAATGCAGGTTTTTAAAGAGAATAAATGGGCAATCTGGAGAGATAATGAAGACATATCCCCCAACAAAATCTTGAATAGTTTATTTCCAGAAAATAGACATTTCAAATGGCCAAATCAATTCAAAAGTGTACCTTATGTAATGATTTTTTGAAAATCTAATTTAAAATTGCTATCATACACACTCCTATACTCAGAATAATTCCTGGGAAACATTGTAATGGTCTAGTTCTCCAGTCAATCACCACACCATTCTCAAGAATCGTTGTAATATGTTTGAACTTCAATTTCTTGAGATACGAAATGGTCCAGGCTCTGTTCTAGTTATCTCGTACAAATAAGATATCCTCCAGCATTTCAGTACATCATGCCATGTAATTACCAGGTACAAATTCTAAAAAGACACTCTCCAAGGCACCTATGGTAACATGTAGACAGTGTTTGCTCAGGACATCTAACTTTGACAGATCAATTTTCAGTGAATCCTAGGTATCTGTTTTCTTGCTACTGGTCTTTCTGCTAGCTATTATTCTACTTCATGTCTTATATTGGGGGGTGTTCTGTCTCACCAGATTCAGACACTCTGATAGCAAGTACAGTGGGAGTGTAGTAAAAAAAAATAGAAATTACTAGACACAAGGAGAAAGATGCCAATAAATCTTGGCAAGTGCATGAACATTTGGAAAAATCAATTCATTATAGGGGAGAATGTGAATTTCTTCAACTTTTTCATATTTGTATAACATTATTTTCTTTCCTTGGAATTAACATGAATGCATATGCATTTTTATAATAATCATCTTAATAGTAACTATTCAAAATCAGGTCAAATGGGAAATAATTCAAGTACTCATCAATAAAAGAAATAATAAATGAATTAAGATGTAATAAAATAGTATAACTTGATATGGCAATGAGGAAGAACTGAAGATTGCAATATATATATGAAAGTAGCAATTAAAATGTTGAATGAAAAATAGTATATATAAAGTTTACACCATATAATTTGATTTACAGCATTTGAAGGTAGGTTAGTGATTTTTCTCTGTGCTATATAGACTCAGAGGTTGCTTAAGAGTGATTTTTGAAATACTGATTCTGATGGCCTTTGCAAACACACCAGTCCAACTGTGTGTTTATATTTCGAAGACCTCATACTCTCTGTGATCCTGGTTATTATGATATATAAAACACATTTTTCATATGCTACTTGGGGGGCATTCAAAGCCTTAGTCATGTTGGCTTTTTCACACAGAATTTCTGGCAGTTATCATAGCATCTCACAAATTATCCGCAGGATCCCCTGATTGCTATGGGGCAGCTCCTGGCTCTCTGCTTCTCCTCAGGCTTTTATAACACCCCCGCCACTAGATAGCTTATTAAAGGAGAATGGATACTCTCTTCCAAGACACTCATAGATTGAAGTTTGGAAGAATAAGAATTGACAAAAATGCTTGTGCATACTTCTGGTATCTAGCTCATGTTTCTGTACTCCAGCCTGTTCTGTCACACACTACTATATCATTTAAATTTTGTTGCTCTTATTAATTACTTATCAAAGAAATTTAAGCAAGGAAGGGTTAATTTGAACCTAAAGATTAAGTTTATCATGGAAGGAAATTTATAGTGGTAAGTACTTAAGACAGCTGGTCATATCATTTCAGCAGTCAGGAAGCAGCATGCTGTGAATGCTGGCACTCCACTGGCTTTCTTCTTTCATGTAGTCTGGATTCCCATCACATATTTAGGGCGGGTCTTCCAACCTCCATCAACATTATGTAGAAAATCAACTGCAAATTTCCCCAACCCACAAGCTTCTCTGTTGGATTCTTCTAAACCCTATTAAGTTTATACTATAAAACATCAGAAGTCTGCCAGTTGCCAACTTGACTTCCAAGCATATCACATTTAAATGCTAAATTTCTAACCCTTGTCTCCATCTCATGGTGCAAAACGTATTTAAAAAATCTTTTTGAAGTCCCCATAGTCTTTAGATTATTCTAACACTTTAAAAAATCTCTTTCAAATCTCAAGATCATCTCCTTGCTGTAATCTTTTACAAATTAAATGAACAATGTTGCATTTTTCTAATATATCATGGAACGGAATAAACTGATTCCAGCTCCAAGGAACGAAATGAGGTCATAACATGGGAATGTTTGAATAAATTAATATAAAAATTAAGCATAGCAAATGCTAAATGCTAAACTTGGGTTTGTTGTGGAAACACCTGGAGTCAGAAGCCTTGGTGACTCTGTTCTTCCAGCTGTGCTGGCTGCAGTGCATACTACTTCTCCCCAGGCCAGCTGCACTGAATTCCTGCTGCTTTCCAAAGGAGAAAGACATCCCATGGTTTGAACATCTCCCAAATACTGGGGCTTCTGTTGTAATTTAAGCATAATCTTCACAGCTTCACACATAGGTTTTAAAAGATCTCTTTTTAGGGACAGCTTTTCCAGGCAATTCCCTTTGAGTAGAGAACCCATTCAGTTTCTCAGTTTAGGTCCTTCACTTTCTTATGACTTTTCATTTTCACAGGATACAACTTTCATTGTGTGGCATCCTCCCCTCACCATTCCTTTTGACTTAGTGCAGGACATCAGGTTGCTCCCTAATGGAGCTAATCTCTTTAACAATTGCAGCTTCTGGAGGACTTGAATATTCTAACTTTAATGTCATTCATACACTTTTCCTAGCTAAGCTCCACGGCTTTCATTTGTCTTCCATTTTCTTCTCTTTCATGATAAACTTGAATGAGAGCAGCAAATAGTAGACATTCATAGACTGAATTCCATGATTTCTTGAAATTTCCTTTTCCAAATAATAAATTAGTCCATTAATTTCAATGTAACTTCTCACAGGTTTTCAGGACATGTGCAAGGTACAAACAGAATTGTTAGAATATAACAGGAATGGTCTCTAGCCCTGGTCTCAGTATCATCCTTTTTTCTCTGAAAGGTGATGAACCAAGCCTCTAGCATCCTCATTGCTTTTGGCCTTTTTGTATTTAAGGTTTCCATCAGGAAAGTCCACTAAACTCTGCTCATAGTGTCCAATGGCATTTCTATCCAAAGATACAAACTCGACCATATTTTACTTAAAAATTTGTTATTTGTTCCAAAGGTATATGAGCAACGTAGGTTTATCACAGCAATGGCCCCATGTCTCAGTATTGAAGGAAAATCAGTCTGAAATAATTGAATGAACTGACTAGCCTCTCACTCTGCCTCCATCCTCTAGAAAGGAGATACAACTGTCTCAGAACACACGGCCTTTAGCCTAGACATCTGGTTCATTATCAAAAGACATTTGGCTCCTTATCAGCCTCCTTGTAGACCTGGTTCCCTAGAACATACCTGTTCTCCTGTCATCACTCTGCATCTCTCCTTCCCAGATGTCACTAAGGAGAAGGAGCATGACATCACCCAGTAAGTCAAGACTCAATTTCTGGGATTATAGAAAGATTGGACCCCTTTTATGGGCTTTTCTAGTCCCATCTCTAAACCCAACACCTCCCACAACTTTGAAGCACAGTCTCCATTCCTATGGGAAGGTTGTGTATACTTTGTAATTAGTAAAGATATTTGCATCAGTTGAGGTTGGTTTCTATTTCTTTGTCACATTGCCTTCTCATTCCAAATTCTAATAATGTCCACTTTTTCTATTATTCATTTTTCTTTCCTATGACAAAAGAACTGGGAAAAGAACTTAAGGAAGGAAGGCTGACTTTGGACTCATAATTTGAATTTGAAGTTATAGTTCATCATGGTGGGGAAGTTATAGTGCAATGAGCTTGAGGCAACTGGTCTCAATCCATAAGCAGTCAGGAGGGAGAGATAGATGAACGGTAGCTCTCAGATAACTTTCACTTTTGTACCTGTCTAGCAACCTAACTAATGGAACAGTGTTGCCAACATTTAGAATGGAGTTTCCAGGGTTGATGAACCTAATCAGGAATACCCATCACTGACATTCCCAGAGGCTTGTCTTTTAGGTGATTCTAGATCCTGTCAGGATGATAAAGCTAACCATCACATCTGTTTTGAAGTCATCTTGCATTTCCAGTCACCTATCCTCTTTACTTTAACTCCTTGCTTCTGAATGAAGACAGTAACCTTACAGTGACCCATACCCACTAGCCAGTTATCATAAATTTAAAATAAAAATTCTATATTGGTATGAAAAGTATTAAATACACTGGTCAAGTTTGTTTGTTTCTTGATTGGTGTGTCATGTGCTTATGTTCAATTTTTTAAAATGGATCTAGTTATATATTTATGATTTATAATCCAATCTATCTATATATATTATTTCATAATGGAATTTTTAAAGTTATGAACACTTATTGAAAATAAAATGTCATCCCTCAAAATTATTCATTCACATGAGGATAAGAATAATGGAAAAGCATACCTGAAAAATTGTCATGATATATTCTTTCATTATTCATGATTTGTCTCTGTCTCTAACTTTATATATTAGGATTAAATGTACTCTTTGTATTTAGCTATAGAGACCACTGAAAATTGAATATCTACAATAATGTATCCATTTTCATAATTAGCATTTATAATAATCCATCAACTAGGGTGAGTTTCTCTTTTTTAAATATGTAATGAAAGTAATTTCTTAGATAACCAAGTTCTTCAGATGACCATTAGATTGTCACTAAGGAATATAAACACCTTCAGGTCAGAATTAAGCTAGGTCTGGAAACAGGAATTAATTCAGAAGACAGTGGAAAGGAGCAAGGTGCCAGAGAAGATTCTGAACTATTTATTGGAGCTTGCCATGATGTTCACAAACAAAATTAAGAACACTATGACAATTCAGAGGTTTCCCTAAGAGAATAATAATCATGAGATTCAATGTCAATGTATTTTTAGATGATTACAGAAAAAACTAAGACAAAATTATGCACATAAGTCAAAAAGAGAGTACTTAGAAACAATGACAGGGAAGAGGGTGAGAGAGGAAAGAATCCTGAGGACATTGAAAGCATGCTGTCAATTCAAGTAATCACATTCTACTTTTTTTCATTTATTTTTATATTTGCACATATATGATTGTTTTGTCTGCATGTATTAAGTCACTTGTGTTATGCAATCCCGACAAAGACTAGATGGGGTAAAACTGGAGTTCAGAACAGTTTTTAGATGCAGTGTGGGTGCTGGGAACTGAACTCACGTCCTCTGTAGGAACATCCAGTGCACGTCACTGCTAAACCGTCTGTCTGGCCTCAGGCTCTTCTTTCAAGCCTCTCTTTAGTACACATATGGTTTTTTTTCTACAGCTGTAAAGAGCATTAATTATGTTGTATAACCAGTCCAAGTCACTGAGTCAAGAAATTGAGTAAGCTAACAAATTCAGTTTATCTTGACCCTGGTGTTCCTATTCATTTTACTGCAAAACATTGATTCTGGCAAGTCTCAAAGCAATAGTTTTAAATAATAATAAATAAATAAATAAATAAATTCACTCTGGGTAGCTATAGCAACAGGGGAGAGTTTACTTACAATAGTGTGAGTGCTCCCCGCCTAAGGCCAAACCAGAAACTCTTCATCCAAGCCTTCATTCATAGAAATTTGCAAGAGAGACCTAATCCTAATTGTCCCTAGCCTATGTGCCCTAGCCCCTTCCCTAGAACTCATGCAGTTAGGGTCAAATCACTAATCAACAGTTGGGAAGTGTGGCTGGACTTTCAGGTAAGGGTCCTATGACCCTCCCCACCCCTGCTTCCTTTAAGGTGCATGAATAGTCATCAAACCCAGCTATGATGGTAAGTGGGCAATCCTAAACACAGGATGATGGTGTCTATTGGAGGGAAGCTCTAGAAAGCAAACACACACACATACACACACACAGACGTATATATATATATACATATGTATATACATACCCACATACACATACATACATACATATACACACAAATCTTTTAAAACTGGAGATTTATTTATGGTAAAATATTATGGAGTTATTTTAATTATTTAACATTTTTAGTGTTATTTTATAGGTCTGAAACTAAAGACAAATTATTAGGGTAATTTGAATAACTCTGATTTAGAGCTGGAGATCTGGAATCAGTCTGAAGTGAAAACTAGAGTCCCAGACTCAAGGGTGACTTTGAATAAAATAAAATTTCTGAAATAACAATATAGTTCATCTCATGATGGTGGAGTACAAATTAAGTAAACACATATGATCAGTACATGGATTCTGTGTATGTTAGCTATTATGAATTATTTTTGTTGAAGCAATTATTTACCAATAGACTTGCCACCATTTTTGTCTTACAGTGCTAAGCTTTGATGACACAGCAATTGAAAATGCTCCTGGGGTATGTATCACTATTGGTTTAAACCCTCATGGTCTATTCATTCTCCTTTATTAGTCTAAAGGTTAATGTGTGATCCAGTAGTGCCAAGGGACTATATGAGAAAGGGTAATAAGAGAATTATGCAGAACAATATTATCACTGGGAAAACGAGATCTAGAGGGAGAGAGGGGCTTTTAGCTCCTTTCCATGAATTCCATGCTTTGACAAAGGCTCAATGACAATTGAAACCCTGGAAATGGAGTAGCCTATAATCTTGAAGTAAAATGCACTAGGTGACAGAGAAGCAGAGCAAAAGGCTTGCATTCTTCGTATTGCTAATGCTTCATAACCATACCGGAAGAGCTTATCTGTGGACTGTTGCCTCTGATTGGGGATGCACAGTTTCCTCTCCTCTCTCTGCCTCCAAGATATGTTTTATATTCTTACCTTCTCCTATGGGAACTATGCCTTTTCTTTTAAAATCAATTTCAGTTTACAAATTATGAACAAGCAATACCTGTTGGGAGAAAGTAAAAGAGGAGGAAATCAGCAGTTAATATATCATTTTTATTGCTATTAATATATGCAAACCAGTAGAAATATAGAGAGAAGGAAATGCAGAATTAGAGGAAAAAGAAAATAAAATAGTTTTAAAATCATATCCTCTTTCTGATAGAAACTATTTTTTATAGTTAGTATGTATATTAAATAGCAATTGAAATATTTAGCAAAAATTCTGTTAACTATGTTTCTGTTATAAGGGAAGACAATGTGGGGAAAATATTAGGAACAGAATGAAAGGACATGGAATTTACCCTACACCATAAAGAGCATAGATTAAGGGGTCAAGTGAGCAAAACTGTAAACTGCTGGAATATTGGATGCTAAGTGTTAAATGTATTGTAGCTCCTAATAGTTGACCTGAGCCTTTTCAATCTCACTCTAACAGATTTTATGTAAGCCTGGAGATTACATTCAAAATAATTTACTTATTGAAGATCTAGTCTCCATTATATTGTACAAGAAAACCAGTATTTTGAACAAATTGGCTCAATGAAGAAAGACAACAGTGATCTTTGACTATGTGTATGCTTGAACAGAGGCATTTCATTGCATTCTGGGAAAAAGGAAAGAGTATAGCTGAATTTGATGTTTAACGGACATCACTAGAACATATTCCTGGGTTCCAGTACATCTATCTCTAAAAATAACATACTGGTGTGTATTTGAGAGGGAAAATTTTGAGCTTAACTGCATTCAGAATAAGTGCCTAAATGTCAGAAGAAGATGCTGTTTGGGGTCTGTCATAGCAATTCCCTGAGATGTTCTTGACCCTGAAGATGTTCCTGAGTCAAAGTTGCATTAATTAAATATGTCAAATATATGTGCATTATTAAAGTCTCAAACATGGAACCAGCCTGAGACATTCCATGCAAAGGGAACTGTAGTAGTAACATTCAGTCCTGGAGTAATCCAGAACATTTGACATCAAAATGGTTAAATGATCACCATCACTTAGTCACCTCAGGTTTATGATAGGATTTGAATAATGCCCTACCCTTAACCATAAGGAAGTAGAAATAGACTTCAGGCAGAAATTATAGAATTATTCTTATAAAAAAGACTGATTGTTCTGCCTCTGTTTAACTTTATGCCATTTTTTAATAAGGGAAAGGATCTACAAAAGAGGAGTGACTGCCTTTATTTGATGACTTACTGGAGTGTATTATAAAGCATGTAGTATGACATCATTAAAGTACTTAGTAATTGTATTTACATAAATTATGCTTCATAAATAAGTGTTGTGTGTTGGGCTCCTACTTTGTAGTGATAACCTCTAGAAAAGTAAATTGTTAGAGTATTCAACACTCTTTGCTTCTTGTCCTTGGGAATGCAACGTGACCAGGTGCCTTAAGTTCTTGCTCCCGTGACTTCCCAGCCATGGTAGACTTTGAAACATATTGTTTCATGAAGTACATAAATCTGAATAGTGTACTATTTAATTAATACATCTTATTAAAAACATAATTATAAGTCACTCTACATGACATACAGATATATATTACAGTTGGCTCCACAGCTCGGAGCTAAGAAAAACACCTTAGTTGAGGCACAAGACAATGTTTTCAAAGTAATGATTGTAAATATGAACTAGAAGAAATCATGCATAAATTGTAAAAAAAAATAACACACACAAACAAAAGGCTGAATGAAATAAAGAAAAAATCCAAGATAATAAAGTAGAATTTAATGAAGAAATGTAATTTCTAAGACAATCTGAACTGAAAAAAAATCAAAGACCTTGAGTTTCACTCAGTGAAAAATAAAAAGAAAATATTCAGTGTAATGCCTCCCAGATAGAATGAATCAACAGGAAGAAAGAATACCAAGTCTTCAATACAATACAGAGGGATTGGATCATTTAGTCAAACAAAATGTTAAATCTATAGAAACTCAGGTACAGAATGGTACTATAAAAAGAACACAGATAAATATATACAATATCCTAAATATACAAAAAGGAGAAGAAAAACCTAAGTCAAAGGAGCAGAAAATATTTTCAACAAAATCAAAGAAGAAAATTTCCCATTCTCAGGAAAGAGATGGCTATCAAAGTCCAGGAAAAAATGCAGAATAACAAACAGACAGAACCAGGAAAGAATCTCACAAATCACATAATCATCAAAATATTAAATGTACGGAACAAGAAAAGGATATTGAAAATTTCAAGAGAGTGAATAAATCACATAAAAAGACACATCTATTCAAATAATACAGCACTTTTCAATGTAGACTCTAAAAGCCAGGAAGGTAGGGACTAAATTTTTGACAAATTATTAAAGATCACAGATACCAACCCAGTTTATTTTGTTCAGCAAATCAATTAGTTATTATAGATGGAGAAATTTTGTACAATAAAAAACAGATTTAAGGGGCCTGGAAGAGATGGCTCAGCAGTTAAAAGGACTGGCTGCTCTTACGGAAGACCCACAAGGTGATTAACAACCATCTGTAACTCCAGTTCTAGGGAATTCAATGCCCACTTCTGATATCCATGGGCATTGTGAAACACAGGTGCACTTACATACATGCAGGCATACCACTCATACATATAAAATAAAAATAAAAACTAAATAAATAAAGTTAAAATTACAGATTTAAGAAATTTATTACCACAGTGCAAGCTCTAGAGATATGAGAAATAATTCTTCCTTCTGAGTAAAAGATTAAACAAACAAGTGTGCAAAAAGAATAAACAACTTGAGAACTGTTAACCAACTGAGTCAAAGAAAACCACAACAGCAACATAACAGATTCTATTTCCTTATGGTCACACACCTCCTCACTGACTCTTACAATTTTTCTGCCTCCACTTCTGCAATGGTCCCTCAGTCCTGTTTGATTGAAAGGTAATATAAATGTCCAGTCCTGGGACCCAAATTCTGAAGATTCTTAATCTCCATGATTTAGTCATTTGTGACCTTTAGTGCTGCTGGTCCTTTGTTGCACGAAGGAGCTTCATTAAGGAGACTTGAGAGATTCATTAGTGACTTCTTTACCCTTTCTTCTATATTGTGTGAGAATTGCATGTAGAGGCTGCACTTTCTTTAAGAAATATTGGGCACTGATTACTGATGTATGAGGATGAGCTAATCTTCCTAAAACGAGGGATTTGGGGTAGGCTAACCAGATCTCATTGGATGAACCTGCAGTGAGGTCATTTGTCGACACTAACTTGACACAACCGACCTTAACACAGATGGATAAATGTATGGATTCCAGTTGGGGGACTGTGGGAGGTGCCAGTGGGAAAAGGGTATGAAGATGATTAAGATGATTGAGAAGTTCTGTCTGAAACACACAATGATTCAATAATATTTTTTTAAAATTCTGAAGTCATTAAATTAAATAATAAGTGTTTTCATTTAAGATATTCTATGAAACTTCCTTGGTCTTTCCTTTGAATGAAATTGTTGATTGTTCTTTATTTCTAAAAATAATTTTCTGTAATTTGTTATGTATTTTTTGTCAAAGCATATTAATAAATTGACTATTAATTTTTTCTTGTTTTTATAAATAAATTGATAGGTCATATAAATTCTATAACTAGAAATATAAATAATCTAATATTAGAAAAATATGACATAATCTAGGGAACAAATATGATTTAGAAATTTTAATTATTTTTAACACCATTTTTGGCATTGCAGTTATGCAGTGAATATATTTTGAGGAACAAGAAAGCATAAACTACAAAATACCATGACATTTCATTTTCCTAAAAACACTGCCAGAAAGTACTATCTTACTTACCTTTCAGATGTACAAAGAGAAATTCAATGTTCAAGTAACAACTTTACATTCTTACAACTATTTAGGCTAAAACCTAAAACTTCAATCTTATCTCATTTGTTTTCAAATGTATAATTTATCTTGATTCTTTTCCTAGAGTTCTGTTTTATCACTGTGAGGCATGCATGATTGATTTAAGTTATCACATACTAGTGTGTGCTGTCATCTACTAGACACATGTGATTAATTTGAGAACATTAGGCTCTTAAGAACATGGAAGATTCATTCAAGTAATTTATGTAATCTCTTGAGCTAAATACATGACTGGGCATTGCATCCATTCATTTTTAAAGCTTTAATAAATCTTGCTTTTTGCTTATCTAAACAATAAGATTTGAGAAGATTTCCCACTGGAAAGATAATCTTTCCAAAGTTAATTTTACACACTAGGTTTCAAAGACTCTTCCTTCAAAGCATCTGATTTCAGAGCTTGCCATTGTCATATTGAAGTATGTTTACTTCATCCCTGTACTCCTATTGATAATCTGGTCTGTCCTAAAGTAATTCTTGCTTTACTTTTAGATATGAAGCAACAACAGCATCTATTTCCTTCTTTCCCTTCATGAAATAGAGTGTATAGAAGAATAGACAAAATTAGACTTTTATAAAGAATGGGATTATCACTGATCTAACAAACTGGCTCATTTCTGAATGGTGTAAGACATTTAGGCATCTGTTTTGTGTCATTATAATGATGTGATTAACCACAGCAGGAAGTGGAGAAATACATGCATTTGAAATTATGTCTTCCATGTTTAATCCTGAATATCCTTCACTCTTGAATTTAGTCTAATAAATGGGAATGTACTGGCAAAATTTCTGACTAATAATGTTGTAGGTTATAGGTTACACTATTTATTTATTTTCTGAATATCTAAAGTGTGATTGAACTTCTGGTGTATTCATTGGCATGTTAGAATGACATGTTTTATGAGGAAGACCAAGTTTAGAAAGTAGAGAACATGGACCTCTGCTCCCAAGTGACACCTCAAAATGTAAACCAGTTTGACTGTTAAGTCTCTCAGTTTTAAGATCAACTTTTATAGTCAAGGAGAGTCAGTGGGGAAGCAAAGTTTTTATATCAGACCAACAAGGCTAAGTAAATGTACTGCAGCAATGCGTTGCTGTTTATTCTAAAATGTGAAAAGACCTACCCTGGAAATATTGTGTGTTCAGTTCAGAACAATGCAATAAAGTGAATAACAGGATTTAATGTGTCAAATGATATCATTTTCTTAGTACGTGGAAATGCATGCATATAGTATACTACAGTGTATTACATGAATAATAATGCATTATGTCAAAATATATACAGTTCTTAATTTTAAGGATATGTCATTAGTTTAAAAATCTACTATCATGACACTTCAGTAAGTTATAAACATTTTGGTAGTAGACGGTCTTAACTCAATGTTAATGGCTGTTGATTTTACCATGTGCCATGTTGATGACACTCTTTCCTAAAGATTGATTTGACCTAGGTGTAATAGTTGTCTAAAATTAGACTTTAAGCCATCAATTGAGTATCATTTTTACCAAATATTGCTCTGTATCATGAAACAAGATTTTAGAGCATTTTACTTATAGTAGAATTATATTCAAAATGGGAGTTCATGAGTCCACACTTAAGGTTCATGGAACATGAGGGACGGAGTTGTTTAGAGAAAACTAGTGCACCCCTACACTAACTTGAGTAAAGCTTCCTTATACAGCATTGCGATTCACACAGACCGCCCCAACTGTCCAAGTTTAAAGAGTAAGAGACCTTAGAGTGTGTATCCCCTGCATAGGACTTCCATATTAAACATCATCCTTCCATGACTCAGGACCAATACAGAGAACAAGAACAGAAAGACTAAAAGAGCCAGGCCTTGATTCCTAAACATAGCAAAGCAGAGGTTCTCAGGTCACTGGAAGTTTACAGACGTAAAATTGTAGCACAGAACTGATGCAAACTCAATCAGACAAGAGAACAGACTGGGAAAATCTGGAGACTAATAACTACTGGGTGAGTATGTTTTACTTAAGATCTCTGGATAGGCTGATCCACCAAAGGAATCTTTATATAGCAGCTGCAAACATTCCAACTGTGTTTTGTTTAAATGAAACTGAAAGTCAAAATCATTCATTGAACCATGGGCTGCAGAATGGATGCTGTGTTAGTATTCTTGATAAAATATTAACTTTATTGAAAAGTTATGAATTCTTGTGTGACCGTGGAAATCTTTTAATAAGGATTTTTTTTTCTTTAAACATTGGATCTGAACTTCAGAATTACAGTAATCAGTAAGCAATGTTATAAACATGTTTTTCCACTCAGTCTTTCTTCAGTTTATAGACCATGTGCATAGTGTGCTTAATATAGTACTTAAGGATTCTGCATCTGCAATTTCTCCACTTCAACATTCATTTTCTAGAGATGACTGCTTTCCTTACACATCACGTACTGGCTTATGCAAAACTCGAACTCTTCTACAGTTTCTTTATAACCCTTTGTACAAGTGAAGACTTAAATACATGCTTTAGTTGAGGCTTTGATTTAAGGAAATGTTGTGGTGGTCTGATGAGAAATATAACTGGAATAGTATTTTTAATTTTCTTCAAAAACAATTCCTTTGCTCTTTCAGTTTTTCTAAGTGCATGCTGCTAGAGGCCTACTTTTCTACTTTTGCACTGACCATGCAATTCTTGGCTTTATTGCATCTTCATCACTAAGCTTAATGATTACAAAACTTTATTTGAAAAGAATGACACAAATACATTTCTTTCACTTAAACATTTAAAGATATTGTGGGATTATAAATTGGACCAATATCATCATCATTGTTGAATACAAAGTCCTTAGGAAAGGGAAAGAAAAGCGGATGTAGGAGATCCTGAGGATGGGATATCAACTAGGACTCATCCAGCATTAATTCTGTGTTTTGTCTGACATGAACATGGTTTGCAGTGCACATTAAAATAGTAAAACTGTAAGTCATTCTTCACAGATCAATATAAAACTTATAATAATTAGGAAACAAACAGCATATGAGAATGTACACATGTTACCCAGAAGCATGAAGAATCCTGTTGGAAAAAAACAATGCCAATAGTTTTGCTCAACAAAATTGAATTTTTAAAATAAGTATTTTTGTTGGAACATAGTGTGTTTCATACAGAACTTCTTAATCAATCTTAATGTCATTATATCCCTTTCCTTACTGGTCTCTCTCATAGTCCTCCAACTGGAATCCATATACTCTTTCAATCTGTGTTAAGGTCTATTGTGTCAAGTTAGTGTCCCCAAATGGCCTCAGTTCAGGTTCATCCACAGGGATTTTCAGCCTACTCAGTGCCCCTTGCCTTAGGAAGATTAGCTCATCCTCATACAAGAGCAATCAGTTGCCAATATTTCTTAGGCAAATAATGGGGTCTGCTACCCATTTCTACAGCTCTATGCTGGGTATTTGTCAGCATTAGTTTGTGTGGGTCTTGAACATGCTGAAATGATTGCTCTATGTTGTAAGAGCCAGGATTGATCCATGAACATAGGAAAACAGAGACTTTCAGTTAACTGTAAGCTTGTTCATGTGAACTTCTGGCAATGGTAATAAATAGAAGACCCATGTTTACTCAATCAGACAAGGACTCGGCATGAAATGAGGGAATTTCTGACCCCTTTTCTGCAATGGTTTAATTAGACCCACTAGACTCCAGTGAATTAATTTGCACTGAAGTACAGCTGAGTACAAGATTGGACTTTACATATATGATTGAATGCATGCGGTCCAGTGGGGATGTATATGGGGCCATGGATGGCAGAGGGAGTCTAAAGTTGATTAAGAGCTATTGTATGAAATGCACAAAAACTTAATACTTTACTTATAAATCACAAATATTCCAAAAAGAAAAAAGAAGTATCCAATAGGAGAAGAAAAGTATATCAGATGTAGTTTTGAGAAACATTACTGAGGAAAAATGGAAATAAACTAATATGGAAATAAACAAAACACAAAAGTACAAAGGTTAAAGGAAATGATCATCAATCATTTCTTCTTTGCTAAGGCTGGAGGTGCTAGTTCTAGCCCTTGGCTTGTCTTTTTTTTTTTTTTTTCAGTTACCTGGCAAGGGTCAGAACTTTCTTTCTCACCCTCTTTTTCTCTGTGTAGGTATGGCCATATGTCTGGGTTGGTGGGGTGTTTTCTTTGATCTGCTATGCAAAGGCATATCGGTCTTCTCTCATGCATGTCATAAGCAAATCTAGCAAAAACTATGAGCCTAGGGGCTTTGGTTAAACTGTTCCAACCCTTGAATCCAAGGGCTCATTTGAAAATTCCCTCACACAAGATTAATTCTTGGAATGCCAGAGTAAGCATGGGAAATTGCATGCTGAATCGGTACTTGAACCGAATGTCTCAAGTTTTGACACTGTGGAGATCAATCAGACTAAAACAATTAGTACTGAGACTGTTAAACATGCTTATGAACTACCTGCTCTTATATTTTTGGTCATATAGACATGTTGCCTAGCTCCCTTTTTAGAGGTCTTAATTTCTTTTAAAAATGTGAAGTTCAGTCTTTCTTGTGTTTACCTTCTAAAATAGCAAGCTACCTACTCTTTATTGCTTTATTGCAATGTTGTAGTTGTATTCATCTTTCTGCATTCACCATCTCTCACTATGGCCAATATCTTGATGTTTAATTTCACATTCACTGGAATTCAGTGCAATGCTGGGTGACACTAAGTCACAATATTTTTTATCAAAATGAAAAAAATGGTGAAATGTTAATAAATGTTTCAAAAGTGAGAGGAAAGAGGTATGATTTACAAACCTAATTATCCAAATTCTTACATGGGCGTTACTTTTAAGTTTAAAATTAAATTTGTGAAATATTTTGTTCATAACTATTTGCTTAAAATATAATATACTAACGAAAGTGTTTTAGATTGAAATTTTCATGTTTGGACAAAGACAGAAAACTAAAATAAACATTCCTTGAAATAAGTGAAATACTTTTCAAAGAACTAAATGGAGACCAAGAATTATATAGAATAAATTTTCTCATGTGAAAAATAATACCTAACTTACTAAAATTCCTCCATAAAGAAAAATGAATGAAAAAATAAAAAAAATAAAATCCACCAATTAAGCTATGTAACATTTATATCTAAGAGTATAGCAGTGTATAAAATGTAACTCATATACTAATCTTCAAGATTTAATTGAACACTAGTCAACTTCACATAGTAAGATTACAAAGTACTCGTGACTAGATGGGAAATGTATAATACACAGCTCTTCCTAAGGATTAGGAATTAGTATCTAAGAAGAGTTGGAAAAATTGTAAGAATCAGAAATAGTGAATTATTACAATGTAAATGTTTCCTGAACATTATAGGACAGTTGTACATATGACCTCACAGTGTTTATGACAGCACAAAATTAAAAGTAAAAAAAATAAATAAATCACATGAAATTGTGAGAAAATAGTGCTAGAGGTATATGGGAGATATTGGTGGAGAATGAATGAGGGATGAACTTGATCAAAAACTTTATGTTTATGTATAAAATTCTCAAATGAAAAGAAATTTTAAAAGATAAATTGAACTATATTAAGCTATCTCTAAATACAGAAGTTTTATAATTTTACAAAATTATGATCAATAATTCTTTATTTGGGGAATGAAAAAAGTTAAAAGTTAAATATCAGCAACATCAGATTAGCCAGGTATAGATAGATATTATAAGAGCATGTAAATAATGAGAAGTATATAATATTCTAACAAGATAATGCTTAATTGTGATGATAAATGAGTTATTGGAAAATTGTAATAAATTGATCTTGGATCAATAACAAGAGTGTAAACTCTAAAAGAAAGATATGTTCTGAGGCACTGAGGTTAGAACATTTTTGAGAAACAAACATATACAAATACATATAAATCTTAATATTTATTTTTGATGTGTATGAGTGTATTGTCTGTTTGTGTGTAAGCGCACCCGTGTTGTGGGATGTCCACAGAGATCAGAAGAGAGTGTCAGATTCCCTGGAATCGAGTTAACAATAGTTGTTAGCTACCATGTTGGTGCTGGGAATCAAACCTGTGTGCTCTGCTAGAGAAACTAGTGCTCTTAACTACTGAGTTATCTCTACAGCCCCTTGAAACATTTTATTTTATTTTATGGATATGATGAATGTATTACCTGCATGAATGTTAGTGTATCGGTGTCATACAATACCCATGGAGGTCAAAAGAGGTCAAGGAACCCCTGGAACTGAAGTTACAAACAGTTGTTAGATGCCATGTGGGTCCTGGGATTCTATCTGGGTCCTCTTCCAGAGTAGCCAGTGCTCTTAGCTACTGGTACATTTCTACAGTCCATACAAGCCAATTAATAAATAGTAGATTCTTTGCTTATAAATGTCTAATATAACAACTACATAATAGTACTCTTCAAAATAATAACAATGGAAGATAAGACAAATTAATTACAAAATTAATAGAAGAGATAATATAAATGCCAAAATAACCTTTAGAAAACACAAAAAAGAAAATGAAACTTCAAAGAAAAGGAAAACAATTGAACTTTCAAATATAAAAATGCTAAGGGACTCTTGGTGGTCCCAGTGGATTAATACACATTTGAAGGACATTTTGAAACCCAAGTCAGAAAACATTAAGCCGCAAACAATATCTAGTATTTCCATGAGCATGGAGAGCTGAGGATTCACCTGTGCTTCTAGGAAGTGACATTCTAGGAAATCACATTGAAGACATAGTTTCTTCACATTGCATTACTGAAAAATTCTGATGTGATTTTCACATAGTCCTGAAAATTGATAAACTTAGTGAAAGCATGATTGTAATTATATTTGTATAATTTAAATAAAACTTCCAAATACACTGACTCTTCTACCCAAAGCAGATGCTTCATAAAATGAAATTATAGACTAGGATAATTCTCTAGATTACTATATTTTCAGTTAGAAATCATTCAATTTGATTCCCCTCTTTGAGAGAGGCATTCCCCTCTCAGTGCAGAGTTGGGGTCATGATTCTGAAGGAGAGAAGATGGATCATAGCCCAAAGAGTACAGAATGGAGGCAGGCCCAGGCAGGTTACAGAGTACCAAAGAAGAATCCAGGTTGGGTTAATATTCTGTTTCCGAGACCAGCCTGTGAGGTATAGCATAGAATGATTTCTGTAATCTGAGTTTATACTACTCAGCCTTGCCCTTGGTCTCTCAAGGTTGAGGTAGCATAGAGAGGTAGATAAATTATATTTTAGATATCACAGGTCTAGATTACTGTTTGAAACTTAAAGAAACTTAGAAGTTTTGCTGACTTAAGTAAGGGAAGAATTGAATGTGTTTAAAACTTGTATATAAAGTTTATATTGCTGACAATTATTTTGATAAATGGCATGTATGTTTTATGTTATATATTATAAAAGTAATAGTACTTTAATCTGAGCATTATAAACTCTAAAGGGAAATAAAAACTGTATACTTTTTGTAAATACAGATTTGTGTGTATGCCAAAGAGTAATTTGAAATGATATTTTTCTTTATTTCACACACATCACAATTTCATTTAAACTATATTATGTCATAAGGCTTCCAAATAAAACTACAGAGGCACAGATTTTATACAGACATTACTTTCTTTTTACGCCAGGAAGTAAAATAATTAATTCATTCTTTGATTTGTGAGTCAAAAATTGTGAATTAATTCAAAGATGACTTTGCCTGAAATACTTTTGAAATAACGTTATTAAATTCATATGACATATGATATAAATGAATTGAACAGATTATATACAATGCTGTTTTATACTTGTAATAATTCTGGTCTGTATAGGTGCCAAACTCACTGTAGTAAAACCTTAAAAAGCCCACAAGATTAATAAATCTAATAGATTTTAGATTTAATGACTATTTTTTAATATACCATAATTTAAAAAATTGGAACCTTTACTCTGAAATCTATTAGCCTGTCATACCATAATGTAGTATATATTTTTGTAATACTTTGAACTTCTGAATAGCATCTATTTCACAAAATGAGTTAGCCTATAATTTTCACAAACTGTACTTTCTTGACAAGTCTTTGACAATTCAGTAAGCTATATAAACTTGTATTTACACACACTCAAATGTCTACCACTAAGTCACTGTATCTAAAGCAAATGTTTGAAAATAGTCTATATTTTACTACAAACAATTATGTATACAGAATAAATATTTAACATTTTGAAACATATAACACCCAGGCAAACAAACCCTTAAAAAATTTTATTACCCCCCACAAAAACAAAATGATGGAAATTTCAGGAACAAACATTCATTTATAACATTGGCTAAGAAGAGAATGCTGAAACTGATCTTTATAGTCCTCTGAAGGAGCAAACTCAAAGGAAACCTTGATTTCAGCCTTCTGAGACCTAAAACCATGATACAAGGAAGTGTGAATTATTAAACCACTCTCTTGGCAGTATTTGAAGTGATAGTTCTTTAAAAATAATGCAGGAATTTCAGAAATCAAAACCAGATTATTTTTACTTTCATTTAAGAAATATATTCTTTCAGATCTTCATACAGTGTGTACTGATCATACTTCTCTCTTTCCCCCGACTCTTTTAATATTCACCCTCACTTGTATACTGACCAAATCTGTGTTCATGTTTTCCTCCTCACTGAGTCCAATATATGGTGTCCAAATATTCTTTTGGGTGTGGAACCTGCCCTGGGTTGTTGTTCACCTACCAGTACTTATGACTTTAAGCAAAACTGACTCAACAAGTATCAAATGCCAATTGTGTCTCAACTATTGATGGTATTTCATGCCAACCAGGCCCTACTATGCTGGGGTTTTGTCTAGTTTGAATTTCAGAGGATATGTATGCATACTATCACAATTGTTAGGAGTTAATATGTGCAACTGGCCTGTCCTGGCTTTTTCAATCTTTCCACGAAGGTTCTATTTTCTTTAAAACAGGAAACTCTGTGACTTTAATACACAGTAAAACAAACAGGTGCCATCTGGAATCATGGCATGAATGGTAAATCAGATTATTTATAGTATTTTATTGTTCATCCAAAAAGTATCTCTTAACTGTCACCAGAGAAGTTTCCTTATGTAGAAGATAATTAACACAGAATCCCACAAATTGGAAAGTATACAATGAACAAAACACCATAGAGTGCATATCCCTGAAAAGGACAGCTATTTCAAACCTCTGCGTTCCAAAGCTCAGGGCTCATTGTGGAAGAAATTGTAAGAGCCAGAGGGAACAGATGACACAAGGAAAGAAAGTTTACTCATAGGATCTCTCAGCAATGCTGAGAGCATGCGGAAATCCTATACAAGTTCAAAGTGGACAAAATCTCAGTATAGACATGGGGAAGTGGATAAGAAATCCCAATCCAAACTAATGAACTTTTGGCAATTGATGGCTGCTGGTAGGGTTAGAGATGGTGTCTCTCTGGAACAGCATCTTTGGACACGGTGTAGAGGACATATTATAAAAGAGTACATTAAATTGAGCAGGGACCTGTGGGATAAAGTGTGGACGGAAGAGGGTAGGTAAGTACCATACCCTCTAATTATATTCTATGAAAAATCACAAAAAGTAAATAAAAATTCAATTAAATATTTTAAAGAAGTTAGACAGAAACTACTTAATTACAAAAAAAGTAACAATTTCAGGGACAAGAAAGTTCTTTGAGTTCATCATTTGTCCTCAGTTCTGAAATCTCATCTAATATGCTCCATAAAATGTGTTTTTTCAAGTATCTGATGTTTAGGTGAACATGAAAATATATTCTACATAGTCAATTGATTTTTATGTGTACAGTCCTCAGAGGTGACCAATTTTTGTCTTTTACCATCATTTTTATGAGCCAAAGGTGTTTGTGACTAATTTAGGATTAATGTACTATGTATGATGTTCTATATATGTAGAAAGTTGAGTATGTATGGACCCTAATCTTTATATGTTACTTTTATATTTCACTGACTATAAAAATTCAATATGAAATCTAAATTAGAGCATACCTTAACTAATCTAAACATGTAATTATAATTCTGTCTTCATATTTTTATTTCAAATTTTTAAAATAATTCTCTATGTCAGAGATGAATGGATTATATACAACTGCTTACTTTCCTATATAAAAAAGATATAATAAAAATAGCTTAAAATTAAATATTAAAGTTTGCCAGTGTACTGTCTGTTACCTCACTCAATGCTTTACTCAAAGTGGATTGCAGCTGGACAGGCTTAGAAAGACTACCACAACACTGCAGAAGAGGGAGCAGAAAGAAGAAGAAAAGAATCAGAAGATAACTGGGTGGACTATGAAATGCTGCCTTCTGGACCAGACACACTCAGTAAGTTCATCTCTCCTGAGCTGTGGTGTTCTTTCAAAACTGAATTGTCAATCATTAATCAAGGATGGATGATGGAGGTAGATTTCTAGGGACCTTGACTCTCCCAACTGAGCAACTGGCTACTGATGGAATCTGGAGAGGGGAAGACATCGTGTTCAGTTACTTCTCCACTAATGAGCCTCCCCAAACAGAGAACACAGTCTGAGGCAAAATGCAGAGACTTTTACCTGAGCAGTGAAAGATGAAGGAAACAGAATCCATTCAGGCTCCACTAGGAAATACCTCTTCAAGACCCACACCACTTTCCAGTACTGCTACCCTGGAGAATAAGTCTTTTAACATTTTTTTAAAAATTCTTGTGCATTTCATTCTGTACATCTTGATCATATTTAAAACCCATGCTTGATTGCACCCCATGGCCCTCTTTCCCATGTTTGATGCATTCTGTTATATATGTTAGTGAGGGGACAGGACAGAACAGACTCCACCTTGTAAAAAGTCTCCATCTTACTGTTTACTGTAAAAGCACCCAGTTCCATAAATAAATAAATAAAGTCCCCTACCCCGCTTGAGCAGGCCTGAGGTATCCTGTCTATAACCTAGCTCAGTCTCTGTTACCCAATCAGCTTAAAATGCACCCTTACCACATAACCTTGCCCAATCAAAAGCCAAGGCATGGAATTCCCCACTTGGGTTTTTTTTCCTTTAAGAGCATGTGTCCTCCTTCACTTGAGGCCACCATCCCTCCACCCGCTGCGTTGGCGTGTTGGCCTGTGGATCGAGCTCGAGCTTGCAAATAAAGATCCTTGTGTGATTGCATCAGATTTGGCCTCCCTGGAGGTCTTTTGAGAAGACCCTGTGACTTGGGCATTGCATAAGGGCCTATCAAATCAAGTTTGGATCTCCAGATGTACCTAGGTGTGAGTCTATCCACTGGAGTCTGGTCAACATAGCTAGTGTCACTCATCCAACAGTGATCAGTTGCCAAAATTTCCTCAATTAAAGTTGGAGCTTCTTACTCATTTCTCCACATCTATCCTGCATTTTATATGGTTTGGGTTTACATGAGTCTTGTGCTTGCTGCCAGCAATTCTCTAAGTCTGTATGGGAGAGTTTCCAACCTCCTGGAAAACTGCTTCCTGCTGTTACGCCTGGCACTTAGAGTCTTTTTCCTACTTCTTCCATGATGCTACATACCTCTAGGTGGCAGAGGTTTAATATAGGAGTTATATCCAATAACACACTCCACAGCCCCTTATTATCTAATTTAACCAGTTTCGGTTTTCTGAGGAAGCTTCTTTGGTGAGAGGTGAAAGATGAATTAATAGTTTCTCTGCTCCCTGTTCCTCTATGTTCCCTGAGCCTCAGGAGTAGAAGTTGCATTGTAGATGTGTCACATAGTGCAGGGCACATAACAGACACTTATTCTTTGTGTTTGATCAGTCGTGGAACTCTGTGATAGTCTCCATCTGTTGCAAAAAGGTGCTTCTTGCCTTAGCCCTTGATTGTCTCCAGAACCTGAAGATAGGATTCTGTTGCTAAAGACAGGACATACTTAGGACCAAGGACTTGAAGCAATGGAGCTGGAGCTAACATGGAAGACTCTAGGTCATATAGCATCAAAGTATTCTATACAAACTGCTAAAGTAGAAAGCTAATCAATGTTCAAAAGCAGCTATAGGGCCTAATAACCACAACAATGACCAACATAACAAATTATCTCTATTGGTACATTAGTGGTACTTCATTCTAGATGGCAGTCAACAACTATCTAATTGGACTTCAGACTTGCTGAACGACAGGGAATGCATGTGTGATACTATAAGCATAGCCAAGTAAACATGGCTGGGTGGGTCATAAGTTCTACAGAAAAACCTACGTCTGCCTCATCTACAGAAAACAGTGAATCTCTTACTGTATGCTAAGTATGTATCCTTATATTTACACAGAAGTGTACTTTTCATAATTCACTAAAGAGTCAGCCTTTTTATATGGAAATTTGGAGATACACAGATTATATACATAGCACTATATTAACATACTAAAAATCAGAAAATGAGATAAAATAATGAAAGAAACCAAATGTAAATATGCTGTGAATCTGTGATGCATTCAAAAGATGTCATGCTGAGCACACCCCAACAAAAATAACATAATTTAGCTTGTCATAGACTAATGTAAAATAAAATCATGAGATTTTAATAATAGTTATGCTATAACTTAAAGGAATTCATACAAAGAAGGAGAGGCAATAAGCATTGAATTTGCAAAGAATAAGATTAATTTGTTTTGCTTAAACAAAATTACAGTGGAACTTTTCATTGAAAGTGACCAAACCTCATTTGTTAATCAATACTGCACACATCAAAGAAACACACAAAAAAAATAATGACACATACACAGTGCTCCAAATCTGTCTCTTGGGCCACAGTGGGATATGCATGAAATAAAAGCACAGTTCTAATTTTCTTTGATTCTGAATATCAGAATGCTTAAAGAGCTAGTCATTTTTTCCTAATTTTGAAGGTTCTATAATTAAGAAGGTATAAGTTATAGGGATAAATGTGTCATTCATTCTACCTATGATAGTGTATATTTAGTCATAAGCACTTCAGTGAGTTATAATACATCTTCTTCATGGTCTGGATGCTGAATTAATGTAGGCAAGTGAAACAGTCGGCTAGCTATTGGAAAAATAAATATTCATGAAAGTGTGAACATACAAGTACATGTGTGTTTGATATAAGCGTATTTTTTTTTAATCTATACAGACCCTTAATGAACTCTGGAATTGCTCTTTTACAAAAGGGAAGATAGAATTATGACACATTGTGCTTATTTTTAGTTTTTATTTGGGAATGTTTCTTGATTCTATCAGTAATAAATTTAACTGTTTTTCTGTTTTATAATTCTTGTATTTTAAACCAAGGTTTTAGCTCAACAAGGCTCTCTGAAGAAATGGAATGTAAAAACACAAAATAAATTTACTTCTCAGAGATAAATTACCTTCATGTGTATTTTATGAGATAACTGTTATCTCCATTTTCTTCTCGTTTTTTTTCCAGTATCTGCATTAACACATTCTTGATCACTGTAGTCTTGGTTCCTTGAAGACAGGTTTATTGGAAGGACTTGTTAAAAATTCTGGGCAAAAAGATGTGTGGAAGGTGTGCTCAACAGTGGCATGCTTTCTTGAAAGGGCCTTATAATTCTTTTTAAAAATAACCTATTATCTTCATCTTCTCTTGGCTGATCATTAAGTTTTGATCAGGATTTGATCTCACAAATATAAGGAAAAATAACCGAAAACCAAAGCAGTACACTGACCATCAAATCCTAAGGACGTTTACATGCATTTCTTATGAGGCAAAAGTGAAAAATGCTCAATCTAGATTTAAAGGAGCATAAATGTGTTAGAACTTCTAATATTTCTCACAATGAATGCTATTGTTGGTTCAAACCCTTTGCTCTGGATTTTCTACTACCTGCCAGTGAATGTCACCTAAGTGACATATCTCGGGCATATGCCAAAGCATTCCTTGGTCCAAGAAGGTAGAGCTAACATATTTCACTACATGTTCTTTGTCTCTACAGACTCATCCTCTAAAACTGTTTCTTTTAAGACAAGTGAAAATTGTTAAAATGCAATTGTGAAAAATATACCTTTTAAAAATCAAGGATAAAAATGAATTATATGACTTTATGACTTTTTGGACCTAAAATTATCACTTAACATGTCTTACCGAATATTTAATAAAGGTATTTTGTTAGTAGCAAACATAAGATTTCTATACTATTTACTTGCTTTCTAACCCTAAAAACTATCACATTGCCAGAATAGTATTTTTATTGTTCCCATTAGAAGAATTTATTAAGTGCTCCTAAAATAAATTTTATTGCATTTCACGTGAAGGTATACTAATACTTCCTCCATTACTTCATTATTTTTAAATATATTGTTTAATTTTTAAATATTTTTAAATTATTATTTGTAATTTATGTGTAGGCATATATTGCCTGCATGTATGTAAGTAAGTGCATCCATATCATGCAATGCTCACAGAGGAGATAAGAGAGTGTGGGATCCAAAACTCTTGCTGACTCGGTGTTAGCATTGTGGGGTGCTGGATTTCAACCTGGGTCTTCTGCAAGAACAGCCAGCTCACTTAGCCACTGAGCCGTAACTACAGCCCCATCAGTCGCTTTAAATACTTTATGTTAATATAATTAATGAGGTTGAGCTTTCCCCTCAGGGCAATATCATTGCCATGAAATCCTTGGGGCTGGAGAAATGACTCACGGTATACACATACACATCTCCATAAAATAAAAACAAATAAAATTATAAAAAAATAAATCCTCAGTTTTTATTCCCAAACTTATGCTTACAGAACACTCCTTTTTAAAAAGGTAGAATAATGGATATTATTCAAAATAACGTAGAAATCCAGAGATTACCACTTTAGACCATTTGTCTAAAGACTATAAACATTAAAAAGAAAAATAAATCCAGCTGAGAGTGGTAATTTATTCCTAAAATTGCAGTGTATTGAAGCTGTCAGTTCATAACAAACCCAAGTAACACACTGAGTTCTAGGACTACTCAGATTAAACAGTGATACAATGTCACATATAATTAATAAAAACTTTTATTAATAATGCAAAATGAATTCAGAATATGGACTATGTTTTCCCAGCCTGTCTTGTCTATAGGCCTATGTGCCCATCTGTCTACCTGTGTGAGGCTCGTGCATGATGGTGTATGCCTGTATGTGAACCTAGCAGCCTGTATACTGATGAATAAAGTGTTAATCTGCCTAAGACTCCTCCCATTCTTCTCAATTGGAAGTCCCCATGACTGTCCTCCCTTCCCTTCATCAGAGTTTGAACTTCAAACCTTAACATTTATGTATTCCACAGACCATCATTTGTGAAATTTCCTCACTAACCTGTTCAAAAAATACATGTAAATGTATAATAAATTTTTTAATAAAGATTTATTTTATGTGTATGGATGTTTGATTGCATGTATCTAAGTACACCTATGCAGTACCCATGAAAGTCAGAAGAGAATGTCACATCCCCTGGAGTTGGATTTATAGACAATTATCAGCCACCATTTGACTGCTGAGTACTGAACTCAGGTCCTTCTGAAGGGAGTGTGCTTAACCACTGAGCCATCTCTCCAGCCCCTACATAACGATATAAAGCAACAAATATGATGGTTAAACAGAATGGGGACAGGAAGGAGCACCTTGCATCACTCTGGCTGTTGCTCACTTCCAGAGTATTCTTTATAGAATGATGTTCTCTTAAGGAGGTTTATGTATATATTCATTGATTTTTTTTCTCTCCAATTTCATAAATCCTATGTATTCTGAGGCACTGAATTCAAGTGAAATTCCCTCTATCAACATTCAACTACATGAAATTGCCTTTTCCAAAGATCATTTGTTCTGAATTCTGGAGTATAGATTTTTAAGTATTTTCAATAATCTCCCCCACCCCGTTGCTCTCTCCCATATGCTCTCTTTGTCTCTGTTTCCACATTTACTCTATCTCTCCTTCTCCATTGGAACATTTTTGATAAAGGGAAACAACCCAATGCCACTCTTCTTACCTCTGTTTTCAGTGCTATATGTTTTGGCCTTTTCATATACACAACAGTATCGGTTAGCATAAAGCAATCAGAAATAGTTACATTTCTTGATCTCTGGAAGTGTGTTACAGAAGCAATGAGCACGCAAAAAAGAATTTTTATTCAAAGTCCACTAGTGCCAAAACCTTGACATTTAAAGAATTACTTAATATTTTGTATCAAAGTGATTAAACCCCAGAGTCTCTACAATCTGTAAGGTAAGACCTTTCTTTCTGACCTAAATGTAGGATAATCAATAAACATGATGCCTAGAGACAGAGATCGCTATACTTAAGTACCTTTTCCCATTTACGTTGTCACTTATCCAAGGGTACTTACACTCATTTGCTAGATGGACCCAGTTAACTCTAACTTTAAGTACAGATGAAGAGCCAATTTTCCTAACCTGTGGGAAAAATCAATTTATATTCACAGAACAAGATCTGCTAATAAAGTATTTTCTGCCTGGTAGATGTCATGAGTTAAGTACTGTCGTCTGTGTACCTCATTAGTGCCACCACCTCAAATGTCATTTAGGTAAGTAGTGAGATTGGAAATTTTCCAAAATGCAAATGAAGTTGTATGTGGGTCATAAGCCAAATCCTATAAACGCCCATATCTTTGCTGAATCTGCAAAAAGCTGATTCATTTTATCTGATTATAAAGCAAATGTGTTCTGTGTTAATGCTTTAGTCACAGTTTCACTAACAAAGTGAAGAATGATAGGGTAATGTGAGAATATTTTGAAAATTTTTAAGTGTTGCAAAATGCAAATATACTTTATTTTCTGAATATCATTCTTACTGGAAGAGTAAATATACATCCCTAAAAAATTTATGATATATTTGATGCTTCATATGTAGGCTTCCTGTTATGAAATTACATGCACATATGAATATACATTACAAGATGATTGAGAAGAGAGATAACAACTCGATATATTAGAATAATTTTCAAAGTGTTTAAATTATGAACAAGCTCTCTGTGATCTACTTCAGGTTCAGGGTGAAAAGAATAGGGAAGGGATTAGCATGATGGAAAGATTATAAAGCCCAAGATTCAGAGTTAGAGTAACTTAGTCAGCATTTATAATGTTTCCATTAATAATCTACAAGATGAATCATTCATGGCAGAACTAAAACAGAAAATACCATTGTCAAGCTCTTTGACTTGAAAAAAATATATTCTGAGCATCAAAAGTGAAGATTTAAAGAAAGCAAGTACTGTGTTCACAAGAGAGCAGATGCATAAGAAAATGTAAAGTAAATTAGACTTTCTTGTTCCAGGAAGGTAAGCAAGGGCTTCTTTTACTGGAAGAGCAGACACTGGCTGACCTTGGAGGTTGGAAGCACACGTAGGAAGACTGCATCTGGAAATGCTGAAAACAGAATTTCATAGTACTCAAAACTGTGATTAATGACCTATCAGTAGAACCCATGTTTACTGTCTTTCCTAATTAGATTCCTAAAACTTCACTCCAAAATTTCTACCATAATCGTGTCTAACAATACCCCAGGAATGATCAGAAATTCATTTAAAATGCCATAAGTCGACATACGGTTTTTAATAACTCATTATTGAAAATATTTGCCATATTCCATATTAAATGCTTAGGTATTTAGAAGATAAAACAGCAAAGCCATGTAAAAAGGAAGCATAGTTATTAATACTGAGTGGAAGACTTGTTCAAATATTTTAAGCCCAGACGTTCTCCTGATACACTTACATTTGTGTAAATTTAGCTTAGCATATTTAGTTTATATTTTCTTGACTATGTCATGTTTTTATATTGAAACAAATTATAAATAATTTATGAAGAGAATATTTAGCATTTAAAAAATCATAGTCATGTTGATATATTCAGAAGAAAACTAGTCATGTTCATAATTTATCCGTTTTTTATTCGGAATAAAATTTTTGTTAATGTTTTTACCCTTATCCCCAGTTGTATTGAAATGATGACAAAATAGGAAACAGATTCATAGGGAACATGGAAATATCATTCATTTCTTTTGCAACAGGAAAAAAGGCTGGAGGTCAAACTACTACATGGCTGACTTCATGATTCAAAGATTGTTCTAAATATTATTTGCAAGAAACTAAGGAATAAATTTGATTGGAATGTGAGATCCCAGAAAAGTTACACATTCTTAACAAAAGATTACAAAAACTAATTCCAAGTCTATTTGTGTAGTAGCAATTTTGTTGATGTTAATGTGGCAGGAAGCCCCTAGAACAAAGACAAATGAAAGCAGACTGGTCTTTGAGTTCATGTACAGTTCTACCTGTCATGAGCTTATGGAACAGAAGAAACAATCATGATATGTGTGCTACCATATATGGAAGACAAACTAAACTGTAAAGGAAAATGGAGGATATAAAATGATATTTCTCTCAAGCTTCTGCTTTTGAGAACTGTCTCATGGAGCGAGGTGTTAACACAATGATTTGTTTCCTGGGAGAAACAGATGCCTCCGTGTCTGCTGTCTTTGCAAAAAGCACCTGCAATATTAGTAATAACACAATATTGAAACTAATGGGTGAACATATTATTCAAAATGAAACTTTGTGGAAATATTACTACTTACTATAGGAGCTAAGAAAGAAAGAGTTGAATGAAACTCATCAACAAGGAAAAATAAAAGAGCCCAAGGGAAAAGATTTCATTGCAATAAAAGGAGAATGCTACTTGAGAAGTGAGTTAACAATCTTGTTGGTTTGCATCTACATATATAAGAAATATTTTTGATAAAGTGCCCTGGAACAAGAATGACTGATAAATGTTGGGTCAGGACAAAATTAGAAGTATGCCTGTAGGGGAGTTGAGTATCATTGACACATTGACTGAGTTCTAGATATTAATTCATATAAAATCAAGGAAAGATTGAGGAGAAACATGTCTTCATTCCTAACTAGCTATAGGAGAAAACAGAATACAATTCACATGTTTAAATTAACATGATGGTGGCAGAGATTACACTATGGTGCAAGAAGTTTACTGGATAAGGGTTGCTTGTAGACCACCACAGTTGCAGACACCTTTGTTATTCATCCAGAGATTTTAGATTTTCTGCCAGAATAAAGTATATATTATCTTGAATATCTTGATTTTTGTCTACCAAATTTATCTAATTTTAATGTTTATGTCACAGTTTCAAGTTTCTTCAAAGGACCTATGAAAATCAGGTTTAAAACCCACAACTGCATTTCTTAAATAAATGTGACTGAAGCCATTATAATTTATGTCATTCATGTCATTGATGTAAAGGCCCATAGAACAAAAGTAAGTCAAAAACAATTCCCAGAAAGCTTATTCTATTCACAGAAGCACAGTCCCATAGTCTGTGAACAATGTAAATTTCATTACTTCTTTCCTTAACCTTGTCATTTAGGCTGTCAGTGAACTATGATTCGAATATGTGATTTATCCATGAAGATCCTAGTCCTCATTGTCTCCTGCATTGTGTAAGTTCTATCCCAGGCTGTGATTTCTGCCTTGTGTTTCACTTTGTGGCTTCATTCTTCATTGTGTATGAAGGCTGCAAATCCCTTGTGGCATAGAACTGCAGTAGTGGTAGGTTAATGTGTCTTTTTAATTCACATCTTCAAGAGAGTAAGAGATAATTATAATTCCATCTCAAGACTAGAAGAAGGCCCAATAGATAACAGGCAACAGACTCTGGTGAAAACATAGTTGCTAAAACCATATGAGTACATGGACTTATTTGTTGCAGTTGCTACAGGAAGAGACAAGCTACAAAAATCACAGATGTAGGAAGGTCTTGAAAATATGAAGTATATATAAGTGGTGTTATAGGCAGCATCCTGTCAGCAACACACAAATCAGATTTTTTTAATTTAAAAAATCCCATATATATATATATATACACATATATATATATTAACGAATCATTGTGTATTTAATACAGAACATCTCAATCAATCTTCATCATCGTTATATCTCTTTCCCCACTGGCACCCCTCCCATAGCCTCCCAAGTGGAATCCATATATTCTTTCATCTGTGTTAAGGTCCATTGCGTCAGGTTACTATCCCCAAGTGACCTCAGGGTAGGTTCATCCACTGAGGTCTAGTCAGCCAACCCAAAGTCCCTCACTTTAGGAAGACTAACTCATCATCACCCAAGAGTAATCAGTCGCCAATATTTCTTAAGAAAAAGTTGGGGTCTGCTACCCATTTCCCTAGTTCCATGCTGGTTTTTGTCTATTTGAATTTGCATGGGTCTTGAGCATGCTGAAACCATTTCTGTAGATTCACACAAGCTGGGTCTGTGGGCTTCTATTTCCATATGCTCATGTGCCTCCTCAGTAGCTCTTACAGTGGAGCTGGAACTGACCTGGAAGCCACTTTCCCAAAGGCTAGCACTCCTAGCTCTGGAGAGGCCAAGAGAGAACATCAATTGTTAGTCCAATAGCAGCTTCCTGGTAAAATAACCATATCGATGTCTGGCGCACAGCAATCAACACTGGTGCAGTAGTGGCACTTTTGTCTTGGGGCCAATCAACAGCTGGCAAATTGGTATTAGAGCCCACTCGGTGGGAGGAAACTCATGTGTGATGTTGTAATCATAGCCAAATATACGTGTCTGAAGAGATCATAGATCTTAGATCCCCTGGGTTGTCACATCCCTGGGCTAACTTACTAAATGAAAAATATGTGTCCTTATATTTACAGTCAAGTATCCCATTTACCACACATCAAAGAAGTTTCTTTTGCACTAGACGAAGACTAATGCAGAGTATCACATCTGGTCACACACTGACATTGTCTGTGAATTGTCTATGCCTAAACAGCACATATATAATACAGCTTCTACACCCAAGACTCATGCAATATATAACAAGGGGTAAAGAATACACTAATGTCTCTCTCAAGTCTCATAAATGAAGCTCCTTCATGCAACAAAGGGCAAGTACCTCGAAAGGTCACAAATGGCTAAATTGTGGAGATAAGGAATCTGCAAAGTGTGAGTCTCTGAACTGGATTCTTATATTAAGTTTCACTCACCCAGGGTTCAAGGACCATTGAAGAAGAGGGGGCGGGAACATAACATTTTTAAACACAAATGTATCTCATTTCTTTCAAGGAAATGCTCATAACCTATCTTACTAGTCTGCTCTTCAGGGTAGGAAAATTCATATTCAAGTCCATTCATATTTCTTCCTTTGTTCACCTCTGAATTTTGAAGTCGTTTTAACTTCCTCTCCAGATTCAATGCTATCACCATATCTCCATTGAAATATGCTCATTTCTCATTAGACTACCATGCTGTGAAGATTTCATGTATGCAATTTCCCTGTCATGTCTGGAATTCATTAACTAGTGGCAGGTGTCTTTTTTTTTTCCCCTGAGCCTTACTTAGGTATAGAGGTTGCAACCTCTATGTGTCAAATAGTACCGAACACGTCATACTCACCTATCCTATGCATTTTACTAGTTTTGGAAAAAAAAAATCACTTGAACTTCTGAAATTGATAGGG
Source organism: Eospalax fontanierii (assembly GCA_035773235.1). NCBI lineage: Eukaryota > Metazoa > Chordata > Mammalia > Rodentia > Spalacidae > Eospalax > Eospalax fontanierii. Next base: position 21,808,843 of record CM069534.1, read on the forward strand.
GACATTTAATGGCGTCCCAACTTAAGATGAAGAGCTACCATCAATCACTACATGCTGAGAGAGGGATAAACAGGGACTAGCTCTGTGAAAGGTTTTCGAATGCCAAGTGAGTAGTACTAAAAACAGCTACATTTGAGTATCACTAAATGGAATCCAAGTATTATTGATCTAATCTATCTATTATCTATCTATCTATTTATCTTTCTACAATCTATGTAAATGTATGTGTATGTAACAATAATATAGAAGAGAACAGGAAATTGAGATGATATTGTGGGAGATAGATGGAATTGGTGGCAGACTGAGAGGGATAGAAATAACCCAGACAATTCTCGTGCATGAAATATCCAAAAATAAAATAAAGCATACTGTTTTCTTATGAAACTATGACAATATCTCCTGAATTCATCTGGTCTCTGTGCTATTCTCTTGCAACTGCATATCACTCATATGTGTCTTCTGAGTATATGAGAATGAACATAGCCCTGATGATGTCTTGACCTCCATCATGTTACACTCTATATTTAACTTCCAGAGCCATCTTTTAGAAATGATGCTCCTAGATGTATGTGAGGGGGCAATGATGTCCCACCACTGGTTGAGGAGATATTGACAATTTATTGCTATTGGGAGAGGAGAGTAATTTTTCTTCAGGGATGTGGTCCCAGAGAGGTTGCCTATGCTCCTGTGGATGGCCCTACATTCTTTCATGCACAGACAGCACAAAGTCAACTGCGTGGGCTTCTTTTTAGAGTAAGAGCACAGAAAATAGGGGTGGTGAAGTGGAAAGAAAGGGGAAGCAATTGAAGGGAAGGGAATGGTCAGGAGAGTTGATCAAAATACTGTATCTGAAAGTATGGAGTTCTCAAATAACTGGAAAATGAAACTATGTTCCAATTCATTTATATGCAACTCTTGAAGTTTCCAAGGGGTTCCAAAGAATTCACAGTGTTTCCCTCTCTCAGTCAATCTCTGTGAATAAGGCTGCAAGCTTGTATGATTGAATCTGATGACAATTCTCTCACAGGTTTCTGTTGTTTAATTAAATTAAAATCATTCCTGAGCCATCTCAGGTTACATATGTGGACACTGTCATTCTTGTTTCAGAATGTGTTTCCTTCATAGATTAGGAAGAATCAATCCCTAAAAATAGTTTAGATTTTTCCCTTAAGTGTCTTATTAAATAAGCATTCTCCCTCACCTCTCGATTCTCTTAATCTTCCCTTCTGTATTGCTACCAACTCATAGATTTTATATTCTCTTTAATTTATTATCTGGGACTATTACTTACAGTCTGTATTTTGTTCTCTGCTATATTAGTAGCATCCTTAAAGATATAGGTTTCTTCATAGATAGATAACAGAGTTCTACATTTTAATACATCTCATATGTTTCATGTTTTAGTCTTTCTTATACTTATGTCTCTGTCATATTTATTCTTTGTCTTTCCGGGACAGTACAGCTAATTGAACTTAATTTAAAATTCAGTTCACACATCTTGAAAATTTTTTCTGTTTCTTCCCATCATTGTGAATATATCTTCTCATAATATTCAAAAGATATAAATTACTTTATGACACAACATATCACTTATTGTTTTATAGTTATTTCTGACCTTTCCTTATGGCATTTAGTAGATTATAAATTCTATGCTAACAATGCCAAGTCTTAAATTTGGTTATAATTCTTGGAGTCGCTAAGACAAATGATAGTGCTAAAATGAATGTAAAATATTCAAGCATAAGTTAGAAAGAATATAGGTATTTAATTTGTAGTGTTATTTTTAAACGCTACTAAAATACGTTAAACTGATATTTCAATTTAATGCTAAGATTCTTTTAAGTTGGTGACCTGGTAATATATTAAATACTTTTAAAAATGACATTGAATCTGAACCAGACATTGCAGAAAAGTGATGCATGCAGGTGCTCAAAATCTGTAGTGTGGTGGTGTAACACTGCCTTCGACATGCCCTCACTCCAATGTCGATGGCAGGTCAAGGAACCTATGATTTGATGCATGAGAGAAAAAACCTTCACTTTTCATAAAATCAAAAGCCCACAAAAGTACAGACATTTCAACAGTGGATAAAGGAATTACGAAGCAGAAGAAGAGTTCAGAAAGATTTCAAATGTAAGAAAGAACCTAAACTGAGTTGGGCATAGTCAGTCACACCTTTAATTCTAGCACTCCAGATGGAGAGGTAGATGAATCTCTGAGGATCAAGACTAGCCTCATCTACATACTGGGTTCTAGGTCAGCGGGGATTAGAGAGAGACCTTGTCTTTTAAAAACAATAATATTTCATTTATTTATTTTTATTTTTATGTGTACGAGTGTTTTGCCTGCATATACTTAAGTGCCTACATGTGTGCAATACCCACAGGGTCCAGAAATTGGTGTCAGATCCCCTGGAATTGTTGCAGATGATTGCTAGTAGCCAAGTGGGTGCTGGATCTTCTGGAAGAGAAGCCAGGGCTCTTAACTGCTGAGCCATCTCTCCATCCCTGGAAGATCTTTTCTTACAAAACAAAGTAAAGCAAAGCAAAACAAAAAGAAGGAAAACCATTGTTGTTTATTGAGTGAACTGGCATGGAGTCAAGGAGCTTAAGAGCTTTCTGGAAGTAGAAATACTATCAGAAAGAACCTCCTTCTGATAACTTCGTTCGATTGAAATTCTACTACCAGAATGTGCTGGGCAGCAAGTCTATGTCTTGAGTATAAAATTAATCCAGTCTCGTTGGTTAGTTAACATCTGCCTGGGAGACCCTCAGCAGAAAGCTCATGGTGAAGTGATATCTTTGTGTTATTTTAAGTTAACAATCTTATGATAGTTTGTTACAACAATGATAATGGTCCTGGTAGACCTTATTAATTGTTCATTTTAAGTGGAACAGATAAAATAAACAAGTGCAGAGAGGGAGGGATGGAGAGAGAGAGAGAGAGAGAGAGAGAGAGAGAGAAAGAGAGAGAGGATTAAATAGAATATTCATTAAGTTATATTGGAATAAACAATATGATGGAAAAAGGAAGCACCCAAGAGCTAAATACAGTAAGAAATGGTGAGAGAAAATAAATTAAACTGAGCAAAAGTGGAGAGTCTGAATAAAAAACAGTCTCAGGGTAGAGAAGAAGATCCCTGATTTGAGGAATTCCATAGGTAAAACTATGGAAGATTATTATTAATGGGGTGATATAAAGGCTGAGATGGAAGCACACCTTCTATATCCAAATAGCTAGTGACTAAAGTAGCATGGGGTGGTTGGTGGAGTCTTACATAACTTCTAATAAACAAGAGGAGGTCAAGTCAGTTAGGCAGTCAGTTCTTACTCTAATTGTACCTGAGGCTTAGGAAGAAATGAGGGATTTCTAATTTAAAGAATCTCTATGGATGCTGTGGTAAGACTGAACAAAAGAGAAAGGGAAAAAGGCACAACTAGGAGCTAAGTAATTGAGATGATATTAATAAAATATAACTATGGGATGGGGCAGGTAGAGGCAGTCAGAAAGGCAGTACCTAGTGTGATTCTGTGAAATCTGTACAACATTTGGGGGAGAGAGCATGTGGGATGTGAGAATGAGAATTTAGTGCCGACTCTAATATGTTTGCATTTTTGAAAATGGGAAGAAGACTGGAGTTTTGATTAACTGAATTAGGGAACACTGTGGGTCCTGAAGGAATCATGCAAGTGATGATGATGTGAGTTTTGCCTGTGCTGGCAGAATACACCATGGTGTATTGATGCAATATGAAATTATGAAGAGATACTTGAGTGACATACAATGAGTATGTTCAAGAATTTGAATGAGTGAATAGATCAAAAACTTGCTGGATGTGGTAAAGTACTCACTAGAATGAGAGTGTTGAGAAAGGGGAGAGGTAGGTTGTTCTACCCTAGAGGACTTGGGTTATGAGGTCTGGAACTGAACAGAGTCAACAAAAGAGATGGAGATGAACCAGCCAAGCACCAAATCTCAGTAAACTCCACAACATGTAGATTATGAGCAACCAGGGAAAGAAGTGTTTGCCAAGAAAATGGTCCACTGGTCTGCTCTTGACCCTTTCATTTTGGAAACATCTTTAAAATTTATATGGATTTTTATGAAACTAATGTAAAATATGCTCATATAATTTATGATCCAAATATTTGCTTTTCATCAAAACACATCATAACATGTTTATGCTCAATATACATGTTTTTCTTAATTATAATCTTTTAGACTTGCAAAACTTAACAGTTTATAAAAATAATATATTTGAAGGGAACCTAAGAATGTATTAGTTTAGAAAGACATTATTTGGAGAAAAATGTAAAGCAGGTATTCACGAGCTATGCAATAACTATTTTATAAATATGAATACTCCGAGGCTGTGTAGGGAGTCCTTCCAATTTTTTCTCCATGCAACTTATTTCCATTTTTTGAGTCTTGAAAGTGTTATTATATTGTATTCTGTTCTCCACCAATCAACCAAATCCCAGGAGATTGGACACTCTTTCTGGCCTCTAAGTGCACGTACTTGCCTATTCTCAGTATAAACATGCATGCAAAATACTCATATACATAAAATATCTACAAAAAAGACAAAAGATATCTAAGCTGTAGCTCATATTCAGTTCTTCAATGATTTGTCCTTTATGACTATTATCCATCCATAGTAATTAATAAAACGTGCAAATGGTACAATTTTCCATACTTGATGACTCAAAAGGCGCTCGTCTATAAGAAGTTGTTAATATGTTTTTTCTCATTGTATTGTCATCATAATTGCCCTATGATGATTTGGATAATCTATGGAGAACAGAATATAATATAATAGCTCTTGCAAGACTCAAAAAGTGGAAACAAGAGTTCAATGGAGCCAAAATTTCAAGAATGCCTAGGAATTGAGATTTGGGGTTCTGACACAGATTTTCCTTTTTCTCATGATTCTACATGTTCCACAATTTACTCATTCAAACTATAGTCTAGTTCCATATTAAGCCATTTTCATTTAAGCCTTATCATGAAACAACATGAAATCATAGAATGCAATATCTATTTAACATGGAATAGACTGACATGTCAGTACGAAAAAGAAAGATGTAGAATTTTTTTTAAAAATAAAATTTACAGAAATCAATATTTCATGCAGTGAGATTTTAATATCCTTTTATAAATTCTTAATAAACAATGAAACCTCTTAACATGTGACTAAGATAATATAAATCATCACAATAAACACCAAATAAAAATATTCTTGGGCTGGAGAGATAGCTCATTAGCTAAGAGGGCTTGCTATTTTTGTAGAGGACAAGAATTTGTTTCCCAGAATCCATGTGGGGTAGTTAACAAGCATCTGTGACTCTAACTCCAGGGATCCAGTGTTCTCTTCTGGCCTCCTTAATCACTAGCACACAGGTGGTATACTCTCTTGTAGAAATATGCACATTTACATAATTGTTAGTATGTTCTCAAATGTCTTCTATGTCAGGTAAAATTGAAACTACTAAGTTTGGTGCAATGGTATGGTTTTACTCTATAATAAACTCAGTTTGTTAACAATTCTTTAAAACCAACAGGTAATTACTATTTAATGATACAAGCTCACTAGTGAAAAGTGAGAGTCAAAGCACATTTCACAGGCATTATAGTAAAATATAGTAGAAAGCACAAAAATACCCTAGTAGTGTCAGGAGAGAGAAAAATCACATGGTGACAGCAGTGTAGTTTATATCAAGTACTATTATTCTCTCTTATCCAAATAAATGGATTGCTGTTTGTTTTAAAACTTTATGATTTGCCCAAGTTAAAGTTTAATATATGCACAATTCTATGCTTGCTAATTTTTCTATAGTTCCTTGTGACTTTGTTATCTAAATGCAGTAATTTTTCTATATTGTTTTTATATATGTGTTTGTTTGGTTTAGACTGGTTGGTTTTGTTTGCTTTATGTTTCTGGAATAAAACACCATTACCAAAATCAGCTTGAGGAAGAAAGAGTTTATTTGACCTATGGGTTACAGGACACCCTTGAGGAAAGCCAAGGTAGTGACTCAGGGAAAGAAGGTCGAGGCCGGAGCTGGAACAGAGAACATGGAGGGATGCTGCTCCTCGGCTTACTTCCTTGCTCTCAACTATCATGATTATACATGTGGGGCCCCTCGGCCTAGTTATGGTACAGATCACAGTAACTGGGCCCTCCTATATCATTTAGCCGTCAGAAAATGTCTCACAGCTGTGCTCATGGGCCAATCTGAAGGAGGAAATTCCTCATTTGAGGTTCTTTCTTCCAAGAAGTGTCAAGTTGACAACAATAGTTACCAAGCAATTAGTCCAACAAAAAATATTCCAAAGTAGTTCCTTATGGATACCATTTAACTTTATTTAATCAACTGTGGTTTTTCTTTCCAATACATAAGAGCCAATCATCAGGAAATACATCAATACATGTAGTTTAATAGAAAGATTTAGAATAGACAGAAAGGCATATGCATATATAGAGATTTTATGAATAAATAAAATATATACTTGTGACAACATCAAATATAAACTGTTGAATAATTTAAAAATTATTTAAACCAAATTTGATGCTTGAATATGCTCATGCAAAATATGTATGCAATATTATTTTAATGTACAAGTAAAATTATCTAAGAATTGGCCAGTGTTATGAACGTATGAGGTGAGATTAGGTATAAGGCCTTGTGAGTGTATTTGTTTCTTTTGTTGTTTTTATGACCAAATACATCACAAGAAGCAAAGTGATGGAGGAAGGTTTCTTTCTGTTTATAGTTATGGGGGAATCCAGTTCATTAGAGCAATTTTAGGAGCAGGAGGCTAAAGTGACTGGTCTTCTGCTCTTTGGAAGTAAGACAGATGAATAATGGCACTCAGCTTGCTTTCTCTTTTCTATTTGGTTTATGACACCAGCTCACAGCATTATTTTACCCACTTTCGTAGGTACACCTTGTGGTACACATCTATTGTGACTCTAAATCATATCAAATTGACAATGGGGATTAACCATAAAAATCACCAGTAGTAAATAATTGTCTTATGACAAAAAAGCACAAATAACAAAAGGAAATAATAAACAAAGATAAGTTAGACTTACTCAAAATTAAAACATTATGTTAGAGAGCACTATCACAATATTGAAAAGATAGTTCACAGAACATGTTAAAATATTTGCAAATCGTGTATCTGATAAAGAACTTGTACCAAGAACATGTGAAATATATACAAAGGCCAACTCTGAAATAATAAAAAATACAGGTAGTTCAGTTTTAAATGGAGCTTGGGACATGGTTCATGGATAAAGTGTGTGTTGCACAAGTATGAGCACCAAAGTTCAGGTTTCTAGCACTCAAATAAAAAGCCAGGTGGATATGATGACCCATGTATAATTCTAGCAATCAGAAGACAGAGGCAGGTTATCCCAGGGCAAACTGACTAGTTAGGCTACTGAATTGATGAACTCTATGTTAAGCAAGACATCCTGACACCATATGTAAAATCAAGAGTGGGTCAAGAAAGACACCTCATCCAATTTTTTTGTACCCCCACACTGCTGAATGCACACACACACACACACACACACACACACTCCACATGCATACACTTGAAATAAATAGAAAGTGAATTTAAATAGTCAGGGACATTGGAAAATGTATTTCAAATTAACTGCACAACAAAATTAAAAAATTATTCACATAAAAAATTCAAATAGGAAGTCTGTAGCTACACTGTTAATAAGTATCTCAATGTAGGAAGACTCCAAATGTGCATTAGATAAGAACTGAATATACATGATGGAATGTGCCCATGGTAATACAAAAGCATCCAGAATAAGTGATAAAATACTGGTGCTATATGCTAATGAAGAAACTTTGAAAATATCAAGTTAAATGAAAGAAACTAGTCAAAAAGTCTACCTTTTGAATCATCTCATTTATATAATCTATCCATAATAGGAAAATATGTAAGAAAATACAGCGGGTTGTTTGGTTTTGAGGAACGAAGGAATCAGCAATGGTTGCTAATAGGCGCTGGGTTTCTCTTGTGTCTTATTCCAGTTCCGGTGCAGACTCCTAGGTTGTTTCTTGTGCTCATTAAGAAGAACTCAGGAACTGTACCGGTACTCAGATCACTGGCCTGTCCTAAATATTGAAAAGTTTCTGAAATTCAGTGATGGCGATGATTTCTGTTTGTGCCAAATCACATACAATTCTATATTATAAAACGACAATTTATACATAAGTACATTATATTTCAGAGACACGGTTATTGAATATATTTTCTAAGTCAAGGGTCAGCAAACTTTTTTGCACATGATCAGATAGTAAATACTATAGCCAGGGGCCTGTGTTTCTTAATCTTCTCCATTATATACGCTATTTTAACAATACAGAAATGATCTCTGGTGTGAACATGTTCTAAAACAATTGTTTTCTCAGTGTATGTTTTGGACCATAGTGTCTCTGTCTTGACACATGCCCAGTCTTTGGACACTGTAAGACTATGCTGTCATCTACAAAGTTCACTCTGCAGAAATTTGAAGTCAAGTTACAAAAAAGTTAAGTAAAGAACTCATAATATTGTGCTGGTTATATGGCTCAGCCGGTAAGCATGGCAATCGTAGGGACTCACAGAGTGGAGGAGAGACCAGAATACTGCAAGTGTCCTCTGTCTTCTGCGTGTATACTATGGCATGTGCATACATACACACAATCTAAGTATTTAGATGGATGCGATAAAAATCTATGTATGTAGACATTTAAAATGAAATATTCCTTAGTGAGTTTGTGCTGGATCCAATTCATAGCTATCCTCAGTTGCATGCAATCTATAAATCATGGATTAGACATGTCTAGTGGGATCTCATGCATCATTTGGATTTCAGCTAGAAACTTGAAAGTTCAGGTGTACAACTGACCCCAGGTATCACCAAGCAAACTATAAAGGAATGTGACTAGTTTTTATTTTGATATCATTATTATGGTATCCTAAAACACACCCCCGATACGCAAACACACACACACACACACACACACACATGCACACACAAATACACACATGCTCATAGAAAAAAAAATACCATGCTTCATTTATAAATTTTGTTATATTTCTTACAATGTAAATTATTCATCAGTTCTGGTTATATTTACTTCCATATGAGTGAAATATTAATATTCAAATGAAATGATTCCTATTTTTCTATAATAATCATATAAAAGAAAATGATTATTTATCATATTATAACAGTTAAGTTTTAATTGGTCTTTACTATTTTCATTATTTATTATCCACAAGCATCATGTTTTTCTTATTTGGGGCATTATGTTAATAATTTCAAAGATTTTTATGCAGCTAATAATATGAAGTATTTTACATAAGTGTAGGAAAAAGTTGAATATATTATTTTCAGTTCTATATTTCCAGTTCCCATTAGCAAACCAGAATATTTCAGGTATAGTATCGAAACAATAACTCTTCTTAACTTGTGTCCATCATTGCTTACACTTTCTTCTTTTCCACTCCAGGCAGCTTACTTATCAAATGCCTTGTAATAACTACATTTTGAGACTATTTTGAATTTTTTTTTTTAATTTGGCCATTTTCCAAAAAATTCTCTATCAATCTATTAGTTAGTAACAGCTACCAATGCTATTAAAACAAAAATTGTCAACTTAGTATTCCTGATATTGTGTTTGGGAAAACAAGAAATTAATCAAAAAATACCACAACTCATTAGAAAATGAAAACTATAAATATTAATTCTCTAAGGCCAGACTCAATTCATTTGTATCTCAATAGGCATCTGTGAATTTAAGAGGAAACTAAATATTTTCTGCATCATTGATTAAGGACATTTCCTTCATCAAGAAAATAATATGAAACTGAATTCTTAGTATATCTCATCTTATTAAAATAGAATATAATCAGTTAAATCCTCTCAGGGATTATTCATTATAAAGAATGTTGATGCTTGGATACCTCCAATTTCAGATAAAAATAATAGAAAATGATATTTGCATTTGCAACCATGTAAAGCATAGAATAAACTATGGACACTGCTCTAAGTTGAAATAAGAAAGCTTTAGGATTTTCAGAGGCCAGATTTATATCTTCAGGATAGTTTCATATTAATAAAATGCTTATTGAAAACTTTATCTTATAAAATGGAAAACATGAAAAATGTGTCAGTCTATTTTTGTTTCTGTGGTTTTTCATATGCTGAATAACAGCAAAAGTCATTTTCACATTTACTAACTAAAATAAAAACGGTTTCAAAGTAAGTGTTTTGCCACGCAAAATTTAAGCGTTTTCCTGGATAAATAATGGGACTAATCTGAAGACTTGTTCAAAATTAACATTACGATATACAGTAGCCACATAGAGATTAGTTCCTAAAACACATTTTATGGATTACTCATCCCACAGATATTGCAATGTTGTGAAATGGATGTCATATTGTTTACACCAGAGTCATTTTGCTGGGGCTGTAGTTTGTTGTTGGGGTTGAACCCTCTGTCAATACAGGTTGATTGTATGCTTTGTCTCTGAGTTTCTCCAAAAATCTTAATAGCTGAGGTTTTGATAACCCAAGAATTTTTTGAAAAAGTTTTTTGGTTACTTATTTAAACCATGATATAGCATAAGGATTCCTGTAAAGTGAAAATTATTCACGTTTACCTAGTTATCACAACTACCTATTGGTTCATCAAAAGGTGGAAATAAATTATCAGAACCATACCCGACTAATCATTATTTTCCACTGTATATAGAACATTTTCTTCTTAAATGTAATTTCAATATTTCTGACAATATGGCACACTGAAATGAGACAATGACTTCTCTGTCCCATAGTCTATTAAAAAGAAAAAAAAAGACCTCAAAAATAATTGAACTTTCTATAATTTTCTATTAACAGTTAATGCTAATGATCTTGGGTTGGATTACATGGGGTAAAAAGTTATCAACAGTTGCTAACTCCATGGCAATTTGCCTTAGGAAAATTGCCATAAACTTGAGATTCTTATAAGAATTAAGAACATTCACTGATAACCAAACAGAATGAAATTTAAAGCACTGACAATTTCAAATGTTCATAGAAACAGAAAGAAAATGAAAGAAAAACATGTTGCAAAGAAGAACCATTGAACACAATAAAAATGAAAATAATCTGGATTATATTAAATACGTCATGTACATAGTAAAATGAGAAGCATATTTTTCAAATGGTCTAATAAAACATATTAAATTATAATAAAAGAGATGATTAAATAACTGAGAAGTCAGCCAAAGTAATCTGTAGTCATAAAAATAGAACTTTGCTTGATTATGGGGTAAGAGAAAAGACTGCTAGACATGTGAGCATTTTCAGGTGAAATTTTTTTTCTTGACTATAGTCATGCATGGATGGGTGCATATCTTTATTTTAACTAACTTAAATATTTTCCTAAGACTGTATATTTACTGAATGTGGTGGTTTGGATGAGAATATCTTCCAAAGGCTCCACGTATTTGAACACTTGGTCCCAGTTCCTTCCATTGCTTGGAAAGTGTTGGGTATAATACAGGGTGGGCCTAGCTAGGAATGAAGGAATGGCTCTCCTGGGTGTGGTACTCCACACAGGTTGGTTGTGGAGGCAGTTTCTTCCAATGATTGGTTGTGTCAGTGCCCCACCCCATAAGGCTACTGGCTAACAAGGCCTATAATACTTTCTTCTTTCTTGAATAAATGAGTTTGCAGCAGACCACCACTGCTGGCTTTCGGCTCAACTCCAGAGTCTGTGTGTTGACTCTGGGCCTACTCACCCCCTCCCTCTACAGTGGAGACCCTTCAGTCCCGCTAGGGCTGGTCCTGAGTGCTGGGACCCCCAACAGGGAAGGATCATGGAACTTGTAGGAAGTGTGGGATTGTTGGAAGAACTGTGTCCCTGGCATTGAGGATATACATTTTCCCACTTCCAGTCTGGGTCTACTTATTGTGCCTTCTTGAAGATGTAAATTCTCAGATCTATGTTCCTGCTGCCACTTGCTGTTCTTGTCCACCATGACAGACTCAGTGTTTCTGGAACAATAAAGCCTTTCTTCTATAAGTTACCTTGGTCATGGTGTTTTATCACTTCAATAAAAAAATTGGCTAATGCACTATTATATGAATGTTTTACACTAAGAAAATATAAATTAATAAAATTTCAAACAACTGTAACATAACTGTTACAAGATAGAAAACTCAAAGTGTTTCATAAAGATAAAATGCAGTAAGAAAGATTAAAAAACAGAGGAGATAGATAAGACACGATTAAATAATAAGAGGATACATTGATGCAATAATTGAAAATCTCATTGATAACAGAGCTTCACAGACTTGAAATGCATCAGTTGTAAAAATGGTCATATTTTGAAGATATTTAATGAATGACATGCAAAATCAAGAATTCAAGTGATTTAATATATTTGGCCAAACTAGAAGGATTATAATTCCTGAAACAATGTTTTTCAAATTGCAACGGTGATTGTATTTCTCTACAATATATCAATCTGTGAAGCATGTCTCTTTCAGAAGTAGCTCAATCAATCTGGAAATTGGAGACTAGAGTTCTCATTCTACTGCATTTGCATGTGGCTTCTTAGGTTTATCTGATTGTGTCCTTTCCAGCTACACGGAAAGAAAAGAATATAAGGGGTCTGCACATAATTTTTACTAAAAAGTTAGGCATTAAAGTGGGATTGACATGGTGCGTGACTGTTGACACCTTGTGGTGGCAAGAATCAGCAATATAGTCTCAATAATTATCACAGAAATTGGGACATTTTAATTGAGAAAGACTGGTTTGAATTAGGTACATAGTCTCCCTGACAGTCTCCATGTTTAACTGAAGGAAAATGTGATTTACTGAGAAGAACTTTTAGGAAACAAATTATGATATTCATTTTGGAACTGTGAAGCTTCAGAAACAAACTATTCAGTTAAGTATGTTGGGAAGACACTTGCTATGCTTAAACCTGGTATAGAAGAAATCGCTAAACAGCTCATGAAATTGAAGATGCTAGTGCATAAATGGGAACCAGTCCTCTCAATTTTGCTTCTTCAAAGTGTGTTATTTTAAATTATTCTACAAGAATGTATAAGCACATAACTATTTCTGAGGTTTTTGAATGTTGTAAAAGAAGAATATTTATAAGAACTGACATAATTTGCAAATGGGCTCTTCTGGCAAGTCAGATGATTTCCTTGTAACACACATGTGTAAAACTTACTGGTTTGTGTATGTCTACCTTGTTGAAAAAATATTTATGTATTTATTTTATTTTATGTTTATGCACGATGCCTGCATGAATGTAAGTGCATCCATGTAATACCCACTGAGAGCAGAAGGCGGCTTTGGATCTCTTGAAACTAGAGTTATGGACGATTGTTAGCCAACATGTAGATACTGGGAACTGAACCTGCTCCCTCTACAAGAACAACAAATCTTATTAGTCACCTCTTTACCTCCTCATTTCTATCTTTTAAATAAATTGCTATAAATTAAAAGGGGGGAGGGGTGGCTAGAGAGATGACTCAGCAAGTAAACGTTCCTGCCTCGAAGCAGGCGACAGTTGTAACCCAGAGACGCACACGGTGATGGAAAGAACTTACTCTAGAAAATTGTCCTCCACTGGCAACCCACGGCCCTGGCTGTGCACACACAGACACGGGTAGACACACACACACGCACACACACTCACCGAAAATAAAAGTACTGCTTTAGAAGTAAAAATAACAGCCACCATGATTAATGATCAGTTTGATCCCATGGAAAGGAATACCAAATCCCAAAGCTGTTATCTGGCCTCTGAGTGTGTGTGTTCAGATGTGAATACATGTAATTGTAGTTAAAATTTCATATTTACCTTTAAAATATTCCTGATTTCTTTTATCCTTTACTTTAATATTTCAACTGCTTTTAAATCAAGACATACTCCCTATAATTCTCAGTTTAGAAATGAAAACACAAGTGTTTGAGACAGCTATAGAAGCATCTCTTGAAAACTCATATTTGATTTCAAATGCCTTTAAATCCTTGCTCTTATACAATAATAGTCTCCTGAAAAATACTGGATTTAGCACAAGTTTAACAAATCATTACTTTTCTGAATGTGGTATTCCCTGTAGTTTCTAACTGTTCTTACTGACACACACACACACATATATACATGTATATATGTGTGTGTGTATGTATATACTGACAGATATATATATATATATATATATGTATTATAATTTCTTCTATAGACTAATTTATGTTTAACTGCCTTCATATCAGAAAATTTGCATTCATAATTAGTATTTATACTCTGGTATGTGTTTTCTACCTAAAACTATCCCAAGTGAAAACCTTAACTAGCATTTTCCCTTTTGTTTTCAAATTGCTTCTTCTCTTGCCTTGAACTTGAATTTAAAAAGGGCAGAATCTCAAAAGAGGTAGAGGGTAATTTCCCTCAAGACCTGGCTAATTTATAGCTTTCAACACATCAATGACCCCTGCAATTTGGCAGTTGCTTCATTAATTCCTCTACACCTGCTCCATTTATCTTGGAAAAAAAGACAGATAAAACGCACAATATTTCCTCACCGTAGCTATCTGGAGGAACAGTTCTTTCCATCGTCCTGAAGTCAATTGTACCCAGCATTGTGAAGAACAGAAAGACAGCAGAGCCAGATGGATGTTTCCAGTTTGTCTCTGGAATGGAAAAGTAAAGTCTGAAAAGAAACAAATTTGGAAGAATTTGTTGTTTTTTTTCTATTCTTTGCAAAGACACTACTAGTTAAGGAACATTTAAATTTTCCTCCTGGGTTGAATTCTGATACAATTCCAGGATTTAAAAGATAAACAAAAATAATCTGAGACGCTTTATAAAAATTACTGTTTTGCATGCCTTAAAATAATGTAGTATTTTCATATCTATTGGTATTTCTAGTTATCTATCAACTATCTAATTGTGCTTTCAACAGAAAACACCTGAACCCAGTTTTAGACTACGTATATCTTAGAGGTTTATATTTTAAAACAATACATTTCAACACAATATAAACTTTAAGTTTGTACTAAAGCATGACAAATTATCATTTCTACTACTCAGATATTGCATAAATTGAAAACAATATTCTTTAAAGTTAGCAAATTCTTTATTTAGCTGACCTGGAAGCACAAGTGTTGGGCATAATTCAGGGTGGGCCTAGCTAGGCCAGTGCCAGGATCACCAGCAGGTAGGGCCGTGGAGAAGCTGGTCCAGCCAGCCTCCTCCAGGGGCTGAGCGGGATGCTGAGCATCACGACCCAGCCCCACTCCACTCAGGAGAAACAACCACACCCAAGTCGGAAGTCTGTCCAAGCAGGATCTCATTTATTAACAAACTAACTTATATAGGGTAGGGGCGGGGCTAAAAGGGAGTGAAGGACCAATTGATTCTTGTCAGGTAAACTGCAGCCAGGCAAAGTCCATGTTGATAGGCTGTCAGACTCGGGTGAGTATCTGACAGCTGCAACCCAAACAGTTGGTGACGGTTGGTTGCCCTTGTCTCGCTTCAGCCTGCAGCTCCAGGTGGATCGGGTGCAGACAGCTGATCAGTGTAGCCCAGGCTGGCTTCGAACTCCAGATCTTCCTGCCTCTGCCTCTTTCAGTAAGTCCGACCCGTGTGCGCCACCAGCACCGCCCCGGCAGGCTGCGAGAGTCCGGAGCGCGGCCGGCTTGTGTCCTGCCCTGCCTGGGGCTGCCGAGCCACGCCGCAGCCTGCGTGCTGCACAGCGCCGCCGTTTTGTTTGTTGGCCGCGCTGCACCACAGGCTCGACCGCAGCAGCCCAGGAGGGGGTGATCATTGGGGGCCCGGGGTGTTCGATTGCCAGGGACAGCGGCCCGGGGGGAGGGGCGATCGCTGGGGGCAGCGTCCTGGGGGTGCGATCGCCGGGGGCAGCGTCCTGGGGGGTTGTGTTGGCCAGAGCAGCGGCCTGGGAGGAGGAGCTGCAGACCGTGCAGTGGGCCCCATGGGGAACTTCAAACCCCGCCCTAAAAGGGCGGCAGGAGCTGCAGCAGCGGTGGAGGCCCAACCGGCCAGCTGCCAGGAGGAATGGAGGAATGGCTCTCATTGGTAGGTGTGTGAAACTGGCTTCACAACCAACTGGTGTGGAGCACCACACCCTCGAGAGCCATTCTTTCATTCCTCCTGACAGGTGACCTAGCTAGGCCTACTCTGCATTATGCCTAACACACAAGAATGTTTTTCCCTTTGTTTTCCTGCAGAGTTATTTCAACCTCCATGAATAAAAACAAAATTTGTAGTTTCTTCCTCTTTTATGGGAAATATGTTTAATTTCATTATTAGGAAGTCATCTTTACGTCTTGAAAAATAACAAGACAATTTAGTAAAAGTATACTAGGAAGAGATTTTTAAAAATTTATATTTAGAATGTATATCTGCGTTTAGTGGATATAAAGTATAATCAGATACAAAATTTCCTGACAAATTGCTTACTTATTTTAATATGGATTACAGTCGTCACAGAGATAGTTAAGAGAGACAGTTAAGAGGAAATATTGATATTCCAGAGAACCTAACTTCTGTTCCCAGCACCAACATGGAATCTTACAACTACTTCGTACTCCAGTTCCAAGGAATCCTGCACTTACCTGGTAGACAGAAATTTCAAGCAAAAAATTAAAAATATAGATCATTGAGGGCTCAGGCATATCAGACTGAACATTTATTTCTCCCATAAGATCTTTATGTCACTTTTGACATAATTATTTAAAATTTTTTCAAGCTGCATGTATTCTTTTGATACATAAGAATTTCATGTTTCAAAGTCAGAGAATGATGTCATTGTTACCAACAGACAAAACAAGGAAAGCATGAGAAATTCCATCACTCCTTAATTAGTTATGATAGCACTAAATCTATGTTCTTCATGGATATGTTTTGGAATTCTTTTTTATTTCAAATTCTAGTCTATACTTAATAAATGTTTTAAATATATAAATAGACAAAAGTCATGTTAAATTTAGGAGTTCTACAAAGAAAAATGAAATCCAAATACAAAATACAATAAATAAGTAATCCGCAGACACTGAATTATTATTAAACAGCAATCAAGGCTAGAATCTAGAATGTAGAATATGGATAGCGATCTTGTGTTAGCTACTTATTGCTGGATAGTAAAGTGCTCTAAAATTCCACTTGCCCAACTAATTGTTCAATAGTGTTAGTAGTCTCTGAAATTTTCTATTTAGTATCATGTCAATGTTTATTTTGTTAATAAATTTATTTAACTTGTCCTTCGTCACATCCATACACATATATAATGCATTCTAACTATTCCCATCCTCTTCCTCTATTCCTCCCAGTCCTGTTAATACCCCACCTCCCTACAAACCCATTCTTACATTCACATCTTTTTGTTTTGTTTTGTGAACCACAGACTTTAACCAAAGCTGTCTATGTGATTATGGATATTGAAATGTCCATTGGAGCTTGGTGGGCTAAGCAGTGAATACACAACTACAGACAAAGATTTCTCCAATCACAGTGCATGAGTAGTACTACAGATCCCTCCCCTATTCAGGACTGATGTTCCAATCCTGTGCAGGCCCCATGTACATTAACTGCAATTGCTGTGAGTTTATGACTGAAATGGCTGTGGCATGCCACAGGGTGGCACTTTACAGGCAGCCATTCTCCTTATGATTGACTCTTAGATTCTTCCTGACCCTTCTTCTATGATGTCCCCTTAGAGGAAATGGTATAAGTTCCTGTTCAAAGCAGACCATTCATCTGCCACCTCTCCTCAGCACCGGGAACAACTGGGAGCTTTTACACTCATCACTGTTCATTCAGACTGAGACTTCTGTGATTAAGACTGATGATAGCATGTGTCTGTGAATAAAAACATGAATATTGAGGGCTTGGTGAATGCAGGTGTCCTCATAGGCTAGAGGCATCAGATCCCTTGGAACTAAAGTTACACTGGGTTGAGAGCCTGGATACCTGGTTGCTGAGAACAGAACAGAGATCTTCTGCTAGATCAGTATGAATCATCACTCCCAGAAACTGGCTATACCTGTATCTGTGATGAAGTTACTGATCTGTAAATCAAAAAGTTATTTAAATTTGCTTTAGCTATTTCAGAAATATTTGATGTGGTTATATGTATGTGCGTGTCTGTTTGTGGATACGGGAACAGGAGTGCAGGTGCTCTTGAAAGCCAGAGGTATCAGATTCCATAAAAACTGGAGTTTTGCGCAGTTCTAGGCAGTCTAACATTTTTTATAAGAATTGTATTTGGCGACTCTGGAAGACAAATATGTGCTCTTAATCAATATAGCATTTTTCTAGTCCACTTCACTATTTTTGATAACGGAAAATGAGAAAACTTTGCTTGTTGCAAAATGTGATACTTTTTTATAGGGGGCAAGGTATTACTAATTTAAACTTTGCTCAAATATATGATACACTCATCTAAACTTGTTTCAGTGATCTTTTAAATATGTAGAGTGTGAAACTATGCATTACTCATTAAAAGTGGCTTACTGATAAAAATAATGGTAGAAAAATCTTAGCAGGTTGTGTATTAAATTGTCTCATGGATGAGCTCCAACATTTTTTAATTCCATCTGTATAAGTTGTAGGGTAATAATTAATAAAACAATATCATTATGGAGTAATTTTCACAAGAAAAATAGAGCTAATGTTCATAAGTTCTAAATAGCAGTCATAAATGATTCTAGTTCACATAGTGGCCATGAAGTACATGACCTTAGGTAAGTTCTTTTTAGAGATAAAATACATAATTTAAATGGAATATAACATCACTGATATTTGTTCTTAAATTGTTGGAGCAATTTTTTCTGAAATCTTATGGCAATTTTGTACTTAGATAATGCCATTTAAAGCTTATAAAAATGTTATGCATTCGAACAGATCATTCGGAAACATACCTTAATTGCATAACTTGGTAAAACTAATTTATTTAATAGGACCATATTAAACATTTAGGTTATAAATATCAATAAAATCAACCAAAGAAGAAAACTTCAGGGTCATTTAGTTCATTAATAAAGAAAGCACAGGGTTCTCCATTTAAAAAGATCTCATGTATCACCGGAAATAGGAAAAATAGTGTATTACACTGAAAAAATAAGTGTCAGAGTTTTAAAAAAAATATTTTAAATACAAACCTACTCTACTTGTAATTTCTGAGTATTTGATCAATAAAGATAAATAATTATAATTAATGAAATGTCAAGTATATTCATGCTGAAAAAAGTAGAAACTTAGATGAAAGTGAAATAAATAGCCTTTGTGGCTCTGCTTTTTTTCCTGCATCATCTACGAATTTTTAGACCTGTGTATAATATACTACGATCTTAGGCATTGTGCCAGTACCCACCACTGTTGAGTGTTCATGACTTCAACTGCCATGTCATATCCAGAACACAGCGTTTAATGGAACTTCTTCCCATCATGTGGTTCTTACATGATTCTTCCTAGGTCTTGGAGGTAGTCATAAAGATGTCATCTTTAGATCAGAGTCGCTTGTTCTCAGAACCTTGATCATCTTTGAATCTGTACTTCAATCACCATGTAATGACAAAAAGAGGAGCTTCTCTGACTATGGCTGAGAGCAGCACTAGGCTATAGGAATAAGCATAAATCCTCAGAAAGCAATATAATTGCATGCCCATTGTGCAAAACACCAGAGCTCTTCTATTCTTAATGGAACACTTTAAATGATCTCTTGCTCAAATATGTGAATTCATACTGAATCCCAAACTACTATATAGCTTTGTTCTCCCATTTGGTCTACAAATACACACATAAATGTATAAATATGTTTCTAGAACAAATTCACACACACACATGCACACACACACACAAACATACACATGACACAACATAAATAGGCCTAGAAGATATTGCTTATTACAGAATTTAAACAAAATTATTTTTCATTCTATTTTCTAAAAATTGTGATAATATATAGTGTAGCATAAGAAATTGCTTAATTTAATAGATACAATGATGTAATGAGAAAAATAAAAGAATATCAAATTCATACTCATAATTCATAGAAAGTATATCAAGAAATTTCAATAGCATCATTAATTCAGTGAATCATATGTCAACTGAAGCTTTTATTCATTCTGTAATCCAAACAAAATATGAATGAAATAGGGTTCAATATGTTAAAAATTCTATAAATAATTTGCTAGAAGGAGTGCATGTCAATATATTAGTGTTAGGCAAAACAAACTAGATTCTTGCTATTAATTTATAGGTACCAAATGTATTTAAAATATCACATGCTTTCCATTTTCTTCTGATAGAAGTAGAGGATTGAGTTTTGCATGTGGGCAAGAGTGTATTTTGTTCTTGATCATACATGTTTTCTTCTGTCAGATGATTTTTGTTATTTTCACATATTATTGTTCTCATTTTAGAAAAGCAACTTTTATAAACAGTCAGCTAGTATTGTATTTTTAAAGAAAGTAGTTATTTTAAACTTTTTTTTGAATTATAAGTGTAAATTTTAGTATGATTTTTTTCTATGTTTTGTGTGTGTGTATTTGTGTATCTTGATGCCTCAAAGAAAATGTTGTCTAGGAAGTTATTTGCATATTTTTAATTTAATTTTTATAATCCACACAAAGCTATATAATTTCATATGTATAACTTTTGAACATTTCTGATATCAAAGTCAGTATTTTTTATTTGTTTTATGTGTATGAGTGCATTTTCTGAATGTATGTAAGTGCACCTGCATTGGGAAATGCTCATATAAGTCAGAAGACAGCATCTGATCCCCTGGAAGTGGAGTTACAGATGGTTGTTAGCCACCATGTGGGTGCTGGGAACTAAACCTCGGTCCTCTGCCAGAGCAGCCAGGGCTTTTAACCACTAAACATCTCCATCAGAAAATGCCCAGACTGGAGCAAGGGAAATGGATGGTGGGTAAGTCATAATTTGGGAACTATTGGAAACAGATTATTACTGGGTTAGAGAGATGAGGCCTTAAAAAAATTTCTAGATAGGGTGACTAGACTCCAGTGGATAAATTTGTACCCAAGGAAATCTGGGTACTAGCTTTTTTTTCTGTAACTTATAAACCAACTGTTAAATATGTATGTAAATAATGCATATATGCATACATAAATGGTATTCACAAAATTTTTCATTTTCTAAGACAAAGAACCATCTTAAGCAACTTCAAGAATTTGAATACACAAAAGTTTAAATGCATATATGCACTAAAACTCATTAGAAATAAAATCTAATTAAACTGATAGAAGAAGAAATATAAAATACAAACATTATTACCTAAGATAAAATGTTAGCAAAAAATCTTTCTGTAATGTAAGGATCAGATCTTTACTGATATGTTCTTTAAATATTCAAAATATGTTATAGAATTAAAAGTTACTGGGAGAAATAATTGTAGCGAAATCTCTGTGTGGTGAAAAATAACACAATATAAAGTCAATATTGAATGTAATTTAATGACATCAACAAAAGTATGATAAAGATAAAACAGCAATGCAAAGCTAATGCCGTTAAGTCCTGTCATTAATGTTGTGTGTATTTTAAAGCTTCAGAATTTTAACCAATAAAAATTCAATGTGATTCTTTACTTGTTCAGAATGAGTAAAACAATGTATGTGTGAAATAGAAAGGCCAACTAAACTGATAATTCTGGAAATCCCGTACATATTGTTCATTCTTTTCCATCCTTCTTCTCCCCCTTCAAAATCATTCTGTGCCCCATCAATCAAGTTTGTAGCCTTTAAAATCATTATTGTTAAATATATATATATATATATATATATATATATATATATACACATATGTGTGTGTGTGTATGTGTGTGTTTATGGGGTCTGTTTGGGTGCAATCTACAGAGTCATTTGCACATGTGTTTAGGGCTGACCACTTCAGATTCGATAACCTAACATTCCTCATCAAAGAATCTTCTTTTTACATCAGATGTGTATTTTCACAAAGTTTCACAACTGGTCAAGAAGCTGAGAATAAGTTTCAGTAGGGTTCACAGCTCCACTATATCTACAATGTAACACCTACAAAAATGTTTATGGGAATATATCGGAAGATGGGGTGGAATGACAGTAAGAAACAAAGGACCTTAAAACCTGCTGCCACACTGGAACTCCTTGAAGTGTTGGGGAAGCTGCAACCACAAAATCAAAACAATGTGGTTGCCTAAAGAAGCCCTGCACACCAGAAGCATGTTTCATGAATGAAATAATGTATAACAAAAATGGTAAAAAAAATCTTGACCCAAATACATTTCTATTCTACTGAGAGTGCATTGTGAGTTCTGAAATTTAAAAGGAAAACAGAATTATGTGAAACTATCAAATAGCATCTTTCTTCCTCAGGGAAAAATAAAATAAGATACCTGAAGTTACAATTAGCATATGAAAAACGTTTGCTGTAAGTACTTAATTGCTAGGGAAAAGCGCAGGGCATAGGACCTTTTACTAGCATTCGAAATACTTATAGATTTATTGACTCTCTTAACTCTCACCAGAGAAGCTTACTTATGCAGTAGATGATGATTATGCAGAAACTCACAACTGCTCTACCTGAAGGGAACAACAGGCTGCAGAGTCCTAATCCCTGAATAATACTCCTTTATCAACCTTCTGCCTCACAAGGCTCAGGGATCATTGTAAGGAGTACATAGAAAGACTGTAAGAACAAGAATGCTATGGTTCTGTAGATGATCACAAGGAAACAGAGTCTTCCAGACAGCGGGTCAGTTACTCGCGTGAAGTGACAGCACTGATTACAACATGCATAATTACCATGCAGTCTCAAAACAGATAAAAATCCCAGCACAGACACGAGTTAGTAAGAAATCCCAACTGAACATAAGGAACTTTTGGAAGTTGATAGCTGTTGGAAGGAGCCTAGACAGTATTTTTTATAAGGAAGAAATTCTTTGTGGGATCAATATAGGCATATGTGTGTGTGTGTGTGTGTGTGTGTGTGTGTGTGTGTGTGTGTCTGTCAGATTGGTCAGTGGTCAATCAGGGGAAATGTGGATGGAGGAAGGGATCTAAATACTATGAAAGTATTGTATTAAAAATTACAAAAGTTCTGTAAAAATGAAATAAAATACCAAAATAATTTAAAATAAATAACAAACATCCATTTTTTAAAAATTTAAAAGAAAGATCAGAGTAAAATTGCAATGGTTAACTAGAGACCAATCAGAATAAACAAATATGAAATGACTTACAAGTGTCAGAAAAAGTATGGCAGAAGGAAACTCTCATACTATGGCAATGGAAAGTTTAATTTCAAGGGTAATATTTAAAAAAAATTGTTAAGCAGCTATTAAAAGTAAACATTTATACATCCTATGAAAGGGAAATTATATTCCTAGTTTCAAACACATTTGCTTACAAAAATAACTATTTGAACATATTCAAAATTAAATAAGAGACAAACCTGCAAAATTCACACATTGTCTATTGGATAACAGTTAACTATTCTGTTCATGTAACATAATGCCAGACAGCAGTAGGAATGAAAGAATACTTCCATAATTCTACATGGATTAATCACACATGGTAACATTAAATAAGCTGAACAAAGAGTGTAAACTTATGATTCTATCTATTAAAATGGTAGTAAGTGGTTTGACTCCATGATGCTGTGTCAATTTAACATTTAATATGATGATAGAATCCTCCTCTGAGAAAACAGAGAATGCATCAGGATTTATGTTGTTCTGTTGGTTGACCTTGACATTGTAGTATTCATTTGGTGTTAATTCACTGGCTGGTATGCAAAAATTTCAGACATTTTTAATGCATGGTTTACAACATTAAATATTGATGCAAAATGAATCTTCCTGTTAGTTGGCTTTGTAAATTTTTAATATGGCTTTCTTACTATCCTTGTATATATTTCCGTGACGTGATTTATTATTGTTGGAAGACCCTATTCATTCTTTTTTATATACCTACATGTCATATAAATTTTGTATGATATTAAGAACTATAATTAACTTCTAATTCATTAGAACTTGCCTGGTAGAGTTTTTGTTTTATTTTTAATATTTCTAAATCCATTTGAATTAGTTCTATCTGATGAGGAGCATGATACCAATTGTATCATGGTTACATATAAAATCATAACCTATACTCATTACAAGATTATCCTATCCATTTGCAATTTTATGGTTATTGGTAAATATTTTGAGACCATCTATGTGCATTGCACTTTGTTCTAGCTTGGCTTGTGGGAGTTAAGGGGAGTACTAGTAGTTTCTCAATTCCCTGTTCCACTATTTTCCATGAACATTAGATGTATAGGTTACACTCTAGATGTGTCACTCAGGGCTGGGTATCTCTCAGACACTTATTATCTGTGTGTGACAAGTTGTAGAATTCTGGAATAGCCTGAATCTGTGGAAAAAAAAAAAAGAAGCTTCTTTGATGATTAGTGTCAGGTGTTTTTATCTGCCACAATTAGCTAAGTTTTAGAGAACAAGAGACTGCAGGTTGAATGTTCCTGGCTAGGACTCCCATGTTAAACATCACCCACCCACAGCTCAGGGACTACTGTGGATTTTAAGACCAGGGTTGGTGCATGAACATAGGGAAATAGAGGCTTTCAGGCCACTGGGAACTTGCTCATATGAATTTGCCTCAGTGGTGTCAGCATGCAGAAGACCTGAATTGACTCAATCAGACAAATACCCATTATAGAATGAGGGACATGGGCAGCAAGATCCATGTTGGCAAATGATTACCGCTGGGCTTGGTAGGGTACATCTTCTTTAAGGCAGTGTCTCTAGACAGACTGACTAGTCTTCAATGGATGAACTTGCACGGAGGGACAACATCTGGATACACATGCTTGACCAGATAGGATATAAGATATATGACAGAATGTATGAAATCCAGTGAAGAGGCTATAGGAGGCATGAATGGAGGAAGAGAGTCCTTAAATTTGATTAAGACCCATTATATAAAATGCACAAAACCTCAATAAATATTTTTTAAATATGCTGAATATTTTATTGTGAACTTTCCTTTTAGTTTCTGTCCCGAGTGATGCTGGAATATCGTCCAGGTTTCCCATTGCCTTTCACACATGTGTTTGTGTATCCTTTGATCTGACCACTGCCACATTGAATAGCTGTGGTTCAGAAGGTTGTATTTGAAGAATGACTTCTGTCTTGAGTACAACTTGATGCTGGTGCTTTGAACTCTGTGAAGGAGTACATTGTAGATATCTTTGGTAAGGCTGCTTGAAGTGGTTTCCTGGCTTTCTTTCATTCCTCTTTAGGTCTTTGTCTTTTTAAATACTTATGAATTTCTTTCGGTTCAAACAATCATTTCCACGTGATCTTTCTTCCTGGACCTCTTTGCGTAGAAGTGGACCTGTGATTCTGACCTAAAGACCATGAACTAAGGTTCATTTCTAATTTTTTTACTTTGCTTTCTAATTGTTTGAGGTTTCAGTTTTGCATTGCTTCCTCCTCTTTTATTATCTGGTTGTTCTGAATCAATTTTTTCTCTTCCTTTATTTTGGGAATAAATTCACTGTATCATCTGTCTAATCTGAAAAAAAACTACAATAAAATCATGCTTTGCCTAATATTTGTATGAGGAAAAACTAAGACATTACTGAATGTAATATCCAACCCTATACTTCCATTTCAAGTTCCTATTTTCTGAATTTTAAATTCCATTTTTACTCTTTCTGTATAAATAACAATACAATATTATAATCAGGGAGAGTCCATATCTGGGTTTATTTATATATATATATATTTTTTTTTTAATTCTCAGCAGCAGTTATTTTTGACTAAGAGATATTAATCTTTAAACTTAAGCACCCCTTTTCAGACATGCTTTTGAAGGCTATATTATAACAGCCATCACTATCACTTTTCTTTATATTATGACTCCTCTGTTTCCTGAGTAATCTCTGATTGAAGAAATAATATTAGAGTATTCAGGATTTATTTAGAAAATAACCAGTACACAAAGTTATACAAATTCCAGCCTCGACCTAGAAACGAAGTCATTAATGCTTCATACCTTTGAAGATGCAAATTAGCAAATGAGTTCACAATGAGTTATTTCTATTTTGTTCAAAGACATATTTCTGTGTATGCAGACTTGTACCTGTAATTACAACTGTAGCTATACCATTTTGACTGACACAATGTGCATAGGTATGCAGTGTACACAGGTGTGCAGTGAGTGTGACCTCAGTGTGTACAGGTTTTAAATGAATGTGCCAATGGTAGTGCAGTATAATGAGTATTTATAGGTGTGCACTGAGTTTTCAGTGACTAAGTGGTGTGCAGCACATGTACATAGGTGTGCACTGAGTACGCACTGGTATGCAGTGATTGCTTGTACCCCACTGTGATAAGCTTCCCAAGAAGTTTTGTGTTTGACTTGTGAGTGTTTTTCAAAGTTGCAAAACTCTGTGTTCTTGCCATTTGTTGAACTTCTGCATAGCATCAAAAATCAAATTTCTATAAAATTAGAATGTCATTTGGAGAGAGAGGTATATAATCACAGGTGTACAAGCAACATTCTGTTCTTCAAATGGGCAATGAATTGCTCAAAATGCATGGACATAATCAAGTTGTGTTGGAGAACTTTTACATTTAACAGCAAGAGTCTAAGTGATGCACACGAGAGTGACTCTTTCATGTTGTTTGGAAAGCTGCTGGGGCTAATTTGTTTGTCTGTAGTCAAAGTCTATTTTTAAAATATTGCTCTCAAACAAATGAGGACAATATTTGATTCAGTGACTTCATTTTCATTTTCTGATTAAGAAGGTTTTGATCCCCTTAGCAGATTTCGCTTTTAAGCTACTTGCTTCAGAGATAAGACACAGGCCTACAACTTATTTTAAAACACCTAACACACATACAAACACACAAAATATAGCATAACTCAATAGGCTTACCAGACTCCAGTGGATGAAATTGCACCAAGAGACATCAGTCCAAAAGCTTGACCGGATAGTTCTTAACATTTATGACAGAATGCATGAAATCTTGCATATCTTGCATTGCAAGGTATGGTGTTGTGAATGGTTGAGGAACTCTAAATGTGATTAAGATTTATTGTATGAAATCCACAAAAACTCAATAAAGTATACATTAAAAAGTATGCCTTCCACAAGAGATTCTGCAGTTTACTCTTCTGGATATTTATACCTTCTAAATATTTTTTCTTACTAATATTGCCAGACATGGGCACATCTTTAATCCCCAACACTCTGAAGGCAGAGGCAGTTAGAACTTTGTGAGATTAAAGTTGGCCTGATGACCCACTGGGGCTACAGGAGACTCTGTCAAGAAAAAGAAACTAAACTCTTTCTATGCTGAGTATGTATGTGTGTACACATGTGTGCATGTGCATATGTGTACACATGATTATATATTATATATGGAGATAAAAGTATATGTGAGGTATCTTTCTCTAGTGTTCTCCACCTTAATTTTGAAAAAAGAGTCTTAGTGAACCTGGAGCTGATTGATTTGACAGGATCACATCACAACACAAGGCTTTTTACATAGCTGGTTGGCATCCAACTCATGCTTGTATTTTGAACACTTTGATAACTGAGTCTTATCCCCAATCCTAAAACTCTTGATCCTTACATTTCTCATTATATATAGGGGTTGCAACTTTAATTTATATAGCATGTACTATTTTCAGAAATAACTGAATTCACAGCATCTTTTTAATCATTGATACACATTATAATTTTTATTTCATTTGTTTTGATAAACTTTGCAAGCCTTTCTTAAAAAGGAAGAAAACGTCATATAATCAAATTAGCACCAGAGCTTAAGAATGTTGCACTGTAATGCAGGGCAAACAAGAAGAGAATTTTAGAATGAGTTGAATAAGGGCATTCAAGCTGCTCTAACAATACTGCTATCAAAAGCTATGAAAGGGTTGCAAAGTTGCTTACATGGGAGATGATTGCATTTGTACTGCAATCCTGCTGACCTGTGTTTGAATCTCTTGAATCCATGTAAGACAAGTGACACTAGTTCATGTTTGTGCTTATGGTGTTTCTAAGGTAAGATGCACACTATAGACAGCACAATGATGACAGTTGATAAATCAGTTTTCCTGTGTATACAGCAGTGAACAATGAAGAAGCCAAGTCTTAAACAAGCTGGAAACCAGTGCTGCCTCCCAAGGTTGTCCTCTGACCTCCACATATGCTCCATGGCACACAAGCAACTGCACACACACACATACGTGCATACACATCATGCACATATGCAGAAGGATAAGAAAAGTTATTAATAATAGTCCTAGCTGAAGACCCAATTCAAACCAGAATATAGCAAAGAAGTGGGGAAATTGGTAAGAAGCCCTAGATTAACTGAGGAACAACATGAAACTGATCACTGTGGGGTGAGGGAGTGTTAGTTTTCTTTAAAGAAGTGATGCCAGATACGGAGACGATACTGCAGTGAATAAACTCATTCTGAGAGATATTTGGGGACACATACTTCCCTCAATAGTCCTTAAGATATGTGACAGAATGCATGAAATATGGTGGAGGACGCAGCTGAGGTACAGGTGTGGGAGCATATATAAGTATGGTTAAGATATATTCTATGAGATGCACAAAAATTCAATAAGATACTTAGAAATGTGCTAGCTATGCTACTTATTCATGAACACACTCTAGAAGACAATGCAGTGGCTTTAGCAACTCTCATAGAGGATCCACTTACAGGAAATCTAGTGCTGTATAGGATTAAATAAGTCAGATCTCTTCTGTATTGTTGTTGTTTTTTTATTAAATACTTGACACGATGAAGTAAATTACTATCTTTTGCATCATATATTTTGATTCAATATTTGACTAAACACAAGAAACGTATCACCTCTATGTCACTTAAAATTTAATTATAGGATTTTCTTACAATTTACACTGTACTTCGGGGAACTTTGAGTTAAAGAGTAGCAATTTTTCTTCTTTAACAAGAGAGGTGACCTCAGCCTTCAGTAAGTGCTTGGAAGAAACATTTAGCACAGCAAAATTGCAAGAGCATCCCCGGAGAAAATGAACTGCCATTGATACCAATGCCCTTTATAGAACAGGAACTTCAAAACACGTTTTTACCTTAGTGAAAGAAAAGAGATAGAACTGATTAACTCCAAACTAATCAAAGACCTGGCCAAAACACTAAGTGTGATAATCTCAAAGCCTTTTTAAACAAAAGTAATCATGAAGCTGCACTAAACTAATGAGTTTTATCACAAGATTCTGAAATCTCTGTACACAGTTAAAGGTGTTCTTTCAAGATATAGCCTGTCCTTAGCATCTATTATACAATGTACTTGCCTTACACCATGATATTGACATAGAGTTCTAAGGCTTTTTTCCTAAAGTTATCAACTGTAGAATTTCAGAGGGTGCAAATATCACACTGAGAAAAAATTCCAAGTATAAAAGTAACAAAGCTTTATAAATATGCACTTACTACTCATTTAACCATATACACCTATAACCTTTCAAATGAACATATAAAACAAGTTGCTCAAGATTAATAGAAAGAGAATGACACCATTCAACATTAACATTAACACTCACAATAGATTTTAGAGAAATCCCTAAGGCTATCATATCTCTAGACTAATGTACCTTCTTAAATGCAAAATATGTACTACCTTATATTTACAATCCACTAATCCAGTGACCACTCATCAAAGAAGCATTTTGTACACCAGATGGAGACTACTGCAGAGTACCTCAACTGGTCACACATTGTCTGTGAATTGCCCAAGCCTAAATAGTACATCTAGACTGCAACCTCTACAGTTTAGATTCACGCAACAAAAAATTAAGTGGTAAAGAGTACATTAATCAATCTCTCAGCACCTATTTATGAAGCTCACTCATGCAGCAGATGGCTAAGAACACCAAAGGTCACAAATGGCCAAAGAATGGAGATTAGGAATCTTCAGAGTGCGGGGTGCCGGTCCCTGGACAGGATTCCTGTATTAAGATTCACTCACCCAGTGCTTAGGGACCATTGCAGGAGAAGTGGAAAAGAAATACTCTAAGAGTCAGGGAGGAGGCTCATGACCATATGGGAGTAGAACTCTGTAAGCTCCTGAAACCCTGCTCATATGAACTTACAGAAATGGTGTGGGTATGCTCAGAAAGGAGCTGATTACCTATCCCTAAAAGTCATGCTACTACTGCACTAGAGGATAAATCTTGCTTGGCAGGACATTATTATATCGTCACTGAGGGACTATCGGCAGCTAACAGTTTGCAGGGTGAGGCAGCATCATTTTCATCAATGATATAGCCACTGATAAATTGCTCAAGCAATCAGTAAATTACTTCCCATGCAAGCTAATGCAAGGAACGCTAACTCAGTGGGTCACACACACACACCAAAATGTACTAGAGCAGAAGGAAGTGGAAGGGTTTCAGAGTGAGTAGGAGGAGGATGAAAGAAGGCAATGGAGGATGAAAATTACTAAGGTTCCTCACATGCCTGTATGAAACTGTCAAGAATAAAACAAAATATACAATGAAATTACCTAGAAAATTATTAGGGATGGTGAAAATATCTATTGATCAAAATAAAATTAAATCCTAAAAGTAAATAAAAAAAAATAAAGTGCCTCATCACCAATGAGAAGATTTAAACTTTTTTTCATATAAAGCATGCTTACTATACTGATAAGTGTCAATTATGATATGAAAAATTGTTTCTATAATAAATGAGATACAAATTTTTAAATGGATTATATGAGATGTTGTTGGGAAGCTTCCAATATATATAGCTAAGACCATCAAAAATTACTAGGAAAATAAGAAGTAATCTTAGAAACATTATTACACTAACTTAAACTGTCCAGCTTAAAAAAAGCAGAAATTAGATTATTCTGTACATTCATACTGTATGCAATAGTCATGTGAATATATAAAAGCAGGAAGTAAATTAGTGAATCTAGGGATAAATATTTGGTGGGTAATGATTTAAAGATGCAGAATTTCTATGTCTTTGTTAAGAAAAATGCTTACTAATTAAATGTACTGATGGGCTACAAATATAGTCTTCTTTTTTTGCCCTGGTCTCATTTTCCATAGTTTCATTTAACTGTGATTAGATGAAGTCTAGAAATATGGAATGGAAAATTTCAAAATAAATACTAAGTTGCACGTTATTCTCAGCACCAAGGTAAAATGACACACCTTCATGATTTTCTCAGTATGATGCTCATCAATTCATTGAGTGTATCTGTGTTGCTCTTAGTCACCTACTAGCCTCTTCAGCTCCCATGTCAACTACCATAGCACGATAGTGTTTGAGTTCGTTATCCGTAGTCTACTTAATAATGGGTGGGACCAAAGCATAAGAGTAGTTATGCAGAATTGCAGAGAAGGCACTGGGAAACAAAATACAGTCAGATTGACTCGGGGTTGCACAGCAACACTGGACAGAATAAGACAGAGAAGTGCAAAGTGTACTCCAAGTAGTGTGGACTATGGATATCTTAAAACAAAACTTTTATCATTTGGGGGGCCTGTGTATTGAAGACAGAACATCTTTGTACCTGTAAAACCAACTGAAGAAAGAAAGGAAGGAAGAATAATTAAATCCTAGAGTATTAGTTGACTTCTTAATATGTATGCTTATAAACCATGAGAAGAAAATTAAATTTCATACTGATACATCAAAATTCCAAGAATCTTTTCACTGTAATCAACACTTCATATGAAATCCACCAGAACATGAGCTGTGATCACCAGAATTTCCTGAGACAACATAGGATTAGAGAAAGCTATGATAAATGCTACATATAAAATAAATGTATTAAAATTTTTTAATATTCATTTTGTTATCTAAGGGTATTAAGAAATTAAACAGAATTATCAGACTTGGCTATAAGACTTGCTTCTGTTTAATTTCACATATAATTTCTCTTTTATGTTATTTAAATATATAAAACTATCTTCAATGATAAAATTTTCTGCAAAATATTGTATTTTTAAATTTTAAAGCACAATTTTTTCGTGAATTCTTTGAATTCTTGATATGTGAATATACGGAAAACACAGATACAACCAGAATAAACATCCCTTATTTCACAATCCTGTTATCAGAAAGCTATATTTTATACTGGTGGATCATACCAGAAGTATACATTCAAAGTGATTTAAAAAAAACCTAAGGCAAATTTGTTTTGATTAAATGGACAAAGGAGTACAAAAATGAAACAAAGTCATATACTGGTTGACGTGCTTTCGAAGCCCAAACTGCTCTACAATATTTACCAGAGCAATTTGAAAGTCAGAAAAACTTACTGTCAAGACAAGCTTAAAAATTACTACAATAAAATTGGAACATTTCTTCAAAAATTTTTGAAGCTTTTTAAAAAAAAATATTCTATAAGTGCTTTGCCTGCATGTGTATAGGCACATGATGGGTGTGCAGTGCCCACGGAGGTCAGAAGAGGGTGTTGGATCCTCTGGGACTGAGTTATAAATGCTTCTAGCCACCAAGTCATTAAATTTAAAATACACTTACTGTTAAGTTTGGCTCAAATTTATAAAAGGATAATCCCTCAGTAAGAAATAATTTATATGAAAAATACTTCACAAAATGTACAATTTGTGAATAGAATGATAAAGTGAACTGTATCATAATAGAAATAAATCTTTCCATAAAGATAGTTTGTATTTTAAATAATATTACATTCTATAATCATGCAGTTTTATTGAGTTTTTAATTAAAGAGTTTTTAATTGATTCTTGTGATTTTCATACAATAGAGTTTGATGGTATTTAAATATCCTCTCTTATCTACACCTTGCCCCACAAATACTTGCCCAATTTAATGTTCTCTCATCTGTATAACATGAACTATAGACTCTAATTTTCCCCATTTTCTGAATTCTTTTTTATAAATTGAAGTTTTGAGATTTTCAACCAAATTATTTTGATGATATTTAAACTGTTTCCCTTGATCACACCTCCCTTTACTGATCCTCTCTCAAATTAGCTCTAATAGATAGACAGAAAATAGGTGATAGATAGATGATAGATAGATAATGAGAGAGAGGAGTCTGAGTCCATCTACAATAGCCTGGTTAACATATTAAGAGTACCAAAGAGAGTGTCTCTCCCTTTCCCAGAAGTCATCACTTGCCAGACATTCCTTAGGTTGGGTTAAGTTTTCTTATCTATGTCACCATGTCTATGGTGGGATTTTGACTGGATTGAACTTGCATAGGAATTGTTCATGCTGTTACCATTGCTGTGAGTTCATATGAGTAAATTACCAGCTGTCTGGAAAACTCTATTTCCTTGTAGTCATGCATCACCTCTGGCTTTTACAATCTTTCCACTCCTTACTCCCCAATGATCCCTGAGTTTTGGGAGGCAGAGGTTTAATAAAATGTTCTATTCAGAAACAATCATTCTGAAATCTCTTGTTCCCCAAACATTAGCCAGTCATGAGTTTCTGCATTAATTACCATCTGCTGCATAGGAAAACTTCTGTGTTTCCTACTGAAAGACACATTAATCTATGGGATAAACAATAGGTCTTTACAAGTTAATTTAATATTGTAATGTTTTAGTAGGAAGCTGGTTTATGCACTCACTTTAATCCTGTGACCTGTTTAGCCTCATGTTCCTAAGACTGTTATCAAGGTCAGGTATGGCTCCATTCTAAGAAGCAGACCTCAGATTCAATTAGATTAAGTCTAGTGGTTTGTTATTCCCATAATATTTTATTTGACAATTTTGCACTGATGAGCACATCTTATCAGGTCACTTTTTGTTGTAGTTTGCAGGATTCACAGCAGGGTAAGATTGATGTTTATTTTTTTCCCTTCTAGAACATATTTTGCACCTTCTAGCACTAATACTAGTACTAGTAATAGCTAGTAGAGTTGAATCTCTAGAGTCAGCACCAGCTTGATTTTTCCTTGTTTTCCAGCTTGTGAATACAGTACCTTTAGTACTAGGGTCTTACCATGAAGTTCTAGTGGACAAGCAAGACTAGGGGCCATGGCCAGTAGTGTTTGAGGGTTTGTGGGACCCCAGATTAGCTACATCTTGAGATGGCATCCATTCCTGGTATTGAGGTATTATTTTGTGAGCCTATGAAACTGGAAGGGACGAGGTTCACTTGTCATAAAGCAACTATTTTAATCTTGTTTTATATAATATATGTATGACCTTTAAAGAGCTTCTATATGCAAGCTCAAACCACACAAAATTCCAACATAGACATGGGGAAGTAAGAAGTACCAGCCCTTGGAACTTTTGGCAGTTGGTGGCTGTTAAGAGAAGAAAAGACAGTGTTTTACAAGGATATTATTCTTGGTGAGCCCAGTGGATGGGCCCACACTGAAGGACATTTGGGGACACAAATTAGACCCATATATATGTATAGATATATATATATATATATATAGATATATAGATATAGATATAGATATAGATATAGATATTATATATATTAAGTTGGAGGAGGGCTGTGAGGGGAGGTATGGATATATTATGTATCTAAAGACCATTAATTTATATTTCATGGGAATTGCAAAACTTCAATTACACCTTCCATGGTGCTACATGTCTTAAATCCCAGCACTCGGGAAGTAACGGCATATAGATCTTTTTGAGATCAAGACAGGCTAGCCTGCATGGTTAATTTCCAGCTGTTGGGGCTATAGAAAAAATATGTCTCAATAAAGAAAAAAAAGAGAGAGAAGCTTCTATAGTGTTAGGTGAATTTCCCTAAAAGCCTTTAGTGTTAGGCATCCCTTCCCATTCTCTTTACTCTTCCCTGCCTTTCCCACCACTATTTTTAACTATTCTTACTCAATGTTCCAATTTCAGTTGTGTCATCATCACTACATTCTACCACTAAGCCTGTGAAGTCTCCCTTCAACCCCATGGTTAATTATTAGTTTGCTGACATCTCTGGATTTTCCACAAGAAACATACAAAATTCCAAAGCGAGCAGAGCATTCAACTATAAGAAAGAATATTCGATGCTTTTCTGTCTGGGACTGGGTTCGCTCACTCAGCAGGAATTTTTTTTTTCCAAATCCATCCAGCTAATTGTTATGATAAAAAATACCAAAACAACTTAAAGAAGGATTTATTTTGGTTTACATTTCCATAAGGATGGTCCATAAAGGTGAAGGAGATATGTCAGCAGGCAGCCAGAACAGGAAAGCTAATAGTTCACATCTCCAACCATACAAAGGAAGCCAAGAGAGGAAGCTGGAAGTGCTTTGAGGCTGAGAATTTTCAAAGCCTAGCCCCAGTGAAGTACTTTCTCCAGCAAGGTTGCACTTCCTAAAAGTTCCATAATCTTCCTAAACAGGACATCAACTTGGAATCAAGTTCAGTACATGAAACTGGGAGACATTTCTCATGGTAAGTACCACCAAGGAAACCCACCTGCTTTTGTCTTATTTCTTGACATCTTTCTCAGTAATGAAGATTGCACCCAAGACCTCCAGAATGCTAGATAAGCACTCTACCAGTGAGTTATACCTCCAACCACCCTCTTCCCTCAACACACACACGGACACACACACACACACGCACACACACACACGCACACACACTTCTTTAACAAGCTTAACTATATAAAAAGGTAAAGTTTATGGTCTCCCAAGTACTTTTATTTCCAGCTTGTGCTTTCATCTCCTAATTAAAGGATCATTCTCCTAATTAATTACACAGATGAATTTTGAGTTTGAGAGTGTCCATCTTTATTCTTCCCAAGTTGTCTAACATAAGATGTGAATGTATGATCCTTCACTGATTTTTGAAACAGTTGCTTATTGCAATACCAGCTGCTAAGTTCACAGTGTAACTAAACAGCAGGCATATTTTCTTCAGAAATTAAAAAATAATAAGTATAGAGGTATATGGGAGGTGTGTGACTGTGAGTGCTACTACCTGAGGATGTCAGTGGCTTTGGAGCCCCACAGAGCTGTAGATAGAGGAGAATATAGGTCACTCTATGTTCATTTCGGGAACTGAACTCTGGTCTGCTGGAAGAACACCAAACACTCTTGACTAGTGAACCATTTTTCCAGCGCCTAGGCATGCTTTCATTTTTATAAATACATGAACCAAATATATGCATCATATATACATTTATAGGACCTTCATGAAAAAAAAAGATTCCAAAAGAATCTCTCATAAAGACGAAGGATGTAGATTTTCTTATTTCTTGGTTGGTGGCTACTTTGTTTCAACACTTGTGATGGGTGATTTACAGATGAACTCATTACTTCTCTCAAGAAACCTGGTACGTTTGTAGATTATATATTCAGTTTTCTTCTTATAATCTATTGCTGCTTATTTCTGCTGACAGATCATTTCATTTTATAATCCAGGACTCCCACAAGTCCCAGTTGTCCTGACAAGCCATTGTGGTTTTAGTTAACCTGGCAGAAGAGATGTATGCAACAAAACGGTTTGGAGAGTAATTAGCAGAAGCTTTCAGGAAGGATTATGGCAAGACATTTTTGACCTTATAAAACACTGAAGTAAAACTGCTAAAGTTGCAGCACCACCTTTAATCAATGAAGCTATTAACTACCAGTTGCAGTAATAAAATAGTAGTACCAATAAGGAAAAGCAATTAAACTTCTCCAGAGCTACACTTATCTCAAGACTTCCTATAACATGTGGTAATGAAATTCTTGTTAGAGTTAAGGCATGTAAATAATGCTTTTTCAAAAACTTCTCCCTCTCTTTTTTTTTACTATTATATTCTCTTCATATCAGCCAACAAGGTAAAACCGATGTATACCAAATTACACTATTTTTAGCAACATTTTACAGATGTTGATAATGAAGTAAGCAAAGTTTAAGTACATGTTCCTATCCTGAGGTGAGTAGAAGAATTCAATGGCATGTCTGTCTCTCTCAAAACATTGGATTTCTAAGACCAAACAAAATATCTGAGAGATCTGAGCCAGAAATGATTAGTGGTGCTATTTCAATGGTCCTGATCTGTTCCTTGGAAATCATAGTTACCCACGACATATCCTATGTTACCCATGAAATCTACATCTCTCATATCTTTTTCCAAAGTGTGTACTTGATATACTTAAAGGATAGAATTGAAAAAAAAATGCATTTAATAGCAATAATCAATCCATGAACGTAAAGAAGTTAATCATTTGTTCTGTAGTATATATAGTAAGAGCCTCACAATAGACATAAATATAAATCAGAGTTGATACAATGTAACTAAAAGTAATTTGAGAAGGAACACTCAGACTAAGTGTGGGGGGGGGCAGGTGATCATTTGAATACAGAATGACGCATAGCTTAACGCCTCCAACATTTTGTGAGAATTGTACCCTACAGAGCACATAAGGGAAATGTTACAAAATATGTACTTGGAAGAAAAAAAATGAATCATTTTATATTTTGGAAATATAAAAATGTGAAGGACAGCGAATTTAAATTAAAAGCCTCACTAGAATTAGAAAACTAAACAAAAAGTTATCAACAAGACATATGCAATAAGACATTCTAGACATATCTCATCTTCAAGTGGTCATAAATCAAATACTAAAAGGAAGATCAGACTGCTTAGTGGAAGTACATGCCAGACTGGTTATAAATTTGGTATATATGTCAAATAAGAAGAAAAGAAAGACAATTTTACACATAGTTAACTGCATGAAAAGGTCTGCTTCTGAGAAATGAGATTAACTTCAGAGCAGTGCTTATCACACTGAAAATGGATCACCCAGAAAGCCACGGGTTCCTATTAGACTGTGGCTGGTGCTCAACTTCCAAGTAAGAAGCAGAAACTGCATTTGCAGTATTCCCCAGAGCGTTTCTTACTTCCATCACTTTGGTCTTGGCTGTACTGTCAGTGCAGCCTTGCACAGTCCTTTGCTTTATGAAAAGCTCACAGAGGGTAATTGAGTACAAGGAGAGAAAAGAATTCACTTCAAGGTTATGTTCAAACTATTTAGCAGTGAAGTCCACCAATAAGAAATCTGCTGGTTTGAAGCAAAGTTGAGTTAAGCAAAATAAATGAGCTCTCTGAGGCAATGGTAAAACTCTGTATTGTTCCATGAATTTCATGAAAGAATGGTTGATGCACACAGATAATGAGAAACATGAGAGCTGGTCTGTTTAGTCTAAACAATATTCAGTAAAAGCTCTGCAGATAGTGAGAGTTCAGGAAAACATACCAAATTGTCAAAGAATAGTCAAGCAAATTTTATTTGTCAATGTTATGTATATAAGTCAGTATCAGAAGGTTATTTATCATCTTTTCTAGAAAGCAAACAAAAGTACAATGCAGTAAACTGTAATATTAATTTAGATAACTGTTGTCTTATTGAATAATCATATTATTTGTAATAGAAATGTCAACCAATCTGAGAAAGAATGAAGTTGCTAATCAAAGGAGAGAGTAATATTAAGTGTTGGAAGATATGAGGGCAAGCATTTTCTAAGCATCTATCGTATACTTGCCAAAAGTTCCTATATGAACAAAATTATGTTTCTAACTGATTAAACAAAAGTTTAATGCCAGTAATTTCATAAAATTTTTATCATTAAGGCATTCAATATTTGAACAATCTACTTCATATTACAATATAAATCATGATCTAAAGGCATTAGATGTAATATATGATATTATGATTTGGGAACATAAATAAACACAGCAGTCCTCTAAGTTTTACATGTTTATGAAGAAGTAAATAAACAAAATCAAATATAATTTCACTTATGAAAGAATAAATAATTGACTGCACCAACAGTTCAGACTCTGAGATCCTTGAAGAAACAGATATAGGGCAATTACTGAGACTTTACAATGTAAGGGTGATCTTGTGAGTGCTGTCACTAAACTACTCAAGTTGAAATGGTCACGCTAAAAATAAGCACTGTGTCCATTACACCAAAATACAGTCCAAACTAACATTATTCTACTTTTTAAATTTAATAAATTATTAAGATAAGTAGGCATACCTATTTATGCCCCAATGTTGATCTGGCTTCATAGTTCCTGTGCTGCAAATAAGTGTGTGTGTGTGTGAATGGAAGTGCCTGCGACTGTTCATGTGGACGTCAGAGGACACTCTCAGACTGATATTGGTCCACATATTCCACTTCATTGGAAACAGGGTCTTTTTTGGTGTTTCCCACTGCATATTCCTGTCTAACTGACTGGTGAGCCTCCCGTGGTTCTTCTCTCTATGTTTCCCTTATCTTTGGAGGTTGTCTGGCATGGCAATGTATCCTGGTTTATGTAGGTTCAATGATTTGAACTAAGCTTCTGAGAATTGGTATTACGCAAAGACTCATGTCCCTAGCCCACAATCATTTGTGATACTAGTACATTTTCAGAGATCAACATCACATCTCTGTGTTCACACACTGTCCTTTGGATGTGCTGTGCCAATTTGAATGTGAATACCTTTAGTGAACTTTCAATGGTCCATTTGGAGGGTTTAGATAAATTTAAGTGAAACAAATTTCCTCAAATAGGAATGTAGCCCTTTTACTACATTTTAAGTAGCATGATTTTTTGGGGTGATGACATTGGGATAAAATGTAGTTTATCAAGTCAGTCCATTTTATAATACAAATTTTTCAACTATATGATGTACTAATTCTGTATCTATGATTATTTAAGGCTTAACTATAAGAATATAACTTATATAAACTCAGTTTGCTTAAACAATATGTGTTCTATGTTGTTCAAAGATGATATTTAGATTGTCTGATTATATATAGAAGGAACTAAAATATAACTTGAAGTCTCCTCATGTTGTCTTTGGAATATTACAATAAGGTGTACAAATCTAGAAATAGATGTATAGGAACAGTCATTTAAAATTAGAGCTATTTTATGCAATAAAATGAAGAATAGGAAACATTCTTCCCTTTTAACCATTCATGAGCTAACAGTTCAATTAGTCATGAAACTACACATTTTGCACATGAAATTGAATACTCCTTTTCAGCATTGTGTATAATGTTCTTAAGAACAGCAATAGTGACATCCTAATATACTTCAGAATTTTCTCCTTAATGTTTATTCCTATGTTACTTATAGTAATAAAAGAGAGGATGTGGTGCAGAAATCATACTCGATCATTCCTTTATTCCTGTGTCTATAAGGACACAGCTCATAATAGCTGTGTTTGTACTGCAGGGAAAGCATCTAAATGATAACTGAAACAAAGCTTAAAAATCTCCTTAATTTCCATTAAAAATAATAAAGATGATGGGGCACCCATGCTCACTAATAATATTCAGGAAATAAATATATACAATTGGACAACAAATCCAATACGTCATTTGACACTTTCATTAGGGTATTAATTAAATGTAACTGAATACCTATATTAGCAGTGTATTTTCATACTGAAAAAAGAAAAATACATGCTACAGTTTACCTAAACTGCCATAAATTATATAGGGATCACCTTGGTAGAAAGTCCATCTTTGGGAATCACGAGTGGGATGAAGCAGCACCTTTCCTTTAAATATCCATACATATCTGAAACTTTCTACTGCTGTTTTCTTTAGAAGATTCATATTATGTATTATCTGTACAACAAAGAAATTCTACAAAATGTGTTTATCCAACAATTTTTCCCAAATAAATCAAACAAAATAAAAATATATTTAATTCCTAATACATTAGGAATTAAAGCTGAATTATTGAGCTTCCTTAAACAAGTTTTCAGCTACATGAAATCAACAAACATAGTTCATAACCCCTATTTCCTGATTAATCTCTGGTTGTTTCTGTGTTATATATCTAGAACTTATATTAACACTGAATGTGTTATTCCACGAGGAAATTTCAGCATTGTTATGGAAGTACAGCATGTGTAAAACTGTGGGTTAGCCCTAAGATGACCCAGCTTCAGTGCATGGTTTCTCCAGATATCGAATAGATATTTATAGGCAGGTTCTACCTCCAAGAGTGGTATATAGTAATGAAATAAAATGGACAAGAATTTTATACTGAAATCAAAAGTTCATTGTTTTCATATGTTTTATGGTAAATATAATCTGTTAATTTTTTTTCCTTAGATAAGAGATTAAGCCAGATGTGGTACCATATATCTTTAATCCCAGCAGTTCGGAGGCAGAGGCAGGTAGATCTCTGAGAGATCAAGACTACTTTTTTCTACATATAGAATTCCAGGTGAGTTGGTACTACAGAGAGATCCTGTCTCAATAAGACCAAACAAAAACACAGAAAAAAATATTTTAAGTTACTAATAGGAGCAAAATCTGTTTATCTTTTTTTCATAAAGCAGGATGATCTACTGAGGATTAGCCCATATACAAATAAAACATCTTAAAATCATTGGCCTTTGAGGTTGGAAAGATCACTCAGCAGATAAGAACACTGTCTGCTCTTGCAGAGGGTTCAATTCTCAGTAACCACAAGGTGGTTAACAACCATCCCCATAACTTCAGTTCCAGGGGAATTTGAAGTCCTCTTCTGACCACTGTGGGCACTGCATGGCACACTTACGTACATGCAGACAATAAATTCATATATATATATATATATATATATATATATATATATACTATAAAAATAGTAATGAATAAAAATGTTAAAAATCATTATACTTTGCTGTTCTTACATGTTCTATTGGGAGGGTTAAAATAAGGAAACCAGTCACCTGCAGAAGCAAGAGATAAGATAGGTATGACAAAGACTAGAGAGATGGAATTATTGTTTTGCATTTTTAAAAGAATTTCTAAATCATGGTATGTCCTACAGAATTTTGATCATTATAGTGAGATGTAGGTTTTGGATAAATGAAGAGTTATTTTTTCTTGTAGAGAAACTTATTCCTAAATCAAAGAATGATGAGTTGGTACCATAAGCCTTCTAATATTAGCCTTCTTTCCAATTCACGCAACTCTGTTCAGTCCACCATATTAAAATATAAACCTGGCTTAAATTTTACAGAATATTACATTCCTAACATAGCACCTACATTTCATTTCAGAAAGTGCAGGTGGTGTCAAGAGTTATAAACAGAGTGTTGCTTAAAGAAGCAAAGGCTACTCTGCATATTAACATGTTCATTTGTTGAACTGCTTAGTTGTTTGTACAGGTGAGATGAGCTGTGTTAAGACTATACAGCTGTACAGAGGGGATATTACTGTGAATTTTATTAAATACAATTAATTATGTAGTAGGTATTATTTTATCTAGAGTGATGATTTTTTTGTTGATTTTACAAAAGAACAGAAAATGCAACTATCCTGAATGGCAATGAGCAAATAATTAGAAGACTCCTTCTTTACAATGTTAAAAAGCCCCCAAAATATGGTAATTGCTGTTAAGAGTCTATAAACATTTTGTGGGGAGGAGTGTTTCTATGTCTCTAATTATACCAGAAAATATCTTATTACATGCTACAGAGATTCTGAATAATTAATTCTAATCAAATATGAGACTTTAATAATTAGTGTCAGAAGCTAATCTGCAGTCCACATTGAGCATAACTGCTCAGCCGTTGGAAGATATATCACCCAAAGTAGATTTTCTAGTTTCTAGAATGAGATTAAGATGATTTTTGTTATGTAGACTTAGAGATATTATCATAAATATGATTTCTTCTTTAATATAGATTGCTCATAATCATCACTTTATGAGTGTTTTATATCACAAATCATGTCATTGCCCAAATGTATATGTCATTCATTAATAATAATTCCTGAATTATTGCCCCCAAGCAAGAGGAATTTGAAAAGCCCTGGTTATATTTAAGAGATAAACTTCCAAGCAATTTAAATGTAGTGAAGTTTGATCTGATTTAAATCACCATAAATTTAATATTATATTGCCTTTGAGAATTTTAAGGTAATACAAGAAATTTTTCTTTGAGGACCAAGGAAGAAGTTTACAAATTCACACACACACAAACAAACATACATGTGTGTGGGTGTGATTTTAATGTTCTTCCTACAGCTTAATAACTTAAGAAGATATAGGTTAATGATGTTATTAAAGGTTTGAGCTCTTGCCTGCCATGAATAAACATTGGGTTTAATTCCAAACATCACAAAAAATATATAGACATTATTGTAATAAAATGATATTCATTTACAAATGCATGACTATATTTATGTCATTATACTTCTATTGCAAAAGTTTTTGAAACTAGCACTAAATCTGATCATTTATCATGATGAGCTGAAATTGTAAAATTTGTTTTGCAATATTTATGTCATATTTGGACACATTTGGATTGTTAAATAATCTTGGTGGGAATATTAACTCACTGGTATTAATATGAACTGGGTATATTAAAGTTGTTATTTGCTTATGTATTTTGAATGATCTAATAATCTAGATTTTATCTTTACACCTCCAAGATATTTATATGCATTATGAGTTTTCAGATACTGCTTGCTATTTTCCTTACCAAAATACAACTACATACACAGCCAGTCACATTAATAAAGCATGATTAATTTCATCCATAGCATGTATGACATTTAAATTATTCATCTTAATTGATTCATCTCAAGATTTGGACTAGAACCTGTACCCACATCATCTAAGTTACAATCCTTGCTGAAACTGATGCCAACGTCATTTTTGTATCAAGTCATGATTAAACTCCTATTTCTCTGGCTGGGATGTAACTTTTACCTCAGGTCCAGATATCTTCATCTCAGTTCCTCTCTGGCGTATGGATCATGAACAAAATGCCTCCAAAATCCTTTTCATCATCAGTTCAACAAAAGATCATTCTGGACCAAATACAATGCCTTCCAACAATTGAGTATAATTTGTTATAGAGAAATTTTCTTACTACACAAAGTTGTACCTTAAGTCTGATTGGATAATAAAGGCTTCATTAATTTGTATTTTTCTTATAATTTAATCTATATTTTTAAACAATTCAAATCAATTTATTCCAAATTGTCTCTCTTATTCTCATTTACTTAATAAAGAGGAGCAAAGTCCATGCAACAATGAAATATTCGGCAGTGAAGACACTCACCTTTAAAAATTAGTTCTTTCTCTACATTATTAAATTCTTGTTCATTTATAAAACAGGTCTACAATAGATGAATCTTTGTTCTTTTTCCTGCTAAAGACTCCATAAATAAAATATTTGTTAAATTATTTGCTGTGGAAGAAGCATTAGCTTTTGATTGAAAGATTGTTTAACTTTAATGATAACTGAGAATAATATGCCAAAAGCATACTCTTTAAACTCAACAAAATGAAGACGAGTTTCAAGAATGGCTTCTTACTTTCATTTTTCTCTATTTTTTACCTTTTGTTTGTTTAATTGTTTGTTTTTTAATAGGGTCTCCTTAGTATCAGCCTGCCTGGAAGTCA
The DNA here is from genome assembly GCA_035773235.1 of Eospalax fontanierii. Lineage (NCBI taxonomy): Eukaryota > Metazoa > Chordata > Mammalia > Rodentia > Spalacidae > Eospalax > Eospalax fontanierii. The sequence continues at coordinate 21,853,274 of CM069534.1, forward strand.
CTATGTGGACCATGCTGGTCTGGATCTCACAGAGATCCATCTGCCACCACCTCCCAAGCGCTAGGATTGAAGGTCTACACCACTTGTTTTCTATTGAATCAGATCTAGAAGTTCTGCTATGTTCTTATATGAATATCTAATGCATCTCAGTTATATTCAAGTATGAAATATTTTAAGTCTGAATCTTTACTATAACTATTAGTACACAACTACCAGCCTTAAAATTATTATTTATTTTTACTCTTCCAAGTTGAGTTTAGATGGCACATTAGCACGACGTACATAGAAGTTTTTGTTTAAAAATATTTTCTTTTGGGACACAAATTGAGAAAATTACATGGACATATATAATAATCACTTAATCATTTGCTCAATTCAAGTAGAAGCATATGCACATTCCTGTAATAGGCACTTTAGTGAGCATATGAATCACAGCAGCACCTCCTTCTAGCCTTCCTAATTGATTCATAAATTTTCCATGTTTAATTATGTTGGAGGTTGTGGTTTACGACCTCTATATCTAATAAGGCTCTCTAAGCATCAATTTACATCTTAAGTTTTGTCTTCACATATAACTCTGTGCCTTTTGTAAGGGAGAATTTGCTAGCCTTTTAACAATTTAGATTATATTAATGCCAATTTGAAGAAAAATTCATTTTAGTATAATTATCAAAATACACTTATTAATTGGTAATGTCAAAGCTGATGGTATTAAACATTAGTGTGATATTAAAAGCACGCTGAAGATTTATAACTTCTAGTTTTAACATGTATTGAACTTTTAAATTATTATTCCTGTGATATGCTGGACAAAAGAGAAATAGTTTCTTGGTCTTGTCATAGAATCAAGGTCACAGGGCAAGCCACTTCCCTAAAACACAAAGAAAGGGACAAGTCTAGATTCCTCTAGACTGCCAACCGTCAGTAAGAGATAAATGTATAAGCATGGAGAGCTCTGGACTGATGGTAATAATAGAGCAGCAATTTCAACAACCTGCTGGAACTGAAGTGAGGACAAACACGAGTGTAAAGCATCAGACACTATAAATTAATGACTCACCTAAGTTCATACACTGCTGCACTCTAAATTAAGGAAAACCACACCTTCATAGGTTTTTGTTTCATGAGCTCCATGAACCTAAATGCACTGAGAAGAGCTGAGGCAGGTGTCTTCTTGCCCTGCTATGACGGAAACTGGTGGTCATTGTTTCTACTCTAGTGTTGATCATAACAAAGCCTATTTGTTGCCAGAGGCCTAGTCAGAGCCTTGACCTGTGTGGGAAAGGACATCTATTATATTCTTTCAAAGTTCTCCACTGCAAAATCATAACTAAACAATGTAGGTCTAAGAAACAGGTTAAAGATCATTAAAAGACAGTAATTTATTCATAAAACAAATGTACACCTATCATTTGCACACAGAAAGGACTCTAGTATAACAAGTTATGGCTTAATGAACTGGATGGCAGAAGTTTTACCGATGTACTACTGAAGGAAGTGCACTTTCAATAAAGAAACAAATTCTCTGAGATCTATAACTATAGCAAACACTGAGTACAGCCTATTTCTTACACAGACCTGGATACAAACTAAAATGCGGTGTTCATTTTATCCTCAGAGTATTGATTACAAGAGCACAATGAATATTCAAACAAAAGGTAATACTGAGTTGTTTAAGAACAGACATTTTCCAATCATACATTTACTGATTCCTTCTCTTTATTCATATCTTTAAGGTGGTTTGGTTTCATACACAAAGCTATTACAATAGGGGGTTAACAACAATGACTAACATCATTAGGCAATGATAACATTAAGATTGCCAACTCTGAAGATCAAGGTTTTAATCTGAGTGTTGATGTTAAGTGTGGCAGATCTTTTAACATTAGTGAATATAGAACTTCAAACTCTGCTACAAGTACAGAAGACAGGCTTTCTGGATAGAAAATGTTGTCTTTTACTTCTTTAAAATCACAACTTACCTTCCTGCAAATGTATTCTAAAATCTCCATATAGCTTCCAATTTTCTTACATTTTTCATGAGTACAAAAACAAATGAATCTGAAAAGAAACTAAAATTTTAAAACAGAAGCTTAAGTATAATAGTATCAGTAATTTGAAATTGCTATAAAATTCCAAAGCTGAAGAACCATAGAATTTCTCACTAATATAATTTCTAATCAACCTTTTCATATATGCATATCATAAATTGTAGGTATAAGTAACTTTGTGCTAGATTGCTTTTCTGAGTAACAAAGCAGATGAGGATTTGTTCCCAGGATCACTGGAAAATTGATGATGATCAAACTATGATTCTTACAGACGATAAGTGCAATAATGTTGAACCTAGATAACAAGCTAGAATTACCTGTGGTGAACACAGGATATGCTCACAGCATGGAAGGTAATCTCTGAGAAAGGAAGCTCAGAGCTGAAAATAGAAATAAGAAGGAATACCACATGGTGATCTTTGCCAAACTTCCACACAGAGAAAATTGTAGGTAAAAATGAGCAGTGACTAGATTTGGGGGAAGTTCATTTTGGATGCAAAGTAGAATGACTGTCATTTCATATAGTTCTGGCTTTATGTAACTTGAGTTCAGTGTTTTATTGAGTCAGGATGAAGAATACCAAATAAAACTGTAAAAAAATTCATAAAAGATATTCAGAACATACAGACAACAATAACATTAATATATATTGTAGTAAAGGTTTCTGACAAAGTTATTCAGAGAACTAGATATGATGACATATGTTTGCATTCCTGCACTCAGGAGGCAGGGAACAAGGTTAACTAGTTCAAGGTTATAGCCACCTTTACCTAAAAAGACACTGCTTAAACCTTAAAAACTAGGAAAGGAAAGAGAAGAGAAAAAAACACTTACTCCACCATATAGCTCTTGTTTACTTTTAAAATGTATTTATGTAAATTGATAGATCAAATATGAATACTTCACAGTACGTGAGGTAGCATGGCATTTACATACACGTGTGCATTGCACCATGCTTCAGTCATATTGAACTTCTATTGTTTCTGCATTTATCTTTTCTTTACGCTGAAAAAATAAAACTCACACATTTTGCAATTCACAGCATATTATCATGATCTGCAGCATTCATTTACATTTTTTAAAGTCAATACAAATTAAGCCATGGGAAAGAGCAAAAATGACAAAATTTCAAAATAGGCAAAGTTCAATTGGTAGAAATTCTTTTATCAGAGTGAATAATTGCAAAACCTAGCAAGAAGTGTGCTGTTAAAAATCAGAGAGAACATAGCTCCCAGAATGATGAGAGATAACAGATGGAGATGGAAACAGAAATTTCAGGGGGTGATCATTCCATGGAAGGATTCTCTCTGCTTGGGCCATATTTCTTTGTGATCTGAAGACTAGCCCAAAGGAAACTTCTGTGTCTAATTGCCATGAACCAGGTTTAATTTAATAAAGTCACAGCTACAGTGCTCGCCACTAGGGAAACCTGCATCTGCATTGCTGGAGGGTGTTGATATCCAGAAACCACAGCTTTCTCCTTCCTGTACATGAACTCAAAGTATTCAGAAAGTGAATAATATCATGAATTTAGATACTGAATCCTGTGAGTTTTGTTCTAGATGAGCACTTAAAAGCACTATGCTATTTCTTTGTCACATTGTGAATAAATTTTACTTTTTGAAAAGAATAAAATATTAGCCTTATGGAGCATAAGAAACTAATAAAATAACCCATCTGAATATGTGATCAATACCTCATGTATTTTCTCTCTTGTCGGCAGAAACACTTTTATTTTCCTAGATCTAAAACAAATATTTGTATTAGATTGATATGAGTAGATATTTGCATTTAAATTCATATGCATTTATATAGAGATAGATAGATAGATAGATGTATATAGTTACTGAGAAATATTATTATTCAGACATATACTACATATGATAAAATTAAAATTGGACAATTTTTAGAGTTATTAAAATATATTGCAAAGTTTCGTGCAAAGCCAGCAAAATATCTTAGAAAGAATGGAAGACTTAATGTATTCTTCTTATGTGTTTTGAATTATTTTGCTCAGCAAATTACATTGTTTCTCAATATTTTTACATGAGTTATTGTCACAGCCCTTGATTGCCTCCCAGAACTGTTGCTGAAGTCAACACGAACTTTGGAGATGAGATTTTGGAGCAATGGAATTGGAACTGACTTGGAAGCAGACACTTTCCCTGGAAATTAGCTCTCATAGCCTTGGCAAGCACTATGGAAGCTGCTAAAGGAGAATGGAGACATCAATCAATGGTCCAACACAAGCTTCATGACCAAATAGCCATACTGATGACACTAGTGCAGTAATGGCCCTTTTTAAAAATTCAGTTTTATACATTTCATAAAATAGTTCGAAATCATATTTAGACCCTGTCACCATCTATGTTCACACACTGACTCCCTCCACTGGACCTCATATATTCCATCATACATGTTAAATCACATCTGGTCAAGCATGTCTACCCAGATGTCACTCCTCACAAGTTCATCCACTGGAGTCAAGTCAGCCTATGTAGAGATCTTAAGGAAAGTCTGTTTCCTTCACCCAGCAGTAATAATTCTCCAACAGTATCCAGGCAGGGTCACCTACCACATATTTCCCTCACACCACTCTGGGCCCTTGTCTGATTGAGCTGGCATGAATCTTGTGCTCCACACTACCATTGTTCCAGGTTCACTTGAGCAAGTTTCTCTTTCCCCATGTTTATGTACCAACCCTAGCTCTTTTACTGACTCCCTCTTCCTAAATGGTCCCTGAGCTGTGGATAAGTGAGGTTTAATATAATAGTCCTATTCAAGGACACACACTGTGGAGATAACATTCTTTTGTTCCTTACATAAAAAAATTCATAGAAATTTTAAAAGTAATTAGTCTAGTAAAACAGACTTTTGGAATAAAAAAGAAATGCGACAATTTTTATTCCTTTTAGGTATCATATCTAGTTAAAAGCAAAACTCCAAAATTTTATGACATTCAAATCAAGTTATTGTCCCCCACAAGGATTGGCTTTAACAGAGCGAGGACAAGGCACTGTAGCATGGAACCATTGACAGAAGAAAGCTTGGAGGTTACAAAACCTGGTGGTTCATGCCTTTAAGCCCAGGACTCCAGAGGCAAAGGCAGGCAGATCTATGTGAGATTGAGGCCAGTCTGTTCCATAGGGATTTCCAGGTCAGCTGAAGCTACTAGGAGACACCATCTCAAAACACAAACACAAACAATCAAAAACACCCACAGATATTGCTCAGTACACAAGGAATATTAGTTTAAATTTACTCCTGTTTTCTGCATGAAAGGTAACTGTAGAAAGAAGTGTACCTGATGTAGTACATGGAAAGGATCATGATTAAATCAGCATTGCTTTACTAAGCAGGACAGCCATGGGAGAATCTGGATTTTTTTCTTATTAATCTTGAATATAGAAATCATGAGGAGACAATTATAGAGATCTATTTTTCTCATTTAAGGAGGTTTATAATTCAAAGAAAATTTGTATTATAAAAGATTCTACATAACTTGAGCAAACATTTGTCTATCACTGTTAATTTTCTGAAGCTATTTCTAATAACTTAATAGTGAAAGAAAATTTACAGTAAGTATAACGTGTCTATTTATTATTATGTGGGTTTTGTACATACCTTGCAGAATTATACAGCACTGATATTGTAGAACTTTAGGGGCAAAGCACAGGTGGATATCACTAAGAACACATATTTTTATTGTGTCTTCCTTTTGCCTTTAAGAATCCACTTCTGTTACAGAGAACTATGAGGATTAATTTCAAGTGTTAACTAGACAAAACTATGTTAAGAAGTTATTTTGTTAAACATTTTTTTCAGGGTCTAAGGGAGTATTTCCCGAAGAGATACGCTTTTGCATTGGTAAACTAAGTAAAGAAGTTGTTCCTCCCAGGATGGTGAGTGTCGTTGAATAATTGTCTGAAGTTAGCAAAGCAGTGGAGGAGGGATGAATTCTTTGTGTCTGAACTTTTGGGTTACATAGATTCCTCCTGCCCTTGCAATACTGGTTACTGGGCATTTGGACTGGATGAGGAGCTATGCAAGTGCTTTCCTAGTTATCAAGCTTGTAAACTAGGTCTGTGGATCACAAATAGTGAAGCAAGTAACTTACTGAATTTTTGTGATTTTCATACAATATAGTTTGATGGTTTATATCAAACTCACCTCCCTCCAACTAAATGTACTCAATGTACTGTCTAATTTAATGTACTCTCCTCTGTGTATGATACACCTTGTAGAGTCTTATTTATGTCCCCAAATGTCCTTCAGTGTGAGTCTGTCCACTAGTCCCACCAAGAGTTCTATCCCTGTAAGACAGTACCTTTCCCCTCCCAACAGCAATCAATTGACACCTTAACTTAGGCTGGAATTTTTTACTCACGTCCCTTTGGCCCTGTCTACGTGGGGATTTGTGCATGCTGATACTGTTGAGTTCTTATAAGTAACTGACCAGCTATCTGGAAGACTTTGTTTTCTTGTGGTCATACACTTACTCTTGCTCTTATGATCTTTCTGTCTCCTATTCCACAGTGACCCCCAAGCTTCAGGAGGTACAGGTTTGAAATAAACATTCTGCAATCTATGGTTCTCTGAAATTGACCAATTGTGAGTTTCTATGTTAAACACAATCTTTTGCATAAGGAAAATTCTCTGGTGAGTGTTGAGAGATGCATTCATTTTATGTGTAGAGGTTGCTTGAAATGGGCCAGTTAGGGTTAAGTGTCTCATAGACATTTATGCTCTGCATTTAACTACTTCTAGAAACCTATATTAGTCTCTAGCTTTTGCAAAATGAAACTTCTCTGGTGAGTGGTGAAAGGTATTGGTTTGTAAATATGAGGATGTATACTTGGAATAAAGTAAGACATTATATTGTTTTGGGGATATGCGAAAATTAAGTTTATCTCTAGGATCTAAGTCCTCTTCATCATGAGCATTTGGGTGTGTAAACAGTGCCACACACAGTTCCTGACCATTGTGTGGGCCATAATTTCAACTAGAAAGATGTTGATTATATGAAAGGCAAAAGTGTCACCACAGCACTAATAACTGTGGTTTCTGGGCCAGATATTGTTATTAGGCTTTACAGCTGGATAAGACCATTGATTGTTTTTCTCCATTGGCAACTTGTATAATATCCTCTGATACTACACGAGGTAGTCTTCAGTGATAAGGCTTCCAATTTAGGGTCAGCTCATTGCTCCAAGTCCTGTGTCTGAAGTGCAGCCTGTCTTTAGCTATAGAGTCTTACCTTCAAGTTCTGGGAGTCAAACAAATGCTGTAGCAATAGCCTGTGTTATTTTGGGAGTCTCTTGGAATAGCCTGACCAACAACTCAAAGAGGCGGGGGAGGTTTCTCTTGCTTTGAACTGCGTTTTTTGCTATATGGCTTTCAGCATACCCATGAATTCCTACATTTATTATATTTATTTTTTTCAGTGGAATTTAGAGCTAATCTATTCCTTTATGATTTTTCATGTCATCTAAGCCACATTTATCTTTCCTCTCACTCTCCATTTACAACACACCCTACTCCCTCCCCAATTAAAGTGTCCCCATTTCCCCCATCTCCCCCTTAACAGCAGCAGCCTTCTACTAACCCCCGTCTTGAGCTCCTTCTTCCCCTTTATCCCCATGATTTCTTTCCATTTTCCTGATTCCTGAAACTAAATCAGGATATATATTCACATCCAGGAATTTGGAGCTAAGGTACACAAATGGGTGAACAAGTGGAGAACTCTTGAGAAAAAATAAAAGCAAGGGCTGGAGAGATGTTTCAGTGATTAAGAGAACTGGCTGTTCTTGCAGAAGACCTGGATTTGAAACCCAGAACCCACATGGTGGCTAATAACCATCCCTAAATCAAGTTCCAGGAGATCCAACATCCTCTTTTGACCTGATCATTGTTTACGTGAGTGCACTTGCATACATGCAGGCAAAACTTTCCGTCCTAGTTTGCTTTCAATTTCTGTGACAAAACACTCTGACTAATATCAACTTGTGGAGAAAGGGTCATATATTTCATCACCTAGGAAGTACAAGGAAGGAACTCAGAGGAGGAAACTGGAGGCAGGATCTGGAGCACAGGCCATGGAGGAAGGCTGCTTACTGGCTTGCTCGTCTGGTCCATGCTCAACCTGCTTTCCTATACTATAGACAACAAACTGCCCAGGGAAGGCACTGCCCAGAGTGGGTCCCACAGCACTCAGCAATCCAGAAAATTCCCCAAAGACATGACAAGAGGCCAGTTCAATGGTGGAATTTCCTCAACTGAGGCTACCTCAACCCAAATGTGTCAAGTTGACACTAAAACTATCCAACACAATTGACCCCTTGTCAGCTTGACACACAAAAAGATTTCACCTTGATGATACTGGTGTTTTATAATGTAGAGCTGATTTTTCACCCCCAGCTAACCAGCATCGATTTTCCCAGTAAAAACAAAGGTTTTACTTCAAGTGGTTCTGATGTCTTCTTAATCAAACCTGATTCTTCAGCTCCAGCCAATCAGAATCCACAGATTCCAAATTCAAAATATCACACAAACAACCCTGACGTTCTCCTTTTATGCTTTGCAAGCCAGGTCTCCATTGTCTATAATTCTTTTCTGCAAAGCTGTTTCAAGCTCCACAGCAATGAACTCTAAGCACTTATTGACTTTTCTAGCCCAAAGTCCTAAATGCTTCCACAATCTTCCCCCAAATACCAAGGTCAGATCTATAATAGCAATGTCCCACAATTCTGGGACTAATTTCTGTCTTAGTTTCTATTCAATTGTTGTGACAAAACGCTGTGACCAATGCCAACTTGGAGAGAAAGGGGTTTATTTCACTTAATCTTCCAGGTCACACAGTTCATCATCAAGGACCCAACATTCAAGACCAGGGCAGGAACCTGGAGGCAGGAGCTGGAGCACAGGACATGGAGAAAGACTGCTTACTGGATTGTTCCCCTGGCCCATGCTCTCAGCCTGCTTTCTTGTACAATAGACAACAACCTGCCCAGGGATGGCATCGCACAGAAAAGGCTGGGCCCTCCCACAGCACTCAACCATCAACAAAATACTCTAAAGACATGGTCACAGACCACTCCAAAGGAGGAAATTCCCCAAATGAAGCTCTCTCAACCGAGGTGTGTCAGGTTGACACCAAAAGTATCCACATAAAATAAAATATTTTTTAAAATAGAAATAAATGTACCACTATGAAATACAGATATATATATATATATATATATATATATATATGCATGTGTGTACATTATGTCACTTCTGTTTTCTCAAGAGTCACTTAAAACCCCAAAGTATAATTCTGACCTCATTATAACCAGAGCTTTCCAAATTATTTGTAGTAATGGAACGATTTCTTTGAATTTTAGTTTTAATTCTTCACTATTTTGAACATTGTGTTTAAAAGTTCAGTTACTCTAATCAATGAGTTGTCCTAAGTAGTACATTATCTATATTACCGTGTCTATATTGATATATTTTTTTCTGATTCTGTGATCTATGGAGGAGAAAAGTGTTTTAGAAATTAAGAGTCTACAGATTATTTTAGATATATGCTACTTGTCTTAGCTTCTTTAACTCTTGCTTTGAAAAGATACCTTGAAAAACGTTAAGTTAAGGTAGTTAAGGTGAAGGCAATCTCTACCTTAGTGAGTAATTGTAACTTTTCTGTCAAATTTGTGAAACTGAGCACTAGGGAAAATAAAATATATTTCTGCCTTAATTTTTCATTGCTAAATCTCCTTTGGAATGCTTTACCTCTAAGGTATAGAAAGCATAATTACATAGTCTGTATCTTTATAAATATAGAAAATCACTTAACAGTATTAATGCATCCATTTATAAGTTCTTGAATCATGGAGACATAGATTTTTTAACCTTTAATTATTTTGTAAATAGTTTTCAATATTCATATCTAACTGAAGCCATCAAACCTAGATATACCCAATTAAGTAGTATCCGCAGAAACATATTATTTACAAATTTTAGATGAAATGCTGTTTTTTAATTCTTGTTAAAATTAAATTTTGCCAGGTTTAATCAATAGTGCCACCAGGTGGTTATATTAATGCAGAAAAATAATTTTTTCAGATAATTCAGTTTTAAAAATCTTTTGAGCTTATACTCCACAACAAAATACCAATGTTATATATGAATCCTTACAAAAGTAGAAAGAAGACTAGCATTTTCTTCACTTAAGTACAGTTTTTTTTTTTATAGTAAGTTACTAATATTCTGGGTTCACAGAGATTTGCTAAGTCATGAAAACTTAATTAGTTACATGCAATCTCCTCTTAGTGAATACAAATCTTGTTTCATACACTTCTGCAATTTCAAATGACACATAGTAGTCCAGAGATCAAAATGAGTAATAACTAGTGCACAGATCATGGCAGTAAATATTGCATGAAATACAATTTGTGATTTTTGCTAACAGCTTTACAAAATTATATCATCAATATTCATGATCTCATACTCTTTATATTATATATATGCATATATACATATATATGATTTCCTAAAAACTCACTAGTGACCTTATCAAAGTAATATCAGTTAGCTTTTGTGAGCGATGCTTACTGCAGTACTATAATGCATTCTTTACCTTCATTGAATGTATGTCTTGGACCTTTGACTATTTGATCTCTTATTTGACTTCTCCTTAGTTTCACTGCTATCAATTCTGTTGTTCCACTCCTGAGAAAATGAATTAACTGAACCATGAATTGGTGAGTTTTGACTGAGTACATAAATGAACTTGCAATATTTCTATTCCTTACTTTTCTGAGTGCGATCTGTCTGAAGGGAGCTTTGAGTTTTCTAAATTTTCTGTAGTTATGAATAAACAGACTTGAATTTCTAAGTGCTGATATTTAGATCATTAAGACGGTCTAATTATTGAAAAATTAAGAAACACACACATCAGTGACCACAAGATATAATCTGCCATTCGATATATTCAGTAGCAATGATTTGATTTTTTTATCTTTTCTAACATATTCAACCATTCTCTAGTTAGATAATTTCTTCCATAGGAACGAAAACACAAGTGAGCACCACTTATTTCGTGAATGTAAATGCACAAAAACATATATTATTTTCAAACTAGTTCCAGATGATAAATGCATTGTCTGGAGGTAAATTGTTTAAACCACTGAATTCAGGGATAATTATTACTTAGACATGTATAATTTCACAGACCCAGAGGTTGACATTAGACCAGTATTATATATACCATAAATACAAACTGGCACATTAAAAATGGATATGTATCTGCTTTCTTCTGTCTGCAGGAGCCTGAAGAGTCTAACTATCACAGACAAAGTTGCAAGGTCCACAGTGCTTATTTACCTAATTTTATCCAAGTAAATATATAGAGAGGGCTTGAAAGTATCTCATGGTTGGTTCAGTCACCCTCTAACACACATAGAAGATTATAGTAAGTAAAATCATCACATATACTACCTCCAAGTTTGGACAGTTAGTTTTGTTTTTATTAATGGGTCCAAGCATGTAACTTCTGGTGTTTTAATCTTATTTTGTATTTTTTTGTGCTGATGCCTCTATTTTTCCCAATTCTGTATCCATTGGCATTACATTCCCCCCAATTTTAACCAAGTTCTTTTTTTAATTGTTGATGTTTTTAAACAAACATTTTTGAAAAAATTGATTTCTTAATTATGTTTTTAAAAGTAAATGCTCATGTGATAATCTACACAAATCTAAATTTAATTCTGCCTATATTTGAATTATTTAAGCCACAAGAAAACTTTAAGAAGTATGAAAACTTGAATGATTATTAAATATTTGGGAAAAGACTGCTGGAATATAGAATTTCATGGGAATACTAGTATGAGGATGAAATCAAATTTCTAAGTTGTTTTAATGTCTAAGCAATGGCATATGAGTAATAATATTATGCATTATAAAAATATCACACACTAGAGACACACATGTTTATGAGTAACAGGTGAAGATATATACAGGGAATTTTTGAGAATGAAGTGTTTAAAATTTATGGGTAACAAACCAAGATATGTACAGAGATTTATGAGAATGAGGTGTTTAAAATTTACACATAAGTTTTTGAGTTTCATTTAATGACAATGAGTAAGAACTGACAGATTTTTGGTGTGGATACTGTGTCTTTATTTTTAATGAAGATTGCCACACAGCTTGCCTTTATTTGTTTACAATATTTTAACTACATCTAAGAATAACATGCAAGAAGTACTGAAATTTACATCAAGAAATTTTCAGTAACAAAAGCTATCATACATAGGTTCAGACAAAAAATATATTTAAGTTCTTCTTGGCAGAAGAGTTACATTGTATCTGAACATGTATTGACTAAATACATATAAAGAAATGCAAAAGGCGAAAAGAAGGAATGACCTGGAGATATAACATTGTACCAGTGACAGTACAGAGCATTTGAAATATCTGTGGTCATAATCTCAATGAGAATCAGAGGTTTGAAAGGCGATATGTTAAAACTAATAGAAACAAATACAAGGAAATTCCTCATAAAGAACTTAAATGAATTAACAATTTGATTCTGTGAATGACTCACTGAAGACTTGATACTATGATTCTTACCTGAATATTGGTTTCAAAACACAAGTATTTAAGCAATTTCTGGTAATTAATATTATAATAAACTATAAATCAGTGTGTATTCAAAATTTTTCTAAGCCTACATTTACCACTGATAAACACCTGAAAGACTGTTTTTAATATCTTATGGGTGAACCACAGTACAATATTACTTAATAGTATCATGTTATATTATAATCAATAGTAATATGAAAATCCAAATATATTTGTTTATTTAGAGCACCCAGGTTTTAAATGTCATATTAAATGCAACATAGTACTTATTTTTGAAATACCTATGTTTTTGCAGATTATTTCAATTACAGAAACAAATTTGAATTATTACAAATATTTTCTATTGATTTATATAGGCATAACAATGATAATATTAAACTAAATTTTTCACACACCAATTTTCTACTTTTCTTCAGATATTCAATACATAATGAGTTTTTTCATGTAATGCTGATCACTGGCAAAATAATAATCCTGCTGGCCACCCTTGATTTTGGCTTAGACTCTGAGGATTCTAGTTGAGGTGCTGATGATTCCAAAGCAAGCATTTTATATACTGAGCCATCTCTCCAGACTGATGTGCTTCTTATCATTTTATTTCAGACTAAGGCATATTTCTTTTATTCTAAATATCAATAAAACTTAAAATAATAAGGCTTATAAAACTAATGTAATATTTTATCAAAAGTATTTCAAGTATCTCTCAACATAAGAACAGTTTTCTTATTTATTTGGGTAATATCATTTAAATAACCATTAACTTCTGAATATTAAGCCACAGTCATTTCTGGGAATAATTTTGTTATGTTATACTACATATTTAAAATATATTATTGGATTTAATTTGCTAACATTTTCTCTTAATTTTGTGTCTACATTGATAAAAGTTTTAGGCATTTAATTTTACTTTATTGTAATGTCTTTTAATACTTTACTTTGCATTATATTTCTAATTTTATTTGAGAATTTCAAATAACTGGATTATGAAATAAGAAATTTGGATATTGCTCATTCTTTATTTCAGGAAATTTTTTTTTGTTCTCTAAAAATCATTAAAGATGTTTCATCATTCTCTGATTGCTTGTGCTACAAGTCTAAGCTTAAAATATTGTCTAAAGAGGATACATTTAAAAAAATATTTATATTGTCTTTGCTTTCACATATTTATGGTGGTGGCCAACGATAGGCGCTTTTCCAAAACAATCCAGGGAAAACGTGAATGACAAAGTAAAAATGTGGGAAGCTTTATGAATTTAGACAGAAAATGTTTGACAATGTTAGAATTTCTGATGTAGAAGTCAAGAGTAAATATCAACATAGTTTTCAAAATAAGAATTCTAGGTACTGAACATAGATCATTTTTCAATGATAAATACAATTCATTTTCCGAATTATTTATAATTTAATTGTACAAAATTATATATGTCCTGTCTCTGAGCTCTGATATCCGGACACAGTTTGGTCAATTCTATGCTAAATTCTGCAGTCTTCTAGATACATTTGTTTCAAAACCTACAAAACTGGTTTCTGCTTATTTTAGAAAAGTTTGTTTGGAGCTGGACTATACCAAAATCCTGTCTCCAGGAAACAGAGCTCCATTTCCTCATCATGCAGTTACTTCTGCTGTTTCCCTAGCCCTACTCTGAATCCCCATACAAACACCTGGGAGACTAAACTTCTAAAGAGTAATTTTCAGCACTTCACTTCTACCTTAATACATGTCGACAGGCATTTTCTCCCATAATTCATAAACTTCTCTGTGAAATGGAAATTCAGCAAATAAAACTCTGCACTTTGCAACGGAATTTTTATTCTTTTCAATTTTTTTCTCTCTACCATGCTGCTTTAAACTCTGTGATTATTTACTAAGAAGTTATAAAAATCAGAATGTTCTTTTCCAAAATTTCCTGATTTGTTCATAATTTATAGAATATAGTGAAAATGTCTGCTTGAGATTGTGACTCACGAGGCATAGAGAAGGTAATTAATTAATTGAAAAAAATGCAAGTACTTCTCAAGTACTTTGTTTTGTAGACAATATGGTTTTTTTGTTATGGGTACACAGTTAGCACTATCTAACACTTCCTTCACAGCATTAAACCAGTCAAGTGAGGTGATCAGAAAATATTTCGTGCTGAGTAGCTATCAAGTTGTTGACTGGCATACTTCTTAGACCTTTGAAGAGATTATGTTTACATTATCTCATTTATGGAAAGATGACATCTAAAATATCATTTTTTCATATGAAAATACCCAGTACTTCAGGAAAAAAAGATTATAAGCGTGATTCAGTGCAAAAATGTGAAGATATGAACAGTGCTATCCAAATGTGATGTCTGAAGAATGTTACTCATTGCTGAATGCACTTTAAGAAGATGTGATGACATAATGACTACTATTATCTTGATTTGCTGTATACTAGTATTAATGTAGGCATTAAAGATTAATTGGGGTCACATTGTTTTCCAAACTGTAACTGCTAGAAACTGGGAACTCAGTTTGTAAAGTTTTTGCTGTGCTAGCATGAGGACCTGACTTCAAATCTCCAGTATCCATGTACAATCCTGAGCATGGTCACACAGGTTTATGATCCTAGCTTTGGGGAAGTGGACACAAGAACCTCCCTGGTGCTGGCTAGGGAGCTAGTCTTGTTAAATCGATAAGCCCCAGGTTCAGTGAGAGACTATCAGAGAAAATAATAAATAAAATTGAAAATAACATGGAGAGTTACAGAAGAAGGAATAATAATTAACTCTGGTTTCAAAGCTCATATGTGTATATGTGTGTCCATATGGCCACAGGTACACAAACATGGAATGCATACACCCCCTCATAATACAACACATACACCAGAGAGAGAGACAGAGAGAGAGAGAGAGAGAGAGAGAGAGAGAGAGACAAAGACAGAGACAGAAACAGAGAGAACACCACATAAAGGAGAAGAAAAAAAATGTTTGTACAATGAACTAGATAGATGACTCCATGATTAATGGCATTTACTGCTCTTGAAGAATATCTGTATTTAGTTTCCACCACCGAATAATAATAACCACCTATTATTCCAGTTCCAGGGGAATCTGATACTCTTTCTGGCCTCTGCATATTACAGAATATACAGCATGCACATAAACTCAAGCAGTGATATACTAATATGCTTGGGGTAAAAGATTATACAAGCCAAAATAAGAACAAAGTTGATTTCATAAATCATAAATCAAGTCAAGAAAATAATGAAATGGAAATGTCCACAATGTCATTTTAGTGGATGGTACACGCGAGGATCCATTTAGACTATTTATATAGAAGTCATCTTATTTGATAAATGTATTTCATTGAAATAAATGTGATCTAGGATAGTTAGTATAGCTTTATAATTAAGGCAGTTAACAAATTATTGGGGAAGTATAAACCATAGATGATCTCAAATCTGTCTTCAAAATTATGATCAGGACCACCTAGAAGATGCAACATTTAAAGGCACCTGCAATCAAGCCTGAGGACTCAAGATCCATTACTGGACCACTGGAATCCATATGGTAGAAGAAGAGCGCTGACTCACAGTACCTGCTCTCTAACTTCTGCACATGTCTGTGATGTGCATCCAGGCACATATGTGCCTACAAGTATAAAAGGAAAAGTGAAATACATTTTTTTTAAAAAGTGATCAACGAACTACCAAGAATTAGGAGACTAAGAGAAGCAAAGGGAAAGGGGAAATTGTTGTCTTTGAAGCAATGTATAAACCTGACAAGGAATGACTAAGACAAAATACTACTATGTAGCCTAGACTGGCCTTGAACTCATGATATTCCTGCTTTAGCCAAATGACAATTAGGAGTACAGTAAACCTATTTTTGGAAGGACAAAAATAGGCAGGAAAAAATAGGGACAGTGTAACTTGCATTATAAGTATAAATTAGTTGGAATAAGAAAAACAAGAATTGGATTAGTTACCTAGAAAATGAAAAATAAAACAGTAAAAATGTAATAAGCAATTGTAAACGAAATTGGTACTCATGTTATCAGCCGCTTCCTCTAATCATTAACTTGGTATACTGAAATATGTTTTTTCTTGTTATAGACTAGTACAAAGAGCTTAAGTAGTCATTTACTGCTGTGTTTCTGCCTTGCCTAGTGACCTTTCTGCTTGATGATCACAATATACAATGACTAGTTTTAAGAATGTTTTCTTCTAATAATATAGAGAAATCAAAGTAGAAAAATGGTATTTGTGGTGATTTCTTCAAAAGATAGAAAAAAAAATCCTGTTTTCTGTGTTCTGAAACTACAAAGTGAACCTAAATTTTTATATCACCAAGTCTCATTTTCTTCAGTGTTAGGTCATCTATTACCTATCTATCCATCCTTTAATATTTAAGCCTTATAGACTTATGTTTTGAATGCCCAGACCCCATATTAGAAGATTGTAAATCCAAGTTCTGTGCCTCCTATTCCATTCAAAGTTTAGTATTTCTTAAATATCAGTGTATTTTAGGTTACAAATAAAATTTAAAATAAATTACAAACAACATGACACATTTACATTAAGGTGATATAGATGAGCTTTGTTGGAATATTCATAAAATATGTAATTATGTTCTTGATCAAATCTAATTGGCTTGGGTAAGTTCTCTAGCAATCTTTGAAACTTTTCATAAACTTGAATCAATAATTAATTATCTACAGCATTGTCCAGCCTATGTTACCTTCCATTCCATGGAAAAATCTTTTTTCTAATGTGGTGATGTGAGACTGCCATGACATTTTTAAAATTGAATTTTTGCAAATTTCATACAATATATTTTGATCATATTTACCATTTGGGGTCCTTCCCACAATTCACTTCCACTTTATACTCTTCAAATTTATGTATCTTCTTCCTATGCATTGTCTTCAAATGTTTTTATTCCCAAAAGCCCTTCAGAGTGGGGTCTTTCTTTGGAGCCTATGTTTAATGGTAATGCTCTCATTAGTTTGCAGTGTTGTTTCTTAGAATTTATTTTTGGATGCTTAAGACTTTGCTATTATAGAAATCCCTGGGTTAGTTTTTGTCCAGCCTTTCTTTGAAAATGGGAAGTTAGTAATATCTGTATGCTCATGATCAAAACTTCAAACAATACTATTATTTTGGCACAGAGACTGAAAAAAAGAATTCTTGTTTTAAATGAAAAGAATTTTGCAGTCTTGAAAAGAATTATTTTCCTTTTATAAACTGAATGCCCTAAAATAAATCATCTAGAGTCTGGAAAGCTAATCTTTGCCAGCACATCACTAAATACAAGCATAAAAGAGAATTCCACCCAATTATGTGGATTATGAAGAATGTCATAGAGTGCTATTCAGAATAGAAGCAATATTTTTCTAAGAAGCAAGTGTTCAATATTTTGTTTACTTCTCCTTCCACTGAAATTGAAATATCTATGGGTAATTCCATGAAAGATCTTCATCCTCTATTGCATGAAGGCAATTTTACAGTAAGGAATAGATGTCTTGATCAGAAGGTATGCTGTGCTGAATTCTATAAAATCTACACAGCATTAAGGAAAGCCGTGCATAGTTGTAAAGAAAAAAAACCTGAATGCCAGTTCAATAAATATCTAAATTTTGATTATGTTTTCAGTGAGAAGAATTTCTTTCTGTCTCTACAGGAGAAATACTATGTACGACCATATTACTACTAGACACAATTTAGTCATTCCATTGATCTCTACTGATCAAAATTAGATTAAAAAAAAAAGTTAGATCCTCTATCACTCCAAACAATTATATTATATCAATTTTAAATTGATGGGTTAATAATCTATTTTTCCAATTTTCATCTTCCAATTTATAACATAATTATCTTCCCTTTGTTTTTTAGTTTTTCTTTGCTATTTTTATTTTTATATGTATGACTGCGTTGCTTGTATGTGTATAAGCGCACCCATGTCTTTCAGTACCCACAGAGGCCAGAAGATAGCATAGAACCTGCCTGGAACTGGAGTTACAGATGGTTGTTAGCCAGCATGTGGGTACAAAAAATTTGAAACTCTGAAAGAGGAATCAGAGTTCTTAACTACTGAGCAATCTCTCCAGTCTCATTATTTCTAAGGCCAAACCATGATAATCCCATGATTGTGTTTGCATATGCTCATCCTCCTGGTGTTTGTAGTCCTCGTTCTAAAGCCATCTGCTCACAACTCCGGGTCACCAGCGATCTTCACTATCTCCTTCACTGAACCTTCATTCCCACTACAAAAATTATAATCCTAAAACCAGAGATTCCATTACAAGGAGGTTTGGTGAAGATTAAAGAGAATAATTCTTTTTGAATAATTCTAGTCCTAAAACATGAAACTTTTATTCTTGTATAAATGCTTGTACACATCCAATTTGGGTCTTTTCCTTTTTCTTTCCTTTTTTTTTTTTTTTTTTTAATGGTACAGACATAGAATTGCAGACCTTGTGCAAGCATCAGCAAGTGCTGTCTCACTGACTTGATTTTCCAGGGTTTTTTAAAATGGTAAATGTTCAAGCTTATTTGTCACATGGAACAAACGGACTTTCTATACACCCTTCTTCACCCTTCACCATAGCCGTGTTAGCTAGTTAACAAGGAGACGGAGCAGAGCTTAGGATATGTGTCTTTAATAGTTGTTGTCATTGATGTGAATCTAATTTGCAAATTTAAAATTATGACTAAGTGAGAAATATCTTCCTTTCCTATTTTACAGTGTTTTCTCTCTGAAGTTTTATGCTTTTCATAAGTTTACGTCTCCGGAAGTAAGAAATGTGACTGAAAATAGATATATAGTGATATTCTGTGCTTTTCCTTGTCAAGTCTCCTAATTAGGAAGTTGAATTTACCAAGAATATGATTTTTTTTATTCTGAACTTTAGCCAAGACTAGTTTAATTTTATCTATTTTATTGTATGTATATGGGTGTATTTCCTGCATGAATACAAGTGCCCCTGTGGCCTGCAGTGCAGATGGAGGTCAGAAGAGGATGTTGAAAATCTTGGAACTGGAGTTAGGAAAGGTTGTTAGCAGACATGTAGGTGCTGGGAATCAAACCGGTTCAGCTTCAAGAGCATCCGGTGCTCTTAATGGTTGAGCCATCTCTCCAGTCCCTAATTCAACAGATCTCTATTGTTTATTTTAGCAGCTGAGACAGGAAAAATGAAGAAATGAAGTATTCCCATGTCATGGAGTTGACACAGAATGGGTGGATTTGGGTGGCAAGAATATGGATAACTCTGTTGGAGGATAAACTCATAGTCATATTTTACACTCTCATCACAAGATGCATGCTCCGAGCTGAACATGTTCTATGTGATATTATTTCCTGCCACATGCTCAGATATAAATAATATCTAATTATCCACATATAACATGGGCTTTATCCAAGTATTATTTACAGGACATATAGTAAAATAATTACTAAAATAATGTTTGTTTGTCACTGATTAAATACAAGAAACTTTTGGACAGATTAATCACTACTACTTAAACTTAGTTTTGTACAATATTCCCCTTATATATTTCTGTTAAATTTTTATTTCAACTCAGATTTTAAAGCCTTCTATGTGCAGCAGCAATGGTCAGTTCAGAGGCTCATACCCAAAGTGTCAACTTAGTTGAGATAGATTTAATAGATCATGACCTTGAGGAAGCATGCCTACACACAAAAATTCTGTGTGTTGAGAATTTTCAGGACACAGAACGGTGACACACAAGTTGTTAGAAATAAGGAAAAAAAAACTTTTTAAAAAAGCACTGAAGAACTCTGTCTTTAAAGAGCATTTATGATAGCTTCTATTTTGAATTAAGTGAAACTTTGAATGTTATTCCTTTTAAAGAGGCTGATTGCAGACATTTTAATCTATTGACATTTATTTCTAGCTGAAATTCTTGTAAAAGTATTTTATCTAGGTAGGTTTCAAAGCTTACTAAAGTAACTTGGCCTTTATTTCCAATTAGCTTGAGAAAATTACCATGTAAAATATGAAATAATCAAATAACTTATGCAGTTACTCATTAAGTTTATATTTTCCAATATTTTCCATAAAGACCAAAGGAAAATAACGTTTACTCAGAATGGTTTATATTCCCTTTCTTCCTTTTATTGAAGCAGTTATTTTTCATGGCTAAGAATGAACAGAATTGCCCTTCCATTTCACAAAGATGTAGATGTCTAAATAATTAATAAAAATTCAAGAAATTATTTTCTACTTGAGACACAAAAAAATTATGCATATGAGCAGTACATATAATTCAAAAAATTTTAAGAAAAAATAGTGGACTATTTCCTTCTGAACAAATATGAAAGTTTTGTTGTCAATGTCATTGTGTTGATACAGGATCTCACAGTAAAGCCCTGGCTGGCCTGGCACTTACTAAGTAGCTCATACTGAATTCAAATTCAGCGGTTTTCTGCTTTAGTCTCCTAATTATTAATATTACAGCCAGGTGTCACATGCCTATTACAAATGTGAAATATTAAATATAGTCTTTTCCAGTAACTTTGAATCACAAATACTACTGAATTTCTAGAAGGGAAAATTACTTAATTTAATTTTATCAAATAAGAAATTATAAAGTTGAAGTTGGTATTTTATAAGAAATAAACAACTGAGAAACATAACTCATAAATGGAAATTAAGATTACTTTATGGAAAACTATAGGACAGTAATAAAAACAAATGGAAAGAAAGAAAACCTTTGCTGTGATTATTAACAGTCTCTAATCACATTTCTGATTGGATGCTGTGTTGTTTGACTCTGTATCATCTCTTGATATTTTATATTTCTGACACGAATCATTGATTTTTATCTCAGGTGCAAATTCCTGTTTTTAGTATAATTCTCTTTTATTTATTTATTTGTTATCTACATTTTTATGTATATAGGTGTACTGCCTGAATGTGTATAAGTGCAATGCCCATGGAAGTCAGAAGAGGGTGTCAGATCACCCAGAACTGGAGTTACAGACAGTTGTCAGACTCCATGTGAGTTCTGGGAATTGAGCCCAGGTCCTCTGGAAGAGTAGTTAGTCCTGATGACTGCTGAGTCATTTTCCCAGCCTGTTACTCTCCTGTTGAATTCAGTCCTCTCCTAGGACCATCACATTTCTTCTCCTCTTACTCTTCTTCTCTCACACAAGGCCCTTGTGGGATATTACTATCTTTATCTTTATTATGAAGCACTCCAGAGATAGTTCCTAAACTCACAGCTGATACTTGGTAGGAAAACATTCAGTAGTTGGTAGACCATGTCTGATTAATCATCCTGTAGGCATACAGTATAATGTTCCGGGTTACTTGAAGACTGCCCTTTGATTTCAACTCTCATTTATTCCCCCTTATGGCTCACCCACTGTTAACATATTTTCAGTTTAAAAAATGACCTTTGAAACCCAGGATTCAAAAATATTTGTTCACTATATCTAGAATAAATTAATAACTTCTTATCTTAGATAATAAAAATTTTATAAAATCTCTTAGATTCTTTTCTAATCTTATTTTCTGTTCTATAAATTCTCATGTCATTCTGCTCTTCTTCAAGATCTACCCTTCTCAAAACAGCTATACTTTCCTTGGATAAAAAAGCAAGAAACGTGAATAATCACTTGAAATTTACTGGTTTTCTTATTTGAGGATTCATGAATTAATTGATCTTCATTTAGTTTTGATAACATACAGCGTTGTTTGTTTCTTGAAAAATAATTTTCTGAAATCTGTTCTTTATATTTCAAAAAGTTTTATGAAAAAATGGAAATTTTAAGCATTGAAAAAATAAGGCTCATTGAGTTAATATATTTTATTTTATTTATTTGTTTAACTGGCCTCTCAAATTTGACAAATATGTGGTTTTTTGTTCTGTTCTGTGTCTTCATAATATGGCCTTTTCCACAGAGTTGTTTATGAGCCAATAGCATTCCCAAGCACACTATGCAATATTCCTGTCCAAGAAAGAAAGTCAGTCCCTTCTCCAGGGAGTGTTTATTATTAGAAAGAAATAAAGTCCAGAAGCAATAATTCCTCCATCAAATCTTCTTGCTTCTTCCTCATTTTTTGAATAAAAGATAGGAAAGTAATATGTATATATTCACACATTTCATCAATGATTTAACATATGAAATATTATGAATGATGAAATTTTAGTCATTGGATTCTCACTTTTCTAGCTTAGAAAAGTACAATTTTATGAAGTCAGGACATATTTTGAATCCACACAAATATGTACAAACCCTAGAAAAAGCTTCAGTTCATGATTTAGATTGTACTTCATAAACAACTCATATTCATTCTTAAAGATTTATGTCATTCCAGAGCAAAGGTGAAATACAATCTTTTCTAA
Organism: Eospalax fontanierii; assembly: GCA_035773235.1. NCBI lineage: Eukaryota > Metazoa > Chordata > Mammalia > Rodentia > Spalacidae > Eospalax > Eospalax fontanierii. The sequence goes on from CM069534.1 coordinate 21,876,287, forward strand.
ATGAGACCAACATGTGTTCTAAAGGATTTTAAAAATCTGATTAACAACTAATCTTAAATTTGAAGTTTAATATTTATTGATTATTCTTGAATAAATTCCTAGACATAAGAAATCAAATGAATGATATATGATAAATTGAAACTTTTAAAGAAAGTTGCAAAATGGCAAACATACTCTAGCATATATGTGAGACAAGCACAATACTGACCACTTACATATCACCTTACTGGTGAGCTTAAGAATTTTAGCTTCTAAATATTTTCCTGTTTTAGAGGTTCAAGAAAAGGAAGTGTTCAGGATATTAAAAGTTTTTGAAAATCTGACTTAATACATAGAAGTAGTGGCCAGCTAATGCATTTTTAATAAGTTCCAATGGGTAGTTCCTATTTTACCAATTTAAAAGCAGCATACTTTAAAAGCATGCTGTTCATCCATTATATATGATGCAAATAGTCACAGTTAAATATATTTCTAGAATAAAGATCATCATGAAATTTAATAGTTCATCGCTTAGCTTATATGAAGCAGAATAAATAATGCCCTTTCATTTATTCCTCCTTTAAATATAAAACTATAAATGAATTAAAAGTTTGAAAATATAAATACTTGCAAGTGTTTGATACTATATATTGCGGTGAAATAAACACAGGCTATGTGCCAGGAGACCTGATGTCAAAGACGTCTGTCATCATGGAAATGTTTAATTATTTATCAGAATTTTCTCAGTTCATATGATAAACAAACTATAAATACATGGGGAAAAGAACAATGCATGAGATGGACGATGTCCTAACTTTAAGAATCATATGCTTTATGGTCAAATAATAATTCGTAAGTGAATATATTAACAGCACACTTTTAAAAGTGAGATAAAATTAAAACTATGAAGAAAATAAATATGAAGTTATAATTAACTGTAACTGGGTGCTAAGTTGGATATTTAGACTTTAAAAATAGCAGAATGCAATGCAGGAAATTAGACAGAATAGAATTGGATACTGTGCTATACATGGCTTATGCAGAACAAGGAAATCACAAACAATTTTATTTTGTTGTTATATGTTGGTCTCCTTTGGGGATGAGAGCTGCTGGATATGGCAAAAAGGTAATGCCATTTCATTTATTGCTGTTGAGAACACTGGATGTGGTTCTGATTTGGAAAGTTTTAGCTTGAATATATGTATTATACATTCAAATGGAGTTACCAAAAAGGAGCTTGGCAGAAGTATAAAGTTCAAAATAATTGAAAGAATAAATATATAAATTTTCAGCCAATTCAGAAATATGAATATGTAAAGCCAATTCACAAGTTTCCTGTCATGGAACAGACACATCCATTTCTCTATAAAAGTAGCACACACACATGCATTCACACTCGTATGTATACATATAAAGATAGAAAAAAAAAAGCATATATTGGTGATCTCTAAAAAACCATGAATTGTTTTTATACTCTAAATAATGTAATAGAAACATAATTATGGAGTTTGGGGGTAGGGAAGTTTGGTAAGTTCACAGTTACACTACAATAACAAGGAATCGATGAAGGGGAATTACAATGTTCTAAGGACACAGAATCTAATCCATAGTATCAACCGAAGTAAGACCTCTGACTTTGAAAGTGGATGAAAAAGAAATGTTTAAAACCCCATGAGGATGAGAGTCTGCTGTATACATTTGCGAAAGTTTAAACATTTTTTGTAAAATACAAAATTCATTTTAAGATTAGTTCCAACTGCTTAATGAAAATAATTGGACAGAGTAAGGTTCTAGTTACAAAAAATAAGAGGACACAAATTTGAGTGAGATGTTTTAGGAGTTCCCCGGAGAGAGATAGTTGGGGCTCAATATGATCAAAAGAACATTGTATACATATATGAAAATTTCAAGGAATATATTAAATACTTATTTTTAAAAATGTAAGTGACAATATAAGATGAATTTCAAAGAGAAATGTCTTTACAATTTGAACTATGAAAGACAAAATAAATCAGGAAGAAGAGAAAGAAGTATAGGTGGGCTAAAGGGACTATCTCAAAGAAACATTATTAATAATCTTCCAGAATTTACAAATTCTTATATTGAAGAAATCATAATGATAAGTTAAATACAAAAATAGAATACTGCAGCACTATAAATTCTGTCAAGAAAAAAATGTATGGAAGAATTAAACACACAAGAAGAAGATTTTATTTATGCCCTTTTTTTTTTCCTTCTGATCAGTATATTACGGGAGAGGAGAGTGAATGAAGCATAAATGAAGAGAATTCCAAAGGTTGGGCAGGCTGGTGGAATTACATGTACAGACATTTATTTAAAAGGAATACAAGTGATATAACTTTAGTCTTAATCTGTCTGACCTGGACAACAAAGTACTATATAGTGTGTAGCTAATAAAAGGAATTCATTTCTCATCCTTTGGGAGGATGACAGGTCCAAAAACAAATAACAGCCAGATTTTTTGTCAAATGCCCTTCAACTTCTGTTTCAACAACAGTGCCCTCTTACAGTGTCTTCAAATGGTGGAATAGACAAATGATCCCTTACGGTGTGTCCTTTTGAAAGACAATCTCTCATGACCTAATTTAGGATCTCCCCAAATCCCTAACTCTTAGCACAGTTACTATGAATGTGAGAATTGGAACATATAAAGTGAAGAATGGAAACCATTCAGACCATTATAAAGTCACAATTATTATATGAATCACATCAGATTAAAATAAAAAACTCATGTGGAAGCTAGGTTGACAACTGTACTTTAGAGCAGGCAAACTGTTTTAAGTAGTACATTTTTATAATAATTAAAAGATTAAAAGTGGTCATAAGTGGAAATATTATCATGAATTTTTTAAAGTTGGAAACAACCAGAAGGCATAGAATATGCAATATTCTAGAACAATTTTATTCAAAGGAATTTTCTACTCTAATGCACATAATTTGTAATGTAGGCCAACTTCTGTGTTCAATACAGTAGTCTCTATTTATGTTAGATTCTCAACACCTACACTGTGATTACTTAGACTAAGGAATTAATTATTTTATTTTCATTAATTGTGAATAAGTGCTATATTGCAGTAGCTTTTTAGATGTTTTATCTTCATCTTGAAACAGGTAAGGGATTTGATCACAGGGATTCATCTCTTTCTCCTCCACCTTTTTATCATTGGACATGGATTGAAAAGTTTCTTCTGCCTTATGCTCATGAATGAAATATATTGCTCACTGCAGTAGAGAAGTCCATGTAGCATAGACTAAACTTTCAAAACTGTGAGCCCAAATCAGCATTCCTTTTAAATTCATTATCTTCAATAATTTTTTTTTTACAGTAAGAGAAAACTGCCTAACATTTTGGATTAAGAATCTACCTGATTGAACCATGTTGATCAACAGCTTTTCTAAAATTCAAAAAGGAGAATTCATACCTAAGAAAATGAAAATGTGACAAAAAAAAGTGTGATAGATAGGGAGGTCTTGCAGAAAGGACTGACTTGGAAAGGAACTAGCATTTTGTTGCAAGAAAATTAGAAAAATCATACCAATTAACAAATTCTTGTTAAGGACTGAAAGAAATGGAAGCTGAATATCATCTACATTTACACTGTAGTGGGAAAAATAATGCTTTTAGACAGAATGAATTAATCGGAGATAATGTTTTTATTTTAAAAAGTCCAATGTGAGTCCAATGTAATATCTTTTTTGAGGAATTCAACCCTACTGGAGGAACCATTGACAACCAGTAGCTGCTGGGAGGAGGAGAATCAGTTGCCTTTCAGTGTGAGACTGTTGGTAGGTTGAGCAGGCTCCAGTGGATGAACCCATACTGAAGTATACTTGGGGACACAAATTACACTCTATCAGCTTTCATATTCTGAGTTGGACAGGATGACTGAGGAAGGACTCCCTAGGGCAATCTTGGGACTGGGAGTAATGAGAAATCATGAAAAAAATTCATTTTAAAAGTAACTGTAAGACATGAGAGAGGGGTCTAAGGTGAGTTGAGCAGAGAAGAATAACAGAGTCTTCCAATATGCAGGATGTAAAGCAAAAGGAGAGACTATGTGAGAGAAAGCAGAGGGCCAGAAAGAGTGGGAAAAGGGATGGAGGAGGATGGTGGGGAAAAATTAACAAGAAAATGCAATTATAGATGAAATGAATGAAAATTTAAAAGTCACAATGAAACCCATGACTTGTTGGGTTAAAAATAAAAATCAAAATTAAATTTAAAGTAATATGGTTTTGTTTAGAATTTATTTTCAACAAGTATTTAAGGAAAAAATATTGTATGTTGCAACTCAAGATATGTTTGTGAATACTTTTATGATTAGTTTATAAGTAAATCTAAAAGGGCAGGAGAAGCAAACACAGCAGTGATTTTGCCAAGGATGTATTCATTGTGTAATTGCTTTGAGGCACATACTGTGTTAAACAGCAGAAATTCACTGGATACTTTGTGTTAAATACTCTTACACTTATTTTTTATTTTACTTTTGTCTCTAACCTTAGAGTTATACAGTGAATGGTGAAGATTCATTTCAAACAGCAAATAGAAGTATCTGTTTTATGCAAATTGGTATGCAAATATATGCAGAAGAAGAGGGAGAAGAAGAACAAAGGAAAGAACAGAGAGAAAGGGGAGGGGCTAGGGAAAGAAGAAAGGAACAGTAGGAAAAATTATTCTAGAAAAGAAAGAATGAACCCAAACTCCGGATGAGAAGGCCTGCTCTAAATTTTGTTGCTATTCATTTACGAGAGTTTGTAGTGTTCCAGTGGTCACAAAAACCTCCATCTTTTTATGCTTACGGTTAAATTCACTAACTAATGAAATTTTCGCAAAGTTCTTTTCCACTCCACGTTCTCTGATTTCCGTTCCTAACTTATTTTCAACACAGTCATTAGAAGCATTTTGCCAGGGTTCAGTGACACAGTGTCTCCATTTTAGTCTGTCCACTCCCTTGGAAGTATCTATGAGCAACTTCAAGGGTCCTGATAATTTTGCTCCTTTCCTGGGGGAAAATGGCATTAATGATACTAAAAAAAAAAAAAAAAAATCCCAAGTATCATGAATTCTATGAATACCTATTTCTATTCATTTAAAGTTAAGTTTAATGTCAACGCTATCCAAAGATCTATTTTCTGCACATTTTCCATTTTTCTGACAGAAAATTCTAGTCTGCCTTTGTTTAGTTGAAGTTTGGTTCTGTATATATTGTTGATGTAGCTAGGTTGACTTTTGCTCAGGTCTGAATAGTTATTTGGTCTGTGCTTCAGGTTCTAGCTTTTGATTTTTTCTTTGCTAGTGGGACAGGCTAGATCCAAGTTGATTAACTAAGTGCTGTCCAATGGGGCTAAGGGAATTCAAGGCTATGGGGGTCCCATGGCTTGGTTCTGGAAGGCCAATAAAGAAATGTCAGGCAAGAAGCTCAGGAAGGGGTCCTGGAGCTAAGATTGGTTTGTTGTCTGCCCAGGGAGGGTCTAACAAACTAGGCAGTGTAGGTGTCAGACCTGAAGCCTGAGAATGTGGCTAGTACAGGTGCAAGGGAACAGTATGCAGTAGGCGGCGTCTAGGTTAGGAAGCTAGTCCAGAAATCCCCGGCAGGAAAAAAAGTGGCTGACGTAGGCCCAAGGCCAGAAGGGAGACAGCATGTCATGCAGGGAGAATGGAACTGGTATGTGTGCTAGGGACTGGTGGAAACTTACTTAACCACGGTAGTATGCAGGTCTCTGGCTGGCAGATCAGGCAGGGGGCCAAAGAGAAGGCTGCTGAAGATCTAGCAAACGAGGCAGAGTAGTTCTGGGCCCTGAAGCTGGAGAATGTAGCTCGGGAAAAATACATATATTTTTTGACAATTACATGCATGAATTATGATCATGGTGATGCTTCCAAACCCTTCTGACATTTTGGAAATTCCTCTCTAAATCCTTCTGACATTTTTCTTCACAGTCCCCCTCTTACCTTCCTGTCCTTTGTGTATGTGCATGTATCCACAATTGCTGTTATATCCGGTAGAAAGCATCTCACAGCACTTATTCCCATCCTCCAACTTTCACTATCCTTCCGTCCTGTTTTCAGGGATGTTTCCTGGACTTGGAAGTCGGTGATATAGATGTCCTGTTTAGGGCTGAGTCAACAGTCACTTATTTTCAGCACGTTGATGTATCATTAGCCTAACAGTCACACAGAGGAAAATTAAGTTATTTTACCAAGAGAGAGCAACACATGTAAAAACACACATATGTGGAAGGCATTGTGCTGCAAGTCCCTTGTTTGAGATGGCTGTGGGAAGGGAAAGTGGTACGGGAGATGATATAACAGATCTCATTAGAATAGATAGAATTTTAGTTGATAGGAGCTGCAGCTTCATAGAAATTTTACAAAAGTCTTTTACTATTAAGATCTTTTAAGATCATAATGCTCTGAAAAGTCTCCATTTCTTTTTTAATTGTAAAAGCATCCCAGCCTTCAAAATGTCCATCCTAATTTGAAGCTAGGTTGTTTCCTTGTTTTGTGAAATTGTCATGAATACTTCTCTATGCTGGTCGTCCGTTACTGTAAGATGGGGATAAATGCAAAGCTAATTTTGATCAAATTTGCACTTACAGCCACTGGCTATGGATATATTAAGGAACTGTTCATCAATGTGAAATCAGTTCTTTATTAAAATCAGTGTTTGAAGCATCAAATGTGGTGACACACACCTTTAATCCCAGCAATCAAGAGGCAGACCAAGGTGAACCTCTGTGAGACCTAGGCCAATCTGGTCTACAGAGAAGTTTCCAAGCCAGCTGGGGAAAGAGTGCCCAGCCAACAAGGAGACCATGTTTCAAATCAAAGAAACAATAACAACAAAACAATAACATCCAAATGCCAGCTTGATTGATCACACATACATGCATATACACACGCAAAGCCAAATTAATCTTTAAAATATCAAGGTACCAGATCCAGGTGATACTGATAAAGGCATAAATGTGTCCATTTTAAGTGAGTCTCTGGTATATTTGAATTAGCATATTTTGCACATGTACTCTAGTGACTTTAAATGCTCACTGAAAAATATGAGCAATTTAACCGTTTGTAAAAGAAAGTCCATTACAATATCAGGATAGAAGCCTCAGAGAGCTTTATGTGAGGATAATGCATGTCTTAAATTGAACATGAACACTGAGAAAGTAAGTACAGTCAATGGAGCGATTATGTAATGTTCTCAGTTGGAATGATAATCATGTCTCCATTTACATTAGCTCACAGCCAGTAAAATATGCACAGTATTTACCAGTGTCCTTAATTGGTCTCAAGAAGTCTCTGGGTAATCTCCTCCATCTGGATCCTTTGCTTTAAGCCAATCCCTCCCTAGTTGCTTGTATCAGTGGCATTTAGTGGATCTGTAAATAGGAGAAATATATTGTATTGAAGAGTGGTATACTTAAAGAATAATAATTTAATCATGATACTCTCAACATTAACTTCATTTGATGTGATTTATGTGTATTCAAGTAAAACAGCTTTAACTTTATAATGTAAGTAATTTGGATTATATTCTAAAACAACACCAGATGCATTTCCAATTTACATAATGTATAGTGAATTACATTGGTTATAAAGGCCCCAATTCAACCTCAAAAATTAAATTGTTAAATTAAAATTATAAATTTCTTTAGCTTATATATTTATGAGCACACAGGTTTTTTTATTCATACAACTGGTAGAATACATATTCCAAGTATATTCTTAGAATTTTCTGGTTAGATAGATATGAAAATAATTAATCAGATATAAAACCCATTAGCAAGATAAAATTACTTCTTTATTTAAATGGAACAATGCCACTGAGATTTAATTTTACTCATTATATTCTCTTTTGCAAATTTTATTGAATTTTTGTGATTTTAATACAACACAATTTGATGACATTTAGATACACTGCCTTCTCCCCACATCCTCTCATATGTAATATAGCCTATAGAAGCCTCAGAGAGCTTTATGTGAGGATAATGCATGTCTTAAATTGAACATGAACACTGAGAAAGTAATGGAGCAATTATGTAATGTTCTCAGTTGGAATGATAATCATGAGAATAATTTGTGTCCTCCAGTGTCTTTCAGAGTGGCTCCACCCACTGGGTCCACCAAGAGTCCCAACCCTGTAAGACACAGTTTTCCCTTCTCCCAGTAGCCATCAGTTGCTCAGAGTTCCTTAGGGTGGGTACGAATTTCTTACCCACTTATCCTTATCTAAGTTTAGATTTTGAGCTTCTGGTTTGAGCTTGCTTAGGACTTGTGTATGCTGACACCATTGCTGTAACTTCATATTAGTAATGACCAGCTGTCTGATAGACTCTGTTTTCTTGTGGTTGTCCAATCCTCTGATTCTTAAAATCTTTCTAAATCTTTTTCTGCAATGATCTCTGAGCCTTGGGAGGCAGAGGTTTGAAATAGATTTCCTATTGAGGGATTAATACACTGTGGCCTCTTGTCCTGTGGACATTGGTTAATTGTGGGTCTCTCTGTGAATCACTATCTGCTGCACAAAGAAAAGTCTCTGGTGAGAGTTAAGAGATCAATTCATCCTATGTGTAGAGGACGCATTGAAGATGTGTTGCTTAGGGTGAATCTTCTCAAAGACACGTATTCTCTTCATTTGACCAGTTCTGAAATTGTATAATAGTTTTCAACTGTTGCAAAAGAAGCTTCTTTGATGAGAGGTGAAGTGTACTCCCTTGTGCCTAGTGATCAGGCACTCTCCAAAATTAGCTTCTCATTTCCAATTTGCTTTTAAAAAAATGTTTATTTATATTTTATGTGTATGACTGTTTTGCCTGCATGTATGCAAGTACACCATCTCTGTGCCTGGTGACTGCAGAGGTCTTAAAAGAGAGCATCATATCTTTGAAATCTTACTGTGCTCAAAAGTTTTTGTCAGTGTGCCTCTTACTAAATTGCTCATCCAGCACGTTCACCTTTCTGTTTCATTTGATTTCCAAGGCATCAGCCTCTATCACCATTGTTTTGATCTACATTTGTCCTGAATTTATATTATTTTCATTTAAAATTTGATATGCTTTACCTATTTTCAAAGGCTAAAGTGTAAATTCCCAAGTAGGCCCAAAGATCAGTTCTGGGGAGTTTGAATTACAAGTAGTTTTGTGTGATATTGTTGATTCATTAGCAGTGAATTCATGTTGCTGAGACTTGTGCTCTTCTGAAGCTGATATATGATACCTACATTTTCTAGGTATGTCACCTACTTTCTAGGTAAGGCACATCACAACCTTCTTAAAAATACCAACAATGGCTAGGGCTGGAGAGATTGCTCAATGGTTGACATCACTGATTATTCTTGCAGAGGACCCAGGTTCAATTCCGAGCACCCACATGGAGGCTAACAACCATCAATAACTCCAGTTCCAAGGGATCCAGACATGGCTCCATGATTGAGAGCACTGACTGCTCTTACAAAGCTACCTGACAGCTAACAGCTGTATGTAACTCCAGTTCCAGGAGATCTTAGTCCACCTTCTGACATCCTCTGGCATTGCATAACACTGGTGCACTTACATGCAGGCAATACACTCACAAACATAAAATAAAAATAATGAGAAATAAAATATTTTAAAAATAGTAACAGTGGTTCAGCAATAATCTTCTGGTATATTTTAAAGCATGATACTACCAACCCAAATGCCAAAAATATGCAAAGAAAGAAACTTGTATACAGAAAATAAACAATTCTAGTAAATGACAAAATGTTTACATTCATAGAGTCAGAAATAATATTTTAAATATAAATTTTATAGTTTTACTAAAAATATCCTGTCCTCATCTGTATGTAAACTCTAATAGATGGTTACTAGAGTAAATTGATAATGCACAGTTTGGAAAGTGATGTGGCAATGTACAGGGAGAGACTTGTGAATAATTGCTACAAATTAAATTAGTAATCAACTACTGGGAAAACAACTATATCAAATTCCTTAAAATAGGATTCAAAACTCATGTGTACAGATAGTCACTTCAGCACCCAATTTATTTTATCTGAAAGAAAATAAAATATACAACCACAGGTTAATGCTTATATAATTTGACTTATTCTTATAAAAATTACTGACTAGGTGCCATAGATTGAAATAGCTTGAACTGATTGATATGATAAGCGTTTGATATAAAATAACTTCACTTGGATATTATATATATATGACATATAATATAATCTCATATTAAAATGACTCATAAAACAAATATTTTTAGAATAATTTTATAGATGAACATATTTATGTACTATTTCTGAATTGCTTTTAACTTAAGTATATATTTCCTTACTAGTCTGATAAAATTAACCAATAAAATGGAATATAGAATTTCTTCTAAGAAAATACTTATATATTTTTGTAAATCTACGTTTATAAAGATGATGTAATGAAAGAAGACATGTTTAAATGTGCTTGTCAGTATGAAATGCCATGACAAGGAGGCATCTCTGATATTGGCACAGAAAGTAAATTTTGAAGGAGTAAAGACAGGAGAATATTTCCTTTATCACATTACCTCATTCACAGTGTAACTACAAAATTTCAAACTACAGTTATAGATCCATAATATTATGACATTTTAAAAAGGATTTTTAAATAATTTATTATTGCCAAATCAAGGATCATTATGTTGCTTATGAGCACAAAAATCTTGAAAAATCATTTACATTTCACCTAGAATATGTTCATGAGATAATCACTATGTACTTTTTCCAAAACATACATTTCAGTTAAAGAACACAAATATTATTTGATACATGGGAAACAGTTGTAATTCTATCTTTAAGTTAATAAGATTTAAAATGACAGTTGAACTTATTTTTTTCTACTTTTCATAATCTCAAGCTTATAAAAATTCAAATGTTAGCATAAAAATCTTGAGCAGTAATTTGTGAGAAAAAAAAAGAACTACAGTATTATCCATAAAAAGTCTGCATTTTTGCAGATGTTTCCTCGTTTAGTGAGCTATGGTTTGTTAATATGTCATCAAAGATACATATAGCCATTTAATATGTAAATTCTGTGAATATATTTCCAGTTTCAGGGACTCCAGCTCCGTCTTCTGGCATCCATGAGAATTGCATGTCACCAGGGCACTTATAGACATGGAGACAAAATACTCATGTTCCTAAAATAAAAATAAATCAATAAAAAACGAAATAATAAAATAGAATATTCTTAGCAAAAGTAAAGGAGAATTTCATGTCAAAATAGAATTAAAAGAGACATTAAAATTAAGTGTTATGTTGGGTTAGAGAGCTGTCCCAGCAGTTCAAAACACTGACTACTCTTACAGTGGACACAGGTCCAAGGGGAACTGACACCTACTGAAACTTATGGACATTGCATGACACAAGTACACTTACACATGTGCAGGCAAACACTCATACACTCATATACATAAAATAAAATAACAATAAAAGTTTCATGAAATGTTAGTTTTGATTTTAATATGTCAATGATATTATAAATTTTCTATATACTTAAAAGAATTTTCATCCTGAAATCTTATCTGCTGATATTTTTTCAATGCTTTCTATAGCTAATAATATATATTTGAAATAGGAAAACTTTATTGGCTTGGGAGATCACTCAGTGGATAAACTGCTTGCCATACAAGCATGAGGGCTAGAACAGCTAATCACCAGAACACCTACAAATACCTCCTGTAATTTCAGTGTTCAGACTTAAGAAGCAGATTTGATTCCTTGAGTTACCCAATTAACTTGTGTAGCCCTAGGGAAGTAAGTTCCTTCTTTAAATGATAAACCTTTCCTTGCTGAATAAGGGGAAAGGGATAGAGAAAGTTTTTGATGTCATTTAATACATTTTCATGCAAAAAAATTTGTGAATTTTTAAATCATGAATTTATATTAAGAAAATACATGTTTTGCTTTTTAGTACTAGAAGTTACAATCCCTCTTCTAGAACAGCAACAAACAAAAATCATCAAGCTTACAGGCTGTGAACACTGCAGGACACAATAGTAATTGGGTGAGCAAAATGTGCCCACTGGTGCTAAATCAATAAAAAAATGTTGTGGGAGTAGCCAGGTACCCTCTGGTAGAATTAAGGCCGACTTCACAAAATGAGACCCAAACCTGGCTATGTCAAGATCAAAACACATGGGTAGAGAGATCATATGACATAGGGGATATACTGTTGCTATTATCTTGCTAAGCAGGCAGAATGTGAACCCATTCCTAGTTCCTTATTTTTATACCAATAGATTAATCCTCTCAACTCCCATCAGAGGATCTTCTTGCTGCAGATGGTGATTAACATTGAGGCCTACAGCAGGTCAACCTGAAGAAACTAAGAGACTATTGTGTCTTCAGCCCTAAATGGGTTACCTATGTAACACCTCCTCTTTCCAAGGTTTAGGGATCATTACAGAGGAGTGGACTGAAATATTGAGAGCCAGAGGTGGTGGATGTGTACAGGAAAATCGTGTTTTCTGGACACAACAGGGAGATTACATATATGAAATCACTGTGTTCGTGACAGCATGCACACGACCCTTACAAACACAGGACAGATAAAAACCTGAGCATGGAGAGAGAAGGTGGGCAAGCCCCAGCCCTAGCTGATTCAGTATTCTTTAAAGGTGCTATGCCATGATTTCCCTGTGCTATAGTTGTAGATGTTGTACTCTAGATGTATCATTTAAGGTTATGTGTCTCACATTCACTTATTCTCTGCATTTTGAAGTTATGAAATTATGTAATAGTCTTATCTTTTTCAAAAAGAAGTTTCATCGCTGAGCAATGAGAGGTACACTTGTCTGTAAATATAATGATATGTATTTAGAATACAGTAAGAAATTACATTGTTCTAGGAAAGTGGCAGTAGTAGGTTTTTCTCTAGGGTCTATATCCTCTTCAGCCATTTGTGCTTGGCTGTTGACGGTACCATGCATAGATTCCCTTCTATTGAGTGGGTCTTAAATCAGATTACTGTAAATTTACAGCTGTAGTTACCACCAAGAAAAAATTCCACTACTGCACCAATAGAGATAATTTGGTGTGCCAGACATTGTTGTGGTTATTAGGATTTACAGGTGAATTGGATCACCCATCAATTTTTCTCTCTTAGCAACTTTAATAGTACCCTCTTGAACTCTTTGTAGAGGAGGCTTCCAGGTCACTTCCAGCTTAATTGTTCCAAGTCCCGTGTCTGAAGTTTGTCTTCAGCAATACATTCTTAAGTCTAGAAGGCAATCAAAAGCTGCATCAATAACCGACATTATTATGGGAGTCATCTTAACTCTTCTGACAACTTGAAAGGAAGTTTCCCTTGTCTGGCACAGCGATTTTTCTATATAACTTTCATCTTCACACACACATACACACTCACACACACACACACATTCATCTTCCCCTCTACAGCCCGCCCTACCCTCTCAGTTTTAAAGTACCCCCTTATTTTTACCATTTTCCCCTTGTTAATGCCGATGCCCCACTACTTTCCTCTCTTGAGCTCTTTCTCCCCCTTTTCCAACATGGTTCATTTGTAATTTCCTGGATCCCGAGTTTGCACCAGGATATATACTCAAGACTAAAAATTTTGAGCCAAGATCCACACATAAGAGAGAGAACAGTTATCCCAGGGATTTTTGTGTCTGGATATTTAATTTAGTATACAGTTTTGAGTTCCCTCTACTTACCTACGTATTTCATGATTTCATTTTTCTTTACCTCTGAACACAACTACTTTGTTTGAATGTATAACATTTTAAGGGGCCAAAACGAGCTCAGCAGTTGGGAGCATTGACTGATCTTGCTGAGGACCAGGATTCAAGTCCCAGCAGCCAAATAATGGGTAACAACTATCTGTTACTCCAGTTCCAGAAGATTGGAAGCCATCTTCTGACCTCCCCACAGGCATTGCACAGCACAGGTGCACTTACACAAATGCAGGCAAAACAGGTATACCCACAAAATGAAAATAACAAATTAAAAAATTTAAGTGTATCACGTTTTCATTATCCATTAATCTGTTCAGGTACAATTGGGCTGTTTCCATTTCCTAGTTGATGCAGAAAGAGCAGCATCTTTATATAGAGACCTCATGTTGAACTAAACTTTTGCTATTTCTTCCTTGACTGTTATTTTGCAAAATTAAATGATCCTGTGCCAAAGAAAGTACACCTTTATAATTATGATTTTTCTGAATACTTGGCCACTTTACCAATCTATTTGTAACTTGGAACATTGCCAGATATGTCTTGGCTGAAAAATATTGTAGTTGTGCAAATGCCACTGATAGAAATGTTTAAATTATTCAGACTACATTTTATGGGTGACACATTCTGATGAGTTTTCCAACCCTTTCTGCTTCCAATTTATTTTTCAGTAGAAAATGTACTTAAGATACAATAAAATATTGCAGAATTAATATAGCTTTTTAATGGAATGCTTTCTTTGACTTGCCATAGCATTCGTATCATGGCACAAATTTTCTGTCATCAACTATCTTAAAAGCTCTTACATAGTTTTAGAAATTATTCTAAGGTTATAAAAAGGTAAACTCAGCTAACTTTTTATGCCATTGTTGATCACATTAACAATTCCATATGAATCTTCCTGTTCACAATGTTGAATAATGTCATGGCTTTGCCAAAGATAAATTTATACATAATCTGAAGGTCAGGGAAAGTGATGTAATAGTTGCCAAGAAGCACTTAATATCACCTTACCCTTAATCATCTTGTCGTGAATGAAGAGTTAAATAGATTAAAGGAATCAATTTTGAAGACAAGGAGGTTATATCACTGTTACATGTACATGATGCTGCATAACCTGGAAATTGAGTCACTTGGAGAAGAAAATACATATGTGGCAAATTCTATTTATGGATTTTACTGTTAAGAAATTAAATTTTGGATATTCTAAAGTTTTCTGCAATAACAAGCAATAAAGTTAACAGACCAGAGAGTGCTATGAAGATTTAATGAGAACTTTCCTTCTACTTGAACAAAAATTATCATAGTCTTTGATAGACTTGCCATCTGTCAACCTGTTGATAAAGGCCTGTAATAAAGATGGATAGGAGATTGAGATAGGAATACCACATGTTCAAGTCCTGCATTGCCTTTCTAAATCTGGTCCAACCTCTGCAAATTAGTGAGACCCTATCTCCAAACAGAAATAAAACAAGACTGTGACCACAGCTCAGTGCTTTCCAGGCATAAGCAGTGCTACAGATTAATATACATACATCAGAATATGCAGATTACAAATAAACAAGAAAATGTGTATATAACGAATTCATAATCCTATTTCTCTATTTTTCTCTCATAATTATGTGTATGATTCTACATTGCTACACTGCATTATTCTAACAATAACAAAACAAAACATTAAAACTTTTTCAGAGATTTATAATATCTCAGCTAAAATTTATTCAATACATCACTTTCTTATACACCATGTGCTTATTAAAATATGACTTGTATTTGCCTACTTAAAAAGAGCTATATTCTAAATAGAATGATGCACTGATTCCTTTTTATTTAATAAAGAAACAAAAGAGGAGAGTTACTCTAAGTTTTATTATATAGTGAAAATGCAATATGCAGCAATAACAAAAAAAGAGTTTTGTTGACCCTGTATCAAAATGGATGTTGCACAATTTGTCTTGATTTTTCTGACCCCAACATTTTAGCTATAAGTATATATGTCATTTTTATTTATAAAAACAAATTCAGTAATTCTATTTTATTTGTAACTAAAATATGGCTTCATATATTAGGATGGCAAAAGATCAAAGGACAAAGGAAATGATTGCATACTGGAGAAATGTTATCAGAAATTCTTTATAATACTGTGTTGATTGTCGCTACTGATATTTTTCCTTAAGGAAAATTTCTGTCTGATTTCTGATCTATTATTCCTTATCATTTTTTTCATATTGTTTCTAATTGATCTGTCTCTCATTTTCATATCTGCCCTTAGCAAAATGTACTATTCATACTAACTAGTACTTTTTCATACTAAAAGCTGAACATTGTGCTTATGAACAATACCTTCACCATCTATAGTCTTGTTCATATTTCTTGCAACATGCATCAAGGCAATAACAGAGTGTGACTGGTTCACTTGTCAGTTCAAAATTGTCTTCTAAGAATTCCAATAGAAATTCTGATATGTTGGGGGTCCCAGTACTCAGGACCAGCCCAAGGGTGACCGAAGGATCTCCACCATGGGGAGAGGGTGAGTAGATGCAGAGTCAAGACACCAACTCTGGGAGTTGGGTGGAAAGCCAGGAGTGGTGGTCTGCTGCAAACTCATTTATTCAAGAAAGAGCAAAGAGTCTTATAGGTCTTGTTAGCCAATAGCTTTATAGGGTGGGGCCCTGACTACAGCCAATTGCAGTTTGTTCCAAGGTGGATCAGGTTCCCTCCAGGTGTTGGGCAGAAACTGGCTTCACAATCAGTCAGTGTGGAACAGTACACCCAGGAGAGCCATTCCTTCATTCCTCCCGGAAGGTGGCCTAGCTAGGCCACCCTGCATTATGTCCAACACTGACACAGCTAATATGAAAACTCCCCTTTATTGCCATATGAGTACAATAAGAAGTTGAATTCTATGTGAACCATTTTCATTGCTTTAAAACTATTTTTCTAGCCCAACTTCCTGAGCCATAGCATTAAATATTATTCCAACACTTAGCCTCTATTGTTAAACCTGACAACTTACAACTTCATCGGAGCTTCACTCTCTTATTCTTTATGAACACTTAGAGTGAAAATGTATTGAAAGGGAATAATACTGCTTTGGAATGTCATGAGGGTCTCCTGACATGATAAGGTCCCCTCACGCTCAGAACACTGTGCTTGTCACGCACACATGGCATGTTGCATTAAATAGAAGTGAAATGCCTCACCAGATAAAAATAAACAACTTTCAAGACATTTTAAAAGGAAGTACTAGACAAAATGAAATCCCCTTCTATTTTTTATTGTAATTACAGTAATTATGCTTCTTAAACTTGGAACTTCTTGAAGAAAATTATAGGTTTATCATATCAAAACCAGAAGATTGATCTCCACTGGTAAGTTTGTCATATTTTTCTTATTTGTTTCAGTGAATTCTGGATTTCTCTGAATATTACAAAATAGTCATGTTCTATATTACTACTTAAGTAATCTCTTTATTGTTTTAAATTCAAATACACAAATTCTCTGTACATAAAGTATTTAACTTTCAAACCCAAACTGGCATGCTTATTCTGTATTTGGGAGCACATATACATTTTATGTTATAGTTTGGAAAAATAAATATTCCCATGTGGTCATGTCTTGCTAACTTAGTTCTAGCAAATGACACTAGGGTAAGGTATAACTGAGTATTTTAATTTGATAATTGTATCTATTCAATTATTACAGTGCTTTCTATTTTTTAATTCCCCAGACTATGGTTTTAATATCAACAAGTTCAATTAGAGCATAGATGAAGGTATAATGGGGCTATAGAAGAGTAATATAAAAATAATGCTAAACTTCTCGGTGGTGCCTGGTAATGGAGAGGTCCAACTTCAAGGCCTGTTTACCTGCAAACCTATGTGCAGTGAGGAGCACAGCTAGGCCTCAGGAGAGGTGATAGATGTGTTCCTGAGAATCAGTTCTACGAAGACCAGAATCTGGTAAATAACAGGGGCCTCCCCTGTCCCCAGCATAGGAGGCTAAGCCTCTGATGAGCACATCTGGGGGCTGAGGAGGGGGTCTGTGGGGAAAGTAGTCACTCAGATATGACTGAAACTTCTGCCCAGCATCAGAAAGTCCTCCATACTCTGCTCCATCATCAGCCTCTCAACAAAGAGAAGTGGAACTGTGACTCATGTAGGGGACCAAAGCTTCAGAATCATGTAAGGAGACCAACGCTCCAGCTAACAGAAGGGAAGCACGGTTCCAGTTTTATGTGAGAGGACCTCAGCTCCAGCTCGTAAGTGTGGATTACAACTGTAACTCGTAGGAAAGGACCAGAACTCTGCTTCATGGGAGCAGACACCTTCTAGAACATAGAATGGGTCCACAGTTCCAGGCTCGCAGCAGGGGGCCAGGAGAGGATCACAAATCCAGGTTCATGAGCGGGAGTCACACTCCAGCATCAGGCCCGGCCACAACACTGGCTCACGTGAGGAGGCCTCAACTCCAGGTTCACAGGAGGGAAGGACGGCTGAAACATATTGAATGATTTAATATTCAGCTGTAAGAGTTATTCACATACTATGAAAATTTGATTGTAAAATATGAAACTCTATTCAGCATTAGAGCACAGAAAAAGCTAGTTTGGGATCATTTCCTTCTAAGGGGAAGTACTTTAAAAAGTGTGATATTTTTATTCTATACATTTAAAGGAATGTGTTGCATAGGAAATACGAGCTGAAGAAATATTAGCTAGTCTGCTGTATTAAATAAGAGGTGTATAAAGAACTCATATATTTTAAGCAGTGATAAAGGAATGATATTACCAGATACCAAACCATATAAAAAACCATATAATCCCAAGGAGAACCTGAGAAAGGAGTCCAGTCTTAGGTTTGTGACCACCATCAAACAAAATATTTCCTCCAGCTTATAAGTTAGTGCAATTAGTAGTCTAAAATAAGCTTCCATGAAAATAAGAGACTTTGAGATAAATTTTAAAAAATATACCAGGCATGGTGCCACATGTCTTTAGCTCCAGCACACCAGAGGTGGAGCACAAGTAGATGTCTCTAAGATCAAGGACAGCACGGTCTACATAGTAAGTTCCCATACAGTTGTGGTTACTAGGAGGACCTGTCTCAGAAAAAAAAAATTTTGATGCTTATATTTAAGAGAAATAATATGCTTATTAAAGGCAATTGATCAGTAGAGAAAAATCAGAATCAAAGAGATTACATTTTCCAAAATTGAGCACTTTTCTCCTCTTGAGTCTTAGAATTTTACTTGTACTCTCAAACACCCACTAAATATACAGTCAAAGGCCAAAAAAAAAAATCACTATGAGAAACAGAATTTGTTCAGATTTTACTAAGACTTCAGTGTGAATGAAATCCAAGAGTACTGTTCTCAAGGAAGTAAGTAGCCTAACTAGTTTCTACATGGGATTAAGAGGTTAGTTACAGCCAATTTTATTTCAGTAATTTCTCAGCATTTAAACTCTTGAATGTGAGAAAATTAAGATTCATTAGACCTGGAAAAGGATTCAGTAATCGTAAAACTATGGTCAATGTTCTAGTAGAAATTATTTGGTCAAAATTAGATTGAAAAAAAATGGTAATGGTTTAATGTGAGAATCAGGAGAAAATTTTCAAATCCTGTGGTCTCTTTGTAAGGCACATTTAACCATTTGATGTCTTAGTTACTTTTCTAGTTCTGTGATAAAATAACTTGATTAAAGAATCTTAAGGGTGAACTACCTTATTTCACTGTATAATTCTAGAGCAACATGCTCACTCTGGGAAGGAAGAAACAACAACGGACAAGGAAGTTATAGGCAGGAGCTTGAGGCTGACTGGCCACATTCTAACAGTATTCATGAATGTGAGAGTAAGCCAGAATGTGGTTGGGCTATAAAACATTAAATTTCCCACCAGTTACCCACTTCCTACAGGGAAGCTTCTCCTCCCAATGATTCTACAGCCTTCCCCAGTAGCATCACCAGCTCACCACCAAGTGTTCAAACACATGAACCTATCTATGGGTGTCATTTCAGATTCAAAACACAGTGCCCGAACACTAGGCTGTTCTAGAATGGGGTATTCACACATACTCCAAACCTATTACTTCTTCACTATACAAAGAGAGGAAGCATATCACATTTTCCAGCTTTGGTTAATTGTGTTCGAATTCACAATATGCCCTGAGTTTGAATGCACAATATGCATTCCATCTCAATTCCTGGTCTCTGGAATCCTAGTTACTACTTCCAAACTGCTCTGCTTTGTCCTATTAATTTTTGAATTAGAGAAGCACTGGGTTCTTATAGTCAACAATTTGAAAACGTATATCCATAATATAAAAAGTCCTAGATACTAATTTCATGTGAGACATCAGTAAATGTGTCCTGAGTTTAAAATGTTGATATTCTGTAGACTATATCATTTGGCCAATAGCTCAGGAATGGTGGCCCAGCTCCTATAGACTGCTCTTAACGATTTTTATCCTAGTCAGTTCCAGTTGCAGTTTTGCTTCTTTGTTGCATGACATGTAGTAGCTTGAGAAAATATTAACCTGTTTTAAGAAGAAGAGCAGCTTTATGACTGAAAGACTTAAGGCATTAATTCCCTATTGAAGAATTGAGGGAACTTTCATGGTCTGACTGCTTATTTTTCTTCTCCAATCTGAAATCAAATCACCAATATCATGAGGTGGAACATTTGGGAGTTTATGAAGTCATGATGACAAAGCACTCATGAATAATTGGTATAGCTATGAGAAAGACTGCAGAGAATTATCTAGCATTTCTGCCAGGTGATAGTACAGGTTGGAGGCTGCATCCGAAGACAGTATACTTACTGATTATTAGTCAGAATCTGGTAACATTAGATCTTAAGAGTTTCCAGCATCCATTAATGTAAGAAATAATGTTTACTTTTTATACTTATTTTATGGTGTGTTATTAAGGAAGAACCAAAAGAAAAAGGTGTATATTACAGCCATGTAAGCTTCCACTATCCTGTATGTTTTTTGAAAGTCCTTGGAACTGTCATACAGATACTACAGTTGGATAACTGGATTAGTTACTATGCAGCACTTTTAATTTCATATACCCTGATGCAGATTCATTTCAAAATGTTCTGTTTTCTTTTTTACCTGCTTTTTATAAATTTGGCCTATATAAAAGTTATTGTCAAAGGGGAAAAAATCAAAGATCCATCAAATTTGATAATTTTGTCCTCTGTCTTCACTTCTACCTGCTATCCCACCCATATTGGTACTCAACTCATCATTATACTATCTAAGAGTTACCTCAAACTCAGAGTTTGGTTCTATTGACTCATTCTGCATAACTCATCCCCTAACTTCTACCCAGCTGATATGTTTTAAACCACCATAGACTAATTCAATGGTTGAGTGAGACGCTTTCTGTATCCCACAGTTTCTACAATGCCCTCTTATTAATCTAAAGTCCAATGAAATTATTGTCATAATTTTCTTTGGCACTGATTCTTCTCGGAATTTATTTCAGTAATCAGATGCACCACTTTTTGAGTAAACATTATTATATAATCAGTACTTTGTCCTCTCACTACAAATTCACAATGTTGAACTATCATAATACTGACATAATATTGAACACAAAGGGGATTAATCAACTTTTTAGAATGAATGAAGTTTTCAATTGCTGAGAAAAAGGTATATTACAAACTTCTGCTCAAGTCTGATGTGAAGCACAGGATTTCTCAGGGGCTTTGAACTGTAGTTTGAGATGCCCACTTACAATAAAATATAGCTTATTTGATAAAATTTTTTTTTAATTTTATGTGTATCAGTGATCAGTGTTTGTCTGTAGGCATGTACATTTGCCATATGGCAACTTGTTGCCCATGAAGGCCAGAAGAGGATACAAGCAACTGGCTTTGTATGTGGTTTTGAACTGGCCTTAGGAACTGAACCAAGACCCATGGCAAGAACAGCAGCTGCTCTTAACCACCGAACCATCTCCCCAGTCCCAAAGCATAGCATCTGAAAACTAAATGGTCAAGCCTCAGACAATGATCATATTATTATATGTTTCTTATAATGACCTAAATGGAAGAGAGAGAGAGAGAGAGAGAGAGAAACAGACCATCAAAGAAAATGAACCATGTCATACTGCAGTCATTCTGTTGAATATGACAATAACCCTTACATGGATTACCTCTGGAATGACTAGCTAGTCCAGTACACTGGAAAATAAATACGTAGGAAATCAGAGCAGTTATTGTAAAAGTCTGTCACGGGAAGTTTTGTCTTATCAGATTTTGTTCATACAGATTACTGGAAAACATTATAGAACTGCAGAAACCAAACATTACAAAAGCAAACATGACTTGTTTAAGATGGCAGTTGCTTCAGATTCATAATCCTTAAGGGACATGCGATAATCACAAAGAAACTCATTTTCAATTTGTTCCTTAAATTTTGAATTGTATATTCATTTTCTGTTCATATTGATTTCTTAGATCATAACAAGCAGAGGCTTTCCTTTGTCCTGCCGTGATTGTTATACAAAGAAAAGTGGTGGTCATTCTCTCAAAGTTCTCAGGAATTTCAGTGCATCTCAATGACATGTTCACTCACCTTGCATTCCCATACCACTCTCTGAAGGAAGGAAACACGCTGTGGGAATGTGCTGCTTGTAATCACACACCCATTCTAACAGGTTCAGTCTTTGTGAGAAGCCATTCTGAAAGTAAATTGTAGTGATATTATTTCAGATGGATTAACTAATTATAGTCATTCAAACTCCTATATTTAGTCACATATATACAAACAGGTATGTTTATGATGTATGTGTTTGTGTGTCTTCCTGTGGGTAGGTTCATATGTGTGTAGATACTTAAGTGTCTGCAGGTACATGCTCATGTATATGCATACTTGTGTAGGCCAGAGAACAATCTTGATGATTATTCCTTAGGAACCATCTACATTTTCCTGTACATGAGTTCTGTCACTGGCCCGGAACTTCCCAGGTAGGATAGGTTGGGTGACCAGTGAGCTACAAAGGATCTTCCTATCTCCATTTCCTCTGTGTTAGGATTACAGTACACAACCACTCCCAGCACTTTATGGATTGAAATCATGTCTTCATGGTTGCAAGGCAAACTCTTTGCTGACTGAGCTATCTCTCAACAGAGAGGAAGAGAGAGAGAGAGAGAGAGAGAGAGAGAATTCAATTCAAATGTGAAAGCAAAGTATTTCTGTATCCTTAGTCACGAATTAGAATATACTACACTTGCTACATTTTTAACATGGTTGAGCTTAGGGTACAATTAAATTATATTATTATTTTCATGCCTTGTGATGAGCACATAGAAGGTAGGTGGAGAAATAGCTCAGAAGTTAAGAGCACTGAGTTCAGTTCCCAGCATCCACACTGTCAATAGCACCCAAACTTACTTCTGTTTCCATAGGATCCACCTCTCCCTTCTGGCATCTGCAAGTACTATGAACACATGTGTACATACATGCAGGCAAAATATTCATATACATAAAATAAATATGAACAAAATCTTCAAAAATTTTTTTCAAGAGCACAAAGAATATTATGATTTGAAAATAGATATGCCAGAGGTCATACCAGATGCCTGGTACCCAGTGATGCTACACTTTGAAGTGCTGTGGACATTTTAACTGTGGGATCTAGGGGATCTGCCTTAGGTCTATGGAGCCATGGTTACCAAAGAGATTGCTGAAACCTGGTCCATCATAATTTCTGTCTGTGTTTCTCAGCTTGAAATATGGGCAGCCATCCAGCCATGAGTTCATCCTGATGTGCTCTCCTCAATGGAGACACAACTCCAAAGGCTGCCAGGTGTAGCCAGGAGGGGTGGTATACACCTCTGATCTGAGCAGTTGTGAGACAGAGGCAAGTGAATCTCTATGAGATAAAGGCCAACCTGGTCTACAGTGAGTTCCAGGCCAGATGGGACTACAGGAAGACTCTCTATCCAAACAAAAACATAAACAAATGTACAAGCAAAAAATAAAATAAAATCAGCCTCTTGACTTCGTAAATCGCTTCTGCTGAGATATCTTGACTTCATATGTCACCTCTGTTGAGATGTTACGATAATGGTGTGAACCTGACAAACTGCAGAGCCTCAAGAATATAGATGGAAACATCCCAAACCAATAAACCAAATCCAAGACATTATAAGAGAGTATGCTTTATAACCTTGAAAATATTATATTAGTAGACACATATTTAAATGATAAATGTTTTTAGATTAGTAAAAGTAACAAAGATATTTTTACAATACTTTCTTATTGTAAATATCAAGTCATTCTGTGAAAGAACAATCAATATTTGAATGAACAATTGAATAGAGGCATGAATAATAACATAGTGTTTAATCTGGTAAATTAGTTTTATGGCTTTATAGTAAAAATTAATGGATGTGTCAGTCAAAATTTTACAGTTTCTGCTCTATTACGTAATAAAGTTAAGATAAAATTGAAATTCAATAATTACACAAAATTTGAATAAGTTCTCAGCATAATGTCAATTGTAATAAAGAATTTCCATGTGAAATATACACAACAATCCATTAAGATTTCAGACAATTTTTGATGAATATCAAAATATTTAATAAATTCTGAGTCAAGTTTAATTGTTAAACTTAATTCATTTACTTATATTTTCTATGTTCTGAAAACAAAGCTATCACATTTTCAGTAAAGTTTTACTTCAATTTAATTTCTATGACTTTCATACAATATATTTTAAAACTGTGTAGACCTCCTCTCCTGTCTGCACTCCCTGCACTCCTCTTACTACACCTACCTGATTCCATGTGCATAGATAGATAGATATTTTCCCATTAAATCAAATTAGTGTCCCAAATTTCCCTTAGTGTTGTGCAATCCACTGGAGTTTGGTTAATTTATGCAGAGTCATACCCTTAAAAAGACTGACTCTCTGCTTACTTGAAGCTGTCAGTTGCCAGTAGTCCCTAAGCTAGTGTTGAGGCTTGTTACTAAATTCCCATTTTCAATGTTCAGATTTTATTTGCCTTGATATTACATGCAATTAATGCATGTTGTCATCATTTCTAAGAGTGAATATGAGTAACTATCCAATTGTCTAGAAAACACAGTTCTCTTTTGGTCATCTGTCTCCTACGCTCTTACAGTCTTTCCACCCTCTTTTGGCAATGATCCCTGGTCTTTGGAAGGCAGAAGGTTGACACAGATGTACTACTCATGAATAAATACTCTGCAGGCTCTTTTTCTCTGCATACTGGCCAGCTGTGTGAGCTAATTCCCATCATCTGCATAACGAAACTTCTCCAAAGAGAATTGAACATAAATTGTTTTATGAGTATAATAGTTTTCATTATTAATCAGTTTCATATTACATTTATTTAACAGAATAATAATGTTAGGCTCTCCCTATGGCCTGTGACCTGTTTAGCCTAAGGTTTCTAGGCCTGATCTGAGTATCAGGAATGGATGCTATCTTACGAAGCAGATCTTAAATCCAATCAAAAAGTAGTTGATTATTTCCATGCCATTTTTGCCACTGTCAAACCAGTGGACATATCTTTGCAGGCCACTTGTTGTACCTCACAGGATTTACAATTTGGTAAAGTTGATGATTTCTATTCTAGTTGCTTCTTGGTATGAATTTGACTTCTCCTTGTGGGCTCTGCCATTCGTGTATGTAGTATCATAGGGTCTTACTGTGAATTTCTAGTGGGAATATCTAGTATAGATATAGACAGGCAATATCTAGTATTGTTTGAGGTTTTATGGTAACCCTGGTCAAAATTAGAATAGATAGATTCTTTTCCTGATATCAGACTTCTTTGTTAGCTTATTGGTTCTAGTATGGACAATGTCTCCCTGTCATAGGATAACTCAATTTAATCTCTTCTTTGTATTGTACATGTACATACTTTAAGAAGATTCTATAGTGGTGAATATTCATAGGAATTTTTCTGAGGATGTTTAATAGTAATTATTCCTCCCCATACCCCAGACTCTGTCCAGCTAGCTCTTATTCCTCTGTCTTTTAACTCTTCCTTTTCCATTAGCCCCTTCTCTCCCCACCCTTATATCATTACATATATCATTACGTTCCATTTTCCCTCCCATGAATATAACCCCTCAAGGCCCCCAATCTCTATATACCTCTATAGATTTTTCCAGTTGAAACACACATATCTAATGATTTAAATCTAGGATCCACTTATATGAGAGAACATGCAACTTTTTTCTTTATGGACCTGGGTTACTTAAGTCAGAATCCTTCCACTTCCTTCCATTTACCTGTGACTTTCATAATTTCACTTTTCCTAGTAGCTGAATATCACTCTGTTGCATAAAATGTAACATACGTTTCATTATTTATTCATCAGTTGAAGGAAACATAGATTGTGACTATTTCCTGGCTATTGTTAAGTACAGCAGAATGAAATTGGATGAAAAGTATTTCAGTAGGAAGGTATAGAGCCTTGTCTATATATTCAAGAGTGATATACCTGAATCTAGTGTAGATTTGTTTCTAGCTTTTTGAGGAATCTCCACACTGCTTTCCACAGTGGCTCTACCAGTTTGTGCTCCCACCAGCAGTGAATAAGTATTCCCCTTTTCCAATATACTCTGCAGCATTTGTGATTGCTTCTTTTGGGAAATTAAAAGTTCTGACTATGGTAAGATGAAATCTTAAAGTGGTTTAAATTTTCATTTCCGTGATGACTAAAAATGCTTAACTTTGAAAAAAAAATTCAACCATATGCATTTCATATTTTGAGAAATCCCTGCCCCATATTTTAACTGGAGTTCTTTATGTTTAGTTATTTTAGTTCTTTGCATATTCTAGATACTAGCTTTATGTCAAAGGTATAGCTAGTAAAGACATTTTCCCATTGTGTGCAATAGTTTATCCTCTTGAATGATAGTGTTCTTTATTGTACAGAGACTTTTAGTTTCATGAAGCTAACTTGTCAGTTGCTGGATTTAATGCTTGTGCTATCATATTCTGTTCAGAAAATGCAATGTATTCCTTCCTTTCCCTTCTGTTATATTTAGGTATCAGGTCTTGTGTAAAGATCTGTGATCTATTTGGAGTTGAGTTTTGTATATGATGAGAGATAGGAATCTGTTTTCATTCTTCTAGATGTAGCTGTCCAGTTTGACCAGTGCCATGTGTTGAATATGGAGTCTTTTCTTCAGCGTGTATTTTTGGCCCATTTGTAAAAATCAGATTGCTACAACTGGGTAGACTTAAACACAGGTCACCGATTCTGCACCACTGTTCACTATGTCCTTTTATGCCAACACCAGGAAGTCCTTTTATTCTGCTGCTCTGTGGTATAATTTGAGATTAGGGATGAGAATGCATCTAGAAGTTGTTTTATTTTTTTCAGGATTGTTTTGTCTCTCCTGGATTTTATGTGATTCTATTTGAAATTTGCAATTAAATTTTCTTCTGAGTCAGTAGCTTCCTTCATAACAACAGTAACCGTACTAAGAAAAAAATCACAGATCCCATTCATGATAGCCTCAAAACCATAAATCTAACTAAAGGAATGAAGAACTTGCGTTATAATAACTTTAGGACACTGAAAAAAAAATTTGAAGATACCAAAAGGTGGAAAGATCCCTCCTGCACATGGAACAGCAGTATTAATGCTGTACAGATTGTCTTTCAGCCAAAAGCAACCTACAAATCCAAAGCAATGCCTAGTGAAACTCCAATACAGTTTACAGAAATATTACATTTTTATTTTTTTTACTGAACCATTGCGTGTTTCATACAGAACATCTCAATCAATCTTAATCATCTTTATGCCTCTGTCCCCTCTGGCACCTTTCATAGCCTCAAAACTGGAATCCATATATTCTTTCATCTGTGTTAAGGTCTATTGTGTCAAGTAAGTGCTCTCAAATGACTTCAATGCAGGTTCATCCACTGAGGGCTTATCAGCCTACGAAGAGTCCCTCGTGCGTTAGGAAGACTAGCAAACTCAAGCAAACAAAAACCCAGGTTAGAATTGGTGAAATGGGTGGTAGACTCCAACCTTTGCTTTGCTTAAGAATTATTACATTATTTTTAAGTTTTCTTCTTTTTGAGGAAAAACATCACAAAAATTTAGGGTTATTTTCGAACTACATATATAATTTTGAGTAAAAGGTATTCTGCTATAGCTAAAATATTCCTTACCAGTACTGTGCTATTCTCATGAAAATTTCAGTAATTTATAAATTCCTATTGTTAAAGCCAACTTAAATGCTCATAAATTAGTTTAAAATGAAGTACTTTAAAAAATTACAATTCAAGGAAATCGAATTTTCTGTGATTTTTACAAGCATTCACACACTTTATGTATTTGAATGTTAAAATATTTTTAAAGTGGCCACAGAAGCCTTTCTTTAACAGGAACATGTTCATATTGAGTTTACCCTAGCCTCCATGGTTTGTGAACATGCCAAGGTAATAACTTTAAACTCTCGTTTGATATCACTTACATTAACACTCTGTAGCTCCTGCTTTACTCAGATTGGTGTTTATAACAGATGCTTTTTAAAATGCCAATGTAGTTTTCAACTGCAATCACTGAGTCAGAGTTTAAATCCAACATCTGGCACTATATGTCAGCACCTGA
The DNA here is from genome assembly GCA_035773235.1 of Eospalax fontanierii. Classification (NCBI taxonomy): domain Eukaryota; kingdom Metazoa; phylum Chordata; class Mammalia; order Rodentia; family Spalacidae; genus Eospalax; species Eospalax fontanierii. The sequence goes on from CM069534.1 coordinate 21,904,619, forward strand.
GTTAAATAACACTCTTAGTGATGTACTTGTCTGGCCCAATAAACATGTTCATTTGAAACTGTCATTGGGAGATGTTGTGATTTATTACAACTCATGCCTCTTCAAAATACCTTAACAGCCCATGTTCAACAGAGTATTTGCACCAAGAAAAACGCAGAGATTTCCTACATCATCTCTTCTGTAATCCCAATAGTGGAAAGAAAGACAAGGAAATAAGGAATTGAGGAATGAAGCAGAGAATGCTGAAACAATAGTGATTATAGTATCAGAGAAAAAGTGACAAAATAGACAGCCGATGGCTGCTTCCAGTGCTCCTGAAAGTCCTTCTACTTTCATTGCAGACCAGGTAACGGGGTCTCATCTAACTGACAAGTTATTAAATCATTTTACCTTCAATACTCCTGTGAAAAATGCTTTGTGGTTTCTTATGAATAGTGACTTCATGGGGAAATTGAAATGTGGACATGACTGCTCATAGTCATATGATTTATTGAATACAGTGCACTTAACTGAAACACTGTTGCTGAATAGATAAAATTGAACTCACTCTCACGAACCAAATTGAACTAATAGGCTAGGCATTAATAGGATATATACACATCTTTTATGTCTAAAATTAAACAACGTTTAAGTAAATGTAAGTGATTATAATGTTTTCATTGTGTCATAATGAATGAACAAAAGTAAAAAAGATACTTTATTAGTTCAACACATTCAGCAATTTTCTCAGTGGTACATATTGTTACAAGGCATGTAGCTTACAGGCTACTTTCCTTTTTAAATATTTTAAATTGAATTTTGGTGTATTTCATATACAACATCTTAAAGATTTTTACACACCATTCCCCATCAGCACACTCCCATAACCCCCTAACTGTATTTCATACAATCTGTCATTTTTCTTAAGGCCTATTAAGTCAAAACAGTGTCTCCAGATGTCCCTCAGTGCAAGTTTATTCACTGGGGTCTAGTCAGCCTACATACTGTCACTCTCTTCCATTCTTCCTCAACAAGCAGTAATCTGCTGCCCAATAGTTTTTCAGCTAAGATTGGGGCCTGCTGCCAAATTTCACAGTTCTGTATTGGGTTTTTGTTTGCTTGAACTTGCATGGCTCTTGTGCTTGCTGTCACAGTTGCTATAAGTTCATATGCACCAGATTTCAGGAGCCTATAAGATTATGTCCAGATGGGCATACACCTCTTCCTTGGGCTCTTACAATCTTTCTTGCCTCTCTTCTCCAATGGTCCCTGAGCCTTGGGGAGATGAAGTCATGTCCAAGCACTCAAACTCTGCGGAATCTTATTTGGCCACTTCTGCCCCTTTGTATTCACTGTACTCCATTGCATGAGGGTTGTTCATTGACGAGAGTTGAGAGATGTATTAGTAATACTCCTTATTCCTCTATGTTCTGTGAGCCTTAGGTGTAGAGATTCCATTGCAGATGTGTCACTTATGGTTGGGAATTTCAAAGACAATCTCTATGTGTGGCCAGTTCTGGAACTCTGTAAATATGATGATACATGTTTAGCACACAATAAGAAATTAATTTGTCTAAGGGTGTGAAAACATTGGGATTTTCTCTAAGCTCTATGACCTGTGTAATTTCCTTCTATTGAGTGGGCTTCAGGTTCAATTAGATAACAGGTGGTCACCCTCAAGATAAAAATACTACTACTTACCAAATATAATTTTCTATGATAATCATTGTTGTGGTCATCTGACCTTAAACTGCAGGTATAACATCAATTGATGTTCTCCCTTAGCAGCTGGCATGGTGCTCTCCAGAACCATGAGAGTGAGCCTTCAGGGAAAGTGGCTTTTATGTCAGTTCCAGTTTCATTGCCCCAATACCTTTGTCCAAAGTATGTCCTGTCTTCAGCAATAGGGTCTTACCTTGACATTCTCAGAGGCTGAGAGACAATCAAGGACTTTGGAAATAGTCTTTGTAATTTGGGGGTCTATTAGACTACCCTGGCCAATAACTCGAAGGGAGGTGTCTCTTGTCTGGCACTGTCTCTTGTTATGGAGTCTTCAGCTCTAAACATAAAACTCATGCAGAGATACTGAATGACAGGTTATTTTCTTGAGTTCATTTTATTTTTTACTATTACATTGTTTTATTCGTCTGATTACTTCATGATTTGAAGATAACTTCTTTTGATAAAATATTTTGGAAGCAAAATTGCATTTTTAGTCAAATATTTCCTGAGTATAATAGATATTAGAAATAAAAACTGTCTCTCGTTCTATTATGACTGTACTCCAAGGTTTGCCAAATGAGAGAACTAGTCAAATAAATCAAAATATAGTTACCTACAAAAATGCACTTACATAAATGTTGTCCTAGTTAAAAAGAATAAATGACAGAAATGTCATGTGTGAGCAATTAGTTGACAGAAATTATACATTCAAACTTCTAGTGTTGCTAATACAAATAACCATTGGGACATGTTGAATATAAAACATTTTCTTCTGCATTGAATATTAGTATTCCTGCCAAGTGAAGAGATGGTTGGCATATTTAATAATCTAATATGCAGTACACATGTATATAGGACTTGTTAATTGTTATTGATCCAGTGAATATTCCTGTTTACCATCAAAATGAACCTCAAGAAATAAAAAAGGATAATCTTTCCAATTAAAGCTACTTCCAAACAACTACCTATATGAAATTATGCTTTTTAAACTTAATTTGCATACAGCTGTCATTTAATGTCTGCCTTATGTGTGTGTGTGTGTCTGTGTGTGTGAGTGTGTGTTGAGATCATGAGTGTTAAGAATTGTTCATTTAAATCTAGTTTGACCTCGATACAAGGAAGAATTAATTTTATCACTACTTCCTGGTATCAGTTCCTTATATTTAAATAACTTTTAGTCCCAGTGAGTATTGTAAGGAGCATAATTCTTTATCAGTGGTCCTCCATTCAAAGCCACTAAAGTATATGATCAGGTATATTTTCTTGAGGGAACTTCACTATATCTATGTACATAGAGGGAACTTCACTCTATTATGTATGTAGAGTACTGTTGCTGATTTAGCTGAATTTCCAGTGAGTTTCCTAAATGCACCAAATGACTTTAATGCCAAAAGTCAATAAAAAAAATGCAAGAGTTATGAAAGCCTTTCCTTACTCAATGATCTTATGTAAATTCATTGTTGTGCAAAGTCAGTCATCCCTCTGGGGGCAATGATTCTGAAATATAACTTTGCTTTTCAAAATATCCTATTATGAAGTATATATTTCAACATGAAAATATTAAATTACCATTCCAAGATTATTGCTCTCTTGTATATACAAATTCATGAAGAATAAATCATCAAGGATTACTTCTTAAAAATTAACAAAAGGGTGACTAAAGAGATTCTCAGAGTTTAAGAGCACTGGCTGCTTTTGCAGAGGACCATGGTTCCATTTCCAGGACCTACATGGTAACTAATAACTGTCTGTAACTCCAGTTCCAGGGGATATGACATCATCTTCTAACTTCTGTGGGTATTGCACAACACAGGTACATCCACCTACATGCAAGCATTACATCATACATATAAAAAATAAATAAAATAGTTTAAAAATCAACAAAAGTATTTTCAGTCATGCAGCTGAAATCAGAACCAAAAGTTTAAACAATTTCTATTGCTGCTTAAAATATTTGCCTGCTATGACTGATTATGAATGATATAAACTAGTAATTTCGTATGATATTTAACACAATGTTGCCATTAGAAATAGTTAAGACTTTATAGTAGTCTTGTTCTTTAAACTATTGTTCTGTAGTGAACTGCTGATAAACCATTGGAAGGTAGCAACATAATATACATAATAGCAATGGAGATCTCCAGTATATACCTATCTGCTAATGTTCTGCTGGGGAACTTGGACTATACAGTGATCTTTACTTAACTGAAAAAGCTAAGTTTCAAGTCTCCTAATGAATGCATGAAATCAGTCACAAGTAGTTAGTAATGAATTCTGTTATTTTTTTTCTTTATCTCTTCACATTGAAACACCAGAGTTCATCTGTCTTCTTTGTTTTATGATCTAGTGTCCCCTTTTCATCACTACACTTGAACCACAACATGGGGCCATTATCATTCAAAACTGAGATAACCTTAGGTCACTGCTACAATTCAGTAGTAGATCTGATAACTGATATAGTCATTAAGTGAATAATGGGTGCATAGAGCAATCATCCTGCATACACTGGACAAAGGAATAATTCGGGATTCATATGGGAAGCAACAGAATGTCATGAGATTCCATCATGATATTCAGAATGATGTGCAAAATAAAAATCTATGAATTATTTATTTTTTTAAATTTTCTTTTATTATTCTTAAACAGGAATTTACATAGGTAACTGAAACTACAAAAAACAATTCCATACGTATGAGTAGTTTATGGAATTGAGGACCAGGACTCTTTATGTTGATGAATATTCAGTGATTAATAGAAGTGCATATTCAAAAGAAGAAATAAAGTTGATGAAGTTATATTACCTAAAATATTGTAAAGTATTACCCAGTTTTGAACCCTATGAGCTACAGTAACAACACAGTTTCAAAAAATGGCCAGTGGTTCAATAGAGGCATGACTGTTATGGTAGTAATCAACTACCTCCTAATTGGATTTAAGGCCTGTTTAACTTAGGCTTCCCCACCTTACACTGTTCTCGGGGTCAAAATGCAGTAGCTAGATAGGTCACAGGCCATAGGAAAAAGATACTATAATTATTCTGCTAAATATCCATAATATTAAACTGACTGACCATGACTAATTGTTGTACCCAAAGATTAGCTCACCTTTTACTCTCACCAGAGAAAGTTCTTGTAGATGATACTTAATGCAGACTCCCACAAATGGTCAACATACAGAACATAAGAGACTGTGGAGTGCTCATCCCTAAATGGGACATCTATATCACAACTTAGGGATAATTGTTTGAGCAGGCTGAGAAAGACTGAAAGAGTCAGAGGTAGTAAATGAATACAAGGCAACTGTGTTGAATGGATACCACAAGGTGGTTGCCCATATGAACTCACAGCATTTGTGACAAAATGCATAAGACTTGCACAAACCCAGTTGGGAGAGGGACCCAACATAGATGGAGGAGGAAGGCAGGAGGCCTCAGCCCTAGCTGAGTATCTACTGTTATTTGATGGGTGCTGGGAAAGGGAGAGTCCAGTTGTCCATGCTGGTGCTATGCCTGGTGGGTTGACCAGACTCCTTGATATGAACTCATATGCAGAAGCAAACGGGAGTTATTTTTGAAAATGAAAACTTAAAAATAAAAATTAATAAATACGTTTTAATAAAAAGAGAGAAACAGATAATAAATTGAGTACATAAAATCAGGGGAATGATAAAAGGTAGAGAGGATGAAGGGGGTCTCAATATCGTCAAACATACTGTGTGAATTCTGTAATCAATAGAAAATTGGTTAGTTAAAAAAACTATTCATGGGGCTGGAGAGATGCCTCAGTTGTTAAAAACACTGACTATTCTTGTAGAGGACCCAAATTCCATTTCCAGCACTCCTACTGTAGCTAATAACCACCCATAACTCCGGTTCCAGAAGAAACCGACCTCTCCGGACATTGCATGACAAGGTTGCACTTATATACTTGAAGGCAATAAATTCATATATAAAATAAATCCTAAACAAGATATTTTAAAAACTATTCACTAGATTATAAGTTTTAACAAATGGCTACAACCATTTTATGTGATTACTCTTCACTCTGATCAGTCCAACCTTGCTCTGCTGTTTCCTGGAAATCTCAACAGAACAGGGAGGGAAATTCAGCTAATATAACCCCTTCATGTGTTTTTCCAAGACATGTAGAATAGAGGCTAAGTGAGTGAGACACCAGACTCATACACAGAAGTGAATCCAGAATCCAGAACACACACAGGAAATTCATGACAAGACAAGACCTGAGTAGTTTACAGTCATAACCAAAAGTCATGCTCTGCGGAAAGATGTAGTTGTGGATGTTGGGAATTCTAAATTAATGTGTATGTCATTTCCATATTTGAGCAGATGTCATTCCTATGGATGCTTATTTCTCAAGGTAAAATGAATGTAGACTATGGTAGTCTCGTTTGCATCGAGTTTCAGGGCACATGTGATCTAATAACTCTTATTCAAAAGAACCCAATAAAATTCCAGTTATATAGAGGGAAAGTTGAATACAAAGAACTGCTGGCCATACATTCCTTGCACGGAGTTAAGTGGAGACCCGTAGGTTGTATTGGCAGTAGCCCTGAATAGAGTGCTCTAATTTTTGGTGTCCATAGTAACACATAGAAAACACAGTTCTGGGAAGCTAGTAATTTTTGTCTCCTGAAGTTCTATAAACTACTCAATAACATTTAACAAATTACTTTTTGGATTAAGCTAAGTAAATACAATTTTAATTCTTCATTAAAGAATGTCCCTCACCACCGAAGATGTGCAGATGGCAAATAAGTACAAGAAAAGATGCTCCATGTTTAAAATCATCAGGGAAAAACACATTAGAGCAAAAATGAGATGTCACTGTACTCTTATCAGAATGGCTAAATTCCAAAACATTGCCAACACCAAATGCTGGTGAGTATGTAGAGCAAGACAAACACTCATTATTTGCTGGTGGGAAGCAAATGCCACCACCATTTGGAAGACAGTTTGGCAGTTCTACAAAACTAAATATACCCCGATTAAACCATCCAGAACTGCACTCCTTGATATTTACCCAAAGGAGATGAAAGCCTATTCTCATTCAACAACCTGCAAATGTATGGTTAGAGCAGTTGTATCATAATTTCATCTATGATATCCTTCAGTAAATTAGCAGGTAATTAAGCTCTGAAATAATAAACAGATAATGAAATATTATTGAATGTCAAAATGCATTGCTGTCTGTGGGTGGGTCTCCATCTCCTGCACGGCTGTTGTGCTCCAGCCATGCCAGAGAATGGAGGACGATGGAACGGGACCTCAGGTGGCTCAGAGTGTGGTGGGAGGAGTTCCCTCCTGGGAGACTACATCGGTGGGTAGTTCGGTTATTAGAGCCAATGCAGGGGTTTATATAGGGAGGCCTTCCTGACCATTACAGAAGGCGGGAAAGTTAAAGTGGGGTTTGGGGGTAAAGGATGAGAAAGCTGTGGAATTTCAGGAACGAGGAAATGAAACCCAAAAACCTGGTTCTGGTCTGGGATGGGGGAAAGGAAGATTCATATCTACAGTAGCTTCAGGTTATCACATCATGCAGAGCAGGTCAGACACCTGCCATCCCTTTAGGGTATCTGGAGTTGCTTGCCTTGCTCAATACCCAGATCCCCACAGCTGTCAAAACTTGAAAATATGTAAAAGAAATATATGCTTGCATTATTATCAGAAGCTGCTAATGTGAAGGTGATATATGACATGAGTCCACTATGTGCTCCATGCTGTCCTCCCATTCATGAAATCCCTGCCTCAGTTGCCAAGTGTTGAGATTACAGGTATGCACTACCACACCAGGGAGAAATATTTTTATTTGTTCTTCCAAAACAAATAGACAAAGGTGTGGGAAGTTGGGGATGAAGCTGAAAATAATCCAGTCTTATTTCACAGCATTTTGGAGGACAATTTGATCACCCTATTTCTGTCCTGTTAAAGAAAAGTATTCAAGACATTAAAGTCTGGGTGAAAAAAAAAAGGTGGATTTATGGATCAGCTGTACTCCCTGCAGTCAACAATAAACATGATCTAGAAAATCAAAGGCAACAAATATCTTGTTCCCCAGGTTCTCATTTTAACATTGAGAAGAGAGAAGAGTGGCAGAGCCCTTGACTTGCATCATGCTTAATTTACTGGGTTCAATTTTCAGCTTGGTCTTTTAAAAAGAAAACTGGGAAAAAGGTCTCAATATATTGAAGATACCTCTTTAATGAAATTGTGTTTATTTCTCTTGTATTTCCATAGTACACAGTCATCTCATATTAAGAATTTCATTTCATTTTTAATATTTTATTTTATGTGGATGAGTGTATAACCTGCATGTATGCAGGTGCACTCATGCTATGCAATGTCCTTGAATTTCAGAATAGGCGTTGGAGCCCCTGGAACTGGAGTTTAAGGAGAGTTGTTAGCTGCCGTGTGGTTGGGAATCGAACTCAGGTCCTCTGCCAGAGTAGTCAGTGATCTTAACAACTGAGCCATCTCTCCAGACCCATAATAAGAATTTTAACAATAACTCTAAATATAGTCAAAATATTAGTCATGACAGATTCTAAAAGAGCCAAAACCCAATGACTAAGCCAAGTTATCTACCTTAGAAAATTTTCTCAAGTTTTAATCACTAGATTTTTATTAATCTATAGTAAACAGTAATCTCAATGTAAAAATATTTGCATTTTAATTCCACACTTCTTTAATTCAAAGTATTTTTTCTCTTATTTAACATTTACAGATTCACAAGGATTAAGTCAACAAATGCTGATAAAATGAAGTTTATGCTTTTTTTAAAGTCTATTATGAAGTCTGTTGTTATTTCCATCTAACAAAAAATTATAATTTGGGTAATATTTTACTCCTTTAATATTGATGAGAAATGATAGAAATATAATTCCAATTCATGATTGTGGTCCAAAATAGCAACATTAGTTAACACATGGCCTGAAATCCCTATGTACCCTGCAGCATTTTCCAGAGCTGATTAAAGAGGCTGTCAGGGTGTTTACTCTTAGAACTACAACACACACAGTTCACAGGGCTCATCGCCACTTTAACTTTATGTGGTGCATTGTTTGATGTATATATTACAAAAGTGTAAGGTCTTCTCAATTTTGAGAGGTTTTACTTCCTATTCTTAAAATGTCATATAGTATATTAAAAAAGAATATCTTCTAAGTGCCTTATATTCGTTCAAATTAACTAAAAATTCTCAGTATAGAGGCCCATGATATGTCCAGTGGACAAAGGCCTTCACCAACTTGGAGGCCTGACTTTGATCTCTGGAAACCATAGAAAGTTGGTATGATTGACTCTATTAAGAAATTTAATATAAAGTCACTTAGTTGTTGATGATTGGCTGGATTTGTAATATTCAAAGTTTCTTTTAATTCCATTGGCACACACATTGTCATTAAATATTGTACATTAAATTATAAGATAAAAAACATACTTAACAAAATAAATTTAGGTGCCAAATATTAATATACTCTGCCGCATTTATTATTTATTATAAATTCCCCTCTAAGTAAATCAATCATTAAGTTTCATTTGATTGATTATTTCTGGTTTTGATTTGCTTTTTATACCCAGTTATTTATGCTCTTAATAAAGCCTAACAAGTACAGAATCAGTATTCCATCTAGTAATACTATGCTAAGATCACTTACTTGTGGTGAGTGACAGATATATGTCATGCATTGTCCTTGACAGAAACACTTCTACTGTGCCTGATAGTGGCAGGTGATCTCCACAATGACTTGTCTGAGTAAGTTTTCTAAGTATGTTGCAGGATAATGCCATAAAATTAATTTCTTGACCATCAGACTATTTCCTTGTAATTCTGGAGGTTAGAAATCTGAGAGCAGTGTTGAAAAACTTCCCACCACACTGGGAAGAGAACTTGTGATTCCTAGATTCTGTGAGTTCGCTGCATCTTTGGGATACATTGGTTGATAAACTTATTATACTGATAGCTGCCTTTGTGTTCATATGCCATTCTATCTGTGGATTATTTTTACATAGATATCAGTCCCCATTGAACTAAGTGTCACCCTGATGGCCACAGCTACACTTAACTAATTATGCACATGTTGATTCTGTTTCCAAACAAAATGGCATTGTGAGGTATTTGAGTTTTTTACTTCAATTTTTGAGAAGCACAAGTTCAACCCATACTTCCATAAAATAGCCTGTAGGACTTTAATGTATATGTGTGTGTTTATGGGTTATATGTAAAAAAAAAAAATCAATGGTCTTTGTGGAGGCCAGAAGCATTGGATCCTTTAGAACTAGAGTTACAGGCACTTGATGTGGCCCCTGGAAAGTCAACGTGGATCCTCTAGATGAGGAGTATGAACTCTAACCCCTCTCTCGGACTTTTGATTCATCATATAGCTCCAAAGAAGTGATCATTTCACTCATTCATGGAAATTAGCTGAAGATATAGCTTACTCATAAAATCCTCCCTTAGTGTGTTCAAAGCACCACATTCAACTATCAGAACTAAAGAGAGAGGGAAAAGAGTTTTATTTGGCTATAAAATAGTCAACATGTAATCAATGTGCTATAAAGATTCGATTTTCCTCATATAAAAGCATTGGAAACAAATGTCTAAAATGAAAAACAGCAATGATATATCTCTTAACATTCTTCCCAGGCTTCTTTCTGGTGTCTAGCATTAGGGAGCTGTAGGAAAAACATGGCACTGAAACCATACAAGGTAATTAATGACGAAGATTAAAAAATCTCAGAGGGTAAAGTGCTCACCATACAAAAATGAAGATTTGACTTCAGATCTCGGAAGCCATAAAAAGGCAGGTGCTGCAATTGTAATTCAAGCTGTTATGGAACAATAAAAGACAACAGTCAACAGACTCTCAAAAGTCCAATGGACCAAATAGTCTGCCATATGCAGCAGTGAACAAAAGACCTTCTCTCAGACAAGGTCAAAGGAGAAGATGTTCATGTAGTGTTGTCCTCTGACCGCCATATGTGTACTGTGTCATATGCACACTTGCACACATACACAAATTTAAAGAAAAGTACTCTTACCGCTATTTTGGGGAAAAAACGTTTTCCCCCCAAATCCTTTCTTAGAACATTTATGAACTCTGAGTTATTCTGTGATTTATCTGTTCATAGGCTTTCCTACAACTTCAGAACCTGAAAGCATACTTGTATTTCCTATCAAAAGGAATACAAATAAACCTGAAATGAAAAGACCGATCCTGTACATCTTTGTTATTTTGTTCATAATATGTTCATTTGACTTGTGCTATTTTCTAAGTTGAAATACCAGCACATTTTCAGACTTCGTTTAAGATTTTGCTTACAGTGAACTACCACATACTCCCATAAAATGCAGAAACAACAATTTAGATATCTTATGAAGGATACTTTTTCTTCTGTAGACATTTTGCCCTGAATGCACTTCCAATGGGCATCTAAATGACTACTGTTCATGTTATATAGATTGAATACATTGGAAAAGGTCGCATTCAAGCATCTCTTTCATTACACACCCCATTAATCAGGGAATTGCTGCCCAGTTCTACTTCAAGGCTTTTGATGTTAGGTTCTTTTTTTTTTTAAGTAGGAACTTCTGTCTCCACTTTTTAAAAAATATGTATTTCAAGTCTTGTCAGCTCTTGATGATCTGAACCCAAAAGACTTTATCTCTTTCATTGTAACTGTCAACAGTATTGTGTTGCTGAATTATTTTGTTCAATAAACTCTGAAGTGTGATCAGTGCCTGTGTGCATGAGTGCATATTTATCTCTGCCACATTCATGTTTTGGAAGATAACCAGAGAGACTAAAACCACTGAGCCACCAGCACATCACCTGACCAATGAATTATCTCTTTGTCAATGTAATGCCCATAATTCTGTGAGGAATCATTTGCATTTCATTCTTCTAGTTGCTTTATGCCCTTTGCTTGGATGTAAATTTTCATTTTTCCTTGAACTACTGCTTCACGTTTTAAATTATTTGCTCATTTTTTCTTTCATATATTAAAATAGGACTCTTGGTCATAAACCAACTTCTTTTATAATATCAAATTTTATGGTATAAGAAAGACATTCTTTTTACGCATTTTTATTATTCAGTCATGAATTTTACAGGCAATTGTCTTCAGCCTGACAATAATTGGCATTTTAATTTATACACACACAACACACATATATAATATAGATAGATAGATAGATAGATAGATAGATAGATAGATAGATGTGTGTACATATATTCCTAAAATCTTGGAACCGCTCTCAAGGACTTTATTTGTATTTATTGTATTATTTCTTAGTTTTAAAAAACTGAATAAGTATTTGCATAATTTTCAATATAACTGAATACCTGTGTAAATTTCATATGAGTTTAGTAAAAGGTATGTAATACCATGTTACTTGGCACTGGTATTATCATAATATTCTATGAATGAAAGGTAGGTGTGCTATTCAGATGTTTAATTTTATTCTGGTCACCTCTTCATACTCTAGGTAATCTTTCAACATGATTTCATGTTTTGGGAAATGATCTTAGGGAAAGTTTCTTTGGATTTATTTTCTAATGTTGGTCATTTTGCCTGTTTTATATTATAGTCCCTGAAATATATTGTTATTCTACAGATCAAAAGTCCTGGCTTTGAAATATTCAATATAGTACATTTATAAATGAAAATGATAAACACGGACTCATGATATTCATCCAGTATAATAGAGAGACTAGATATTATAAATCATAGTCAAATAACTATCACTAAATATTTATAAATATGCAAATGTTGCACATGCATATGTATTTTATATTCTGAATATCTATGCCTCCCAAAAATTTATGTGTTGAAATCTTAACCCACAGGTGCTGGTATTAGGAGACAGTGACTTTTGCCAGCCCTTTAAGTACTTAGGATTGAATCCTCCTGAATGCCATAATATCTTGTAAAAAACTTCCAAAGGGATCTTGTTTTTTCCTTCTGCTAGGCTGTCATGAGAGATGATAATGAGACTTTTATGTGAATGAAGGAAGCTGTATCTCATCAAATTTTGAATCTGAGGTGAACTTGGTCTTAAACCTGAAACCCTCTAGCACTATAAGAAATAAAATTTGAAATTAATCTCAGTGTTATACTGTAAGGTTTTGGTATTAAATTTAGTCTCTAATATTTTCTCACATTTATATAATTAGTTCTTATCACATCTGTTCTCCCAATACTCACTATCTATCTAGCTCTCAGTATACGATACTTTATTAGGGGTGGGAGAGTTGGCTCAATGGTTAAGCACACCCCACCTCTGCTTGTACAACAGGACCAAGGTTAAATTCCCAGCATGGACAGGGCACCTAACAACTATCTGTAACTTCAGTTCCAGAGAAACCCAACACTGTCTTCTGACCTCTGTGGAAATTATATAACATAAGAGCATTTACACACAAACAGGCATTACACATACACATAAAATAATAACAAATATTTTTAAAAGATATTTTGTTAAATCAGCCATAAGATATATAAGATATATATATATATATATATATATATATATATATATATGCATTTGGAAACAGACACATCTACATATATATGCATATGTATATAGTATAAATACATCTATCTATTCTGTACATTTTACTAGAATACAGGTTTAAGACTTGAAATATTATATCAAAAGTTATTAAACTCCTATTAGTAAAATATGTTCATGTTTATCCAGGTCATGCTGGACCTTGGTGGTTTCTAGTGTTGTGGGGTACTGGAGCTGCTACTTCTAAGCCACTAGGAGCTTCCCAGACTTACTGAAGAATGTAAGACCATGTGTAACATACCACAATAAGCAAAATAAAGACCAACTGCTCCTGCCCTGACTTCTGTGGGAAAGCAGAGAGTAAGAATGCACCCATGCCCTCCCCACCGCCTTCTGGCTCTCCAATCTTTTTTCTCTGTTATCATAGCCTTACAAGGCAGAAAAGAGGAAATATAGGTTGCAAAAGCCTATTCTTGGCATTAAAGGTAAGTGCTAGAAGTGTAGCTGGAGGCAGATCACTGGCCTGCCAATCAGTTACCATTTGCTAGACCCTGGGTTCAATTTTTGACCAGTGCAGGAAAAAAAACTATAAAAACAGAAAGAAGAATGAACCACAAGAAAGATATAGATCAGTGAGTTTAGAGTTATAAGAAAATATTTAACAACTGACAGACAAATAATAACCCAAGAGATTTATTGATGCAGCAGGTACAAGGCCTTCTGTCTTTGTCCATGTGCTTGTTCTTGTCAAAGCTGCCAATATCCCTCCAGCACTAAAGCAATAACAGTGTTTTTTGGGCTGTGGCAATGGATCTCGGTACCAACTCACTTTATCTCTTATGTAGTAATGTCCCTCTGTGGCAAAGTTTAACTTTCAGTCCAGACTCTGAATCTCAAGTAGCACATAAAAGATACCAATTTTTCCATATTTGTTTTAAAAATTCAAATCTTTAAGTTAATTTTTATTACATAAGTATTCTATTGAGGTTGATGATATTACTTGACACACATTACAAAATTTTAAGAAAAATATCTTAGAGGCCTGAGGAGATGGCTCAGTGGTTATTTATGAGCACTAGCTGCTCTTGCAAAGGACCTGGGTCTTATTCCCTCCACCCACATGGCAGCTAAAAATCATTCAAAACTCCAGTCCCAGGGAAATCTGACATATTATTAGAGAAAATCATTAAATATCATGAAAATTGAAGCTTTATCCTTGTGAGTTCAATTTACTAAGCACTCACATTCTGAAATGGATGCATTTTAAAAATTTTCTCAAAGTAATACAATGCCAGGCATTCGTGAGCTATTTTTAACGTGTCCATATAGATCTTATATTTATACTTGTAGGCATTTCAAAATATTTTTAAAGTCTTATATTATTAAAAAATAAAATACATGACACTTAGGAAGTACTGAAAAATATTCAGACAAGTTCATTGTCCTACAGGAAATCTGAGTGTTACCAAGGCTAACATGTGGATAGGTACACCTTTAAATACCATTAATTGTCCAGTAGACTTCTCCGAGTATAATTGCTGAGATATTTGAGGTTTATGCTAAAGCAACTAAATTAATTTTGACAATAAGAGTTTGAAATTTTTGGAAGATCATATGAGCAAGGTCCCAGGATCCTGTTAGACTCTTTTTCCCAATGCTATATGCCTTCTCCCCTGGCTCTTACAATCTTTTCACCCACTTCATCCAAAGTAGTCCCTGAACCCTGGGTAGGTGGTTTAATATAGGAAAAGAGTAACTTGACTCAATAGGCATAAACACAAATGAAAGACTGTATAAAATCCAGTGTGTGGAATAAATATGGGAGTTGTCAATGGGGACAGAGGTATAAAGATGATTAAATTGTTCTGTATGAAATACACAAAAGTTCAATTAAAAAATACAAAAAATGGAAGCATTAAATGTAGTTTAACTTATTGTTTGCTGTATTTTCTTATCATTTAGTTGTAGTTTTCAATAGATGGCTTTTTTCCTAGCAGCTTGTTGACACAGTGGCACACTCTACCCAATTATTTTTACCAAGATGCAGACAAGGTGTGATTCACTTATTAATCAGGAAGAAAACTTCCACTCACTATTTGAGACAAATAGAATAGACCAGATAATGTCCCTTGTCCCAGGCCCATCAAAAAAGCCCAAGAACTGTTTCTAAATCATGCATTCACCTTGAACTGATTCACAACTAGGACTTCAGATATGCCAATGACTTCCTTCGTCCTCATGTTTAGTTCCACACAGAATCTCAGCAAGTAGAAGCAGCTTTCTGCCCAGTGTTTCATGTGATTGACCTTTCTCCCTGGTTTACTCCTCCTTTTTAACTAAGTATATAGAGCTCATATAAAGTTTGCTGGGGTCATGTTTATGACTCAGATGCCTTCGTGTTCCATGGCACACTTTTCAGTGTGAATGTCTCATCTTCTTTAGGTTTCTATGTTGTATGTCTATTATTTTTCTATTTTATCTGTGTATCATCTGTCAATATTCAGTTAAGACACTTTTTCAAATATATTCTTAATAGCTGGAAAAATAACAGTGAACAAATAACAAGTCAAAAAATACGTGGGTTTACAAAATTAATATGCATATTTGTACATATTTCTAAATTACTTTGTTTGAAATCTTTCCAATATTTCTCTTCTTAAATGCTTATTTAGTTATATTTGTATACATGGAATTGGTGAGACAGAAAATTCTAGGTTGAGATAGACAAATGTGCTTCTATCTGAGAACAAAAGAAGATTCAGGGCTGGAGGTATTGCTCAGTGTTTAAGAGTACTGGGTGCTCTTGTAGAGGACCTACGTACTGTTTCCAGTATTCACATGGCAGCTAACAAACATCTCTAATTCTACTTTGAGGGACTCCACTGTCCTTTCCTAGGTGTACTTTATGCATGCATATAAAACATTCATACATATCAAATATCAATGACTAAGCAAATAAAAAAATTTAATTGGGAATTCACCCATTTCCTTATCTGGCTTCACTTTAAACCCCCAACACTTCCTTTGGTGTTTGGAATAGTCTTCAGTAAATGGTTTTAAGAAAATGGAATATCCCCATGCAAAAGAATGAAAGTGTATCCTTGTCTTACATGTACAAAATTAATTTGAATCGTATGAAAGACATACACATACACACACATACACACACACACATATACATACATCCTGAAATTCTCAAACACCTAGAAAAAATATAATAGAAAAATCTCCTTGACATTGGACTTGGTAGTGGACTTTTGGCATGCCATCAAAAGTGCAAGCCACAAAACAAAAACAAGTACATCTAAATCAGACTATATTTCTCATGGAAAAAGAATCAAAGAAATGGAAAAATATACCCAAATCGTACATCTGATAAAAGATTAATACCATCTCTGTCTATAGATAGATGTATGGATAGATAGGTCTCATACAATTCAGAAGTAGACAAAAGACATGAGTAGACACTGTTTTCAATAAGATCTATAAAACAATACTTAAATGACAAGTTTCAAAACATTGGCAGTCACCAGGCAAACACAAGTCAAATGGCAGTTATCAAAATATAAGGGATAGCAAATGCCAGTGAAGCTCAGAGAAAAGGGACTTCTTGTACACTCTTGGTGAGGATCCATGTTCTTAAAACATTATGGATATCACTGTAGAGTTTTTTAAAGATGGCTTCTAATTGAATAGGGCAATCATCATTCCTTTGAGAAGATGTAATTATTGCAATGTGTGGCAGAGAGAATATTTTCAGAGAAGCATCAACATCTATCCAGTACAAATTAAATGACAAATTTCATTTGATCTATCAATGGAAGCTATGGTAATATCTCAGAGCAGTGCACTGTTTATACTTTGCAAACAGTTATTAAAACATTCTATTTAGGGTCTGGAGAGATGGCTTAGTGGTTAAGCCACTGACTGTTCTTGCAGAAGACCTGGGTTCAATCCCAGCACTCATATGACAACTAAAAACCGCCCATAATTCCAGTTCTAGGGAATCCAGCACTATCACCTGTCCTCTTTAGGCATTGAACAACATGGGTGTACTTGCATGCATGCACATAATTCATGCATACACACAAAATTTTTTAAATGTTTAAAGGTCTGCGTAAATAGCTCAGTTGGAAAAATGTTTCATTCCATATAAGAAACCTTGAGTTCTATGTCTAGTACTGCATAAACCAGGCATGGTGGCACACAACTGTAATCTCAGCATTCGGGGGAGTCAGGAGGGTCAGGATCAAAATTTTAAAGTTATCCTCAACAATATAGTGAGGTTTTTGTACAGACCCTGTACAAAAAAAAAAGAATAAATAATTGAATAAATACATTTTCCACTCAAAATATGAATAAGTATTTAAAATCATGTGCTATTTTTTACTGATGGAAGTAATATTATAGCTTAAAAGAGAAAATTGTTATTATCTATGTGTAGAGTGTTCTCTAGTCTTTCAATAAAAGAAGAAAATAGGTAACTAATATTTTTTGCTATTACTTTGTTTTATGCACTCAAAGCAGATGAAGTAGGAATTGAATACTAAACATGTGAATGGTTATATGATTTATAAGTTCATCTCAGAAAGATAAAAAGGTAACAGTAAATACTAGAAATTGTCAAATTTATACCCTGAAAATTGACTATGCTTGTGTTGCATAAATTTAAAATAAAGTGGATTTTCTCCTAAGTGAGAGCTTCTTGTAGTTCCATTTTCTTAGTGTGATATATTTCATATTCTTAAATGTCAAATCTTAACCATGTTGGCAGGATAAGAGATATTACAAATCTCTCATCTGCCAAAAATTGTCTTGTTTCCACAAGATGTATTAAAAATTGTTTAGCTCTAATCAAAGGTTAAGATTATAAAATTGTTTCTGATGGAAGAGAGAGAGAAAGAAAGAAGACGGTCCTCTGCAAAGCCTTTTAGTTTTCTGTTTAAAAAAAAGGATCCTCAGCTAAACCACTTGCTGTTACATATGATGTGTTCCAATGTGTACAGCTTTATGCCACAAAACTTCCTTGCTGGTGAGAAGCCATGCTAACAGCTGCCTGAACACACGGTGGCAGGATGCCATCTTTCATATGACATGAACCTTATGGATATATGAGTTATTATTGGCAGCAGAGAAGCAGCATAGAAAACAGGAAGAATTATTGGGAACACTTTTCATATATTTATGTTTCAACTGTAGAATGAGCTCTACATGTCCAGATGTAAATATGTCACCATAGACACACCAGTAATTATTTGTTCTCTTACCCTTCCTCCAGGTGTTACAACAGGAAGACTATAGTGTCAGAGGTTCTGAGAATATGCAAACCAAGCACACAGAGGGAGTAAATGCTGAGGGAGAACAGGAGGAGATAAACAGAGAGGTACTCAAACCATGAATCTCAGTTACAAGGCTGACCACTTGACCAGACAGGCATGACAAAACTTTAGGATCACTGATTGCCTTTCTTCCCATCCATATATAATCCTGTGGCTGAAAAGGAAATGTAAGACCCATCTCTAGGATTTTAATTACCTCCTCAGATGTCCCATCCACTGAATAAAGCCTATCATTCAGACTAAATTCTTGGGGGAGGGGTGGCGGAGAGATGGCTCAGCAGTTAAGAGCACTTGCTTCTCTTCCAGAGAACTGTAGTTCTGTTTCCAGCATCCACATTGAACAACACACAAATGCCTGCAACAACAGGTCTAGAGGATCTTACAGATGCCTGTGGCTTCAATGGGAACATGCACAAAGATTTGCAAAGACACACACATACACACACACACACACACACACGCAAGATATAAGATATTTAAAAGATTTAATTATTCTCTATTCTCATTAGCACTGTGGTAATAGCACAAACTCTAGTAATCCCATTACAAATCTATTTTTTTAACTTGGAAATTAAGTCAATGCACAATTCACTTTCTAATATATTCTCCAAATATCTATTCTAGACCAGAGATTAAACACACCAGGGTGAACATACTTGGATTTGGCTATGTCTGCCTACCATATTCTTTTCTATTTCATTTTTATTTTCTTTAGAGTTTCTGTTTCTAACATACATGACCAAATCCTCTATCTTTTCAGATACCAAATTGGTTATTTTTCACAAAGAGAAATTTTTAACAAAATTTTTCAATATTACAATTCCATTATGAAAAAAAATTTACAATCTTTAATCTCTTTTTAATTTATTACACTGAAACTAGCAATCTTATCACAAAATTTTATAAATATCATGCTTAGTATGATTAAATTTCAAAAATTATGATTCAAGTAAGTTTTAGATATTATTAAATATTAAAGTCACTTTTACACTATAAAACGATTTTCCCTTAGGGAAGAGAAATAGGAAGAAGAGATGCTACCAAGTAGAGACACAAATGATGAGCAGCTGGGGCATGAGAGCTGCGCACTTGTGGTGTAATGCTGGTCTCTTTCATACACATTTACTTATAAACTCCACATTTAATAATGGTAAGAGAAACAATTTCTCAGCACTTGCAAAGGTTTGTTCTTTATGCCTCATAGCCTTTTAAAATTTCTGAATTTCAGATTTGTTGTAAATTACGTGGACTCCCTCAATAAAACTGTGAGTTTTCTCTGTATGATGCCTTCCTTTGGAATGTGACTTTTAGAAGTATCAAATGCAGGTTATTCGATGATTAGAAGGCACTGACTTGTCTGAAAAGAATTTATAGAACAATTTATTCTTATTATTGTATGTCAGTTTCCTCTGAATTTAATCATCCCCTCCAGAGAAAAGGGGGAAACTCAGGAGGTTTACAAACAACACAGGTCTCGGGAAGTTGAAACCTTAAAGAATCATAAAGCTGAAATCATAAAGACTCCCTCCCCAGGGTAGTCAGAGCAGAAAACCAACTCTTACAGGAGGATCCTCCGACCAGCTTAGCTGCAGAGCTGAAATTCTTGGGATGCAACTGTTCTGAGGCATAGTCTGTGCTGCAGTTAACTTTTCAATCAGGCAGCTGCTTTTGATGCACCCACACTCATGTTAGTAAATGCAATGAAATCTCAGTGGTTAACCACATTGGACATCGTTGAATCATTTCTTTGGTCTGTTGTGGATTCCATTTCTGGAGTGCATAGTTGTACGATTTATGAAAGCACATATACATAAAACAAGAATAGTAAATAAAATATTTAAAAAATTTAAAAAAATGAGTAAGATACTCCACATTGATCACTGGCCTCCATACACATGTACAAGACCCGTGCACAGGCACACACACAAATACACATACACTCACAATAAAATTCATACAATTATTAAGTATCAGCAAAGCTATCTGAAATATCACAAGTATCAGAGTACAAGAAGAAAAACATTCAGGATGGGTGAAAGTTTTTCAACATTTATATTTTCATCACAAATAAAGTAAGAGGTAAAAAGGGGGTAAACAAGGAGAAAATGTTACAAAAGTAGACACAAATAATATTTATAAATTGTTTTTAAAAGAGACTTTGAAGTAGCAAAGGCTAGAGAAAGAAATATACTGCTTTAAGTAAAAAAATCAAATGTATTACACTGAAAGAAATTGTGCAATTGCCTTTCCTAGATTCTCAGAATGAAGTGAAATTATAAAGTGTCTTAAAGCATTCAGGAAAGGAGAGACTAATTACATTCTCAAGGTCCTTTGCAAACCTGCGATTTTATGAATACTTCATTAGATGTGGTCACATTAAATAAAAACTATCATAAAACAAAAATTCACTTCATAACCGGAGAAGTTACATTTTTAGGCAGAGTACCTTCACTTTCAGATAATTTCAGAAAAAAAAAATAGTTAATTACACAGTTACAGGGGGAAAAGTATGTGGTAAAAAACTGATAATACATTTAAAATTAGCTACCAAATACTAATGTATGCTCCAAAACCTGACATCAGTTTTACTTAAAATGAAGTCAGTGAATGTATTGCCTGCAAAATGTGTGTAAGTACACCCTTGTTGTGTACTGCCAGAAAAAGTCAGAAGGTGTAGGATACCCTGGAACTGGAGAAATTGGAGTTATGGTTGGCTGCTAGCTGCCATGTAGATGCTGGGAGCTGAACCTAGATCCTCTGCAAGGGCAGTCAGTGCTCTTCACTGCTAAGACAGCTTCCCATCCCCTATATAGATATTTCTAATTTATACTAAAATCTGTATTTGTGCGTAATTAAATTCTTATAATGCTTTATAAACAAAGACTTTATAATGTCTGAATTTAAGGAAAATTATTTTATATAGGTTTCCCGAAGCAATGTACTTTAAAATGACCTTTAAATGAACATTCCAAAATGTCCTTTTCTCTACTCAAAATGTATTAGTACTAACAAGAGTTGACTGGTTTACACTTAACACATTTAAAGGTGGCAGGAAGATTTTAAGAGTCAGATACAATGGGCATAGTATTAAAATGACTCCCAATGATTTATTGTTATACCCATAGATTATTGCATCACTCATCCCTCATCAGAAAGTTTCATTTTATAGTTGATTACGATGAATATAGAGACCCACAGGTAGTCAATGCTCAGAGAATAAGTGCTCTGCCCTAAATGACAGGTCTAAATCCCTCCCACAAAATCTCATGGAGCATCAAGGAAAAGGGAGCTGAAAATCATAAGGGACAGAGTCTATGGGTGAATCCTTTGGAACAATATTTTTTCTGAACACAACAGGGCAGTTTCACACAGAACCCACAGCAGTTATGAGAGCATGCACAAGATCTGCACAAGCACCTCCAGACAGACAAAATTCTAGCATGGGAAGGTGAGCATGAAGCCCCACTCCTAGCTGAGGAACCACTGGCAATTGACAGCTTCTGGAAAAGGAAAGTTATGTTTCTTTAAGAGTGCAATGGCAAGTAGCTTGATCATGTTCTAGGAAATGGACCAACACCCAAGAGTATTTGGGGAACACAAACTGAAAGCAGTGGTTCTTTAAAAATTAAGAGAGCATGTAGTTTGGAAAGAAAAGGAAGTAGCAGTAGATTGGAGAGTAAGAGGTAGGGGTTAGATATGATGAAAATACAGTCTGTGAAATTCTCAAAGAATTCAAAATGATAGCTTAAAATAAACTCGCAAATACATAACTACTTCTACAACTATTGAAATTGTATTTCCTTGAAGAAAAATAACTTAAACATTACATTTTGTATAGAAACAAAATCACCATTTAATTTAGCCCCAGCTTTACCACCCTCCCCAAAGTATTCCATCTGGCTAATGGATCTCTACTTTTAAGTATACAACCTATTCAACAATGGTGTTTTTAATTATTGCTAGATTATGCACAAATGACACTCTATTTGAACCTTCATTTTCAAAGCTCTTATCTCTATTTCCCATTTTTCTGTTATTTAATCATTTATAGAATTTTCTACAGTTTTTATAGTACTTAATCTTGCATGTTAGGATTTACAAAGATGTAACAAATAACATAAACTGAAACAATGCAATAATTAGTGGTATAAGTGAAAAACTGTCTTAAATAATTAGAGAAGAGCCTCAAATTTTTCCATTTCCTGGTCAATCAATACAAAGTGATCTGAACAGGAATGAGGTGACCTCTGGAGCTGTGGTCTTTTCAATAATTATGCTGATGTTAATATAACTAGACAATCTCCATTCAACCTGACCTTCTGATGATATTAGAATTGATTATGAACTAAAAAGTTGTAATTACTGTTTAAATAAAAAGCTTTCATATTTTGGAGATGAAATAATCATGTAAGTCCATCCCATTTGAACATTCAGCTCTTTTTGTCTTTTTGTTCTATAACAAAAAGCTGTAGTAAAGCTTGAAATATTTAGAACCCCCTCAAAAGACAGTGATTCAATTATCTCATTTAAAGCATAACATAAAGGTGATTTGTTGGACTTAATGTTAAAAAAGCTTTATACATATGTATGTATGTATGTATGTATGTACGTATATGCATTAAGAACTAAAGGGAAAATTATTTTTGAGTTTATAAAATCAAGAAATATTCTTTCACTATGGAACAATATACTTACATTATTTTCACATTTTTGTTTTGTTTTCTTTTTTGTTGTTTGTTTTGTTTTAAGACAGGATTTCAATATGTGGCCTAGCTGGCTTGAAGCTCTCAGTGTAGACCATACTGGCCTCAAACTCACCGAGATCAATTTGCCTCTGCTTCTTGAATGCTGGGATTATTTTCAGTTTATCATCAACTTTTTTCAGGTTTTGTTTTGTTTGTTTAGGACAGGAACTCTCTGCAGCTCCAGCTGGCCTAGAACTTGGTACGGAACCATGCTGGCCTTGATCTCACAGGGATCTACTTGCCTCTGCCTCCCAAGTGCTATCATCACTTTTTACGCCCCAAACCATACATTTTAGAAAAATATTTTTAAGATATCAGAATAATGGAATGCAGTATATGAAAATAACTGCCTATACAAAACAAACTCTTTGACTTTGAAATATGAATAAATTTTTTTAAATTATAAATTAAAGGGTAATTAAAAAATATACTACATTTGGAAAATTTATTTCCCATGGGTATACTAGTTGACAAGTCTAATAACACTTTAGATTTATAGGAAAATTTAAGAATCAGCTTTATGGAAGATGGCTAGTGGGAATCATGCTCGTCAAAATTGTAATGTAAGGTTACAGAAAAGTAAGAGTGACCATGGCTAGAAAAACCTCTGTGACAGTTGTGCTGGCAAAAGATATATTATTATTGTTGATGTCTTAATGTATAGTGATAATTTAATGTAGACATAGTCATAAATATATGTATGGACATGGCTGAGTACATACACATATATTCTGTAATGTCATTTATTTTTGACTGTCAGATATTAGAAGCACCCCACCAACAACCATCAAATGCAGTTACTTAGGTCTTGGCCTCTAATATCATTCTATGAAAAAGGAACCGGGGTTCCTAAAATAAACAAAGGTTACTAAAAAGAGTACTTGATTCTTCATTTTTAAAACTTTTATCCCATTACTAATAAATGTGTCTTGAGATTTTAGGAGAAAATTTGTTTGCAGTTTGGCTTTCATCAGTCTTTTTAAAAAGTTTTAAATTAATTGGTATGTGTGTGTGTGTGTGTGTGTGTGTGTGTGTACACATGCATGTACCTGAATGTGGAGGTCCAGATAACAAACGATTCTAATTATTCTTCCTTCCAGTATGGATTCCATGAATCTCAAAATCACATCATCAGGTTTGTAGGAAAGGTGTTCCTATATGTTGTCTAATGTTTATGCATATATATATATTTGCATTTCACACCTCTTACTTTCTTCTTTATTGCATTTCTAGAGCTTAAATCAATACAACTACTTTGCTATTCATCACTTTCTCTACTTTTAACTAACTTTCATTTGCATCATCAGTTTTCACTAACTTTCATTTCAGATTGTCCAGCCCCACATAAATGTTCACTTATGTACCTATATCTTAATGCTATCAACAGTGAATTAAGCATATGCATTTTGAAATTCTAGTTCATATTATTGCTGTTGGAAAAATAGGAAATAGTCCTTTTATGGATCAAGAAGCAAACCAATTATCTATTACCAGGCATGATAATAAATGAAATGGGCAACAGGCCCCAAACTTAACCAAAGAACTATAGGCAGCTGATTAACGCTGGGTGGGGCGGGGGTGCTGATCTTTAAAGGAATGACTCTAGATAGGCTGACTGTACTTCAGTGAATGAACTTGCACTGAGGCACGTATGCGTACATGAACTTGACTACACAGGCCTTAACATATATGACAGGATGCATGAAATCCTGTGTCTGGAGGTATGAGGGCTGATAATGTGCGACGGGGTCCAAAGATGATTATGATATTTTGTATAAATGCAAAAAATTCAGTTAAAAAAAAAAAGATACATTGAGGGAAACAAAAGGAAAACAGAGATAATTCCAGTCAGCACAATTTTTGGAAGATGAGATACTTGCTCTATCCCCTCTTCCACCAACAGAGCTACGACACACAGGGCACTGCAATGTGGACTTCAGAAAATCATATTAAAATGTTCTCATATTATGAATTTGTAGTTATTGCTGTGCTGTTTTTAGTAGTAACTTTTCACTTTTATTTCTTCATTTGTAATGCAAATATTACAAGGAAATCATTGGATTACTGTCTTTTTTATTAGTCTCAGTGATGAAACAAATTCAAAGGTAGACTTCAAGGGAAAAGGAGTTCTACTAAAGCGGGATAAGAAAATCCTCCCTTCATCTCTAACTGAGAAATGAAGTACATTCATGTTTTGCAGACATCTCATCAAGTGAAACATTGAAGCCTGGAATTTCATATCTTGATTTATTTTTATTTCAAATATGACTACCTGAGTTTCAATAAATAGATTATTTTTGTGCTTTATAAATTTCTGAGCAAAATTATCAGATTTGTTAAGTTAATTTATTCTTTCTCGTCCAGCAGCTGTAAACTAACAATTACTCCTCAGTTAGTGATAGGGTTTCCTGAGCTCCTCCCTGATCCATACTGGAAAATTGACTGGCTCGATCTGCTGGTCTTGTGCACATAATTACAGCTACTTTTAGTTTTCAGGAACTTCAGCAATTGAAACTGTAGATCTCTGATTATGGACAGCAGAAGATCTGCGTCTATCTCTGGCAAGGAAAGGAGACACGATAAATTGCATGGAAATTCAGTGGCCATGGTAAGTCCACATGTTTATTGGGGGTTAGAGTAGGGTTTGGTCACGAGTGAGTTAGTAGGGTGATAATATATATATATATATATACTTTGTACATCCTAGCAATTCTATATTTTCATGCATAAATTTATTTTCTGATTGTTCAGTCCATGTTCATAATTATATTCATAGAACTATGAAAGAAAAATGACAGAAGGGATGGAGAAAGAAGCAAAGCAAGACAGGACTAGTCCTCAAAATAAGCTACAGGAGAGAACTGGGAAAGACATTTCTAACACCAACTTTTGCACTTTTATTTGCATGCACATAAATGGTACACAACTGTCAGTGTGAACATGAATTTTTGAACTGTATTTTTAAAAAACTGTAATGTGTAAGATCATTTTTTGTTCTTTTTTCTGGATGATTGTGAACTACAGGTTCAACATTGACATTCCATTTGTTTCACAAAAGGAAGGGTATTTCAAAGGCAAGAAACCATCACAGAATACAAATTGCTTTTAAGTCTTCAAAGTTCAAATGTAATAACCATTTGCAAGAGCAGTTTAGGGAATATCAGCTGTCATTGAGACTGCATTCACTTAAGGAGGACATCAAAGGAAACTGCATTTCTTACCACATCATGATTTATGGATTTGGCTCAAACAGATAATTAATTCCTTAGCTCAAGAGGGATGCATAGGGATGCATGCAGGGGCCTAACCAAGCTGGGATTCCTAGGAAACCAGGCAGAAGAGGGAACTCAATTAATTTTGCTTTCTTTTTCGTTGATTCTCAAGGATGTTGTAGGTGTAAGTAGGTCAAGACTTTATTGTATGCCTCACATTAGAGTAAACAAAACTTGTATCAAGAGCTCTAATGCTTTTTTTTTTTCCAACAAGATGTTAGTCTTTAATTGCTTGTCTAATAAATTATTTAGGAAAAAGACTCATAAAATACAATTCTATTAAGAATTTTTGTCAGAACAAAAGATATAATTATACCCACATAAATTAGTTAAGATTCATTAACATATCAAATTTTTCATTTATTTATTTAAATTGTGTGTATGCCCTTGTATGTGCTGCTGCACGTATTTGGTAGCCAAAGGACAACTTTTGGGAGTGGTTCTCTCCTTCTAGCATGCGATGGTCCGGGGACAGAACTCAGAACATTATCTAATGAGCCATTTCACATATCCAGTCATAAAAGTATTTCTAAGATTATGGTGTTAGATAGCTAATTGTATATTGATTTTATTTCACTGAGTATGGATTCCTCCCAGTCAGCAAGCAGCATGTGGAAACAGGAATTGAAACTATAGGATTCTGATTACTGGACAAAAGAGCAGGATCTGAATCCTATCTCCATCACTAGATAGAAACATTACATTCTAAACTGGAAATTAATAATATTTTCATTTAGTCTAAGGCTTGCTGATAAAACGCAAGGACATATCATTATCCCTTGGAGTTACAGTTAATCCACATGGACTGGAAAAGAAAATGCTTCTCAGGGAAAGCTGCCTACTCCAGAGACTTCAAAAGTTGTACAAGGCTCAGCTCACAGGTAGATAACCTGAGTGATCCCTCAGGCCATTGTTCATTCTCACTCCTGAAGAGGATGCATTGTTTTGCAATGACCCCTAAGTTCACTGTCCACTCCCATCCCTTGAGAGTGCTCCTGAGTACTCTGTACCAAACTCTGTCTTCCAGACTGTACACTGTATTTCTCATCTGAATTCTTCTGATGTAGGTCAGAGGGACTACGGGCATGAGGGTATCCGAAAAGAGAGGTCCGGGTGACTGTGGGAGATTTTCACATAAAGTGAAGCTCATAATACTTTTTTCTCCCTTCCTATCATGTCTAAAATTGCAAATTATAAGAAATGGCGTTTGCTTTATATAAATGTTCCATTTTACTTCCCTTTTATTTCCCACAAAAATAGTTAAATCTAGAGGTCTTCTAGGTGAACTTCATCAGCAAGATCAAAGAAGTTACAATCTCCTCTTCTATTATTCTAATCCTTGGTAATTTACCTATGGCCAAACTATAAAATTAACTAAAAGAACCCAGAAAATCAAAGAAATTAACGTGATTAGATGCATTTGATGTCATAAAGTAATTATACTGTTTGAAATTCAACAATGAATTTAATCCATTCATATATGCATATATATACACATATATGCAAGCATTTCATACAATTTGTATATAGTTATATGCTTTATAAGACCATATCAATGTTATAGAGTATTCTTATAAATTATATGATATCCACATTCATCTTATTATAATGAATATTTTCAATGATACTGTAATTTGATATTAAATTTATCAATATTTCATGTAATTATTACATCACAATTCCATCTTTTTAATCAAGTTAAAGCCTAAAATCTCATAGTGGCCAGTGTAGTCTTTAATCCCAGGGCTTTGGAGGCAGAGGAAGGTGATTCTCTGTGAGATCTCAACCAACCTGCTGAACTTAATGACTACCAGGCTAGCTAGGGCTACAGGAAGATTCTGTTTTTAAAAAAAAAAAGGAAAAAAAAAAAACTTTACAATGTAGTTTCCCATTCTTGAATTCCTACTTTGATTTACCACTTATTTTATTGAGCAAAATCTTCAAGATTTTCCTGAATACATAATGTGTAACCTTATATATTAAAGTATACTTTCTCTTTCTTTTGACTTGAGAGTTAATTTAGCTATGAATATTATAAGTTTTAGTCAGTTATTTTTGTTATTAATGTTCAACATAATGTTAAATGCAGTTTTATTAGCTATCATTATCAATTGGTTATTTTCTTCTATGCTTATTGGTATTCTAGACTTCATTCTTGAGCTAGTCTTTATATCAAAAATTATATACCCTTTGTCATGCACTACTGCAAAATGAAATTGCAGATTCATCTTTTAAAGATTGCTTGCAGAAGTTTCTGCAGCAAGATTAAGTTACCTCCTGTTTTCACTTCCTGTTGCTGTGATAAAATTCCTGACAAAAGCAAGTTAACGGAGAGTTATAGCTCATAGTTGAAGGACAGTCCACCAAGGCGCAGTGACAGCAGCAGGAGCTTGAGCAGCTGGTAGCATTGTACCCATAGTGATGAAGCAGAGTCTTGACTGCCAATGCTCAGCTGACATCCTCCTTTTCTACAGCCCATGATCCCAACCCAAAGAATAGTCCTTCCCACAGTTAAGATGTTTCTTCCCACACCATTATCCCTCACAGGCATAATCAGAAGCCAAATGATCATCCATTGGTTTGCTTGGAGGTGAACAGTCTCTTAGAATGTTTCTCTTTTGTGTATTGCCCTAGGAAGACCAAGAAAATAACATCTTTTAAAAACATAAAAAGTGCAAATATTTAGTAGATAGACAGTTTGGTGGTGAAATTGAAGAGTGTTATGGTCTGACTGCTTTTGACCTTCCAAAGTAATATGTTAGTATATATCTAATAGCCAATCAAAAATATTATATTATAAGAGTGCTTTCTCAAGAGGTATTTAGGTCATGACTATAGAGTCCACATGGAATTACTGGTTTTTTCAGAAAGGGTCCAGGGAGTTCATTTACATAGGAATAGGAATGACTTTTATAAAATGAACATGATCTGATGACTTTTAATTAACTTTGGCAGATTCAATGTCTGTGAACCAGGCTCTTGTGATGCAGGTACCTAATCTTGTTTCCTGGGACCATTAATTTGCCTTTCCACCCTTAGTTAGGGAATGAATATGAATATGTTTGAGAATCAACATTTCAGAGTGCTGAATGGCAGAACATTAAAAACATGAAGACTGAGAAAGGATTCTTGACACTGTGTGTTTGAGATATTCTAGACAGTGATAAAAGCTCAAGATTGTCTAATAAGATAGGAGTGGGTCTGAGCTTGTTCTTCCTGTTTTGAAGAAAATTATGGGTGAGAACTGACTCAGGAGCACAGTTCAAGGACACTGTTCTAAACCACAGTTCCAAAACAGTTCTAAAGCCATCTAGGGCACCAGATTTTCTCTGAGTTCAGGCCCACTCTAAAAAACTAATCTAAGAGTCAGGCTGTTTTATTCAGTAATTGTCATGTAGCATGTCTACACAGTACTCATCACATGACAGCACAGAAAAGTTGTCATCTAGAGAAAATAGGACCTTCAGCACACATTAAAAAGGTAAGCGTAACCTGATGCAGTATAATTCTTTCTTTCCAGAGCTGTAGGCAGCACAGTTATTTCCAGTCCATGCTACTTTGGTTATAGCAGCTCCAATAGACTACGACAAAGGTAACCTCAGCTATTATTTACTAATATGTGTTTTCATTCTCTGAAAGTCCTGTATATATATACAAGGCATCTTAATCATATTTACCCCAACCCATCCCATTTATTTCTCTCATGGACCTCCAACATTTTACTCCAGACTTCATGTTCTATTTCTATATCTGATTATGTGTTTTTGTAACATAATGAAACCAATTAGTGCTTCACAGATGCACATAGTTGTGTGATCATCCAAAGTGGCACAGGTAACCTACTAAATAATGACAATCCTTCCTCCAACAATCATCAACTGCCAATGTCTCCTCAGCTAGAGGTGGGATCAGGGTACTGCCTCATGATCCATGAGGATTTTTTTCATGTGCAGGTCTTATGTAGGGAATCATAGCTGCTATGAGTTGAGGTGTGCATCAGCAATGTCTTGTCCAGAAACAGCATTGCATAGTACTCCTCATTCTCAAATTCTTACATTCTTTCTGTTCCCTGTTATGTAATGTTGCCTGAACCTAGTGGGGGAAGGGATCATGTACATATTTCAGAAATAGCTAAGCAGTCACGGTCACTAATTCTCAGCCCTGTGAACAGTTGAGTTTCTGCATTAAGCAGTACTCATTGCAATGAAAAGTTTCTCTGACCAAAGTTGAGAACAGCACAAATTTATGGATAAAAACATTACTATTAAGAAGGCAGTTTGGCTGGGCATGGTGTTGTACACCTTTAGTCCCATCGCTTGGCATACAAAGGCAGGAAGATCCCTATGAGATGGAAGCCAGCTTGGTCTACATGGTGAATTACAGACCAGATGTGGTAAAGGGAGTCCCTGACTCAGAACAATCACAAAGGGAAAAAGAAGGCAGTTTGTCAATATGGCCATCTCACTGAACAACTCCAATAGGTTTCCCCATACAACCTATGACTACCTGAGTTATAGTACCAGTCATGAAATTCCTCCTTTGGAGCAGGCCCCAAATCCAACTGAAAGCAGGTAGTCATCATCATGCCACTATTGTACAAATGTTTTAAACAACTTGCCTGGAAGGTTGTAGC
Source organism: Eospalax fontanierii (assembly GCA_035773235.1). Taxonomy (NCBI): domain Eukaryota; kingdom Metazoa; phylum Chordata; class Mammalia; order Rodentia; family Spalacidae; genus Eospalax; species Eospalax fontanierii. Next base: position 21,935,837 of record CM069534.1, read on the forward strand.
ATTCAGGATTCAGTGCTGGATAAGACCAATGGTGTCTTTTCTTTCATAGTAATCTACATGACACCTCTAGCAACTTGGAAAGTTAGTAAATAAGGTAACTGGTCAGTTCCAGTTTGATTTCTCTGTGTTCTGCAACAAAATTGTCTGATGTCTCCAGAGATAGGGACTACTTATCAGGTAACGGGGGACAAATAAGAGTAATGGCAATAGCCTGGGTAAGTTGGGGTGCATTTGGGGCCTCCTGGGGGCAAGAATTCATAGGGAAGTAACATATGTCTGGTATTGAGATGTTTCATTTAATAACCTAAATCTTTTGAGAGAAGCATTATTTACCCCTCATGAGAACCATGGGAGTATTACTAATCAAAGTCCTTTTATTTAAATAATATTTTAAGAAACATAGAAACTACGGGGTTTTTCTTTCATGAGGCCTTTTCATATATCTTTAATTTTGGTTCGCCCCCTCCCTATGGCCCTCCATCCTCCTCCCCACATTCCTGTTCGAGATGAGCTTGAACGAGGGGAAAGGAGGGAAAGGGCATGAACAGAAACAGTACTGACACCAAGATGAAACCTGTAGCTTAGTTCATAACACTTAATATTGCTAATTTCTTAGTTCTGATAGTTTATTTGGCTATCAATAGTTTTTGCATTAAATTTGTGTTAGCATATGTGTGCACACGCACATATAGGTTAAGGGATAAACTGAGGCAGATGGTTTTCTCCACCAAGTAGGTTCTGGCGCTAGAACTCAGTCAGGCTTTCCAGCAAGTGCCTTTCTTTCTCTGCTGAACTATTTCACCAGCTATAAAGTTTTTAACATTAAGAGAGAATGGTTAACCATGCCTTAGAATTTTTTACTATTTTAAAACTATTAGTCTAAAGTACTCTTTAGGTGTATACATATTATGGAAAATCAGAATGGAGTATCGAAAGTTTTTGTCAGTGATTTTTTTTCTTCTTTTTCTAGATTCTTCAGTATCTATTTCATAAAGAAATGCAGGTACACCATGTCTCTTCTACTAACTCTGCATTCTGTGTGATGTAAAATCCATGAAGGCTTCCATCCTGCTCTCCTCCTTCCATCTGACATTTTCGCAGACAGAAAATCACTTTGAACAGTCCCATTATTATGTTCTTTGTACGTTTGTCTTCCAGTTACCATCCTTTACACACCACAATCCTGTCCTGTAAGTTCTTCATATTATAGACTTAGTGTATTATAGAGTTTGAGTAACTGTCAGAATGAGAGTCCATTTCTGCTGTTCATCAGCACATTCAGAATAGGGAAGAAATAAATTAGTCTTGTTTAAGATCCACCATAGAACAGCAGTTCAGAGGCAACTTGAGAGATTGATTTCCTAGATTCTAACCTTCTGAACTTTTAAGCTTGTTTTCTACTGAGTATATGATCCTGAAGAAATCATTTAAATTTAATTTATTTTTAAGATGTGAATATTATAATATTTCTCATAAAAGTTTTTAGTATACAATTAGATTACCTTGTATATAACTGGCATATAGGATACCTCACACATAAAAAGCATGATGTAAGCACTTTCTGGGAGTTTTATTGGGCCTTCAAAGTTCCAAGGTAAGGCCAGGTGCTAAGAAAAGACCAGTGTGCGAGAATTCTGTTTCTCCTGAGGATGTAGCTCAATGATATAGTGTTTGCCTGTACAATACCATGTGATTGATTCTCAGCACACACACAAACACACACACACAATTCACATACAGGTACACGATTGTAATCCTGCCACTGGAGAAGTTGATGCTGGAAGATCAAAAGTTCATTCATCTCTTCTACATAGTGATGTGCAGACCACTCCAGGATAAATGAGAACTTGTATCAAAGAAGTGAAATATATAAATAAAGGGACTCTATGTTTCTTTCACAAATTATATATATATATATATATATATATATGTACCTAGATTTTATATATGTACATATATGCTTTATATATTATATATGCAGGTACTTTTCTACTCTATTTTCTGTTGGCATGCCATATGCACTTACCATGAAAATGAAACAATTAGTACTTAAATATATATAAAGATTATATATGAAATTCATTAAGTAACTTATTAATCATTTAACTAAAATATGTTCCTTATACAGCTATATGAATAATTTTCTTTTCAAGAGAATACAGCCAGACATAAAATATATACATGTTAGATGTGATGTAGTTAGTGAAACTTCTACCAAATTTTAAGTTTTTTTGTGCTGAAGATGAAGGCAGCTTCATACCTCATGAGAAATAAAGCAGCATATTAATGAAGCACCTGTAATTCAGAAAACTTTTTAACATGTAGTTTTAAAATTCTTTACTTCTTCCTCATTTATTTTCATTCATGAAGCAATTTAATTGTGAAAAATTTCACCAAGTTTTAAATTTTATTATGATATTAAATAAGATGCTTTGAAGGTGTGTGTGTGTGGAGGGGGTGTATGTATGAATGGTTTAGATAAATATTCCCAGATTTCATATGTAAGGGCTAGGTTACCATAATGGCATTAGGAAATGTTATGAACCTTTTGAGGTTTTCCCATGAAAGAACTTGTAGAACTCAATCTAATAGGGTCTTTCTCTCTTGTTCTATCAATTTCCTGACTGAAGATGTGACCTCTGACTGTGACGCAGGATCTCACTATGCTTTGCCACTATCAGCAGCTGAAAACCAAAGCAGGGGATTACTCAACTCAGATTTCAACCTCCAAACTCTGTGCTAGATAAGCGCTCTCTCTTTGTAGGGCAATCTGTTCATTATACTAGTGCAAGACTAGATGATATAGAGCATGTCAATATAAGCACAGAAAAAATAAACTTCATTTATGCTACTACAAAAATGTTAACAATGAAACCAAATATTTTAAAGTATAATCAAGTAGCAAGTAGATATGTATATATTGATGATTATATAAGTGCAATTCTCATAACACTTCAGATAATACTGCATTGTTTACAAAGACTAAGCAGAACTGAGTTCCTTAGGTGGATAATACCTTACTCAAATAATCTTTGTAAATGTATCCAATTATTACTACGGACTATATTGTAATTGAATTGGACTTAGTTGTTTGCATTTAACATCTAAGGACATAGTGAGGTCTATGGAGGTATATGTGAATTAATATCTGCAGTTCTTCTTGAAAAAGAGTTGCCTTAATGAAATTTTTATGAAGTTCACATAGTTATTAGTTGGATGCACAATATGAATTTTCTGATGGTTTTTCAGTTACTTGTTAAAGTGATAGAAATATGACCCTGAAATAGATGTACTGTCAGAGCACATTCTGATGACTCTGTCAATTCCAGGACATTATGACAATGATGGCGTTTAATCATTTAGTTAAAAGTGAGAAAGATGAAAACCTTCCTCTTTCACCTTGACAATGAAAGTATGATTAAAACCTGATTGTATAACTAGGACCACAGAATCAATCATTTCTTAGCATATACTCTCAGAAAGAATTAAATTATCATTTAAAGTAGCCTGGTGGTTATTGATGAATAGAAAAGGTTTGGAGGGTAGTATTTGCATAATTTTAGCCTTGTGTGTTGACCTTTGGTGCCAAGTCATATATAAATAATGTAGTTACTATTACTAAATAGTAAGAAAAACACTTGTCTGGTAGTGGATTACCCACAAAACAAATAATCTAAAATTTCATTTTCATAAATAGTTTGTGTGTTTCTTGCCTAACAAACCTATCATTTAAATATCTCTCCTGTAAGATTCCTCAAAGTGTAACTTCCTCCAAATGGTGACATCAATTGTATGACTGTGCCTGCTTTCAAACCTGTTTAATTCCACAGGACTTTGCAGAAGTAGAGAGGCCATGACTCTAAAGAATTTGGAGAACTTGCTATGAATTTAGAAATAGCCACTTTTAATCAAATGCATAGAAGTTGTCAGTTTCCAACTTCGCTGCAATGGTGGCTGGAAACTGGGTATTTCTGTGTTTCTTGTGAGACCTTCTAGCTATGTCTTGTAGAGAATCCCTGGACTTCTGGACAGTTTTTAGCCACAACATGGGAACTGGGAACTGAACCCAAATCTTCTGCGAGAGCAGCCAGTGCTCTTAACCTCTAAACCATCTCTGTAGCCCCTTATAATAACATTTTTGAAATACAGTTTCCTAAAACCTAGATGTAAGCCAGGCATGTAATTATAGCTACTCTGGAGGCAGAGACAGGATCCTTGTGTGTTTGAGAATTATGTAGGCTATGGAGTAAGATCAAGACCAGTCTGAGTACATTAGCAAGAATCTATCTCCAAGTTTAAAAAAAAATCTGAAAACACTAAACTTATGTGATTTTTAAATGTTTCCAATGGAATGTTCTTTAATAATTAGATTCTAACATCAATGATGCCAAGATGTATCAACAATTTTCATTTCACTTAAATTGTGTGTGTTTTAAGATAAATTTATTTTTCTTATCTAATAGTCATAACTCCAAAAGCTATTATGGTTAGGCAGACCGTAAATTTCTTAAGGCTTAAAAAATAGATGATAAAAATTTTCATTTTACCAGTACTTAACAAATAAATTTCATTTTGAGTTTAAGACAGGTTGTTATTAGATAAAAACTACTTTTCAGGTAGCTTCATATTGATTCACTGTACTTCACACAGTACATTTGATAAAACAGTGCTTTAACGAAAGAATTTCATGAATGTATTTCATCATTCATAAAGCAACTTGGTGTCAACAATTGAAAAACACATTTCCTTCTTTCTATCACATAATAAATCCTTAAAAGTCTTATCAACTATAATATTAATGGGAGCCAGGAGGGTAAATTTATAAATTTAATGAAAAATTATTTCTGTGATTGATACATTTTCAATGTCTACAAAATATCTTTTCATGTTGCCCATCAAATGTTAATAGTTTACCATTTTATCACTGAAGGTAAATTTTACTTGAGCGTGTTTGTGCACAAGTCTTTCTTGCTTGTACCTGTTTCTTTGTTTTTTTCCTTATGTAACTGCCATTATCAAATTCATTTATTATCACTCTCTAAAGTTTTGATTACTTCAATAAACATTTTTCTTTATTTGATGTTTCTAAAAGTTCTGTATCTGAATACTTTATGAAATATAAATGTGATTAACATATGTAGTTGACATTTGAAAATCAAAATGGTAGAAACATTCTACAAGACATAGTGATAACGGGCTTAACAAGGTGTGGCTCTGATGTGCTCAATTTCCAGGAACCCCAAAGCAGGCTTTTGCTATCTTTGATACAGAATTGTGTACTTGGGGTAAAGAGCTATGAAGCATAAAACACTTCACCCTCTTGTTTGCTCAACACTCATCAAACTTCAGGTGCAGCAAATACAAACAGATCATAATCTTCTGGGAAATGTGCCCTCAAGAACCAGGCACCAACATTTACAAATAGTAAAACCTGATATTTTAATCTGAGATGATTAAGTCTAAGTTTAAAGTAGAAAATAAAATAAAGTTCTTTAAAAAGCTGAAAATTTGTGCAGAAGAGATGTTAGCAGCCCAAGTAAGTAATTGCAATGGGAAAACAGATAAAAAGTGATTTGGGGTGATGGATGAGTATCATTCTATCTTGGCACAGGACTGTACTAGTGTCTTAGAATGTGAAATGCTTTCTCATTCAGGTTGGGCAGAGGAGCTGTGAATACCTCAAGAATACCTCCTGACACACAGAAGCCATCGTCCCAAGCTCAGTTTCATTCACTTTTCTAGGATCATCACAGTTGAGTTTGTTAACTGTCACAATCTACCAGAAAGGAAGGGCAGGGATAGTCACAAGACTTCAGATAAAATCCAGCCATACTTCACAACCAACCAGTTGGTCTTAATTGTATGTGTGCTGGGGTATGGGCTGAGGTCATAAAAGCTGGGGAAGACTACAGAGGGTCTCTCACCATTTTATGTGGCTATGGGGAAGCCACCATCCATGCTTGGATGGAGAATTTCCAGTGCAGCCATGGCTGGGTGGGAGGAAGCACCCACATTCCTCCCTCACCCATTGCTCTGTAAGTAAGCTCACTGGTTTCCCAGACTGAAGTTTCACAAAATTGAAATCATACCTCAGTTTGTTATTGAGAATAACGGAGAAAGAGGTGGATGTTGTTTACATCCTTCCCCCAGAAAGAATTTTGGCAACAGACACACAAAATTCATATTCATTGGATGTTATTCTCTCCGGAGTTTTGGTCAGGGACTAGAAGCAGAGTAATCAACAAGGAATATCTGTTTGGGCTTGGATTTGGACATCAGAATACTATGCCAACAACAGTTGTCTTAAAACCTTGAATCACAAATACTTAAACAAAATAACAAAACATGGATGCATGAAACTACTATTTCAACTAACCAGGGACAAAAATCTTGAAATGTGTGATTACTCAAAGACAGAAGGCATGCAAAAGACCTCAAGCAGCGACGTTTAAGTGAATTAAGAGTGGTCTCTTTCCATCTGCTCCACCTTACATAATACCATACATCTCCTCTATACGCTGCAGCATATAGATAGAATGTCAAAAAGATTATTGTATTTAAGGAACACATGGCCCAAAACATACAGATAAACTTGTAAAAAGTATGTACAATAAAATACTACATCAAGAGGTGAAGAGATGGTTCAGAGGCTAAGAGTGCTGGCTGCTCTTGCCAAGGACTCCAGTTGTGTTCCCAGCACCCACGTGGTAACTAATAGCTGTTCAAAACTCTAGTTCCATGAAATCTGATGCCCTCTTTGGACCACCATGAGCACTGCCTGACAAGTGCACACTTGCAGGCAATACAATCATACCCAAAAATAAAAATACTGAATAAAATGTTTTTTTAAATTCTACATCAAATTGAATCCGTCATAGTGTAGGTGGTGGTGAATATCTATGATCACAGTACTGGAAAGGTAGAGTCCAGAGAATTAGGAATTCATCTATATAATAAGCTCAAGACTGCCCGAATTACATAAGATCTTGTCTCAAAAAAAAAAATCTTTAAAAAAGTGCTATTTTAGTGTGGGAAGTAGATAAATGAAAGTCCTGGAATGGTTATGTGATATGAACAAAGTGACAGAATGAAAAGTTCCCTCAGCTGAAGCTTCAGGAGCTCTGCTTCTCATATCTATTCAGAAAATGCTGTCTAGGCATCCGCATTTGTCTGTCACTGGATTTGTGCATCCATCCAGACAGGAAAATTAGGAAACTATGTTTCCTCATGCTAAATGTTGTTGATTTAGGAAACAACATGTGATATATTTCAGATTTCAAAATAAAGTGATATCACTTCTAATTTAAAAAGTCCCCACTTTAAATAGTCCTTGTGCATAGCCCAAATGTACCCTGAACTTGAGACTCCATAGTTGAAGTTTATGGAGCATGTGATTGTCAGGTTCAATGTCCTTAGCAGTATAAAGCCAGGGCTGGCAGTGGGAAAAGAGTCCTTCAAATCTAAGCAGCCCATATCCACAATGAGAATTATATAGCAAGAGGTTACCCATGCAGGTTCTCTCTCTCTCTCTCTCTCTCTCTCTCTCTCTCTCTCTCTCTCTCTCTCTCTCTCTCTCTCAGGAAAACGTGATTTTGAAGCTGAGAAAATCCTAACAGTGGTTTACATTACAGTCTTTACAAAAAGAAAAAGTAGGTGCAACTTCAAAGTACATTTGTACTCTGTAATGCTTGCCTTATGAAAGTTTCACCCACTGTCTACAGGAATGCTAATTTAAAGAATGGTGAAGTATATGATTTAAGTTCCTATTTAAATAACTTTAATTAAGTAGGAATCTACATCAGGATTGAGTAACCTTGCTTATATAAAAAGGAGCTAGGGAATGTTGTTGAAACAGTCAAAGAATTGCCTATAAACCGACTTACAATAAGAAAAAATTAACATTCTTATGTATGTTTCTACCTATTGGTTGAAAAGAAAAAGTCTCAGACAGGTACAGTGGTTCAAGCCTTTCAGCTCAGCACTGAGGAGGCCAAGGCTGGTAGATGCCTGTGAGATCCAAGACTAGCCTGGGATACATAGCAAATAGGGAGAGACTACAGGATGACCCTATTTCCAAAAAAGTTAGACAAATGAGACAAAAGCCACAAAGGAAAAGAGAGAGAGAGAGAGAGAGAGAGAGAGAGAGACACTCAATATTTCAAGGCACATGAGACTATCTAATGCCAACTGAAAAGCAAATCCCTCATGTTCCTGTGACATGGAGTCCTGCCTTTGGATATCTCCAGACCTGCCTGCTTTATCTGCTACCTTCTCTTAACAACTGGCCCTAATTCTCCTCCCTTCAAAGTCTGAATTTCTTCTAATTCTTTCTTATCAACATTTAGGTGGATCAAGATGTTAGTAAAAAACATTTTTAGTTGTCTCTGCCACAATTAGAATCAGAGGAGCTTCGATTTGCTTTCTTATCTGAGATGCTACATACCCAAAGATTGACATCAACAGCTTTGTAAACACAGCACATGAATTCAGATGTCTCAGCAGTGTTACTTAGTTCCTATATATTGACACTGAGATGTCATTTCAGTGTTTCTATACATTAGTAGCTTAGCAAAATATACTTTCTGCATTTTGCAAATACTAATTTGCTCTCTGTTGTTAGTTGAGAATTGCATCCTAAGCAATGCAAGCTGGCTCTAATTTGAGGCATAGAACAGTAACTATCTGTAGTCCAGAAGGAGCTAGATAGTTTACATACTTGTTGAGTAAATGAGCATCCAGAAACACTTAGAGAGAACGACTCCTTTGTTTATTATAACATTCCCTTTAGGTATAACGCCATAAAATGAGTTGTTGGTATTGGTAGACCGCTGGCAAAAAATACTCATGAGTTAAACAGAGATAGCAGGACAATTAGGATTACTCATTTGGCTCTGGGCAGAAGACACCAAAATGTGGAGATATTGGTGCTTAATGACAGGAAAATATCATTAGCAAGTTAAAGGAAGTATCTGCTCCCTGGGGAGATGTCTGTAGAATACAGCATTATGTTGTGAATTCTTGATTACTACGTATGCATTTCTCACTCCTAAACTGTTTTCTCGTTCTTTGAAGGGTGAGAAGTAAAAAGAGAAGTTACCTAAAATACTTCTTAATCGTAAAAATATAGCATAAAAAATGTAAGGTTTCATGAATATGGACATTATATTGACAAATACATAGTTTGCTCTACTGGGTCAATGTGTGACTTTAAATTTCTGTATTAGGATTCTCCAAGAAAAAGAACCAATACTAGAAACAGAGACAATATGTTTGTTTTGGAATTTAAAAGTCCTGCATTCTTCCCTCTATATGCTGAAGAACCAAGAATGCCAATAATCAAAAACCATAGAATAAGAGCTGGCATGGTGCAGATCCCTAAGTTCAGAGACCTGAGAATGAGAGTTTTGATGTGTAAGCAGTAGGCAGCTGCCCCAGATTAAGCAGTGCTTATAAGTTTTGGGGAGGAGGGGCAACACCTTCCTCTTCTTGTTCTAGCTAAGCCCATGTATAATGTTCCAAGACCATGGTAAGTGTAGTTTTACTTTGCTCAGTTTCCTGATTCAAATTCTGAACTTCTGGAAAGATCCTATAGACACATCAGAAATAATATTTTGTCAGATATATGGAAATTGTTTAGCACAGCATAGTTTACACATAATTAATAATTATTTTGATTTCTTACAATCAAAATAGTATGAAATAATACTGAACCAAACAGCTTTGCTGTTGTCACAATAAAAAGCTTATAAAATATTGTGTTGTAAAAAGACCTTAGCATGATGACATATTGGCTTCAAATGTGACAGCTTGTCAACAGCTGTGTTTCTAAAGTCAAGCAAGAAGGCAGGTTAGAGTTTATCAATAGTTATTTTTCCAAGAAACTTTGTAAAAGTGTCTTACTGATGCCCAGGCATAGCTCTAGCACAGTACTTTCACTGTAAAAATTCTGTTGGCTAAAGTATGAAATAAGGCTAATATAAATATGACATGAAAAAACCCTCATTTCAATGACATTGCTATAAAGTTACACTTCAAGATTTATTACAATAGGGAGTAATGAAAACTGAGGAGTTCATTTGTGCTAGAGAAGTGAATTCATCCACATGTTCAAGATTTGGAAAATAGTTAATGGCAAGACTTAAACTGGTATAACTATGGTGGAAGGTAAGAAAAAAAAAATATATCTGCCTAAATGATAATTGCTTGAGAAAGTTTAGGAAATTGGGATTCAAGCTTGAATATTTATTGGAGATTCTAAATCGTGGAACATTGTTTATAAGACAAATGGGAGGGAGCCATCTAAAGGGACATCAGCAATGAAGAAATACAGCAACTTCACTCCAGTACTGGAGGTTGATTAGATTACAATTTGTACTAAATATTAGGAAGTAGTTGTGGAGATCTTTTTGAATAGTGCATTCTATTGATGTGCCACATGAATGCTTGAAAATTAGATAACAGCGGTCTAGTGACAAAAAAAAAAAAAATGAACTGACATAAACTCATTAGAACTTTCCTGCAAGAGGAAAATCAGAAACCATTAAAGACGTTTCCCCCTACTGGAGAACAGAGATAGTGGGATACTTTACCATATTTATTTTTCTCTGGGAGGTGAGCAAAGATACTATCTTGAGGTCTATTGAGGATTGTAATTGGTTCTCTTACATTGTTAGGCTTTGAATCAATGGCAGCTTGCATTCAAGGCTGAATTTGTAGCTAAAGTAAATGTGAGAACAAAAGAAAAATCTCTCTATACAAGCAGTTTTCACAAACCCTGATAAACTCTATCTCGGAGCCACCATCTCCCAGGACTGATTGCTCTAGGTCAAAACAGATAAGCTGGGCCATGTCACTGGAGTGCACCATCAATGTAGTAACGAGGTGACCATAAATATGATCTCATAAAGGGAAAGGAAGTGAAAGAAGGGGAGGGAAACCAGTACTGAGTGAAGGAAGAGAAATGCTACCTACGACCCCTTAATGTTGCAGTCTGCGTTCTTAATTCCGGCTATACGTAAGACAGCTTTGTTTGAAACGCCACTCTAGGAAAAGACAGCATGAAAGATAGTGCTCGTGTAACTGCATTAGTAATTCTCTGAATGAAAAATGACCTTAGTGGGAAAATGCGCTTCAGAATTCTGCTCTGTCCTCTTAGCAAGTTACAAATGAGTCCTTTCTTTCTTATCTGTTATTTTTTTTTTCTTTTGGCAAATCTTGATTATTGTTTTGTTAGCTTTCATAGAACTCAGTAGTGATAGGGTAGGACATGAAGCCTTGGATAATTACATATGTAAAATATTTTCTCTATAATGTACCATTTCTGCAAATGCCAATTCTCTCAATCATAATTCTGATTCTTGGGAATCTAAGTGTCTTTTCTCATTATAGATAGTGTATCTTTCCCTCTATCTTCAGTTTTGCCTTCTGTGATTTCTGTGGTCTAACGAGGTACAAAACTTTGAGAAAAGGCTTAGAAATAAGCAACTAATAAATTTTGAGTCATTGGCAATTTTGAGTAGTCTGAATGAAATCTCATACTAAGCCCTCTGTTCTGTTCTGAAACAGGATTTTCCCGTGTCCTCCTTCTCTGTTTTTGGCATGCTTTCCACCTATCATTAAGTCACTCAACAGCTTTCTCAACTATTGGATCCACTATGATGGCTTCATGATGCTTGTGTCCAACTCATTTTTCTTTTCCGAAGTGCAAGAGCAGATGGTAATTCCAAGATGCCAACGAATAGCCAGATGCAAAGTACTTCAAGTGGAAAGATAAAAGTTCTCAATGAGAGAGAAAACATGCATGCTGACATTTATCTAGAGTTATTTGCTACAGTTAGTCTCTTACTATGCTTAGTTGATAGATTTTATCATCAATTAGGCATCATATGCATAGGGTTCACTACCACCCACAATTTCATATATTTACTGGAGTGTTGCATGGGACTATCGTGAAGACATTAATTATAATGTAACAGTAGTGACTAAATTCAGACCTTAGCTCACCTATTGTTCCCGATTTCTGAATGAAATCCTATCCGGTCCCTTTCTAGCTTAGGAAATGTATGCTAACTTGGATAAGCAGGCACAGGAAGGAAGCCAGACTGCCTTCAGTCTCATACTCAATCACATTTTTAACGCTTCAGCCTCATCTTGCTCCACTTGTTTCCAGGGCTCCCTGGTGAATTCTTCCTCCCAATCCTGAGTCTTTAAATCCTAAAGTACAGATTGTTTGTCCTTTCTGGTTTCCTTCACTCAGGAGATTTAGTTCTCCCCTGCTTGGCTAACTGAATTACTAGGAAATTGACCTAAATAGACACATATAAGTCTTCTAGGGTCTTCTCTTAGGCTGTCTTCATATCATATTTTAATTTTAAATATATATTAACAATGTATACAAACAGATGCATTTAATCTCAACACTTGCATCGCTCTCACCCTGATCCACAGGAAAACATCCACTTCTAAAATCATTTATGATGACTAATAAACGTAATAAGATTTCTATTTGTTTTTATCTATTAATTCCATGATTAGTGAAATTCTTTAGTTTAAAAAAAATTGTTAAGAAGTGCTCTACCTTTATGGAATTTTCTAGATTGGACAATAAATCTGTTTCAGAAAATTTTGTAAAGGTGGGAAATTCTTCACAATAGAGAGTTCAAAGACTTTAAAAACATTTTAGCATTGCTACCAGATGAGCACAGCTACTCACATAACACTCCTTATAATATCGTGATATTTATACCAAGCTATCTGTAGTCCTTATTCAATCTTATGTTTGCTTACTTGTAATTTCTAAGAGTATAATACTCTAGCCTTGTTGACTACACCAGTGTCAATGCCCACACTGAGTTACGTGCTGCATAAGGTCTTATGAGTCTAGGTTAAATTAAATACCCCATTTCTCTTCTATCCATTTGCAATTAATTAAGCATATTAGTTATTTTTAAAATATTCCTACATAACTTTAATTATGATCAGAATGTTTATGTGTATGTTCAGTTTATAAACCCCAAATCAAATCAGTTAATAGGACACTACCTCAACTGATGTGAACTGGGGCTTTCATGGTAGTGAAGAATCAGGAATGCTTAACTCAAAAGTTTACATAAAATATTTTATACTATATTTATATCTTGTTTCCAACAGTGTGCTAGATATTGTCTCCATGTGGCCACTTAAGAAAATTTAGCTCAAGAGTCGGGGCTGTAATAAAAAATGATCAAAGAGGCATCAGGAAACTCTGTTTATACACGCAGTCATCTTGCAAGCATCTAACTGAAGACACCAGTCAGTTCCTAGAATACATTCCAGCATTACTTTGGCACAAAATATAAAGCACAGTCTTGGTGCATAAAGGCATTTAATATTTTCATTTTTAGTACATTTATTGAGTTTTTGCACATTTCCTATGATACTCTATATCAAATTCAGATCCCCTATACTTCCCCTACTCCACATCCAATTTCATGCATTCTGTCATATATTTTAAGTCCTATTCAGGCAAGCATTTCTATCCAGGTGGCCCTCAGTACAAGTTCATTCACTGGAGTCCAGTCAGCCTATGTAGAGTCACTCCCTTAAGGATATATTCTCCCTCTCCTGACAGCAATCATTTTCTAATAGTTCCTTGGCTAGGGTTGGGATGCTCTTTCCCCCTGTTCTGTGTTGGGTTCTTGTTTGATTGAGTCAGGATGGGTCGCACGTCAGAATTCTTTCAAGTCCATGTGAACAAATTTCCAGTGGTCTCAAAGTCTCTGTTTCCTTACGTTCATGCCACAACTCTGGTTCTTACAGTCTTCCCCTGTCCTCTTCCACAAAGGTCCCTGAGCTGTGGGTGGGTTAGGTTTAATATAGGAGTCTTATCTGGTGGCACGCACTCTGTAGTCATTTATTTTCTCAAACTGAGGCACTGTGGCCTTCTGTGTGCTTCATACTCTTTTGTGTAGATTCAATTAATTGGGATCAAATGACATACCTCAAAATTGACAGCCTCACATATGGGAAGCTTGTGTCCCAAAATTTATCAAAAGTTGAAAGTGAGCTAGGCATCAGCAGTGGCGTCTCTCTCTGCTCCCTAACTGTTGGCCTGGGGATGCAATGTGATTATGGTCAGCGACCTCTTCCTCCAGCACCGTGCTTTCCCTGCCATGATGGACTGTATCCTATAGAACTGTAGGCCAAAATAAATCCTTCCTTCCTTTCTTTCTTTCTTTCTTTCTTTCTTTCTTTCTTTCTTTCTTTCTTTCTTTCTTTTCTTCCTTCCTTCCTTCCTTCCTTCCTTCCCTCCTTCTTTCTTTCTTTCTTTCAAGGTCCTTTGTTTGATATTTCTGGCAACAATGAGAAAAGTAGCCAATATTTGACCCCATTTTTATAAAATATCAAAAATAGGTGAAGACATTGAAATAGGAGGTAAATGAATGGATTTCTACATGATCGAGGAGGAGAGATAAGTGTCTGCTATCGAATATGGATTTCTTTGTGGTGTAAGAAAAGTAAAGTCTCAGTTGTCTGAGACTTTAAGTGGAGTAGTAAGCACTGAAGTGTATGTTATAAAAGAATAAGCATTACAACATGTAAATTACATCTCTGTAAACATGTAGAAAAAAATGAATTGGCTCATTGATGAAATTTCAAATTTATTAATATATCTTAATGCTTTCATTAATGTGAAGCATAATTTTTAATGTGTTTCTGGTCACTTGTTTCTTTCTGTGCTAATAATAACTAAAATGAATTCTATATCATCTGATACTGCCACACATGTGACGGCTACTTATAAACATGAAATTCCTCTAAAAATTAACTAAAGCAATATTCTAAAGTTCACTTCAATTATCTAAATTTTGTGTGGAAAAATTGACTCCTTTTATTTCATTAATGTGATTGTTACTAAATTTTCATCAGGTATCAGGAAAACAGTATAATGAATGGATACTTTATAACTCCTATGTGCAACATGCTATCTAAAAGGTATCTTAATTTATCAAAATGTTGGCTCCTTAAGACAGACATTTGATTTTGTGTATTTTTTGTATCCAATATCTAGAACATCCTTGACCACAATAGAGATCTAAAGTTATATCAATAGCGTGTCTACTGACTAAATGACAGATCTTTCTTTTATACCAAGTATCACTATTAATTTCCAAAGCAACTAGAGTAATAAATATATTTTCCTGAGATATTTTAGCCTTAAGTCATACTTGGATTTAACATAATTTATTGTTGAGATACTGGTATCCTGTAATTCAACAATGTTTGAAATATTTATATACCTTTATCAAAGTCAGGAGCAAGGATTCAGATTAATGTTCAGAAGTACATGAGATAAGACTAAAGACACATAAACTCCACTTCTCTCCCCTATTGAAGGAGAAGGAAAAAAATGCTGACATCTTTATTTCTGGCACTTTTATCTTTCACATTCAGTTTGTGTAGACCAAGAGGGGAAAATACAAAAACAGTCAAGATAATTATGTTGCTGAAAAAGAAAGACATGATAAATCTTCCATTTACTGACATCTCTTTGGCACTCAGGCAAAGATGCTGACAGTCCCACTTGATAGTGGGAATGAATTGGAATGAATCAGGAAAGGCTGGCTTTGTCATTCTACTGTGTCAAGAAATCATAGGCAGAGAACAAAACACATTTCCTCCAAATGCGACAAAGTTCAAGTAGACTTCCTTTTCCTTTATTCTGCCTTTGAGGTTTTGTAATAAAGCAAGAACTGAACTTACCAGAAGTTAAAAGACGTCTGTTCCTCACATCTTGAGCATCAAAGGTGGTAGACTTTTCCTGGGCCTGCATGTCTTGTAGCTCTGAAAGTAATGCTAGAAATGACTCATGCTCTCATGGTAAAGAGGAGCCAATTAACATTTTATTATATTTTGTTTGGTTTTCATTTTTCCATTAGTGATTCTTTTACATCCTTTTATATGCTTTGATACCTTTCATACTCTTAATCTAGTTCCATTATTGGCAGTATTCATTAAAGGTGTGAAACAGAAAGAAAGAATACAGACTTCAAACATTATTTTGTTCATACATATCCTACTAAGTTTTTTTTATTGTAAGTTTTCACTAAATTCAGAGAATTATACATACAATGGATTCTAGACCTTTTCTCCCTTTTTCATATTAAATATTTATTATATTCCCAAACTATTGTTGTAATAGTCCCTGAAGTTCCCTAGGTACTCTTGTTATCAGTCCATGGGGTAATTTGGAATGATATAACCTGGACAAGATTGGACCCAGTGGGTCTCTAAGGTGTGATATTGAATCAGATTGTGGGACCTAGGTCTGCTCTCTCCTCCTCCTTCTCCTCTTCTTCCTCCCACTCCTCTTCATTTTTATTCTCCCTCTCCCTCTCCCTCTCCTTTTTGCCCTGAGGAGAATGGTTTTGCTAGCACACTTCAACCTAGGTAATCCACCTCACAACAATTTAAAAGCAATGGGGTCAATACATATATCAATATATTCTGAAAATGGAAAGAGATTTCCAAAAGTGAAATAAAATAACTGATTGTCTTCATAGATTTATTATGTAAACTATTGGTTATAGTGTAACAGAAAGTTTAGTAGCCCAATTAGAATGCCCATGGCATAATCACATCTTTCTTTCATATGTTTTAATTTGCCTAAAACTCTATAACTGTTAGACACTCTTAGAACTGTTCGCTCTTTGCTATGTTTCCTCATATTTGTTATTGTGCCTGGGTAAGGAACAAGCTGCACAGGGACTATGAAGAGCAGAAATGTCACAAATACAAATGAATAGGCAATCAAATTAAAGAACCTCAAAAAACCTGTATATGATCACCAAAAATGGCATTCTTGTCTATCCTTACAACATAACAATTGTCTGAGATTGGAGAGATGACTTCGCTGCTAAGCATATCCACTCCCCTTGCAGAGGACATACTTTTGGTCCCCAGCACCATGTAGGGTGACTCTCAGCTGCAGCTCCAGGTCCATGGGTTCTGATGATCGCCTCTGGAGTACTCAGGCACACATGTGCATACCCATTATGCCGTTTAGGTTTTTGTCAACTTTACGTAAAATAGTCACCTGAGAAGTGAGGACCTAAAGAATTTTGGAGATCAGATTGTTCTGTGGCCATGTCTGTGAGACATTTTCTTAATTTTTAGTTGATGTGAAAGACCCCAGCCACTGTGGGTCATGCCATCCCAAGAAAAGATGGCCCTGGGCTGTGTATGAAAAGCAGCTGACCAAGTGAGGGAAAGAAACCATTGCTTTGGTCTTCAGCTCCTGCCTCCAGATTCCTTTCTTGAGCTGCTGCCTTGGTTTCCCTTAGTGATAAGCTATGATTGGAAGATGTATGCCAGATAAACCCCTTCTTCTCTAAGTCACTTTTGGTTGCAATCTTATAGCCAACAGAACAGCAAACTAAACTACTCCACACTCATATCAATATAATTAAAATAAATCTTTACAAACAATGATTTTCTGGTGTCATTTCTACTATGAAGAAATAGTTCACTATATAGAAACTAGTGAGTGTCTCAAATTACATTACAAAAGAAAGCATGGACTGGACATTGAAGTGATGAAAGAAGACTCTAAAGCTTGCCCTGAGTTCTTTCTCTCTCTCCCCTTATCTTCTCTGGAATATGGAATTGGAAAACATTGCTTGGAGGGTAGTTATTCATGATGTTTCTACATGTCTCTTTTGTACAAGGCTATCATTTCCAATAATGTTTGCATAGCAAAGCTTTGGATATGGTAGAGCAGAAGACAAGATTATTTTCTCACTTGGGTAACAATGCAGTCCTCTAGGGCAAACATTAGGTAGGCTTGCTTTGTAAAATTGCTTTGTAAATTTTGTATTTTTTTTTTACTTTTGGGAATTTGTATATGAGTATTTTTTAAATTATTTCCATAGCTCCAAGTTACCCACCAATTCTTCACATGTTCCCCAATCTCTCTCCATTTCTCTTCCCCTTCTTTGATTATTAATGTTAGACATATATGCATACATACATTTACAAAACTCAGCTATAATACATATCCAAAGCGTTTCCCACCTCTCCTCTCCATCATATGTGTGGGATTTATGAAGCAAGAGTAAACAAAAACAATGTGAAACTGATGTTGTGGGCTATGCGGATTAACACTGCTGTTCATCTCTAATATAGAAGCCCCATGTCTTCTGAATAAAAAAAACATGCAAAAAGATTAATATCTTAGAGCTGTCCCAATTGGTAAGACCCTTCTTACCTGTAATTAAAATGACTACAGGGGTTGATACTGACACTTGCATGGCTTTGTGAAAGAAGAAATTATGGAAATAATACATGAGCCAGTTAGGGAAGATGAGAATACAATTCTAGGTTCAGTGAAAAAAAAAAATGTTGTTCTCAAGTTCTGTTTAAGAAGTATAAGAAGTAGACATCTGTGTGAGGACCAGTCCTACTAATTAGCTTTTAATGATATTGAGACGATCAGTCATATAAGCCACTTAAGTCAGACTTTGCTTCACAGTTAGATCTCTAGGCAAACGTTGAATGAATGGTGAAGGAAGTGACAAGTTGTAACTGCTAACCTGTGTATAATGGGAGCATAATTTACTCATCTGTCTCCTTAAAATATGAATGTATGATATATATGTATATGTATGTATTTACTGTGCAGATGCAGATGATCACGTCAGCATCCTACTCAGACTTATATGAGTGATGAGGGGCAACTGGATTCACCTGATGGGTACTGGTGAGGGTCACAGTAGAAAAAGTAGGAAAGTATGATCCTGACTGTTCGGTTGTTTGGAAGTATTTGGTATTGTTGATTCTGTGTCTGCTGATCTAGAAGTAGAAATTTATGAAAGTCTCAATCTATATGATAGGCCTGATATTAGATGAGCTTTAAGGAGAGAGAGAGAAAGAGTGAGTTACAGAGAGAGAGAGAGAGAGAGAGAGAGAGAGAGAGAGAGAGAGAGGAACAGAGACAGTGGGAAAGGTTGACAATGTTTCTGGAGAAGGTAACTCAGCTGACCATTCCACCTGCAGTAGTACAAAACTTCTGCCAGGAAAAGTGTTTGATAAAATCCTTCAAAACATAGGAATCAAAAATTGGGGGGACTACATTAGCACAGTCATGATTTTCTATCTGCCATTTTAGGAAGAAGAACCATTTCTTCAGACTATCACCAAAAGAGGAAAGTGGCACATTCTTCACGGTTTGGGGTTGGATCCAGTTATGTCTCAGTGACAGGATTTTATTGACTAAAATCTCAGGCCACAGCAACAGGATGTAGCTTGTACCCTGAAATGTTCTGTGAGGTGACAGACCTGGGATCTCCCTCACATAGCCGAACCTTCTTTAAAAATTATACACTAGCTTTCTGCTGTGGACCTATTGGAAGCAAAAGCCTGATTAATAAAGGCCGATGCAGGTTTAATGGATATTCCCATTTTTTTAGTGTTCCCACAAAAATCCCATAGTTTTCAGGATGTAAAACTCCAAAAATGGAAATAATATGCGTATACCATACCTGCCTGATACTAGTGGTATCTTGGTTTTATTTTTAAGGTTTTCCCCCAATCCTTTGGGAAATTGTGAGTGCCTTCTGAGCTCCATCTGCCTACGAATTCAAAGGAGAAGCAGAAGTTCACCAGAAGTTGTTCAAATTCAATTATTTTGCTGATAAAACAAAAGGAGGATGGGGATAATTTGTTCAGAAAGTATAACTTCATCTTGAGCTCTTTTGACAATGACCTAGATGTTTTTAAAGTCACATAGACTACATATATCCATTGGAATGGCTTATTGTCCAGGAAAACTAATAGCTTATTAGACAGAAAACTCCAGATGAAATTTTTAAAATTTTATTTTTTACTGAATTTTTTGTGGTTTTCGTACAATATAATTTGATGGCATTGGGGTGTCCTCTCCCCACTGCTCTGTTATACATGACCTATACTATCTGATTAGTGCACCAAATGTCCTTCAGTGTGGGTCCATCCACTTGGCTCACCATGAGTCCCATCTCTGTGAAATATTCTTTTCTCTTCCCTGCAGTCATCTATGACAAAAGTTTCTTAGGTTGTATTGGGATTTCTTTCCCACTTCCCCACACCTCTGCTCAGATTTTTGTCTAGTTTGAGTTTGCATAAGATTTCTGCATGCTGTCAGCATTGCTGTGCAGCCATAGTTTTAGGAGGCCTAACATACAACCTCTTCACCATTCTCCGGGGTGAGAAAAGTACATTGAAAATAGAAATGTTTCTATGTGCTTGCTGGGAAAAACACAATGAAACCGTGTAAGCTGCAGGGTTAACATCCAGCAATGCAGATTTATTAAATTAGAATCACTTCACAGTACGTCCTAAGTACCATCAACCAGCAGGAAATTCAGGTTTAATACGCAGTAAGATTGTAACCACATTTGTAATGTTAGTTATTATCAAGACTGTATTAAAATCTGGGTCATTTAACAAATAATTCAATAATTTCAAAGGAAAAGTGTTTTGTTTCAAAACATAATTGAAGCCATGTATTTCAGGTTCCACAATCCTATTTACTTTTTTAGTATTAAAAGACCTTTGAATGACATTTGCATGGTATCCATCTAAAAATATATGTTAATAAGGAAATATTAAGAACCAGAAGTTACATTTTCTTTTAAATCCAGTTGATGTAGCTCAAACTAGATTTACTCTTCCACAGAAAACAAATAAAAAATCAGTCAAAAAATTTAAAATAATTGTTTTCAAGATGTTGGACATCAAGCAATAAAGTTTAACGATCCCTATGAGAAAAGAAACAAACAAGATGATTCTTTGCAATTAGCCCAACTTAATGTTTTTGAGAGTTTCTAGGCCAGAGTGCCAGGGAATGTAGCTCATGTAAAAAGCCTGGCAATGTCCCTAAACAGCGACCCACGTTGAAACTCTGGAAGGTCAAAAAAGCTGTTGTATAGAGGGCACAGCAGTAGAGAAGATGAATTTTAGGGACAGTTTAAAATCTGCATGGCACAGTCCACTGGTTTCATCAGGGTGTGATTAGGGAATTCATGTGAGTTAACCTAAGACCAGAGAAATAACCACCTGACACAATTAGAGAACTGTACCAGAACTACATTGCCTGGAGAATCATGCAGTTGGTGAAGAGCCCCATCCATCAGATGGTGTTCCTTTTCATGAGGATAAAGGTATTTTAAAGAAGCTCAACTTTGCCCAGAACAAAGTTCACAAAACATTTTAAAACTGTAAACATTTATTACTAGGCAAAATACAAATCAATGCCTGGCATCCAATTAGAACTTTCTAGGCATGCAAAAATGCATGAAACTACGATCCATCACAAGAAAGCACTCAAGTAACTGAAGCTGACTCACACCATTGGTAAAATGCGAACTACAGCCAGGGTAAAAGTACGGCAGTTATGTTGTGTATTCAAGGACGTAAATAAAGGCTACCCATATGATGAGGACAAATGGGAGGTATGAAATCTAAATTAAAATTTTAAAAAATATATTGAATCATTGTGTGTTTCATACAAAATATCTCAATCCAGCTTAATCAGTTTTATATCTCTTTTCCCACCGACATTCTTCCCATAACCCCCTCACTGGAATCCATGCATTCTTTAATCTATGTTAAGGACTATTGTGTCAAGTTAGAGTCCCCATGTGACCTCAGTAAAGGTTCATTTACTGAGGTCTAGTAGGCCTACCCAGAGTCCCATGCTTTAGGAAGACTAGCTTATTGTCACCCAATAGTAATCAGTTACCAATACTTCTTTAGCAAAGTTTGGGGACTGCTACCCATTTCTCCAGTGCCGTGCTGGGTTTTTGTCCTCTTGAGATTGCATGGTTCTTAAGCATGCTGAAAACATTGCTGCAGGTTCATTTGAGCAGGGTCCCAGGAGCTTGTTGGATTCTATATTCATATGGTCACACCCCTCCTCACTAGCTTTTACAGTCTTTCCAGTCGCTCTTCCACGATGATCATTGAGCCTTGGTGAATGAAATTTAATATGAATTCTGTCCAGGGACCCAAACTCTGCAGATTCCTAATTTTTATGACTTAGCCATTTGTGAATTTTTGTGTTACTGGCCCTTTGTTGGAAGCAGAAGCTTCATTAATGAGAACTGAGAGATTTCTTAGTTACTACCTTTACCATTGTTCTGTGATGTGTGAGCCTTGGTTGTAGAGACAGCTTTGTAGATGTGCCGCTTAGGCATGGGCAATTCACAGACAATGTCTGTGTGTGACCAGCTGTGGTACTCTGTATTAATTTCCGTCCTGTGCAAAAGAAACTTCTTTGATCTGTGAAGAATGGGAAACTTAGCTGTAAATATAAGGAACCTATTTTGCATTTGGTAAGAAGGTACCTTAACCCAAGGTTGTGACAGCCTTGGGATTTCTCTAAGCTCTATGAACTCTTCAGCCATGAGTATTTGGCTATGATTACAGTACTACACATGAATTACCTCCCACTGGGTGGGTTCTTATACTAGAAAACTCATGTGTGATACTGTAATCATAGCCAAATACACATAGCGGAAGAGGTCATTGATCTTAGAGAAATCTGTAGATATTAGCATGGCAACTCCTGCTTGTTCCTTACTGCCATTTGCTTGCAATATTTTTTTTTCATCCTTCCACTTTAAGGTAGTGCCTGTCCTTGAAGGTGAGCTGGGTTAATTGCAGACAACAAAAAGACAGAGTTTATTTCTTGATCCTTTGTCTTTTGACTGGGGAGTTTAGTCCATTGATATTTAAAGTTATTATTGAAAAATATGTATTGATTCTCGTCATTGTAAATTCTGTTTGCATCTTTGATCTAACTGTGGTTCCCTAGTTATACCTTCATTTAGTTCCTTTCTGTTGCTTCTTGGGTATATCCATTCCTTTCTTCAGTTCTTTGCATTTCAAGTATTCTCTGAAGGGCTTTTTCTCTGGACATGAATTCTTTCAGGTTATTCATGTCATGGAAGATTTTTCTTCCCCCTTCAACTATAATAGACATTTTTGTTGGGTAAAGTATTCTAGGTTGTCATCTATGGTCATTTAGGACTGGGACTATCAGGTCCAGGCTCTTCCAGCTTTCATAGTTTGCACTGAAAAGTCAGCTATACTTATGATGTGTTTTCCTCTCCTCCTCTGTTTATGATGTGTAAAATTATTTTTTTCATTGTGTCCCACATATCCTGCATATTTCATTTTGGTGATCTGTATTTTTTTTAATTTTCATAATCTTTGCTCAAATGCTCCAATTTTTCAACTTTATTGTCCAGTCTTGATATTCTGTTTTACATGTTATTCATTCTACTGTCGAGGCTTTCTCCTTTTTTTTTCAAATTGGCTTACTGAGTTTTTCATTTCCTTCTTTATTTCAGCCTGACTTTTCTTTAATATTTCTGTCTCTTTTTTTAATTCAGACAGAAGTTTATCCGTATCTTCTTTTAGTTCTTTGTTTGTGTGTTTTTTAAATTCATTGAATTCTTTGGTCATGTTTATAATTGTTCTTTTAAACTCTGTGTCCTGTGTTATATTTATGGGATTCGCACTCTAAGACTGGTGATGTTTGATGGGGACATCATATTTGGGTTTTTGTATTATTATTTTTTGTTGTGATCTTGGCATATAGATTTCTTTTGTTGTTTATGAGTCTTATGTGAGACTCGAGCCTTCTTACTAATTTTAGTAATTCCAATCTCAGAATAAAAGAAATAAAACACATGTAAAACAAATGCTAAAATCTATGATAAATAGAGAAATTTAAAATAGAGCTTTATGAAAAATACCCTATTTATGAAGATTAAAGAACAAAATAATAGCAGCTTTCTCGATGGATTAACGAGTGGTAGAAATCTGCAAGTCAACACTGTTTACATATTAAAATATTTTCCATCACCTCTGAACTAACTGCAAAACCAATTAAAATATTTTGGGTATTAAATAAATTCTGTTTTGAAAAATAAGAAAATGGAATGTATTAAAGGCAAGAAGAAAATAATTGCAGTTGGAATTCTTTATTTTACAGATGGATGAAGTCCTCTGGGCATAGTAAGTAACAAAATAGATATAAAAAAGCATTGCTGATTATGTTCCCTGTATGATAACAGTTTACATGAAGCATAGTTTTATAGGATAAAAAGGAATTAAACACAAAAGCATCAGTAAAAAAAAGTATGTGATTGTAAATAGCCTGCATTATCTCTGAGATCTGTGAGATGGCATGCTATCACTTAGTAATAAACTATAATAGGCTTTTGTTCAACATTTATTTTTACTGAATAATTGGCAATCATATTTAGAACTCATCCTCTCTGTATCCCTCCCCCCATCAGATTTCATGCTACTTGTCAAATATGTTAAGGTCTATCAATTTAAGTTTGTGTCCAAAGATGTTGCTTGGAGAGCCTGGTCAGCCTATCTAGCATCACTCCCTTAAAGAAGACCACCTCTCCTTCACCCAGTAGTGATGATCTATCGATAGTTCCTCAGCTAAGTTTGGGCCCTCCTGTCCATTTCTCAGTTCAGTGTTTGTATTTTGTCTGATTTGAGTGTGTATGCAAATATTGTCACCATTGCTATAAGTTCATATGAGCAAGTTCCCAGAAGCCTTAAAAACCATTTTCCCTGAGGTCATCCACCACTTTTGCTCTTACAATCTCTCAGTTTCCTCTTCTGTAATGGTCCCTGATACCTGAGTGCATGAGGTTTAATAGGAGTCCTTTCTAGGGACTTTTGTTTTCCACAGTTTGGCACATTATGTCCTTCTATATTCATCTCCCTATGTTGCATGAAAAAGCTTTGCTGGTGAGAGTTGATAAACGAATTGGTATTCTCTCCACTCCCTGTTGCACTATGTTCTATGAGCCTTAGGTGTAATGGTCCCATTATAGATATGTCCCTTAGGCCTGGGCATCCCATAGACATGTGTGCTCTGTGTTATGTAACAGGAGTTTTGATAACAAAATTTTCAAGTTGGTGAAATTGCCCTTTACCATAAGACTGATGACCTGAGTTAAATCCCCAGACATGCAAGTTGGCCCTCCACATGCACACTGTAGTGTCTGCACAAACATACACAGTATAAAAGCATTTATATGTATATATATTTGAGAAAACTTTGATTTTGGACCTTAGGAAAAAGGAGGATTCACTAATCAGGCAAATATTTAGAGAATTCAGTTCTTCAAACTAGGCAGACATTTTGCACACAGAAAAAGAAAGTGATACACCATACAGCTTGGAGTTTGTCACTTGGACATGCAGTGACAGGCCCTTTCTTCAATGGGACATGGTCTGAATCTCTGGTTGAATCATAACTGCTATAGATTCTGCTTTGTGTTATCTAAAAATTTATTCAAGTTGTGTTGTTCATTTACATACTACCTCGAACAAATGGGCAGCAGTAAGCCAATATCAGGTTACAACACTTAAAAAATGCTTACTACCAATACTAACAAAATTATCCAAATTAAAGTTATTGTAATCAGTATGTCAAAATAGGATAAAAATAAGTAAGCTATTCAATCTCCACTCAAAATAAAAGACAGAAAGCTCGAAAAAAGAAGGACAACTGGTAGAATGAAACAAAAACATATCAAGTTAATACAGTTAAATGTTACCATGCCAACAGTCACATTAGAAGTTCTCTGACTGCCTTGGTTGAAGGTCTTGCCCAAAGGCATCCTTTCATGCCCTCTATCAGTGCCCCATGATGTATAAATCTTGACTTCACTACTTGCCTCTCTACCTAGAGAATTCTAGATATAGAAATCTAGCCCTGTATTTGGTTCAGCTTTGTTCTTTTTGTATTTCACACAAAAACAGATTTAAGGTTTCATTAAATATATATCGAAAACGATATTTGAAGTAGTATAAGACATTAAAAAAAGACAGAATAGCTACTTGAATCTGTGAAGATTATCATGGAAAGAACAAATCAATACTGAAATAGATTTAAAGTACTTTGTATAAGAGAGAGTGAACCTGAAAATAGAGGTGAAATAAATAAAAATGGAATGTGATATAAGCTTGTAATATCAGCTTATATAAAAGAGTTTTACTCAAGACTTATGATCTGTGAGTTGAAGGGAAATTGGAAGTAGGAGAATAAATTCTATTGAATATGGAGTCTCAGAGATAAAAAGCAAACCCTCAAAGAAGATCATCCCAGAAATTCATGAAGAGAAATATAGAAATGAAAGCAAAATGCATGCTTAGAGATAATATATCAAATGTGACCATTTAATTTCTTTGGAATATATCATTACAGTCAAATGAATATTTATCTTCCACTTCATTTAAAAAGAAAGTGAGGATCAATAAGAAGAGTCAATGCCACATTATCCTCAATACTGCACTATTTCTGTCTCAAAAACAGGAACCTTACTTGGGTCTTATTATTTATTTCCTATAGATGAGACTTCTGGTATGATGACTCATTTAGGAAGTACTTTTCTCTTGCAAGTTTATGGCCAGCATTTTTGCCTGTTTTATCTTTAGAATTCACCCAGAAAACAATCAAAGGGTAAAAGAAGTATTTCTTGTTCAGAACAGGTAAAAAAAATTCCATAGCTAAATATATTACTTAAAATCTACATACATACAATATTCATATGAGTTTTTATAAACTATATGTTTCTTTTTCTGATCTATCTGGGATTGAAAAATATGTTTAATTGTTTAAACCATATGGTGTTCTAAAAATAATTCAATTTTCTTGAATCCAGAATATGAGGAAAACACATTCTTAAGATTATGTGCAAAGGAAAGATAGGTAAAATGGTGCACACATAAATCCTTTGACTTTTTATGCCTTTGATATTTAACAACTAAGGCAATATGTAATAACTCCTGAGTATTACAAACACAAAAGCTTGCATCATATACAACTTTTGGATGAAGACTAGATATAGCTTTCTTGATTATAACAGAAAAATGAAAAATGTACTACCTAAAAATACAAAAGATCACAAATAATAAACTGAATGAAAATGAATATTATATTTACATTTAGTAGTTAAATAATTTGTGCTTGAATCCAGCCAAAAATACTATTAAGTTATGGTTGCATTATGAAAACTTGGGCCATCTGAAACTCACCCTGTAGACTAGACTGACCTTGAACTTGCAGTGCTCTGCCAACCTGAAATTACAGGTCTGAGCCAGCACCAAGTCAGGTCAGATTTACTAAAATTCTCAGTATTGAAAAGATAGTAGTGTGGAGTGAACACATTAGTGTGAAATGCCACAGACTCCAGGTAGAAATCATTCTATAACATAAGGAAAGCTATATATGAATGCTAAATGTGTACTTTCAATTTTTTCTGCAAAAAAATAAGTATGTGTTGCTTTAATTGATTTGTTTAGGGGCTGGAATGATGTCTCAGTGGTTAAGAGGAGTGGTCGCTATTGCAGAGGACACGTGTCCGATTCCTAGCATCCCCATGGTGGCAGCTAAAAACTAATTGCCTGTACCTCCAGTTTCAGGGAATCTGACACCCTCTTCTAACTTTTGCAGGCAGTGTTGTACAATACAGGTACACTTACTTGCATGCAGGCAATAACTCATACACATTAAATAACCATAATAAATAAAATATTTTTAATTATTTTGTTTGGGATCACGTATGTAGTCCAGCTGTCCTTGAAGTTGGGATCTTCGAGCTTCTACTTTCAAAGTGCTAGGATTCCAGGTGGTACCACTATATGTGGAAGATAAGTGAATCTTACACTATATTAATAATTAAGATAAAATCTTTATTCAATTATTTTGAATCCATTTACTCTGAAAGAAACACATTCCTTTAGCTTCATGGTTACTGATTTATTGTATTCGTCTTAAGGTTAAGTGTATAACTATTACTTACATAGTGTTTGCATGCTTTCTATGAGCTATCTAATGGAACTCCATAAATTAATGCCTTGAAAATCAATATATACCTAGTGCACTGTTAAAATGTGTGTATTCCATTAATTTTGAATTAGTTCAACTCTCTAAGATATTATGACAAGTATTTAAAGTGAAAGCATCCTGGATAAGGAACAATTTCTTGCAAAGATACTTTACAAAGTAAACAGTGCCTCCTGTAAGGTGTTGAAATGATTAAAATCTCATGGATAATATTTATAAATTTATTTGAATTTCTAAATTCACCTCCCACTGTTCTTTCAAAGATGCCATCTTCCTTTCTCAAAACTTTTTCTTCACACTATATGAATTTCATTCATCCACTATAATTACTAGTCTGCTTCTCTAGTTCTTTGTATCTTAAGGCACCATATGCCAAAGTTTCTATTTTTTCTTGTTTGTTTAAATTCAAGGTCTGTTATTGGATAAGAATATAAGATATAAAGTAGTCAGGCATTTTTCCTGACATGACCTTGATTCTTGTCTTTGAATGAAAGAAGCCTGAACTGTTCTACAGTTCTGTTTTTGTTGTTGTTGTTTTCCTGAGTGGTGATCAGAAATGCCAGAAGTATTCAGGGCCTCTGTGTTTTTTCTTTCCTTTTATCCTTTCATGAAGAATTCTGGAAGCTGTACATGAGGGTATGACTGAAGCTCCTATACAGACACCTGTGTTGGTGAAGCAAAGGGATACTTCGAGGACTGGCCGAGTGGACTGAGAAGCTCACCTCCCATGCTCCACTTTCGAAGGTGCTACTAAGTCCTAGGCAGTGACCCTCAGGGCAATCCATTTCACTAAGCAGTTCTTACTATATGAGAGCCCTGTAGATTCCTGTATTTTCTGTTTTCACCTGTGAACTTATATTAAATTCCTTCTTAAAACTCATTCATTGTTTATGAAATTCATTCTTTGAATTTACAAGACAGAAGCCTAGAAGTCACTAGCCCAGTGTGGTTTTTGAGGATATGGATTTTCTTGGTTCCTAACCCTGTGTCTTTGGATTAAATAAGGTAAGAAGCGTTGTCCTTCCAAAGTGCCCCTGCTTTACCAAATGTCATCAGTTCATCCACTTAACAAATTCCTGAAAATCTGAAAACCCCCCAAACAACTTTCTAAAGTGCTTATTACAATTTGTCTAAGAATACAGAAAGAATTTCTCACTATTGAACTCCAAGTCTCCTGTTTTTCATTTTTTGATCCTGAGCAAGTTGCTAATTCTGTCATTTTCAATAGTTATATTTGGAAAATTCTGAGATTAACAATGTCCTCATGAATTCATATAGAATTTTTTTTCTAGTTAGCTTTCTCTATTCCTATGATAAACACTCTAATATCAAGTTGGGAAGTAAAGGGTTTATTTGTTTTCTATCTCCCAGATCATAATTATCACTCGGGGAGCCCAAGACAGGAACTCAGGGCAGGAACCTGGAGCATATTCCATGGAGGAATGCTGCTTGCTGGCTTGCTCCCTTGGTCCATGTTCAGTCTGCTTTCTTATACAATAGGAAACAACCTGTCCAAGAATGGCACCACCCACAGGGGGGTGGACCCTCCTGTAGCACTCAACAATCAAGACAATACCACACAGACATGGCCATGTACCAGTCCAATCAAGGAAACTCCCTGCTTGTGGCTCCCTCCACCCAGGTGTGTCAAGTTGACAACTAAAGCTATCCAGCATAATATTAAGTTAGAAATAACATATAAGCATTTAGAACTATTTCCTGTGAAGTGTTCATATTTATTATCATTATTTTCCTTCAACATAATTAGCTGTCATTCTGCTTTTCCTGAGGAGACTTGAACCAAAATCAGTTTGTTCTAAGGGTCTCTTACATTCATAAGGCTTCTACTTCATAAATGAAATAAAAAGACAGGGCTAGAGAGATGGCTCAACAGTTAAGAGCCCTGACTGCTCTTGCATAGGACCTGGATTCTATTCCCAACACCCACATGGCAACTAATAATCAGTTACGTGGGATCCCATGCCCTTTTCTTACCTCTGGGGGCATTGCAGAATTTGGGTGCACCTACCTACATACAAACAATACACTCATACAAATCACATAAAAACAATAAGTAATATTTTGTCTTAATGGCCCTTTTTGCATGAGGGAGCTTCATTAATGAGAGTTGAGAGATTCATTAATGACTTCTTTACCCCTGGTTCTATAGTACATGAGTCTTGGGTGTAGAGGCTGCATTGAAGATGTGCCACATGGACAATTCACAGACAATGTCTGTGTGTGACCAGCTGTGGTAATTTGTATTAGTATTCATCTGGTACAAAAGAAGCTTCTTTGATGAGTGGTGACTGGGATATTTGACTGTAAGAACCAGTGAAGACATGAATGACCACATATAAACAGAATACTACAAGCTCCTGGGACCCTGGTCATATGAAAATAAGTAATTGTTTTGGCATGCTTAAGATCCATGAAAACTCAAGCAAACAAAAACCCAGAATGGCACTGGGGAAATAGGTAGCAGACCTCAATCTTAGCAGCCAGGCACTAGCATTCAACACTGCTTTCTGTCTTCTGAGGCAGTGTGAACAGGGTTATCTCACATACCTGTTGCCATATCTTCCTCTCCTTGATGAATCGTGCCCTGGAACTGTGAGCCAAAATCAACCCTTCCTTCTTTAAGTTATTTTGATCACACGTTTTATTGTAACAAAATGGAAAAGGACACATACATACACACAGTGTGTGGGGGGAGTGGGTGGATATATTAACATACATAATGCAGGTATACAAAATAAGATGGTACATTACTAATTTTTCTATATTCATCACATAAGCTTTGTTGCTAAATGGCTTATATTCAAATCCTGGCTCATCAAACTGTTAGCTGGCTCAGGTTAGCATGAATAAATAGTGAATCCTTCCAAATAATTTTTCCACATAAAGTGGATATAGCCTTAAAAAGGTTTTTTTGAAGATTTAAAAATTCACCATGAAAATTTACATAGAATTTAGCACATATATTTTTCACTAATAAAAATTATTGTTTTCTTTTCCTTTCCTTTGTGCTTATGTGCACTTTAGAACTGGATTCTTAGTGCCACCTTGTTAAAATGATTATCCTGAAATGGAATGATTCATTTTTAAAGCTGCATTTATTTTAAAGTTCCCCACAATCTAATCTCATCCCAGCTTTACACTTTTTAAGTGCTAAAATATAGTACTTCATGAGGAGTCTGAAGACTTCACACACAGAAATCCCAAACCTGTCCCCTCACAAACTCCTCTGATCTGTTATTTCTTCCGCAGCCCTAATTTCTATACATAAATATTTAGGAAGAACTTGAAATTTGGGGCACAGTTTCCATTCAATATACAGCTCTTCTTATTATTCTGTTAAATTTATTGTCAATGGCTAAGGATTATGCATCTTTTCATCTAGAGTTCATATGTTGAAATCTTAAACCCCAGGTAAATGTACTTAGAGATAAAGATAAGGGGAGATTGATAGAATGCCCCGGCTGCAAAAAAATAAATAATAAAAAAACAGAAGTCCTCTGATCCTGCTGCTGGCCTTGCTCAACCATTATTGACATTATTGATCAGTCACACCAAGAACTCAGGGAGGACTGTTTCTTGAGACAGCCTGCTTCCCATGAAAGCCTGTCTTGCTTGAGCAAACAAGTCCAGGAAATAGAGCACCATAGATTTCTCAACAATGCCCTGACCCACACACAGCCCCCGACAGCTGGAACCTGTGTGATCTCCAACCATTTCCCCCGGCTTGCACAGCCTCCATCTGGTGGAAAGGTTGTGCTAATGAGCACAGTCTCATTTGGTGAGGTCAGATGTGATCTCTTCATTTCTCTCCTATTGTTCCTGTACTCTGTGTTCTGAAATCTAACAGAGATAGCTGAGTCATTGGATGACACTCTCTGTATTAATCTTTACATCACAGAATAGCATATCTAATGTAAAGAACTTAAAAGCAAGAATTATTTATTTGGGCTCCTGGTTCCACAGTTGTCAGTACATCATGACAAGGAAGAAATGGCAAAGCAGAGTTCACACCGTGGCTCCATGTTCATCAGCAAACAGAAAACAGATAAAGGAAGGGACCAATGCAAGACATATCACCCCAGGACACATGCCCCATCTCCCACCCAGTAATGTCAACATATTATAAATCCATCAAGGGATTAATCCATGAATAAGGTCAGAGTACTCTTGGCCTACTTGTCTCTGGAGACTGCATCACAGATCTGCCCAGAGGAATACTTTACTAATTTGCTTTGCACTTTCTAATCCAATCAACTTGACATAATAGTCAATCATTCTGATGTTTTATGTTAACAGTCCACTCTCCCTAAAGTCAGTACATTATCCTTCTTACCCCCTCAGAAGTCTGTATACACAAATTAAGACAGGGTTGCTGCATCAGTTCCCTTTCTGTTGCTATATCCTCCACATTTGTCTCCTTATTTTTCTGATTTTTCATTCTAATTCAACTGTCAAAATACACTAACACGGTCCTGCTATAAAATCATTTGGTCATATCACTTCCCTCTGCAATACATAAAAAGAAATACTCAGTTGTTCTCTTTAATCTATAAACTAGTCTGTAGTCTTTAATATTGAATGAAGAAAATGGATAAACAAATTTTAGCCTCAGCATTGTTTGAAATATGAAGAATATGTCGGTGTTGTTCTGATGCTTATCTCTGCCTAACTAAATTGCTTAAAACAGGTAGCACACGCTGCTGCTACCAGAGCAGCTCCCACCAAGACAGGTGTGTTGTTGCACTTGTAACTTCCGTGGCCCTCAGTTTAGATCATTCAGTGTCTCTTCTCTGAACAGCCTCAGCAGTGGGAGGGTTGTAACCCTGAAGTCTTTCTTGCACTCTTTACTCAGTTACTGATTTTCCCTGGGAGGAAGACTGCCTGCCAATGATGACCTAGATTTAGACACCGGCAGGAAAGAACTCTGCCTTTCCTCAGTGCAGGAATTACTCTGCCCTGTTCCTTTAGCTTCATGCTTCCTGCTTGCATTAGAATGCAAATTGTTTCCTTCTGCTTTCCTGCTGAGCTCTCTGGACCTTATCCTGCTTCCTTTAGTCTCCTTTACCTGAGTGTATTGCTTCCATAATCATTTGATCAGGAATGTCTCTCTTAGGATTCACTTTTTGGAAGCCCAATTAAAAGATGTAACAACAAAGCTTGGGGTTGAATAAGTTTGGGGGTTCTTACATAACTCAGTCTATCTGTGGCTGTCTGTGTTCCATGGGGCTTTTCTCATGTTTGTGGGTTGACTGTTTCAACTGTTTTTGGATGGTTCAGGTCTCTCCTGTTTGATCTCTGCCTGCTTTTTAACAGAGTTACTGAGACATAGTTTCGGTAGATAACAAGGAAAAGAAAAGAGAAAAGCAAAAAGGCTCCCGAAGTCTAAGAACCCTGTCTCCTTCACTACTGACACTTTCAGAGGGAAAAAGCAGGTCTGAAAAAGCTTACAATTTGTGATCATAAAGAAGATGTATTTCATGTTTGAAATTTTTCTGTCTTCACTCAGATTATTCTGGGTCTTCTGATATGAATGTCTTCAAAATGAGTGAAAAATAATAGATAAACTAGGACTGTACTCCAAAAAGAAACCCAGAGCTTGCCTGTCATGGGTTGAGATAAAAAGCCAACACCATGTGGATGGAATAGCAAGGTATTTTATTTTCAACTGGCCAGGGCCACTTACAGCGAACCCTAATCATACTTAGAAAGAAGCTTTGTAGGGTCTCACAGCGGGGACTGGTTGCAATTTGCAGCATCCAATAAGAATTAAGCATTTCACAAAGTTTTCCACGTGTACATTCCTAAGAAAAACAGACCAGGGGGTTATTGATTTGCACATGCCCCTTCCAGATTATACCATCACATGGGGTGTGGTCTGGACAAACCACAAAATAAAAAGTCTTTATCCCATTTTCCTAGGCCATTACAACACACATTTTTCATGCTTCTTCCTATGATTACTAGTGATAAATTTCTTCAGGGTACAGATCAGCATTACTAATTATTTTATCTAATTTATTTGTTCATTCGTTGAACCTTTACCAAGGGCTCACTTTTTTTAATCACTTACACCAAATATATTACTTATTATAACAAGACACTGAAGATTTAAATTCAGTCACTTTCTCTTCTGAATTTTTCCTTTCTATTTCACTTGAATTCAAATCTAGTTGTTTTTCAAGGTATGGCACATTCATTTATCTATCAGTTTTCAAAGTTATATTATACTTTTCATATCAGTGTGTGCTCCATCTTAACTACATTTAAACAGGAGTTTTTGAACTCAACACTTGAATTAACTGACAAGGCAGAGGCAGGAGCAATTACAGCATGAAGTAGAGAGTTCTTTAGCCCCACTGTAAATCAAGTTTCAAAACACTCATGACGTCATGTTTTGAGAAGACAAATTCAGATAGTTTCCTTACTCAGCTTAACCCATTGTATGTAGACGTTGTGAATATTAGAAATATATGAGCAATGTAAGTCCACAAAAATCATTTTGGTAGTCCCTACTGATAGAGCTGAGATGAGAATCCCCTTCTATGGGTTTCTTAGTCTCATTTGTAAAAGAATTTAAGAATGTACTCAAACAGAAACTTTAGAGCAATTTTATTTTAATTTAAGGAAGAACCTTTAGGGCAGGCAAGCTGTAAATTTCAGGAGCTACCTTGAGATGGAGAAGGGAGGCGGGAAGGAGAAAAGACATAAATCCATGTCGGGTTGGAGCTGCTTTGTTAGGTTCCTGACAGATTCCCGAAATGGTAAAGCAGCTGGTCCCTGCTTAGTCAGTGCAAGTCTCTCTGCTTATCAGGAGACCAATCAGTCCTGAGCTAAACCGCCCCAGACTACATCATGGAAAGTTACCCAACTCCCTAACTGCCTATCAAGCCTCCTGACTTTTGCTGCTGGCCTCTCTCTCTGATTCCCGGAGGCAATCCAGCAGTTTGATCCTCCCAATAAACTACTGTCCACAATGGAGTTGTCTTGGTCAGTGGTCTACAATGCCTCCCCTCCTGCCCCCCGCTTTAATTTGGTTCCAAGAATCTCGGAGGCACTCCTCAGTCTCCAGTGACCAGGTCTCACATTCTGAATCAAACAAATTTCTGACCAGGCACTCCTGCCTGTGGTATGGACTATCTTGCCCCTGCCGCTCACCACATCAGGTCTGAGATTCTCAACTACTTTCCTTTCCCACTCACTATTTGACAGAGTTTGGGTAAGTGTTGCACTGCGGAGCTCATGGAGCGGTTGATCTATTTCCTTGCGTTCTTCCTCTCTCACTGTTTCTTTCGCTGTCTCTTCTCCATTCCTCTCCTCTCTGTCTCTCACTCTCTGTCCTTCCTCTCCCTTCCTACTTGGAGGTCTTTCCTTCTCTCTAGTGGTGTTCAAATCAGTTTTAAGTCATACTGATATGCTGAACATCTCCCCATGCCCTACTGGGGGAGTCCCTAACTTGTCCTTGGGACACTGATACAGTGACTTAGGCACTATTTCAAGGGGGAATGGCAGTGTGAAAGGGATGCCTCTCAGGGCTTGAGCTCCTCGGGGAGATAGCTCACCTTCCCCTCTAGGGACATATCTCGTGTTCTTCTCTTGCCACTCTAAGGATCAAGGTGGCTCAGAAGCTCTGGCAGCTTCCCACTGGGGCCATTGTCCTCGACCATCCTTGTCTTCCACCTCTGCTCTCCACTCTCTCTCCCCTTGTCTTTGTTCTCTTGGTAGGATTTCTGTTCACAGTTCCCATTTCCTGGGGCCCGTGTGAGAAATGTGTGAGAAATTCCTCCTTGGCACTCTTTACCTCACACCAGCCTAAACTTAGGTTTCCTTTTCTTCCATCTGTTGTTCGAGGTTGTCCTTCCTCCTCCCTCTAATCAATCAAGAGTTCCTCTCATTCTGAACCAGGCT
This sequence comes from Eospalax fontanierii, assembly GCA_035773235.1. NCBI lineage: Eukaryota > Metazoa > Chordata > Mammalia > Rodentia > Spalacidae > Eospalax > Eospalax fontanierii. The sequence continues at coordinate 21,971,664 of CM069534.1, forward strand.
GTGCTAGCCTCTCTATCTTCTCAAGTCTATGTAATCTTAGACTCAGGAACACTACCAAGCCTCACCATTTTGTTGTTGTTGTGGTTTTGGCAGGGTTTGGCCCTAATTTAAACTTGATAAGTTCTCACAGCTCCTCATGACACCTTCCACCACATGGGCAGAATTGTCCAACAACCCCTCACCCTCAACAATCCTTGATCACCTTATCAAATTCTTCTCTGTCTTAGAGTCATCCTGCCTGTGCTGCCAGGAAAATGGTGTGCCAGGTGTCAGTGCTTCTGGACCTCACCACAGATATGCAGATCTCTGTTCTTCTGGCTGCTTTTCTAAATTCTTGCAAAAAGAGTGATGTTTCTCTTTTTCTTCTCCATATCCCCTTTCTAAACATGCTTTTTTTAATGCTCTGCACTTCTTCTTTGCCTTTTCTCTAATGCTTTCTTCTCCCACACACTTGGCTGCCAGTCTGCCACGTGTCTGACCTCCATGCAGACTCTAAACAAGCATGGTCTCATGGCTTTTCCCCTTCTCTTTCTCGTCTCCTCCTCAAGGCAGCTACTGAGATACCCAGCTTGCTTACCCCGAGGATTTAATTCTTTAAATTATAATGAAATGTCCTAAAGCTTCTGTTTTAGGTTCAATCTTAAATTCTTTTGGAGAATGGTACTATGAACCCTCTAGGGCAAGCTCTTTCTCCCTTATCTTCATGGTGACCACAAATAGATCCCAAATTAATTAGTTATATATTTGTTGGCCATTTAGAATATTTCTACACATGCATTGAACTTGGCTGCTAAGGACGTGAACTTCTTTATCATGCTCTCTTGCCTCATGGCATTTGAAACTGCAAACCGCTTGCCTCTTGGACAAAAAGAAAGAAAGAAAAAAAAAAAAAAAGATTTTAAAAGCTGTTTCTTTCCAGCACTTTTTCTGAGGCTTTTTATTTTTTTTTTCATTTTTCCCTTCATTGTGATTTTCTAGTGCTTAGACCATGTGGTCTTGAGCACCTATTTTTCTAACTAAAGATAAGAATTTTTTAAATTGTGGTGCCCAAGGAGAGTCATGTTCCATGCTCAGGTGAGATGTGCTCTCAGAGCAACAACTCGAGGATGTGTGACCTGAACATAGCTTCCCATTTTTTTCTGTTGCCTTCATGGGTTTCCTTTTCAGCAATAGCTTGTATCTAGGAAGGACAGGATCCAGAAGACTTCACATTCACAGTTACAGTAGCACATGAGACACAGACTCCCTTCCTTTGTCTGAGACCATTAATTCCCTTTGCTTTCCTTTCCTATTTGTGGCCTACATATATGAGGACACTTTCTCTTGCTCTATCTGTATGACATAACTGGGTGATTTCTTAATCCAACCACATGGCATAGTTAAAAAATGCTCATACCCAGGAATGTACCTGTACTTCGAACTCTGAGGAACGTGACAACCTGGGAATTCCCGAGATTTTCAGTCTTATGTCCTAATCCTTTTGCAATTTTTTGTTGTTTGTTTTGATTTAGAACTTAGATTCTCGATGTGCTTATAGAAAAACAAGAGTTTCTAACAGTCTCTATTGTCCTGTAACAAATTTAACACATTTTTTTTTTAAATTTCAGACTAAGGAGATACTATCAGACGTCTACAATGGGAGTTTAAATTTTAACATTCTTTTGACCTGTTTCTAAATGGAATTAGTTTGAGTTCTAACTATTTATATGATATTTACTGTTTCTTTTAAAATAAATTTACATTGTTTTACATATTTGCTGATTTTTAAAGGGACTTATTTTGGGTTCTGACATTGTTCACAGGACATTTACCTGCTTTGAAGGGAATTATTTTGGATTTTGACATCTTTTATATTGTATATTTGCTGATTTCTAAAAGTGGTTATTTCAAATTCTTACATTATTTTCATAAAATATTTGACAGTTAATAAGTAATAGACTAATTGAATAGAAAGAAAGAGATGTGGTTCCCACTGGTATTAATTCCTGTCCTTTCTGCACTGCGATTCTAAGTCTGTTTTTCTCTGAAATAGAGTATTTATACTTGCTTTTGTTCCTGCCTCATCATGCACTAAGAACCTCTCCTTTTCACTTTCTAGTTACAATGCCATGGGCAGACTAAAGGGAGAGAACCTTCTGATATTATCTCTTTCCAGGATCTTTTGGGTACCATTGTTTTCTGTGTTCCTTCTTGAAAGCTTCTAAATGTTACTATTGTGACTGTTCTAAATTTAGAGTCATATATTATTCTGATCAGAATTTTCATCAAGGTATTGAAATTTGTTTCTTTCTTTTTTTTTAAGAAAAAACTAGTTTGTAATAATATTCTGTCTAACCACAGTATTTATTGTATGGGACTGTAATATGTTGACTTATTTTTAATATTAAGGGAACAATTATTAAAAGTATAATTTACTTGATATCAAATTGACTTAAAAGTAAGTTCTCATGTACTCTAAAATTGTTAAATTACAACATGGTTCCTACTCCTTATGCATATAAATTAATATCAAGAAATGATTACTTCTGCTCCAGGGTGCAATTTATCTCTGATTTTAGATATGCTTTATATAAAATGGACATTTTACCACTATGGCCTCTTGAAAGCCAGCAAAAGTTTTGTCATGGGGCCATATCTTTGCCAAGCCCATGTAAAAACATCTCTAAACATTTAAAAGAAATTGGTCATTTAAAACCTGCTTCAAGGCTTACAAGGACATCTCAAAGTTTACAATAATATACTTGAGATATCCATCTAGATAGATACATAGATACATAGATATTGCTTAGTAAATCCTCACAAATGGTAAATTTGCTTATAAGTGTTATTATGTCTCAGGTATCAATAAAGAAAAACTTATGCATAAAGGTCAAGATGACTATATATTTCCAGAATAGAGGAGAAAGCAAAAATGTTTAAGCATGTCTATTGAAGGTATAAACAGGTTTACAGACATACAGGGTTGCAGTTATAATTACTGTTGTGGCCAAAAATTTAGCCTTTGAGGTTAAATATCTTCCAGTCTGGATTTATTAAAGAATCTTTGATTGTTATTCGTTTTATCTACATATTATGTAGTTATGGAAGATAACAGACTGGTGCAACCAATTCTGGTCAGAGAGACATAAAAAGACAATTTTTGTCTTTTGTTCTCTAAGGTCAACTAAGTTCCAGGGGACTATGGAGCATCTCTCAAAATTTCCGGTAACTATGATGTCCTTCTGTTCTGTTCAGGGATGCCATGGAGACCCTACTAGAAGAACTCAAATCAGTATCCAGTCTACAAAGAGGAGGATCAACACAGAGAAAATGTTTCTTCAATGATTCCCAGCGAAGCCATGGTTTAGCAGGACTTTTTGACTTATCCTCACATAGATGGACCTGGTAAAAGAAAAGCTCCTTCCAAGCCTATGTGACCACTGAGGAACAGATCCTCAACTGACCTTAAGAGTAAAAACGGATTGGTTTGTTTGGGATAACTGCATGGACTCAAACACACAACAGGAAAATATAACAAAAGATTAAAATATTTCTTTAAGAGTTCGAAGGATTGCACTTCCCAGACACTAAACTTAAATTCATATAAGATGTTACTTAGACAATTTCTCACTACGATTTTGTTCTTAATAAGAAAATGTTGCTCAGGCATAGGACTTCAAATTTAGGCCTAATCTACTCTCTAGTACCTAACTGCAGCCAAAAGGAAAAACCCTTTGTTATCAAAAAAATAAAATGATGGCTAACTTTCTCTTTTCTTCCTGTCTAGAGGCCATTGAGGAGTGAACTCATGTAATTCTAGTCATTCCAACAACTATCAAAGTACCTGAAAAGCAAATCCTGAGTTCAGCCATTGTAGCTAAAATGAAAAATGAGGAGAAACCTGATAGATAGATGTCTGGAAGCCCTCTTCAAGAAACTAATTTGAGCACTTAAAATTCAGCCTGTTCTGGTTGCTCCTGGCTCCTTGCCTGGAATCTGTGCCTGACTACTCTTGCCTTTACTTCTTCTTCTGCTCCTCAATCCATTGACACCCATCTTCTTCATAATGATGATTATACAAATTTTTTTCAGGAAAAAATCAATGAGATGACTCCACAGTCAGTGAACCAAATAATCTTAACAGAATTAATTCAGGTCTCCTACTCTGTCTACCTGCCTGAACCTGCACTTCAGACCAATGTTCCAGTCTTTTGAGACGTCCCCCCCCACCCACTGTGTAGAAAGTAACTAAAGAAAACCCACTGTTGCCCCTTATCATCAAAAACAGCCTGGAATATTATGTTCCTAGAAGACTCCTAAATTTCTCAAATGGTGGTTCCTGACTGAGCCTAGGGCAAGTCTCTGTGCTTATCAGTAGATCAACCTCTACTCCAAGCTAAACTGCCCCAACCTATATCCTAACTGCCAATAAAGGCTGCTTGATTTGTGCTGCTGGCCACTGTCTTTCTGATCCTGGGAGGCAGTCCAGTAGTTTGATTCCCCCAATAAACTGCTGTCCCCCATGGAGTTGTCTTGGTCAGCGTTCTTCACTGTCCCCTCTTTCATATAGTGAATTCACTACTGAGTTCAGACAGACACCATGTATCAGACTTGCAACCACATGGTGGGGAGGCAAAGGGCGTTGTATGGAAAAAAAGAAAATAAGTACAGAAGGCTGGGGCAGCCCAAGCATTAAGAAAAGCATGATTAAGAAAGGAGTTTATATATAAGAGAAATTAAGCTTTTCTAAAGAACACAGAAAAGTTAACGAAATTTTGTGAGAATCACATGTCTTCCAGCAACTCTCTCCATAAGAATTGCACTAAGGGTAAGTGGGAAATTCCCAGATGGTGGGAAATTCATTTTCTCATAAAGGCATAACTTAAGTTGAACCAAACTTCCTAGAGGTCGTCCTGTGACCAGGTCATCTGGGAAAACTGTAAAGTTGGTTCTCCATCCAGGCTCAAGAATCAATTTTTTTTTAAACCCGTTTTAAGGGCTTTTGTTTTTGCTGTTACTGTAACAGTGCTTTTCTAAGAATAAATCGCAAAAAGAGAGACAATACTCTACAGATTTAATATATGTGTAAGAAAATTTGAAAAGACCTGATGTTGGAGAAGTCAAGGTATTTGCATTAACTATGTGGGTTTGAATTTTCAAAGGTAAATGTCATAGTAATGTTGCTTTTAAAGAGAACAATGAAAGTTTCTCAAACAGAAACTATAATGACTTTGTGCCAAATTCTAATTTCCTCTTTCCAGAGGTAGTAACTGGAAGAAAGGATGTGTTACAATAATTCTTCCAAATTCATGAAGGTTTATACAAAGCCCCAGTTGAACCTGAAACTAAATAATAAGTTACTGTTCTTTGTATAATATGTTTTTCCTTATTTAAACTTTTATATGTATAATAAAGATTAACATGAATTAGACAAAATAACAAGATAGCAATAATAATAAAAATGAGTAATTATAAACTTTAATATGAGAAAATCTATCTAAAAGATATGAATTATTTATTTCAGGAATTTTCCATTTAATATTTTTGATATTGGCCATTCATGACTGAGTAACCGTAAAGCAAACTCTGGATAAAGAAGACAGTTGTATTCCTTTCTAGCACTAGTTACTTACTGAAAACATCGACCTCTCAACGACAATAATTTAGTAAAAGTCAAAGTGGAATTGCTTTTGTCTCTAACCTGAAATGAGTTTTTCCCAATTAAGTACATTATTAATACTGTTTGTTGAACTGTATCCTAGCAACCTTAGTTAATGCAAGTGATTAATTCCCAAGAGTAGGCAAAATAAAGAGAATAGAATTCTGGGTACCTTGAAAATTCGAATGAAACATTTTTTTAATGATTTTTGTAAGTTGACGAAAAGAGAATCAGATGTTTACTATCTCATTTCAATTTGTATGAAATAACTTAAGTCAATTAACTGTTCCTTTTTTTAAAATCCCGTTGAAAAGATATGGGAAAAAAAAAGAAACTGAATCAGAACAAAAGAAATGATCAGTTATCCTTTCATTTAGGATAAGATTTTTTTCAATCATTTTCAGTGCAATTTGTTCTGGAATAATCAAATGTTGCAACTGTACACTCATAAATGCATCGTCATTGTATTTTCAAAACTATTTTTATAGATGTTACTTACGATAATGTTAAAAAACAATACTGGAAATGTATTGTTTGTAGCAATATGTTTTATTGGGAGAAATGAATTTTTACTCTGCTTATTCTTGATGTAAGCTTAGAAAGATCCTCAATGTAATGCTTGACTGGAGATCATAGCTTGACTGCAATGCCATGATCATGCTTTGGCAGGAAAAACAGTTGATAGTAACTAGAATATAATTCCTGGAGAAGTAAAAAGAAGTCAAATATCCTGATTTTATTTAAAACCTGCACATGTATTCATGACTTTTTATTACTAAAATGCTTGAGGTGGATAGAGCTAAAATTTTTCATAATCCTCATGTTTTGAAGTACTTTTCCTATATGAATCAGGGAGTTCATCCATGTGGTTTTGCTTCCTACCTTAAATTATTTCTGAAGAATAAGTACTAACCAGGGTTGTCAGTGCGACTAGACTAGGTTTTACAGTTCTCACAGGCAACCCAGCGGCAGGTTTAGACAAGTCAGAGCACTTGCTCTTTCTGTTTCAGCTTCATTTCTGCATCTTAAAACCTTTAGACACAGCTTTTTGAGTAACCCTTTTCAAATGCTGCCTTAATGTCCCAACTGAGGACTCTGGGAAACTGCAGCATTTCCTGCAGCATTTTCTTGTCTCTTAAAGTCATTAAAATGTCCTGTAGAGTCTACCAAGAGTTAACAACTTATTAGCTGTGGGCCTGGCACGTAATTCATCTAATTTAATACTACCTAGTGGACCCAGTGTTGGTTTGGGGATGGTGAAATGATTTCAGGCAGCCAAATGTTTCAGAAGTGATCCACATGATCAGAAATGCATGGAATGTGCCAGCTGCATTCATTTCCTTTGAAAACATCAGTAAAGGTTAGCATACTAAGTGTTCCAAAATTGTAATGATGGTAAGGACATAAAGAGGTTTGAAAAACAGGTGAAGACCCATTAATAACTTCACAGTGTTAGGATACAGAGGACTGAGTAAGCGATGGATAAGTTCTCTGTGGCTATGCAGGCAAAGTAAAAGAAACAGCTGTACTACTTAGAAGCAGAAGGGAAACTTCAAAAGAACATGGCTTATGTTTTGAAAATATCTGTTCTTTGAATTCATGTGTACTATAATATGAACACATTGTGTCATTTCTGATTACTGTGTTAGGTAGAAGCTCATAGGTTAACACTTCAGAAAATATCAATGGAGCTGGACAAGTACAAAGAAAGGTTCATGTGGGATGGTAAATACTAAGCAACTTAGATGAGTGTGTTTCCCTATTGATGTATTATAAAATGAAGAATTTGGAAAGTTCTCCAGGGTGTCATTTTGGGGCAGTGATTCATTTTGTGGATGGTAGTCTGCTGCTGTTTCTCTTGGCTATACTGTGGCATTGATTGAATACTAAGGGACCTATAAATATTTTTAACTAAATAAAGTGCTTCTTTTCCATCAATAAAAAAACACAACATATCACAATATAGTTATAAATTTATGAAAAAAGAAAAATTGTCAAAAGAAACATAATAAATGGAACTGAAATATGTTTTATTAATTGTAGTACTGACCATGTTTAAAGTACAGCATTTAAAAGAAAGTTTTTCATATACTTTATAATTCATTAATAGGGCCCTCAATTCCAATGTATGATAATTTTTCTCTTCCTTTAATATTTGAAGATACTTTAAGATTTACATGATATAATCATAATAAATTGAAAATATATTTTCCTGTTTTGAGACATTAACATATATTTTGATATATTATCTTATAATAACTAATGTATATAATATATCATCTAGAAAATCTTATACTGTTCTAGAAATTTCGAAGAAATTGAGAGATGCACTTGTAACTATTTTATATCTTGACAGACATAATAAACTGTAGACATTTGTTAAGTGAAGTATTGTCCATTTTACAAACAGCTTCAGCGTTCTTAAAACATCCTTCCACGAAAGGGATGTAGAACTCTGGGTGACATTCAGATGACAATTAGGAGGCTCTAATCTATGCCTGGGCAATAACATGAGAAGCATTTCATGGCTGTTTAGTTTTGTGCTGCACTGTTGACAGGCTCACATGTGGGCTACTGAATATTCCAGAAAAGTGTCTTTTTCTTTTACTTTGTGTCATAGCGAAAAAGTCAGGGTCCCTGAGAGTTTACATTTTTACTTATATATGCACAGGAGAAAAGATAGACCTCCATTGATTTTACTGGCATTTAGGTAGACTGTGTTGTGTTTTGTCTAGTGGTCTCATTCTAATAATTTATTTGACTATCTCACAATATAAATATATATGGTCTACAAAAGTTCTAAGAATTAGACCCCCCATTATTATCTGGTCTTTAATGTGTGTTGAACAAAAATCGTTAACACATGTTTATCCTCTTTTAAAATGGTGATCATGTTGTACATTTGGAAAGTTACAGTTTGTCAAAACACAATTCAAAAGAAGTATAAGTGTCTATAATGATTAATTATGATTGACACCTTGATTGTCACACATCTTTGAGTATGTCTGTGAGGTAAATTGCAGAGAAGATAAAGCAGGTGGGGAAGAAGGAGCGTCCTGCAAAATTATGTGGAGCCTATCTGTTAGGCTCCTGGCAGTCTCCTAAAATGGCAGTGCAGCTCCTGATATTCTAAAACGGTGGGTCTGGCCTTAGTCTGGGTTTAGTCCCTCTGCTTATGGGGAGACCAACCAATCTTTAGATAAACCACCCTAGCCTAAGTGATGGAAAGCTACCCAGTCCCCTAACTGCCTGTAAGGACTGCCTGACTTCTGTAGCAGGCTGCTGTCTATGATCCCAGGAAGAGGCAGTCCAGCAGTTTCTTCTCTTCCATGATGTAGAGGGGATCGATTCTCCGAGGGAAAAGCCTACTGAGCTGTGGACAAACACCCCCCGCCCCCGAGAGTTACATCACCCAGGATCACCTTGAGCAGAAAGACGAGGAGCTGGGAAAGTCCTTTACCCCACACACCCTATTAGCCTTGGATGTGAGAAGACGAGGGACTAAAAGTATTCACGCTGGGGGAGCAAGGAGACCGGTCCTTTTTTCCCCTCCCCCATGGCCATTTGGAAATGTTCACCAGGAAGTCAAGATCCAAGCCTCCTGGATTTACTAATGTAACTTGCAGAGGGGAGGGTGGGCACCCATGTTCAGTAAGTAACCCCCTAACCACTGCTCTGTTGGTAAGCCCAAGTAAACTACCTAGAATTTGCCTGTGAAACGGGAAATTTGTGTGTTTGTTGCAAGGCCTGGGGAGATTTTTGGGTTACAAAGGGGGGGTGGGCACAGGGGCAGAGTAAAAGTGGGATAAGGAAAAGTTAAGGAGATGCCTCAGCAGGTAAAGTACTTGCTGTACAAACATGAAGACCTGATCTTATTTCAGCAGAACACATAAAAAGGCAAGCATGACCACATACAATTGTAAGCTGAGCAGTCATGAGGCAGAGACAGGAAGATCCTGTCACACAAAATGCAGTTGAATATGGCAGCCGAGTGTTCGTATCATCTGTTGACTCTTTCTGAGGTCACTAAGTTATGATCAAGCAACTTGCCTCCGCTCCCTGTGTTACCATGCCACAAGCCATGATGGACCATAACTTCTCAGTCACAGAGCCAAAATATATCTCTCTTACCTAAAAGTAGTTCTTGTCATAGTTTGATCAAAAATGAAATAATATAATTACAGTGTCCAAATTAAAATAGAAATATTGCATTATGTTTTTAGAATTTAAACAATTGCATAAAGGAGAAAAATATTTTCAGATGATTTTGAAAATCATCTGGTCTCATTTGATTTACTGTTATTTACTAAGTCATAATTCCTAATGATATTAGTCATCTGTTTCTCATTGTCTATGTCGTTAAAAAAAATCTTCTTAGAAGTATAGGAAAGAAGACACTTTAGAAAGAGAAGACATCTCTTAGAAGAAATTGATTTCTTTTGGGAAGTGAAATGGCAGCCAGCCTGTGAATGTAAAGTGCTTTTGGCTACAGCTCCACAAAGCATTATTTCTTGTTCTGTCAGGTAAGTTCAACAAGGTAGAAAAGTTATGGACTACCCAGCGGCTTAACTTGTAACAGATGTTTACTTGTAACACCATTTGACTGCATTTAGTGCGCTGAAGAACAAGCTTTTGACCCCATGAGTAGTGCAGGAAGCAGAGAATGGAGTGTTACACTTCCAGGACAGTTCTCTGTGCTAATCAGCTACCAGCATGACACAGAAAACTCACTGTTAACTTTACATTTAGTAACTTTGGAATGGAGACAGAAAGTTAGAGAACAAATATTAACAATAAACTTTTGTGTGATGCTCCAAAGTCCATAGACTTACCTATAAATAATGAATAAAATTCACTAATAAGTTTACAAATTATACATTTTTATTTCTGGTATTAAATTCTATTTTAGCTACAGAGAGGTCATTAATACTTATTAAATGGTGCCTTTGAAATATATTTCTCTTAGGATATATATTTTCAACCGTTTTGAAAATGAACTTACTTTAGCTATTTCATTTAATTATAATTCACTTTAATTTATTACAGTGATTTTAATATGTACAGTCACTATTTTATGTCTCTAAAATTGGGTAACCTATTAAATTGTTAAAGTTTCGGAATTTAATTGACAGTTTAATCAACCACTGTCTTTAGCTTTAATATTTGACAATTGCTGAACTACTAAGATTGATAGAAATTCTGAAGTGTTCAATTAATAAGTGGTCTTAAATTTTATCTTATTAATTCTATGTATAATGATTCTAAAGTTCATATTCCAACTCGACTCTGAATATTTATTAAAATGAACGGGTGTTGATAACGATGTCAAGACAATAATAGACAAAAGAATTGGGAGTTCTCAATTACATATCTGTATCAGGTGTTTAAAGAAATATTAAAGATGTTCAGTTCATAAGATCTTTCATTTTTGGAAATCTTTTACTGAACGTTTGTGTACGACATATACAATGTCTTAAACATCTTTATACCCCCTTTCCCATTAGCAAATTCACATATCTCCACCCCACTGGATTTTATTCATTCTGTCATTTGTGCTAAGGCCTACCAGGTCAAGTTAGTGTTCCCAGACATTCTTCACAACAAGTCCATCAAGGTCTAGTCAGCCTCTCTAGAGTGCCTCCCATTGAGAAGATCAGCATTTCCTCACCCAGCAGTAATCAGCTGCCAATAGTTCTTTGGCTAACATTGGAGACTGTTGCCCATTTCTCCAGTTCTGTGCTGGGATTTTGTGCTTAAGTTTACATGGGTTTTGTGTATGCTGATACCATTGCTATAGGATTGTATAAGGTCCAGGTATCTCTAGGACTGTTTCCATATGTTCATGCACCTAACACTCAACAATCTTCCCACCTCCCTTCTGTAGTAGTCCCTGAGCCCTTAGTGGATGACATTTAATACAAGAGTCTTTACCAAGGACCCACACTCTGCACCCTCTAACCAGAACAGCAAACTTTATTGGGGGAAGTGGTGGTACTTTTATCCAGTGGGTAATCAACAACTACCTAACAAGACTCAAAAACAACTCAGTGGAAGGAAATTCATATGTGGTACTATAAACACAGCCAAATACACATTGCTGGAGAGGTCAAAAATCCTAAAGAAAATCCCAAGGCTGACACATCCCTAGACAATGTCCCTAGACAATGTGATGTTTTTACCGTGTGCAAAATATGGATCCTTGTATTTACATGTAAGTAACCTAGTTATCACTCAGCAACTGACATTATCACATCAATGAAGCAACAGAAGGAAATGAACACAAATAGCCAAAGATATTTTATTTATTTATTATTTTACAATGTTTTCTTTCTCTCCTCTCTCTCCCCGTTCCAACCTCCCTCAATGCTCCTCAGTCCAGGCACCTCCATTAACACACCCTACAGCTAATAACACCCAGTCTCCTCTATCCCCTCTCTCAGTAAATTCTCTCCTCCCCAAGCCCCATAGCCCCTGCATGCCCCTCCCCCCCCATCAAATACTCCACTTTCCTCACTTCTTCCCTGGTAAGGTCAGCTTCATAATGTCCCCTTCTTTGGACTTTTTCTTTTCCTTTACCTCCAGGTTTCCTTTCATTTTTCCTGGCTCCTGCTGTTACATCAGGATATATAATCACAGATAAGGGACTGGGATTATAATTTGCAAATGACAGAAAACATACTTCCCATTTCATGTGGTTTTCCGAATTTGCGTTACTTCCTTTATTATAACAATCTCTAGTTCCATGCATTTACCTGAAAAATCCATCATTTCGTTTTTTCCATTGCTGAGTAGAACTCCATTGTGTATATGTACCACATTTTCATTATTCATTCGTTAGTTGATGGACATTTAGATGGGAATGCAAACTAATGCAACCTCTATGAGAAGAAGTCTGGAGAACTCTTACAAAACTAAAAATGAACTTTATACGTTCTGGTTATATCAATCCTTGGCATATAACCAAAAAGACTCATCCTACTGTGGTAATACCTGTACATCCATGTTTATTGTTGCTCTTTTCACAACAGCAATTATATTTCTTAAATGATATAAGTGTGCTACTTCTAACTTGTTTCATAAATTATTCATAGTTAAGGAAATCATCTGTTTGTTTGTAAGAGACCCTGATGGCCTGGGCTAGCTATATAGACCAGGCTGGTCTCTATCTCATAGATACCCACCTGCTTCTGCCTCCCAAGTGCTGGGATTAAAGGCAGGTGCCAACACACTGGAACAGAAGTCAAGTCATCTTATATTTAGCTAAACATTTGTTTATGCATTCGTTAAACTGTATATAGATTTAGATATATAAAACATAGCTTTTCATGCACATTAGGAAAATAATTGTTGGAACAAAAATTAAGTTTACTGAAGCTGTATTTTTTTCATATATACATATATGGGGCAGATAGAGACAGAGATAGAGACAAAGAGTGAAAGAGAAAAATAGATCGTAAGAAAACTAAGTTTACACCACATGTGGTGGTATATACCTTTAATCCCAGACTGCAGAGGCAGAGGCAGAGGCAGGTGCATCTTTGTAAGGTCAAGGCCAGTCTGGTCCACATAGTGAATTCTGGTAGGCTAGAACTAGGGAGACCATGTCAAAAACTAAAAAAGATGGTGGGGGGAGGAAGGAAGGAAGGAAGGAAGGAAGGAAGGAAGGAAGGAAGGAAGGAAGGGAAGAAAGAAAATAACAAAATGAAATTAGACCATACCTATCACCCTGGCACAGAAGTCCACTCCAAATGGATCAAAGATTTCATTGTGAAGCCTGAAATGCTGAAACCATTAGAAGAAAACTTAGGCAGTACCCTATAAGATACAAGTTCAGGAAAGTACTTTTCTAAATCTTACCTTAGAAATAAAAGTCAACAATCGTCAAATGGAGCCTCATTAAAGTAAAAAGCTTCTGCAGAACAAAGGAAAAGACTTATTTCTATAGAATGAGGAGGAGGTCCACAAAGTGGGAGAAACTGTTCATCTAGTATACATCGGATGTAGGATCAATCCCCAGAATATACATAGAATTCAACAAACAAAGAAACAAGGAAAAATGACCCAGTTAAAAAATGCTTTATGGGTCTGAACAGATAGCTCTTCAAAGAAGAAATAAAAATGGAGAAGAAAAACCTTGAAAAAGCAAAGTCCAAAAGGCTGGACCAGGAGGTCTGGGAGTCAAGAAAGCAAGAGAAAGAAAAGAGTGATCTTCAAGTGGAACATTCTTAGAGATGAATAGAAAGTATACACCACATTTAAAGTAGTCTGAACAGGAGCTATTCAATAAACAGTAAGTTTCACTCACAATTTGTACTCCAAATGTCTAAAATTATATTAAATGTTATATAAATCGATCCCTTTGATTATGTTTTAGCTCAGATCTTTTACCTGTGAACTGTGAAATAATAATAAATACTTTTAAGTTGCCTTTGATAAGATGAAGGATGTTACGTGAATGTAAAACTCCTTAATGAATAGTTCACATTAAGTGCTTCATATTATATATTATTTTATCAAAGAGTACAGAAGTTTGAAGATAAACTGTTTCACAGTTTACCAGCATTTTAAACTTTATTTGTATAATAAAATTCTCATTCTTTGTGACATATTTTGAAACCTGCTTTTATAATAATTTTTATTACATTATTAATAAATAATTTGATCATAAATTCTGTGCTCCTTTAACAATGCATAATTACCATCTCCTTATACCTATGAGAAACAACTAGAAATAGTAAGATTGATGACAAAATATACTAGCCATTATTAACCAAGGGCTATTTTTCAGTTGCCTCACTTAATTCAATTTAAGAGACAATGGGAAATGCTGAGTGTGATATTTGATAGATCAGTAAATTGAAATAGTTTATTATTTGAAGCATAACCTTTAACTTATTATGTACTATGCTTAAGTTTGAAGTAACAAGTATTTTCTGTTTGCCACATGTGGAGGTATTAATACCAGCACTCAGGAGGTAGGGACTGGGGGATCTCTCTGAGTTGGAAGCCAACCTAGTCTATACAGAGAGGTACAAATCAATTGAGGCTACCATCTCAAAAAATCAAAAGCAAAAGTTATTTGCTTAATAGAAAATTCCACATGACTTAACTACCTTCAGCGTGATAGCATGTAACTGGTCTCCTGGAATAGTTGATAGATTACTGGGGTATACTTTGACTTGCTATATCCTTGTGGAACTGATTACCTTCTATATTTACTCCAACATGTTCTCATTTGGACATATCCAGATCTGTAGATAACTCAGCCAAGTTAAGGTAAGTCACACAATGTTAAGGTTTGAATTAAAGCAATGAGATGACAAAGAAAGTAGATGACACATTTGATGGAGACTGAATCTGAAAAAAACGAGATATGGTTTTGATATGTATTAAGAAAACCTAGGAAATATGAAGTAACTGGAAATTGAGCTCTAGTAATTGATAACATTGACAGAGAAGTTGGAAGAGATTTAAAATGTTTACGGTATGAGAAGAAAGCCATTGTCACTTATTGAACATGGAAAACTACCGAATAAAAACAACGTGAGATGATATTTATGATTCCATACTGGTGCTAAGATAAAAACCAATATAGTTTTCATTTAATAGAGAAAAACTATCATGTTAAGCAAAACTGAAGAGAGAATTCACTGATAGGTCTGTTCAAGTCTCTTACCCATGTGGAATATTCATGCCTTCATCTAGTATGAGCCCAAAAGTGAGTACATAATTAATATAAGTTCAGTGTCATAGCGATTATCAGTAATTTTGTTCATATTTTGAAAAAATGCATCTGGTAAGATTGTACTTATTTACTTCATATGTATTTGTTTTCTCTTTATGTTAATAGGCACTTCATAAATAACCTGAAATCAAAGTAAGGTTGCACTTTCCTCCACGAAGAATATTCATATCAACAGTTGATGTGAAATGTGAATATAGTTCAGACAATAAGCAAATTGTTAAGTGAAGCACTAGGATTTGGTTGAGGAAAACTAAATACACTCAATGAGATATCAATATATGTCTGTTAATGAGAGATTTAGATAGATATATTTTCAATATGTGAAACATAAATTTTTGGTGTAGGACAACAGGAAATGTATCACGAATGTAGATATGTATGAAACCATTGATGGATACTTCGGTTAATAATTTTCTTTTACTTTTGCAATTCAAAAGTAAAGATGAAAGAGATCTTTTATAGAATTTAGCTTTGTCTAAAAACCTTTCAATGATGAAAGTGTTCTAAGTAATATCCACACTGGTGCTCCTACCCCCTCTGCGCTTAAACAGGGACGTTAGCCGGTGTGCCATCGTGGATCATGACAAACTTTTATTGAGTTTTTGAGATTTTCATACAATGTAATTTGATGCTATTTAGGACCCTTCCCCGTCTACATTTCCCCTTATTGTCTCTGCCCAATTTAACCTACTCTATTATATATTTAAATGTCTATAAAGTATAAGTTGTGTCTTCACAACTTCAGCATGGACCCAGTCACTGAAGCCTGGTTATCCTACCAAGGCTCATGCCTAAAGGATACTGTCCCTGCCCGTCCCCTCAGCCATCTGTTGCCACCATTTCCTAAAGTGAAATTTGAGCTTCACTTCCTCCTGTCTAAACTGGGATTTCTCTGATTTGAAACTCATGGGACTTCTGCATGATGTCACCTTTTCTGTGAGTTCATATGAGTAACTTACTGACATTTACAAACTTTCTACTCCTTTTCTATAGTCATCCCCAAACCCTGGCAGGCATGAGTTTGATGTAGACATCCAATTCAGGAAAAGCACTCTTCAGCCTCTTGTTCTCTGCATGTTGGCCAATTGTGTGTTTCTGTGTTAATCGCCGTGTGTTGCACAAGGAAATCTTAGTTACTTGCATTAGTTTTCTTTTAACATTCACTTTAAAACAGCAAAAACGTGTTATCTCCCGAATTCCTGTGGTCAGCAGACTGGCACAGCAGGCTTGGATCTTTGCTCATGATCTGAAATCTAGCAATGACTGGGGCTACTCTCTTTAACAGAAGCCTGAATTCCTTTTCCGAGATGATTTATGTGGTTAGAATTCGATGGTGTGTGGTTATAGGCCTGGAATTCCTGCTGTCCGCTGAGTGGTGGCCTTCAGTTTTATTTTTTTACCCTCTATACAGCAGAAATTATTCATTTAAAATCAGAAGCACACTGTTTCAGCTATTTCACTTTCTTCTACTCTTAACATCTAGGCCAGGGATTCAAGAGCTCATAAAATTCAGGACCACTCACTCATATAGCATGTCTTTGTTACTATTCAAGGTAGACAAAGCCCCTTAACTATATCCATAAAATCACTTTTCCAGCACTATTAAGATGACAGTAATATCTTATGGAATCACAATTTTTGAGCAAATTGAAAACAAGAGAATTCCATTAAGAATATACAAAAGGGTAGAAATCTTGAAGTCCAATTTAGAATTATATTCATAGCAAAGTAATAGGCAGTATATTTAATATTGTAATTACTGAAAATAAGTAAACAATTTAAAAATGATATCTCAATCTCTGCCTTATTGTGTTTCCTTTCTTTTAGAAAAATCTTATTTTACTCTCATGATTATTATTATGTGTATGGTATGCACATGTATGTGGTATGAGCAGATGTACACTTGTCACAGGATGAATGTGGAATTCAGAGGACAGCTTTGCATGGTCTTTTCTCTCCTTCCAACTTCAGCACTTGGGATTGAACTTAGGTCTTCAGGCTTGAGCAGCAAGTGCCATTACTAGCTGAGCCATCTTGTCACCTTCTTCATTATATTTTTCATTTTATCATGTGCCTGACAAGTTTTAGTTTGAGTCTTCTTCTGTATAGAACTAAATATATATCCCAAGTCAAAATCTACATAAATAATTTTGAAAATTAATGTAGAGAGGAGTAAGAAACAAAGAATGCCATCCATTTTGAGATAGACATGAAGGGCATGACTCTATGAGTACCCGTGGCTGACCTAAAAGAACATGCGTAGCTCTTGGAGACATGGAGCTAATACAAAGGGAAATTAGGCCAAATTTTGATTATGCACATAAATGATGTGGAAGTAAAGCAAAGAGTCTCTCTGGGGTATTTCAGTGAGAGTAAGAATGTTAATTAGAAAAATGTGGAATGCTGAACCTTGGAATGGAGGAATTTGTGCAGATCCTGGTAAATAGGATTACCTACACCAATACCCTTAATCCTTTTAACTTTCTTTGTAAGGGGAAAGTTTTTTTTGAGCATGTCATCCCTCTGCTTTAGGACACGGATGATCTCATTGGAGGTAGATGCCTTTCAATGGAAGCTGATTGCTTTTCTGACTCACAGGCAACATCATATTTTGTATCCTCCTGACTCTCAAGCAAATAAGCAAGGATACCTTTAGACAAAGGAAGATGAGTCATAGCTTGAAAAGAAACCAAATTATTTTCGAAGTTTTTGCCAATTTATATCAACTGATAACCTGGGCATGAATATGAAAAAATTATATATGTATGTATATATTTGTATGTATGTATGTATGTATATATTTGCAATGTTCCCACGTGGTTAAATTAAGCTTCATATTCCAGGTCTTTATCTTTGGGTTATGTCTCCATAATTTTAATATTTTTCTACTTTTTAAAAAATATTTGTGTTAGAAAGTCACTTAAGTTGCCTGATCTGTCTTTGAAATAACTGGCCCAGGCAGGCCTTGAACTGTGTTCATCCTGCCCCAGATTCCACTGTCACAGGACGACAGAGCTACACCATTGAACAAGACTCAAATTCCTTTTTCTTACATGTTTCTACTTAGAATGAATAGAAGAAAGAAGTTTTAAAACAGGCTGTTGACTTTCCTTATTACAAAAATAAGAAAGTAAGTTGTTAATTGCTCTACTTTCTCTGCTCTCCCTCACTCCTTTGTTCTGAATCTTTGGCTACCTACAATTGCATGACAAAGTATTGTTCTTTCCCCTGGAGGATGTTGTCACCATTAAGGTTAGGCAACCAGAAGAAAGAGTCAGCCTATTCTCCAGCAATTTCAGCCTCGTTTTCTTTCTCTGCTTGCCTGCTTGTGAGCTTTAAGCTCTGGTTAGATAGAGGCACACTCTTGAAAAAATGACCTTGTCAATCTCCACAACTGCATAAACTACTTCCTATAATAAATACCCTCAGGTTCTTCTCTGATATAAACTTGATGAAAATAAAAGGAAATCAAGCAATATTTCTGTAATGTATATTGAAGTAGAAAAATAAATTAAAACACAGTCAAGTGGGAAACAGATTCTTAAACTACTAAGCAGCACAATCAAGAGCCTCTCGTGGAGTGGACCACAAACAGAATCAAAATAGTATGTATGCAATATAAGTAAATATGCAACAGAAATTATGAACGGCTTTGTCATTGAAGTTGTCTCTCTAGATTTCCTCAGAGGGATTTGTATTTCCAAGGTAACTTGCTTTGGAGAGAGGAAAATATTCAGACTTTTAAAATATTGGTCATTATGCTAGCTTTGAATTGGCATGAATTTTTAATAATCCGAAAGGCCATTGCAGCCCATTTCTCAAAGAGTAGGCTTTAAAAGGTCAGCTGAAAGGATATTGGCCTGAAACCACTTATAGGTGTACAGGGTAAATCTGCAAAGTCAGTCTGAAGTTTTCTCCACAAATACTGGATTCACAGTTGAAATCTTTACACTGCAAGCTAGTAGAACATCCATATCTGTCCCTCAGTCCATAGAACAAAGGCTGGTATAATTTAAAGGACAGATAGCAGACTCTGTTCTGGTTTCATTTTATTGCTGTGACAAAATACTTTGATGAAAATCAACTTGAGGAGGAAAGGGAATATTTGTCTCACACTTTTGAGTCACAATCCATCACAGAGGGAATTCAGGGCAGGTACTCAAGGCAGCAACCTGGAGGAAGTGTGAGATGCTTCACTCTCCCGACTGCTCTTAGGATGATGCTCAGCTAGTCTCTCCTTATATAATCTAGGACAACCTGGCTAGGCACAGAACCTCCCCAAAACGGGCTGAGTCTTCGTACTCCCACCTCTAGTAGCAAACTGATATGAGGCTTTTATATTTTTGTAAATAAAATTAGTAAACAAAATTATGAAATATTTGAGAAATAATGAATTTGGAGCAAAATTAGTAATAAATAATAAAAATCAACTATTGCCAGCACTCTAAATAATATCTTATTGAATTTACAACTGCTAACTGAGTGCTGTGATTAAAGTCATGGGCCACCATATCTGTCTATGACTTTCTTTTAAAAAGTTCAGTGAATGCCGATAAGCTCTCAAAAACTAATCAACACTGTTGACATGAGGAACACAGTTGTATAATCTCAGTGGAATTATTAATTAATGAAAAATTAGCTCTCTACCAAAACAGTTTCCATCTAGTGGAATTGCACTAATAAATCTAAAATGCTAAGATCTAAATGTATAGAATAAACACTGTATTTTTTTCTCTTCCTCCCCAGCTTGGATTTCGAAAGAGACTTCTTATAATTTTAGATTACAATATTCTTAATCAAGGTCACCTTTTATCTGATTGATGGAATTTTTTCAGGATAATTTTTGAACTTAAGAGATAAATTTGTGTAGATATGGCCACTCCTGTTATAACTTGAACTTCATAATTGCATTTATTCTCAAAAACATGACTCTTCTACTTTTACTATTCAGTACTAGCAAGGCTCATGCTTTAGAATACCTGTTCCCCAAATGCTGGTGCTTTTTGAAAGGTTGTGAATTTTTTAGGAGGCAGCAGTTTGCTCTAAGAAGTGGAGTATGTCTTTGAGGTTTTATAGCCTAGTACCACTTCTGGTCCTCTCTTGGTTTTCTTGACTTATGACCCAATATGAACATCTGCCTCCTGTTTCTGTCAGCAGTCTTTCTCTGCCTTGATGGAAAGTGTCTCTTTTTAAACTGTAAGACAAAATAAGCCTTTCTTCCTATAAGTTACATCTTGTTATGCATGTAGTCACAGCAATGATAAAAATAACTCTAACAGTGGATTTTTGCATTGTGATGGTACTATGATAGGAAAGATCATCTAAAGGTTTCATACTTTTCAAAGTATAGTTTGTGAAATAAGGAAAAGCACACCTAGTGTGGTTTGCAGTTTGAATATATCCTATTGTCATATATCTAACCTGTAATCTTTTGCTGAACTCCATTCCCAAGAGGAATTTGAACAGATAAAAGACACCAATAACTTGACAAGTTCAAGATGTATATAAAAGTGTATATAATATTGTTTACTTGCAAAATATATATACATACAACTATATTTGCTGTGAAATGTTTAATAAGACATATGAAGATATAGATTTTCTGTTTTGGCAAGAAGCACACATGCACACAAATCCGCATGCTCTCCCTGAATAAGGCCAGGTGCATAGGTATCGGTCCTCTGTGAAGGAAACAAAAGAAACAAATGCACAGTGCTGAAGGCAGAAAAGGCAAGTGTGACTGGAAAAATCTGAGAATTTTGATTTGTATATAATGCAGAGTTATCTTTTCTAACAGGTAAAACATGAAAGTATAAATATGACATTTAAAACTTCTAGGATCACAATATTAACCTCTTTTTTATTCCTGTTTCTTTAGTCCATATGATGGGAAATATCACTTCTAAACACTTCTCAATTATTGGATGGTTTTGACATACTTGATAAGAATTCTGGAATATCAGAGTTCTACCTATTTGCAACTCAACATGCATGTCAGATATTTGTAGGAGGCTTATGATCTCTGTCTTAAAAACAAATAATTGTCTCTTACTCACCAAAATACTGGGATCTAGAGTATATGCTTTTACACTGGTTATTTGAGTCTCCATTTCCACTGGCTTATAGAAGTCAACTGGTATCTTTTCAGTGTGCTGTGCTGTAAAAGAGGAAAACTAAGTTGACAGAATTCAGATTTCTAATATTGGGCACTTCGCATCAGGAGGAAAGAAAAATGTTTCTTTCCCCTCTGAGAGTCACAGTGGAGCCTGAGAACTACTTGATGTAACACAGACAAACAGAAAAGAAGCACATAAGTTCAGTACAAGTTGACATGGCATAATAGTCCTCCTACCAAAATGAAGACCTAAAGACCCACTAAAATGACATAAGCAATGCTTTAAAATCACATTGAAGAAATAGTGGAAATTAGGTAAATAAAAAATTACATGGAGTAGCTAAAGAAAGACAAAATGTTTTCTAAGCTCCATTGCAGCAGACTTCTCTTAAGTTATCTCTCCTTGCTGAACTTTGTTCTCTCTCCAGGAACAGGGAGGGCAGATTTTCTAGGGGAACAGTTTATATCCAGCTTTCAGAAAAAAAAATGATGTCATTTAAGTATTTCATTTATTCTTTTTAAAGAATCTTTAGATGAAAATAATCCTCATAACAATATGACATATTGGGTATGTCTTTTGCCACCCTCACATTTATACCAGCAAGTACTTTAATCATTTATGGCTGTGAACAATCTACTTTTGCCACATAGGAGAACATAGTGTTGTGCAACAGACACTATCTCTGTTATCCCAGGCTGTTTGCTATATTGGAATTCTTGAAAAGATAGATCACAATAAAACCCTTTAGTGTCTTTGTTTATAAAATAGAGAAACTGAAGAAGTACATAGATAGTTGTTTTTGGAAAGATGTCGCAGAAAATCCTCTATCTACACTACTAAAGAAAAATAAAAAATAAAGAGCAAAGCACAAGAATAATCACGGTCTTGTTTGATATTCTTCCTGCAATTTCAGAGCAATAGGTTATATTGAACTATTATATTGTGATATGGCAGTGGGAATATCTGTTCTAGTTAGAATGCGAATCCAAAAGAAACGTGTTATATGGGTGTGTAATAAATATATTTGATGCAGCAAAAATCCAAGTATTTAGACTTCCCCATTACATGTTCTCTTAACACTCTGCTTTTCAGATTCTTCATGAAGTGCTATACTCTGATTTGTGATATGCCCTACAAATATGTCCTTTCAGTTGATAAGAAGCTGTGAAAGTCATTATGTTTATATGGCTAATGCTTACATCTCAAACACTTAATGTAGTACCTGGCAGATGATACTGGACCAATTTAGAGCAGTATCAGAGGCAAATAACAGACAATAATTTTTGAAGGAATGCCTATATTTAAAGAGTTTTAAAACTGCTAAATTGATGTTTTTGAAAAAAATACTTTAAAAGCTTTTGAAAACCTTCTGCACTGAGCCCTAATGACTCTACTGTCCTTAGTGCGGACAGTGTACAGCATAGCATTTGACTTTCATGAGCCTCTTGCTAAAACCTATACACAGTCCATTACATTTCAAAGAACCTCTTTGAATTTCTGGATGTTAAAGAATCATCAGATTCTTTAGATCAGTTAGCAACTAAACATAGATGTCTGTATTTCATGTCATAACTTGGAGAATTACTGTATCTTTTTCTTTATGAAACAAATATCATAACTAGCCCTGAATGCTCTTTTGCTTATGATAGTTTCATGACTACAGTTTCACTAATCGATCAAGGGGATATGGCTAATTAGACGAAAGCTGAACCGATCTCAGGAACAAAGGCAGCACATTTACTCTGAAAACAATGAAGACTGAGAGAATTCTTGACACTGTATATGAGATGTTTTTGACTTAAGGATGAAAGGGCAAGACTGTCTTATAAGATTAGAGTGGACTCAGTCTTGTATTTTGCCAATTGAATCTTGAGAAATATTTTGAACAAAGTTATGGGTGCAGTTTGAATTGGTGACAGTTCCAGGAGACATCTGGGGCAGCAGGTGTCCTCCAAGTTCAGGCTTACTCTTAAAAACTAATGCTAAGAATCAGACTATCGGGTTGGATAGGTGACTCAGCAGTTAAGAGCACTGATTGCTCTTGCAGAAGACCTGAGTTCGAATCATAGCACCCACATGTCAGTTAACAATTGTCTATAACTTCAGTTTCAGGGGCTCTGACACCATTTTCTGTTCTCTGTGGCACTGCATGATACAGGTAGACTTACACATATGCAGGCATAAGAGTCATACACCTAAAATAGAAATAAATGGGTCAAATAAAAAGGACAAGTCTGTTAATTTGGGTATAATTGTAATGTGGCATGAATGCCACATTATGGTGCCTCATATGAGGAAGAGAATCTCCTCTTCAAAGTCTCAGATAGCAGCCAGGGAGGTACTGAGGAAAAGGGGAAATATGGGATATATATTGTAAGTTGTTTAAAACTGAGTGTCTTTCCTTGATAGCTTGCACCAGAGCATTAATTCATAGGGAAAAGTTCTGAGGGACTATGAAAATTGTTTTCCTCAAACATTATTGATTGATATTATACTGGTCAAATTCTTATTATGGTTTCTTTTTATTTACTTCAAGAAATTTCACCTTTAACTTATTGCTGCAATTGGTTTAGTGTTCACTTTTTGTGAATTCAAAGATAAGTTTGTCATTAGAACTTATGGAAGGATAGAGGTTGCTTAGTGTCTCATTGTAAAAGTCAGCACAACAGATAACAAATTTATTAATGTTTCTAATGAATCATACTATTAAGATATTAGTAAGAGAAAATGGTAGAAGGATGCAAGAATAGAAACAATTTTAGTAAAGAAGGCTATAAGGACAAATATTAAGATGCCTTGATGTTTCCATAATGGAAAGGAGAAAGACGAAAGGTCTTTATATATGTTATGAAAACCTCACTAGCATAGTTTAGAAATTTAAAGTATTTTTACTTAAAGATGTTTATATATATATATATATATATATATACATATATATAAAATCTTAAAGTTTCTAAAGATGAAGTTCAAGCAAACTTATCTTTAAATCAATGGTGTTCTCTAATTTTTCTGTTACAAGAATTGACTTAAAAATATAATATATATCTGAAGCAGGCTTAAGAGAACACAGAAGCAAATATTACACAATTCTTAAAAAGTACCCAACTGCTATAATTGATCCTCTGGGTGTTTAATGACTATATCTGGAGTTCACTCTTCTATTGTAGTCCTGGAAACCTGCCATATTATTGCTGTTGATGTAGAAGTTTGCCTTTCTAAAGATTGTTGATTTCTGAGCCTGAATTCAATTATTAGACTTTTAGTTTCTATTTTTAAATGGAAAAGTTTTCACTGAAGGCATTATCAGAATCCTCAAATTTTTCAATATTGGGTAAATAATACAATATACCTTATTAGAAATTCCTAATACAAATATATTTCATTGTAAGGATGATTACTAGCATTTACTGAAGATATAACTCCAATTGTTTTAAATGATTGACAAGTGTCAAAAATTTAGCTAATTTTTTTTTCTCTTTTGGATATGTTGATACTAAACTTTTAATTAAATCTCTTAAATTAGAACTGTCTGTTCCCCAGAACATAATCTTAAATAATTTCCAATAGTTCTTAGGATTTCAATTGACTTTAAATTTCCCTCAGAATTCCCAGTTCAGCTTGTTATCGCAGTTTTTTTTTTTTTATCTTAAAGGAGACAATTTAAATTGCCGAGGCCACACTGTTGTATCTCTCTAAGAATTACATCTAGAAGATGAATTTATAAGCAAAACAACTTTTTCAAATATGTTTAGATTTCCCTATTTGTTTTCAAAACTCCTTTTTCCCTTGTTGCCATGATTGGACAATTAACTCCTTCTTCAAGAATTTTAAATTAACTATTCCTACCTAATACACCCAAATGAAAAATATTTCACTTCATATCAACAAGTAATTAGTTTTTCTTATGCAACAAGGATGAACAAAATACATCCAGTTTACTAGACAAAATTTTGATATCTTGAGACAAAATCCATATCTCCAAATAATTTCAAATTTTTATTACAGAATGCAGAAAAATGGCAAATAGCATTTGCTAATTTTATGGAGAAGCTTTCTTTCACTTTCATGGGAAATTTCATGACTTCCTATACAAATATTTTCTTTAATAAATAGATACCCCATTCTTAAGGCATTAACATCTTTTCAGATGGGAACAATAAATCAGGCAAAGGAACCATTATGTCGCTAATCATGGCACTGTTTTGTAAGCCCCAGAGGTATCACCACCGAGTTGATTGAACATTTAACTGCCATTTCTGCCTTTCAATATACTAATCTACTCTCATTATATGACTGCATCCCACTAATGTTTTAAATCATCTTTGCTCATGCTCATTCCTCAGTCTTTCTGTTCATAAATATTTACTTCTATTTAAACTTCCTTCATTAATTAAATTATAACAGGTACAAGCTCCATAAATGCCAATTACTGGACTTTATTATCCTCAGAGAAGTCAAACACCCAAGTATTTAGTATAATAAACTTTGGGAAATGAATGAAACTTACACAAATATTTGATCATTTTAAATTTTCTTATATGCATGTTAATTTTTTTTAAAATTTTACTTTCACACACAGCAATCAAACCACATAGTTGTTCAACTTATCTAAAATTTTTTATTTCTTTTTGCCAATTTTGGAGATTTCCTGTCTCTCATAATATTCCCTAAATAACCCCAAGTACAAATCATAATTATACTAATTTATTTACTTTAAAATTTAATACATAACTTAAACAGGAAGAATTAAGGATTAACAACTCAGAAACAAATTATACTTTAAATCTTTTCAAAACAACTTTTACACTAAAGTTTTAAAATTGCTCCTCCAAATTCCCCCCTATATCATCTTCTGGAAAAACATATTAAAATGTTTTATTAAAACCCCCAGTTTTCTGTAGACTAAGTTAACTCAAAGGACAACGAATACCTGGATCCAGTTTCTCTCATTATTTGGAGCACCTGTCCTTTCTCCTCCAGGAATCCTGGAATTGTAGTGTAGCTGGAGAAGCCACATTAGAAAACAATACCCTGGAAACAGAGACCTTTCCCTCACTTTCACTGTGTGAATAGATGTGCTCTTTGTTTGCCTTCTCCTCTGAGAGCTGCCTGCCTTGTCATCTTTTCAAGAGAATCTCCAAAAGCCATGTCTTGCTATCCTACGCCAATTGTCTAATACTACATCCACTCCTCATGACTAGCCAACTACCCATGACCCCGCTGATGGGTATGATTCTTCATTTATGAAACAAAGAAACAGAAACTGTAGGAATGACTTTTATAAAACAGACAGAATCTTGGCTAAAGACATTAATTAGCTTTGCAGCCAAAAAGCTAATGCAAACATGCTCACTAAATCATTGACCCATGTGTGCCTGTGACCTGGGCAAATGACCTTGATCCATCACACCTTCAATTTACTGCTCTTCCTGCAGGTAGTGAATGAGTGTGAGTATGCTTGAAAATTAACAGTTCAAAGCACTGAAAGGCAGTGTATCTTCCTTGAAAACAAAGAAGAAAGAAAAGTACTTCACATTGCATAGAAAATGTTTTAGGACAAGATATAAAAAAAATAAGAATATCTGATAAAATTAGGGTGGATACAAGTTTTTCATTTGTCAATTGATGCTGGAGAAATGGTTTTGAATAAAGTTGTGCAAGAAGACTAAATCAATGGCACATATCCAAGAGACATCAGGAGGAACAGGTACCTTTTGACTTAGGGCTCTTAACTAAAGTTAGGTCAGGATGTTTATTCAGGTATAACAGTAATGTGGCACTGTGATGTTGCACTACATGTTGCCTGTAGAGGAGATTTGCTACTGAGCTGGCAACACAGAATTCACATAAGATAAAATATGCTGAGATGGAATATTGTAGGATAAATAAGATAAAATTATATAAACGAAAGATGTTGTGTACTATAAGGAAGATTACAAAGTTTAAGAAAACATCTTTCCATAATAAGTCTAAAGACTGTGAGCATAAAAAAATAAGTAAAGTATTGAAGACAGATGATCTTGGCCAGCAATATAAATCCTACTTTTAATTTTGTAAACATTTTGATAAATTTGTTTATTACAAAGCCATAATGAAAACTTAGGTAATTTATTCAGGAATTTGATCCAATTCCAATAAAATATTTAAGTCAATTATTAACCTAATTATTCATGGGATAAAGAAGGGGAAAATCACAGTTCACATTTCAAAACAGAAACCAATTAAGTTCAGGAAAAATGATTTATTACATGAGAATGTATCATTCTTTTATCCTCACCTGACTGTTGAGTATTATTCATAGTAGAATCTCATCAATTTTTTATTCTTTTCTGAAAGGACTGTTTTGAGATTAAATATTTGCTAATCATTAATAATTTTTGCTTTGTGAGATAAGATCATATGTAACGCAGATTGGCCTCAAACGTGTTATAAGTCAGGACCCCGAGTTCCAGTTCCTTCTGTCTCAATCTCTCAATTATGCATCAGTTTACCTGCCTAAGGGTTTTTCAGACAGCTGGTCAATTACTTGTATCAATTCACAATAAAGGTGACAAAATACAAAAAACCCATTTGAGCTCAGGACAGACAACATCCTCTCATAGACACTGGGAAGACACCTTCAATGAAGGACTATTGGCAACCAATATCTGCTACTCAGGGGAGATTTAGTCTCTTTAGCCTAATCTTTGGAGGTGGATCAGGCTGTAGAGAATAAACCCACACAGGAGGGAGTTTGGGGTTGGGTACACAAAGTTCACTCTGTAGGCCTTACTATACAAATATATTTATATCAATATCTATGTTTATGTCTATATCTATGTCTGTCTATATATCTATCTAATTTATATCTATATATCTATATCTGCCTATATCTCTATATATCTGCATCTCTGTCTCTCTGTTTCTCTGTCTCTTTCTCTCTCTCTCTCTCTCTCTCTATATATATATATATATGTGTGTGTGTGTGTGTGTGTGTGTGTGTGTGTGTGTGTGAAATTTAGTAGATATAGAAAGGATCTAATCATGATCAAAATATATTGAATGAAATTCACAAAATTCAATAAAAAGGAAAAACTAAACAAAAATCCCTAACCAAAAGCAACAAGAGAAAACAAATAATAAACAAATGCAAAAATCTCAACAAAACAAGAACAAAAAATAAAATGCTGCTGCAAACAGACTTACCTAATTTGCAAAGTTTAGTAGCAAGGAATTCTATTTGACTCATTGGCAACTTTCATTTATGCTTCTTCTGACTTTATTTGTAAAGTCTCATCAAAGCACGGGACAGAAATTATTTTTTCATTTCTCTTTGGCCTACAATTAGTTGAATGCTTAAATATCAATGCTAATATTAAGTGTAAATACTACCCACATTATGATGCAAATGAATGAAACTTACACGTTTTCAATGTTTTGTAGAAGTCATCATAAAAGTTTTAGCCATTAACATACAAAACTTTCAGGTATAAATATCATGAGCAACAGACCAGATGGCTGACTTACTAATTAAAAGCACAGATATTACTAATCTGGAATGAAATAGAGGATTCTTACATTCCAGGAATAATCTCACTTATTAAAAAAACTTCAAGTAGAACAAAAAGCTATTCAATTAGCAGCATTATTTCTCCAATGCCATTACTGACAATAATAAAACTCATAATGACTGATCATTAGTGACTGAATAAAACTCTCTGAATGATCTTTGGTTGATTTTAGTTTCAATGTAATTAAAGTTTTAAAAAAATATAATGTATTTTTTGTTCCCACTATATAGAATTATCTTATCAAATATATTCTTATCAAAGAATAAATTGAATCCATATCATTCATTTTATGGCATTTTATTATACCATTATGAATTTCTGAAGAAGATATCAGGTTAAACAAAACCTAGTATAAAATTTCCATATATGCATTTAATAGCCATAAAAATTTCAACTTGATTTTATTCTAGATCCATTAGTATGTTTCACACTATTTTCTGATCATGTTATATTAACTTTAACTGAAAAATTAAGTTATCTTTATCAACATTTGAAATAACCAAAACTTAGAAGAGACAAAAAAAGGACAATATTTCAAGGAGATTCCTATGATGATATCCAGAAGTGTCACAAACAAAAACTTGTGGATTTTATCAATTGTGATCATTGGCATCATTAAATGTCTTTTTTGTGGGCATAAAAGTATGTATTTCAGCTTACAACTCCCAGTTTACAATCCAACAGGGATTCAGGGAAGAAACTCAAAGGAGTTTCTGCCTAGATGCAGAAACTGAAGCAGGGACCATGAAGGAATGCTGCTTGATGGCTTGTTTCCTCTGGCTTGTTCAGCTACTTTTACTCTTACAGCCCAGGCCTACATGAGTAGGAATGGAGCTGCAGACTGTGGCATGGTCTTTCTTATATATACTAGCAATAAAGAAAACACTTCACAGACAGGGCTACAGGCAAATCCAATTAAGGAATTTCCTCAATTGAGGTGCCGTCTTCCCAAATGACCCTAGTATGTGTCAAGTTGTCAAAATCCAACCAACACATCTCCCATTTATGGGGTAAGAGGAGACAGATATTTTATTAATAATTGTAATGTAATATGTACATTGAATTATGTATAACACTAATCAATAAGCATAAAGAGAAAATGAGTTCTGATTTTATAATTGATAGTTCAGCTGGATATTACAAACTAGGACAACTGCCCACGGTGAAAAAGATCATAAATATAGAAGAGCTTGTGTTAATCCTGAAAGTTGTGATAGAGAATGTCAAATTATTGAACACAGAAATTCTCTATTAATGAGTATTTTTAGTAGAATGGTTTACTTCATCTGTTTTTCCTCAGTTAGTACCCTGTTTGTAACAGCACATTATAAAATCTACATACAAAAGCTTATGAAGCCTGCATATTTGAATTAGTAATTAGTGCATCCACAGCTGTTAACTTCAAGGAAATGATCAAAGAGCCAGGCGTGTACAGGCCAGGACTTTATTCTGTGCTCTCTCATTCATTTTTGCATATTATTGAAAGATACATTCTTAACAGGACTAGGAATGAAGTAAGAGCTCAAAAAATAAATTGAATCAAAATAAACGAGTAATAGAGACAAAATTTTCAGGAAAAAAATGTCATAGTCTCAGAAGAGCTGTCTCTAGTTGTTGATTCTACATTTGCACACTAAACCAATGCAGACTGAACACACTAAAGATAATTACATTTGTAGTGAAATTTGCAACTATTTTCTTGTTACCATTTTTTAAATAACATACATTCTTTCCATTTCATTCACATTGTAGGTATTAAAAGTAATTGTAAATAATTTGATGTATATGAGAAAATATGTGTGGATTATGTGAAAACACTGTTAGTTTACATAAGGAATGTCGGCTACCATAGAATCTGGAATCCACTGGAAGAGTGTGGAACAGTCTTCCTCAGATATTAAGGGACAACTATTTTAGTCCACTGTGCTGCATAATACATTATTGAGGATCAACAACTTAAAATTGTATGTTGTCGGGCATAATGCAGGTTGGGCCTAGCTAGGCCACCTGCCAGGAAGAATGGAGGAATGGCTTTCATGGGTGTGGTGCTCCATAACGGTTTGTTGTGAAGCCAATTTCTGCCCAGCAACTGGATAGGACCTAACGCACCTGGGAACAAACTGCAATTGGCTGTAGTCAGGACCCCTCCCATAAGGCTATTGGCTAACAAGACCTATAAGACACTATGCTCTTTCTTGAATAAATGAGTTTGCAGCAGACCACCACTGTTGGCTTTCTGCTCAACTTCAGGAGTCTGTGTGTTGACTCTGCGCCTACTCACCCCCCACTATGGCAGAGACCCTTTGGCCCTCCTCAGGCTGGTCCTGAGTGCTGGGACCCCCAACAGCATGTGTTTCCTATGTCTCAGTTTAGAAGGAGAAAATATGACCATAATTCAATAGGGTTCTCTGTTTTAGATCTTAGTGAGTTGAAACCAAGTTTTACTAGGACCTATATCCTCATTTGAAAGTGAACTGAAGAAGAATCTCTTCAAATTTTCATGTTGTTACCATTGTACATATTTCTGTGACTCTTTCACTAAGATCTCCAGTTTCCTGGTACATGATAACCACAGACTATTCTCAGCATCCATGGGACACCTTCCCATCATAAGGTCCTCTTGTAAATCTTTACACAATATGGAAGACTCTTCCTTCAAAATCAGCAACAAAGAGGGAGAAGACAATTAGCTTTTAAGATCTTTAATCTTTATAAGAACCACCATGAATAATGTCTCTTCTAATGATATCAGAATGTATTCAAGATCTTAATTACATTCTCAAACTCTTTTCCCTCTATAATTTCCTATTTTCTAGAAGTATCTCTCATTCTATGGCATATGAATGGCAGGACAAGGGAATCACTGGTGTCTTTTAATGCCCATCTGCCAAAGATGGGTTTGTGAAAATCAAGACTAGAATGAATTCAACATCCTTTTGCCACAACAAGAAATCATACAAACAAAAAAGAGAAGCAACAACAACCAAAGAGAAAAGACCTCCCCAAATCACAGGAGCTCATGATACCCTAAGGTAGATGAAGTAAGTAAGTGCCAGTTTGCCAAATTAGTTCAAATGGGTAAAGGAACCCTGACAATAGACAAGAGCAAGGCTGAATTTTGTAGCAGTTTCTTATTCCTCTGATCTAGCTGGGAAACTGACCCCTATAACTTAACATAAGAAATACAGTGTCGGGATTCTGGGTTCATCATATAAGTTGTTCAGATGTATTCACACTGCTAACTTGTGTAATTTTTTTTTTTAAATATCTCCCTTTTTCTTACTAAGGCTTTCAGGTAAGCTTAACAGCAATGAATTTTAACCCCTCCCATTGGAATAAACAACGTTTCTTCTCTACAAGAAGCAATTCATAACAAATACTTTCCATGTCCTGAACTTTATGTCTAAGTGAAATATCAGTGTTTCATTAAGGCCCACAGGGAAATACAATTTTCTTATGAATTAAGTTTCCATCATTATTAAACCGTTTTAACAACCTCATAAGGAAGGTTAGTACTTGGTTTTCTTTGCTGAAATAGAAGCATCTCAGCACACTGTAAAAATGGCAAAGAGCTCAGAACCTTCTCAAGTTAAACTTAATCTCATGTATCTTCAATGTGGCAGAGCAGCACTTGAGACAAAGGTGGGTAACTTCATATCTGCCTTAAAGACAAGTAGGCTAACACTCAGAAGACAATTCCACCTTTCCAAAATTCTAGGCTGTGCAAAACTCTTCTAATCTCCAGTGTCTACCTGTAATGAGTAAAACTGGAATAGAAAATGTAATTCTGCACGTTATTTTACAATAGCAATTTCCAATCCAATATAATTCTATTTGCATCATTAGAGTAATGAAAAACTGAAAAGGCAAACGAAGTTTCTGTGCATCTATTATATGTAGGACAACATGCTAGATTCCACTGGGTACCTAGGTAGTGTTTTATATTGAATGCTCAACAATGACAGGCTACCTCGTATATTCATATAATGTATTTTCACATTTCCAGCCTGCTGAAGGCTAAAATTTGAAGGTTTAGCAAGTATATTCATATATAATACACACACACACATACACACATATATATATTCTTACTTATCCTCAATAACTCTGGTTTCACACTATTGTCTTTACTTTTAATAAGTTCAAAGTTATATGAAACATGTCCAGTTCCACAAGTAAAAGCATATTTTATCATGGACCTTATTTTTGATAAAGTACCTCTCTCATATCTTTGAAATAGGACAACTGTCATGATTCATCTGCAATGCTGCTCCCTTCCTAGTCTTTCCTTTTGGGATTTCATAGAATGACACAAAAATTGTGATTCTTGTAAACGAAAGTAGTAAAGCAAAGAAAATGGGATAGATTGAAAACAGAGCCGAGAATTAAAGAAATGCCACCGTTAATATTTTGAGAGGCCGTGGGCACTAGAAAACTTACAAAATATAATTTTTAAAAAAATAATGGATGTTCTTCACTCATTTATTCCCTAAATATACTACCTGGTACAGAAAAGTGGATGGGAACTCACTGGGCACTTCTTCCAGACTAAAACACAAGTACTTTTCTTAAGAGGATAATGGAAATAACATCTGTCTTCTAGCATTCTTAAACAAAATTCTCTGTATAAATATAGTCAAAATTTTTTCAAAATTGTTTCCCATGCTTCTCTTCAAAGAACTGAGAAATCTTAAGTCATATTTAACTTTTATATTTTAGTTAACCTTAACCAAAATAAGCACATGTCCTTAATATTTTGAGGTAATTAATCTAGCTCAAAGGTATCTATAGAAAGACTTCCAACATAAAACCACACTGATATTCTTTGATATTGAATCTTAATTGTCATAGGATTTTGGGTACGGAACATTTGAATTTTCAAATATGTGGTAAAGTATTCCACAAATCCCTAATGGAATATAGAGATATTATTGAACATATCAGTGATTTTACTATATTACAGGTTTGATTTACATGTCAATTAGATACTTAAATTATTCAGTAATTATTATTTTCTCCTTATTATACATACAGAATCACTTACATAATTATTAGCATAACAAGCAAAGCAAAAATATATTTGAATTAAACAAATTAAGAAGCATTATCTGTAAAACAGTTAAGTCACAAGAACAAGATTTTTATCTAAATATGCTAGTTAACTGGCATCCTCTGGAAAGACAATATCTATGAATTTTTTGTGGTTTTTTAAGTATTATTGAAAGAGAAAACTAGCTCCATTTTGTTCTACTGGATTTTGGCTTTATTCTGTGTTTATACCTAGCCATTCCCACTGCATCAAGGCAGGCAGAACATCTCAAGCAGGTAGCATCAGGGAATACATTGTTTCTACAACACTGGAAAGCTGGCAGATATCTAGTTAATATGTCCAGGTAGTACAACCTCCCATTCAGCTTAACTGAAACTTTTTGTTACCTGAAAACCTTCTTGTTAACTGACCTACCCTGGTCTGGTATAAACATGGTGATCTGATACAATTATGGTAACTGGCTCTGTCATGGCATGATGTAGTAGTAGTTTCAAGCTTTATAAAGCCTGCCCTGCTTCTCCT
The DNA here is from genome assembly GCA_035773235.1 of Eospalax fontanierii. NCBI lineage: Eukaryota > Metazoa > Chordata > Mammalia > Rodentia > Spalacidae > Eospalax > Eospalax fontanierii. The sequence continues at coordinate 22,006,285 of CM069534.1, forward strand.
AGGGTTGAGAGTTCTGGGCAATAGCTTCCTCTCTGACTGCCCGCTACTAACAAAAATAATTTGAATATGACTATGTGGTGTTCCTCTGTGCCTCTTGCTCAGTATTACATTATGTTTTAATTTTGTGATTTAAAAACGTTTTCTCTGTTGAGCAGTTTTATAATCATGCAATTCTGCATTTTTCTTAGTCTTTTGTTTTGTTTTTTGAGAGTCTCTCCATAGCCTTTAACTGGCCTGGAACTCAGTATATAGCTTAGGCTGGCCTTGATCTCATAAAGATCTATCTGCCTCTGCCTCCCAAGTGCTGGGATTAAAAGCTTGCACCACCATGTCTAGCAGACATTTTTCTTATATACAGATAATATTTAGTATCATTTTGTGTAACATAATCTACACAATATTATATTCATCAACATTATTAAAACAGTCTTTAAAGTAAACAAAGTAAATAAAATGTTAAAGATTTTAGTGAAAGTTTAAATAAAATATAAATTTCAAACCACATTAATCAAGTGAAAGAAATTTTATTATTTTTGTCTTATCCTAAAGGCTATAGGAAGGGTGTACCTCTGAGTATTTTATAATATAGCAAAAAAAAAACCTTCTCAGATTGAGAAATGCCATTAGTTTGGTGTGAATTCTGTCCTGATGAGAGTGACCAGTGCTACACATTGCTTCTTCTGCTTTTGGACACTCTTCCCCGTGCAAGGATGCACTGATGCACTACACGAAGAACATTTTACTATCTAGTCAAAGCTTAGGGACTGTGAGAAGTCATCGTGGACATGTACTACATTTGTTATTCAATCAAAGTTCTGCAGCATTAGAATGAGATTTTTGTCTCTTAATATATTCATTGCTTTGATAAACAAAAATACACAAGAAAATTTTTCACTCTGGGAAAAGGATTAACTAATTCTGGCCACAAAATTCAATTTAGTAGGGGAAAAGTCATTTATAAACTGTATTCTTGGCATCTGCTTAAGAAACCTGAATCAGGTACCAACTAATCAAGACTAATTAAGAAAGTGCTGTTGTTGTTGTTCTTATTATTTTACTTTAAAAAATCATTTTAATGGGATAGGTCATTTTATTTACTTCATTGCAACATTCCAAAGCTGTTTAAATTCGCTTTTGTTTATTCTCTCCGCAAATGCTTATATACTCAATTTCCCTTGAATATTCGTACTTCATTCTGATTTTCACACCAAGCCAAAACCCATCTACAAATAAAACAAAAAGATGTTCCATAATTGTTACCACCTAAAAGTGTCTTGTAACCTCATATATACCAAGAATAATTTAATTTTCTCTCATTTTTAAAATCTCTTCCTCCTCCATATTGCATATCGCAATATGCAAAGCATTTGTGTGCCAACTTTTCCAGAAAACACCTGGTCTATTTTTTACTGCCAGATGGACCTGCTGAAGCAGAACAAAACGAAACATGGTAATAAATATGCCTGTGGGGGATATTGTTGATAGCATTTCTATGTGAATCTTCCCTGCCTAAGAACTATAGCAGCACATAGCCTCCTCCATTTGTCTGCCTACAACTAGCAAATTTCTCCGAGCTTTCAGAGCCAGAGTGACATAATTAAAGAGCACCCATGTATAAATTGGTGGATTTTATAATCTGTGTTGCTCACTTTGTTCTTTAGGTTACTTGTCCTGTTTCTAACAAGGGTACATTAAAATTAGATATATTTGAGGAGATATAACTTGTGCTTAATTCTAACTTATGGCTCAAAGTAAAAATTTGAACACTGTACTTCTTAAGTGCATTTAAAAAGAAACATAGAGTTCTAAATGGTTTGTTTTCAAATCTAAAAATGTACCTCTCTATAACTTCTGCCTTATAAAACAATAAATGTTCATATTTAATAATACTTTGTATATTCTTACTGCCAAAGGTGAGTATTCAGTTTATTACTCCTGAATATTGCCCATGTTACTATGTTCCAAGCAATGTAGCAGAAGCAGAAGCTAATTACACCATTAAGTGGAAATAGTAAATGCAGTTGAGAGATGCTTCCACAGTTAGTTGATGGACAAAAGCAGAATGCTAGATGGTTAGATGCACAAAAGGAAAATTCCTGACAAGTGCAAGCAGAGCAGGTTCTCATTTGACAGGAAGAGACGGGTTGCTTGGGAATTTAATGTAAATATGAATCAAGTGAAACTGGATTTTGATAGGATTGAAATCGTTAGAGATTTTCTTTCATTAGCATAAAAATTAACAGTAGAAATGCAATAGCAGCTATAGGATAAAACCTTGTGTACAGAAGTATGAGGGATTTTTAAAGAATATAGCTGGCATTTTATCAATCTTTGTTAAACAGCATTCAACTTTAACTCCAATACCTGAAGCACTTAAATGTTATAACTTCAGTCTGTATAACTGATTGTACAAACTGAATCCCAGGGATGCTACCTCAAGGACTTAACAGGAAACTGATACTGCCTGCCAGATTGCCATCCCGGAACTTGGGGATACAAATTGATACACAAAATAAGTGGAGTTCTGCCTACTAGCAGATGACTTCTAGATCAAAAAATCACAGAAATATCTGGAATATATACATACATTGTTGGAAATGGAGAGTGCCCTAGTTTAAAACTTGAAATAATGGGCACTACACATTGTGGGTGTGAATAGTATTGTATGGGCTTTATTTCTTAAAACTCACACTGAAAATCTAAGCAAGATCTCCTTGTACTGTCAGAAGAAAAGTGGAAAACAGTTCAAAGAAAATGTAGGCTAGGAGTCACTCTTTTAGAAAGGACATTTCCTCCTCTCAAGAGCTTCTACAGTTTCTGATTTACCTAATAAGAAAACAAAGGTTGGGTAATATTTCTGAAAGTAACAGGACAAAGTAAGATATCCATAGAAAGGAAAATATTTGGTCATACGATTATAGAATGCATCCTTTAACTTACATTTTAACTCCACACCAAAGAAAGGAAAGTGGATTATAGCTAAAATAGTGACAATGTTCATAATCTGGAGGCAAAGCTTCCACAAAACTGAAGTCTAAAGGAGGAGGAAACAGAGTGTTGTAAGATGAATTTGTAAAGCCAGGTTCTTAAATTAAATAAAACTCAATAAAGTCCATTACATTACTTTCTGTTACTGCTTATCTGTGTCAGTAAAAACACGGTGATCTAAAAGAGTAAAAGAAAATAAATAAAAACACCACCACCAGATTCATATATAGCATACACCTTTGAATTGTCAATTAAGGAATTTAAAATATCTATTATTAATATTTTAGGCACAACAATGAACAAAATCAACATGAGAGAATAGTTGAAGTCAACATAGGGATACAAACTCAGGAAGTAACTACAAGCAAATACTGAAAGTAGAAATAAATTGTACTGTAAGTAAACAGTTCTTTATGGACATGGAGAATAATGCATGCATAGTGTTTATGTACAATGTGTATTTGGGCATGTGCCTATGCGTGTGTAGTATGAAGAGACCAGAAAAAAAATTGGTTTTCTTATTTTGTCACTCTCCATCTTATTTTTTCTTTAAATATTTTTTCCTTGAGCATTTATGCATGTAAAATATGAAATTTGATCATATTTACCTCACATTTCTCCTACCAACTCTCCCTATATAATTTATAGAAGTTTCATCTCTCAAATTCATTATATATATATACAAATACATATATATATATATATATATATATATATAACCAATTAACATCAGTTAATGTTGTCCATATGTGCATGAAATGTGCATGAATGTGGGGTCATCCACCCATCGGTCCATGAAAAACTTACCAGTGATCTCGTCCTCAAAAAAGAATGATTCTCTGTCTGCTAGAAATCCTTAAATGCCAACCAATACCATCTCAAGAAGGAGTGGGGTCTAGAGATAATCTGCCCCTTCTGTGCCAGAATTGTGGCTGACTTAATTTTGTGCAGTTCTTATGTAGTTAACTGCAGTTGCTGTGTGTGTATGAGGACATTAGCCATGTTATGTCCAGAAAACAGCATTTCATAGCATTCTTCTCATTGTCCAGCTGTAAAATTCTTTATACCTATATTTTATGCTTGTTTTTCCATGAATTTTTCTGACCTTGTGTGTGTGTGGTGGGGATAGGGATCATTTAGGTGTCCCATTTAAGGATGAACACTCAGTTTCCTATTTTTAGAACTTTGAAGATTTAAACATCTCACCATTGACTATTGTCCATGGGAGGAGGGGGCCAGTTTCTCTGATATATCTGAGAGTAACCCTGGTATATACAGCCCTGTTCTATGAATATAAACATAAGTGTATAGAAGACACTTTGATAATATGCCCATTTAGCAAAACAATAGTAGCAGGTTCTACCCGAGGCCTATGAGCTCCACATTCATTAATTTGATCAAGATGACAGGACCAGTCATGAAATTCCCTCCTGTGTAGCAGGCCTCAAATCCAATCAGAAAGCGGTTAGTTACCCCATAACACTCATGGCACGATGGCACCAATGGGCTTATCTTGCTTGGAAGGTAGTTCTTGCAACAAGCAGGGCCATACCTTTAAAGAGACTGACCCTTCCCCTCCCAGCAGCCATTAGTTTCCAATAGTTGCTCAGTTTTGCTTTGTTTTTTAAACTACTTTCATATGAGTTTTATCTGGTTTAAAGTTATATATTATGGGTGCATAATATCAATCCTGTGAGTTCATATGAACAGAACATTAGTATAGGCTCTCTTCTTGGCCTGTGGCCTGTCTAGCCACATGTTGCTGTACCTGAAATTATCAGATATGACCTCCACTTTATGAAGTGGGCCTTAAATCCAATTAGAATGTAGTTGGTTACTCCATAATATCTGTGACACTGTTGCACAAGAGGTCAAATCTTGCCAGGCCAGTCGTTTATTTACAGCTGGGTAAGGTTAAACATTCATTTTTTTTTTCTTCTGGTGGTAGCATGCATAGCACCTTCCAGCACCATAAAAGCTAGCAAATAGAGAAGAATTTTGATGTCAGTACAAACTTGATCCCCCCCACAAAGATCATGTTTGTTATGTTATATTTTTAGCAATATAGACTTACCATCAAGTTCTTGTGGGTAACCAAACCAGGGAAAATAGCCAGTAAAGTCTGAGAATCTATGGGACCAATGGGCAACAGCTTCAAAAGAGAGAGTCCATACCTGGTATTGAGCTTTTACTTTGCTAGCCTATGGACTATACTAGGCACAGTGCCCCTGCCTTATAAGGTAACTCTTTTAATAATGTATATGTTTAAATCTCCATGATTTTGCCTATTTTGTACAGTTGTCATTGTTGATGATAGCTAGGCTTTATTCCATTGTGGTCCAATAGATTACAGAATGCTTTGTCAATTTTCCTAGATTTACTTAGACTTTCTTTTTGTCCTGATATATGATCGATATTGGAGAAAGTTCCATGAGCTGCTGATAATGTATATTATTGACTATTTGGGTGGCATGTTATGTAGAGCTCTGTTAGATCCACTGGATTTATGGTAATATTTAAATCCAGTATTTCTATTTTTACATTTTATACAGATGACTGATGCATTGATGAGACCAGGGAATTGAAATCCATTGTCAATGTGTTGAGATTTATCTGAGGTTTTATAGCTAGTAATATTTGTTTTACGAATTGGATGCCCACGTAGTTGGAGTATACATGTTGATAATCATGATCACCTCTTGATGAGTATAAATTAACCATAACCTTGTCTGACCATTTTTAAGTGAGTGAAGTACCTTTTGTTAGATTTAAGATTATTGTGTGTTTCTTCTATGTGTTTGGAATAACTTTCTCTACCCATCTACCCTAATGGGTGTGTATCATTGTTGGCAAAGTGTTTCTTGGATGCAACCTGAAGTTGGCTCTTGTTTTCTAATAGAATCTTCTACTCTGTGTCATTTTATTGTGGAACCGAGGTGACTAATATTTAGAATTGTTGAAAATGTGTATGAATTTCTGTCATTTCTCCAATTCTATGTTCGACTAGTTGTTGAAACAAAAAGATTTTATATTTTTATTAAATCAAATTGAACTTTGTATTTTGGTGTAATATCTTAGAAATGCAATTGATATGTACTTTTTATTTAAAAATGGTTTATATTTTAAACTTTATATTAATTCCAATTCAATTTCTGAAATAAAACATTTTGGTGTGACAAAAGGGCCCGAACCGGAAAAGCATGTATTATTTCCTTTCCAAGGAAAGCTTCTTGTACTTTCAATATGAAAGAATGAAACATTTCAGGAATCTTCAAGAAAAGGTAAGTAGTGACAGTAACCTGAGAATTTTTGTTTTGTGCAGTTTCTAACTCACTCTGCTGTTACAAGTGTCTGGTTTTCTGAAGGTATTTTTTACATTCTGTGCTGAGGTGATATCAGATTTCTACACCAAAAAAAAAGAAAAGTAAAGATAAGAAGACAGGCTAAAATGTGATCAAAATGTTCTTAAAGAGGTTTAGACATTTTACCCACATAAATAAGAAATTCTCACATTGAATTCAACTTCTTTGAATAGGATAATAGGAAACTCAAGTTAAGGAGCTGGGAAGATGACTTAGTTGATACATTACTGGGTATACAACTGTAAGGACTAAAGTTCACATTCCCAGCACTTTACATAAAAACATGGCAGGTAGCTGGGCATGGTGGCACATGACTATAATCTTAGCAGGGAAGCAGAGGTAGGCAGAAATCAAAGCCAACCTGGGATAGTCTACATAGCAAGTTCCAGGTGTGTATTTAGCCAGTTATTCTTTATTTCATTTTTACTTGAAAACCATGAAGTTTTTGCTGCTGTTGTTCTCACGGAAAGAACAGAATACTTACAGTTTTGCTAACCTTTATACAAACTTAATAAATACAATGCACAAAAGGCCATTTTTGTTATCTTATAAAGAAAAACAATAATTTATTATTTTCTTATTATTCAGTTACTCTGGGTCAATACCTCCAACTCTAAAGAAAAATTGAAAGCAAAATTGTGCAGAACTTTCAGACAGTATTACAAAATGTCAAGATTTTTTCTGGGTAATGATTGTTTGCATTTGCCTGATCACCATAGTGAAGTAGAAAATATTCCTCTGATAGGTGAGAGAGAAACATCTCTTAGTTTGCAATGCAGTTAAGATAAAATAAAATATGGGGGTGTCACTAAGCATAATAGTGTTTGATTTTCTAAACCACAACCTTGATTTTTCAAGTACTCCATAACAAACTTGGAAATAGTTCTCTATGTTATTGTCTCTATAATTTAAGAGAATCATGCATTACAACCTTGATTTTTCAAGTACTCCATAACAAACTTGGAAATAGTTCTTTATGTTATTGTCTCTATAATTTAAGAGAATCACGCACTAAAAGAACTATTACTTTGTATTTTTGTAACAATATTCAAAGATGAAATTCTGTGATATATAATAAAGTCACTGGAATATGGGGCTGTAAAGGGAAAGCTTTTAAAAATTTTATTATTATTATTATTACTATTATTTTATATGTATGAGTGTATTGCCTCCATGTATGTGTCTCTGAGTCATGCAATGCCAGAAGAGGCCAGAAGAGGGTGTTGGATTGCCTGGAATTTGATTTACAGCTGTAAACCACCATGTGGGTGCAGGGAAATTAATTCAGATCTTCCACAAGAGTAACCAGTGCTCTTAACCATGGAATCATCTTTCTGAGTCATTTATCTAGGAACAAAAGGGTAGGTTTTTATAATATTGATATAGTTGGTGTATTTTTACTATTGATGTAGTTGGTGTAAAAGCAGATTTAGGGAATTATGATCTAAGGTCCCCCCAGAAAAATAGCTTTTAATTGCATAAAATGTAAGAAAAATCTTAAATATAGTATTACAAAAATTAAAAACAAAATAAGTCAATAATATCGATAATTAGGAGCAAAATGGGGTTATGCATATTCAAATAATAAAATGACAGTAGCACGTTTGTATCTAAAACTAAATGTTAAATAATTCTCTAGTCAAAAGACAGAAACTGGAGACTGGAAAGATAGCAGTGTATCTATCAGTAAGTACAATATATTCACTGGAGATCTATGCACAAATCAGTGAAAAGTAAACGACTGAAGATGTGTATTGCATGCAAGTCACAATCAAACAGGGTCGAGGTTCTGAGCTAATATCAAGCAAAATGAACTTTGCATCAAAAAGCATGACAGGCAAGTAAAGAGATCATGTATTAATAAAAGTCTCAATGCAGTTATAATATGCTAAATTATAGACATACTTAGATTATCACTGTTCACTAAAATACAGGTAGCAACAACAAACAGGGTCAATTACACTTCATGAAAATAATACTTCAAATGTGTCTCAAAGATAATATTGGGGCTCAGTAGTTAAGCGTGCTGTCTGCAGAAGACCTGAGTTTGAATCCCAGCACCCACATGAGGACTAACAACTGCCTGTAACTCCAGTTCTAGGAACTCTAAAGCCTCTTCTGTCCTTGAACGGCAATGAAAGACACAGGTGCACTTACACATTACACACATGGAGACATAACACTCATACCCATAAAAATAAATGAATAAATAAATCAGAAAGATTTTTGAAAAGGTAATATCAAAGATTAGAGGAACATAGTCGGCCAAGTTTTTATTCCCGACACTAGAGAAGCGGAGAAGCAGACCCCTGTCAGACCGAGGCCAGCCTGGTTTACATAGTGAGATCCATGTCAGCTTAAGACCCTGTCTCAAAGGAACAAAACAAATAAAATGAAATAATAAAAAAGGTACTATTCACAGATTAAAATTGTAATTCGGAATATAATGGACAATATGCATAGGATGAATCTCAAATTCAAAATAAAATCAATGTTTCATTTCAAAAATTGGACAGTGACTTGCTAACTTCCTTCTTGGGGGAGGCGGGAACAATGTCCACTCCTTTTTCTGAAATGCTTATTTTTAACTGAATTATTGTGTGTTTCATAAAGAACATCTCAAACCATCTTAATTATCTTTTTATCATTTTCCCCAGTGGTACCCTACATAGCTGCCCCCTCCAACTGAAATCCACACGTTCTTTAATCTGTGTTAAGGTCTATTGTGTGAAGTTAGTGTCTCCAAGTGGTCTCGGTTCAGGTTAATCCACTGAGGTCCAGTCAGTCTACCCAGAGTCCCTCCCTTTAGGAAGACTGGCTCATCCTCACCCAACAGTAATCAGTTGCCAATATTTTTTCAGCAAAGATGGGGGTCTGCTACTCTTTTCTCCAGTTCCATGCTGAGTTTTTGTCTTCTTGAGTTTGCATGGGTCTTCAGTATACCAAGATCATTGCTGTAGGTTCATATGAGCAGGGTCCCAGGAATTTGTAGGATTCTATTTCCACATTGTCACACACTTCCTCACTGCCTCTTACAATCTTTCCACTACCCCTCCACCCACTTCTGAAATTGTCCCTGAGCCCTGGGTGAGTGAGGTTTTTTGGGCCTTGCTTATATGAACCTACAGCAGTGATGTCAGTGTGGGTGCCTGTATTCAGATGATCAGGAACATTCTCCACTGGCTCTTACAATCTTTCTTCTGCCTCTTTTCAATTGTCTCTGACCCATAGGAGGGTGAAGTTTAATTGGAGTCCTCTCCAAGTATTCACACTCTTAAGACTCTTAGTCTGTCTACTTTGGTCATTTGTGACTTTTTGTGATCATTGTCTTATGGCTGTATGAGGGAACTTTGTTGACAAGAGGTGTTCCATTATGTTCCTTGAGCCTTAGGTATAGAAGTTCCATAGCAGATGTGTCATTAGGGTTGGGCATTTGACAGACACTTAATCTCTGTGTGTCATCAGTTGTGAAATGGAAGTAACCTAACTGGCCCTCAGTTGAGGAGTGGGTAATGATAATGTGGTACATTTACACAATGGAGTTCTACTCAGCAGTAAAGAAGGAAAAAAATATGAAAATTGCAGATAAATGGATGGGACTAGAAACTGTTATACTAAGTGAAGTAACAGAGACCCAGAAACACAAACAACATACGTTTTCCCACATTTATGGAGATCTTATATCCAAATCTTTACATGTGAGTATATATCCTGATATAAGAGCAGGAGCCAAGAAACTGGAAAGGAACCAAAGAGATAAAGAGAAAGAAGGATCCTGAGAGAGAAGAACAGTAGGAGATAAGTGTTACCAAGAAGGAAATGGGCAAAATGGGAGTATTTAAAAGGGAGAGGAAGTGGGAGGATTATCCAAGGAACCATGAAAGGAAAGGCAAAGAAGGAATTCAAGACAAGGGAACCATAAGAGACAGGTGTTGCCTAAGGTAAAATGAGGTATTCTAACTGGGGAGGGATGAGGAAAGCTTAGACAGGAAAAGACATAGGGGAGATAAATAATGCTTAGTTGGTGCCAAAAAAAAAGAGAGGAAAATGTATTAGTTCAAAAGCCTACAGAAAATTTGTACATATAATATCACTACATGTGTCTATGAGCAAAAGACTATATAACAAGGAACCACGCCAGACAGGAAAAAAAACCCTCCCTTTAAGGGTAGTGATACATACTTCCAAAATTAATCAGGGTATTTTCACAGCCCTTGATTGTCAGCCAGAATTTGAAGTTAAGACCCAGTTACTGAAGACAAGACACACTTTGGACACAGGATTTGGATCAATGGAGCAGGAACTGACCTGTAAGCCACCTCCCTGAATGCTAGCTCTCATAATTTTGAGGACACTATGCAAGCTGCAAATAGAGAACATCAAAGGTTCAAACCCAGCTTTAAGCCCTAATAACCACAAAAAATGACTGGCACAGCAAACTATATTGGAGTAATAGTGACACTTTTATCTTTGGGGTAATTAGCAGCTACATAACTGGAGTTAAATCCCACTCAATGGAAGGGAACTTATGTGTCCTACTGTAAACATAGCCAAATACACATGTCTGGAGACGTCATAGATCTTAGAGAAAACCATAAAACTGTTAGATTCCCAGACAAATGCAACTTCTTACTATATGCTAAATAAGAATATTTATATTTACAGTTGTATCCAGTCACCATTCATAAAACATTTTTAAATTATGACTAATTTTAAATAATCAAATCCCAAAGTAACATAACATCATGAAAATATTTTCTGGTTTATTTTATTTACTTTTGAAAATTTCGTACATGAGCATTAGTCCTATCCCTGCCAGTCCCTTTCCAACTCCATCCATGTGTCTTCTATATTATTTATTACTTTTATGTATACATACATAAACTTATTGGTATGCATATGTATTCATATATATGTAAAATTATATACATATATATATATATATAATATACTGAGTCCATTTAGTGGTGCTCATGTGTACCTGTATTTTGTGTTTCACACTTGGGATTAACTAATCTCTTAGAGAACAAGCCCCTGGAGAAAACAGATTCTTTTTTCATCAGTATCACATTGATTGCCTATTTTTCATTATCTTGCTATGGTACCACATGACATTTCCCCCATCCTTTTGGGCATTTATTATACTTCTTCCTTTTTTACTGAATTTTTAAAAATTATTATTTGAAATATTTTCTTATTTAGATACCCTCCCTTATCTGCATACTCCCTTACCACCCTCCAACAATATAAATATATATTATATATAATACATTCTTATATATAATATATATTATATATTAGCTTTTATATTCTATAGGATATATATTCTATAGGATATATATGTATGTATATCTATCTATCTAGATAGATAGATAGATAGATAGATAGATAGATAGATAGATGTATATATCCTGTAGAATCAAATTTCTCTACCCAGGGAATATGTAGTTTTGCAGAGAGAGACAAAGTGAGACAAAGACAAACAGAGAAAGACAGGGAGAGAAAGAGAGAGAGAGAGAGAGAGGAAGAAGGAGGAGGAAGAGGTGGAAAAAGAACAAGATGAACAAGAAGAAGAGGAAGAGGAAGAGGAGAAGGGTTGAGGGAGGAGGAAGAGGAAAAGAATTCCATTTCCTGCTTTTTCTTTATTGCTTATCCCAGCTGCTGAGGACTCTTCCCTACACAGTAGACTTAGATTAGTATATGAGTGAATTAATATGGTGTTTGCTGTTAACCATTAGTATTTCTATGGGACAATTTGGAATATGATACCACCTCAGAAGAGGTTTCAATTCTGTAATGAAATTTCAGAATTATTTATTTCTTCTTTGAGAGGGGTGTGTGTGTGTGTGTGTGTGTGTGTGTGTGTGTGTCTGTATTAGAAGGCCAAATGTTAAACTCAGGAGTCATTACTCTGGTACTATTCACCTTTTCTTTTTAAGACACTCTCTCATTGCCCTGGACTCACCCATTAGGCAGGATTGGTTGACCTGTAAATCTGAGGGATCCACTTGTCTCCACCCAAATTCTGAAATTACAATTAGGTAGCACCATAATTGCTGAGAGAGAAAGTGAAAAAAAGCATGGGTTATAGGCATCAAACTACAGTCTGTTGCTCAGATAGCAAGCGTTTACTGCCTGAGATATCTCCCTACACCTATTGATTTATTTGCAAATAATGTCTTTATATTATTTCATCAACTTTTTCAGCCAGCCCTGGCAAAAGGCCTTGGCTATAGCCAGTTCTTAGCCATGACAGTTCTCATTAAGGGCTGAGATCACTTAGTGAAATTCACATCAGCAAAAAGTGAAACTGCTCTTTTAGATTTGGAAACATCATTGTAGGATCAGGCCACTGCAACAGTCATCATAACATCCATGAAATCACCATTATTTTCACTACAGAGTCATGTAGACCATGTTTGGATGCTGTCCTTGTTGGAATGAAAGGTTTATTTATTTTAACATATAGTCTCTCTGTGCTTGTGTGAATGAGAAACCTCTCTACAGGCTCAAGTATTTCAATACTTTGTCCTCAGTGGTTGGTACTGTTTTAGGAGGTCATGGTAACTTTAGGAGTGGTAGCCTTGCTGGCGGAAGTGTGTCACTGAGAACCAGTTTTGTCAATACTTACAAGCTCTGCCTGCCCCCAGTGATGTGCTTCCTTCAGTAAGGTAACACCTCTTCAAAACACCCCCAAACAACAGTACCAACTGGAGATAAAGTGCTCAACTATTCAGTGCCTTTGGGAGATATTCTGATTCAAACCACCATACAGAGAGACCATGATCACTACATGCAGAGGAATAAAACTTGACTCCTATCTCTCACCATCTACAAACCTCAACTCCAAATAGATCAATGATAACAACATAAGAACAGGTACCTTGAATTTGACAGAGGAGAGCAGAGGAACTACTTTTGAACTTATATGCATAGGAAGGAACTTTATTAACAGGAATTCAATAGCTCAGGTATTAAGACTAACAACAAATTGTATCTCATGAAACTAAATGCTTTTGCACTTTAAAAAACACCATCATTCAAGTGAAGAGACAATCTACAGAATGGAAAAGTATCTTTAGCAGCCATATATATATATATATATATATATATATATATATATATATATAACAAAACATTAGTATCTAGAATATACAGAGTTACTGAAAATTTTAACACAAAACAAAACTAACAAAAAACAAACAGAAAAACCCAAAACAAACAACCCAATTTAAAAATCAATCAGGGCAAGGAATGAAACAGAGAATTCATGAAAAATGAAACACAAACAACTGAGAAATATGTCACAACATGTTCAACATTTTTAGTGGTCAGGCAAATACAAACTAAAACATGGAAAAACAATTTAAAAATACTTTGAAATTTCATCTAAGCCAGTCTGAATGGTTAAGAACCAAAAAATAAATGATGACAAATGCTATCAAGGATGTAGGGAAAGGCAAATAGCTATTCATTGTTGATAAGGGAAAACTGAGTAGCCACTATGGGAATCAGTGTGTGGAGGTCTCTCAAATAGTTAAAAGTAGATCTCCACATCACTCGCCCTAGCACTCTTGGGAATGTACCCAAAAGACTACATATCCTATTACAGAGATACCAGTTCATTTGTGTTCGTTGCTGCCCTAGTCACAATGACTGAGAAATGGAAACAACCTAGATGTCTATCAACTGATGAATGAATAAGGAAAGCATGGTCCGTACACAATGGAATATTATTCAACTGTTAAGAAAAACAAACGTATGAACTGTATGAACTTCTGAGGTAAGTGGATGGAACTGAAAATATCCTGAGCAACGGTAATACAGAACCAGAAATATTAAAAAAAAGGTTATAAACCATCACTTAGAAGAATGGTTGGACTTCAGGTCAAGGAGAGTTAATTTATGTTCTTTATATTTGAGAAATATATTCCCATTTTCTCATGGTATTAAAATTTTGTTAGTTTGCTAAGTCATACATTAATTAACACCAGTGGCAATTACATTTTCAGTTAAAACTGTAGACAATTGTGAGCTATTAGTTTTCCCTCTTAATATATAAAAATTTCTGTAATGTGACTATCTATAGGTTCCATTTTGTATTTCTTACTGTTCTTTAAAAATATTCATCAGGCTCCATCACCACCCTGTCCGTCTTCTAGCCCTGGACCCAGTCGTGCTTCAGCTCTTGCTCCTCAGATCTCTGGACTAGTTTCCTCATCCAGACTAGCTTAATCTCTAGGAGAGTTTGTTAGACCGTTCACAGGCTTCCACGAGAATATTGATTGGTCTTTTTTGAATGTATACATTGCTTTTGGTTGGATGTTCATTTTCACACTATTGATTCTACCAATGTATGGACATGGAAAGTCCTTAATCTCCTGGTGTCTTCCTGTAACTCTTTCTGCGTATGTTTAAAATTTTTATTGTAGAGATCTTTAATGTATTTGGTTAGGTTTATTCCTAGATTCTTTTGAGGATAATCTTTTAAATTGGAGGGTTCCTATGCATGTTTTCCCTGATTGCTTTTCATTGCTATACTGAAAGGTTACTACTTTTTGTAAATTGATTTAGTAACCTGTCACTTTGCTGAAAGGATTGATAATTTCTAGCAGTTTTCTGGTGGAATTTTTGGTATCACTTATGCATAATATGTCATTTGTAAATAGTCATCATTTGACCTTTTCTAATTAGTACTCCTTTGATTTCCTTACCTTATATTATTGGTCTGTTAAGGATTTCAAGTAATCTCTTAAGAAGGCATGGAGGCAGTAGACAGCCTTGTCTAGTTCCTTATTTTAATGGGAATGCTTCCAGTTTTTCTCCACTGTGGATAATGTTGGCTCTGAATTTGTTGGATATAACTTTAATTATGTTGACGTCTGTTTCTTCCAGCCCAATTGCATACTCTGGACTTTTAGCATGACTGTATGTTGGATTTTGTCAAAGACCTTTTCTGCATCTATTGTGATTCCAATAACAATGTGATATTTGTCTTTGAATCCATTAATGGGATTTATTACATTTATTGACATGTATATTGAACCATACATACATCTCTGGAATAAAATCAACTTGATCATGGTGAATGATCTTATTGATGTGTATCTATATGCAGTTTGCTGATACTTTGTTGAGAAACTTTTCACCTATATTCATTAAAGTTATAAGACTATAGTGATCTTTTTTTGCTGTGTCTTTCCTTGGTTTTTGTATTAGAATGATACTGATGTCATAGAAAGAACTTGGGTGTTCCTGTATTGAGATGAAATTTACATCTTTATCTCTTCTGATTAGTTTTAATTTGAAGCCTATTTATTTTGATGTTAGAATTGAAAAATGTGCTTGGAATATTTTTTCCATTCTTTCAAAATAAGCAATTCTTTTCTGAGAATGTGATATGAGTTTCTTGCACACAATAAATAAATAGATTATGTTTCTTAATCTATTCATTTACCCTGTGCCTTTTGACTGGGAGTTGAGGCCATTTTAATTTCAAGTTCTTATTGAAAGATATATATTGGTTACTGTCATTTTAATTTATAATTGTGTTCTTGGTCCAATTTTGTGTTTCCATAATTATACCATTTATTTTATTTCTGTAGCTTCTTGGGAATGGTCTTTCTTTTTTCAGTTCTTTGTATTACTTTGAGTATTCTCTTTATGCCTGTTTGGTTGACATGAATTCTCTTAGCATATTTGTGCTTTGGAGGTTTTTCTTTCTTCTTCAACTATGATAGAATGTTTTGATGAGTAAAGTATTATGGGTTTGTATCTATGCTCTATGAATTTGGTATACTTTGGCCCAGGCTCTTCTGGGTTTCATAGTTTGCATTGAAAAGTCAACTGTAATTCCGAAGGGTTTTCTGTTACACGTGACATGTTTTTTTCTTGTAGCTTTCATTATTCTCTAATTTTTGTGCATTGATACTTTTGCTATGACATGCTGTGAGGAAATTTCTGTTCTGGTCCTGTCTATTTGGTGTTCTGTGTGCTCCTTGTGTCTGTAGGGTATGTCCTTCCTTAATTTAGAGAAATTCTCTTCTATTATCCCGTGGATGATGTGGTCAGTGTCATTGACTAGGATTCTTCCTCTTCCTCTATGCCTATGATATGAAAATTTCATCTTTTCATAGTGTCCTACGTTTCCTGGATATTTCATTCTTATGATTTAATTTTTTCATATTCTTTGCTTGAGAGGTCAAATTCTTCATCTTCATTGCCCAATATTGATGTCCTGTTTTCCATTTTGTTTATTTTATAGGTGAGGCTTTTTCCTCTCATTTCAAGGTAACTTATTTAGTTTTTTAATTTCTTCCATATTTCAGACTGAATTGCCTTCAATATTTCTATCTCATTTGTGAATTCACTTTTTTATTTTAAAAATATTTTATTTATTATTTTTATTTCATTTTATGAGTGTGTTGTCTGCATGTATGTAAGTCCACCCATGTCATGCAAACCCTGTGGAGGTCAGAAGAAGTCATTGGATCCCCTGGAAACGGAGCTACCCTGTGGGTGCTGGAAATTGTGTCTGAGTCCTCTACAAGAGCAACCAGTGCTCTTAACTGCTATGCCATCTCTTCAACTTCCTCACTGCTCAAAAACCTGAATTATTTTTGTCATTTTATTCACTTGTATAATTGTATTTTCTTGAGCTTCTCTCTGAAATTCATCACTGTCCTCATTGAATTCTTTGAGGTTTTTGTCTGTATATTCCTTAAATTCATTGAATTCTGTCATCATGCCGATGATTGCGAATTCTGTGTCCTTGGTTTTCTCTAGGAAGTTTTAATTGTAGAATATTTCTATAGGGCTGGTGATGTTTGTTGGGGACGTATTATTTGGATTTTTCATTTTATTACATTTTCATTTCATTTTATTATATTTGGTCACGTAGGTTTCTTTCCTTATGAGTCTGGTATGAAGCACAAGCCTTCCTTTGTTGACCTGCAGTTTGATTCTGTTTGTATTATTGATATAACTTGGTTGTTTTCTGATAAAATATGAAAAATTCATTGGTCTGAGCTTCAGGTTCTCTTCAAGTTTTGGCTTGGAGGGGTGAGATGTCTCAAGAAGGATACTAGGAAACTCTTCTTGGGGCAGATGAGCCCTGGCTAGTTCTGTAAACTCCATTATCTTCAGCTGGATGGAGCCAAGGCCCACGGTGAGAGGGTGAGCATAGAATGAACAGGGAACCCCGCGCCTGGAGCAGTGGGAGGAGCCAGAGGTGACCCCAAAGCTGGGGAACGGGCGCCATAGGATTTGAGAAACTCCAAGTGATGGAGTCAGGCATTCTCAAGTAGTTTCAGAAGGACAGTCCCAAGGCCCAAGGCCCAAGGTGAGGGGATCGGACAGGATGTGAAGGCCTCTACCAGCCAGCAAGGAAGCCTAGGAAAGACTTATTTGTTTAATAATGGAAAAGGAGGCAATGGTGAGCAATATTTGTGATTTGGAGAGAGCGTTTCAAATGAGCTTGAAGATGAAAGAAGTTTATGTGGTGTGTGTGTGTGTGTGTGTGTGTGTGTGTGTGTGTGTGGCACAGGCATGCACACTCATTAGCTTAGAATGGGATATGCACGTACCTTCTATAGTGTCATGTGTTCAGAAGCATAAGGCTGTCATCCCAGCATGTCAAGAGAACTACAATTATTACAAAGATGATAAGGAGGATGTACTAGAATGACAATGCTGAATGAAATAATCTGTGAAAAATTTTCAATTTGGAACCTCAGAATTTGGATATTATATGTAGATGCTATATATAAATTTAAACACTTTCTAGTATTTTTATCTGGTTTCCCATTTTTATAAGAAAATTGCTATAACCTGTCATAAATGAATTAATGGTATATGAGTAAAGGTATTTTTCTTTGTATAATTAATAACATTAAAATTTATATTCAAAAATGCACATAGAGCATAAAAGTCCCCAGGTCTTTAATTGGACAATGACGTTGAAATCCCCCTCCTCTTAGCTGACTCTGGTATCCCATGCTAATCCCAGCCTTTGCTTGATATTATAAGGCAACAAAGTTGTATGTTTTCTGCCATCTAGAAATTCATAGTTGCCAGAATTTGGGATTTGGTGGTGTATGTTTATATTCTCAATACACTGAAAGCTGAAGGAGAGGATAATAAGCCTGAGGCCAGCTTGGGCTGAGTTTGTTTCTCTTAATGAACAAAAAATGTAGATAGAGGGAAGATGAAGCAAGTGCAAATTTAATTTAATACCTCATTATTTTTTCATAGTATGGACAGAGCTCATCTGTTTCTGATGTGGTTATTATTGATCTTATTGAATAAAGCAAAAATTGTGAATTTGTGCATGTCTGAATAAAGATACAAATTCACATCATTTGAAAATTTAACATTCACATGATAATATTTATTCAAGAGTGCCTGTTGACATTTGTTGTAATGACTTAAAGAGTATTTTTGTGCTTGCCAAAGTGTCACATGTCTGTAATCCTATTAGAAAATGATAGAATCCTGAAGTTATCAACATGCTTACATGATAGTGTCACATTCTGGGTATCTTGAAAAAATATATACTAACGTTTCATTCTTGAAAGGGGCAAGATTTTTTTTAAATCAGCTGAATTGAAAGTCACAAATTTGGGATAATATTAAAAACACAAAGTGTTCCACAATGAAGGAGATATTACTCTTCAATGTCAAATAACATGAGATAATTTTAGATTCATTATCTTTGCCTCCTAACCATAGCACACAACAAAGAAACCTTTTTTGAATTTTTTTAAAACAGATATTAAAACAAAATGATTAATTTGAATATATATTTATATTCACATGATTGGAACATTATGATAGAAGTACTGTATTAAAGAATTTCTTTCAGAACTGGTCCATATTTTAAGTAGAATTTTACTAGCTTAAAGCTTATTTCAGAGAAAGTTTGGAAAGAGTTTCACAAATCATTTTCTTAGTTTCAACCAAACCTTGAAGGCTTGAATTTAATTGAAAATGTTAAAGTTTCATTTCAGGCTTCAGAGATCAGATCTTCTGAGAAAAGAGGGCAATTTAAAGACAATTACATTCTTTGCAATGTAATATGAAATCATCCTTATTTTCAAATTAAGGATTTCCATATTAAGATCACCTTTAGATTACTGACTGGTAAACAGCACATTACTGACAGGGAACACCTGTGGGTGCCTTCAAAGTAGGTATAAGTTAATCAGTTCCTTACCCCATGCTGGCTCTCTAATGAAGAATGATGCTTTGCTTAAATTTAAAGGAACTCAGTGCTCTGACCCTACAAATTGTTTCTAACAATAGAAACATTTCTCTCTCAAGCACAGCTATTGTGATGTGATAGAAGTCCCACAGTTGTTGTCTCAAGACAGACACTCAAGGCTTGTTCTCCTAATTTAGTGCCTGTTTTATTGTTCACTTGCTCTAACCATGTGGATGCAGCTTATTATCTCTGAATCTGATAAAAACAAAACTTACACTACCTGTTCTTTAATGGGCTCTATAAACTTTCAGTCCCTTTTTGCTTCAGGGAATTGTTTCCACGATGAAATGGAATGATCCATTTCACAACAATTTTAAGGTATGCAGTGCTATGCAAATATTATCTAAATTTATTTTTAATTAATTTTTATTTTATGTATATATGTTTTGCCTGCATGTATATAGGTGCATCTGCCTCATGCAAGCACAGAGAGGCCAGAAAAGGGTGTCAGATTCCCTGGAACTGGAATTACAGGTGATTGTTAGCCTCCATGTGGCTGCTGGGAATTGAACTCAGGTATCTAGAAGATCAGCCACTGCTCTTAACCCCTGAACCATCTCTCCAGCCTCATTGCTATGCAAATCTTTAAAAAACAGAATATTTCAGGAATTATACATCTGATCTATAAACCCCTTATGACTAACTATTGTAGGCTTGTTTCACTGTAGAATTGCAATTTCATGTTATCCAGTTGACTCTGACATGACTTATCTATATATCTAGCTAAAAAGTGTTATGTTTCTGTGAGGACATTTTTATGGAAAAATAGTATTTAAATATATGGATTTAAAGGAAAGAAATTTCTTTGCAGTTTGTATAGGCTTCAGACAATTAAGAACGCAGTAGAATAGAAGAAAATATTCTTCATGGACAAGAGGGCCTTCTAGAATGGATGCCTTGGTACTTGAGCTTCAATGCCACAGTAATATATTCTGAAATTTACTGATTATTCAAATGGTAACAATTTGATGTATTATGTAAAATGATGTATTTTGTAAACTGTCATTTAGTATAATGCAGTTATCTAGGTCTCCACAGATTTCCTCAAAAATGTTTTCTATGAACTTTCCAGTTACCTTGACATGACTAAATTAAGGATAAGTTTCAGTTTCTATTAGCTACGTCATGGTTTTGACATAGTTTATTTCTGCTTGATTTATATAAAAATTCTTTACTCTATTATTTTACTTTTATTAATTTATTTGAGTTACTGTGGATTAAATACACAACATCAATATGCAAGTTAAGTGCTCCACCACTGAGCTGACATCTATCTCAAGCTCTCATTTTGCTTTTTCTTTTGACCAGGCAAGCCTTAAACTCGTTTTATAGCATATTTCCTTTTGAAGTTGTGATCACTCTGCTCCATCTCCTGAGCAGCTTGAATTACAGACCTATGTCCTGACTAGTCTAGTCCTTTCTGCAAATTTATGTTGCTTTGTCATTGCATTCTTTATATGTCTCTGTCTCTCTCTTCTCTGTCTCTCTGTCTTTGTCTCTGTCTCTCTGTCTTTTTGTCTCTCTCTTTCTGCAGGTATATTAACACATTGCTGTTTTTTTCTACTTTCTGACATAGGATATAAGAAAAGTTTCCTTCCTAAGCTTTTCAGTTTCAGTGAGTGATCTATGGGCTGTATGTCAAAATGGAATGTTGCTGGCCTTTGCAAGTTGATAATAGTCCTGCTGCTGAACAGCCTTCTGTGAATCTGGTGTGTTTCCAAAGCAAAGCATTACCCAGTCTGCCCTATACCAACAGTGATAATGTTGAGAAATACTAATCTAGACTATCTCCTTTGATTTAATTAAAACACATAATAACAAATACCACTGAAAGACTGACAACTTCTAGCTTTATATCTACCCCAGATGCTGACTCATAGATCTATTGCCTACTGTCTTCTCAATTTAAATGACTAATAAATATCTTAAGCTTGATAGGATCAGAATTTATCATGATTCCCTCTGACATATGAATCCCAAAAAGTTTCCAATTTCAGTAAAATGTAATATTTTTAAATAAAAATAAATCTTGACTAATGCTAGAAATCATTAACTAGCATTTCCTTTTACTTTTACTCAATGTATATTTAGTGTAAGAATGATTTCATCAGCTTTCTGGTAGGTGTCATCATCCTTTCTTTTTATATTGTGATAGTTGTCAGCCGCTGAAACCCATGTTTATGATGAAAGATACCTGAATTTAAATCATTCTTCCTATGTACTTTATTTTCAAATCCTTTGCATATTTCTATATCCAATGCCAAAATAAAATATTTCATCATATTTTTGTTACTTGTGTTACTCATATGACACTTTTATCCTTATTTCTTGGAGTATCTACATTATTTGATTACCTGCATATAGGAAAGAGTGGTCTATCTTAAGTAGTTAGTAACAAGTTGGTATTTCATTAATATTTAAATATCATATAAATATGGATTTCATATAAAAGTTTCTCTAAAACAGCATTTAATTTAAGGCCAAATGTAACACTTCTGCTTTATAAACCGATGTAACACAAATTCTAAATACTACACTGTATAGAAATGTACTGAGCTGAAATCTGCACTTAAGAAACAGCAATGATTGCTGTATATCTTCAATGATTTCTTTTTACAGCTTATCACTAGTACTAAGATATTCTAGAGGCTTTGGATATTTGTAGATGAACTAAATAGCAGGAACATTATAAAGGTTTATTTGTGCTTACCAGTTAAAGTTGATCATGTGTAACTTTAATTAAATGAGGGAAAATGTGTTTTCTTAATGCTGCAGGGTAATTGGAAAAGATAAAAGAATGTTTGATAATGAAGTATGTCCTTTATTTCTTACCCAGAGACAAATGAAAATATTATGAATCATATTTTAATTTTTTAAATTTTAACAGAAATATGGCCTTAGTACATTTTAGCTACCAAAATATTAATAATATATTACTTTCTATTAAGTATATTCCATTTGATATTAGTAATTCTTTTTATAACTGGTAGGTAGTGTAATAGGTATTCTAATTAAGATTTAGTTTATTGCCAAACTCAATTTATTATTTAAAAATAGCTATATTATTTATAATTCAAATGTTAATTTTTAGAAAACAATTGTATTGAGTTTTGTGTATTTTGTATAACAGATCCTTATCAATTTTAGACCTCTTTCCCATCTGCACCCAAATAGCACCCCCTACATTAGATTTCATATATAGTTTTATATGTTAAGTCTTTTCCAAGCATTTGTAGCCAAATGTCCCTCAGTACAAGCTCATCCTCTGGAGTTTAGTCAGCATATCTAGAGTATCTCTCTTAAAGAGGATCTCCTCTCCCTTACCCAGCAGTAATCAGTTGTGGATAGTTCCTCTGCTAAAGTTGGTGATGTCTGCCCATTCCCCTATTCTTTTTGTCTGATTGAGTCCAGATGAGTCTTATGCATACTTTTAGCATTGTTGCAGATTCACATGAGCAAGTTCTCAGGGACCTGGAAGATTCTTTCCTTATGTTCATGAACCAACCCTAGCTCTTACAATCTTTCTGCCCCTTTTCCTCAGTGCTCCCTGAGTCAGTGGTGAATGAGGTTTAATATTAGGAGTCCTATCCAGGAGCACACACTCTACAGTCTCTTCTCTAAAACTAAGTCAATTGTGGCCTTGTGTGCATTGCCCTTTGTTGTTTGAGGAAGATGCCCTGGTGAGAGTTGAAGAAAGTATTAGTAATCTCTCTGCCCATTTCTACTATGGTTCATGAGCTTTAGGTGTAGAGGTTACACTGCAGATGTGTCACTTATGGTTGGGTATCTCTCAGACATATTCCCTGTGTGTGATAGGCCTAAGATTTATAGTTTAAAAAATGGATTATAGGAAACCATTTTATAAGTTTAAAGGAAATTATTACTTAAAGACATAAAATTGCATTATTTCTACTTAAAGCAGTTGTTTTTCCTTCAAAATATAAGCTGATGTTAATATTTATCGATCATTAGTTATTGTTAAACATTTAGCTGTTGAATGTGAACATATATAATTTTTATTGGTTCTCCATATTTTCTAATATTTCTTAATATATTATTTACCAAGTACAATTATTTTTGCTTTTTTTTACTCAGGTAAACATTAGATGATAAGTTTATTGATCACAAATTCAAATAACATTCATCTTTTGATCTCTTGGTTTCTTAATGTTGCCATAACAAAATAACACAAGCTAGTGACCTAAAATAAGAAACTCTCTTTAGCTCAGGATGCCTTAAATAGAGAATCAATGGATCAATGGTGATAGATTCTTCTGGAAACAAAAAAATGTATATATCATGTTTTTTTCTTTTTTCTAATACTAGGGCTTCCTCTGCCATCCTTGACTTTCTTTGGCTTGTTATTGTTCTTGTTTCTATAGCCTGTTTATCCTGTGCATTTCCAATGCTCTCCCTGTTTTCAAGTCAAGACTTCACTGGATTTAGGGTCTGCATGAATCTGAACTAGTTAAATCTGTAAAGATCTTTTATCTAAGTAATATCAAATTCTGAGTTTCAGAGTGACAAGTATTCCAGAGAACTTACTACAATTTAGTTGGAATCTATTCAACTCCTTGCTCTCTATTCTTTGCTCTTTTCTAAATGGAGTGTCATGTCTCCAAGTCTTAGACTGTGTTTGTAGCTAAGTAGCTCTGACAGTTCATTTTCTGCTAATATCACTCAAGAAGTCTGACAATTTTCTTCATTCCATCTCTGTCCCCTTTAGCTCAAACTGGTAGCATTTTAGACTTGCTATGACCTTCCCCAAAGTGTAATGGGTCACCTACATGTGCCAACAGTACCTATGTTACTAAAAGAAGGTTATCACAGGTCCTTCCTAATAACCTGAATAACCTCAGCTTTACTCCAGGCTTCTGAAAAAATGATTGCTGGATCTTATGAATCATATACTGTACATTTGGTAGGAAATTGGCCAGCTATCCCCTAGAAGTTCCCTGTAGAGTACATTTCTAATATCTTGTTTTAGTTAGTTGAGGGTTTTACAATAGAAGTTGTCCACAACTTTTGACTTTAAAGTCCCATCTTTATTTTATTTATCATTTTTACTTTACGTGTATCAGCTTTCTGGTACTTGTCATCATCATTTCTTTTTATATTGTGATAGTTGTCACTAGCTGAAATCCATATTTATGACCAAAGGTACCTGAATTTAAATCATTCTTCCTATATACTTTATTTAAAATCCTTTGCGTGAGTGTATTGCCTACATGTTGGTAGGTGCACTTATGTCATGCAATACCTTTGAGGTCAGAAGAAGGAGTTGTGTCCCTGGAATTAGAGTTACAGACAGTTGTTATCCTCCATGTGAGGTGCTTGGGAATCAAACTCCAGTTCTCTTCAAAAGCAGCCAGTGCTCATAACCACTGCCCCCAAGTTCTCTCTTTAATGTGCAATTTTCCTCTTGCATTTTACAGTAAGAAGGAAAAAAAAGGAAACAACATGTTCTATATTTTCCTTGGAAATTTCCACTAAATATTTAAGTTCGTTGATTCTAAATTCAACATTAGTCAATTTTTCTATTACAAATTGTATTAGTTACTTTTTTGTTCCTATGTTTACATACAATGACCAAAGAGAACTTAGGGGAGAGAGGGTTTTTTAACTTATGGTTTCAGAAGAGCTACAGTCCATCATGGAGAGAAAGCCATAGCTGCAGGAGCCTAAAGCCATGTTAGTTGTTGGAATGCAGAAAGATCATATTCTGTCTATAAAGCATGGGGAGGAGAGGAGAAAGAGAGACGGAGAGTAACAGAAAGTGGGAGTAGGCTATAAGCTCTCAAAGCAAACCCCTATTGACATACCTCCATCAGTATCATAACCTAAAGATTTCAATACCTTTCCGTACCATATCACAAGTACAGACCAACTTCTGAAATGAACATGTTTGTAGAGTATATTGCTCATTAAAGTCAGTGTGCTCTTAAAAAGGAACAACTTTCCTGCAGGGTCAATTATTGGTTCTTCACCTGCAATGACTTTAATATTAGTATTTCCCCCAATATTCTGTCTTTGATCATCTATGTGTTCTTGAAGTTGGTAGAATTTTTCTCTCCAAATTTTGTAATTTTTTGAGTCATTACAAGCATCAACCTTAATGTTTTGATTTCTACAAATATGTATATATATATATATATACAAATATATATATATGTGTGTGTGTGTGTCTCTTTAATGAAACTTGGTATCTCTGTCTATCTATCTATCTATCTATCTATCTATCTATCTATCTATCTAATCATCAGGGTTCCTAGATTTTAACCATTTATCAGTGCCAAAGGTATGTATATATTTTAGAAACTGTAAGAATGCCATGTTCTAGTTCAGCATCAATATTAATTACAGCATTATATAGAAATAGAATGAACACAAGAAGTAAATTTAGATGTCAAGATTTAGAATTCAAGTTTTATATAGATAGAAATATAAAACAAGTATATTTTAAGCAATGGAATCAAGCAATTTTAGTGGATTAGCAAGTCTGAATTCTGTAGGGTAGGTTAATAAGCTAGCAAAATTATCAGTAGTTGAGATGAGACTAGAAACAGAATAACTTCTACTTAAAAATCTCAATTTTTATTTTTTTATAAATATGTTATTTTAATTTTAATTTTATTTACTACTTTTATTTTATGTGCTTGAGTGTTTTGCCTGCATGCTTGTTAGTGTACCCATTTTGGGCAGTGCCTACATAGGTCAGAAGAGGGTGTCTGATCCCCTGAAACTTGAGTTATGGACACTTGTGAGCTGCCATGTGAGTGCTAGGAATCAAACATGGATCCTCTGCAATAGTAGTCAATGCTCTTAACTGCTGAGCCATCTCTTCATCTTTTTAAAATTTTGTTCGATATATTTTGATCATATTTAAATTCTGTGCCATATCTGTACCATTGTTCTAGCCCCCAGATACATGTTTGTGTCCCAAAATGCCCTTTAGTGTGGGTTCCTCCAATGGAGTCTGTTCAACCTATTAATAATCTACCCTTAAATGAAACTGAATCTCCCTTTCCCAGCAGTCATTGGTTGCTAATAGTTCTTACCTTGGTGTTGAAGTTAATTATCCACTTCCCCAAGTCTATGTTGGAATTGTGTCTGGCTCGAACTTATGTGAGACTTACTTATGTTTTCATCATGAATTTTTGCTTTTAAGGCTCAAAAAAAGTTGATAAACCCTGTTCTCATTTTCAAGGTTACTCTCTTTCACATAGTCAGATATTAACCACATCTATAAAAAGTATACACAGAAGCCATGAATTACTGTTTGATTAAAAAGACATGGACTAAAGTATCAAGTAAATTTGGTATGTAAAATTGTTCCTGCCCCAAATATGCAATTTTGGTTTTTAATATAATATATTAAAATTGATTTGGAAAAGTATATTATATATTTTTTTAAAAATCATTATGTGTGTGTATGTGTGTTTGTGTGTATGCCACAGTGTGTGCCAAAGTCCACTTGTGAAGGTCAAAGATCTCCAAAGAGCCACTTCTCTCCTTCTACCACTTGGTTTCTAAGGATCAAACTCAAGTCATCAAGTTGTCAAGCCTTTATCTGGATCAACTCAATGACCTCGCATTCCATATTGAAATCAATTGTTGAGGACACATTTTCATATAACAAACTTGTTCAGAACGAAATACAGTTATGATATGAAAGGATATTACATGGGATAGAGTCTTCTGCCAAAATGAAGCTTATTTTAAACATAAAAATTTTTGCTACTTTAAGCTAAAATTTTAATATACTTTTAGTTTAATTTATTTGAAACAAGTCAAATTATGCCTAAGACTTTAAACATACTTTTGCTTTACTTCTATGTTCTCAATTGTCTTGATATGATTACAGCAGTGTTCTTTATTCAAGATAGCTCTCTTATTTCAATTATTTTTGGCTGAAAAATAAGTATGTTTCATTGCAAACATTGAAAGATGGACATGTTTTATAATTACTATACATTAATATTCTAACTATTCTCTCTCTCTCTCTCTCTCTATATATATATATATATATATATATATATATACACTGAGAAATAGAATAGCACGTTCTGAAGGTATCTAAAATTATGCAAGGTTTAGTTTAGGATGAATTTGCTAGTCAAACTTTGGGTAAAAGGAAGCTATTCACTAACTATAGGCTTTCACTTCACAAATTTAAAGATGTTCATCATTTTATTGAATATACATTCATTTGCAAATTAACATATTTCTATAAATGTTTTAGTATATTTGACTCTACAGTGGTCATCAAAATTATATATTTTGAGGCATTTTACAAAGTGAAATATGCAAAGGATAAATGGATTTGCTTTGACCTTGATGCTTTTCTAATTATTGTACCTGAGCTAATGAATGAGTAAATATTAATCATTTCACAGTCAAGTACCTCCATACATAGCATGAACGGCTTATTCCTTGGCAAGTAAAATAGATGGGATGTGCAGGGAAAGTTTCTAAAAGCATGGCTGGACAAAGCCATTACAGAAGCACTTTTGTTGCATTTTAAATCATGCAATAGTAAAATAAACATAAACATCATAAATAAACATAAGGAATCAGTAACCTCTGCATAAACACTGAAGAAGCCTCATAATTATGTTTGTTCCTTGTGAATAGCTCTGATGGTTTTATAATGCTTACATCAATATTTTGCTGTTAATAACTTTTATGTATTTATGTGGTCTCCTCATCAGAGGAGCATTCATAGGCAACAATCATTTATTAAATCCCTTCTAATGTGCTTAGGTTGGCAATAACTCTCATTATGGATACAGAAACGTGTTTTTGTAATAAGTGGGGAGGCAATATATTCTAGTGATTGTCTCAATTGTCTTTAAGAAGAAAGTAAGCATAAAGCATTTGACTCAAGTCCAATGCATTTTCAAACTTCCTCATTTTATGCATATTAATATGCTGTACAACTTTTGTTTCCATACTTGCATATAGGAATAATAATAATCATATCTCTTTCTTAGGACATGATGAAATGGAAGTGATATACACAGTATAGTCTTATACAAAATAAATATTTAAATTTAGTTTCTCAACTGCAGCATTCAAAAAAGATAACAATTTAAAAAATTCCCATATTTTTCAATCTACTTCAAATTCTTCTCCACATTATTTTTCTCCTCACCGACACCATGCACACTGTTTGCAAAGCTCCCAATATGTGACAACACAGAGCATACAAGATTCATAGATTTTACAGTGAACTTCATGTAACAGTCATACCCTCCCATTCCATAAATGACATTAAACTATTCCTTTGTATGAAAAGATAACAGATAAGATTAAAAGGTAAAAAATCATTAGCAGAGGCACTATTCTTTCTCCACTGTAATGGTTGGACTTTGTTCTTCTACCATCGATTTCAAATTACTTCACATATAATTCATGGCTTTACACTCTTTATATCCTTTAACTTATATCTAATACTGGAGGTCTATTTGTGACTTTAAATCATATGATTACTGTGCTATTCAAGTTTTTTTAAGGATTTTATTTATTTATATTTTATGGTTATTAGTGTTTTGCTTTCATAGATGCAAGTCCACCACATTCATTCAATACGCAAATTAGCTAGAAGAAGGCACTAGATACCCTGAAACTGGAGGTAAGGATAGGTGTTAGTCACAAAGTAGTTTCTGAGTCCTCTGCAAGAATATCCAGTGCTCTTAACTACTAAGCCATCTTTTGCTCCTTTTGCACTGTTGGATAGTATTAACTGTCAACTTAATACAACTTATAATCACCTTGGAAGATCGTCTTAATAAGGAACTCGTTAGATCAAGTTAGCCTGTAGGCATGTTTGTAGAAAATTGTCTTTATTATTAAATGAGTTGGGATTATCCACTATTAATGTGGGTAGTACCATTTCAAGGTCTGGTTCCTGAACTATGGAAGAGTGAAACAATGAAACTGACAATTATTAGCAGCAACAAGCAAGAAGGCAAGAATGTATATATTCTCTCTTTGCTCTTGATGTGGATGTGCTGTAGGTTCTTGAATTCTTGGCTTTCCATACCCTGAAAGATAGCCTGTGAAGTAGAAATGTAAACCGTACAATTCCTTTCTTCTTTAGGTTGCCTTTGTCAAGGTATTTTCTCCCAGCAACAGAAATCAAACTGGAACCGAAATTGTCACCAATGAAGTGGAGCTGTTGCTGTGATGAATTTGGCTGTTTTATGGGGAGGAATATGGAAGTCTTTGGAAAATTAGCCAAGAAAACCACTGAATGCTCCGTACTGAATGGGCTGTTCTTGTGGGAGTTTTGAAGACAGGTGAGCTGAGAGTAGCACACAGTTTAAAGGGGAACAAGGGCATTGTTGTGAACTTGGCTGTGGGGGGCTGGGTACTAAGCAAGGCAAGCAACCCGGATACCCTGAAAGGACAGAAAATGTCTGACCTGCTCTGCCTGATGTGATAACCTGGCCCCAGAAAATCACTGTAGGTATGAATCTTCTTTTCCCCCACCCCAGACTAGAACCAGGTTTTTGGGTTTCGTTTCCTCCTTCCTGAACTTCCACGTCAGCCCTACAACCTTCCCACCTTCACCCCAAAGACCCCACCTTTAATTTTCCCGCCTCCTGTAACAGTCAGAAAGGCCTTCCTATATAAACCCCTGTCTTGGTTTTGATAACGGAACTACCCACCTATATAGTATCCTGTGAGGGAACTCCGAGCCACCTGAGGCCCTGTTCGATTATCCTTCATTCTCTGGCATGGCTGGAGCACAACCACCGTGCTGGAGATGGAGACACACCCACACTTGGCTAGAGGTTAGTCATGTTTTCATAAGAGTCTGTGTATGCTCAGTATGCTAGGAATGAGAAATCAACTTTGACTGATGGGAGTTCATTACCACTGAAGGGAAAACTCCTGTGCTCCATTGGAAAAGTATTTCCTCAGGGTTACTATACAGAAAATGATACAGTTGTAGTCCAAGGGAACCAGACTCTGTCTTGAGTTTGCTTTGCAAATGGTACTGGCTTTGGAGATGTTGAAGTTTCATGTCAAGCAACTGAGGCTTGACATTTGTGTTTGGGACAATATCTATGCAGAAAGGCTTTGACAGGCCACTTACAAAGATTAAGCCTTAGTTGCAAATGATACCTCATGACAGTGGAATGCCAAGACAGTGGGACATTGGCAAAGTAGAGCTGCAGGTGTGGAATGGAGGTGATCTATGATGGAATTATATGATAGACCTGAAGAATGGTGCTGTCTAGCCCTTTGGAGCCCAGAAGCCTGAACTATAGGATTTAGATTCATACCGCCGGATTTCGATTTTGTTTTGAGATTGTGATTTTTCTTTGTGTGCCATAACTTTTTATTTTTAATAAGAACATTTAAATATATAACTTGCTTTGCGTTTCACAGGAGCTCAAAATTAAGAAACATTTTTAAATACTACAGTCGTTAAAGTTGGACCATATGCTATGTTAATTATAGTAACATTAGGCTTTTGGGAAAAGTGTTGGGAAGCTATGACTTAATGCCATGTGTTGGTTTGAGGAGATGAAAAGGGTAGATGTACCACTGGCAACATTTAATTGTCAGTGTGACACAGCCTAGAATTACCAGGGTAGGGGTCTTCAAGGAAAGATTGTCTCGATCAGGCAGGTTAGCCTTTGGAAATGCCTTGGGCAGGGATGTATCAACTGTTAATTGAGAAGGAAGACACAACCCATTTTTTGGTAACATTATTCACTAGGCAGGTGTACTAAACTATATAAGACAGGAGAAATCTTGATGAAAGCCAGCATGTGAGTACTATGTGTTTGTTTATTCTCTCTTTCTGCTCTTTACTGGAGATGTGATGTTTTAAGTTCCTGCCTCTACTGCCCCACAGCAGCCTCTAACCTGAAATCACAAGCCAAGTATAGTCATTCTTCCCCTAGGTTGCTTTTGGTCACGGTGATTTCTCACAACAGAAATGAAACTAGGACAGTTACTTTATAATATTTTAATCTATTTTTTCACTCTCATCATTATCCTAAGTTTTGTCAATATTTAATTAGTTATTCCATTAATCATTTAGATATATTATATAATGATTAGCTCTTTAGAAATATCAGATAAGAAAGGAGCCTATTATGCAAGATGTAAACTAGAAAAAGAAATCCAATTACTAAAATATAGATAAAAGCAGGAATTTGGTGGAGAAAGTTGGTAGCCTAGAATCAATGAGTGTCTAGAGGATAGTGAAACGATTGAGAGCTGACACAGAACCAGGGTCATGGTGATCAATAGAGAAAGCACACTTATCATCACCAGAGAGATTGTCTACTTGCTCAGTTAGCTTCCTATTGTGGCTGCAACTAATTACTACAAACTTGATGAGCCAAGGAACAGATGTTATTTGTTTGCAGTTCTGTAGTAAGAGAATCTGAAAATAAAGTTCCCTATGTTTCAGACAAGATTAGGATCCTGCCACTCTGCTTCATGAGGCTTAAGAGGCGTGTCTTCTCCAGTTTCTAGAGCTAAGTACTTGGCTGTCATTCCCTGCTCTGTCTTCACATCTTCAGTCAGCGTTCTGCTACAACTGTCACTTTCTCTCCTACAAGTGCAAAAATCGCCATTGTATCCCACTTACAAGAATGGGATTTATTGAATGCAGGGCAGACACAAGCTGCCCATTGTATTCTCCCTCTCCCAAGACTGTTATTTTAGTCTCACATTTTCACAGATTCTGAGGATTGGTGCCTGAATATTTTAGTAATCTTTTCTCATTTTTCCACATTTTTGCCTGTGCTGGATAGCATCACTTGTCAACTTGACATACATAAGTAGAGAGAACCTCAGTTACAGAACTGCCGCCCACTATGGGCGGTAAAACCCCTGGGCAGGTGGTCCTGTATTGTGTAAGAAAGCAGGCTGAGCACAGACCAGGGAAGCAAGCCAGTAAGTAGTGGACCTCCATGGTCTGTGCTCCAGGTTCCTTTTCTGAGTTCATGCCTTGGCTTCCCTCCACCATGAACTGTGACCTGGGAGATGTAAGATAAAATAAACCCTATCCTCTCCAAGTTGTTTTTGATCAGTGTTTCTATCATTGTAATAGAAAAAGAACTAAAACATTGTCAAAAATTAAAGATTTGCACTGATATTCCCTGAATGGCATTCTACTCCTAAATATCTAGTACTACGAAACTCAGAACTGAAGGAAAATTGTTGGTTCAAAAGTCCTAACTCAACAAGTGTTAGTTAGGCTCACACTTGAAACATCAAACCTCAGAAGGCTGATGTAGGAGAACTGTGATTGACTAGGCTACATAACAAGATCCTGCCCCCCCCAAAACAGAAAAAAATCAAGAAACCCAAAAAATTTTAAAAAGTCATCCTAAGTCTCATTAAATAAGTTGTCTAATAAATAAGGAGATTCTAAATATTATCTAAAATTTCCTTATGTTTTGTACATGTTACATGTTTCTGTATGTGCACACGTGAGTGTGAATGCTTGTATATATATGCCAATGTGCGTGTGAAGGCCAGAGGTCAACACCAAGTGTCTTTCACAGTTGTTCCCCATTATTTTTTGAGACAAGGTCCTCACTGAATCCTCAGCTCTCTACTTCATCTAGACTGGATGCTTAGCAAGTCCCAGGACTCCTCTTGTTTTGGACTACTCAGCACTGGGATTAGGTGATCAATCTCAGGTTTTCCTTCCTGTTCAGGAAGCACTTTAATGACTGAGCCATTTTCCAGCCCTGAGTATTATCCATTTGCAATACAAGTTCATCTCTATCTTTGAACCTATAAAATGAGCATGAGTCATGTGCTCCTAAATGAAATGAAGGACACAAAACAACTGTCGACATTCCCAACTTAAACTAAAAGAAGAGTCATTATTCCTCAACAATTTCATGATCATATTTGTCTCTATTAGGTTTCAGACTCTGAAAATATTACACAGTAGACCTTGGCTATGCCCTGAAGGAAAGAGACTCCAGCCCTTCACCATCTGGTCTCAAATATCTGCCCCCAGTCATCCTTCCTTGTATTTATATGAGGGCCAGCTTGCTGCTAAGGAGTGTTATCAAAATTATCTGAATCAGAATTTTGTTTACCTTTCTGCATTATTTTATTTTTTCCTTCTTGTATATAGAGTGTTTCTGCCAATACAGCATTCTCAAAGAACTTGTAGGTCTTCTGTTTAAGTTATGGGGGTATATTCAACTACATAGAAATATTCATAGTAAGTCTTTCCTGAATATATTTATTTTTTTAGTTGTTTTCACTTTGATTTGATTGAGAAAGAAGCTGTGGGTCATATACTTTATTGTCTTGAAAGAATTCTCAGTGAATACCATGGTAATCTGAATACTGGGCATACTATCTAAATAATGTCTGGAGACATTTTCAGCTTTTATTTTATTTCACAAGCTTGTTTGACAGTGTATCTCCTAATTATAGAATCATTTGAAATGATTAGTATACATTTTTATGTCGCCAAATTTTCATTCATTTTATCACTTGCCTTTTGTAGTTTACCATCAAAACCAAAGTACATTTAGCATACTCTTTCAACACTCTCCTTGGAAAGCTCCTGAACACAATAACATTGCTTATAAATTGTGTTTTCCACATAACTTAAGGACACAAATCATATGAATTTCCTGACAGTAAAAGTCTTTAAGTTGAGCATGTCTGAAGTGACTTTTGCCATATGAAGTAAATGTCATAGTTTCCAAGTTATTAATGGTAACATTCAGAGTTTACACCCAATGAAAACGGAATTCATGCTTGTGTCTGGCAGAAGATCAATAACAAGAAGTGCTTGTCAGAGACAATAACTATTAAAAGATAAGAATAATCCATGTGTCCTTTACTTCCTAGTTTTCAAAATCACACTGGTTCTTCTCATGAAATTAATCCATTAAATTATAGTTTGCCTGAAAATCTGGAAACCAAAACTTTCAGTGATCAACTCTGTGCTGGATCACTTTAGTTGTCAACTTGACACACCTCTGATTGAAATAGTATCAGTTGAGGAATTGCCTCCATTTGGCTGACCTGTGGCTAGGCTATGTCTGTGGGGTATTTTCTTGATTGTTGAGTGATATGGGAGGGCTCAGCCCGTTGTAGGCGATGTCAACCTTGGACAGTTTGTTCTGTGTTGTATAAGAAAGCAGACTGAGCATGAGCCAGAGGTACAAGCACATAAGGCAGCATTCCTGCATGGCCTGTGCTTCAGCTCCTGGCCTGGGTTCCTCTCTTCGTCTCCCTCAGTGATGAACTGTAACCTGGAAGATGTGAGCCTTATTTAAACCTTTTCCTCCACAAGTTGGTATTGGTCAGAGTGTTTTGTCACAGCAATTGAAAGCAAATAGAACTAATTCTCTGGATTCAAAACACAAAGTAATGAATGATAAGGGAGTTGATAAGAGGAAAAATAGTCACATGATAGATTCAGGAAGAATAGTGAACCAGAAAGTATTGCCATTTCAGTTCTGGGCTATGAAAGTGTCTGTACCATGAAATGGTATTGGAGCAAATGCCTGAACGAATCAGAGACAAGCCCTATGATTGTCCTGGGGAAAAACTTGCCAACAGGTAGAACAAACAGAAAACAAAAGAGAAGTTCAGATGAGTGCTCAGACTGGGCTTTGAGGGGAAAGGGAAGAAAGGAATATGAAGTGATATAGAATTGCTTATTCCTGCTCATTGACAGGCAAACAGTTGACATTTTGTCTGTGACAGTCTTGAGACTAAACTCATAAGTCTGCATTTATTTGTTGCAAACAGTGTAAAATCTTGTACAGTCTTATGAAGAATTGGGGTCTTCCTTTGAATAAATGGATGTTCTTCATAAATTTAAGATTTAAGATGTGTGAGGGCTAATCCTGTTTTCATCTTGACTGAATTCTGAAAGAAACAAAGAAATAAGCTGCTGGGCACCTGTGAGGGAGGGATTTTCTTGATCAGATTATCTGTAGAGAGAAGACTCAAGCAGAATGTTGGTGACCCAGACGAGGGGCAACACAGATAGAAAGAAGAATGGGGGAAAGCTTTGTTTTTTGCTCCTTTTCTTTAGTATCATCATGGCTAATATATCTATACTGCTGTTACTGCTCTTAAATTCTTTATCTAATATGAGAACCCAACTGTTTCTGGTTCCTAATGTGGAATGAAGACCAGGAATCTCTAGGACTTCCCTGTCAGGTTGGGACTGCTGAGAAATTCAGCCTCATGAACTAAATAGCTATTGGGTTCTCAGCATCTCCAGTGTGAAAACACCCATTGTTGTACACCCAGTCTGTATGTAAGTAAACATAATAAATAGACTTTAATATGTATTCTATTGATTCTGTTATACAGTATAATTATAATACAATATAATAATCATATTAAAAATAATCTGATTCTTGTTTTGAGAATACACTGTAGGGTAGAAACAAAAAGAAAAAAGTTACATCAGGGGCATGAACAAAATGATACATTTATAAAACCATGGTGAATTCCTCTAATTGGAGAGGGAAGATTACTGGGCCTTGCAGATATACGTTCCATGGGGCAGCAGCAGCATATACAACTTGCAACCTCTGAGAAAGTCTAAGATGACTGGAATGATTATAGCCTGGCCTGGCATTTGAATATAATCAATATTTTTGCTTGGCATGATGGCACATATTTTTAACCCCATCCAAGAACTCAAGAGGCAAGAGCAGCATTGTCTACTTCTCAAATACCAGGTCACCTGGGGTTACAGGGAGATTCCAACTCAAAAATAGTAGTAATAATAGTAATAATAATAATAATGATGATTTAAAAATGAGAGCCTGTTAAAGATGCACAAATTTTATGGAAATTATTACTTAATATAGTACATTTCTGGAGTAGAAGATACCAGAAAATGATGTTCAAGGAGATACAAGGATGATTATGTCAGACGATGGGTTGATGGCAGGATTGTTACCAAAGAATGTAAGGTAGGTGACAGAAAAGAGATAACTGAAAGAAAGACATCGTTGTGCAGATGGGTACAAATGAAACAAGACAGAGGAACTGAAATGCAGTTGGATGCATGAACCCTGAAATTGCCGTATATTTTCTTAAAGTTTTAATAATAATGTGAACATTTTGACACAAGATAACTGAAATGGCTCCCAACCTCAGCCTTTTTAGGTTATAAAATGAAATGTGGTCTTTAGTAAAATCATAATAGGAAAATTATATTATCAGGTTTTTAATGTCTCAACTGAGTCAGAAAATATTTTGTGAAACGAACCTGATCTCACTGAGGAATTTTCTGGTTTGGAGGAAGAATGTAAAAGTTGAAAGACTCCATAGTAAGAACTTACAGTGCAGCAAGAAAAGAGTGCGACAAAATGTACATTACAGAATAAAGCCACTTTGCATTGAGACACCTTGTCAAACTGAATTCTGAAGTAGCTGTACTTAAGAACAGTTACTTAGAAACTGGAGAACTTACTGATATTATAAACATGGACTGATGGATTCATATAGACATTTCATTTACCCATATATCTTATTTCAAAACTTCTGGAAAATGTTTTGTTGGCAAGAGTTACTTAATAATCATGACAAGTAGAGAAAGGTCCTCCAGGTTCTTCGTATCTACATCTCTACCCAAGGCATTATTGCCAATAAAGGAGGGGGCTGCCTCCATTTCAGTCTGTATCAGGCTTCTTTTGACACACTTTAGAATTCTTCTGGTAAAGATACTTTACCTGGTGTCTACTTCTTGTCTTCATTCAAGCATGTGTAAGATGTCTTTTTGATTTTACAGTAGGAAATGTGCTGACAATTACAATAGAAATATTTGTGGCAACTGGGATTGATATACCTGTCAACTTTCTTAGATAATTTCATGCCTCCTATAACAAAGGATATTTGTTAAAATAATAAAACAATTCCTGATTTCTTTTGTTGTTGTTGTTCAACCATCCTCAATTGTACTATCTTCTCTGGTCTTAACATACAGGTGCGGTGGAAGTTTCCACTGGTATCAACTGATATTTTCTCTTTTCTTAGGGAATTAATTTTACAATTAAAGTCAATCACCATGGGAGATGCTCTTTACAAATGCTGATAAGTTAATTGTTCTCTGTTGTTTCTTGGCTATTGGATATTGTCCTCAGCCTGGAGGATCACATGGCTTTTTTAGTGCAGAGTCTGATATATTATTATTTTTTTCATTGCTGTCACCAGACAAGAAGCAACTTAAGAAATTTCCTTTATTTTGGCCTATTTGGTGTATTCTGGCTCATGGTTTGAGGGTACAGTCCATCACCGTCACATGGGGAAAGTGAACTTCAGGAGCACTCATAGCTTCAACAGCAGGAGCGTAGTCGGCTTCTTCATGACTGAGTGAACTAAGAAGTAGAGAGAAGAAGGCTTTCTCCAATAAGGCATTCTTCTTTTATCCTTTGGCTTGGTTCAAAACACTGTTCCATGAGATGCTGTTATCCATATTCAAAGCAACACACCTCTCCTCAGTGAAACATCTCTGGCAATACTCTCAAGGACATGGACAAAGGTATTTCTCTCAGGTGACTCTGAATCGAAGCATGTTGATAATGAAGACTAACCATCACAGGTGAAATCACACATGATACAGGAACAGACTTTAGGAGTACTGCCAACTAGGCCCTCTAACTGTTCTTTGGAAAATTACAATGCATCATAAGTAACCAAACTGTTCTGTTTTGCTTTTCTGTTGAGAAGACAACACACATGGACCAAAAACAAGCTAGACATATATTCTCTGTGACTTATGGTCAAATTCTATAATAGTCTCCATCTGCTGTAAAAATAAAGCTTCTTTGGTGAGTTGTGTAGGGTATACATGTCTGTAAATATAAGGATGCATATTTTTCATACAGTAAGAAATTTCATTTGTCTAGAGATATGACAGCCATGTGTATTTTTCTATATTTATAATGCCAAGTAACTCTAGATAGGCTGACTAGACTCTAGTGGATGAACTCCATGGAGGTGTATCTCAGTATAAACGTGGGACTGTATATGTCTTAATTTATATGAGAGAATGCATGAAATCCAGTGGGTGCAACCTATCAGAGGGTGTGAATGGTAGACGAGGGTCTAAATTTGATTAAGTTCTATTATATGATATGTGTAAAACCTCAATAAAATTATACAAAAAAAAAAGCAACCGAGTGTTCAAAACAATTTATTTGGTATACACTTCCATGTCAAGGGAAGTCAGGGCAAGAACTTGAGGCAGGAACCATGGAGAAAGTTTGCTTTCTGACTTGCTCTCTGGAGTGCTCATTGACAAATCTTCAGTTGGATGTTTTGATATAGTCCAGACTCAGTTGTCTAAGCATGGTGCCACCTCCTTTAGGCACCGCCCTCATGCATCGGCCATCATCAAGTTGACAGTTGTAAATAACAAGGACACGTGCTTCGTCTCCTACCTCATATGTATGTAGTGATAAAAGTATAAATAGAACATGTAATCTGTGGGCTTTAGACCAACCAATGAGTCTACGCACAGCCATTTATCCAGCTATTCAAATGAATCAGCGGCATGTTGGTACTGCCATAGGAGATAACTCAGAAGAAACAGGACCCTTCTGCTTTTCAGTTATCCTGAATAATCAAAAGCTAGATAACAACATGATTGGTGACTACTTTCCATGTGTCCTATAACTTACAATTAAAATATAAGAAAAATATAAATTAATTTGTAGCAGTAAGGCTCTTTAACAGATATAGTAACTAGATTTTTACATTCCTTATAAGAAATGAAATACAATCCTTTCTAAATTGATTCCCGCACCCCCATGGATGGAAAACTATTCCTTTATGTAATAGCAAGAAAATTCTTGCAAAAAGACCTTATGCTATTTGTTTTTAAGTATTTAGTATAAGTGACATGTTGAAGTAAAAATAGGATAGTGATCTTGCTATAATTTGTCTTTCTAATATCAATCATATGTAAAAAGTACTGATTCCAATTTTGGGGAAATTTATCATAAATAAACATATAAAGAGCAAAATTTGCTATTTTTTTTAATGTGTATGAATATAATGCCTGCAGGGAAGTGGGTGCATCCACGTCGGGAAATGCCTGTAGAGATCAGAAGTGGGTGTTGGATCCCCTGGGACTAGAGTTACAGATGCCATGTGGGTACTGGGAATTAAACTCAGGTCCTTTGTAAGAGCACCCATTGCTCTTAACCACTGAGTCATCTATTTACCCCCCAATTAGCTAACATTTTACACATAGTATTTATTTCTCCTAGAAAGAACCTAGGAGAAAATGTTTAACAGCTTAATTCCTTAATATTAATATATATGTTACATAATCTGATTGTTTTGAAAATACTGTTTATTTTTTCCTTCATGACAATAGTTTATAACTTTCTTAAAGCAAATATGGTACACTTTAAACCCAGTCTTTTACTGAGTAATTAGAGAAATTGATACCAACCTTTGAGTTATGCACAGGTAACATTGGCCTATGTATAATGCAATTTAGTATTTTGAAATTTAGATATAGTTTAGAGAGAAATTGTCACCTAGTGGGAATATATTCTCTCATGCATCATTTCTACTCTAAGAATTTACCCAAAGCCCTGACATGAAGACAATTCACAAGAGGCCCAAGGTCTGATTTCTTACTACCATTCATGCTTAGAACATACTTCAAAATATGGAATTTCATTTGCATATTGAGCAATTTAAGCTCAAACAAAATAGATCTTAGAAGTAGATTCAGAATGAGAGCACCACTTATTTTGTCTTGAACGCGCCTCCTCCTCAAAACCCAGGGAAGAGAATTTCTTCACAATTCCTTTAAGTGGCTGAAATCCTGGCCTGTTCTTGTCTCTGCTTCCATCAAAGTATTGAATTCTGCCAACACACCTGGGCAGAGTATTGTCATTAGTCAGTTCAGTTTCATAATTGGCCATTTACAGTCCATTTTAAGTTTAGTGAGTCTAACACTTCACCCAAGGCCATGGTATGCTCCTTAAACTCATTGAGTCCTTTTATAATAATTTACTATTCCTATGGCAATATACATTTCGTCTTCCCAGTGAAAATGGGACATATGACTTTTCTAATCACTCTGAGTAGAAAACCATCACCTTCTGTGATCTCTCTCTCTCTCTCTTTCTCTCTCTCTCTCAATTGGAATGTCTTATTCTATTTTACTTTGTCTTTTATCAGTTAATTCAAGAAAACTTGAAAAGGAATCAGGGGACATTTTCCTTTTCCTTAGCACTGCTGCTTGTTTAATTAATAAAGAAAAATTCAACCGTCTTATAGCAGACAATATTCTTTTTTATGAGAAAATCTAATCATACGTAGGTTTGTAAAGTATCTTCCTTTATCTAAATAGGAAGTAGCCCCCAGGGAATGTCTGAAACAGAAACTACTATAAAACCAGCATAAATGAACATAATAAATTATAATCAGACAAATATTAAAATATATATGAACTAAAAGTAACTAAATAAATATAACTTCTTGGCATTTAAAAAACACTTTGATTGATTCTTTGAAATTTTCATACAGTGCAATTGCGCCCCATCTTTACTTCGATCTTACTCTGTTCCCCCATCTTCATGTCCTCTATATCATTTTTAAGCCCATTGCTTATAATTTGTATTCCCAAATGCTCTTTAGTGTGGTCCATCCTTTGGCATCTTATCAACCATCCCGGCATTGTAAAGCCCCCACAAAGAAAACCGACTCTCTTTCTGAACATTATGAATTACCAATAGTTCTTCAGTTTGGTAGTGGACAACCTACCATTATTCTGCTAAATAAAGGAATTTGAAAGATGTACTGAACAGACACCCCATGGTCTATTCTCTTTCAGTGTCTCATTGAACTTAAGTCTGTTTCTTCTTGTGATGATATAGGATGGCACACTGCCTAGGTAATAAGATCAAGAGGAGTAAATGTGTATGGATTATTGTTTGACATTGACACACTGAGTAAGCATTACTTGAATATAATCACGAGAAAACGATGACTGCTGATCTGATACCAGTGTGGGCACAGTGGACAGCTGATGATTTATGTCGTGGGCAGAAGGGAGCAGGGTAGTCACATTTCCCAGAATTTCAAAGACTTTAAATTTATATATTTTTTTAATTCTGGAATTTTTCATTTTATGGCATCAGATTATGGTGGCCCATAAAGAACTGAATATATGAACAGATTAAAGGGTGACTACTAAAATGACCAAACAGATTCATTTGTCCTTAGTATAAGGATACAGAACTATGATGTGGTTGTACGTGGTTCTCATCAATAATCCTATATTGAATAGATCACAATGAAAAATTTCAAATGTATAACTACAATTATATTTCCATCATTAAAAAGAAACAATACAATAAAAATATTAATAGTAGATTTACACATTGTTTTAGATCTTATGAATGTAAACATGTCCTAATTACAATTTAATTCAAAAGACCATTTTCTTAGGGACTGTATAGATATTTTAGGACTTAAAAGCACTGGCTGCCCTTGCAGAGGACATGTTTCTCTTCTAAGAACCCACATAGTTGCTAATACCCCTCTGTAGCTCCAATTCCAGGGATCCAATACCATTTTCTGGCCTCTTTCAGACATTGCATGACATGGGTGCACATATATACAAACATACAGGCAAAACAGTCAAATATGTAAAAGAAAAATAAATGAAAATAAGAAAAATCATTTCTTAATCTGGTTAAATATTACCTCTGTTAAAAATAGTTTCAGTGGAAAAGTTTAGATTATTTAAAAATACATGTGATTTTCCTTAAAACTAATTAATTATTGATTTGTTTTCCTTTTAAATAACAACTACTCATATTATTATGTTATTTCAAAGAATATAGTAGGGACTTGAGAAGATAATGATTCCTTACATAAAACTCCAATTATTCATATCCTATATATTATACTATATCATTTATTTATTAAATGCTTTCATTTACTTTAATTTCTGCCTTTAAAAACAAAATATCCTACATACCTATTATCGAGTTTCAATATTGATTTTGACTTTTTAATCCCCTCAAAAACATGATTTTTAATAGAATAGGTGTTCTCATTAGAGTTGTAATTGAAAAAGAAGAAATAGTTAAAAAAATAAAGATGATTCACATTTTTTTTCCTTGTAATTTTCACTATGGAATAGTAGTTCTTATATTGTCTAAGGTGAAGAAAAAATTCACCTCTGTGATCTGAGGGCTCTTATCTAGGCATGAAAATTATATTTGCATACAGCAAATTTATAAGAGAAAACCATTAAAAATATGTTTACATAATTGAGAGCAGTCAGTCACAGAATACTCAAAGACATGTCAGAGACTAATGCTTGTATCAGTTTAACAAAGGAACCATGAAACTAAAGAAAGGGATTCATTTGAGCAAGGTCTGTCCCAAAATTTCTTCATTATGACTTTTCAAAAAGATCTGCTTCCCATTCTCATTAAGGCAGCATAGCACTGAAATGGATATCTTTATCTCTAATATTTTTTACATGAAAAATACTTAAAGGTTCTCTTTCATCTGCTCTTTATAAGTGTTCAGCTTAAAATAATTCATATGTAAAAACATCATGCTTTCAGGGGCATATCCTTCCACCCTTCATTCAATGTTCTGATATGTTTAAAAGAGTTTTTTGGCATAGCAATGATTTAAAATATTTAACAGCATTACTCACAAGTTCACAAGTGCAGTAAATTCGTTCTGTCATCTGCAGTCAACCCCTGCATCCTGGGAGCTGGTCCTGTAGTACTCTGCTTTTTTATTCTATGTCCTGCGTAAATACAGCCATTTGGCCTGCTTTCATCTCCTTTATTACCTTATCTACACTGCAACTTGTTCCAGTTCTATCCTTTCTGAACTTACTGTATTGCAGAACTCAGTCTCCTGTCCTTCAAGAAGAAAAGTCAATCTCTCACTGATAAGTAGAAAGAGCTCCAAAAGACAGTTTTTAATTAACAAAAGGCACTTTCATTTGAAAGCTGGCTATGTTTTTTTTTTAAGTTGGATTACTTTTTAATGGACTTGTTAACATTTCTAATGCAAATGACCAACAAATATATGTAATATGCTCAAAATCATTATCTATTGTAAAAATATAAGCAAAACTATATGGAAATACCATTCTACTACACTTAGATTGGTTAATCAAGAAAATTAAATTAATACATAGTGGCTATGTTATAGGGAGAAGGTCATACATGCTTTTGGTTACAATGTAAATTAATATAGCTATTATGGAGAAGAGTAGGAAGCACGCTCAAAAGGTTCAAAGCAGATTTGCTCTATGATACACCTACCTACTCCTG
This sequence comes from Eospalax fontanierii, assembly GCA_035773235.1. Taxonomy (NCBI): domain Eukaryota; kingdom Metazoa; phylum Chordata; class Mammalia; order Rodentia; family Spalacidae; genus Eospalax; species Eospalax fontanierii. The sequence continues at coordinate 22,050,207 of CM069534.1, forward strand.
AGGTAATTATCCAAATAAAGTGAAACCACATAGCATACCAAGCAGATATGTGCATGTACATGTTTACAGTACTATTAACAATAGCCAACTATCTATAATCAGACCAACACCTTTCTGCAAATGAAGGAAAATAAGTGATAGACATACAGAATGAACTATTATTCAAACACGTGAAGATTAAAGCTTGTTTATTTCAGCAAAAGAGATTGAACTGGGGGACATTATATTAAGTGAAATAAGTCATGCAGACAGATAAGTAATTCGTCATCCCTTGTAATGTGGAGCTAAAGAAAATCTTTCACATTCCTTATATCACAGTGATTAATAACTGCTTAGAAATAAGGTAATGGATAAGGAGATGTTGGATTTGATGAGTGAACCTGGTGTGTAATTTAGGAAATATAAAATATAACCAATCTGAATTTCATTAAAATGAGTTATTAATATAGGCAATAAAAATAAGACTGCCCACAGAAGTTAATAAACATCTGTCCTCCATGTTTGTTTAATTCTATTATTACATGTATGTTATATATTGTGTGCATGTGTGTGTATGGTGTATATGTGGGGTGTATGCATAGGCCTTTGACACACTGCACATATATTATATAGACCAGAACAATTTTAGATATTTTTTTTATTGCTTTCCATCTTAGAGCCTTCTGATAGATTCTCTCGTAGAGCAAGAAGTTTGCCATTTTGGCTAGGCTGGTTGACTAGAAAGATCTTGGGATCCATCAGTTTCTGCTTTCCACTACTGGGATTTCAAGCATACACAATCATGTCTGACTTTTTAACATTTGCACTGGGGATTCAAGCTGAGGTCTTCATGTGTGCAGAAGAAGCACTTTTACTCAATAAGCCATCTCCCCAGGCACTATTTATTTATTTGTTTATTGCAAATAACATTTATCATTTCCTCATTCATATTATCTTGGGGAGCCTGTCACACTTAATACCTGACATTCATCTATAATGACTTCTAAATTCAACACAGTTGCTGAATGAGATTTAAGTCATAGCATTAATATAATTACTGATATACTGGTTTTTCTTTTACCCACAATATAAATATAAAATATAGTTAATATTTAAAATGATATAATCAATGTACTGTACAAAATTTTAAAATAAGCTAAATATTTTTAAAGATATTTCTGTTTTAATACCAGCTATGTAGATTGTGGGTGCTTTATTTTTGTGCCAGGAATATTTATACACGTAAATATAGAGTCAATAAATAGGCATAAGTGTAGTGCCCTAAAAAGAGGATGGTAAGAAGGGCTTACACCTTTGAATTGCTCCTAGCATGAGATTCAAGTTAGCTTCAAAGAAGTGTCATGCTCAGATCTGCTCTGCAGGATACACAACAGATGAAGAACATCTGGCCACCTACCAGGCTAAACTTGATGACCAACTGAGCCTCACAAGCCCTGGCAAGTATGTAGATGATATTCAAAAGAAATCCCGATTAAAAATCACTTTGCAGTTTCAATTTTGCAACAATTTTCATGGAATGGATCAAAGATTTTTCCAATTAGACAGTCATATGAAACTCATAATTACATATTTTACTGCCAATATATGGAAGTATAATGAGATTTCATAATAAATATTCAATTATGTAAAAGCATACCAAATCTCAAAAGAAAGTCCCGACAGTTTATGCATCTCTGCAGTTTGAGATACTTAGGAAAGTTTTTAATTCCTGGTTTTAAATTTTCTATCTTTACATTCAGTAGTTACTGGCTATTTTTCCTTACGCGATTCTGTAAGTAAATGCTAAACAAAGTCAATTAATTGTGTTGACACTATTCTGACTTAGTAAGAAAACATAAGGAGGACCCAAAATTCCCCCAAAGTTGGAACCAATGATTCTGTCAGTAAAATTCAACACAAAAATCTAGTGATGTTAAGACAGTTAATACAAATTCTATTTCTATGTTTTCAAAATCATACGTAAGTAAATATAATGGTTTCTTTCTGTTCATAGACAGACACAGTTTAGGGACTGAAGGTTATAGTACAGCTTGACTTTGTTATTTGTGATGTATAACATGAAATACCATGAAGAACCCTCTCTGCATTTGCAGAATTGATGACAACAGCCCACACCTTCCCAAGATAGAAGCCAGAAAATTGCTTTGAAATCTTCCTTTTTATCTAGTCATAAGACAGCTCCTCTAATTAGGTCAGTAGGTTATAGCTAATTCAGAAGGAAGAGTAGAGTTCCTTCTGTTTAATAGACATGCAAATATCCCTCTTTCAGAGGAGTGGCAGGGCAAAAAATTGTACCACTTAGCAATCATCTCTAGCAGCAGTGATGTTGCTGAAGTACAATGGCTCTATATCAGGCTGACGATACTCTAAGAGTGATTCCTAGCTGTCTTAGAGGCAAGACACATCACTTACTATCCTATGTTACTTTTCTGTTATAAACTAGTGTATATTTCATTTTACTTCTCATAACTAAGGAAATAATCACCATAAATAGGTTGGATCTTCTGATCTTTTATACTATATACCAAAAATGTGGCACGCTGAGATGGATTTTATTTTGCATATGTTGTGGTTTTAGCTGAAATGTTCTATACAGGCTCCCATATTCGATTCCTATTCCCCATTTGGTTGTGCTTGCATGGGAGGCAATGAAAGCTTTAAGAGATGGCATATATCAGGCAGCAGCAGGACACCAGGGGCAGAATTTTCAACCTAATACTCTGCCCCAGGTCTCTGTTAGAGTCTCTAGTTTCTAATCCTTTGTGATATGAACAGACTCCCCCATGAGTTCAGATACCCCGAATTGACCTGACCTTCCATGCCATTTCAGGCACAATGGACGGAAACCGTAAACCAAAATAAATCCTGTCTTCCTTGCACTGTTTCTAAATATTTTGATCACAGTGACACAAAAATAATGAATACACTGAGTTTTATGGCCAAACAGGCAATAAAATCGGGATTTTATCCCTGTGTTTCAAGTGTATAACTTATCTATCCCCACAAAAACACCACACCTTTTTTTAAAAAGATAATTAAGATACCTAAAATTCTGGTTATCATACTCAGAATTCTAAATGAAAATATATAAATTTGTCTCCTTGTGTATTTTGTATTATGCATAACTAAATTTGATCTACAAATAAATTCTTTGCTTAAAAAAAGAATTTACCATAATTCTGAATAATTATGGCAGGGTTGGTGGTGCCTGATTCCTCACAAGAGATACCACAATGTGATAGGTGCCCCATGAAAGAGGATCTTCACTCTTGAAGAACTTTAATCAAGAGTGGGCATTAGTCTGGTGTTCTGATTACTCTTAGAACTGTTTACTCAGAACAGAACTCTATTATATTCTATTGTAGTCTATTCTACTCTGAAAAGGGTTTCTTTCATATTTATTGGCCAGTATATCAAGCACGTTGTGAACAATGTTTGATAATAGTGCATAATGGAATAGGTTTTTTCTGACCCCATTGATTGGGCAGCACATAGCCACAAACAGATGTGGCAACCTATGCCACCACGTTGCTTGTAACATTAGAGGTTGAGCCATTGTTTGTAAAGCTCTTTTCAGTATTGACACTATCACACTGTTACCTATCATGTACACGTGGAATGTTCTGAGCCAGAGGCAAAACTGAGTCACAAATAGGACATGTGGTATAAGACTAAAGTTATGATTTCAGCTTAGCTTATGAGAATTGATTGCATCAGGATCCGAAATCAATGTTTTCCTTAGAAAGAATACCTAATCCTCAATGTTCTCAAACATATCAGTAACTTGGTTTACAAAATTATGTAAAATTTTAACTTATAAAGACTTATTATAAAGAATCTTCCCCATTTTCCAAGTCAATCTCACAGAAATGGAAGATTCTCACTTTTCTGATCATTTGCTACAGAAAGACACATGTTAAGCTAGCTTAATCATACATGAAATAGACAAATGTGGGGGAGGAGATCTATCTACTTTTCATTAATCTCCTGGACCTTTTAAAACATTTTATGGTGAAACCATCTAAAAATGTGTCAACTGGGTCAGTAGTTATTATACTTTAACACTATTACTTCTTTAGAGAAAAATGAGATACTACAGGATACAATTTTTATAGCCTCAAATTATCCTTCTCTATAAAATTTGCCTTGCTGCTATGACCTGAAAGTCAGCTGTATTGGGTCCTGTTAAAGCTACAGATGACAGAATTTTTTGAGCTAAGAATCACATTATAGTAAGCATCTTCCTCCATGAAAACTTCTCATTCTGTTGTCAGCTGCTTAATTCAAGTAATATTGCATTTGAAACTTTGAAAAAGCACTCCAAGGTTATATAGCTACATATGTAAAGAAAAATGGTCTTAAGGATAACTAAAGACCAAGCCACATATCAAAACTAACACTTGAGGTGCTCTTCAAAGCAAAATGGCTGCCCACAAACTCTTCAGTGCAGAAATATAACTCACAGGAGAGACATGATTTAAAAAAAACCACATTTATCTCTGACATAGCAGTCCAAAATGTCATTTTATGATTTCTCTTGAAGTTTGTTTGGGATTTAAAGTGATTATTCTTGAGATTTAAAGTGATTCACATATTTACTTAAAATAAGGCATTTTTCCAAAGAAAATATTTTTAAGTTTTCAGAAGTATTTTTCTTTCTGTGATTACTATGAATATTAATTCAAAAACACACCTATTGTACATATCATAAAACATTTGTAGACTTTTCTAAAGAGTATAAACATTAAATTTTAAGTCAAAATTTTATTGAATTTTTGTGCATATCTATCTTAACCATATTTAGATCCTGCCCCTATCTAAATAACACTCATAGTCCATCCAGAGGATTTAATGCATTATGCAATAAATATTAAGGCCTATCAAGTTAAATTTGTGTACCCAGATGTCCTTTGGTGTGAGCTCATCCTCTGGAGACTGGTCAATCTACCTAGTGTCACTCCCTTAAAGATCAACACTCCCCTATCCACTGGTGATCAGCTGCCAATAGTTCCTCAGTTAAGGTTGGGGCTTCCTGTCCATTTCCCCATCTGTAGGTTTTATTTTTTTTTGAATGAATGAATTTCCTTGGGTTTTGTGCATGCCATCACGATTGCTGTAAATTCATATAATCAAGTTCCCAGAAGCCTGGAGGACTCTGTTTCCTTATGGTCATGTACCACCTTCAGCTCTCACAATCTTTCTGTCTCCGTCTTCCACAATGGTAACTGAACCCTGGGTGGGTGAAGTTTAATATGTGTTCTATCCAGGGACACACACTCTGCAGTCTCTTATTCTCTATAATTCGGCTGGTTGTGGACATCTGTATTTATCGTCCTCTGTTGCATGAGGAAGCTTTGCTGGTGAGAGTTGAGAGATTCATTGTGTTGGCCTTTTAAATCTCATTTTGCAGGAAAGTGAAATGCATAGCATATATTTCAACATGTGATTCAGAATGACCCGTTTATACATCATGATCATCATGTACACAAGGGAAATCTTTAAAAATTTATAGGAACCGTTAGATGGCAAACAACTGAAGAATGAAAATTGTTTTCAAACTTAGATTGTATCTACTGAAGCAGTAGAACTATTGAGCTGAAATTGTTGTAATATTTCCTTTTGTATTTATAATGGCATTTTTCTTAGCCTATGCTTCTCTTCTTATTCCATTCTCAGTTCCTATTTTTAAAAGGAGGCAAAATTAGCTTCAAGTCAGTGCACAAAACTTAAAGGGTAGACACATGCATAGTAGATAGATGATAATCATCTTACAGTTTTGCTTTATTCATAATTTCAGTGTATTTGATTAAGTCCACATACCAATGGGTGCTTTATATATTTTACAAATTTCCATGTCAGTTTTAATCATAATCATTGATTTGGACATATACAGAATAATGATTATCAAAACATAAGAACACCCAGTGATACGTCAAGTCAACAAATACAATTGATTGCCATATAGGATAATTTGTTTTGTTTTGATGATGATAGGATAGAAGTACAAGGAAGAAAAATCATGTTTCTTAGTGTAAAGGAATGACTTTTTTAAAATGGCAGAATCTGTACTAATGACTTTTAATTAACTTTGAAATAAAAAATCTACTGCAAGCACATCATTCTAAATGGAAGATCACTTTCCGTTTATCCATCTGGATTAACCAGATTGCGCCCCCCACCCTGCTAAGGCGTGGAGAGTGGATTTATGCAACAGGGAGATAGTTAACCCAGCCAGGTCCTCTCCCAACAGCCAGGGGTGGTCAATGGAGACACAACAGGTGTGGCTACAGCCAGAAGTCAGAGCCACACCCTTCCAGGCCCTGGGAAACAATAGGGGTGCAACATGGGCAAGAGAGGCCCTATTCCTCCTTGACCATGTGCAGGGTCAGGCAGCTTGAATCAGCCCCAATGAGGTTATCAAGTATAAAGAAATGCAAGGAGACTCCATGTAAAATCTCCAGGACACCAAATGACTTTAAGAAGATGACTAAAGTTAGTAAGGAACTAATTAAATTAATGCCTCTTATCCATGTCATTGTAGCCAACATGGCTCTATTGAGAAAATAATTAATACAAATGCTGTCTTAGAACTTGTTTGTGTTTGATTTATGTAAGTATTAAGTAATGTTAACTTCTGAGTGTTTTAAGATGTGACATCAATTTGAGAGCTATCAAATATATCTGAAGAAACAAGGATGAAATACAAATCTACATAGGGTCCAAGGGCCAGGCATAGTTGTAAAATTCTTGGGAGCTTCATGGTGGGGTAAGATCCAAGTGATATCCACCAAAACAGTTGAGAAAAGTCTACAACAACCTGGGTCTATAGATGCCGAAGAGTAAAAGATATCCTATACAATTGTACAATTGTAAGCTGAACATTCCAGTACCAGGGATGGGTTCTCTGCTATGAGTTTTTACTAGGGAAGCACTTGAGACCCCTCCACAATAAAGGCCAATGCCATTAATGTTGGCTGCACATTGGGAGCAGACAATAAGACCTTATTGCTGAAGTTATGGCATAATGTTAGCTTGGAAAGGAGAGATCTATCTAGGACCAAGCTGGAAACTCAGTGCAAATGGATAAATGGCCTTCATAGTGCTGGAGAGCACTATACAGATTGATAGGGAAGAATGATATCAAAAAGATCAGCTTTAATGACAGATCCTGTGTACTCCGCTATTAGTTGCCAAGCAAGATGTTCCTCCTCATGCAGTAGTGGCTAGTTTAGTGTACGTACAACATGGGTATTTGGGGGACAACTAATATATAAAACAAGATAAGCGTGAAAGAAGATACTTGATATCAACATTAAAATTAGTTTTCATTAGGATTATAGAGAATAGATCAACAATGTCTGATTAAATTCATTTAAATACTACTGCAAATATATAGAAAACTCTTGTAGAAACTATGTAGGTAAAATAGAATGTGCTCAGAATTTGAGACTTTGCACAAGTTAGATGTCCAAATTATGTATTTTAAATTTGTGATTAATCCATTACAAAGTTAGAAAGTTTAAAATTATGTTTCTAAACTAAAACAATATCTATGGAACTTGTAATCAGCAAATCAATGAATGGGTGACTCAAAATGGCAGTGTTTTCAGGTTACGTCAAACAATTGCAACAGGCATTTATGTACGTTTACAGTATAATCATAGAAATCACAGAAGATAGTCAATTATGTTAGCATATTTTTCAGCTAGCAAATATAGTCTGAACGTATTTTGAAAGTTCAGTACCAAGTAGATAGCTTGTCAGGTGTTTTTACACCACACAGAATAAATCCCATCTTTACCAGACAAGAATAAATGTGCTAGTTCTTTTGTATTTTGACTTTTAAGTTTGAGCCAAAAGTGCCACTGAAATCAGCTTCTGACTAGAGAAGATAAAATAAACTCTCCAAAGAGCTGAGCCTGTCAAAGTCTATGAAAAAATCATCTCTCTCAGATGCTCAAATAATAGATGCTGAATACATAAGTAAAATTCAAGAGAAGACTCGATACTTCTCACATTTAAATTAAGTTTTCTTGTTCAAGCCAATGCTAGATTTCAGCATCTTTATTTCGTCACTCTGAACATAAAAAATGTAGATGGATCTATAAATATTAGAGCTTTCATTGGTGTCACTCTCAATTTCTTTTCACCATAATGAGGCCAATTGTAGCAGAAAAGACATGAATGAAGAATACTCAGGACTCAGTTGCTATGGAAACCTACACTGTCTTTTCCTCATGATTAGATATCGAAGTAACAGATTTTGCTCTTACTTTATTTAATGCAGGAGACTATGTATACTTTGTAACTCCTAAACTAATAAACTAGCATATTTTCTTTGGCATTGAATTCTATTTGCTTTACCACAGGAGTCTCTAAATTGCTATCTGGTACACATTAAATAAACTTACAGGCTTGTTGCTACTCAGTTAGTTAAAAAAAGAAAGTTCTGAGTTTGATTTTACCCCCAAAATTGTAACTGTAAATTGTTTATATAAGAAAGAGATAATATGGACCAGTTTGCTCTTAAAGTACATTCTCGCTATGGAATCAAATGAGTGCATGTACTATGAACTTGCAAATGGATGTGTATAGGGCATCTTTATGTTTTTTTCCAGAAACTGGAACTTTTAATTTTTAAAATATTTTATTGTGTTTTATACATTTCATACAACAGTTCTCAATCAAATTTAGACCCCCCTCCCTCATCATTGCCCACCCAAACCTCCACAGGACCTCTTGCATTCTGTCATACATGCTAAGTCCCACCCAGTTAAGATTAGTGCCCGGATGTCATTTAGTGCAATTTAATGCACTGTAGTTTGATCAGGCTATCTAGAGATCATAAGTAAGGCATACTCTCCCTCTCCAAGTAGTAATCAGTCTCCAATAGGTCTAATTTATGTCTGACCACCGCCAATTTCTATCACTCCATACTGGCCCCTTGTCTAATTTTAGTTGGTGTGGGTCCTGTGCTGAATGCTATTATTGCCAGAATTTCACATGTGCAAGTTTCCAGTAGCCTGAAAGACTCTGCCTCTCCAAGTTGATGAACCAGCCTTGACTCTCACAATCTTTCTACTTCCTCTGCAGTGATCCCTGAACCTTCGGTGGGTAAGTTTCAACATAGGAGTCCCATCCTCGGGCACACATTCTGCAGTGTCTCATTGGCCAGTTGTACACTTCTGTATTCACAACACTGCTTTATAAGGAAACTTCACTGGTGAGAACTGAGGGATGCTTTATTTTTCTGTCTAACCCTAGTTGCATTGTGTTCCATGAACCTTAGGTGTAGTAGTTCAACTGTAGAGATAACACCTGGAACTTGACATACATTCTCTGTGTCTCACAAGTTGTGGAATTCTGATGCAAAAACAAGCTTCTTTGATTAATACTATATGTTTGTAGATAGATATAATTTGTTTGTAGATTCATCTTAGAATATGATAAGATGTTTCATTTCTCCAGAAAAAATGATAGTGATATGGTTCTCTCTAGGATATATGGTCCTTCCAATCTTGTGTATTTGGCTTCATCTACAATGCCATACAGTTCACTCCCATTGAGAGGGTTTTAAGTCCAATTTGATAACTGGGGGATAATATTTTCCCATTATTTTGTCAGGCATCTTTAAATATCACTAGAGATATTTATAAAGGTTCTCTGTTACCTAAATGAATCTGGAAATCTCTAAGACTGTCTTTAGGAATAGAAAAACATTTTTCTTGGTATTCTGGTCTTTTACATTGTATAAAATATACTATTAACTTAATCAAAATAATGCAAATAAAATATAAATTAGAATGAAATATCCAGTTTGTTCATATTAATTCTCATGCATGAAATAGGTCAAGTAATATGACATATTTTCTTTTTCATTACAACAGATTAGTCCTTTATTTTGCCTCAAAAAATTAAGTCCAACAATTAACAAATAGGATCTCACAAAACTAAAATGCTTCTGTACAACAAAAGACACCAGTATTCAAGTGAAGAGTAAACATACTGAATAAGAAAATATCTTTTTAAGCTATACTTATGATAAAGGGTACTGTTTATAATACACAAAAATAGAAAAAAATATATGCATCAAAAGAAAGTAAACCTGATAACCCAGTTAAACAGGAACTGCACAGGGAATTTTTAAAAAACTAAAAAGCAAATAATTGAGAAATTTTTTTTAAAGTATTCAACATCTTTATTCATCAGCAAAATGAAAATTAAAACCATTTTGAAATTTCATCTTACCCCAATCAGAATAACTAATACCAAAATAAAACAAATACAAAACCCCAGCAAATGCTGACAATGATGTAGAAGAAAGAGGAAGTCTTATTCACTGCTTTTAGGAGTGCAAACCAGTGTAACCACAATGGAAATCACTGTAGAAAAACTACTCAGAAGCTAGAAATCAATCTACCACTTTACCCATTCATATAAGTCTTGGAGATATACCCAGAAGACTATACATCCTTCTACAGAGACACCAGTTCATTCATGTTCACTGCTGCTGTATTCACAATCGTTAGGATATAAAAGCTATCTAGATGTCTATCAGTTGATGAATGGATGAGGAAATCACATTTTCACAGTGGAATACTATTCAGGTGTTAAGAAATATGAAATTCTCAGGTAAATGGATGAAACTGAAAACTGTCATCCTGCGTGAGGTAACCTAGGCCCAGATAAACAAACATTACATATTCTTCCTCATAAACAGATGTTAGCTTTGAACCCTTACATAAGCTTGGGGAGGTCAGGAAATAGGAAAATGGTCATGAGGGGGAGATTTTATGAGAGGGGAATAGAATTAAATGATGGAAAAGAGGAAAGAAGAATAAAGGATTAGGAAAGTTAAATGGGGTAGGGAAGGGCAGGCACATAAGAAAAGGCCCTTGTTCATTTTACTAATCATTTATCAAACATTTTCATTGTACCATCCCTTAATGCTGGCCCTCCATAATTTCAACAAACATTGATAATTAGTACAAATGTTATTCTTACCTAGAGGAAGATATGAATGATAGGTTATTACCTAGTTGAATTAATATTATTCTTTGTATATTAACACATAAAACTAACAGCATATCTTCTCTTCACTGCTTTACATTGTCTATTATTGCAATCCTATAGTGTGATATGTTTCAAAAGGCTCTCTGAGGATGCAGCTCCATTTGCATAATGTGAGCCCATCTCTTTTCCAATAAAACTTAATATACACCCAGGATATCATGGTGTCACCATGTCCTAACTCTGAACAGAGCAAGAAACAATCTTGAACTTGAGGACTGGGTGTTGTAGAGTACATCAGGATCAAAACCCTTCAGATGGGAGAGAATACATCATTGGCACTGCTGAATGACATGCCAGTAGGAATGAGTTGTCCTCCTTAGGATGTGGGTAAAAGTACTGGGAAAAACATACCGGCTGCTAACTGTGTATGTCCTCTATGGGACAGAGTGCTGACAATATGATTAAAACACTTAAGGGTCAGAACTTATTCACAGTTCTACATGATTGAGCACAATGGCTATAGTTGGCCAGTGGTAGAACAGAATCAGGAACTTTCTCTAATTTTTCCTTGAATGTTGATCACACAAAATTAGTGGATCAGACTATCCCAGAAATCCAATCTAACATTGGTCACCAAGTCCAGGAGAAAGAAATCACTTTCCTTTCCAATCTTCCCTTTGGAACCATGCTGGCAACCTCACCAAAGGACAAACTAGTAGGCATAAATCTTGGAGTGTTTTGGGGTATTTAGTCATTCTCAAGTTCAATAAGATCTTGGACTCAAAAAGAGAATCAACATTAATATTACTTTTCTATCCATGGCCAAAGAAAATTGAATCCTAGTCATTATTTTTAAATAAATATATCATTGCTATATAAATTAATGTTTTTTTCTTTAATCTCTGATTTTGTTGATTTGGAGGTGTCTTTCTTTTGGTTAACTAGGCTAAGGGTCTATCCACTTTGTTTATCTTTTCAAAGAACCAGCTCTTGGATTCTTTGTATTGTTTCTTTTGTTTTTATTTTATTAATTTACGCTCTGATTTTTGTTATTTCTTCATGTGTACTGGGTTTGAGTTTCATTTTTGTTGCCTTTCAAGATTCTTGAGTTGCAATGTTAAGTCATTTATTTGCGCTTTCTACTTTTTTAACGTACACACTTAAAGCTAAAAACTTCCCTCTTAGAACTTTATTTAAAGTATCCCAGAAGTTTTGTTGTGCTATACTGTCCTTATCATTTAATTCTAGGGATTAATTTATTTCTTTCTTAATTACTCCTTTGATCCATTCATCATTCAGTAGTGTGTTGTCTAATCTCCATGTGTTTGTGAAGTCACTAGGACTTCTTCCAATGTGATTTTAAGCTTTCTTGCATTATGGTCTGATAAAAATCATAAAAATATTTCATTTTTTATTTGTGAATGTTTGTTTTGTATCCCCATATGCAGTCAGTTTTGGAGAAAGTTCTATGAAATGCTGAATAGAATGTGTATTCTTTGATGTTTGGTTGCAATATTCCATAGATGCCTGTTAGGTCCATTTGATGTATGTTGTAGTTTAATTCCAATGTCTCTCTCTTTATTCAATGTCTAGGTGACCCATCTAATTAGACAGTGGATTATTGAAGTTCTCTAATATTAGTTAGTATGGATTAATCTGATTATACAAGTAGCTATGTCAATAGAGTGAAAGAAGGAGCTCAAAAGAGTGGGACCAATAGAGGCTGGTATTATCAAGGTAGAAATGTGGCTGGACAATCTAAATGGGGAATGCATGAAGGGAGGGGTAGACAGGGAGAAAGAGAAAGAAGATAAATAACGCCTAGCTTGTATAAAGCACCAGGGGACTCACATTAGTCTTACAACATAAGGACAAATTACACATATACTATCTCTACATGATTCCATCTACATAGCTAAAGGCGACATAAAAAGAAACAGTGTCAGACAGGAGAAGCCTTCCTTTGAATTGTTAGCCATGGTAGGCCAAGAGCCTCCTAAAATTATGCAGGCTATTGCCACAGCCCTTGATTTCCTCCCAGAACTTGAAGGTAAAACTCTATTCCTGAAGGCAGGACATACTTCAGAGACTAAATTTGCAGCAATGAATTTGGAACTGACCTGAAAGTCACTTCCCCTAAAGGCTAGCTCTCAGCTCTGAGGGGCACTATTAAAGCTTCTAAGGGAGAACATCAATTGATGGTCCAACACCAGTTTCATGAATCACATCACTTACAGTACACCACACAACACTGTTACAGTAGTGGCACTTTTATCTTGGAACCAATCAATGACTACTTAATTGGACTTGAAGCCCACTGAATAGAAGGAAACTCATGTGTGGGTCTATAACCATAACCAAATACATACTACTGAAGAGGTCATAGATCTTAGATAAATGCCAAAAGCTGTCACATCCTTAGACAAATGTAACTTCTTACTAAGTGCAAAATATGTATCCTTATATTTACAGCCATGTATCCCATTCACCACTGGAAGCTTCTTTTGCAGCAGATGGAGACTACTGCAGAGTACCACAACTGGTCACACACAGACCTGGTCTGTGAATTGCCCATGCCTAACAGCACATCTACAATGCAACCTCCACACCTAAGACTCAAGCAACACAGAACAAGGAGTGAAGAGGACACTAATGAGTCTCTCAACTCTCATTAATGAAGCTCCCTCATGCAACAGAGGGCCAGGAACATAAAAGGTCAGAAATGGCCAAAGAAAGGAGATTAGGAAGACTGCAGGGTGTGGGTCCCTGGACAGGACTCCTATAATAAGTTTCATTCACCTAGGTCTCAGGGACCATTGAGGAAGAGAAGGCAGAAATATTGAAAAGCCAATGAGGCAGTGTCAAAATATGGAAATACAATCCTGCAAGGTCCTCAAGAAGACAAAAACCCAGTACAGATCTGGGGAAATGGATAGCTATACCATGAATTCTCTCATGGTGAGGCCTGGCATTCAGCCTCACCACACCCCCAGGTTTGAACCGACTGAACGGATAGAGAATGTTCTTTAGAGAGATTAGTTTATTCCATGTTACTTATAAGGAGTTCATCCCCAGGGAGAGGGAGAAGATTTCCTATGGCAAAGCCTGCATTTTGATCACAGGTCCTCCCAGAGCTCTGGAACGTGCACCCAAGATGGAGACCTAGCACCATGCCTGCCTCTCTCCTTCCCAGCCTTCCCTGTATTTCCATTAAACCTTCCCCCTTAAGTTATTGGTTAGTTGGCTGTCAGTCATATTTGGAAATCCATCCCTCATAACTGACAGAGAGAAAAGCTTCTTTCTATGCAACAGTAGTAGACACCAATTTTTGTTGAAGAATTATTGGCAACTGATTACTGTTGGGTGAGAATGAACTAATCTTAAAGCACAGAACTCTGGATAGGCTGACTAGACATTTGTGCACGAATTGCAGTAAGGAACATTTTTGGACACTAGCTTGAAACAATAGACCTTAAAACAGATGAAAGAATGTATTGATTATAGTTCGGGGACTTTGGGAAGACAACGTTGGTGAGGAAGGAGTTTTTATGATGATTAAGATTGATAGAGATGTTCTGAAATACACAATGATCCAATAAGAATCCAATAAGAATTTTATTTATAAGAATAAATAAAATATAATAAAGTTAAGGTAACAAATGAAAAGATACTATGCCTAAAGAACTACAATTAAAATTCTTGAACTCGTACATCTAATATAGGTTCTTGGTGATCTTTTGCGTAGCTTTTATAAGAACTGAGTATAAAATTTCTTCATTCTCTTTAATTGGGAACTACAAGTTTTTCCACATAATATCCGCCTTAGATCAGCATTTCAGATGCAAGGCACACTGAAATCAGCACCTAATCACATGGAATATCATGATTTACCTGGCTAGGGAAATCAAAAGATTTTAGAGAAGGACAGAGGAAACTGGCTTGTTATCTACTTTTAAGCTACATTTGCCCTCTACAGATTTCTTATGATAGAAAAGACCAAGTCAAGGATCCCTGAGCTCTGAAGATATGAATCATAAGCCCCACTTCTTAAATGATTATAGCAGCTTTTCCTGAGAACAGTGTAAGATATTGGGTGCATCTCTTTAAAATCTCCTAGTGTACAGATAAGAATCCTCAGTCATACACTGCCATCTTACTTCTGTCATATGTGACCATTGCTTATTGGTACCAACCCATCCTGAAAACCTCATCTGTTTGTTAAGTCAATATAAATTTCTAATCTTTACTCCAGAAGCCTAACCTAATCAAAGTAGATTTTCATCCTCTTTTGTCATTAGCATGTTTAAAGTACCTTATTGCTTTTCTACTTAAGTATTGATTCATTTAAATCTGTATTCTGAATAATTTGCTACAGGGAATTTTCTTCAGCATAAGTTCTAGTTTCAAAATTTCTTACTGTTATTTATTTAAATCTGTGCTTGTTCTCAAATTTAACCAATATATATCTCATTACTCTTTATCCTGTGTGAATTTTATTTCTAAAATTTTAACTAATGCCCAATATAAAAGTATGGAATTCCTCTTTAGGTAATTTCATCTTTCTAGAAGAAGGGGAGTATATCTGGAAATGCTGGCAATTTTGCTGGCTAAGCGTATCCTTCCTCCTTCCTTTATACACAGACTTAAAGAGCTAAGTGCCTGATTTTATTTAATATGTCAAAGAACTCCATGTTCAAATTTGTTCTCAATTTTACATCCTCATATATGAACTCTTTCCTTGAATTTCATTTGATTATACAGAGACTAATGTAGTTACAAACCTCCTTTTTAAAGTTACCTGAAAATGCAGTTGATGGCCACTCTTTGTCAATGATAACAATCTACAAAGAGATCACCAGACTTATCATAGGTCTTTGTGAGAGTAGAATGGTAATATTGTGTAGGGTCTGGCCCCCCCTGCATTCCCTTCTCTCTTAGTGCTAGGCTCTTGGCCAAGAGCTAGCTGGATCTTGTCAGTTGCAGTTTAAGGTAGCGGACCACAGCTTCCTTTTTCCTGTTTACAGCTGTGTGTCATCAATAGAGGAACCTCCTGCAAAGCCCTGCCCTCAGGATATATAAGGCTTGCTGCCTCTCAATAAAGTCAGTCAGTCATTCTCCTTTCCTCCTACCTAGTGTGTGTGTCTGTGTCTCTGTCTTATGTGTTTTATTCAATCCGCAGCCCTCCGCTGATCTGGACTCAGTCAACGAACGTAGCCAGGGCGCTACAATATTGAAAATTCAAGTTTTTGCCATCTTCAAAGCCATAAAAATTTCAAACTGACATTTTCATGAGCATAGAAATATTTTCCAATAATTTCAAATTCAAGTTTTACTGTTAAGTTTAGATGAAATTGTCAGACAAAAACTCAGACATGATACTTTGGCTTTAACTCCTAAAAGAGTACCACTTTGAAATCTTTAACTTTTCTCCTTAGATTTATCTATACATATTAAATAATAGGCATGTTTCTTCTTTTTGAATTTGAGATATATGTATTGACTTATCACTTTGGAAGCAGAAATGGTTAGAACTGAATGACTCTTATGTTGTCATCCTAGATTTTTTACTATATCAAAAGTTTCTTAATGTTGTCATCAAGTAAATGTGCTAGAACTAAGTGGTATATTATGATGACATTTGTTGCCAAATAATTTTTGTTCTGCCTGGAATTTATCATTGGCTTCAATTTACATAATGCTTAACTGAAATGAAGGCTTTGTTCAAATGCCTTGGTGATGGGGCTCTATGAAGGGACTAAGGCTTACAGAAGGAAAACATTAAGCCAAAGTAAATCTTTCAGAGACCAATGATGTCTCAGCAATACCCCACCTGAAGGCAGGGGATCAACATTTTGTATCCCAGTATAGAGGAGTTCTATAGGAGTGATGAGAAGGTAGGAGGAGAGCTATACTTATGTGGCCATGGAAATCTCTTTGAGAATCTATGATTTGTTATTACAATTCTTGTAATAAATGCACGAGTGGGAGAGGAATGAAGTATCAACATCATCCACTGTATTTGCCATTTATTTTGTTCCTTATTCTCTTCACTCTAAGCATAAATGTCACATATCTACTACAGCACTATATTTTATTTACTGGACTGGAACAACTGATGTATAGACTCCAGACATCACCTACATAAGTATCATATACTCTAAGACTATAAATTTATGCTTGTTTCTTATACTTACACTTATTTCTGAAGTGTGGAAAATAAAACCGATAAACTTATCTGAAAAAAAATGAATAGACTTGTTATTTCAAAAAGACAGAAAATATAAAAGAAAAATATCTTTTTAAAATTTTCACTAAACTATTAAAAAATCTTTTAATACAAAGACAAGTTCTAGTGCATTATTACAGTTAGGCTATTTTTGTGTGGGAATTTTTCATTTGAATCTCTTTACCTTCTACTAGAGAAAGAATCTGTTAAACTGAGGATGGGTAAGGCTTCATAGGAGATAATATTTCTTGTGTTTCTATTAATTTATATGTGAAGAAAAATAATTCAAAGCTGAAAATGTAAGAGATACTGAAAATTTATTCATATTACAACTGAGATTTAAATTTGCCTTAACTTGGTAAACATATCTGGGGAAGAGTCATTAGGATGGCACCACACAACCAGCACATTATTTCATATATGTGATTAATTTTATTGCACGTGTGATGCTATGAGTCTTATCTGAAGCTTTCGTTCATTTGATATGTTTTAAAGAAATGAGTGATGAGGACTGGGGAACATGTAAATGATACTTCTAGTGAACAAGCAAAGACTTTCTCCCACTGAAATTCAGATTAGTTATCATCTTAAGCAGGTTATTTTATCATGGAGATAAATGTGCAGTAGTCAAAAATAAGATGTCAAGAGATGTTTTATTTCATTCAGATTGTAACTGGCCACATTTAAAAATACTTAGGTTTTGCTTTATAAATAATCTATTTGCATCTATAAGTCATGAAATGTTTTCTTGTGAAATGTTGAATCCTTTTCTTTTTTCTTTTTTTCTAAAGGCAAATTGGATACATAGATAATGAAAGTTAATGAGAAAGCATCACATTTTCACAGAACCAACTGTGGGACTTGATACATTTCTGATCTAGAATCTGAAAATATCCTTCAATTATACAATGCTCTTACAGTAATTGCACAGCACATTTGGTAGGACACAAGTTTTTAAACTTTGTCAGACAAATATACTGAAATTTGTCCTTCAATGTTGTTATAGAGATGATAATATCAAATGTTATAAATGAATATTTTGATGTCACCTCAAAGTAGATGTTTAAGCACTTAGTTATAAAATTATTTGTAACACATAACACATACATTTATTAATTGCTGTTGCACTAATTAATTGGATAAACACTTTAGGTCTTTATAATTCTGCCATTCTTGAATCCCAAGCATTAGATTCTCTTTACAATAATATTGTAAATTAGGAAAGTATAGCATCAGTTGTAAATTTCAAGAAATTTATAAAAACTTGGAGGTCTGAGTACACCTGCTATAGCACTTATCCTAATGTTTCCAGGTTATATATTTTCGTGTTATAATAAAAATCAAGGGGTTGGAGAGATGGTTCAGTGATTAAGAGCACTGGCTGCTCTTTCAGAAGACCTGGGTTTGATTTTCGGTACCCACATGGTAGGTTACAACTATCTGAAATTCCAGTTCCAGTTCCAGTTACATCCCTCTTCTGATGTCTATGGGCATTACATGACACAAGTGCATTCACATTCATGCAGACAATATACTCGTACACATAAAATAAAAAGAAATGTTTTTAATTGATTTATTTAAAACTTAAATGTTCATTCAGAGTTCCAAGGCATGAGGATCACAATTTCATGGCCTCTCTAGACAGCAGGATGATTTCAAGGTCAGTCTTGGCGATTAATTTTTGTCTTTTTAAAGGTAGTGGTGAGGGCACTAAAGTACCTCATAGCAACAGTACTGAAGGCGAGCAAGATGGATCAGATAAATGCATTTGTCATCCAACCTTAAGATTTGTGTTTGATCCTATGTATTCATAATGTAGAAGGACAGAACCGACATTCTTACATTATCCTCTCACCTCCACATGTGGATTGACATGCAAATGCATATTTTTAACACACAGAGGATCTATTAAATAAATAAATGTGTGTGGGTGTGTGTCTAGAGGCATCTCAGCAATTAAGAACACTTGGTGCTCTTGCAGAGGGCTGGCTTTGGTGTCTGTCACCCACATGGTGCCTAAGAACTGTCCATAATTCCATTTCCAGGGCATCCAATGCTGTCTTCCACCCTCTGTGGGCATTGCAGTCACCATGCATAATGCACATAAAATACTCACACACATAAATAAATAAATCCAAATAAATAAATATATGTAAAAATTTTAAAGCACTTTCTAGTAAGCCTGAGTTATTCAATAAAATCCCAGTATGAAAAAAAATCCATTCTTCTCATTTTTAAGGTACTTTGAAATGTACATCGCTAGTCTCTTCAAACTGAGGATTTAGTAGAACAGACTTCCACTAAGTGGAACGGTGTCTCCAAAAGAAAGTATCCATGGCTACCTATCCTTAGCAGTAAGAGTGGCAGAGAATTTAAAGTTGTCAGTGTCAAAGTCACATTGGACAGATAGTGAAAATTCCAGAATAAACACAGTCTACATTACAGCCAAGTGTATAATGTAATACACATCCTACATGTCATCACTTGATTTCCGCATTAAAAATAATATATTTAGAATGTTTCAGTACAAGTTTCTGTAGGATTTGATTAGTAAATATAAAACACCAGGTACAGAAAAGGATATATTAAAGTTCACAAGAAAGTGAAAATGGCCAGGTAGTTTTAATTGAGTACTATTTCGATTTGCAGTTGTCCCATAATGTACCTGCTAAATGTGGTGTGAAACTGCACCAGGAAATAGGATTAAGTTGAGCATAAGCACTGGCCATATCATATAGCTGTTGAAATACGAAGTATTGGAATTGTATTTTACAATTTAACAGAAAGACATAAGCTTTCCTATGGGACAGATATATAATTTTCTTTTTGGAGAAAAGTGTACTTTCAACTGCAGAAGACTCACAAGGAATCATCAGGTACTTTTAACTTGCTAGGCTAAATAATTTTAAAGAATATTCCAAATGTCTTCTCATAACTAGTCTTTACCAAGATTTCTCAAAGTGATTCAATTCCTTAATTTCTAAAAATGGATAGTATTTTCTCATTTTACTGGTGATAATGTATTTCAGAGAAACCACATAGTTATCACAGATGATTATAAAAATAATAAAAATTGTGGCAGTAATAACTAATTTTTCTCTAGTTGCAATGTGTGTCATTCCCTAAGTGCTTGACATATTTTAACAAATTGCATTTTAAATAAAGTCCTTAGAGAAAATCACTAATGAATCATGCAGTCTGAACAACAGTCATATGCATCAGTAGTAAAGCTTATGATAACTTATACTCAAAGATGAAAATTTTTCTCAATAAGAAATAGTGTCTGAAATTTATCTGCAGTTATACCTGAGTATATTGCTTTTTCTACTTGGGCCTTGGATTCTTTCTCTGTGTTGCTGATCGTCATGTACTGCTGCTGTTGTAGAGATTATTAATCGTTTGTCACTGATTATTTTTATCCCCTGATGGTCTGCCTGATCTTCAGCATGTTATCGTTTACATATATTATTAGAGCATCTAAATGCTCTTTATAAAAATCTCACTGTGTTATTCTCATATTTTATAAATCTCGTTCTCCACTCCACTTCACTTCTGCGTGTTCAGCGTCAAATTGGAAACTACTGAAATCATTATTTCAGAAATCCCATTCTCAAATAATTTCCACTTCTCCCCGAAAGTGTTATTCCTGTGACAACTACAGCTTCAAATCTTAGGATCAGCTTGTTGAACTGAAATTTTCTAACTATAAACATTTATTCTTTACTATAATTGTGTCTTTATGAAGCTTTTCCCATGTCTTATCAATTCAGTGTTAGAGGGCAGTACATACAACACAGGTACCAGGCAAATTAAGGGAATCTGAAGTGAACAAATAAATGATAGAATTAATCTTATTTTTTTATTTGTGTACGAGTGAAGGAGTTGGCCATGAAAATGTTAGTATGAAAGGCATTCAGCATAGAGGAGGGGGAAAACATTATATGCTGATATTTCTTATTGTTTTAGCTAAAATTATTTCTTTGACCAAAAGCTCAATGAGATTCTAAATATGGTAAATTATATATATATATATATATATATATATATATATATATATATATTTCATCTTACACTTGGCACTAAAAAATACACATTTAATTATCCTGTGACTATTATCTTCTGAGTTCACATTGACAGCTCCCATATCGTTCTGCAGGAAGCAGGAAGGAAAGGCATGACACCTAGCTCATTAGAAGATCTTTCAGGTGCAGCCAGATGGCCAGGTGCTAGATGGCCAATTACACATCATAGACCTCAGCTCAGTCCTATGGCTATTCCTGAATGCAAAAAAATGTTGGAAACATTTTTTATTATGGATGTCTATATGCCTAGTTATATTTTCTGTATTAGTGAAATAAAACAAGGGTAGTTCTTAGAAGGCAAATGGAAATTTCGCTCCTAAGAACTTCACTGAAGACTATTACAGAAATCTGAAGATGATTTAATTTTTTTAGTATCAATTAATTAATTCAACCAATGAATGAGAACCAGACAATAAATAGAAAGTGGAAAAAATAGTAATTATTGGTCTCACATAGAAATGGACATAAATTTGCTTATGTAAATCCTACATTACAACTTTTTTCATTGATAACTGACTTTGGAAAAATCATTATTAAGGACAATTGAATTTAATTCAGTAATGAAGCAGAAATTCTGACTGTGTCTTGGGGTTATTTTCTCTTAAGATACTAAAAAAATAATCAGAATTCCAGTTCTGAAAAAAATATTTTTGTATCTTCTTGTCATTATCAGATATGTAGATGTATTCAACTTTGTTGAAATATCAATAAAATAGTAGTTAATATTGTAAAGCCTATACCATATAGTAGATATTGATCAAATTACATTCATATACCTATTTGCTTCCGTAACTCTTTTAGGAATGCATATTTTTTCTTGGAAGATAAATGAAGCAAATAATAGAAACAATTTGTAAAGAAAAAAGTACTAAAAATAAAAGCCAGAACTTGAATATAAGTCAGCTCTCTTCGTTATTACACAAAACAGGTGTATATATTTAACACTTGTTTTCTTTGATAATCTGAATTATTTAAAAATGAACAGAAAATGTTTCAATTTTAATACATGTCATTATGAGAAGACAAATTTTATTCTGCCTATTAAAAATTATGTACTTTATTTGTACTAATGTTTTGTCTGTGTGTATTAAGTACAACACATGTATGCAATACCCAAAGAGGTCATATGATGGCATGGATTCCATTTAACTGGAGTCAAGGATGGTTGTTAACCACTGTGCGAGTCCTGGGAACTGAACCCGGGTCAGGTGGAAAAGCAGCCAGTGTTTTTAACCCCTAATCCATTCCTTTAGCTCCTCTTTCTACCTTTTTGATGAAGTAAAAATGTGTTTATAATAATTCCAGCAAGTAAAATGCCAACTGGAGTTTTATTTAGAAGTTCAGGTAATTAAGATTGTTGAGGTACAACTAGCACAATTCTAAATAACTTATGGTTTACATGACAGTTAATTTAGGTAATTTGTTCTTAGAGTCTCCATTCCAAAGTTTTGGAAATATCAAAAAGAAGCATTTTATACGCATATTTAGGAATTGCAAACCAAATCCAAAAGTATTTTATGCACTAAGCTCTAGATCTTTTCTTGATGCCCAATTAAAAATCAGGGGAAAGTGAATGAAGGACAGGGGAATGATGCGTGAATGAGCTGTGAACTTCAGACAAGATAATCTGCTTTCCTGGGTACTGTGGGGAGCAGGAGAGAGATTTGCCAAATATTTTATATTTAATTTAGGCAAAACTTTATTAGGCATATACTCTTTTAGATGTGGTTTCAGCATATGAATTTTTAAGAAGGAATTTAAAACTGCTTATGTTAAAATGCCCCTCATTCTGAACTTAATTTCTGTCATTCTAGACGTTCTGTAAAAGTCACCTTGATAGTTTCATGTGAGCAGAAGGGCTGTTCCTAGAGATGCTGATAGGTTATCTCCTTTCTCCCTATGATTTATCCTAATTATCTGTTAATTGGTTGTTTCAATAGGGTATTACAGGAAAGTACACTTCTATAAACTTAACTCATTAAAGATTTCACTAATTACATTGTCCTGCATGACTTTTCAAAAAAGTTTCTCTTTTACTTAGAGATCTTGAAACAACTAAAAAATAGATACAATAAGTATATCTTTGGAGATACGTGATTGCATTTTCATCACAGTGTAGACCTATCTTGACCAAAAGATCTCCAGAAGAAGAGTGTGTATTTCCACAAGAATTAGACTTACTTGCTACCTAGAAGTTCTCATTGATGAGGATCCTCTTTATTTCCTCAATTTTGACATTTTTCCTAAATATTCTGATTTAGAAACCAACGCGCTACTTTCAAAAGAACATTTTTCATGAAAATATACAACCATGAAACCTAGATTCATAGTTTTCAAGTGTTCATTGACATTAATATTGTTCTTATTAAATGTTCATTCTTTATCTAGATGTTAAACAGTAAATGAATAGAAACATTGGAATTATGAAGTGAAAACTTGACAAAGAAAACAGAAAAATATAAAATTGGACTTCAATGTGCAAAAAGTAATGACATACTTAAAAAGGCACTGTTGAAAGACTAGTTCATTTGCACTCACCGTTGTGGTTGCATGCAAGCCTTTAATCCCAGTACTTGTGTTGCAGATGTAGGAGGATCTCTATGCGATCTTAACCCAGCCTGGTCAATAAAGTGAACTGCAGGCAAGTTAGAACTACAGGGATGAACTATCTCAAAAAAAAGAAAAAAGTTAAACAAGATAATCACAACTTTTATTCTTATGTATGAAATTAGACATAATGCATAAAATTTTATAATTTCACAAATTAGTTGTATGCTATTAATAAGTTCTCTCTCTCTCTCTCTCTCTCTCTCTCTCTCTCTGTATGTGTGTGTGTGTGTGTGTGTGTGTGTGTGTAGGTCAACTTACAATAATATGAAAATTATTTTGAAGGCAAAAGACACACAGGTTACCAAGCCAAAAAACACTCTTGTATGCAACAAGAAGGGGCTCACAAGCTCCCTGTTGAGGTCCTGTGAAGAAATGATGGCCTCTGGGGGATAATGAGTCAGCTTTCTTTAAGGGTGTGGCTCCTGCTAGATCAACCATACTCCGGTGGATGGACTCACACTCAGAAGTATATGGAGAAGACTAGAGAGATTGCTTAGCAATTAAGAGTACTGGCTGCTCTTGCAGATGACCCAGGTTCAATTCCTAGCATCCGCATGTCCGGTAACAGCCATAGGTAAGTCCAATTCCAGGGGATCTGACGCCCAATTCTGACCTCCAAGGAAGCTGCACAACATGGGTGCACCTACCTACATGCAGACAATACACTCACACAAAAAATAAAAGCAGTAAATAAAATATTTTAGAAAGTATATGAACAGCATAAACTGGATTTGATGAGTTATTAAAATGTTTTAAAGAGAGTAGAGGATTTAAGGGAGGTATGGAAATCTTAGATTTGGGAGAAGTTAATTGTAGCAGTTCAGGGTGGATGAAGTCTGAATACATTGTAGATATTCTGAAAGAATTAATAAAACATATTCTTTAATATTCTGCTATTTTTATTTTATGTGTATGAGTGTATTGCCTGAATGGATATAAGTTCACTAGTGCTGTGCAGTCACCAAGGAAGTCAAAAGAGAGTGTCAAATCCCCTGAAAGTGGAGTTATGGAAAGTTGTTAGCGACCATGTGAATGATGGGAATTAAGCCCAGGTCCTCTGCAAGATCAGCTAGTGCTCTTAACTGCTAATTCCTCTCCCCAGTCCCCTAATAAAAATATTTTTACTGTGATAGGGAGGCAGAGGTGAGATTAGCTGTGATGTGTATCAAAGTATGTACCTATGTTGCTATAGGAAATCACAGCATAATTTAGAATAAGAAAACTTCCAACTTATCCACGTATTAAATTCACAAACAGAAGAGGAATTTTGATATTCAATAGTAATTATTGTACAAAATATCTGATAAACATTATGAAAGGGAATAGAGAACATCACATGAGGAAAAGTGTAAGTAAGTACAGCATCCAAGGAGTTCTGTGAATATGGTCTTAAGGCTGTCAGAAGTATCCCTTTAAAAGAAAAAAAAAATCCATGCACAGGAAATAGCATGTGATCCAGAGAGCCTGGTAGAGATAAGAAACTATAGCCAGACATCTCAGTAAAGGCTTTTAATCCTAGCACTCAAGACAGAAAGGCAGGCAAATTCCAGAATGTTTTAATTCTAGTAGAGAATGCAATATAAATGGTTGGGAAGAGGATTATGAATCAGAGACAAACAGAGGACCCTGTGAATTAAAGAGGTGAAAGTATGATTTTATACTAAGGACAAATGATAAGTCAGAAATTTTAAAATGTTTTTATTATTTTAATTTTATATGTATGAGTGTGTTGCATGCATGGTAAGTGCTCTGTCATCCTGCAATGCCTGTCGGCTGAATCCCCTGGAACTGGAGTTATGTGGTTGTTAGCAGTTTTGTGGGTGTTGGGAATCGAACTGTGTCCTGTGCAAGAGCAGTCAGTGCTCTTAACAACTGAGCCATTTCTCCATCCCCAAAGTCAACGATTTTCAAAAATGAGGTGTTATGTCACATTTGCTCCTTAATTTCTTGATAAAGGAACTTTCAGTGGATGGAAAAAGGCAACTTAGATTCAGGTAAATATGAATGAAATGAGAAAGTTAAGTCAAGGCTAATTCAATTAATTCAGAAATAAACATGCTTCTAGTATATTTAATGATCAGAATGGAGAAGACTTGCCCACTGATTACGTAATGGCTTGGGTTTTCCAAGTTGGCTTATTAAGTAGATAGAGAATTATGAGCTGCTGAGATGAATTTTTCTCCCAGCCCCTTTCATACTACATTCATTTACTAAATGCAGGTACATCTAGAAGGAGATTTTACTGATAACTTAAAATACATCACCTTCAGATAACGCAATCCTACAAATGTCATGACATACACACACAGAGAAAGAAAGTAAAGAAGGAACCACTGACTGTAAGTTTTCTTTCATTCTGTGTCAATGTGATCCCTGTACTAGTTAGAATGGGTGTGCCCAGAATGGGCCAGTGATCATTTCTGAGTCTGAAAGATCAATATCCCATTATTTGCCAGCAATCATGTCTAGACAACTTTGTCTTTCTGCAATTTTCACTATAAGTGCTTTATAATCTTATTGGGATTTCCAAACTTTTTATCTCTCCCTTAACTTTTGCTCTATTTATGACTTCTTGATACCAATTTCTTTTCTATCTAGCCTAACATGTAGCTCATCACTTCAAACAGTTAGAAAGGTGTGAGAATGACAGCTATGTGGTTCCTCAAAAGCCATTTCTTACCTGTGCTGTAGGTAAGTCACTCCACCCATTCATCACCTGAATCTAAAATAACTGCCTTGGGACCTGCAGATTAGAGTACTTACATGATTTAATTGTGGAAACAGTTGGTCTTATGCCTAAGAACTGAGACAAGAGAGATCTTAAAGTGAATTAATCACATGATGGGGAAAAAGTAATTCGAACTTTATACTATAAAAAATATATATTCCATTCACTTGCTTTCAAATGATTATAGTACATAGTAACTGACTATATACTTTAGAATAGTTTTAAGCTAAGGATGCTCATTCTAAAATGAAGAACATAAAACTCTATTTTAATTCGACACAAGTATCAACAAATGTATAATAGAAAAGAATTTAAATATTTCACAAGTGACCTAAAAACTTCATAACTACCTGTTTATTAGTATAGAGACATGCTAAATTACTTTGTCATAATTTACATGTTTACCTCTTTGTTTTTCTTTTTTAAAAATACCGTATTTATTATTTTTATTTTTTGCATATGAATGCATTGCCTGCATGTATGTAAGTACACCCTTGTCCTCCAATGCCTGTGAGGTCAGAAGAGGGCATCTGATCCCCTGGAACTAGAATTACAATGTCATGTAGGTGCAGGAAACTATGCCTGTTTCTTTTGCAAGAGTAGAGCATACTCTGAACCTCCCAGCCATCTTTCCAGCCTTCTTTACTCTTTTTCTGTTCCTCTCCTTGCCATTTTCTGGAACTCTTGCTGACCAGGGTCATCGCCTTTGGCAATTTCTTTAGGCATCTTTCTTATCCATTTTTTCCTAAACATTCAGCATAAGACTGTCTGGAAGATTGAAAATTCAGTGACTCTCCTAATTAAACAGATAGTTGGTAGCTGAAGCTAAACTAGAAATAAACAATCTCCATTTCAGCAGTCTAGTACAGTTTACTTGAAACTTTTACAAATATTCAACATGATTTTCAGATTGGGACATAGCTTGATCAGTAAAGTGCTTGCCTCACAACATAAGGGCCTGAGTTTGATCCCAGAGCCTACCTAGAAAAATCTGAGCATGGTGCTGCATGTTTGTCATTCCAAAATACTTGGAGGGATGCAGATCCTTGGGACTTTTGGGCATCCACGAAAGGGTAATCTTCAGTGGCTAATGATACAGTGTCTCAAATAATTACTGGGATTGCTGGGCATGTTGGGGAAAGCCTTTAATCCCAGCACTCTAGAGGTAGGAGCAGGCCAGACTGTGATACGTATGAGTTTTCAGGTCAGCTAGGGTCTGAGATATCAGCTGAGATAACATTCAATGACCTCTGGCCTCCACACAAATGGACACAGAGAGACAAGTGCACCACATCCACACACACTTGCATGTTCATGAGCATACATGCACATACACAAACACACACATACTTTATATGTAGTATATGTAGTACTCACTTTATAGATAGAAGAAAATAAAAATGTGAAGATCTAGCACAACATATATTGTTACACTTATGGGCAAGTTAGAATAATTTATTTATATACTTATATATACGATAGAATAATTTCACAACTTTACAGGTTATGGGATTTTCTGAAATATTCTTGTTCAATATTAAAAACAAAAAGAATACCATTTAAATTGTCAAATTTATACACGATGAAGAGGGAATAAAGCAGGAATTTAAATATTCTTGACCTGTTTCATGTTTTGAAACAAGCTGATAATTGTACCACCAAGTAACATGATATTAAGCAAGATAAGTTTGTTCTCCCCTAGTGTGTTAATATTTCTTCACACAGGCATAAGTAGCACTTCAAACTATATTTGATGTTGAAAAAAATGTATCAACAGAAACATTTCTAAATTTTCAACGATCATACGTATTTATATAATATACTTGAAATTTAGAACATATAAATTATTATACATAAATTTTGGTTTCAAATTATTTTAAGTTAACAAAAATATTCAAAATTTTGGCATTACTTTTATCTCATCTAATTGAATACTCTATTTCAAAGTAAGTTCTGACAAATAAATGAAATGTGGTATGCGAGCTCCACCAGTAGTTTCTACAACTGTTGTATATATTACTCTAGGGCTTAAGCCACCATTTACTTTAATTTGATCACTTTAATTAAATCAAATGGTGTTATAATACTCAAGAGAGAAATTGCTCTACTTAGGATAACTACATTAGAAACACTTGAAATATGAGTAAGTACTTTTACAGTGTGTTAAGAGCTGACTGAAAATGTAATATAGAAAATTGAACTTGTGAGGATCAATAGATTTTCTATTTTAAGTTTTTATTAATCAAAGTGAAAGGAAAGTAAACTAAAAAATAATTTAAGATTAAATAATAAATGCTATGCTAGAAAGTCACATAAAATGCTGTTGAGTGCTTTTATTTGATCAAAATAAAATGTGCTTATGTCGAACGTATTTTAGAATATTACCTCCTGAAGCACAATATTTTTGATAATTACCAGCTCAATTTTCCAGTTACTGCTTTAGGTTCAGCTAGTCATTCATTTGTGAGTACTTATCTAACATCTGGTATTTGTACATGACTACTGAGTTAAACATTTACTACTTATTACTTGGCTCCTGTGCTTTTACCACATCTGTACATTGTTTATGCTTTTTAAATGAGCTACTACATTCTATTGATGATTCTATAGGTCTTACTTGGCATGATCATAAGGAAACAGAGCCTTCCAGACCTCTGGGAACTTGCTCATTTGAACTTACAGCTATGGTGACAGCACGCACAAGACCCATAAACGCTCAATTAGACAAAAACCTAGACCAGAACTGGAGAAATGGGCAGCAGGCCCCAACCTTAGCCAAAACACTATTGGAACTGATCACTGGTGTATGAGGCAGAGTTGATCTTCTTTAAGGGAGTGACTCTAGATAGGTTCACTAAACTCCAGTGGGTGAACTTGCACCAAAGGAATTCCAGGTACACAAACGTGACTCAGTAGGTCTTAGTGTATATGACACAATGCATTCAGTCTGGCAGGGGGGCTTATGAAGGGTGTGAATGGAAGAAAGGGTCTAAATATGATTATGATGTACTGTATGAATTGCACAAAACTTCAATAAAAATATACAGTGAAAGAAAAAAGACTGATAATATGGATTTGCTGATGGAAACTGAGATCAAAGAAATTAAAAGGGTGTTTTAGTCCTTTGAAAATGAAGACTATGGACAGTATTCACTCCTTTCCACTTAAATGGCAGTAGTTAAGGTCTAAATCAGACTTATTTATGTATTTGGAAATTAAATTGGAATAAACAGTATACCCCAAATATCAGCATTAGAATCAACCACTTCACAAGGAACTGGGACTCCTTTAAGATAGTACTATCTTTACTATATGGACATAATTTTGACTGACCTCTACCTAATCTTGTAACCAAAAAGTTACTGTTACTGCTAACCATTTTAATGATATAAGCTTTGGCTCAGGAACATAGTTCTAAAAGAAG
This sequence comes from Eospalax fontanierii, assembly GCA_035773235.1. Taxonomy (NCBI): domain Eukaryota; kingdom Metazoa; phylum Chordata; class Mammalia; order Rodentia; family Spalacidae; genus Eospalax; species Eospalax fontanierii. The sequence goes on from CM069534.1 coordinate 22,080,290, forward strand.
ACTGAAGATAGAATTGCTCCATCATTCTGGCGACTCTTGGCTTTCCGAATGCTAAGACTCATTCTGTCTCTTTTTAAGCATGGCCTTCATGTAGCTCAATAATGTTAACATTTGAACAGCACTGGAAACTAGAATGTGATACATTCCGTGCTACTGGGATGTCACTGCTCCATGTCTTCCTCAGATAACAAAGCAGTGTAATTTGTGTGTCTATTCATATACCTATAAATTCATTTATCATTATTTGTATTACATTAAGACTTTAAATTGATGAGCCCTACTCCAATAAATTATAGCATGAATCTACCTAGCCTCCCATTTATTCTTGCTTCCTATAACTTTCCATCCCATCTGTGAGAAAGTTACTTGTCACAATTAGAATCCTATGGTTAGATGTTTAATTTCATTATAGTATTTAAAGTCATTTTAAAATTGATAGCCTGGATTCTTTTGGGAAACAACACTGCTAATGTTAGCTGTTTATGTCTATTTCTACTGGGTTTAGTTTTATAGATTCTATTCATTTCCAAGTTTCCTAGAAGAGTTCATTTTTCATCATATCCTTCAAGTAAATGATTTCATAAGTTTATAATATATTAAGAATAGCTTTTACTTGAAAATTTGTATGCAACTATGCCACATTTGAGTGTGTTCACTTTTTTTCTAAAATTGAAATGTACATCTTAGTTTGTGGCATTAATTATCATGAACAACTGTCATTGAATAGTGAAATGCATTAGATAAAGATCTATGCAATACAATGGCAACTCTAGTATAACAGATGCAGCTTTAGAGTAGCAGGCACTTGTGTGTGATTGCAAGTCTGCTTACTTTGTTTTCTAGAAGATTTTTCATACTTGCTTTTTTGTATATCCCAAGTATCATTTCCTATATTTTGAAATTACATTTGATGATCTGGTATTTCCTGCTTCCCTGTGTCCTGGTAGCGACAATATAAAGAGCAGTACCTTGTTTGGTGCATGGAGTGGCTGACAGACACAGCAGCACTGAAAGCTTTTATTAACATCACTGGAGACAGTAGGGAGTCAGTATACTTGGCAGGTGAATTCTGAGTGCAATTCTTTTCATCAGTATGCATCTGTTTTCTGTCCTTGAATAAAGGGTATTTACTTAGCATTGAAAAAAATTGCAAAAGGATTGGCTTTCAGTCTCAATAAATAGTTAAGGTGAGAACTCCATTCATCAACAAGTCTCACCCAGGATGAAGCAATAACAAGGCAAAATCCAGAAAGGAACTCTATGTAGTATGTTATCAAATCCAAAGTAACATTAATTAAAAAAATCTAAAGCAAATGCTAGTTTGAAATACTGAATATCTGCTGGGACTCATACACATATCTATATATCTGAATACCTTATGTAGATGTAATAGCAGACTTTGTGAGTTGAATAGTTTGTTTTTGAATGAATTCACTTTTCTCTTGTATCACCTTGATGGGCTTGATTACTCAATTTCTGGAAGACATGTTTCATTCCATACATAAATATATAGACAAAGTAGCAAATCCAGAAACATTATGATAAAGTTAAAGAAAGCAACAGAGATACTACAAATCAGCACGTTTTGTGTGTACTGGACAATAAATATGCCCATGTTTTCTGAGAAAAAAAATTTTCACATTTATTTCTGAAATTTTAGGACTTGGCATCTCTCAGGTGTATATTCTTTGTGTCTGACCAGTTGTGGAATTCTATAACTTCCATCTTCTTTGACAAGTGGTGTACTGTATGTCTAAAAATATAAGGATCCATATTTAGCATATGGTAAGAAACTTCATTTCTCTAGAGTTATGATGGAGATAGGGTTTAACTAGGATCTATGTATCCTCTAACCATGCGTATTAGGCTGAGTTTATAGTGACACCAATGAGGTCACTCCCACTGAGAGGGCTTTATACTCAATTAGATAGCTGCTGATTACCCCTTAGATAACAGTACTGCTACTACACCAATAGAGGGAGTGTTTTGTGCCAGTTGTTACGGTTATTAGAATATAGGGTTGGGTTGGATCATTACCGATTTTCCCCCTTAGCAGTTTGCATGTTAGCATGTACCATTATGGGAGCTAAACTTCAAGTAGAAGATTTCTAGATCAGTTCCTGCTTCATTGCTTGGAGTCCTGTGTCAGCAGTAGGGTATTAGTATTATCTTCTAGTTCTGGGAGCTACTCAAGAGCTTTGTCAATAACCTCAATTATTTCGGGAGTCTCTTGGACCACTCTCACCAACCACATAAAGAGAGATACCTCTGTCTGTTGTTGTGTTCCTTGCCAAACAATCACTGGGTATACAGACGCACTAATGCTGATATTCTGTTTGTGCATTTCTTAGGGGGTTTCAGTGGTATCACATTTTTCCTCTGGGATCCACAGCCCTCCAAGATTCATTCATCTCTCTTCTTTTTCCTCCCAACTGACCTCCTTTGCCTTTCCCACTCCCCACTCCCCAGACCAGCATTATCCCCATCCTCCAGCCAGTAGCACTTGCCTCCCTCCATTCCCCATTTCCTGGCTTCACTCCCCTGCAAACTGTGAAACCCTATATATCCCTCCCTCTTCTCCTCCCTGCCAAACACTCCCACTTTCCCACGGCTCCTCTGGTGACATCTTTGAACAGCATTTTTTTCTAGGATTTGGAATTTGAACACAGGTATTTATATTAAAAATGCAAGTTATTGATTGACTGAACCATTTCCATAGTCCTCATATTTTTCATACAGATATCGATAAGTATGAATTATCACTAGAAACCAATAATTGGAATTTTAGAGAAGCCAGTTCATAATAAGTATCTAACTCACTGTTTTTATTAGTATATTCAAGGGAAATACATAAATATTACTGTTAACTTTCCAGCAAGAAAATTATTTGGGGTTTGAGAAAGTTTAAAAAAGACGAACACAAATTAGATTATTTATTGTGATATTTCTCAGCAGTTTTCTGCAATCATACACCATACAGCAATGTTATCAATGAGACAGAGCATGTGAAATGGCAAGCCTGTGAAATTTAACCAACAAAAACTAAGTAGCCATTCTCATCTCTGTAAGTTCTTTCATTAGTGTTCAAACAATAATGAAATTTTTAAATGATGTATTTCTCATGGCACACCTTAAACTTAACCAAAATGTGTTTATACTTTCAAACTCGTAATAAAATGTCATATGGAGTATTTCTAAATGAATATGTTTTAAACAAAACCCACAATTATATTACCCCAAATTATACATTTCCTAAGATTCAACTTGGAAGACATTGTTACAGTGTGTTTATTTCTAGCTCTCTCAGTCATAAGACTATGATTCAATTTGAACAAGCTACTGTAAATAAAAAAAAATGATGCATTTGGGTGCTGAAGAGATGACTCAACAGTTAAGAATCTTGGCTGCTCTTTCAGAAGACACAGATTTGGTTCACAGCACCCACATGGAGGCTAACAAATGCCCATAACTCCAGTTCCAGGGGATACAACACCTTTTTCTGGCTTCCTTAGTGTTACACAACAGGAATGCATGTATATACACTCCAAAAAGAATTCATACATATAAAAGAAAAATAAATAAATCAAAAACAAAAAAGAAGAAAAGGCTCATTTATGTTTTCTTTTCTTAATATTTAAAGAGGATGATTGATTTTTGATTCTTCATAGCACTGGGGAAATAAGAATAATATGATCTTAACAGAAATAACCTTTGATTTTCATTTTTCTTTTTGTGATTTTAGAATTTATTACAAATAAAAATAAATTTATTTATAGTGCATGATTTTATATAAATTAAGTGTGATTTATAGTATAATTTGGAGGGTGCTTAAGAGAGAAGCAACAAAATAACAATGTATAATCTCAAAGTCTCTGGAGCAGTGCTTTCGAATTGGTGCAAGTGCTTTTCTAATAAAAAGTAATAAGAAAAGAGAAAACGAATGCAATACATAGAGTTAACCTGTATGTGTAGAACTACAGAAATAAAGCTGTAGATTCCAACACAACCAACCACGAACAACAAAGAAAATCCTTACTATGATTGAGACTATTCCTTTTAACTAACGTAGATTAAAACCAAACAACCACAATAAAAATCTCGGAACGGAATCCAATTGTTTATGAAGAGATAGACATTGTATAAAATATTTAGAAATCAATTCATGAATTTTTATAACATGATTGGTATTTTTATCTCTTTCCCTTGTGAATCAGTTACATTGTGTCATACTAAGCACACAGCATAGATTTTTGGTGTAGCATATTATGTATTTATGTCTATGTAATAAAAGTCAACTGTCCTTTTACTTACGATTTGCATTAACAGCACATCAATATAAAAGGAAATGATTTATTAAAATATTGCTGAGTGGAGACTGAGTGGCTCAGGGGATTGATTGGTAATGGTATACGTAGTCTTTTATTTCTAGGTCACTGCCTTAAATTACATCTTGGCAGGGAGTGGAGACTATTCCGTGACATATGGTGTGTGGAATGGGCTGGTGATGTCAGTCTTATTTTCAGTAAGTGCTGTCCATTTAGTTTTCAATATTTCAAGGAAACTGAACTTGACTCTAAAGCTTGTCTCCAAGGATTCAAAATATCATTATAAATACACATGTAAAAACCACACATGAAAGACTTTAATGTTATCAAGAATAAGAAAAATATTAGACACTGGAACATTTTCATCTTGAAAATATTTTTCATGACCTGTGTAAAAAGGTTTGACAGAAATGAAAATATTTCTAATGACTTAAGTTAACACAATCCTTTTTATTTTGATTACTAATGATTTCATGACTTTGTTACATTTTTCTATAAGATGACATGAAAATGTTTCATAGAAACAAAATTTTAAGTCGGAACTCCCTGAACCCAGAGCCCACCTCACATGGCCTCATGAAACAAGTAGGATACCTAGGCTTCCCTTTTTAAGGCTCATTTATGAAGCCCTGAAACCTCAACAACAGATGAAAATCCTCGATCCTTTGTCTGTGCCTGTCTACACCACTAAGGAAATACTCCCCAGACACCAGACACTGCCTTCTGCACATTATCTGCAACTCCCAGGAATTTTTCTACAGGAGCTTGGAGGACAGAGGTGGGCAGGAAGTTCCACAATGACCTGGGGAAGTACTTGGAATTTATTGCTTCGGGTAGAGGACTAGTCAATCATTTGTTCAGGGAATCTGACCTTGAGAGGTTCCCCACACTCCAGTCAATGATTCTGCACCCACCTACCTACAGCTGGCACTTAGTGGACTCAGGGAGTTTTAAAGAAAAACACATGAAGTTGGAAGAAAAAAAATTGGTTGTGGGAATAGGGGAGAATTTGACCGGAGGGAATAAGGGGTGGATTTGTTCCAAACACCTTGTACACATTCATGTATAAAATTCTCAATAAAATATTTTTAAAGGTTGAACCACATGAAACAAGCCAAGGGACCTTAGTGAAATAAAATTTTGTATTCGAGAAAGACTGAGAAGTCCTTACTCTTAAATATAATGTTGAAAAGGAGAATTATTTTATCTACACGTCCTCCTCCTTCTGGAAGGAAAGAGGAAGAATGACGGAGTGCAGAGTGTGAGCATCAAAGGAATGATAGGGTGACTATTAAAGGCTATGAGTTTCTTTCTAATGAAAATATTCTGAAATTGATGATGATGAGCAATCATGCATTTTGTGAAGTTACTTAAAACTGTTTCATTATACCTTTTAGAGAGATATATGCACATCATTATATACTAATGGTTATAATTTTAAAAATTAAAATTGTTAAAAATTTATTAAAATTGAAAAATTGAAAAGGATGCGCTAAAAGATTTCCAAATTTACCTGAGCTTGAGGGTGGGACAAAAGACTGCTTCTTATTTAACTTGGAGTTTTAGTTTGTAAATAAATGGCGTTTTTTGCTTTTCTCGGACCAAAATCAAGGAATATATTTTAAAAAAATTAAAGACTGCTTGAGAGGATCAACATGACTCATAATTAGATGTGGCACTAATCTGAGTTCTGCCATGAAATTAAGAATAGTAAGCAAATTTAGCAAGGTTGTTGAGTATCTTTTTCCAACAATAGTCATTTATTTTCTATATATGAACTAAATAAATACAGGAACTAGGGTTGGAAGATGGCTCAATAGATAAGAGAACATGCTGTACAAACATGAGGTCTGAAGATGAAATCCTTTGGACTCACTGCATAAAACTCTGGGAAGCTATGTGAGACTGTAAGCCCAGTAAGGTAGGGCCAAGAAGAGTAAGAACATTAGGGCTATTTGACCAAATAGCCTCACTCCTTGTTTAGTGTAAGACTCTGCCTCAAGGCAATATGTGACAAAGAAAGACACCTGCTATCCTCCTCTAGCCCCCTGAAATAGAAATATATGTTTTATATACTCACATTTTCCTGAAATGGATATTTTGACTTAATGTAACTTTTATCTAACTGCAGTGTATTGAGAGTGAAAGAGAATGACACATTTCTTTTAATTTATTTTTTTAAAAGAAGTTCTCTGAACTAAGTATGGGGCATGGAATGATTAAAATGAATCTTTAATGTGATTTAGTGTTTCTTATTTTAATTGAATTTTTGCAAATTTCATGCAAGTTAGTTACATTGTATTTAGATCTCCTACCCTATTCACACCCACCTTCTATTTATATAGAAAGTCTCTCTCAATATATATAAATATATATATATATTTATATATATATTGTCTTTTCCATATATAGGAGATACAGTGAACAACACACAATGACAAAGAGAGAGAGAGTGAAAGAGAGAGAACCTGAGACTTATAGAATCTAATTTTGTCCACAAATGTCTTTTGGTGTGTGTCCATCTTCTGGAACCTAGTTAACTTAAGAGTTCCATCCTTAAACGAGTCTCAGGTAGTGCTGTGATTTCTCTCACCCACTTTCCAACATTTATACAGTAATGTTTTCTGACTTAAGCTTACAAGGCTTTGTTTTTAGACAGGGTCTCCTGTAGCTCCAAAGAGCCAGGAATAGAACACAGAGATCGGCCTGCCTCTGTATCCCAAGTGTGGTATTAAAGGCATATGTCAGCCTACCCAGTGAGTTTGAATGCCTTCTAATGAGGCCTGGCCAGATAATGTCCTGTGACCCAAGAAATGTGATCAGATGTATATCCCTTGAATACAAAACAAAGAGAACAGTATTGTACACCAACAATTCTAAAATGTAGTGGAGGTCAAAGCTCACTTGGGCTGTAGGAGATCCTTCAGAAGCTTTTTCAGGTCTGTTGATTGTGCTGTGATTTTTTCAAGAACTATGATTCTAAACAAAACAATGTGTGTTAAAGAATTCAGTATAACCAGTAAAGACTAAGAAGCACTTTAAAAGTTGTAAAAAATTAAATGAATGAATTTCACTAAAAAGAAGGCTTATAATCACCATTGTGTTATCCAGAAGAATTTGTCACTATAAATAAAGCAAAGAACTTTTAAAACTTCAATTATAAATGTGTATATATATATATATATATATTCAACTTCAAAATGCAATTTAATTAATTTTTAATGTTACAGCTAAGTTTCTCTATGAAAAGACACGATGAACTTAGTTTCCCATTAGTACTTTAATGAGTAAGAATAATTACTTTTATTATAACAAAATTCCATCTTTATATTAATTATATGCTCCATGTATGGTTACACTGTCTAATTTACAGAAAACGATTTTCCTCCTCATTTAGACTTCTCAATAGTACACATATTAGTATAATATGCAGCATGCTGAGATGTTAATGGCTGACATGTGAGGCTTTACTTATCTTTTTATGGAAAATTATTTTTTACTAATAAGCTAATTCTAATTCTGTTAAAGTTATGGGTTTTTTTCCTTTGAAAATAATAGTACATTAAGAAAAATCCTTAAAATGCAATATATTTAACTATGTTGAAATATATTCCATATGCACATCTATGCATATTATTTCCTAGATTTTTTTACTACTAATACTAAAAGCTTTCAAAATATGTCACAGTATATATAATCACTGATAGTGTATCAATATCATTTTATCAAATTTCATTTAAATTTATCTTAAAATGTTCTTAAAATTCATATGTATATATTTATATTCAGCATAATGTACAATGGATGCAAAAAAACACAGTTAAAATTGACTTATTTTATGATGAAAGTTCAGTTCATATTTAATTTTAATTATTACATTTAAAATTTCAGTTAATATTATGAAAGTATCCCTTATTTCATCTATTGTTTGTGTTGCCAAATTGATTTTCACAATCACAAAATATACTTTTATGATTTCGTAGAATTTCATCTTTAGTAAATAAACAATTTAGATTTTATGAAGTCTCATATAATAACAAATACTTTGCAGATATACTCCTAGATTATACATCTTAGAATTGATATATTTAATTTTATTTTTGATATTGACATTTGTATAAATTAAGGAAAATAAAAAATACAGAGTTCATTAATGGAAAAACATGACAGGTTCTTGAACTAAAGCTCCAGTCAATAACAAGCAAATTACACACACCCAGAAGGCAAGCTCTGTATGCATAGACTAAAATATTCTGCTTTTTGTTTGTTTGCTTGTTTGTCTGAAACAGTGCTTCACGTGGAAGCCCTGGCTGCCTTGGAACTCATTATGTAGACCATATTGCCCTCCAATATAACCTTTCTCTCAAACTCCATACTGCTTTTTACACACAAAAAATTGCCTGTTATCTATTTTTTAAAATAAATGAATACCAAATGAATAGCGGCAAAGAAAATATTTCTGAATGCTTTAATTAAAAAGCATTTAAGTAAACAAACAATACAAATTCCAATCCAATTTAATTTTCATCATTAGTTTCATCTTTTAGGGAACAAATGAAATAACTTATAGGAACGGCTAGTGACATTTTGTGTTAAAGAACATTTACATTTAGAAACAAATATGCCATCACTTGTTTTCTTCACTTAATTGGTTAATTTTTATTGAATCTTTGTGTATTTCATACAGAACCTCTCAATGAATCTAAACCGTCTTTATACCCCTTTCCCAAAGGCACACCCCATACACTCCTAACTGCAATCCACATAGTTTGTCATTGGTATTAAGGTTTATTATTTCAAGCTAGTATCCCCAGATGTTCCTCAGTGCAAGTTCATCACACCAAGGTCTAGTCAGCTTATCCAGAGTCCCTCACTTTAAGAATCTTAACTCTTCCTCACCAAACATTAATCAGCTGACAATCTTTCTTTATCAAAGATTGGAGTTGTCTGCCATTTCCACAGATTCATGGTGTATTTTTGCCTGTTTGAGTTTACATCAGTCATGCGCCTGCCAACATCATTGTTGTAGGTTCATATGAGCAAGGTCCTGGGAGCTTGTAGGGGTCTATTTCCATATTGTCACCCACCTCCTTTCTGGCTCCTACAATCTTTCTGTCCCCTTTTCCTCAATGATCCATGAACCCTAGGACAGGGCTTAATATAGGAGCCCTGTCCAGGGACCCACACTCTACAGACTCCTAATCTCCATGCTTTAGCTATGTGTGATCTTTTATGTTCCTGGCCCTCTGTTGCTTGAAAGAGCTTCATTCATGAGAGTTGAGAGATTCATTAGTGTCCTTTTCACCCCTTGTTCTATGTTGTATGAGTCTTAGGTGTGGAGGTTGCATTGTAGATATGCCACTAGGCATGGGCAATTCACAGACAACCTCTGTGTGTGACCAGTTGTAGTACTCTGTAGTATTCTCTATCTCGTGCAAGACAAGCTGCTTTGTTGAGTGGTAACTGGGATACTTGACTGTAATTTTGCACTTATTAAGAAGTTACATTAGTCTCTGAATGTGACAGCTTTGGTATTTCTCTAAGATCTATGACCTCTTCAGCCATGTGTATTTGGTTATGATTACAGTACAACACACAAGTTTCCTCCCATTGAGTGGCCTTCATTGGTTGGCCCCCAAGATAAGGTGCCACTACTGCTCCAGTATAGAATGCTGTGCCAGTAATTGATGTGATTATTTGGTCTTGAAACCAGTGTTGGAACATCAATTGATTCCCTTAGCAGCTTTAATAGTGCTCTCCAGAGATATGAGAGCTAGCCTTCAGGGGAAGTGGTTTCCATGTCAGTTCCAACTGCATTGCTCCAAATCTTGTCTCTGAGGATGTCTTGTCTTCAGCAATAAAGATTTACCTTCAAGTTCTTTGAGGCAATTAAAGGTTGTGGCAATAACCTGGGTAATTTTGGGAGGCTCTTGGCCCACCATGGCCAACAACTCAAAGGAAGGTTTCTCCTGTCTGGCACTGTTTCTTGTTATGTTGCCTTCAGCGATGCACATGAACTTATGTAGGGACCTTGCAGTCGAATTTGTCATTAGGTTGTTAGGCTAATAGACTTACTGATATTTTATAGAAGCTAGGTATTATTTATCACTCTTCTCCTCTCTCTCCTTGTCAACCCTCCCTCCTTGCCTTGCCCATTTAAAATGACCCCTGTTTTAACATGCTTAGTAATTAAGGAAATGCAAATTAAAATTGCTTTAAGATTTCATCTTATCCCAGTCATACTGGCTAAGAACAAGAGAATAAATGATAGCAAATGCTGGAGAGCTTGCTCATTCACTGGTGGTGGGACTGTAAACTCATGCAAGCCCTATGGAAAATAGTGTGGAGAAACTGAAAATGAACCTACCATTTGAACTGATTATGCCACTCCTTGGCATATACTCTAAGGACTCATCCTATTGCAGAGATACTTGTACGTCAGTTTTTGTGGATGCTCTGATAGCTAAGGGATGGAAGCAACCTGAGTCCTTCCACTGACTAGTAGATAATGAAAATGTGGTGCATTTACCCAATGGCATTCTATTCAGAGATAAAGAAAGATAAAATCACGAAATTTGCAAATAAATGGATGAATCTAGAAGCTGTTATGCTAAGTGAAGTAACACAGACTGCGGCAAACAAACAGCATATCTTCTCCCTCATTTGTGGATCCTAGCACCAAATACTTATATGTGAATATGAATCCTGATGTAATTGCAAGAACCAGGAAAATGGCAAAGAACAGGAGGTAAAGGGAAAGAAAGAACCTGAGAAATAGAAGAATAGTAGAAGACAGTAGGAGACAGTGTTACTAAGTGATAAATGGATAAAATGGGGTATTTAAATAAGAAGGGGGAGGGTTATACTAGGAACTATGGGGATACAGAGTGGAAGGAGCTCAAGAGAAGTGGGGCCTTAGGAAACTGGTATTATCAAGGGAGAAATGGCCACCACTTGTTTTTAGGATTATGTGTGAACTTAGAACTTTCACAATTACAAAACTGGATTATTTCTTTTTGTAATAGGGTCTCTCACCAACATGAAAAGAGCTTGGTAATTTGGGGAGGTTGGCTGGGAATGAATCCCCAGAGTCCTTCTGTGCTAGGGTACAAGTCTCTACCATGATACTTGGCTTTTTATGTGAGTGTTTGGGATTGAACTTGGGTTCTCATGCTTGTATGGCAAGCACTTACCACATGAGCCATATCCCTGTCCTTACTTCATCAATTTAGAATGCTGCAAATGATTTCCCATTGTTAGATATAGTTAATTGTTCATTTTAAATATTTAGCAAAAGCTAAATAAATGCTTAGGTTAAAAAACCTAAGCATTAATGTAATAGTGAACCAAGAATAGAAAACATCAGCTAAAACCATAAATTAGCAGGTTGATCCTGAGCTTGGCCAGTGAGAGTTGAAAAAGGAAACTGGATAAAAACCCATGTCTTAAACTGACTCTGACTTGTGTGTCCATATGCACACCAAACTGGAGTAGTTACAACTCTTCGAGCATGAAGTACATTCTCCCTCATTTGTAGAACCTAGCATTGAATTTTATTGTGAGTATGGATCCTGATTAAACTGCAGGAACCAGAAAAAGGGCAAGGAACTAGGGAGGGAAGAGAAGATAGTAGCAAACTATTCTTACAAATGTTTTTTGCTATCATCTTTCCAACCTCACTTCAATGAGTATATCCTTAAACTTTTGTTCTATTGATCAGTAAGAACAATTTTTGGAAGAGTAGACTGAATTTCACTCCAGGCAAAGAAATAATTATTGAGTTCCTGGAAAGACAAATAGTTAAGAATTATGCCTATCACTACACCTTATAATCGTTAAACTAAAATGAATTCCTTCTCCAGTGTCTTCATGATTGCAGAGAACTTCCAAACACACCAGTCTTTCTACACTAATTCCCAACCCTACTTGGGTGGCTTACAGAAAGACTGGCTTGTCAGTGTGCTTTGTTGTGCTGAGGCTGAAGTGTGGGACGACATCTTCAGTTCACCAGAGAGGAAAATGAAAGTTTCATTTGACTTTAGACCTAGCCATATCTTCTGATTAAATTTAACAGCAACACTTCATTGAAGGTGTACCCATACAGAAAATTTATAAATGTTAAGACCTATATAGTCCAACACTTTTCAACTGGGTAGTTCTAGAAACACACTTAAAACATTTATGGACATCAGGTAGCAATTAAATTAAATGATATTAATACCATTTTGTAATTTTTTGTGAAAGTTGTAATTTCACAGTTAACTTTAAATCAAACTGTTCCATGCTAGGGGATGTGAATATTCTTTTAGAAAATATTTTATTTTTAATTATGTACATATGTATATGTGCCTGTTTCTGGGTATATGTGTGTATGGGCAGGCTCCCAAGGAGGGGATAGGTGCCAGATCACCCTGGAGCCAGAGTTATAAGATCCAGACAGTTGTGAGATACTGACATGAGTGCAAGGAACCAAATCAGGTACTTTGTAAGAGATGGACGATTCTTAACCACAGCAATTTTTCCAGTTCTGTATGCATTTCTTTGAGAAAATATTTTATCAGCAGATGATTAACAGTTTTTCACCATTTCCTCTAAAAAATGAAACTAATGTTAAAATTTAAATTCATTCCAACCTGTATTATTTAGTCTAGATATGATTTTTAATTAAATACTTCAGAAATATTTTCTTTGCTGTTGTTTGTTATTTATACTAGAGTGGATCAGAGTTGACTCTCTATTAGAAGTCAATAAGCATGCCTTCTAGATCATCACATTTTTGTTCCAAGAGCATTCCTTTTCATTAATATCTGGTTTTTATTTTTGGTTTCAGTTTTTTTTTGTTGTTACTTTTTCTTTTAAACAAGATCTGTCTATAGCTCTAGCTGGAATGAAACTCATTTCATAAAACAGGCTAATGTCAATCTCACAGATATCAACCCCTCAGCCCACAGCCTCTGCATCCAGAATTCTGGAACTGAAAGTGGGGGCCATAAAGTCTGGAAGCCCTGGCCTTAAAATGGTTAAAAATTCCTCTTAATAAGCTTCTAAAACAAAAAGAAATAAAAGTAGAAACATAGCTGCAAAGCGATAAAGCATGAGTCCTAAACACCAGAACATCTGGATGGTTCCAGATAAGAGTTTAGGGTTAGAACAAATTTAACTGAATATCTTCTCTTTTTATTTCCTTTTTCTCCACAATTCCATTTGGGGTAAATTGAATGGTCCCCTGCAACACACTTCCTATGCTGGGGCTTCCTTAGAGATGCTGCATTTATTTCCAGATTCACTTTCTGTTAAAACTCTTATTTTATGAAAATGAATGTTTGCTTGCATGAATACAAGTGCCCCATGTGCATGCAATACCCGTGGAGGCCAGAAAAGCGTGTCCGATTCCCCAGAATCGCAGTTACTGAGAGTTGTTGGCTGCCAATCAGTCCCTTCTAAAGGAGTAGTTTCAGTGTATGTCATCCTGATCACAAGTCACTGAAGAAGTAACCCTACAGGAAGTCCACCTTTTTTGCAATGGCAAGATCCATGATGAGTGGAAAACAGATGATATGACTGATTTTATAGTTGTTAGTTAAAATTTAATATGCATTTTGGAAACTTTTCATATGATTATATTATTTTAAGTGTAAAGAAAGTTTCATTGCAAAGTTAAAACTCCAAGACTGCATATTGTTTGTGAACTCAAAATCTCTATAATATTAGGTGGTAGAAGATTGCTACCTGTGCAAGAGCCTGCGTTGTCCCATTTTGTTGTTCCAAGTTCACAGTTTACATTATCATTTGTTCTTGATGTTTTACAACTTTTTATTTATCTTGACAATGTATAATCAAATATGTCTACAAAATTGGTATACTTATTTTACTACACTAAATGCTGCATTTACCCCTCTTATCTATTACCACCATTCCCATAATTCCTGTAAAATGCTTCTCCCGTTACTGTATCCATAATTTTACCTTTTGAAGACATACAGTGTGCAGATTTTCACATTAAGTTATTTCACTTATTGGTAAGCATTTATGTTTCCTCCTGAGAATGATGTGAATATGTGAATGCTGTAAACACAAAGAACGTTTGCTATTGTGAAACAGAGCAGTGCTGTATGAAAATGTATCTGTATTATTTGTAATTATTTTAAAATATATATTTAGAGAAAAGTTTCGGGAAAGGAATTTTTGAACATGATTCTTATAGCACTAGCATTAGTACAACACTTGACAGATGGCACATAATGAAACTAAAACTTTTGTACAGAAAAGTTCACTATTATTTGAGAGAAAAGGAAACTTATGGAATACAACATAAAAAAAACCTTTACCAGCTATACCTCTGAATAAGATTAGTATCTAGAAATAAAATAGAGCTCATAAACTTAAGCATCAATGAAAAACACCCCAGTTAAAAATTGTGGCAAGGAGATGAAGAGGGAGTTTTCTAAAGATGAAAGGAAAATGGCTTAGAAATACTGAACAAAAGGGCTCATCATTTTCCTAATCGGGGAAATTCAGATAGAATCACTTTGAGATTTCGTATTACCCTATTCAGAATGTCAAAGATTCAAAAGCCAAATGACAAATACCAGTGAGGATGCCCAGAAAGGGAAATTTTTGTACATTGTTGGGAGCGCAGACTGGTGCAGACACTACGGAAACAGGGTGGAGAGTCCTCAAAAAATTAAAAATTGATAGAACAACGATCCAGCCATGCCATTCTTGGGTATTTCCAAAAGACTCTGTTCTACACTATAGAAACACCTTCTAGCTTTAAATCTTAGATATGCATGTTCTATTTGAAAATTCAGAAAAGTCAAGAAGCAAATAAAGGACATTGGAAGTAGACTTTGAGTGATCCAAATGGGAGAAAGGGGAATAACAGAACAGGACAGGTTAAAGGGAGCGGGGAAGGGGAGGGTGGGTCAAAGGAGGGAGTATGAGAAGCGACAGCCAACAAAACTTTTAGAAAATTCTATGGCAGCTAATAAATGCATACATGTATACATTATAAAAAGAGATTAAAAGGAGTTACATAGCAAGAAGATAGGTCCACTTGCAGTCAAAGTCCAATGTCAGGAAAGAAATTCTTCTTCTGAAATTGTTGAGCAGAGGTCCCGCAGACTTTGAAACAATAGTGGACATTGTCTGCTTGGTTACTCATAAGCACTTCATGGTAAGACCCTATTGCTGAAGACACTACATATGTGAACTGTAGAACAAGCAAGGAAAAATCAAGCTGCAGCTGACTTCAAAGCTTCCTCTCTGTTTTCTTGATTTCATAGTATTGGAAGGAACTATGCAGGCTACCTGAAGAGAAAATTTAGCATGAATCTTACCCAGCTGTGAATGATACAAGTGATAATACTGTGGAAATTATTTTTATAAATAGACAAAATTTGGACTAATGACTTTTAGTTAATCCCATTAAAAACATATGCTCTTGTGTCTTGTGACCTGAATGCCTAAGTTCTTTACTTAGGCAACCTGAATTTGATACACTACCCAAAATGATAAAAAGTGAATGAATGAAAGTGGATATACTTAGGAATGAACATAACAAAGTGCTAAAAGAGAGATTGTTGCCACCACTCCTTAGAATACAGTGGTTGGGAAGGACCACTGACTTTAAATGAATGAGATTTTCTAGATCTAGTGGTGAAAATCGTAAATGGTCTTTTAAGACTAGATGGGAGCCAAGCTTGTCCTTTCCCAATTGAAGAAGAAAACATTTTGAACAAAATTATGGGCATGGCCAGACTCAGCACACAGTTCCAGAATAGAGTTCCAGAAAGACAGTTCCATCAGCACAATTCCAGAAGACAAAAGGACCCAAGCAATATCTAGGGTAATGAGTATCCAAATGTGGGCCCACCCTTTAAAAATAAATTTAACAGTCTTTTATTTGTTCTATAATTATGGCAAGCTATGTCCACAGATGTAATAGTGGCATGAATGTTATGGGAGTAACTACTTCGTATACTAAGTGAAGTAATACCCTATCTCTGTCATATGCCTAGGCAAATGAAATTTCTTACCATATGCTATATATGAATCATTATATTTAGAGACAAGTACACCATACACTGCTTATCAAAGAAGCTTCTTCTTGCAAGAGATTGAGGATACAGCAGTTCCACAACTGGCTATGCACAGAGTAAATGTCTAAGAGATGACAAGTCCTAGGTGACATACATACTCGAACCTCTACACCTAAAGTTCATGAAACATAGTGGAACAGCGGGTAAAGGAAAAACTAGTACATCCCTCAACTCTCACTAGTGAAGATTGCTCACATAACAGAATGTATTGCACAGAAGGACACAACTGGTCAAGTTTTAGAGAATAAGAAATTACAGAGTGTGTATTCCTGGACAGGACTCCTATATTAAACCTCACCTACCCATGGTTCAAAGTCATTTGTGGAAGAGGGTGAGAAAAGATTGTAAGAGTCAGGGTTGTTCCATGAACCTAGGGAAACAGAGGCATTCAGGCCACTGGAAGCTTGCACATGTGAACCTGTGGCAATGATAGCACTGAGCACAAGATCCATGCCAACTCGATCATACAAAGAACTAGAGTGGAGTGAGGGAAATAGGTGGCAGGCCGGCCCTAGTATGAGAACTGTGAGAGACTGGTTACTACTGGGTGAGGGACAACAGACTTTACTTACGATCTACACATAGGCTGATTCGACTCTAGTGTATGAATTTTCACTGAAGGACCTCTGGGTTCAGTTGTTTAGTAGATAGGATTTAGCATGTCTAGTGAAATGCATGAGATCTGATTGTGGGGGGGGGTTGTACAGATATGAATGGGAAAGGAGTTTAAATTTGATTAAGAACTGTTGTATGAAATGTACAAAAACTCAATAAAACATTAAAATATGTATAGGTAAGGATAACAAAGAGTCAAGTTGTATTAGTAACTTTACTGTTCCTGTGACAGAACACCAATTCTGTGCACGACCAAGGAGAGATTGGAGTTTATTTGTGTTTACTCTTCCAAAATGAAAGTCCATGTTCATGGGCGAGACATGGTGGCAGGCCTCAGAGCAGGAAAGGGAGATCTCATATTTTCAAGCATGGGCATGAAGTGGAGAAAGTAACCTGGAAGTGGGATAAGGGTGTGAACTCACAAAGTCTGTCTCTACTGATGTGCTTCACTTCCTAAAGGTTCTACAACCTTATCAAAAGAGTTCCACCATCTGACCAAGTGTTCAAATGCTTGAATCTATGAGAGGCATTACTCATTCAAACCACCACAGCTTGCTGAGCATTGCTTGGCAGATACAAAACAAAAGTATGTAAATGAAGAAGCATATACATTTTGGTAAAACTCTATTATGAACCTCATTTTCTAGTCTATTATTTCAATATTATCATTCTCATTTCTTACAGAGGACATTTATTTGTGTCCATGATTATACATATATTATATATACGTATTATTACATGAAGTGGATGAATTCGTTAGAGCTATCCATGTATCCAATGGTCTTTTGGTCCTGCTGATTAGGAACTCCTTGGATACACAAATTTAGTATATACATATGCAAAATCATGACCCTCTGTAAAATATTTCTGTCTAATTGATGCATGTATGTATACACATTACTGATATACTAAGAGATAAAACAAGCCACATCAAAACTAGCCCTAAAAACATTCATTCTGAGAGAACTCCCTAAGCAGTATGTTACTAAATTGAGTTCAAATATAAATATATTTAGAAATTTTCTCTCTTAACAATTGAATAACATTATCATGGACAATCAATGAATCACCAAATACATCAGAGCAGAAATTAGGAAATATTTAACTAATTAGTAGATAAAATTTAAAGCATGAGAGTGATCTAAATATGAAGAAATTTGGCAACATTTATGGTGAACATAAGAAATGATTGATAAACACAGAGAAAGTCAATATTCTTTATAGAAGTTAGAAAAACTAGCAAAATTATCTAAAGCAGAATTGAACAAAAGAAAGAATACATACGAAAAATCAAAACCGAGCTACAGAGGGAGCCAAGTCAATAAACGGCAGGCTTTGCAAGTATAAGGACTTGATCTCAATTGCTAGAACCTATGCTGAAAACTAAAATCCAGGCATGGTGGTGCACATTTGCAATTCCAATGCTGAGAATTCAAAAACAAGCTGATCCCTGTGGTCCCCAGCCAGTCCCCTTAGTGTATTTTTTCAACTTCAGGCCAATGTGGACACTATTTCTAAAACGAAGAGGGGACAGTATTTGAAAAATGACATAGTCATTAATGCATTTTGGCCTACACACACACACACACACACACACACACACAAGAAATCAACAAAATAAGCAGGCAGGAAGGTAGGTAGGCACCTTAACAGAAAGAGCTGTAAGAAATAGGCCACAAACGGGAGGCAGGTGAGAAGAAGCTGGCAGTTTTATTTCTGGTGTCAGTAAAGACACCGACAGACAGGTTTTGTTTAGAACAGGCTGACCAGAAGGGATATATCTTTAGCTCCAACAAAGCCTTCACAGGCTTGATATATCTGAGTTCAGTATGACCTGGGAAGCTATCAGCTCCCTCTTCTTGGTATAAGGGAACCAATCCTAGAATAAGGAGGAGAAGCTGTGAGTTGTCATGCCAAGACAGAATAACTGGACAAGTGAAAATGGAACTGAGAGATTTCTGGCTCTGAAATCCCTCTCCAGTCTTACAGGGAGTTTGTCTGAAAATTGTCAAATCTTAAATAAATATTGAAATTAAAAATACTATGTGTAATTTTATAATAGTAATATATATTCACATATCATCCTTAAAGTGACAATTGCAATATCAGAAAGAAAATTAGAAATATTGGACATACAGTTAATAGTATTTAAGTAAATAGTTTTAGCAAGAAGCAAAGAATTCTGAATAAAATTTATTTATAATGATGATATGAATATGATTTTCAGCAAAGTTTAATTTAAATTTTAGTATAAGATGAAACATTTTAGCAATTGAAATCTGAAAATTAAAGCAAAATGATGAGCCAACAAATTACCAAAGATGGATTGAGAACAGGCCATTGAAAAATAAAAATGCTGTGAAGACAGTTGGCTAAAGGAAATTGGATGGGAATTTGAAAAGCCACCGATTTCCGATGTTATGTGATATAATTACCGTCTCACTGGAGAATTACCAGTTTTATAAATCTTGCTGAAGTGTCAACCTTTGTGTTTGGCTTTTTTCTCTAGTGCATGTGTGTGTGTGTGTGTGTGTGTGTGTGTGTGTGTGTGTGTTTTATTTCATTGCTTATCCAGTTATCTTCATTAGTCCCTTAATTTGTCCTGTGTAATAAAACAATAAATCATGGATAGGCTTGAAAACACAAGCTTTATAATTAATTATCTACTACTGTGCAAGAAATTTTCACATATTTAATTATTTAAAATCTTTTTTTCATTAGAACACAGTTTTGTAAGTAGGAATTGTGAAACAGAACACCAATGTGTTCTTAGCTTAGAGTTTCATGAGTCTGAGCTCAAACTATGAACTTGGTGGTGGTGGTAGAGGCTGATGCTGCAGCTGGAGTTGCCTCCTCCTCCCATTCCACTCTGTGCTCTCCTCAAATTCCTTTAATTTTTTTCTTTATCATTTGCTTGTAGTATCACTTTAAATATTTGTGATAGCTGGTATAGCTGGTACATACCTCAATTCCAGCACTCAGGAGTCAGAGGCAAGCAGGTGTCTCTGAAATTGAGACAAGTCACGTTTGCATAGTGGGAATCAGGCCAGCTGGGACTACAAGAAGATCCTATCTCAAAACAAACAAACAAACAAACAAACAAACAAAAAGATACGATATTTGTTCATTAACAGATAGTGGTTATAAGATGATGTTGCTAGTGATGTATATTAGCACAACTCTTGAAAAATCTATGGTGCCTTCTCAGAATGTGCAAAAGTGTATCTAACATGATTCATTTCTATTTTATAAATGTACTTTTAACTGACAGATTACGATTGTTTGTATTTATGGGGTACACTATGAAAAATTGGTACATTCATACAATGCACATTCACTGAGGCAGGGGAATTACTGTTTTCATTTCAAGCATGGTTAGGGAAAAAAAGATTCATTTTTCCTTGAATAAACTGAGCTATAACCTCCCTTCTAGGTTCCAGGAGTCTCCTTCCAGATCCAGTGCTGGTGGGATAAACATTACCATGAACTTGCCACTTGGCAGTGGAAGGTCATTGGTGGCTCTTAGAGACTCTGTTCTCCTCACCACAAGACTTCTGATCTTCAATGTCAACTTAAGACATTACTTCACTGGTGACTGCTCAGGTTTGGACTATCTCCAAAAGAGTTCCCTTAAGGGGCACAAACCTGCGAGCCATATCTATGGCTGCGGTGGTATGAATTAGAATGTCCTCCATAGGTTCTAAGTATCTGGACATTTTGCCCCCAGGTGGTGACACTCTTTTGGGAAGGTTTAGAAGGTGTGACCTTGCTGGAGGAAGTGTGTCACTGGAAGCCAGCTTTGAGAGTTCGTAAGCCTTGCCAGATTTCCAGTCGATCTCTGTTTCCTGTCTGTGCCTGCTTCAACACCTGATATTCCACTTTCTACTCTGGCCACCTCTTGAGCTATGCCTTTCCACCATGATGGACTAAGCTCTTCTCTTCCTTTTATAGGAGCTCTTGGTCATGGTGTTTCAGCAAGGCAACAAAAAAGTAACTAATACGATGGCTAACAGATAAAGCAGCTTATGCCGAGACTGACTACCTGGGTTTGATCCTGGAGACCTACATAATGAATGACCTTCTGAAAATTGTTTTATGACATCCAGATGCAGGCATCCAGAGACACACCCCCCCCAACAAACAGAGAATTAATAAATAACAAATATATATGTGTGTGTGTGTGTGTGTGTGTGTGTGTGTGTGTGTGTATTTTTTTAATTTTAAAAATCAGGAGTGGGAGGGACGGATCAACAGTTTCAAGAGAATTGGTTGCTCTTCCAGAGGACCTGGGTTTGGTTCCTAGTGCCCACATGGCAGCTAACAGCTGTCTGTAACTCCAGTTCCAGAGGGTCCGATGCCCTCTTCTGACCTCTGAAGGCATTGCACATCATGGGTGCACTTACATACATGCAGGCAATATGTTCATATACATAAAATAAAAGTAATAAATAAAATATATTTTTAAAATATTTAAAAAATAACCTATTAATATGGGTATACAGAGAATGAGTTTTCATATATATGTATATATATATATAGTTTTTTTCATTTCATACAGTACATCTTAATCATATTTTCACCCCTCTCCTTTATCTGCACCCCCCCATAAGCTTCTCACCAGATATCATAATTATTTCATGCATGTTAAAGTCTATTGAGTCCAGATTGTGTCTCTAGTCATACTCAGTACGAGTTCTTACACTGGAGCCTGGTTATCCTATCTAGCGTCACTCCCGTAAAGAAGACCAGCTGTCCCTCACTCAATAGTGGTCAGCTTCTAATAGTTCCTCAGTTAAGGTTGGAGTTCTTTACCATTTCCTCACTTCTATACTGGGTTTTTGTCTAGCTTGAGTTTCCATGCAGCTTGTTCTCGTTGTCAATATTGCTATAAGTTAATATGAGCAAGTTCTCAGCTACTTAGAAAACTGTTTCCTTGTGGTCATCTACCATACCAGGCTCTTATACTCTATCTGCCTCCTCTTCTGCATTGGTCACTGGGCTCTGGATGGCAGAAATTTAATACAGGAGTCCTAGCCAGGTATAAGCACGCTACAATTCTCTTATTCTCTTTATTTGGCCAGTTTGGGATTTCTGTGTTAATAACCCTCTCTTGTATAAAGAAGCTTCACTGGTGAGAACTGAGAGATGCATCAATATTCTCTCTGCACCCGTTCCTCTCTGTTTAGTGAGCCTTAGGTGTAGAAATTACATTGTAGTGTCTCACTTTAGACTGGTCATCTCACAGACATTCTCTGTAGTTGAATTCTCTTTCTTAAATTCATCATTCCATATAGAAAAACTCAGTACTGGCATAACTCATAAATTCAAAAACTTCAGAGTGCCACACCAAGAAGCAACACTTATTGTGTCAAATTTATAATTATATGTACCATAATAGGCAAGAGGAAATGTACAATACAGGATGGTAACAATACAATGTTGCACTAACAGTCATGCAAATTAAAGCATACAGTCTCCAAAAGTACTTGTATGAACAGGTTAACGAGAGACAAATGCAAAATTAATTTGTTTCTTTAGTTCATTATTGAGATTATTATAATTTAATAAGTAGAAGTTTAATGAAAATTCTCTAATCAAATACGTCTTCCCACAGTATTATATTTTCAGTTTACTTAAAATTGCAAACTTCAACTAATAAATATCATTTTAGAATAAGAATTCATTTGGAGAGTACAATATGTTAATGAAAAAGATCCACGTTTCACTTTGTTTCTCTTAAAGAAAGGATAGTTTGAAGGAAATTGATAACAATGATGAAATCATGCCACAAATGTAGAATCTAAATCTTATAGATGGTTTACTTTGGTTTTAATTCAAATGAAACCATTCCTGTACTTTTGTTTTAATTCAAACCAAATCAAAATCTTCTGCATGATGGTTCATTCATGTTGAGTTTTCTAATCCTAAGGCTCACTTCAGTCTGCCACCTACACTACATCTAGGGCCATCCTCAACCCAGACAGCACGTTACATTTATTAGATCAGGGAATTGAAACCATCTCCTCTTCAACTAGAGGGAAACAGTCAGACAGAAATGAGTAGAAGACAAAGCCACATGCAGATAACTTTTCCTTGATCACTTTAATAAGCTAATTTTACTTTCATTTGTTTTAATTCTATAAAAAATTTCTTTGAACAGACAAACTTAACATCTTGCAAGAATGAATTTGAAAACCACAAAATGCTTAAATGTCAAAATAAATACTGTTTTCCAACTCTTTTGAGTGATATTTTCTGAACTGTTTATAAAATATTATATAAATAGAAAATGATGGCTACAGTGATTCTGGCTAAGGAGAAAATCTTAGCAGTGTTTGTTTGAAGCTTTACTGTCCTTTTATGAGAGACAAGAGAATCAACACTCTGTAACTACAGAGATAATCAGGTTTTTTCTTAGGAACATAATTATTGGTTCTTACTTTTTTAAAGTCTAAAAATACAAAACAAATTATTGCTTCTGATTTATCTGTTTACTTAAGACTGCTCCCTAATCATCCGAGTATTCCTCATTGAGGGGATGACAAACACAGCACTCACAGACATTAACAAGTGGATGAAAGAATTGGGTTTTCTAGTACTGTGTGTCTCTTATTTTCATTTTCAATTATTATTTATTTAAAAATTCAAGGCCTTTGTTACAAAGTAATATTGTTCACAAAACAGAGAGAAAAGATAAGAAAACACTAATAAGCAATTAAAAAGAACTGGAGGAAAACAAGCAAACAAACAAACAAAACAGAAAATTTGGCTTTGAATATCAATCCTGAAGGCACACTGGATTTGCCCATTTAATATGGAAGCATTGTGCATAAATAAGAGGCCATGCTTAGTCTGTCATACCTCACTAATTATGCGCTTATGTTTCCATTTCTCCCAAATAGCAGCTATGACAAATAGCTTAATTTATTGTATATTTTCAATTATAACTTTTCAAGTGGTTGCTCTTGCTAGGGTTGGAGAGTGCCAATCAACTGGAAACTATTTCCATAAAATGTTCTTCAAAAGCTTTCAGAAGGCAGGGTGTGTTGGTACAGGCCTTTAATCCCAGCACTTGGAGGCAGAGACAAGCAGACCTCTATGATTTCAATATCAGCCAGGTGTACACAGGACTACATAGTGAGAGACCCTGCCAAAAATAAATTTAAATTTAAATAAATTTAAATTTAAATAAAATTAATTAATTAATTTAAAGCTTTCAAAAGTATCATAAATTAGCATTACCAATCATTTGACTTTTAAAAAGAGATTTAAATGTAAAATATTAAGTGTTACCTAATGTGAAAAGTATTGAGAACTCAGAACTCATACATTCAATTAAATAAGGACATTTTGGTGTGCTACATTTACTAAATAACATATTAACAAAGTTTTATCACCTTATATTAAAATGTTTTGATCTGAAATTTCCTTAATTTTTGTACTTTACTAATTTCTACTTCATTGAATAAGTAGATGCCAATCTTGTGACTGGCTTAACAATAAATAAGTGAGTAAAATTGGTAAATGCAATATCTATGTTCCCAGATAAGTGTAGAAATTGCATTTATGTTTCTATAAAAACTGTCAAAATATTCCTTTAGATAAATGTTTAGATTTTAATATTCTATTTTAATAAATAACATTTTAAATTTTTCTTTTATTTTGCTTAATATTGCTTTAGTTTATGTAATGAAGTACTACATCTTGTCACCTTTCATGTTCTTTTGTGTTTCAGTTATGAAAATTAATAACCATGAACGTGAAATATGTGTAAGAATTGGAGCCTTCATTCTTCATTTTCTTTCTACACTCTCGAGGACCACTGCTACTGGTTCAATTTGATTTCTTCAGAAATCCCTACTCAAGTCTACTTTACAGTCTGCAGTAGATTAACAAATCTTCATGAAAGCTTTCCAGGATTTTCAGGCCATTAGCACCAGTCTGTTTACATCAGCCACCTCGGTCACGAGCACCTTTGGTTTTAATGTCTCAGCTGATAAATAAGCACCAATTAAAAATTTTAGCTTTAAAATTGTATCCTTACAAGTACCTGTCACTTGAAAATTCAATGCAGGTTCCTCAACCTGCATGTGGATAATTCATGATTTAGAAGAGAAGCAGATTTTTATCTATAAAAAATTTTGCCAATTAGTATAGTGTGTAAACAGTTATAGAGTTCGGTGGAGAATAATTTTCTGAATTTTGAATGCCTCTTATGATACTTTATAAGTTCACAGATTTAAAATGATATGAGAGATTCTGATAATGAAATATATAGAATTATCTTATGCAGCAAAAGAAAAAAAAATACTCTTAAGAGGCAGACATAGAACAACAGAGAAGAATTTCATTCTACTATAGATCTATAGATTCTAAGACCTTCATAACAAAGGACTACTGCTAATGAAGGTAGCATACAGGGTTACTGTTGTGAGCTATTTTACTAATGATCTCAATTTCTTAGCCATTCTCTTAATCTGTTCAAATATTTTCCTCAAGAAGAGGAGACGAACTATACTGCAGAATCTCCCTTTTGTTCCTAACACATAAGGATAGCCATACATAGACTTAAAGGGAAAGACTAATTTGTTTTGTTTTGTTTTGTTTAGAAAAGTCTCCTTGTGGCTCCATCTGGCCTGAAACTAGCTATGTAGACCAAACTGACCTCAATCTCACAGAGATCAGGCTGTCTCTCCCTCTTGGGTGATGCTCAATGAAGTTAGTGAAGACTAGGTAGCCATCAAATTAGAGATCATAAAACCTACTTAATAATGGACTTTTTAACTCAGTGTGAAATCATAAAATTTAGGTTTTATGAGATAACTTATATAAAAAACTGCATTTGGAATATTTCATATTATCAAGTTGAGTGTTTTATAACATCACAGCTGTTATTCTAACTTTGGAAGTTATTGTGTATAGTAGGTTAAGAGTACAGAATATGCAGCTGTTGTCTAATGTAGAGTGATCATATGGACAGTGTTTTTTTAACACTAATGGGGCCTTGTATAAAAAACAGATAAAGAATCTTAAAAGTCAATTTATTCTACAAATTTTCATTTAAGGTTAAATTAACATTCCGAATGCATATTCTAACATAGATTTAACCTTATCCCATGTATCCAAATTATTCCATGCATCATAAACCATTTATCAGTATAATAAATGTGGAAAATGCCTGACCCTTTTGAATTTCCCACTAAAGTTCACATTAATCATACTTATTAATTTGATATGAATTAAATTTATCAAAGTAATTATATTTGGAGTATCAGATGATCCAGTAATTATGGACACAAAACAGCATTTCTTTTCATTCTTTCAAAGTTCTTTCATGAAGCTTAGATAAAAATCAAACACTAAAACATCTATAAGTAAATATGTTATTATAATATTTTGCAAGACATGTGTTTTAGCCTTATTTCTGTTGCTATAGCAAAGCAACAGAAATTGAGTATCTTATAAAATGCGGAAATATATTTCTCAATATCTTCTAAAATGAGAGGCCCAAGTTCAAGTTTTTGGCCATTTCACTGTTTGGGTAGGAACAAGATCTTATTCATCCCTGGAGCCTTTCTGCTAAAACAGCATATGGTTGGAAAAGGTGAATGACTTTCCTTTTTATTCTCTTACTGATCTTACTTAATGGTCAAATATTCTACTGTTTTCTTCCATCCTTTTAGATGTAAGGGTGAGATGCATGTTTCATTGTAAATAACCTACTTTGATCAAAAGAAATTCTTGGGGAAAGATGTTTTCCATATGATTTTTATATAATTATGAATTTATATATTATATTACTAAATATAAAAATATTGAGCTCTATGATATAATTGATAGAGTCCTCAAATTTCCATATGATCAAATAAGGGGTTTTCTGGTAAATATAGTACCTATATATTCAGGTATGGAATTAAAGAGTGAAACTAGCTGATAAGGGGAGCTGTGGAAAGCAAAGAAAAAGACATAGTTGTCTTATATGCTAGTCAAAGTCCTTAAAATATTTATATGCTGTCATTTTATCTACTTTAACAAATATAAAAGCTTGTGGATTTATGACAACTAAAGGTATTCCTGACATTAATATTCTGTCCAAAGAACCCCAAATAGTGAATTAATCATTGCTCCAAAAGGCAGTGTATTCAATCAAAGAGAGAAAAAAAATTAATTCCTTCCCGTAACTCTGATGAAATAATGACTTGGCTCTGTCACAGACATTTCTCTCATTTTATTTAGGAATTTTGAGGCTCTATAGAAAAGGTAGAATTCAAGATTATTACAAAGAAGATTTAATAGAACTTGAAGTATCATCTATAAATCAAATGCTGCTATTGCAAGATCATAAAGCTTGTTAGCAGAGTTAAGTATAACATCAATATATTGGCTGTCAACTAAAATTATTGGACTAGTTAGTTACTCTTGGAGCTACTGTTATAATTTAAGGAGTTATGTTTAAAGCAGGTTTCCTTGAGAAGAATGAATGAAAGGAGAATGTGATATAGTTAGAAGTTAAGAGATGAAAATGTAGGTATTAAATTAGCATATGTACCTTACACAGGGAATGGATTGTGAAAGGTTGGTTCTTGTGAGTAATTATTTAACTGAAAAACCCAGTGTTTTGGGGGGAGAATAATGTCTAGAATGTTTGTAGATTAATAAACATCAAAAGTGAAAAATTGTCCAAAGCTCATATTCTCCAAGCTGTTTACATTAATCTCCCAGAATAATTCTACAGTGTCAGCTTCTGTTTTTTAAAACGATAGAAATGGATGGTGATGTAAAAATGGGGGTAGAGGGTAGTGAGCAGATTAACCAAACCTAAGGAACTATAAAGCTAATTTTATAACCAACTTCTAAAATTTAGTTTGACATTGTCATTCCTCAAAAAGGTTGAGTCATTAAGTGAAAATTTCAGTATGAGGTATAGGATATCTCCCTGTGAGTTATTGGTCATGGAGACCATGGGGGTCTAAAAAACCACAGAGGCTATTTGCCTTTAGCTATCTATATGGTAAGATCCTATTGCTAAAGACACATCACAACTATGGCTATAGAACTTAAATCAAACTGAAAATGGCTGGAAAACGTCTGTCTTGCTGGCCAGCTTTCATAATGCTGTAAGGTGTTACGCAGACTGCTAGGGGTGAAAACCTATCAATGGTCTTAGAGTCGGACACTGCATGTTGCAATACTGACTTGTCAGACAAGATATCCTTTCTGGTGTAATAGTACCGTGACAGTTATGGAATCCCTAAATTCTTTCTGATTGAATTTGAGACCTGCTTTACAAGAGGGAATATCAAGTCTGGTCTGTAATCTTTGTCAAAAGTCCATGACTTGAGAGGTCATAAGCTCTAGGTAAAATCTGCTATTGTTATTTTGCTAAATGCTCCCACTGTCAAATTGCCTTCTAAATATTTATATCTATAAAATAGGGCTGCTCTTAACCTTGATCAGAGGAGCTCTATTTGCAGGGACAGCAGTCAATAGATAGGGGTACAATTACTTGGTCAAAATACTAAACTTAGAGATGTGCTCAGGCATAAATGAAACATCTCTGTGAAGCCCCTCTTCCCCAGCTGCCATCTAGGCTCAGAGAAGATTGCAGAAAGAACGTAAGAGCTGTAGGATTGGTGGAGTGGTGTGAATAGCTGTCTTTTGGTCATGGCATGACATTGCAATCATGAAGGCACAGGAACTGTGGTTAGGCCTACATGACCTGAATAAGACCAAGACAGCAAAAATTCCAGGATAAATGGGGCATAACAGCACCAGGCCCCACTCCATACTGAGCTATGGGAGTCTTATACTTGCAGGGGAATGATTTTGTAGTTGTTGTTGTTGTTGATTTGTTTTGTTTTTAGTGTTTGTCTACTAGTAGGTTTTCCATGGCTCCAATGGATGGGCTTACACCAATGCAACATTAAACAAATTTGGAAGGCTATCAAAAAAAGAAAAACCATTCCATTGGGAAGGAAACATTTTAGGCAATGAAGGGAGTTAGAGGTAAGAAGGAGGAGGGGATGTGATCATATTTCACTGAACACAGGTATGGATTTCTCAGAAATAAAGAAAAATACATACAAAAATAAATGAATTTAAAACAGAAAAAAATTAAAAAATGGTAGAAAATCAGGAGCACATAATATGTCTAAATGCAAAATCTTTAAGATGATTTTTCATTTTTAAATGTACCAATTTTATGAGAGTTTGTTGTTTATGTTTGTCCTGAGATCTTCAAAAGGAAATCTTTTCTATGAAAGCCCTTATTTTTCATATTTGTTAAAAGATGGGGTCACACTAAGTTGTTCCCGACTTGGAACTCATGTATGAACTAGTAAGGCCTCTAATTGGTGACTTCCTCCCTCAGTCTCTTAGGATGACAGTTTTATACTATCTTCCATGCCTGGATATAAAATCTGTTACTAAAGGAACATTTAAGATATTTTAGAAAAGAGTACTCATTACTTTCCTTCATTGAACTAATTGCATCTGTCATACACAGGCATGAGTAAACATATGTATACAAACAGCTAAGTGATTAGAATTCCAGTTCAGTGAATATATACACACACGTTTGTACATATCTTCACATATGTATATATGCATTCATTTTGATTTTAACAACGTAAGTATACATGTATTTAGCTTCCTTTCCCTGTAGTTTATACTTTAATGTGTACAGAAATGTGATGTGCATACAGATGCAGAAATCAAACTTTAAAATATAGACATGAAAATTAGAAAAGAACTTCCAGCATACTTTGATTACACTTCCCTTTCTCTGTGAGTTTAGAATATATTTACATTCTTCATAGAATATTTCACATAAACCTATACTGTCAAATATCTGTTCTGCTTTGGTTACCGTCTACTCTGAGTTTATTTTTCAATCTGTACATAAACAGTGAGGTATCATTACTTTTACTGTGAGCTCTGATGCAGCCATTTTCATGGTTGCCCTTTGCTAATTTTGATGTGACTTTTCCCCAAATTGAAAATTGGAATTTCTGAAATGAGAAAACATGCAAACTTGTACTTTAAAAAGTAAACTCAGATTAAAATGTTGATGTAAGTAAAATATTCAATAACTATTCTTATGAAAAGAAATATTAGCTAGCACACCCACTGTATTTGGCTAGTTTATTTGATTGATTGGTTGATTGATTGAGGATATTCCTGGAGCTATAGTTGGCTTGGATCTTGCTATGTACACAAGGGTGGCATAAGTTTCAGAGACAGACCTGCCTCTCCCTCCTGAGGGCTGAAAGATTAAAAGTCTGTACTACCATACCCAGCTCTCTCATGCTTCTTCTTTTTTAATTTAAATATTTATTTTTAAGATTAGCTTACAAAGTAATGTTTTCCATACAAGGTATCAAATATGTTCATTTAGGTTCATTCTTCTGCCTCAACAAGTATTCTTCATCTACCTGCCCTCCCCTCTGTACTGTACTCTTTCCTTTTTTTATCTTAATAGAGAATAATAGAAACTTATTGCTTAATTTAAAACAGACTGTGTAAAATGACCATTCCACCTATGCACATTTATTTTCAAGAGTTTATGGGAAGTACAGGTCATGTGTTTCATTTTTTGGCTACAAAAATATACTAACTAGGAAAATATACTAACATTTATCTCAGAGAAACCATATAGCAAGGATCAAGATAGGTACTGTAAAATAATAGCACCTATGATAAGTTTTGCAGAGAGGAACTGAAATTTAAAGTTTAACCTAAGATCCCTTCCCTAGTTAGTGTAAGAACTTGTTTAGATTCAGAAACTGTGTATTTTGTCCATGGGCTGTATCTCCTGTCTTCATATTGCTGTGTCAAAAAAGAACATGTTTCTTCTCACTTAAGGAAGTCAAACTTTTAGTAAATTAAAATACAAAATAACTCTACAATTGATACCAAATTTCATCTTTGTGCTCTATTTTACTTTTTTTAATTGTTTTGTTGTTGTTGTTGTTGTTTTGAGACAGGGTCTCCCTGTTGCCCCAGCTGGCCTGGAACTCAGTATGTAGACCAGGCTAGCCTCCATTTCATAGGCATCTGCCTGTCTTTGCCTACTGAAAGTTGGAATTAAAGATGTACACAACCACTGAAAGTTTCCCTTTACGTTTTTAACCACTGGTCATAATACACTCAATACTGGTACAACAAAGCATATTATTAAATAATGTATAATTCATTGACTAAAAATGTATTTTATCCTTGATCACATTTTTTCTTTCAATTAGGAAATTAAACAAAGCATTATTTTTTGAGTTAGTCATCTGCTATTTACTCCAAACTAACTCTCAATTTCATATTTTCTACTGATAATTTATTCATAACTTTGTGGAAAGATCATTTAATAATATTTTGTTTTTCTAAGCCCTGTGTTATACACTGGGACAAAAATATAACACATATCTCTTCATCCAGCAAATGTCCCTGATGGAAACAAAATAAATATAGGTAATGAAAATGTCAGTACATCATTTGAAGCATGTGACCAGGTTTTTGAATTTAGAAAAATGTAGTCAGAGTATGGTGAGGACTACTGTGGATCACAATGTGATCTTTCTCAGGAGAGAAGGTCCAAGAGAATAGATGGAGGTTTAGAGAACATCAGGCATGGGAATGTTGTAGCTGAATACAGAGACAGGTCACCTGTGAATAAAGAAAAAGTGTTTTACTCTTAGTTATTGAACATGTTTCTAAATTGTTGTACCATGATTTAAAAATAGATGCGTACCACCACTTTTAGATTGTAGCCTTTTATTTATGACCAACATTCTGCAGTTTTATGAACTTTCTGTTTTATTATCTACTGATCACATGACTTGTAACAGATTTGTTTTTTTAATAATCAACTGAACAGTGATGTAGTTAGCTTTATTCCTTCAAATAACTATAGTGTAGTCAATGAGTCCTATTTGTTTCCCAGCCATATCACAGATCTTTGAGAAACGTTGTCATCGTATCAAAATGGAAGGAGTTATGAACTCTTGGTTTTCTTCTCCTGTCATTCTGTATTCTCTTCATTATTTCTCAACGTCAGTAGAGGCTGGGTTAACTATGTGATTAGTCCATTTATTTACAGTTGTAAACAAAAGGGAAATGAATGTTTATACATTCATGGTTCTAGAAACCAGAGGAAAAGAGGTTTGTATCCCCCAAGAGAAGGGCCTATCCTGAATCCTTAAGCATCTAATCATCAAGGACAGTCCAATCCATCCTCTCATGAAGGAAAAGAAAAGGCATCTTAACACAGAATTTCAGGATACAGATTAAATTTAAAATTAACTATATTACAATAAATGCATCTGGATCAGCAGTAAACACAGGGGACCCAAAAGCACAAATTATTACAGAACTAAAATAATCAGAGAAGAAATTATTATTAGATTCGTGGATATATAAGCTAGCTGACTTACGATTGCTATTGTTTAAAAGAGAGCACAATGCTAGAAATGTAATAGAAACTATTCAAAGAAGCAGCATAAAACATTTCCCTAGAGAAGAAAGCAGCAAATCTGCCAAATAAAGCAGGCCACAAGCTATGAAAAATGGAGCATCCAGTCGGAGAATGATCACTATTGACTGTTTAACATGTGAAATTTCAGACTGCGAAAATACGCTCCCAGCATACAGTCAGAAAATGCACCTCATTCCATTCAAGACGACACTGTAAATTTGCATTTTGAATATTCCTTCTCTGAAGAAGAGGGGGAAGGGGCAAAAAAGTGCTTTAGTTATCCTCCAGGGAAAAATAAAGAGCTTGGAGAGGCTGAAGAGACATCACATGGCAGAAAGTGGCTGCAGGCATGGGTCTGATGCTGTGGCTCAGGATCAGACACCACAAAGGAGATGCTCTACAGAGTTCAGAAATCCTCCATTTAGTACTCGAAACCCTGCATTTAGATGTCCACATTTTAGCTGCTCTCATGACAATTGCATCTGTGACTAAATTTTCTTTTTTAAGAGGTGAGTGGCCCAAGATGTAAGTTTGTTCTTGGTTTATCCACTTTCCTGAGAGAAAAACAGCAATTATCAATGAAGAGAGCACCTGGACTCTGCTGTGAAACCATTGCCCAGATCAGTCACAGGGACTGGAAGGAGGCAAGTCTTCAACATATTAATTTGTGTGCTGTTCTAGCTTATCTTCAATTTCTGTGACAAAACATCTGACCAATACCAGCTTTGGGAGGAAAGGGTTTATTTGGCTTTCATCTCCCAGATAACTGCCTAATTTAGGAACTTAGGTCACAAACCTGGAGGCAGGAGCAGAAGCACAGGCTATGGAGGAATGATGCTTATTAGCTTGCTCCTCTCGCCCATGCTCAGCCTGCTTTCTTACACAGTACCAAACAACCTGACCATATTACTAAATTATCAAGGAAATACCCAAAGACATGGCCATAGGTGTCTCCTCCCACAGTGGGCTGGGCCCTGGGCCCTCCCATATAACTAAACAATCAAGAAAGCACTCCACATTTATGGCCACAGGCCAGTTCAAAGGAGAAAGTTCCCCAATTGAGGCTCCTTCAACCCATGTGTGTCAGGTTGACAACTAAAGCTATCCAACATATGTGGTAAATTTTTAACTTAGATTTTCAATGAATTAAAGGTTTTTATTTGTGAACTTTTATATATATTAGATATTTATTATATAATATAAATCCAAACCAGATATATAATTGCTGTCATATAATTATCAAATTATCTAGACTAACTGACTAGGGTAAAATTTCACTCAATTTTGAATGAATGTAATTATGTGAATGTAAAATAATATGTTTCCATGATTAGAAGTATGTCATTTTATCTATTCCATACATGAATGTTGTAGCTGCCACTACTTTAATAAAATATGTCTTCATTACAAAGGAACATCTTTGCTATTTCCCCTTTCTTGTCATTCTTTCCTTCTTATAAAGGTGGGCAATTGCTGGTATATTCTCTATTTCTATAATCATAATATATTTGGAGAATATTAATTATCATAGATATTTTGCAATATATTTTTTCCATATTCAGTTAGCATGATACCTTTGAGAACTTTCTAAATTGTTGCATGTATATTCTTACTAAAAATACTATTCAATGTATAGATGAATCTAGATGTCATCCAGGTTCTCCTGCTGAGAATATTTGGGTTTTTCCAGCTTGAGACAATACAAATATTGCTGATATAAAGTTTTCATACAAGTTTTTGTGTGATTGTAACTTTTCTTTCTTCTAGAATTCATGCTTAGAAATAGGTTTTTAAAAATTTAAAGTTTGAATATATCTTTGTGGGACAGGGGCAGGGTACACACATACTATAGGGTTCATGTGGATATCTGAGGACAATTTGCAGAATTTGGTTTTCTTCTTCCAACAAGTGGTTTCTAGGAACCAAATTCAAGTTTTCAGGCTTGATAGCTATTGCTTAATCTATTGAGTCTGTTTACTAGCCCAAAAAGTTTCATTTTAATATTGATGTAAATGAAAGCCTTTATCAAAACATGACACATTTTATTTCCTCTTTGTTTATATAATCTTTTCTTTAAACTTATGAGAAGTTCTTGTACTCATTTGCTCATTCTCAAAGCAAATAAATTAGACCTTCTTTGTGATGGTGACCCTGGGGAAATATTTCCTTGGCAGTTACCTTTGAAAATCAAGGGACCCTTCCCCTGAACTTGATATTTTTATCTTTATCAAATAGAGACTCAAAACAGTTGGTGTCAGTGCCTGAAGTCTACATTAAAAAGAATTTCCAGATTCTTGGCCTCTTATTCAAAGAACTGAAATAAAGATCCACACAAATTTATACAAATAGCAAGATATTTTATTCAAAGTCAAATGGTAGTACAGGTAATAAGAAATACACTGTCAAGACTAACAGTAGGCTACATGACTGAAGGTACCCAAGGCCCCTGATTATATCTTATATGAGGTTCAAAAGAATTGTGCTATTTATGAAGAGTTTGGATATTAGGGGCATAATTTTAGTGTTTTTTTTTTTAATTTTCATTGACAGGTTTGAATTATATAAGCCCTTGGTCATTTTGAAAATCTCTTTTCATAATGCAGCTGACATAATCATATGAATGGCCAAGTCTACATAGGCATAAAATGGTAAACAGGAGATTCTCCAAAGAGTTCACTTGAGGGCACAGATTTGACTTGCTTCTCATATACTCAAAACCATTCCAGGCCAGATTGACCATCCTTACCTTCTACCCTGATATAGTAGGAATATGTTTGAGTAAAATCTATCCAAATTTGAAGGTTGTTTTAAGAAGAGGAACTTATTCCATTATTCATGGAGTGCTATGCCTGCAGTCTGATGCTCATGTTTGCTGATACTGGTAATAGGCTGCTAGATGAATTGTTTTGAGTGCAGTATGTGTGTATATTATGTGCACTAAGTTTCTGACTGCCAAGTGCATTATTATTAAAGAAGGGTTTGTTTACAGACCAAACCAAATAGATTTTCATGTTACTAAATTATTTTCTATTCTTGTTTAAATTAGGAGGTAGTTTTGCACTCAGGGCATATTTCCTATTGTCGCAGTGAAACCCAAAAGTCTGTCTGTCCTGGTGCTTATCTCCTTCACAATTAGAAATGCTTTCTCAGTACTGGGCCGAATGCTCTCCTCAAGTTCCCTCTGTCAACTTCTTTAAATTCAACTTCACTCAGATTCTTAGGTAGCTCACAAGATGAATTCAGATTTTTGGCCAAAATATTGTACAAATTGTCCTTAGCTGGGTAGAAAGAATCTTCCTTCCCTGATGAAGCTTCATGAACTAGGGCTCCAGTGTCCGTGTCCACATTAATGCCTTCCAACCTACTCACAGAATGGCCCAGTGACCTATGTTTCCAAAACACTCAAACTTTTCCAGCCCAAAGTTCCCGAGCTTTTCCCATTCCACCCACCAAACAGTTTCAAGTGCCGAATAACAGTTTCAGCTTGATCACTCCATTTCTTTGTTCCATTTCTTAGTTAGTTTCTTTTCCTTTTTTATGTTAAAATACCCTGAGCAAGATAATTTAGAGGGGAAAGGACTTAAGCAGTGCAATGTTCCAAGTTTCAGTCTATTATAACAGGTAAACCACAGTGACAATCGCCTGAAGTCACATCACATCTATTATCCAAAACAAAGAGCAAAGAAGGCAGGAATGTCCTTGTTCAGCTCACTTTCTTCACTCTTATACTGTCTAATATCCCCTGCCCAGAAAATGGTGCTATCAACAGTGAGCAAGCCTTCCTACTTCAATTAATGCAATCAAGATAATTCCCCTCAGACATACCCAGAAACGTTGGGATTTGTGTGTGTGTGTGTGTGTGTGTATGTGTGTGTGTATGTGTGTGTGTGTGTGATCATGTCAAATTCCAAGTTCTAGCAGTGAGTTAAGAGGGATGAGAGAACATTCGGAGAAAACATCTACTATGTTAATGATCTCCTGTGAAAGTTTTACAAATTTAACTCGTCCATTTGGTTTTTCATTTAATTATTCAGTAAAAAAAGACATGAAGACTGAAGCCTTCTTGACTTATTCAACTGCATTCCAATGTTTTGTGCTTTGCAAATTCTTTGCTTTGGAGAAAAAGTGATAAGGATTAGAAGCTCCCTTTGGTATGAGGATGGGTCTCTCCAGGAAACACCAACCAGATATATATTCACAGCATTGACAAATTAGAATTGAACAGTTAGGTTCAATTGTCAGAATGCTGACAATTCTATTTCTATGACTTCTTTCTGGGGTGCAAGCTATTTGTGTTGCTGCTCTCTCACATTTTTCCCTATG
Source organism: Eospalax fontanierii (assembly GCA_035773235.1). Lineage (NCBI taxonomy): Eukaryota > Metazoa > Chordata > Mammalia > Rodentia > Spalacidae > Eospalax > Eospalax fontanierii. Next base: position 22,117,120 of record CM069534.1, read on the forward strand.
ATTTTATATGATGTATATTGGTAGCATACTGTCAGATTTAATATTCCATTCATTAGTTGCAAGCTACTGTGCAGGATGGAGATTAAATAATGGGAGATATAATTACCAAAGGGTTGAAAAACTAATTATTACCAAACTGATGTAGATAATAAACCCCTTTCCAAAATAATAAGTACAGATACAGAATCTTAGCTGGGAGAGGATGACTACATTTGATTATATTTTGGAAGTTTAATCAGAAAAGACTGTATCTGAGGACTCTGGATGATGAATGTTTATGAAAAATGGTGATGAAGATCCTGTCACCCAACCGCAAATTCTTATAGAGTCTTCTAACAGGAAGTTATTAAAGAGTCCAAGTCCTGTCAAACCATTTTTTTTTTTTTTGGTATGCTCATAACTTCTTTAAACCCTGTTTGAATGCCTGATAATTAAAAGATGCAAAAGAATGCCAGAATGCCAGATAATGAAGTTTATTTCTGGACTTTTCTTTTTTCATTCTGGGATAAATGGTGCTGGTGACCTGGAGCTCTTGCTATACCCTTAGTTGTTATTATTAAAAATATAATCTAAATAATACACGTCTCTTTTCACTATAACAGATGCTCTTGCTTTCTGTATGTACATATATACAGCATCAGGTGGGCTCTATATGGTGACCTTTCACTTCTATTTTGTGATACTGACTAGGCAGTGCACATGAAAGTAAATTAAATATACACTGTTCTCATCTTTGGATGTAAAAAGACTTTACAAATTATGATATTTGTCAACATAAAAAAAGGTTAATATTCTACCAAACGCCATGGGTAGCACAGTAAGAAATTCTAGTCCTTAAATCTAGGGAAAACATCTGCTAGCCTCTAATATTTCTATTTTATTTTTAAAACCGTTTTGTGAATTTCATACAATATATTTTGATCATATTTACATCTCCTCTTATCTGCGCCCCCTCTAACTCCCTCAACAAATTTCTGTACTCTAGTATATATATGTGTATGTGTGTGTATGTGTGTATATATATATATATGTGTGTGTGTGTGTGTGTGTGTGTGTGTATAAATATAATAAAATACAGTAATCTTCTCCCAGCTAAGATTCTGTGTCTGTACTTATTATTTTGGAAAGGGGTTTATTACCTACCTCAGTTTGGTAATAATTAGTTTTTCAACCCTTTGGTAATTATATCTCCCATTATTTAATCTCCATCCTGCACAGTAGCTTGCAACTAATGAATGGAATATTAAATCTGACAGTATGCTACCAATACACATCATCTAAAATCATAGGGAAAAATGTGAGAGAGCTGCAACACAAGTAGCTTGTACCCCAGAAAGAAGTCATAGAAATAGAATTGTCAGCATTCACCTAACTATTCAATTCCATGCTCATACCAAAGGGAGCTTGTGATCCTAGAATCAGGTTTGTGTCCTTAAATGTCCTTCAGTGTGGATCCATCCACTGGAGCCTGGTCAAACTAAGAATCTTGCCCTTAAATAAGGCTGAATCTCTCCTTCCCCACGTTCATCGATTCCGAGTAGCGTTTCAGACAGGGTTGGGGTTTCTTACCCACTTTCCCAGGTATATGATAGAGTTTTGTCTGAATCTTCTTTGTGAAGTGGTTGCTTGAAGTTTCAGTTTCAATGTTGAAACGTTCTATTTCATATATAAAGTTTTAGACTCAGCTTCATTATCCTCTGCCACCATTAGCCTGAGATGATAAGTAATTCACTGAACACATGTTCAAAGAAACAGATTATTATCAAATATACAAAGTAATTTTTAATATGATTCCTACTTTGAACCCAATAAATTAATTTATTTGGATGTTTTCATTATTATTTGACGACTGAAAACTTGAGTTCTTTTGGACTATTCATCTTGTTATATAGAAAAATAGCAAGTTTTCTGTGTTAATCAGTATTAACTTCTAGATATTGGTTTAATGTTAATAATTGTACAATATTTCAGTGAAGGTTGGTACTGATTTAGTTATAAATTGTATTCTTTCATCAATTGCCCCTATAAAATGCTCTCATAGTTCACATGTTCAATTCATTTTACTACATTCATTGGATCTGATTCATATCATTCAAAGATAACTACTCACATGTTTCTGAATGTGAGTTTCTTGATACAAATTAAAATAAATACGTAATAACACAAATCTAAGTACATGAAAAAGAATCAAAACTAAGTGTAAGACTAGATATAATTGAATGCAAATGGAAAATAAAAACTGGATGCAAATTAATTTCCTGTATGTTATTTACTTTTATATTGCTAACAGAAAAAAAAACTTATGGAAATAATCACAAGAGGAAAAATCTCTCTCAAAGTTTTAGGAGTTATTAGTAAATCATTCTGTGGAAAACAGGGTGGAATTCAAAGTAGCTGTCATCTGTGACAATATTGCTTTATGAAGGAGGACTGGGAAACATACTATGACAAGAACTAGGTATTATCTTCAAAGCCCTGATTTATAATTACTCATATCGGTTTACAGTTTTGCTTCTTAGAACCCACATGCTGAGAATTCCAAAGCCTAAATCAGGGACACTCCTGGGAAACAAGTATTTAAAAGAGGAGGCTCTGGAGATATTTTACAACCAAATTATAAACTATGTTGGTTACTATAGCCGGACCTACCTCACCTTCAATAAATGAAAAACCAATAGACATTCATAAAACTGTTGTAAGGTTGATCAAACTTGGTGATATTCTTATTCCATGAACTCAGGAGGCAGAGACAGGTGGATCTCTATGAGATCAAGGCCAACCTGGTCTGTATAGAGAGGCCTAGGTCAACTGGGGGTATATACAAGGAGACCCAGTCTCAAAGAAAAACATAAACAAACAAACAAATCTTATTGTAAGGCTGATAGAGGAAAAAAAAGAATTCGGCAAAAACATGGGAAAAACCTAATTTTTAAAATGTATTTTATTATTATTTTATATTTGTGTGTGACTGTATGACAAGTGTTATGCAATGCCTGTGGAGAATAGAAGAGGACATCACATCCCCTGGAACTAGAGTTAGGACAGTTTTTAACCTTCATGTGGGGTCTGCGAAGCAAACTTGGGTCCTTTGCAAGAGCAGTCATTGCTCTTAACCACAGAGCCATGCTCCAGCTCAGGAAAATCTAATTTATACAGTGATGAAAAGCTGTTATATTCAACAGGGAACACACTCAAATACATAAAATAAAAACTTCTGAATACAAGTATTTATCATTGCAAATGAAACATTTATATTCAATCATTATGCTAGTGTCACTCCCTTAATGAAGACCAACTCTCCCTCACCCAGCAATGATCAGCTGTCAATAGTTCCTTAGTCTAGGTTCACTTCCCCTGGTCTATGCTGGGTTTGTGTCTGATTTGAGTCTGTGTGGGTCTTATGAACACTGTCGCCACTGCTGTAAGTTCATATGAGCAAGTTCCTTGACGCCTTGAAAACTCTTGTTTCTTTGCGATATCCACCACCCTTGACTCTTTTAGTCTTTCTGCCTCCTCTTCCTCAATGGTTCCTGAGGACTGAGTGGACTGCCTCTGACAGAGTCAAGGATAATATGCAAGCTGTTAATGATGAAAACCAACCAATAGTCCAACCCCAGAATAAAAGCCTGAAAACCACAATGACCAGCATAGCTAACTACTGCTATTGGAACTGAAAACAGCAAAATGCACATGACTGGAGAGGACACAGGTCCTAGGGAAAACCTTACATCTGTCACATCCCTGAATAAACATAAATATATATTCTTATATTTTCAGACAAAGGCAGGTACCACCACACCCCATCAAAGCTTCTTTTTTGCAACATATGTAGTCTATTACAGAGTTCCACGACTGGTCAGATACAGAGACTAAGTGTCTGTGAGATGCCAGCCATAAGTGACGCATATATAATAATGATACCTCCACACCTAAGGCTCCTAGAACATAGACAAACAAGGGGTACAGAGAATACTAATGCATCACTCAGTTCTCACCAGTGAAGCTTCCTCATACAACAGAAAACAATTACCACTGAAAACCACAACTGATTAAAAATGTAGAGAATAAGAGACTGCAGACCTTGTGTCTCTGGATAGGACTTCTACGTTTTCCTTTCTTCTTATTTGCCCTTCCACTTTCCTTTCCATCCCTTCATTCTATATTTCCTTTAAAAGACAGATCTTTATTTATGAGCAATGATAATGGTAGAATTCTTATTCATATTTGTGGAACAGTTAGTTTATTTATATATCAAGGATATTTTGAATATTTTCCAGATGATAAATTAATTTCTACATAGAATTTCTTTTGTAGACATGTCTAGAAGTCCTACATTGTTCAAAAGAAAAAAAAACCCTCACATTGCAAGATAAATGAGAATGTAACCTAAAATGATTTCAGCAACAGTGAGGAAAGTACAGAACTCCAAATCCTTAATTCTACAGGGGAAATGCAGCTCACAGTCAATTACATTCTCTTACTGATTGCCTGGTTTGCTGTGGTCTAGTAATGAAGAAATGCAATAACTTCTTTCATCCGACAAGGGAGCATTTAGTCCTTTACTGTATCTGTCTTGCAACCAAGAATGACCCTCTCCTGATGAGAAGGGGCCCCCTAAACAGGTCATTTCTTTCAAGGGAGAAACTTGGGTACTTGACATAAATTGTCAATTATTTCTTTCATCTCAGAATTCTGAGATTCACTAACGTTACAGTCTTCTTAATGGTGATTTTTAAAGATTTTGTTATAGCAGTTACTGAACTACCTGTGCGTGCTTCAGTATTTCTTATCTTCAATTATAAAAAGGTACAATAAAGACACATTATTTTAAGAGGTAGAAACATAATACCCAAGTAATGTGTAAAAAAATTGTACCTTATGGCACAGACTATGACTATCTAATTATATTTTATATGGGTTTGTGAAGTAGGGAAGAAAGTATAGAAATCACACAAAGAAGAGAAATCATGGATAAAATAAGAAAAATACATACAATTAATATACGTGATCTATAAAGAGCTAAACAACATTATGGTTCACTTATAGTTTGTGCTTACTTCTTAAAGTACAGTCTATAAGTGTAGAATATTTCTTCAGAAACATGGAGACTATAACTGGGAAAACACTTTTTCTTGTAACCCTGAGCTAATGACCTTAGAAACATGCTTTCTCTATTTTAATTCAAAATTTCCAGGATTCCTGAGAAATAAACTACACACACACACACACGCACACGCACACACACACACATCACACTATGGGTTTTTAGTGATATGTTAATTTTTTCATTGTGGTAATCATCTACAAAGTCTAACAAAACATATACAGCATATACACACACATACATACATACATATTTACATATGTGTGTGTGTGTTTATGGGATACTGTTCAATATCAACTCTCTTACAAAATTTCTAATATTAAATACAATATTACATATTTAGAAGCTAATTCTAATATTTTATGAATGTTTTATAAAATAACATTTATAAATTCTCTAAATTTGTATCATAAGAACTTACCAGTGGACAGTCTTTGCTTAATAATTTGCTCTTCTTGAATGCTATTATTCTTAAATATTTGTTTAGCATACAATAAGTAATTATATTACATTTCTCATGAATGTCTGATCTCTCTAGCCATGTGTTTTTGGTCATGTTTACAGTCCACCTATGAGTTCCCTCCCATTGAGAGAGTTTAATTCCATGTAGATAATTGTTGATTATCCTCAACATAAAAATGACACCACTGCCCTGCTATAGTTTGTTGAGCTGGTCATTGTTGTGGTTATTAAGCTTTGTAGCTAAAATTCCTCTTTAAGGTGCTAAGTTTAATTCCTCCCTCCCCAGGTCCTACAACAAAGGAGACACAAATTCCCCAACTGTCAGGCAAATTCTAGTTAATTTACTTGGGTTTACTAACAGTAGGGGGTAGGGTGTTAGTTACAGAAGATGGGTGCCCTCCCTCCCTCTGTAAGATACACTAGTAAATCCACAACCAGGCTCGGGTTTTGCAACTACGCTGGGGTCTGATCCAAAATGACAAGGAAGGGAAGAAAAGAGAGCACACCTTGTGGCACCCTCCGCTTAAATGCCTTCAGCCCCTCACCGCCTTACATCCAACGCCAATGGACTGGTTGGGAGGAGCACAGGACTCTCCAAGCTCCTCCTCTTTCCTCGGCAAGGTAGTTCAGAGTAAATACCACCCAACCTCTGTGTGTGTGTCGGGGGCGGGGAAGGTAGGGTGCTTGTCTACAGCTCATCTGGCTTGTCCTTTAGAGAATTAATTCACTCTACAGGTTTTAAAGCTAGAGTTGGACCACTGATTGATTTTCTCCTTTATCAGCTTTCATAGTATCCACTAGAACTATCAGAGCTAGTCTTCAGGAAGGAGGCTTCCAGGTCATCTAAGTATTTATCCTAGAATTAATGTCTGAGAGAGGCCTTAAATGACACATCTAAACTGAACCTATACACCTAAGGCTCATGTACCATGGCTGAATGGGGGTAGAGTGTTTGAACTAAAGTTCGAAGAAATCGTGAGATATTTCAGGAAGATTCTTTCAATGTAATGATGGATGAAAAATTATGTAAATAATTAAGTGGTAGCAAAAGAAATAGCTTTTTTAACAATAGCATTTCATACATTAGTGTTGTGGAGAATCACAACTTTCAGCATAGGAAATGAGGCACTGAGCCTTGGGTTGTAGCATGATCAATGAAAAAGAATGAATGGATGTAGGAGTCTTTTGGGGAAGATGTATCATTTACACTAGGCCTCATCAGGAGAGAAATTAATAGAGTAAGGATCAGTTGTGGAGTAAGATTTCTTTTGAACAGAACACTTGTTAGAAACTGTATCTTTGCCATTAAAAAAAAATCTCAGCATAAACTCGTTGGGATGTAGCATCATGAGTAAATGTTCTAGTGTTAGCAAATGAGCTTAAAACTACAAAAGGCTTAGAATGATGCAATGATTCTAAATAATAGAACAAAATACTAAAATAAGCAGCAGTGAGAGAAAGAATGGGTATAGGCAAAGAAGAATAAGAGATATTCAGGAAGAAAATTTGTGTAAGCAGAAATCAAATGAAGGTGTTATTACTAAATATTAAAATAGGCAAATTGAGATATGAAGGCATTAAAGCCTCACACAATATATGAAAGAGGAAAATAATCACCTCTGTATAAACACTTATTTCAAAAACAGCAATATCACTTTTTCATGTATTATGTGGATTGTTATTGGGTAGATGATGCATAACTAGAAGTTATATGAACTGTTTATGCTGTTCATTACCTCATTGTGTAGAAGCAGTGAGCATTTATTTCCCTATTGGTTATGAATGAATAGATGCATCCATCCAAATATAGCAGAACTGGGATGCACTATATCCCTGGTGAACCAAGCTCTGCAATACATATTCAGTTTTAGAGCATGCGTTTTTTTTCTCCCTCTGCAGATGTTTGCATTTCTTAGTTTGCCAGAACCTTCCAAATCATAACTATATGAAGCAACTCAAATACATATTCTAATGAACACTTTTATTAATTTTATGCTACAAACAGTTGACTATAGGAAATATTTTGGTGTTTATTAATTTATATCATGAAATTAATTTTCTGTACATAGCTGCATCACATAATTATGTGAAGTTACAGATCTGAGCACTGTAATATAAAATTTATTTTAAAAAAAGGAAATTTATAGAACTAGTTATTTTATAAAACATAATTCAGTTTTGGGCTGAAAGATACCTTACCTTTGGTTAAGTGATTTTTAGACAAATCTGAGGACCTAAATTTGATAGCTAGGACAACCAGCACCAACAACCAACCTCTGTCTCCAAACCATTAAGTAGATCTAGATGTAGTGAATGTCTGTACTCTCAGACTAGAAAGGTAAGAATAGGTGGCTATCCTGCCTAGCCTAATTGGCAAGTTCTAGGTCACTTTGAACCTGTGTTGTGGTTTGATATGGATATTTCCCCATAGGTTTATATATTTGAAAAATTGATAGCACTCTTTATAATTCTGTCATGTTCTGGTACTTTGTTTGACAAACAGAAATGGACTAAAAAACTTGCTTTTAAGGTATCTCAGGAGCCTGAATTGGGAAGTTTTTTTTCACAGACTCCAGGACATTCTGGATTTCTCTGAGTTGTGCTAATGGCAAGTATTAGCTATAGACTAACAAACAAGAGTAGCTTTTCCCTCTTAATCTGTCCCAGAAGACATTTCCAACAGAGATGAACTCACCCGAAGACAGCCCATGCAGGGAGGTACTAGGTTCTAAGTCACCCTTCCTTCTGAATGTTCTTACATTTTAGTGGTTAAAGATATTGCTATCACTAATTCCTAGACTGTTTTTCCTTGTTATTTCAGCATTTTATTTGTTGTTCTAAAAATACTTTGCATTAGATTAACCCCCCTATGCAAGCTGCAAAGGGAGAACATCAATCAATTCTCCAAACCCAGATTTAAAGGCTAATAACCACAATAATGACTGGTACAGAAACTATATTGTGGAAGTAGTGGCACTTTTTTCTTGGAGGTTATCAACAACTACTTAAATGGACTTTAAGCCCTCTCCTTGGGAGGAAATTCATGGATGGTACAGTCATCACATGCTGTATGATTGTAATCACATGACTGGAGAAGTCATAGATCTTGAAGAAAACACCAAAACTGTCACATCCCTAGACAAATGTAATTTCTAACTATATGTTGAATATGGATTCTTATATTTATAGTATGTCAGCCACCACTCACAAAAGGAGTTTCTTTTTGCAACAGACAGAGATTATTACAGAGTTGCACAAATGGCCACATACGGAGATTGTCTGTGAAATGCCCAATGGTGACACATCTAAAACGGAACCTCTACACCTAAGATGCACAGAACATAGTGGAAATGATTAGAGAAAAGTAATCTATATCTCAGTTCTCATCAATCAAGCTCTCTCATGAAACAGAATGCAATGAACACAAAGGCCAGAAATGGCCAAAGCATAGAGAATAAGAGTCTTCAGAATGTGAATCCTTGGACAAGATTTCTGTGTTAAACTCTACCCAGCCAGGTCTAAGGGACCATCGCAGAAGAGGAGGCCGAATAAGAACCAGGGGAGAAGGTGCATGACCATATGAAAATAGAGACTTACAGACTCCTGGGACCGTGCTCATATGAACTTACAGCAATGGTGTCAGCATGCACCAGATCCATCCACGCTCAAGGAGACAGCATTCCAGCATAGAACTGTGAAAATGGGTAGCAGAATTTGGGAAGCAAAATTGGGTAGACCCAATTTTAGCAGCAGAATTACTGACATCTAATTACTTCTGGGTGAGGAAGAGTAGATCTTCTTTAAGGGAATGACTCTAGATAGGCTGACTAGAGCTCAGTGCATAAACTTTCCCTGAGGTACTTTAGGGGATTCTAACTTGACTCGATAGACCTTAACATAAATAACAGAATGCCTGAAATCCATTATGTGAGGGGGAGCTATGTGAGTGTGTGGATAGGGGAGGATTATAAAGATGTTTGGTATGCAATATACAAAACTTCAATAAAAATATACAAAAGAAAGAAAAGTGATTTATTTCACTGCCTGTTCTGTTTGTCTGAAGAGAGCATTTGCCAGCTCCCTTTAATTTTGGTTTTCTGGTAGAGGCTCCAAGTTAGACAAATGGTAAAATATTAATGGAGTGTACTTGAGAGGAAATAATCACTTTTTAACAGAAAGTAAGAGTGATTTGTGGGTGTCAGAATCCCATTCTCAAGAGAAGTCATTAAAGTTTCCTGATAATCACCACAATCCCTTTTGAGAGCATGATCTCCTGTTTTCTAAGGCCTTTTCCTTATGACTCACTCCTTCAAGGTCAGCTGACCCACTTAACAACAGCAGTAGACTGAAGGCCAAGATGAGTACATGAACTTTGGAGAACACATGGAAACCAGACATTAATGGCAGCTGCAGAGACCCAGAATGAAAGCAAACCAACCCTCTCACATTACAGGCAAATATAAGGAAATCACAGTTGGCCTCTGGAAACCTGCCAGACATAATATTAAACAGTTTTGAAATAAAGTACTTGATGATTTGACCAGCAACTCAAAGTTGGAACCTTAATTAGGGAGTCGAGCCAAAGAAGCTTGATACTGAGTATCACAGTGATACTGAGTCAAAATGGCTCCAGTTCTCGGAATGATTGCATAGTCATTGAATTATTCACATAAAGGAGAAAACCAGTAAATGACATTTACAGTTTAAGATAGTAATCCCCATACTTGAACCTGAACTTTTCAAAAGGATTCTTGAAATAGATGAAAGACTGTTTGTCCTAGACAACAGCCTTCAGGACAAAATTTTGTGGCTGTTTTTTCCACATGCTAGTTCTATGACATTGGCAATCAATTACTTGTCAGAAATTTAGTTTCCCTATTATGATATCTGCTACTTCACTTATCTCACAAAATTGTTGAAGGTTCAGAAAGACTTAGTGCTTACTTTAGAGACTACAAAACTCTACATCCATTATGAAACTTGGAAATTATTTTAATCCTCATCAAATATAGGTATAAAATTATCACAGCTTAAGATCATGCTCCTGTTTCAATAGATCTATTCTTCCTGATGCAATTGTAACATATTTTACTACAGGATGAAACTAAAAATTGATTTCAAGTTCTTGCTTTCAAATAAGCCATAAATTAGGAAAGTATGGGTGTGAATTTATTTTAAGGGTAGATCGTCTGGTTATGTTTGGAACATTGTATGTATGTATGTGTGTATGCATGCACGCACTTGCACACATTTCCAGATGAAAAAGAAATTTGGTTTAGCTTTGATCCAAGACATGAGACACTTTAAATTCGTCTTGTACTATTAAAGAAATGTACTTTAAATCTGTTTGATTTTATCAGGGCAATTTATTTTGCCCTCATACAAATATAAAAATGATTTACAATAGAGTCTTTATCTCATAAAATAGCTAAATGAGTTTTCTGCTTCAAAAGTGCTTAAATCATCCTGGCTCCTCCATTTATGAAACAATTTATGCTTTCAGTAGTACAAGCAGAACATCAAAGTCTGTTACTTTGTATCTATTTTGCATGCTCATTGTTTCCAACTCAGTTTAGCCTAATTACTCTTTGTTGTATTTTCCAAGCTCAGTTGGGTATTCATCTCCAGAGGTCTTATCTATATCACCATCACCATTAATCACCTGTGAACTACTTGGCTTCTTATGCATTTTGATAGCCTCCATTACAATTGCTGTTTGGCCTTTCCTCAACCAAATGGAATGCTTTTAATTGAAGACAGCTTTTACACCAAAAGATACCAAAACTCTACCACTCTTTTCGATGGAAAATACAGTCTTGTATATTTTTACTATTATGTTCACAGAAAAATTCTGTTGACTAAAATATGAAATATTAAAAATGAATAAAAATCGTAACAAACCCCCTATGAATTAGAATTTGGATATCTTTCTTCAACTGCTGTAAATATCCCCTCTTACTCAGAAGTATATTCTCTCATAAGCATTGTGGCTCTAGTGCTGTCCAAGTCCCCTATACACACTTTTTTAGCTTCTTAGAAAGTATGGATAGACCTGTGTCAGAATACAAACACAATTATATCACTGAGCTATGAGACGCTTCTGATAAGATTTAGGAAAAATGTTAATGATCTCCTTGAATTTAAATAGGTTTTTTGGGGAAATGTGAATGACATTGCAATAACATAATGTGAAAACTGAAATTTTCTCTGCATCTCTTGCTGTTTGTAAAAAGTTGGATTTTTGTATTTACAGACAAGTTAACAGTCACCACTCATCAAAGAAGCTACTTTTACAACAGACAAAGTCTAGTACAGAATTCTACAACTGGTCACACAAAGAGAATAAGTGTCTGTTTTGAGATGACCAACTTTAAGTGATTCATCAACAGTGGGACACCTAGGGCTCTAGTAATGTAATGAAACAAGGGATATGGAGAATACTAATGCATCTCTCACCTTCCATCAGAGAAGTTTCTTCATGCAACAGGGAGCACTGAATACAGAGGCCTAAACTGGTCAAAGTGTACAGAATAAGAGACTGCAGAAATTGTGTCCTTTGATAGGACTGTTTATTTTAACCTCACCCACCCATGCCTCTGGAACCATTGTGGAAGAATAGGAGGAAAGATTGCAAGGTTCAGGATGTTGCATGACCACAAAGAAACAGAGTCTTTCAGGCCTTTAGGAACAAAAAACAGTTTACACAGCAATAAAATAGATTTTAGAGAGTTATAGCTAATATTTCCTGGATTAAATAAACATTTGTGTTACATATGTGTGTACAGATGCATGTGTATATCTGCATATATATTTTGAAAGGTATTTTCTTTTTAAAAATATTTTATTTATTATTGTTATTTGATAAGTATGACTGTATTGTCTGCATGCATGTAGGTATGCCAGTGTCATGCAACGGCCATGGAGGTCAGAAGAGGGCATCGGATCTCCTGGAACTGGGGTTATGGATGATTGTTAGCTGCCATGTGGGTGCAGGGAATTGAATCTCAGTCATCTGTAGGAGCAGCTCATGCTATTAACTATTCATCCATCTCTCCAGGTCCTGAAATGAATTTTATTTAAAAAAAAATATATATATATATATATATATATATATATATTTACAGTTGGACTACAGCTGGGGTTACAGAGTGCTTATGCACAGCTGAAGAGTCTTAAAATAATATTTTCTACTGTCACAGCCCTTGATTACTTTCCAGATCTTCAAGGTAAGATTATTGCTTAAGACAGGCCATATTTCATACAAATGAATTTGAGTAACTGAACTAGAACTGACCAGATAGCCTTCTCCCTAAAAGCTAACTCTCATGGTATCATAGGGCACTATACAAGCTGCCAACGGAGAAAAACAATCAATGGTCCTACCCAGCTGTACAGCCTAATAATAATGCCTGTCCCAGCAAGCTATCATTATTGGTACAGTAGTGGCACTTTTGTCTTAGGGGTAATCAATAGCTGTCTAATTAAGGCCTGCTCAATGGGAAGGAATTCATATCTGGTACTATAAATGTGGCCAAATACACATGGCTGGAAAGGTCATATATCCTAGAAAAGAAAAAAAAAACTATTTTTGACGTATCACTAGACCAACATAATTTCTTTAATATTTATTTTCATATTTATAGGAAGGTGTACCTTTAGTTCCTAATCAAAGAAGTTACTTTTTGCAACAGGTAGAAGCTATTTCACAGTGCCAGAACTGGTCAAATGCAGAGAAAAGTATCTGTGAGATGCTTAACTTTAAGTGACAGATCTTCAATGTAACCTCAGCACACAGGATGAATGCATCTCTCAATTCTTGCAAGAAAATTTCCTTATCCAGGAGATGGTGATTAACATAGAAACCCACCATCGACCAATGTGCAGGGAACAAGATGCCACAGAGTTCTTGTCCTGAATAGGACACATATTTCAAACCTTTGCCTCCCAAGGCTCAGGAATCATTCTTTAGAGATAGAAAGATGGTAAAAACCACAGGCAACGGTAGATGACTATAAGGAAACAGAGTTATGCAGACTGCTGTTGAGTTACACATATGTTCTCAAAGCAATGGTGGGATTATGCACAAGTTTTATGCAAGCTCATAGTAGACAAAAATCCCAGCATACACTTGGGGACATGGGTAAGAAATTCTAACCCAACCTGAGGAGCTTTTGGAAATTGATGGCTGCTGAGAGAGGGAGATGCAGTGTCTTACGAGGATGTGACTTTTCGTGAATCCAGTGGATGGATCCACACTGAAGGACATTTGAGGGCACAAATCATATTTTATTGGCAGCATTTTATACATAATAGTGTTCATTAAATTGGGTGCTGGTAGCAAGAGTATGTGCAAACAGGGGAGGACATCTTAACACCATCAACTTACATTGTACCAAACTTTTAAAAATCAATATATATTAAATTAAATTAAAAGTGCATTCCAATAAAAATTTAAAACTAAAATTTTAAACAACCAGGGTTGGGAGAGACATAGACCTAAGATGTGAATCTACTACTTTTACTTTACTAACTGATCATAGTATCAAACTGCCCTCTAAATTTTATCTCTGTACCCATAAATTAGTGCAGTTCTCAGACTTTTATCAGAGAGGTTTCCCCGTGTAGTGTGTGACAGAAACTCATCACTGGTTAATTACAAAGAGGAAGTATCTGCTGTGTGTTCAGCCATAAATAAGAAAGTTATAGCACAATCCTTTCCCCTCAAGGTTCAAGGAATCTCTTGGAAGTGGAGGCCAAAAACCTCTAAGAGTCAGAAGACACTGTTGGCAATTAAGCCTTCCTCTTAGCACCTATGACACAACTACAACTATCAGGGAGGCGGTACTGTTTCTTGAACTGTATAGCTCCCTCAGCTGTCAAGGTTATGCTACTTCCAAGCTAATTAGCTGTTTTTGCATTGCTTTTCCTGGGGAGATGTGAAAAATAAAACGTTTTCAGCAAAGATTGGGCACCAGATGATAGACCAAAAGTTCTCACTCAAATGTAGCATCACCAGTGAGGTTTAGGGGGTTATTTACAGCAGTAAGGGTCACCAGGGGAGTTAAATCACCAAGCCCATTCCTATAGAGGTGGTAAGTCACAAAACCTGCATTACAAGAGCCTTTTGCACAATTTGTAGGCAACTTCACTATAGAGTCCCCTCTCTCAGAGCAACTTCTTCACTTATATTATCTCATGTGGTGATCTCTTGAGCCACACAACTTCCATGAGCTTCCTGAGTCTTATGTCTCCCTCCTTCAGACAGACTGTTTCAGTTCAAAATAAATAGCCACATAACAAATGTAGATACTTCTACTAGGTGAGAATATCTACTGTATTAGGTCCACCATGATCTCATTCTGCTTTAATTTTTTATTGTGTACTAATGTGGAAGTGGGATAGAGCTTTGAAACACACATAAAATATTTGTTATTGCTCTCTGCCTTCTACAGGCACAAAGATTTTTTTTTCAAGACACTAAAAATCAGTAAATTTTCTCTCACTGCTTTCAAATCTAACTGAAAAAGAATTCAAAATAATTAAATAAAGTCAGAAAAAAATAATTATGGCATTAAGTTTAGTAGAATAGTTCCATTTAGTAGAATGGAGCAATGGAAAATCTGTAGCTACTGCAACATAAACACATTTATCACATTAATATCCTTTAGGTGAAGAAACTCTATTTCTCATCTCTGCTCTCACTGTTGTATCCACATGTACCATGTTAGCAAACATACATGAACAAGAGTTCACGTTTGCTTCTTCACCTTAAGTAGAAACATCACTTGAAGTTTTTCACTGTCTATATCAGACATGTATTTAAAAGACTTGTGTGTGTGTTAGATATACATTAAATTATACTCAATATATGTTTCCAATTAATTATGGTGAAAAGACAAAAACTGATTTCTTTCTATAAGCAAAGAATAAGGAAGCTGTTCTTTTGGAGGTAGATTAGCCCAGGGTCTTTTGTTTCATTTCTCTGTCTTTTTGAGATAATATTTCATAGATCAAGATGACATGATGTTTTGTAATTCTACAATTATAGCCAATAATTCTAGGAGAAAAAGGCATATTTTTTTCCTTCATCGACATCCCATAAATATATGAATACTGTATATATTTTTATTATTCAAATATGAAATGCCTTATTTCAATAAGCTGCTGACTAAAATTCTGTATTTTGTTCTAAATGTAGATGAAGGTTATACATTAGAAGATGAATTTTTATCTCTCACAGGCACTTTATATAATTTATCTTAGGTATACATCAGATAGTAAATGATCCACAAAGTGATCTTCGTCTGTACCTGAAATAGTATAAAAGATGACAGAAATAAATAAGATGCTTTAACAATTTGATTATCTTTCTTGATTCTTGATTGAATTAATTGCAATGTCCCTAGTTCTGTATATTTTTTTTATATTTACTCTTTAAGATTCTTTAACAGACCTTAATGAATTACTTGGCAATTGAATTATTACCCTGATTGAAAGGAGGAATGTAAAGATTTTCCCCATGCCTGATACAATTGTGGTAGGCAGAATAAAGTTCTCCTTAGACATCTCCAAATTCTGACTCCCAAACCCATTTACCTGTGGATGTAGCAAAAAGAATTTTGCATATATGAATCAATTAATGATCTGGACATGGGAAATCATTCTGGATTGTTCCACTAGGTTCAAGAAATAGTAAAAAGCTGAAGAGGAAGTCTTGCCTATTGATATAGACACATATATGAAGACTGTATATTCAGGGTTTTAAAGATGTGGGAAAAAGTTCAGGCAACCTCTGAAGTGCTACAGATAAGGCTCAGGTCCTTGTTTGAACTATGAGAAGGAATGAAACCCTGATGCCACTTTTATTTTGACCCAAGATATTCAAATCACTACACCTTTGAGAATGTTTTACTTCACTAGTGGGAACTATTATGTAACTGTTATGAGTTATGTTTTGGCTTGCCATAATGCCAGATTCATTTTTTTTAATAACAATAAATTCAAAAGGTTCAGAGATTTCAGTGGAAGCAATTTGCCAGATAATCCTGCCTATCCTGTTATTTTGTAAGAAGTCAATGCAGGTTTTTAAATTCTAATTTATGAACTTCATATTACATATCACAGTACATACAGTTAGTATGGCTGTATATCTATATGCATATACGTGGCTTACAGAAGGAATTCAAGTTAAAGTGACTGCAGCAGTGTTTACAATTTTCAGAGGTGAGCTGACAAAAATGTTAATAGTGTCTGTAGAGATAAGATAAGGAACCCAAGACCAGGACCAGGATGGAGCTTGTGCTGAGACCAAGGGGTTTGCAGTCATCCTCCCAACCTCAAAAAATGGAATCAGAAGCTCTTTGTAAAATAGCCTCCTAGAGCAAGCATAACATGTTAAAACAGCTTTATATATTATGGAGTGACTTAGAGAAGGAAAAAATTGTATCTTGATAGTGACATGAACCAGTTACAGTAATTTACATGTGAACAGTAAATGTACTTTATTTTCTGACTCTCACTCAACGATTTCTTTTTCTAGGAAACTACAATTCTTAGATAAAAGGGAAAGCCTGGTTTATCTATGGCTCCTTTCAATTCCTAAGTAGTCTTTCTTCAACTTGAATTGAACTTCTACACATGTATCTCTAGGTTCATGAGTCCCTTCACAGGCTCATTCAACAAAACATCTTGCTTCAGGTATTCATTTTCTCAACGTGCAAGGTAAGCATGTGAGTTTTCAAGATGCTATGACAGATACATAGCATTGTCAGAAAAAAGGTAATAACCCTGATGTTCTGTTTTTTGCTTAAAATAGACACTTTGAAACATTTCTCTAGAATTCATCCAGAGAATTGGAGGGGAAAAAAAGAGCACTGACTCTTTGAGCAAATTGCTTTCATTTACTTCTGTACATTGGACAGCAAGTAGGCATTCCTCTGCCCTTCTGCCTCTTGGTCCAGATGTAATTTATTTTATGTAGTATCCTGGTTCTCTCTTTTCTGAAAGAAGTTATTTAAGCATTGTTTCTAAGTTCCTTTTCTTCTTCTATTTTTCCCCTGTGAAATATCTATCTCTTAAGTTGTTTTTTTACTGTGCTTTTAAAAACAGTCAATTTCAAAACTTAAGCTAAAAATACTTTTTATTATCCATATTTTTCACCAGTTCTTAAATGTAAATAAGCCATTTAGCAGATATTTAATGGACATAAATATATTTCTGTGTGTATCAAAAGTTACTGGTCTTTTATCTACCCTTATGGAATTAAAATCTCTTTGATCCTTTTATGGTGCTCCTGATCATATTTCCTCAGTAGATGGAGGCCAATATACTATGAAAAATATTATTAATACTTTCCAGGCCATTCTTCTCTATCAAGAAAAATGCTTCTGCTTATGAATGCTCAAAGCATATCTGTAAAGGTAAATTTCTTTCAAGACAATTTCATTTTGGACTTGACTTTAAGAGAAGTGACTGCACATTATTGAAATAGGAAATGGCACTTTAGAAGCATTACTTTATAAAGATTAATCCACTGGCCACAAGTAAATCAATTTGTAGGTAATTCAGCACAATTTAATTTCCATGACTAAATAAGTGTTTCCAGATAAACTAGGTAAAGCATTTAGTTTTAAAAAGGATGTGAAAATGAAAATGGTGTGCTACAAGATTTATAAATATTGTTGATTTATGTATTTAACTTGAATTATGAAATTTATAATCAGATATGTTTTAATATCAATTATTCAGAAAAATACACTCAAATGTAAAATTCTGATTCAAATGACACATGTAAAATTTAAAAAAATATAATGATCTTATAGACTGTTTCTTCAACATTAGAACATTCTAATGAAAATAAATATATTTAATAAATATATATAAATAAAAGGGTGATGGAGGATTTTATAAGGAAATATGGTAATGAGGGGAAAGAAGGAGCTCAGAAGAGATGGAGCTTTAGGAGACTGGAATTATCAATGGAGAAATGGGGAAATTTAAAGTGGGACGGCATGGAGGGAAGGGGAGATGAGAGAGAGAGAGAGAGAGAGAAAGAGAGAGAGAGAGAGATATTAGCCTAACAACCTAATTACAAATTTCATGTACAATATCTCTACATGATTCCATGTGCATAGATGAAGGCTACATAAAAAGAATCAGCGCCAGTCAGGAGAAAGCTTCTTTTGAGTTGTCCAGGGAGGCCAAAAAGACTCCCAAACTTACACAGGCTATTGCCACAGACCCTACTGCTAAAGACAGGACTTACTTTGGAAACTAGATATGGAACTATGGATCTGGAATTGACCTGGTAGCCATTTTTCCTGAAAACTAGCTCTCATAGTTCTGGAGAGCACTATGCAAATAGCCAAGAACATCAATCAATGTCCCAACAACAGCTTCATGACCAAATAACCACAAATTGGTCTTAGAGTCAAATCAGCAAGAGGAAACTCATGTGTGTTACTGCAATCATAGCCAAATACACATGGTTGAAGAGATCATTGGTCTTAGAGAGATACCTAGAGAAGTCACATGCCTAGGTCAATGTAACTTATTCCTAAATGCAAAATATGTATCTTTATACTACAGTGAAGTATCCCGGGTATCACTCATCAAAGAAATTTCTTTTGCACCAGACAGAGATTAATACAGAGCACCAGAGCTGGTCACACACAAACAGTCTGTGAATTGTACATGTTTAAGTGGCACATCTACAATGCAGCCTTTACATCTGAGGCTCACACAGTATAAAACAAGGGGTAAAGAAGACACTACTTAATCTACCAACTCTGATTAGTGAAGTTCCCACATACAACAGAGGGTCAGAAGCACAAAAAAAATCACAAAAGACTAAATCATGAAGATTAGGAATCTGAAGAATGTAGGTCCCTAGACAGGACTCTTACATTGAGTCTCACTCACCCAAGGCTCAGGTACTACTAAGAAGAGGGGACAGAAGATTTTAGGAGTCAGTGAAGAGGCATAACTATATGGAAATAGAATCTGACAAGCTCCTGTGACCTTTTTCATATAAACCTACAGCAATGATCTGGGCATGCCCAAGACCCATGCAAACTCAAGCAGACAAATCAGAGCACGGACTTCGAGAAATGGTCAGCAGATCTTAGACTTTACTAAAGAAATCCTGGCAACTGATTACTGTTGAGAGAGAATGACATGATCTTCCTAAAGTGAGAGACTCTGGATATGTTGACTGGACCTCAGTAGATGAACCTTCACTGAGATCACTTTGGAACCCTATCTTTAACAATAGACTTTAACACAGATGAAAGAATATATGGATTCGAGTTGGGGGGCCATGGAAGGTATATGTAGGGAAAGGGATATAAAGATGATTAAGGTTGATGGAGATGTTCTGTATGAAACATATAATAATTCAATAAAAATATTTTAGAAAAGATATAACATAGAACTGCACTGAAAAAAATGTTGAATATTTTATTGCTAAAACAATCTAAAATATATAATTAAGGGAAGCACTTATGTGTGCATACATATTTATTTTTTTATGTTTACATGTGTGTATGTGTGACTCGATCCTTGTGTATATGTATTTTACCAATAATTTAAAGTAACTGACTTATCTCTTCAGTTTCCAGAATTCACATAAAGGAGTTTGCCATCTTCTGTTTGAATATAAACATGAATGAGTGAGAGTATTTGGGCTTTTGTAATTGTATTAATATTTGAAATGTTATTTACTCCTCTTATTCCGTCCGTGACCCTAGTTTGAAGAAGATTTGTTCTGGAAGTTCTCTGGAATTTTTACCTACTGGCTTCACATTAAAGCAGATATCAATGTAATAATTTCAGGAGTTCTACAATGTACATGAAGTAACTATAATATAAAGAGATGTCATATATTACAATAAATCCTCTGAGATACTTATTTCATTTTCAGCATAATTACTGATGTCATGGACATTTTCACACTTTTCCAATTCTGTACAATCTGATTCTTCATGTAATTATTTGTAATCATTTGTTGTCCTAAATGGGGTCCTTGGCAACAATCTGATGCTTTCTGACTCATTTTCACATTGCACATAAATCAATCATGAGTTGAGATAATCAACATTGTCTATAATGTAATTCATTAACAACAATGAAGCAATGCAAATTTTTTAAAAATATCAATTTTTTCATGGACATTTTGTATTAATAGATTAGGCTTACTATATAGTGAATGCACAGTGTGAACCCAATAGTATTTTTAAAAACAAGAATCTGTATCTTTCTTCTTTGGAAAGTTCAATTCTGCTAGGTAGAGCACAGGAGTCACTGAAATCAAGTGTTATGTATCATGTTTGAATACCCTGAAGCAAGAATTTAATTCATATTGTCAATTTTTGGTATATAGTTTGTTTGAAATCAGCATTCCATACTGACAGAAAATATACTGAGTGAAGGGTTTATCTAAAGCCATATAAGGTTACTGGATGTGTTTGTGATCAGTTCACATCAATTAGCAGAAAGTATTAAAAATCATACTGATACATATACAAACATAATAAAGTGTTTTCTTTAAGAACTGCTGTTTCTAAATTTATTTTCTATTTTTAAGGATTTATTTTTATTATATTTAATTATATGTGTGTGGCTTCATATGTGTGTGGATTATGTACATGAGTGCATTGTCCACTGAGTCTAAAGGAGTCAGCTACTCCAGGTAACAAACTCAAGTACTCTGTAGGAGCATTATGCACTGTTAGCTGCTGAACCATCTCTCCATTCCTAAGCAGCCTCTATTTTTAACCTTGCTAACATTATGCATTATGTGTAAAATCAAGACTTTTTATCACTGTAGTAACAGCATTTTCAAATTCATTTTCTTGAATACGTAGTTTGTATATATGTTGATATCTGATATGTAAAATATATTGATAAAAAATATTCTTAAACATGGATTAGGCCCTACTATCTTTTTAAAAAATATTGTTTCATTGTCATAGCACTGGACTTAACTTGAAGATTCAAAAATCATTAATCACTATTTAATTTTGAAACGTTAACTCTTACATAAAATTCAGTTCTCTCAAATACTAAAGCCACTGATTTCAAAGAAGAGAGAGGACTAAAAAAAAATAAATTGGCATAAAGAAAATAAAAACACAAGAAGAAATGGAAGACAGAATCACCCATCTTCTTCATTATGAAAAGTCAGTGAACTCTGATGTAGATAACTCTGGAATGATAGTAGTAGATCTGAGTTACATTTGAGTATCTAAGAACTCTTGACACTGAACTAAGTAGATGTATTTGACTTTTCATCCACTGATGCAAAAAGAGGATGCTAACATCTCAATCTGTGTGTTTACCCCAACTCTATTTAATTAAGGAATGAGCTGCACTGAGGACCAGAAGATAACCACATGATTAGACTTTATAAATATACTTTCATAATCTAGTTTCCTGATCATTACATTACACATTTTCTTTGGTTCACTTTTCATCAAGTTTTAAGCTAATGACAGAGATAAATCATTGTTGAGTGGTACCTTTTGTTGACAATCATAATGTAATATCCAAGCTAGAAATTCCTATACATTTTCTCAAGTATAGAGAAAACTAAAGATAACAGCCAAAATAACCAAAAATGCCAATCAATATCAATAAAATTCAGGAGTCATCTGCTACATTTTCAGAAAATATATTAGAAGAATATTCATGGTATAGGGCAATAGACTTTGCCATGCAGTCAAGTAGAAGTAGGTTATATAATCTATCTTATTTTCTAAAAATTAAAGAATAAAGAATAGTATTAGGAGTATTTTAACAGAAAGAGGTCTTGGTAGACATGATTCAGATTGTTTTCAAATGATAAATATAACTGATAAACTAAGTTTAGGTGTGAGTTAATTTGAGGGTTTAAATATGAATTCATCTACAAGTAAGCTTTTTAGTAATACTGCTGGAAAGTTAAGATTTCTCTCAACAGTTGAAAAAAAATCAGATTGCTTCCAAGACCAGCTTCCCAATCTAAGAAACATTAATCTTGAAACCTGATTATAAAGTTCCTTTTCTGAGAGCTTGATTCTTTTCTCAGATATAGAGATGAATCCAAGTTGTGTGCCTTGGAAGTCAATTACACTGACTGCAATTCAAATGCAGCACAATGATTTTGCAAGAGATTAAGTTGTATGTGTTTGTAAGGAAAATAAATTTTGAGTTTCCATGGCTATAAAGGATGTGAAATGGTTAAGCTCTGAGTGCTATCATAGCAAAGTTTTTCGAAAGTACTTGATGTTTTGTCAATATTGATTCAGGCTTCTCAGTGTCACTGGAGTAAAAATAATAAAGTTCTGTTGCTTCAGGGACATGAAGGAAAAAAAGAAGTTTGATTGATTCTTCCATTATCCAATGACAGCTATTATAAAGGAGAGAATAAAAATGACAATTAGGTGCGTGGACCAAGGAGGAAATATGTGAGACTTGGCAAGGATTTAGTAAGAAGAAATAGCCAAAATGTACAAAACCAAGATAATAGTGAAATCTAAGTCTGTATTCATCTGATGATTAGAATATTGTATTAATTTTTATAAATGACAAGAAATATTTTAAACATGTTTTATGTGTTTAGCGGCTTTGTCTGAGTTTAAGATGTGACATTCTTTTTTATTTTAAAAAAGTTATTTTTTTCAGTTATTTAAAAAATTTAAAAAAAGTTATTTCAGTTATTTTAAAAAATATTTTATTTCAAAATTGGCCAGCATGTAGAGAATAAGAAATTGCAGTGTTCATGTCCCTGGATAGGACTCCTATATTAAACCTCACCCACATACACAGAGCATACACAAGACCCGTGCAAATTCAGTTTGACAAAAATCTCAGCATGGAACTGGAAAAATGGGCAGTAGCATCAAACTTTGCCAAAGAACAATGTGCAACTTATTATTGCTATTGAGGAAGAGTTGATTTTGTTTAAGGAAGTGACTTTAGAGAGATCCCTTCTGCTATGACCTTTTTTCTAGGCTGCCATTAGAAAGGTAACACCCACAACTGGGGTGGATCTTCCAGCTTCAAATGATTCAATAAAGAAGGTCTCTCTTATTTCAGTTAACCCCAGATCCAGTCAAATTCACACACAGGATTAGCCATCATAGATAGATAGTAAAGTTCTATGTAGTTAAATGAATTTAATTGAATTATATACTAAAATTCAGGCTTTCTAATAAGGACTTAATATTTCAGGATTTTTTTTACCAGACAAATATTGTAGCACCCTGGCTCCGTTCATTGACCGAGTCCGGATCGGCAGAGGGCTGCGGATTGAATGACACACATAAGACAGAGACACAGACACACACACTAGGTAGGAGGAAAGGAGAATGACTGACTGACTTTATTGGTGAAAATTTCTCAGTTGAGGGCCCCTATAACCAGTGGTGTCCTTGTCCTCAAGGTATGATGTTACAATTAATATCACAATATCAAACAGTACAACTTTAAATTTCCTACAGTCTTTAAAAAAATCCAAACACTTTAAAAGTTCAAGATCTCATTTATGGCTGTTTTTGTAAATTTTTATTGGATTTTTATGTATTTCATACAGAACACAGTAATCATCTTTGTACATCCCTTCCCTATTGACACCCTCCCATACCCACCCCCCAGGCTTCATGCATTCAGTCATTTGTGATAAAGCCTTTCTACCCAAGTAAATGTCCCGATCTCTCTCAGTGCAAGAGCATCCATTGAGGTATAGTCAGCCTATCTACTGCCCTCCCTTTAAGAAGATCAGCACTTCCTCACTCAGAATTAATTAGCTGCCAATATTATGCAACTTAGGTTAGCCCCTGCTGTTCATTTCTGTGCTTGGCTTTTGTCTGCTTGAGTTTGCATGAGTCTTGTGCATGTCAAAAACAAGTACTCCCTTATTTCAAAGGTGAGAAATTGGTCACACAAGCTAAATCAAAGTTCAGCAAAATAGCTCAAGGATGGACATCTGTGATTTACTGATAATATTCTGGACTCCAAAGGACCTGAACAGTCTCACATCTCTGCCTTCCACAGCACACAGCTTATCTCATAGACTCAGACTGGCTCCAACCCATACCTGCCGTGGACCCTAGTGGTCTCCTATGGTACTGGCATCTCCAATATGTTAAGGTCTCTACTGTCTCAGATTGTCCCCATTAACTTTTCATGCCTCCAACACCAGCACCATGTAGGAGACTCTTACCCATTACTAAATCCTACATCTAGCTTGAGATGAAGGCTCAATACTCCCCTGGACTAGAGCTTCTGTGAGCTGATCCTGAGGAAATATTTCACAGGAGATTTTGCCATAATGATGCTGGTCTCTTGTAATCACAAGCTTTTTTTCTCAGCACAAGCTAATCAGCATAAATTATCCAGATAAAGTAAAGATTTCACTTCAGTGGTTCTGGTCTCTTCTTAATCACAGCTGATTCTTCAGCCCCAGTCAAAAAGAAACCACAGTTTTTCAAATCAAAATATCATATGAACAGTCCTGATAATATTTGCTTCCCCTCCCTAAGTTAGGTTTCCATCATCCACATTTCTCTTCAGCATAATTGTTTGAAGCCCCACAGCAACAGCTCACTAAACTCTGAGCACTTGATGATTTTTCTAGTCTAAAGTACCAAATATTTTCACAACCTTCCCCAAAACAAGACCTGGTCTGTCACATGAGCCTGGTGCCAAATTTTGTCTTAGTTATCTTCTCTACTGCTTCTCCCAGCTTACAGATTATCACTGAGGGAGCCCAAAGTAGAAACTCAGGATAGGAGCCTGGAGAGTAATTTGTTTTGCATAACTTTCATCATCAACTTGACACATTGGGTGAGGGAACCTCAACTGAGGAATGTTCTTCTTTGGATCAGCCTATGGCCAAGTCTATGGAAGTTTTCTTGAATATTAATTAGTGTGGGAGGGCCCAGTCCATTGTGGTCAGTGTGACCTTTGGGCAGGAGTCTTATGTTGAATTAAGATAGCAGGTTGAGCACAAGCCACAGAAGTAAGTGAGTAAGCAGTGTTCTGCCATGGCCTGTGCTTCCGTTCCTGCCTCCAGGTTCCTGCCCTGAGTTTCTATGTTGGGCTCTCTCAGTGTTGAAATGTGACCGTGTGTAAGCCAAATAAACCCTTTCCTCTCCAAGTTGGTTTTGTCAGTGTTTCGTCACAGCAATATAGATGATAACTAAGACATTCAACTTCAAAATAACTTTTTTCTTTTCCTTTTTGAAAGCAAAATAATACCTATTTTATTCAAGTATTAATAGCAGAAAAACGTATATATTTCGTAGACCATTCTTACAATTTGGCAACAACTATTTATAAAATAATGCTTCATAGCTATGTTCATAATATACATTTTATTCTTATTTGAAAAAGGATCTTTGTCAGTTTGCTGCGAACCCTTTGTCTCTAAAACAGAATGGCACACTGAGTTGTTTTCTTCCCATTGACTAATTCAGTACTATTTTAAGATGAAATATATTATGACTATAGGATACAAAAAGTTTAAAAAATGTAATTTATGCTAAAAATAAGTAGGAAGGCATCACAATGCAAAGAGAGCATGCACAGGGAAGAAAAGAGAGAGAAAAAAGGGTGGTAGAGGGAGGGTTAGGCAAACAGATTCAGTAATCAAGGACTTCCAAGTGTACAAATTTGTGTGAATCACTTTTACTTACATAAAAATGTATTTTCCCTTTGAAAAGAATTGTGTCCTGAAGAAAAACTCTTCTATTTATCCTTGTAACATTAAATGTGTTAGTTTTCCCCAAACTCCAAATACACATACCAAACAACATGATATTGAAGATCAATTTGGATGTATTATTAGTTCTAACATTATCTATGATGCTATCTAATAAGATTCTAAACCTTTAAGACCTCCAACCCATAAACTGCTTTCACTGTGGAAGTCAGTTACAAATAACCAGACTCCGTGACCACACTCCTCTTAGAGTTGTCCTGAAGTCAGGTTTTCCAATAATTTTAATAATTTGGTCACAAATCTCAAGGAAACATATTAAGATAAAGTCTTATCAATTTGTTATGAATAATAATAAGTAATAAAATGTATAGAGAGGTGGAAAGGTGATTTGGCTGAGGTCTGGAACAGTTAAGAGTTCTGGAGCTCCTGTTCTCATGGACTTGAAATACACAGTCCTGGTTTATGCATGCATTGAGCAATTCCAAACCTTTCATACATACTCTTGATCATTTATTAACTTCCTCTCCTGAAGTCTGGAAATAACAACATTACATTTTATATTTTCAGTCATGACTCAGTCTTTCTCTTGACCTGCCTGTATCATGGAACATTCTTTGATCTCACAAAAAGACAGTAAATTAGAAGTTAAAAAAAATGCTCAGATCATCTAGAAAATGCCAAGGAGGGTATTTTTGTTTTTATTTAATCTGAAAAGAAAATGCAATTATCATTCTAGTTACTCAGAAGATGGCAAAAAACTCAGGGATTCTATTGAGGATCAAGTACAAAAGCTTCTATAATTTATTTTTGTATGATATAGGGCAATATTGGGATTCAATGACTATCTCTGAACGGGTTCAAGGACCTTCTGTCCCTGTAAAAAAGAATAACAGACACACACCTGAGGCAGAAGCAGGGGCAATTTATTAAAATTGGATATAGTTCCAAGGGAAGAAGCAACCCAGGCCAAAAAGAAAGTTTCTCAACTCAGTGTTGCCTCTACACAAGAAATTCTGTCCTTGGTGTAGTAACATAGAGCATTCGTTTAATTTTACAGTGTTGGTTTTCTGGCTTTTCCACATATGTCCCTTTACAAGGATTTCCTCACACACCTTCATCTCTCTCACGACTTATTAACATCTTAAATCTCCCCCTAAGACTGTGTATCGTAGTGTTACAATGAGCCATAGGCAGGACTCTCTGTCATGCCTCAGTGTCTACACCAGTACCAGAACTGGTTTCAGTCAGTCTCCATTAGAGTTTTCCAGTCTTCTTGTTAGTTCTCTTTCTCATGTTCTGATTTGCAAGGCTTCACTCACAGATTTCAAGAGCTTATGCTAATTCCTAAGCTTCTGCTTCAGTGTCATAGATCCACCAGATGACACTCAATGACAATGTATAAATAGAGCAACATATGCACTAACCTTATTTAGAAAATAGTCTCTTGGTATTTCCTTTTGTTAGATTTCTTTTAGATTATATTGACAGAAATCTCTAACATGACCCACATTGTTATCATGGAAATCATGATAATTAATGGTTCTTTAGTACTTTTAGCTATCAATGTATGGAAACTACAATCATATAGCATCATTAATTGCACTTGAAAATATTCTTCTTATTTTTAAAAATGTAGTATAAGTTTTGCCAAAAAATGAAAATAACTCACAAACTTTCTTTGAAAATTAGCCAGTAACTTAATTTCAGAGAGGAAAATACTTAAAGATATTTAGTACAGTATGCTACCAACCTTCAATGTTGTTACAGTAGTACAAAATGCTACTTATTTTACTGGATTTATATAGTGTCTACATCATCAATACTAGTACATAACTATTAAATGAAATGCAACGCTGAATAAAGTAAAGAACTAACTTGGGATTCATTGTCTGTGTTGTTGTCCTTCCATCCCTTACTCTCACTCTGGAAGAAAAAAACATCGTTGGAAAGGTAGGAAAATTCCCAGAATCTTCATATATTGCATCTTCTGACCTCTAATTTAAAATGGAATTTTGTTACGGGTCATTGCTATTCTGACTAGACATTTTATGTGTCGTTTTGTACATCAGTCTCTGTTCATGATTCCTAACTTAATAGAGGTTGAAAATCTGGCTGCTGTAGCATCAGTAGTATCAGAGATGTATCTATATGTGTGTGCCCTTTTCTCATTTTCCTTAATGAGAAAAGGCAAATGTTCCTTGGACCACATACTGGATGAGTCTAGATGACTAGGATTTTAACAAATTCATCAGGGTTTTCTGTGCCCATGAGTAGCATCAGTCTCATTGTGAATCACCTAAGAAGAAATATTCCAGTCCTCAGAATAAATTCCAAGAGTTCATTCAAAAGGTGTGTTTGATGCTTGACTACTCCCCACCTTAAACCTTATACATCACTTGCTATTGGTCCTTATGGGACACAGAAGAAGAATCTGTTCCTTCAGTGATACTCTGGAAAGGAATCCCTACTAAACAGAACATCCCCGTGACCCCAAAAACTCACCTAGAGCTCCTTCTTCCTCTTCCTTCAGTTATCAAGGGAGAATTCTAAGAAATGGGTTTTAAAACAGTATGAGAGAAAATCAGATTTGTCCCTAGAATTTCTATAAATAACTCTCTGGTGTGCCTGTGATAGTCAACATTGATCATATAGAAAGTTCTGAAATCCTGTGTGCAGTAGTAATATAGAAATGTTTTGGAATTGATAACTTTCATCTAATTGTAACTATGGATGCCATTAATCCTTTGTAGTATAGAGTTTTATCTGTCCTTCTCCAAAGCATTTGAAATAAATTCATTGAATTAACCCCAATGTCCACTTTATGCACTTATTTTTTCAAGAAAAGTAGTTTTGCTTTAATTATTTGCTCTGTTTTTTTTATTTCCTTATAATGTTTACTGCCTATTAACATTCCATAGAAGAATAGCTTTGAACAAAATAACATGAACAATATTTTTGAGATGCTAAACTACCATAGTCGTGACAGATAATCACATTTATGAATAGATATTAACAAAGTTTAAGACCCATCTCCTTCACTTGCTTGAGTTTAGTCATATAAAACTCCTGCCGCTACTCCCCAGTCCTGTCTTCTAGGGAATGTCAAGAATGCTGACATGAAAATAGGATAGGAATATGAAGGAGGGGGAGGACTTTGCATGGTTGAGAAAAGATGGTCTTGGTAAGACTAGTAGGATGGATTATTATCTCAGTTCTTAGTCTACTAGGGGTCCTGCAGAGTATTACTATGTTATCATTTGAGGAGAACAATCTACTTTCCATAAGATAATCACCCCTGTTCCCTAGAACAGCCTCACATCCTAAGGGAATGCCCTCATTTGGGGATTAATCTTATCAAGGCTTGATCTGTCCTGTGAGACACACTGTTGTGTAGAGATAATGTTGAAACTTTTGTCAAGATAATTATCAATTAGTTGTATGACCAGGAAATTACAATATATTGAGTTTTTGTAAGGAAAAATTTTAAACAGACAAACTAGACCTAGAAAGAGATAGAAGAGAAACTACTTAAGCTGATGAGCAGCACCTGCCTTTGGCAAGCATCATGAAATGGGAAAACACAGATGATACAGACATGGTTTATAAATGTTTCACACTATTAATTTTCAGAGAAATGCAGTCAAATTTGAACTAAACACCTCATCAAACCTTTGATGTCAATCAAAAAATAAAACTCAAACAATAGAAAATGTCAGAGAGGAAACAGGGGAAGAGGTTGTCTGCCCATTGAAGGTTCATATAAATTTGGAATATTTACTTAAGAGGGAGGTTTTCACACCACAAGTGCCATATCAAGAGAAAGAAATAGACAAACGGAGACAGGACTCAAGAGAAGCAACACTGGATTTCTGCCATTAACCTATAAGCAAAAAGCTTTTAACTTGGTCGAGTATATTTCCTCTGGAGTAGATTTATGAAATGAGTGTGCCAAAGAGCATTCCATGAACTGAATCAAAAGGTGAGAAATGGGTTATTTCAGTCTACTTTCATATATTTGCACTAGCAAATGTTTCCATTCTGTTCTGAATCCAAAGCACTTTAGACAATCAGCAGGCTCACAGATTGTGTGATCTGATGATGAGAAAACTACAACATGGGGCTAAGGCAGATCACCATGCAGGTTTTAGTCATGAGACTATGGCTGTATTTCTCCATTGAATGAGGAAACAAATGCAAGCCTCAGCAAATCTGGAAGTGAAATTCATCTAATAATGTTACGGTTGAGTAATCCAGAAACTGATTCTAGATAAGTCATTGCATGGAAACGACAACAGTTATTTACAAAGGAATTTCACAATAGGAAGAACTGAGCAAAAAGAAAGCAAACTAACAAATACTTTTAATGAGTCTCAGGAGTACATGAAACAGGGTATACAATAAAGAGAATAATTTACAGTTACAAACATTAAACTGGAGAAAAGTTATAAAACCAGCACTGAATAAAACACTC
Source organism: Eospalax fontanierii (assembly GCA_035773235.1). Lineage (NCBI taxonomy): Eukaryota > Metazoa > Chordata > Mammalia > Rodentia > Spalacidae > Eospalax > Eospalax fontanierii. Next base: position 22,147,858 of record CM069534.1, read on the forward strand.
AGATCACTAAACACAGGCTATATCATGGTCATATTTAAATGCACATATAGAAATTAGTAATAATAATTTATTCTTTTTTTTCTTAATAAGAGCTTTATGTGAAACATTAAAAGCAGAGATTTGCCCTTCATTCTTAACTTTTTAAGTGCTAATTCAGAAATTAAGATTTTATTTTTGCAGTAGGAGAGGTAGATATATGTATACCTTGTCTGTCCTAGAAAGAATTTTTGAAGAAGTAGGAATATACTTCTTAAACAATCAATGGCTTTTGGTGCTGTATCCACAGCAAAAGCCGCTGTGTAGCCATATTGGTTCGGTGGTGGAAGCAGTGGAAAGAGGGATGTGTGCTTCTCGGAGCTTAGGCCCCCGGCGGTTCCTTGGTAATCAGCTCATCTCCTGTTACCTGGAACGGATACGATATAACGATGTACCTTGCCATGGATCACTTCCCTCATCTCCTTGCTTATGTTCTTTGTTATCTTGCTTTCTTGTAAATCTTTAGCAATCACCAAAACAGAAAATGAAGCCAATGAATCAACCATTTCCTTAGAAGAGACTTAGGGCTCGCCCCCAGTAATTCAGGCCTTTATACAAGTCTTATGAGATCATAGGAAAGCCCCGGAAAAGGAGTGGGAGCTTTTATGGATCAGCTTGAGATGAAACTGTACTTTCACACGGGCATTATAATATTATTTAGCCACCGCAGGGTTGAGGTTAAAAGTTCCAGACTAATTTCTTTGAAACTTTGTATTAAGAGCTTTGCCATAAGTTCAATAACTTCACTTGGCTGTAATCACAAGACGGATATTGAGTAACCTCAGAATATAAGATGACCCAAGTTTGTAATGATTAAACTTGTTGCCCCCTTTTGCTTGAACTTGTAACCCTGCCAATTTCCTTCTGTAACCCTATAAAACTTCAGATGAAATTTTAGTAAATTGCAGCAGATTCAAGCCTCAACCTGAGTTGTGTCTGTCTGTCATTCGCCGAATCCTGAGTTCTCCTAGAGCCTTCACCCCTGTTTTCCCTCGGTATCCAGTCTCCTAGAGGGACGGTCCGCGGCATTTTGGTGTATAGTTTCTATTTTTTTTCAGAAATTGTATATTTTATGCAGTATACACAGTCACTTCAGAAAAAAATCAAGCATTTTAAAACGTCAAACAGGCTGATGACTACAGGATAGTATGTGAGTCTCTAGCAGCAAGATCAGAAGAGGGTCATATAGACAAGGGGCAGGGCAGCTTGGGACTCTGTTGGTATGGACCCTGAAGCTGGAGAATGCAGCCAGCTAGGCAGGGTGCCAAGTATCAGATGCAGAGAGGGTTTGGCTTCGGTTGGTAGGCTAGCCCAGATGATTGAGGGAGAAAGAACAGGAAGGGGAACACAATCAGATGAGAACTCAGCATAGAACTGGAGAACTGGACAGGAAGCCTCAAACTTAGCTGAGAAACTTTTGACAGCTGATTACTGTTGGGTGAGTGAGAGTTGATCTTCTTTAAGGGAGAGACTAGATAGATTCACCTGAACCCAATGGATGAACATACACTGAAGGACAGTTGGGTTCACCAACTTGACTCAGTAGTTACCATATGTAACAGAATGCATGAAATCTGGTGCAGGGGGATTTCAGAGTAGAGATGGTGGGGGGATCTAAATATGATTAAGTTGTATTGTATAAAATGCATAAAAATTCAATTAAAATATACGTTAAGAAAATAAAGTTTGCTCGAGGAAGTAATTTAATTTGTTAATTTTTATGTAATGTGTTATTAGTTTTTAAACTATAATTATGTTAGGAAAACAATGATTTAGCCTAAAGCTACATTATTATAACTTTCTTCTTAATTACTTTTATTAGCTTGAACTTTAAATGGATGTAATTGTGATACTTTGGAAAAATGCTCAAAATAGGATCCTTCTTTCCTCTTGTTTATTTTGGCTTTTTCAAATAGTTTTCACTCAAAATATCCTTATGAACTAGTAATGCAGAGTACCAATAATTTCTTCAGATATTTCATTTGCAATTAATTTTATTTCTATTATTTTTTGCTGGTAAAATAAATATAACTGCATTCCCTTTAATATTTTGAAAAAAAACATAAGAATAACTTGAATTAATGCATTTGAAATGAAAATGCAGTGGAGTATTGTGCCTTATTCAGTAAATCTTTGGGATATCACCTACTCTCTGGACATACTGGTAATAACTGGGATAGGACAAGTAAAATTCTCTTAAACACATTATTATGATTGATTTGATAAAACATTGTGTGACAACTATATTGAAATTGCTATGTTAAAGTTATTGACAAAAATATTTGAGGGGCTTTTACTATTGTGGAAAGCCATTTCTTTTGACAAGAAATCAGACAGACTGAGAAAAATGAGACCCTGACAACATCATATACAATGGGTTAATATGATCGAGTCATGAATGAGTGTTAGATTCATAGATGATAGGCATGCTTAAAATCATGTTAGAATTTCCCTAATTCACTTTTAAGAAAAAAAAAATCAGTGATATCTAATCTAATGGTTCATATTCATCATATTTATAGTATTATGTCAAAATATTAGTAAAATATAAGAAAAATAATATATTATTCAGAATAGTAAATATTGACCTCATTTGTTCTTCTAAAATACTAGAATAATAATTATTTAGAGATCAAGTCTAAGTTTAGAACAGTAATCAGTGAGGTAGTGATAATCTAGGTTAAAATCATGTTTTCTAAATAAATTAGTTTACTAGACTAATAAAATGGGTTTCAGCAAAAGAACAAATAATAAACTTGAACCTGCCAAAACAAAATAGAAGTCAAATCTAATTTGAATTTACATTTATCTCAGGTTTCTGTTATTCACTAAATTTTGGTTGATGAAATTCATATATCCTTTTATTTAGAAATATTAGATGATCGTGCATATGCTTACATATCTGCAAACAAAATTCTAACCCAAATAAAATAAAATTTAATTAATTAATTATTTCTAAAAATTGAAGAAAGGAGAAAGATGGCTCAGTAGGTAAAAGCATTTTTTGCTCTTGCCAGAGGACCAGAGTTTGGTTCTCAACACCCATATGGTGTCTAACAATTGTTGTCTATAACTCCAGTTCTAATACATCAAACATCTTGGCTTTGTTTTGTTTGTTTGTTTTGTTTTTGGGGTGTGTGTGTGTGTGTGTGTGTGTGTGTGTGTGTGTGTGTTCAAGATGGGGGTCTACCTGTTAATCCAGTTAGCCTGGAACTCCTTATGTAGACCGGGCTGACCTTGATCTCACAGAGATCTAACTGCCTCTGTATTCCAAGTGCTGGGATTAGAAACTTGCGCTACCTTGCCCATAAACAAAAATATTTTGAATAAAAGTGAAATATTAAAATAAAGTAAAAAAAAAAAGAAAACCTATTTTTTCACAGTAGTTATTTTTTACAGCTATGAAGGGATAAAATATTATTACATAGATATAAATGGACACACTATTCTCAAATTAATGTTTCTTAGTTGTCAAGTTACATATTTTTGTTATAATGGTATTTCCAAATTTATTAATATATTTCAATATATATTGATTTAAAACTTTCATAGATGCTATCTTACTTTGTAAGCACCATGGATTTACCTGCAAATTCCTAGACTTGTCAAATAATTAATCTGTGTTAAAATGAGCAATTACTAAATAATCACTCTTTATAACTTCTTTCCTACATAATAAGTGTGGGGTCTGGGTCTATTGTAAAAGGTTTTGAGCAAGCCAAGCAACCCCAGATACCCTGAAGGGATGATAGGAGTCTTACCTGCTCTGCCTGATGCAATAATCTAGGTCCCAGGAAGCCACTCCAGGCCTCAGCAGCTGTTTCATCTTTCCCCCCAACAAATATCACCCCAGACCAGAACCAGGTTTGGGGGTTTTGTTTCCTCGTTCCTAATTTCCATGTCAGCCCTACAGCCTTCCCGCCTTTACCTAAAACCCCCACCTTTAACTTTCCCGCCTTCTGTAATGACCAGAAAGGCCTCCCTATATAAACCTCTCACTTGGTTTCAATAACTGAACTACCCACTAACACAGTATCCCAGGAATGTCTCCTGCCACACTCTGAGCCACCTGAGGACCTGTTTGATAGTCCTCTGTTTCCTGGGATGGCTGGAGCACAACAGCCGTGATGGAGATGGAGACCCACCCACAAATCAGAAACTTTCCACATTCATTGTTTCACAAAACTCCTGTAATGTGGTAATTTCAATGCTGACTCCCTTTGTGAAAAATACTAAAAAGCAAAACAAAACAGAATCTAACATAAATGTATCCACAGGTTTTTCCCATTATAAATCCATGTAGTATTACTGATGGAATACTGAACTATTACCGTAGGATGGAGCATATGGCATATATCTTTCAAGAAATTAACTGTAAATAGAATGGATGCTCTAGTAGAAGGAAAGCATGAAACAAAGTTAGAATTCATTACACACAGTAGGCATTTTTGTTGGTAATTTGTCATGAGGGCATCAGGAAATCTTCCTTAAACTTCATCCTGCTGAAAAAGAGATTTGTTTTTGAATCTTTATGATATTTCTTTAAAGGACAAAAGATACGGCACTGAAGAGATGAGTCAGTGATTAAGAGCACTGAATGTTCCTTCAGAGGACCCAGGTGCAGTTCCCAGCACCTGCATGGCTAATAACCACACAGATAACAACAATCTATAACTGCAATTCCAGGGGATCTGATACCTTCTTCTGTCCTTCACAGACGCTGCAAGACATGAGTACACTTGCATACATATAAGGAAAACACTAATCCACATAAAATGAAAATAAATAAAATTTAAAGCACATAATTAGAAATTTTTAACTGATCTCTTTCTAGTCAGTACATTTCTTGCCATGGTATCTCACTGCTGTTTTATGGCTGTTATTAACACTACAAAAATGCAACAGGAAGTAAGGTAAACAATACATACAGTGTGAATCCAGCAGTCAAAATTAGTAAAAGTTTATCATTTTATTCTCAATTTGTTATTACTGTGTTAATAGTCTTCCCCTTATTAAGATATACATATACAGTATATAATATCTAGGCAGAACTCTTAATTTTTAGTTCAAATCTAATTTCAGTATTATACATCCAAATGATGAAATAATTCACATTAAAAATGTACAGTGGAAACTCAGTCATTGAGTCCTCTATGCAGCAGCATCCCATTTCTAATATCGACAATTCTTTTTTCCAGAGCAATCTTCAACAGAGTTTTCTTAAGATTTATGATTTCTTACATGCATTTTAAAGTATATGCAATAGAAAAGATGTAAATATTTTTAGTGCTCACTCCTCAGTATTTGCAAAACAGAAAGTATATTTCATATAATTCTGGGCCTAATTTATTGTATAACATATTTTAGAGCTATTTAATGGCTGATCCATAATAGCATCCCTATTGTGGTTTACAGCTGCATAAAATTTTACTGTACAATGTGAATTGATTGACATGAACAATTCTCAGCATTGACTACATGGTTGTTTATGATCTTAAGTTGATATAAGCCATGCTGTAATTAAAACAATGTGTAAGAACTTAATTTTCATATGCTCTACTAAGAAGTTTAAGGGGATTCTCAGATATGAAAATACATGTCTATCATGAAATGATACAAATGCTTCCAAAACTTTTAGATATTTAAGTTCTAACTTAATCTTTAGTTAATTTCAGTTCAATTTGTTCATTCACCACAATATATTAAAATTCTTTCCCTTGGGTCTGGCAACATAAGTGTATTGATTTTTCAGTTTTAGACAACTGGATATACAAATAATCCTTGGTATTATTTGACACAATATCTCATACATATATACATGCAATAATATATAATTTTTATGTAGGAAGGATGTACGTTCCTTACTGAAATTTATTGTCTTTATATTTGTACATTATTTGAAGAATAACTCAACAAACTATAACTCATAAAGCTAAACATGAAAGAAACTTTTAAGGGAATCCATGCTTCAGTGTGTCAATACACAGACGTACCCATATGAGTAGTTGTAATTGAGTAGTCAGATGTGTGTGCTAAGTGGAATTAATGTCCTGACAGAGATGATTTGTGTTGGTAACTCAGATACCTCCTGTGGACTTGGCATGGTTGATGCGATGTTTCAAATTCTAGACAGCTCTTGTTGAGTGGGAAAAATGATCCCTTCGCTTCTATTCCTTCATACAGTAGTTTGTTACTACCAAGCAAAATTTGAACCCAATTTCATTACCTTTTTCTAAGTATTTTGTGGAAATTATAACTCCAACAGATTAAGCTTAGGTGATTACTCACCAATGGTTTTAATACACAAATACACGGGGCAGTAGCTTTCTTTTTCTCTTAATGTGCTGATGTTATTGGTTACTGAGAATCTGCATCAGTGATTTCTCTTTTATAAACATCCTAATTTTCATAAAAATATTTCCCCAAACTCCTAATATTCTTCATTATTAATAAAACTTTTATGACAGATGGAAATAGGTCTTAATGTAGCTTATTTATCTCCTTCAGTTTGTTAGGATAGGACTGGATTTTTTCCACATGATTAAAAGCTATTATTTATTTTCCAATTTAAATTTTTTGAAGCGGTCTTAGCTGAAGCCACTTTCTATATCAGTTTCCTATGTCCCGGAAATGCAGATGAGAGCTATATGCCTATATTGTCTGTTCTTTTCTTGTGTATTGCTAAGCAACTGATTACTTTTAACCTATTGAGTAGTTAGAATTTTTCTATTCAATTTAACTATAAATTTGCTAAATGAATTTTGAATGCATGTCATTACATTTGATTCCATGTACAAATGTACATTAAATTTATAATTTGGTGCATATTTACATTGTGTGTTGTTGAAAAAGGAATGGTTATCTTTTCCATCTACTTAAGTGATATTAGTACCAATTTCTTCTGAGATAAAAAACTCTATTCTGCAAAGAAGTTCCCAAAATATTAAGAGAGGTGAAATATTCCATTACAAAAGACATCTCCTTCAAATTTAGGAATTAAACAATTTAATAACTTCAGGAGATCACTGAAACTAACCAGATTCACTTTGTTCTTCCCTCTGAAAGATACTAAAGTAGTAAGGACTGTTGAGAGACACCTTCAACCAGCAAAAGTTACCTAGAAGAGGCACAAACTAGCTAGAATTCCCTGGGAAGGCAGAACTAATAATAATATTCCAATGGGTAAATATACCATAATTTCCTAACTATTGATGAACTGATGGACATCTAGAATGTTTCCACTTCCAGGATACTGTGAATAGAATAGCCATTAACATAGAAGAATAATCATCTCTGTAGTAGGATATAGAGTCTCTAAGATATATGACCATGAATTATGTGGCTGAATCATTTGGACCTTTACCAGACACCACAGGCTACCAAATAAAATGCCCAGTTCCCCAAATGGACACAGTTTTAGGGGTTGTTAAGTGAAGGTGGGGAAGAGAGGCATACCATAGAGCCTTGTATGATACTGGCTATTGTCCTTGCTCTTGGTTATCCACCAGAACTTGATAGTAAGACTGTATTGATTAAGACCCTACCTATCTAAATCATGGAAAAAACAAGGAGAAATCAAGCTGGTACTGACTCTGGATTTTAATCTCTACTGTCTAGCTTTTACAATCCTAGAAGAAGGTACCATACAAGCTTCTGGAAGAGAAAAGTGATTATTAACCTTTCCCTGCTGTGAATCCTGAAAGCTACAAAAAAGACTAGCCTTTCACTACATACTCACATTACTCTGCTAAATAACATAGTATTAAACTATTTACTAATGACTTACTGTTATACCCATAGATTAATATATCTCTCCATTCTCATCAAAGAAGCTTCTATTTACATGGAATGGCTGTTAAGAAAGAGACCCACAACTGGTCAGTTTGCAGGTAATAAGAGAAGCATCTGTATCATACACTCTCCCCCATAAACCTCAAGCAGCATTGCAGAAGAGGATGCACAAACATTGTGTAAGTCAGAGGTGGTGATAAATATAAGGAAAACATTTTTTTTCCAGACATAAAAAGAATGTTGCATCTGTGAGCCCAGATTTCTAGTGATAGTGTCCACAAGACTGGTGCAATCCCAAGCCAGACAAAAATCCTACCAGGAGTGGGAAAGTGGCCAAAAACCCCCAGCCCTAGTCAAGGAACTATGGGCAATTGATAGCTGTTGGGAAAGGAGTAGCTGTTTTCTACAAGTGTGTGACACCTGATAAACTGACTAGGCTGAAGGAGTTGAACCCTCGCCTAAGAACATTTAGAGAGTACCAATTAGACTCTGTAGATCGTAAAAATCAATAGCAACAGATGACGTAAAAATTGGGTTTGAGGTGGTAAGGTGTGGGTGGAGATAAGGTTTCTGTACTCTACATAAGATGAAATCACATTATATTATGCTCTCAAAGAATAAATTAAAATATTTTTAATGCCATAAAGGTAAAAGTAAAATAAAATTACAGCGTTTTTATTAACTAAATTTGCTTTTCAACAATTACAAACATGTACCTATGTATATGGTGCACTCTCATCTCACCCTCTCCCAACTCCTTAGTATCCTCGTCTACCCCACTTCTTCCCCAAACATATCTAAGCATGCCTTTAGATTTAAGAGAATTAAGAATAAAATATTTTCTAAGGAATTACATTTCAAAAATAAAATATGAAATCCAAGATTATGGGCTGAAGCAAATGTGTGGTATATAGAGAATGTAATCTTTTGGAGACAGAAAACATGTAAAAATGATATTCAGATACCTATAGAAGATGTTTTATTCTCAATACATTTTAGTTTTCTTATTATTTTTAAGAACAATGTTTCTATAAATATCTTAGAACTTATTTAGTGGGTAGCATAACCTTAGTGAAATGTAAAGAAAAAAAAATGGATTAAGTGATGAGTCGACCTAAATTATTGCAATGCTTTAGAATTTACAGTGGGGAAAGCATTGGTCACTGCAAATAGCCTAAACGTTCAAGGATGTAGTATGTCTTAGCATTCCACCTAACTTCCATGGAATTGCCAAAAGTTAACTTTTTGGATATTATGGAGTTTTGTTTATTTAATTTAGGAATTTCAGAATTATGTCATCATTTTAATTACAGAATATATTAATATATATCATTTTAAAATCCCTCTATTTGACTTTAAAACTGATTGCATTTTCATAATAACTTTTACATAGATGTAGTTTTCCTAATTATATCTACTCATGCTGTTCCTGATTTTTTCGTACAGTGGAGTCATTGCTGACTTTTATTCTGCTTATGGAAGTGTTTTCTTTCTTGAGATCATAAAGTACTCTGAAACACTTTAGAAAATATTGTGTTCTTTTTCTTATTTTTAATAAACAATATGCCTTCAAGCCAAGTACTCTGAGCAAAATTTCTGCATTCTATCTCTTCCTTCATTAGTCCTTTCATTTCTTCTCAAATTTATTATGTTATAATTTCTAAATACACATTTCTCTTTACTTATTTCTTTCCACTTCAATTTCTAGTGTCTGTTCTGCTTCTGCTCCACCCAGCATCATTTTCTTCTAGCAATTCATTACCCCTTTATTTTTATATGTGATCTCTTGCTGTTTTCTTCTTCATTCATAAGGATTGATATTTATATATCATTTCCTCAGTCTATCAGTATTTGTATATTTTCCTATAGCTCTTGTATGATTCTGGCCAAATCATCTGTATTAAAAAGAGATTTATATTATTGTAACATCCAGGTGGAATGTGTGATATCATTCTTGACCCATAACATCCTGAGGAACTTAGGCTGATGGGAAAGAAGGATACCTTTAAGAACAATTCTTCTTGCTTCCTGGGGCATTGTGTTCAAGTCACCAGACCTTTTTGTAGCCATTGCTGTTACTAACAGTCACTAACCTCTATTCATATATCCAATATTACTATCCTCCTCCTCTCTTTTTAAAAGGAAAAGAAAATGGTAAGAGGTACCATATGTCCAGTGTTTTTTGTTTTTGCTTTTGTTTTTGTTTGTACTCGCAGAACATCATGAATTAGACAGGCAATGTCAGGTATATTGTTTTGCTAGCTGTTGTTGGCAGGACAAGTATTTCTTCTTTAAAGGTGGAGGACACATAACTACTTCATTTTTGCTGTCAAAATCTTGATCAATATATGCAGGTCTTCTGACCTCTAAAGGCCCTCTATGTCTTAACCTGGAAGAATGGTATGTTAACTCTAAACTTAGTAGAAAACCGAGGGTAAAATTGAAGGACATTGCCACAGGCAATGAATTCCATATGCCCGCTGGTGATAATTCTAATGTAGTAAAGCCTACTGGTGCACACGCAGTGCCTTTATATTGGATTCCTCAACACTTTCAGCTGGCAACTGTCTGTCAAGAGTTAAAAAAAACAAAACAACAAAAATAAAGATCTTAAGAAGACAATCAGGAAACAGTAAGGTGATCCCAGAGCACTGGGAAAAGGAAGTTCTCCTGGGAGACAAATTCCTGACCCAATCTCCCTCAAGTCCCTGCAGAAAAATCAAAGCCTCTTGAGAGAATCAGGCAAGACTTTGGAAAATTGCAGAAGCTTGCAACCAGGTGTACTACAGTTGAGACTGAGAAAAGGAAAGGGAGAAGGACAAACATCATTATGACCTACTGACTGTCAGGAGAGTCACTCCGGGAGAACATCCAGTGGATTATGAGGGACTACAGGGAAATGTTCTGGCCCGTGCCAGTACAATGTTGCAGTTCTGGAGGCGGTCACTGCAAGGTCAGGTGGCCCCGGAGCTCCAAAAGCCTGAGCCGAGTCCATCTCCCTCACATTAACTGTAATGGGTCCAAGGGCCCACATTCCAGGCTTCCATCACACAAATCCAACCTAAGGAGCCCTAGGTAATCCTGCAAACAGGACAGCATATGGTACAATCTACTATGATGGGAAATTGGAACACTATGGAACTTCAAGATTTTCCTTATCTTAGTTACCACAAGAATGAAATTTTCCTCTTATTAAAAATGGCAAATACTCTGTTAATATGCAGGGAGTTTTTACTCTGTGTGTACCTTTTTTTCTGCCTATTCTTGTTTGTAGGGAATAAATAAGATGTAAATGTCATTTTTTTTAGTGTACCAAAGCTCTTAATAAAATACTTTTTATAATTCTCAAGCTTTTTGAGTCAATAGAAAAGAAATGATGAAAAAGTCCAAGAGGAGAGCTTTGCTTGTGACTTGCAGCAAAAGGTTGGGTAGTTAAAACTGGTGTACAAGAAATTCTAAATTGTTACTTTATAGCATATATGTAGCTGGGATTCAGTGTTCTTTAATTAAGAGGTATTTCCAATCACTATCATACAAGTCAAGCGGCTGCCATATCCAGTGTGCTTGCCAAGGACTGTTACAACTGGGCTTGTTCACTGACTCAATGCCTTTATAAAAGGAGGGTGTGTGCTGTCACTAAAACCTCACCTGTTTATCCACTAATTCCATCCTGCCATTATGTTCAGTTCTATCCTGACTGTATATGGACTCTGGCCTTGGGAAAAAGTTAAATTATACAAGACTGGGAAGGTCCAGGGAGAGGGAACTCCACTTATGTGGCTATAGGAATGCTATCATCCATGCTCAATTAAGATTCTCTAATACTGTTGTTTCAGTCCACCCACACTCCTGAGGGTAAACATTTCTGTACATTATGAGTAAGCCCCCAAAACTCATCAGTTCCCCAAGATAAGCTTGATGAAATTGAACTTTGGTTCTTCATTGGGAACTCATGAGGAGGGGGTAGACAATGGTTTGTCTCCGCAGAAAAATACCTCCACTGATGGTAACCGTATCAGTAATGATCCCCTGTCCTATGGAGTTCGTGTAGTAATAATAGGGGCCAACTTAAAGGAAAGATGTATATCTAATCAATCAAAGTTTTCTTTTTCTTTATTTGTTTCTGTTTCATTTTGTTTTTGTTTTAATACAAGGACCCCCTGCTTCCCCAGCTTCCTGGACTTGCTATGTAAACCTGGATATCACAAAAATATGCATCCCAATTGCTGGGGTTAAAGGTGTGTACTACCACACCCAACTTTCAAGGTTACCTTTCGAAATGTTTTGGGTTTTCCCAAGCTTTGTCTAAATATTACACACTAGTTCAAACAATAAAATATCAGGTTGGTATAAATGCACTTCTCGTTGTTCAGTCGCCATTACTGAAGGCTATACTAATGTGAACAGTATTTTTTCTCTTCTCTTCAGAGCCAGCTATGTCCTAAGAGACTATGAGATATATATCAAAAATGTTCTGCAACTATGGGGAGCAACCTGTTCTCTTATTCAGAGAAGGTATGATTTACACATTTGGGTTATTGCTTTTGTTTGGTTTCCAGAATAAAATAGGCAAATGAAAACTCATGAAATGATGCTTATGCCAGAGTTCAATATTATTTTATATTCATGTGAGTGTACAGTTTTTTAAATAAATTTAATATACTAATATTATTGTAAAAATTAGTATTATTTTCAGTTTATAATCTGAACAACTATGGAAGGAAACTGGCTTAAGAAAAAATGATTTTGTCATAGGATAAAGAGAAGATGTGACTCAATCAATTATTATTTTCATAGATATGAATTGGTCATAAGATTAAAAACTTAAATGACATTTTCAGGTGCTTTCTTTTCATTTTACATAATATATTGTAATATTTACATCAACTGAATGCATTAAAATTTTTTTCTAATTTATGTTATACTTTTTTTCTTATGATACACTCTTTTTGAAATAACTCCAAATTTTCAATCCACAATGTGAGGAACATTTTTTAGTTAACTCACTATAGGGAATATATAAACATTAGTATAAATTCTGTTCATTGGAGGAATGTTTTCAAAAGGCATTTATAAATTTCAAATGCATACTGCTTCCTCACATGTAGATCAAACCTTATCCTACTGGGATATTAAAAGAGTAAGAGAAAGATAAAAATTCAGGAAATCTCACACTACCAAATAATTGAAAATAGAATTTGAATGCTTTCCAAACAGACATTTGTAGCTTCTCTTATATACAGCGACGTTTTCATTCAGTAGGTTCTTTGGTGATAAATTGTATATTTACTAGGACTTTGTTTGTAGTATCCCTATGAGATGATACATCAAGTTCGAAAGCATCAATAAAAGTGACTTTAATATCCAAGAAAATACTGATGCAGCTGTTTGTTTTCTAGTACTGCCAGTGACTCATAAATTCAAAGGTAAGGCCGTCACACCTTTGGCAAAGTGGCTACATTATCCTTTCTGTGACTCTAATACAAAGCATCAGCTAGAGGCCAGATTTCTTAGAGAATCTCCTTGTTTAAGACATTCTTCTACTCTAAAAAAGTGACATTATCAAAATAATTTACAAGATAGGTAGTGTGTGTGTGTGTGTGTGTGTGTGTGTGTGTGTGTGTGTTTCTGTGTGTCTGTGTTGAATGAGGTATATTTTCTGGAATCTTAATGTAAACTTTGATTAACTGAAATACTTGAAGATTTTTTTCCCTTACATGTAAAAAATGTGATGTTTTTGATTACCAGGCCGAAATGACATCTAATTTAACACTAAGCCAAAGGAATTCTGTTTTAAGAGTGAATTCATAGATTCTAGATATTATTGCAGGTCTGATACATAGGTAACAGAGTTCTTCACATTCTGCAGGCTTTCTGTTTAGTATCTTGTTAACTTTTCTGTGCAGTCTCCTGTTTTTCTATGCTTAGGATTAGTTTCTGTGCTATTGGGGTATTTTTCATATAGTACAAGTGTATATTCTTAGCATGTTTGTGAATAAACAAATATGACAGGAAAGTTAAAGGGACTGAGGGAGCAATGTGGGAACAGGAAAGGGCAATGGGAGATGTGTGGCATGAAATTGGAAGGAAAGGTAATTTAGGGGTATTCTAGTTTCAATTGCTGTGATAAAACACTGACTGAAACCAATTTGAGGAGGAAATGTTCTATTTTATCTTACATCTCCCAGGTCACAGTTCCTCACTGAGAGAGCCTAAGGGAGGATCTCAGGTCAGGGACCTAGAGCACAGACTACAGAAGAATGATGCTTACTGGCTTGTGCTCTTGGCACATGTTCAGTATGCTTTCTTATACAATACAGGACCACCTGCCCAGGGGTAGCATTGTCCATAGTGGGCTGGGCCCTGTCACATCAGTCAACGTTCAAGAAAATGTCTCAGAGACATTACCACAGCCCAGTCCAATGGAGGCAATTCCCTGAATGAGGTGCCCTCTAGCTAGCTGTGTTAATTTCACAACTAAAGCTATCCATCCTAGGGACAACAAGGTGTCATCAAGGAGGACAGAAATGAAGTAGAGGGAAAGGTCAAATAATAGAAAACTATAATGATATGTATGTATCAAAATCTATAATGAAATCTATTACCTTATATGCTAACTGAAAAATAAAATTTTATTTCAATCAGTCACTGCCAGAGAAGTCAACGTTTAATTTTTTTATTGTTTTTAAATATTTGATTTGTTATTTTATATGTATTGCCTGCATGTGTGTATTTATTATTTAATGTGTATTGCTTGTGTGTGTGTAAGTGAACCTGGGTCATGCAATGCTCACAGGGGTCGTAAGAGGGTATTGGATCCCCTAGAACTGGAGTTATGGATGGTTGTTAGTTGTCATGTCAGTGATGGAATTCAAACTCAGCTCCTCTGCAGAAGCAGAGAGTGCTCTGAACTACTAAGTAATCTCTCTAGCCTACTACATTTGTTGGTATGCAGTCCTGCAGCAGTAGATCTTTCTACCTCAGAGAAGATAGGGAAAAGTTTAAGTAATCATAGATGCTAAGTGGAGCCTAAAATAAACTAAAATGCAAGGGCATTAAACACCTCTATTAAACCTATGGACCTATGTATGCTCTACTATGAAGTCAATAGGCATTTTAGTATTCCAGTAGACTATATCCCAGTACAATGAATTTGTAAAGAAAAAAATTCAAGAAGCATTGATTGTTCTATCTGCTTCTGCTAAAAAATCAAATATTTGTTCCTTTGTCCCTGTAAGCTTAATAGAAAAACAATTTGCAACTACTTCCTTGTAACTTTGATATTCTTTTGTATATATTCAAGATGATTTATCTAAGAGCTCATTATACATATTGGCTATTGAATATAAAACTACTTATGCAAATGCTTTTCAAACTATATGTTTTATACAATTGTGAATAGGAAAAAAATTGAAAGTCTGTCATTAGTTGTAATCCTTTTTGTTACACAGTCATCAAATTTGCAACCATATGTTTTAATGTGACATTTTTATATTATTTCTACAAAGATAATAAATGTAATTTTAATATCCCTACTTTTAATATTTTTTAATTGAGCATTCTGTATAGTTATCAACTTATCTACAGACTGAAGAGATGGCTTGGTAATAAAAAGTACTCTCTTGTAGAAGACCTGAGTTCTATTCCCAGCAGCTAAAATTGGAGGCATACAAATGGCTATAATCCTCAGCCCTAGAGTATCTAGCTCTCTTTTCTGGCACCCCAGCCACTGTACTCATACACACAAACATTTTCAAGCAAACACACATATATTACTAAAAAAATAAAATTTAAATTTAAAAATTCTATAGAAATAAATTTCTAATATATTGGTGATACTGTTTTTTATTTTTATTTAACTTTTATGAATTTCATACACTATTATTCTGATAATATTTAGACTCCTTCCCCTTTACGGACTTTTGTTATGCCTCTCTGCTGTTTCTCATTTAATCTGTCTAAGTTAAGGCCTGTTGAACCAAATTTGTGTACTTAAATATTCGTCTTCTGGAGAATGATTAGCCTACCTAGAATCACAACCTTAAGGAAAACCAAAACCAAATGTCCTTCTCCCGGGGTCGGTTGTTATCAACTGCTAAGTGATTCTTAGCTAAGGCTGGGGCCTCTTCCCCACTTCTTTGCTGGGTTTTTGTTTGGCTTCAGTTTGCATGGGTCTTGTTCATGCTGCTACAATTTCTATCAGCTCATATGAGTAATTTCCCAGGTATATGGAAAACTCTTTCCTTGCGTTAATCTATCATCTTGGAATCTTATAATCTTTCTCAGCCTTCTTCTACAATGATCCTGGAGACTTTGGTGTAAAGGTTTGATATAGTTTTCCTATTCAGAGATTTCCTCTGAAGTCTCCCCTTCTCTGCACTTTGGCCAGTGGTGACTTTCAGGGTTAATCATCATCTGTTGCATGAGGAGGTTTTGCTGGTGAAACATGAGAGAAACATTAATAGTCTTTCTGAGACATGTTCTGATGTTTCATGAATCTTAGTGTAGAGGTTGCATTGTAGATGTATCACTTAGGGTTGGGTACCTGACAGACACACCTAGTCTGTGTTTGACCATTTATGAAAATTCATAATGTCTTTAACTACTGCAAAAGGAAGCTTCTTTGATCAGTGGTGAGAGGTACAATTGTCAGTAAATATGTTATGTATTTATAATAGAAGAAGAAATTATGTTGATCTAGTAGTGGGACAAAAGTGAGTTTTTCTAGCTTTTTAAAGTTTTTCTAATTTTTCCCGTTGGGGTGCTGCATGCCTTTAATCTCAAAACTTAGGAGGCAGAAGAAAACAGATCTTTGTGGATGCCAAAGCCAACCTGGTTTATATAGTGAGTTCCTTGACTGCTTGATCTACAGGGAGAGTGGGTCTCAAAAAACAATAACAAACAAACAAACAACAACAAAAACAACTAACTAAAAAAGACAACAACAAAAAAGTAGGCTTTCTCTCCAGCATCAATGACCTTGTCAGCTGTGTGTAATATGCCTAAAACTATATTTATAGTACCACACAAACATTCTCTTCCATTGAGTGGGTCTAAAGTTCAATTAGACAGCTGTTGATTTCCCCAAAACTAAAATGCTAAAACTGTATCAGTAGCAATTGTATGCTCTGCTGGTGATTGTTGAGGTTCAGAGATGTTACAGATGGATGGAATCATTGTTTGTTTGGCGCCCCCCATGGCAGTTTGCATAGTATCTTTTGATACTGTGGGAGCTAGTTATTTTAATCAGGGTTCTCTAAAGAACCATATATTTTAGTGTGTGTGTGTGTGCGTGTGTGTGTGTACACACACACGCACACACACGTGCAGTGTGAATTTATTAGATTGGCTTACAAGACTGAGTTCCAGTAGTCCAACAATAGCTATGCCTCACTGAAGAGGCCGAGAATCCAGTAGTTGTTCAGTCTACCAGTCTAGATGTCTCCCCAGTCCCATTCTGGTGCTGAAGGACTGAAGGATCTCTGGATCTTATTAGCCCTCAGTCTACACTAAAATCTGAAGAAGTTGGTTCTACTCTCTGCTAAGGAATGCCAGAGCAATAAGATAAATTCATCAGTAAGAAGACAAGAAGGTAAAAATGAATGCTTCTTTCTGCCATGATCTTTTATATAGGATGCTATCAGAAGGTACTTCCCACATTTAGGGCAGGTCTTCCAGATTCAAATAATCTGATCAAGAAAGTCTCTTATTTCAGGTAATTCCAGATCCAGTCAAGTTGATAACCGAGATTACCAATCAAAAGTCTGTGTCAACTTGACACCCAATTGCATCTCTTTATGCCATGCTTAATTTCCCCACGAAAAAAATACAAGGTGATAATTCCACCTACATGACAACACTATCCTGAGTACACTTGAAAATGTATTGTATATTTTAGAATATTTTAGGTGGTAAGGTCCTTAAAGAATGCCTTATTTTCTAGTATCTCTTAATCAAAACATGATAATACAGATTTTCAGCACTTAACCACTTATCACTAACTTCAATTATACACTTTAAAAGGAACAAAACACAAATATCTGCTTAATATATGTGTATAAATATACAAGCACGTTCTTGTTAAAATAGGACAGAAACAGTATTATTATGTTCCTCATTTCTGCAATTGGTCACTTGGCCTTGGTAATATCTATAACTATCTGCCTCTACTACCCATTCACATATGCAGGTCTTGGCTCCTTCCATGAAAAGTCTTGGATATGTTTTGTCCTACCTGGATTGTATTGTTGCAGTTTCCTATTTACCTTAAGCACAGGACACAGAAACATCAAAAGACACCCTAAGAAATCTGCTGCCTTCCAGATGTAATCTTCCTTACCTCTGTTGTGGAGAAAATGTTCAGACTCCCTCTGGTAGTATGGATCAGTCACCTCTCCTAATACTATTATTCCTTCTTAGACTGTTGACTTAAGGGCATCATAGCACAAAAGGGTGAAGAGGAAGTCTTAGCTTCAAGTTCAATGGAATGTTTGTTGTCTCCTGGTGGAAACACTCCCCTCACTGGAACCAAAAACTTTAGAACAGCAGAGGACAGAGTCACAGGTAAGAGACAGTTCAACTTCCACCCCTTGATTCCCAGATCCATGGAATCTGGATGCAGGAGATATACTGCCATATATATTGGACGGTGATTCAAAGCATATTCCAACTACTTGAGGACTCTGCCCCAACCCTCCAGGGTCTTGTCATCTAATTGGAACTCTGTGTCCTTAAAAGTCACCTAATTGGAACTCTGTTTCTTTAAAAGGCCCTTCCATCATTCCATCAAGCTAGCAGGTTAAAGATGGTGGGGATCTTGATAAGACCAGTGGATCCCATGGGCATTGGCCCATGATGAGTCATCAAATGATGACTTCATCAAAACCTACGTTTAACACCTGATCTTCACTAACCCCTATGTTAAGTGTCGGGGTGGCACAATGGTTTGCAGAGTTCCCCTAGAATCAGTGTCAACTCAGAACTAGCATTCAACAGGCGCCTTGGAAAGTCTGATTATTTCCTTTTCCCCTGTGTAAAATTACCCTACAGGTCTCTCTGGGGAAGGGTGTGAGGCTAGCAGTATGACTCTTCAGTACTTTAACAAGGGAAAAGTCTGGAAACTGGTTGACTGGACTGAATCCCCTATTATTATCCAATGGAGACTTCCTCTTAGTTGTTCTAGAGATTTTTCTGCTTATACAGATAAAGTTAAAATTTCATAGGCTTTCTTTGTACTTGGTTCCTGGAAACACTGATTGATTAGTCAGCACCAAAGGTTCATTTGTATTATGTCATTATAGGCATTGTTTTACCTTTACTGATCATTATGCTAACTGTACTCACCTTGCTTTTGGAGATATTCAGGGCTGCCAACTGACCCCCGAAACAAGGTCCAATTAAACTGATTACATTTAGTTCATGCAATTGATTAGTGGCATCCTAGGTTTAAGATATTATCTAAGGCACAGGGATAAAAGCAAAAGCAAAGCCCTTCGTTTGTTCTGGTGCCCCTCTCACAATTTTACATCTTAAAGCTTTACTGAAAGGCATGTTCTCTGGGCCTTCTCATTGTAGAGGATTCTGCTTTACAGAGTGAATCCACTAGAGCATTCCAGTTTTCCAAAGCCTTAAAATTTCTTTCTCAGGGGCTGGATAAATGGCTTAATAGTTAAGAGCACCAGCCACTCCTGCAGAGATCTTGGGTCCAATTCCCAGAACCTGGGTGCACTTACACACATGCAGGCAATACACACACACATAAAATAAAAGTAAAAATAAAATATACTTTAAAATATCCCTTCATCAACACTAATCCAAGGAATATCAGACATCTCCAGCTCTTTCTCAGTAGACTATCTTTTGATAAATTCTTCAGCCAACTGATCAAATAAACTTTAGGCCCTTTTTTTTTTTTAACTGAAGGAGCTTCCACATTAAACATAGAATCTCCATTCACTGATATAAACCCAGACCGATCCAATTTTACATTCCTTCCACAATTATTCAACACACTTAAATTCTCATACATATTCCCTAGACTTCTGCCTGAATGAATTAGAAAACTCATTAAGCTCTTTATTGGTGTAGCTCACTTCCTCATGGGCCACACTTTTTAACTCACTTCTCAGAGCCTGCTTAGCCTTCAATCTGATTATAGGTCTAGAGATAACTGGTGGGTAATTTGGGGTATCAGCATAGTCTCATCATTCACGTTTAATTCCTTCAGGCAATGGTGTGGAGGGAAGTTCTGCAGGGTATTGGGGTGGGGATTCATTCTTTGCTGAGGTGGAGAGATTAATAATACATGAGGTGAAACAAACCCTTCAAAGAATATGGGTTCCAAGCCCTCAACCTCTTTAGGGTTCTCCTACACATCTCCATATCAAGTTACATGATGCCATTTTTTTTCCTAAAAGTGCCTTCACTTTGTTGTGTCGCTTTGAGACTGATCATTAAATTAGTGTAAATCAGCCAACATATGAGGCTTTTGGCTTGATTTTCTGAAACCTGAGCGCTGTGGGTGCTACAGAAAATATTTTCTTCCAGGGTACACATAGAAACCTTTAAAATGTTAATGTGAATCTGGAACTTGTTATTTTAACTGATATTCTTCCAGGTTTTCTCCATTTAGAATGATGTAGTTGTGAATTTGTTGTATATAGCTTTAATTATATTGAGGTATATTCCCTTCAGTCCAACTTCTGTCATGAATGCGTGTTGAATTTTGTCAAGGGACTTTTTCACATTTACTGGGATAATCGTGATGCTTTTGTTAATTTATATGATGTATTATAAGTTATTGACATACATATATTGAACTATCAATTCACTTCTTGAATGAAGTCAACTTGTTTTTGGATGGTCTTTCTCATATATGTCTCTAGGCATTTTGTATTTTATTGATAAAATAGTTTTATTTTCTGTGGTGTCTTTACATTGTTTGTGCATGAGATTTATACTGTCTTCACAGAACAATTTGGGTGTTCATCTTCTGTTTCTATCTTCTTTAATAATTTAAATACTATTGATTGTAGATCTTACTAGATTGACTGGTAAAATTCTTCTGTGCAACCATCTGCACCAGAGTCTTGTATTTATTTATCTTAATAAGGAGGCTTTGTATCAATGTTTTGATTTTCTTTTTTGTTATGGGTCTGTTATTGACTTTCTTGGTTTAACTGTAGTGGTTCCATTAAATTTAGAAATTTATCCATTTCTTTTAGAATTTCTAATTTAATAGAGTATAGGTTTAAAAAACATTCCCTTGCAATATTCTGGATCCTTTTGTTATCTGTTGTAATGTTTTCCTTTTCATCTTTCATTTTGTTGATTTGGATTTGTTCTTTCCTTCTTCACTTTACTGGGCCAGGGTCCTAATTTGTTTATCTTTTCAAAGAAACAGTTCTTAATTTTAATGATCCTTTGTATCCTTTGCATTGTTTCTGTTCTGATTTTTATTTTTTCTCATCTGCTTAGTTTGGGTTTATATTGTTCTTGATTTTTAAGATTCTTTCTTGCAGTGAGACATGGAATTCAGCCCCGCCCCTCTGAGTCCAATTGGCTAAACAAACAGAGTATACTTTCCAATTAGAAAAAATGGGGCTTATTTCAACTGTCTTACAAAGGATGTATTTACTAGGGAGAGGGAAAGCAATTTCAAATGGAGGTCTGCTTTTTTTGATGATGAGCAAATCCCACCAAGATGGTATTGAACTGCCCTGAGCCAGCATCTCCTTCCCAGCATTCCTTACTTTCTCCCTAGGCCCGCCCCCTCAAGTCACTGGTTGGTTGAAAAGTGATTGAGTCTATTGGCTCCCTTTCCATCTATCAAATACTTCAAGGCTAGTCTTGCTGCTGCTTGTATCCAGCAGGCCTCCATGGGTGTGTCCTTAGAGCTATAGTGAAACTCCAGGTAAATTTACACTACACTTATTAACGTAGACACTAAGTTTTACAAACTTTCCTCTTAGGATTCCATTTAATGTGCCCCAGATATTTGTTGTGTTGTATTATCACTTTCATTAAATTCCAAGAATACTTTTCTCTCTCTTTTTTTTTTCATTTCTTCTTTGACCCTTTGACACTCAGGAGTATATTGTTTAGTTTCCAAGAGTTTAAGTAATTTTTAGAGCTTCTTTTGTTGCTGATTTTAAGCTTTAGTTTATATGTGGAATTGAATTGAATATGTGGAATTAATTCAGTTATTTTGTATTGGACAGCATTAGTTTTATGTCCCAGTGTATGGTCTATTTTAAAGAAACTTCCATGGGCTTCTGAGTGGAATGTGAATTCTTTTGTGCTTGAAGGAATATTTTGTAGATGTCTATTAGGTCCATTTAATGTATGTATAATTTAATTCAGATTTATCTCTGTGTATTCTTTGTCCAGATGAAAAAATGGGTTATAGAACTAACTTACCATGACTGAGTTGTGTTTAATCTGTGTCTTGAAGTCCAGTTTTCTCTGTTTATGAAATTGGCGCATCCGAGTTTGTTGTACATATGTTCATGATTGTAATGTCTCAAAGGCTATTTTGTTAGATAACCTATTTGTAGCCTAAAGTTCAATTTGCTTAGAATATTTTTCCAGGCTTTCACCCTATTTTGGTGCCTAACCTTGAAAATAAGATGAGTTTCTTGTAGACAAAAAAATAAAGATTGATTGTGGTTGTTAATGCATTGATCTAGTTGCTGTCTTTCACAGGGTATTTAATCCCATTGATATTCAGTGTTATTCCTGAAAGATATATATATTGGTTAGTGTCTCTTTTCCATTTGTGTTATTAGTCCCATTTTGTGTTTCTTTAGTTACAATTTCATTGTTTTTCTTTCTGGAGCCTCTTAGGTATGATCATATCCTTCTTTCATCAGTCCTTTGTATTAATTCCAGTATTCTATTTCAGGATGATTTGGTGAACATGAAATCTTTTAGCCTAATAATATCATAGATTTCTTTTTCCTTTGACTATGATAGACAGTTTTGCTGGGTAAAATTCTCTGGGTTGACATCTATTATCCTTTAGAACTTGGAATAATTTAGCTCCTGGCTCCTCTAACATTTATAGCTTTCATTGAAATATGAGCTGTAATTCTGATGTGTTTTTCTTTATATTTAAGTTGTTATTTTTCTCTTGCAGCGTTCAGTATTCTCTTTTTGTTTGTTTAGTGTTTTTAATGTCAAAGTCATAGGGAGTTTCTATTCTGATCCTATCTACTTGGTGTTTTGGTTATTTCTTGTAACTGTGTGAATATATCTTCCCTTAATTTAGGGAAATTTCTTCTGCAATTCTATTAAAGATCTGGTCAATACCATTGGCAGGAGAGTCTGCTCCTTCCTTATTCTTATGATGCAAAGGTTTGGCCTTTTTATGGTGCCCAACATTTCCTGCCTGTTCCATTCCTTTGTTTTAACAAAATTTTAATTTTCTTTATCTGAATGATCCAAGTCTCTAATTGTATCTTCCAGTCCTGATATTGTTTTCCATTTGATTTATTCTGCTGGTAAGACTTTCCGGTATTTAAAAATTGATTTACTAACTTTTAAACTTCATTTCAGCATGACGTTTATTCAGTATTTCTATTTCAGAGCTTGCATTTGTTGAGTTGAAATTTTGTTCTATTTTTATTGATGATGTTGTTTTGGTTGTTTTCTGATCATGTATGTATAATTATTTGCCTTATATAAACTTCAGTTTCTCACTTTGATTTTTTTTTTAATTGGAGGATTGGTATATATAGATCCAGTAGTGTGAATGGACCTGGTGTCAAAGTAGGAAGATGAGGAACAAGTGAAGTGTTCTGACCAATTAATCAATCAGAATAGATGTGAGCTGTGGGAATGCATGGACTGGTCCCAAAGCAAGCAATGAACACCCAGTTTTTGGGATTTCACCAACTTACCACACTATTTGAGAGCTCTCTACTAGTGGGAACATACCTTGTCCCAAGGAGGGATTATGAGGACTATCCAAGCAGGGTAGATGTGGGCCCATGAGCTAGTGGTGCTAGTCCCATAACAGGGTGATGGCAATAGAGTGGTGAAGATCTTACTAAACTTATCATGCTAATTGGCAGCTCTCCATAGGTGCAAAGGGGCCTAGATCCAAAGCAAGATTATAGGGACCTTTGTTAACATAATTTTCATAACACTAAGTGCATTTCTAATTTATGTCACATATATTATTTGGCTTTTCCATTCTAAGTAATATAAAGTCACAGGTGATTTTTTTCCCACTCATGAATATTGATTTTCCAAATGTGAACACTCAGTGTTGTATAGCTATATTGTGCTTTGACTGAGGTGTACTTGACATGGAATAGCTTTTTAATAATCGCTACTATTATGGTGATGTTAAAATATAAGAATTTATTTCTTATGCCCAGTGGTCTTAGTAATACACATCAGATGAAATATTCATTCTATTGTACATATTCATACTGACTCCAAAATGTACATATCCATATTTAACAGAAAACTATCTTTGCCTTACATATATCATCTTCTTCAGCTTCATCTACCTTCAATTTTTAACTGATCAACATCTTGCCAGAATACCTAAAAAAGGTAAATTGGTAGTAACTGAAATAAAATAGATATTATTACTACTTACTACAGTGAACACTAAAAGAATATAAATGGAATAATATATAGAGAGTTTTGTGTTTAAAGTTGATAAGTTAAATGAAGTGAATAAATTCTGTTACAAAGACTACCAAAATTCCTCTAGACTGAAATCACATGAAAATCAACTTTTATCTCTTAGGGAAATTTAATGAAATATATTCATATTACGTTTTTTCAGGGATTGATAAAATGTCATAGATTTTTAGATTAATCAAACCTTTTTGCATTTCTATTTAAAACATAAACTTTTTATTTCTTTCATTATTTTCTGCTGTTTGTTTATTCACAGCCTGTGAGTAGACTATGCTTTCCACTTCACTCTGACAGTTACTTTTAAGACATTGTTCAGTTCTTTACTCAAACATCACTCTGCCTGAAATATTCTCAGAGAGCATAGATGGGCCCAAATTTAAGGACATTGTGTAAGGTTGGACTCTTACATTCTGGCATCAGCAATACTTGGAAGAGAAATATGCAAATTCTACTCTTTAAACTAGTACCTTCATTCTAGTTTCTAATAATAGGAATGTTTTCATATTTGGCAAGTCAATAAAATACCTACAAATCCTCAGATAGTGAGCATTGTAACTACAGCTGCCATCATTAAAATAATTGACTTTCTCTGAAAAGTTGGCAATGTTCTTCAAAGACAGCGGAAAAACAAAGAATTCTTCTAGCTGCATTATTCTCTATAAAAAACTCAGTGAGGATTAAAGCAAAGTAGCGAACAGAATAAAACCTCAAAAGTTATTCTTCATAATGAATAAAATTAGAAGGAAATAAAGGATTTACATCATGATTCAAGGACATATTATATTAAAAGAATGTTAAGATAACAGGGAAATTACTTTGATAATTTAGAATAGTATAGCAAGATTAGAAGATTAACTAACGGAAACTGCTTAGGAAATAGAATGAAATAACAAAGAGATGAGAATACGGTAGAAAAGATTTTTGTCTTTAGGAAATTGTGAATTAAAGTAACACAGCACATGAAAACATGACAAAGCACTGAAAGATCAGAAAGGATTTAATTAAAAATTAACACAGAAATCTATAAAATATCTGTCCCTATCTTTACAGAGCCAATAAATGTTCAGTGCTCCTGCAATTACAGTTTTGTGAGATGCATTCACACTCATAATAAAAAGAATGTTCTAAGAGCCCAAAACTTTGCAAAGAGAAGAAAAGAAAAAGAAATTGAAATACAGGAATTAAGAATAGCAAATTAATAAGACAAAATCTATATCTTTGATAGCATAGGCATCAAAGGTCTTAATGAAATCACTATTGGCAAAAATTTAGGTGTAGCAAACATTTATGAAAATACAAAGTTATATTTCAGTATTCAAACAAATAACTGAAGACTGAAACATGATTTCACATAACGGGAAACAAAGAAACGGGCAGGAAGAAAAGATAGGAAGCAGGCAAGGCAGGAAGGAATGGAGAGAAGAGGAGCACACATAATGCAGGAAGCAAGGTTTTTCTTTAATTTTGCTGTCTTATTTTTGAGGTGACTTCTTTAAAATTTATTACTTTTATTTTTGTGTTTTCTAATTGAATTTTTGTGATTTCATACAATATAACTGCTGGTACTTAGATCCTCTCCACTATGTTCACCTCTCTTTATGGCCCCCACCAAATGCAATATAATCAGTTGTATATAGTTTTTTAATCTTTGCTTTCATTGGGGAATTTCTTTGTCACACCTCTAAGCTCACTGTACAGCTTGACTGTCTTCAGTGTACTATTGATCTCCTCAAAGCCATACCCTGTCTTTCTAAGATTGATTTTCTAAAAAAGATTCTTGAACTTTTATAAGCCTCTCACATATGATAGCTGTTCTAATTCCTTTCTCAGTATTCCAAACTCAGTGTCATAAATGAATCTGTATCTTATGTTTGTTTTATCTTTTCAGATATTTTTCTTCTGTCTTTTTCAAGTCATAGGGACTGTGGCAGACAGGGGTTCAGTGTGGTGTTTGTATAGTTGTAGCTAAGGGCCAGGCTCTTTCTGTTGAATGTTTTGTATTGCTACAGTAACACTATATGTGTTGCTTAGTTGTTTTTCTTTTTTTCTTTTTTATTCTTCCTTTGGTTATTAGGCTTTGAATATCACTAATATTTCCTTCTGAAAGTTTTTTCTGTTCTCATTTCTGTGATCTTCACAGTTATTCTATTGGGACCATGCTGAAATGATTGTAAGACTTGTACAAGGAAAGTCTTCTCTACGTTACCATTAAACACTTTGGTTTTGATGGACTTGAGTCATATACCATACTTTTTTCCTTTAGCTTTCATTTTTTACATGAGATAGAAGACCAGGGACAATTGTGACTGTCTCTCCTTTCCTTGAATGTACTAAATCTAAAATGTACCTACTGTCTCATATTTTGAGGGCAGTTCCCCAGATGTTGGTGCAATGGGACAGGGAGAGAAACTGTTGAGCACTTAGGAGGAGAGTTTCAACAAACAGAAATTCATCAGTGAGTACTTTCTCATGGTGGACTGCAAACCATGGAAATCATGAGTTAAAATAAACCTTTCTTCCTTAAGTTCTCTCTGGCATGCAATTTGAACATAGAAATGTGTAAATAACACTAAATCTTCCACAGTCAAATAAGTCAAGTAGTTTCACTTATGACAGATGATATTGCTAATTTTCCTTTATCTCATTCCAGAGCATTATATTATCTGTCATGCTGTCTGAATCAGGTGGTGACTCTCCTCTAACACCCCACATGAGAATCTCACACATTTTCTAAGGGCAAGTAAGCTGTCGAGTATGGCACCCCCTTCAAGACAAGGCCAGCACCCATGAATTTCCCAGTCTGAAGATGGTCCACGTACATTAATCACCACTTTGTCAAAATTTGCGTTAAGTGTCCCTGTTCATCTCTGCCTCTTGTATCGTCTGTTCCCAAGAATCTGATCTTGGCTGCGATTTCTGTATTTACGCGTGCCTCTAGATTTCAGGGTGGCACTATGCTTTGTGACCTCAATTTTCTGACAGATCTAAGAAATAAACAACATTGATTTTTAGTCCTTTCATTGTTGTTTTCTATCAGTGAGGACAAGGGTGATGACTTCTAAATTCTTTATGTGTTATAGCCAAAACCAGAAGTCTAACCTTGCACTTTTGTTGAATAATATGTTTGACTATCAACTTGTGAAGGTTGAAGACTGAGGACTCTTTGAAGCATGATCATTTAATCATAAGCCCCAAACAATAAAAATAGAAATAAATGAAATTTTAAGTTTTTATTCAAATGTGAAAATGTAGAGACTTTTGTCTTTTGATTTGCTAATTTATTTTATTTTCACTTATAAGTATATTTCATGAAAGAAGGATTGTATCTTATTCTTAAATGATACCCTGAAACAATTGTCATTTTAGAAAACTAATGCAGTTTGTTATGGAAGAAATTGAAATAAAATGTTCAAGTGTGAACTTTATGATCTCATTGTTCACATAAGTGAAATACAATTTTTCAGGGGGATATTTTTACTTAATAAGGACAGATAAAAATGATGAATAAGTGATTTTCTTCTGTTTAAACAAAATATCAAGTTATTATATGAAACACAAAACAGTTTAAATATACTCCTTTTATATATTACTCTTCATTTCTCCAACACTTTTTGTATTAACTTACAATGCTAGAATTCTCCAAGTTAATAATGATACTAACTGTAACTGAAAAGTGTCTAAACAAAGCTTTTCTTGGAGCATTACAAGACTATAAATATTCAGTTTAATCATTTAAATAATGGTTCTGTATGTTGAATACTTTTTACTTTACCACTTCTAGAAAAATAAAAATAAATAACCTCCCATTTTTCCTTTAGCTATATTGACATTGACACTTTCTTGGCAATTTCAGTAATAAGGTTCAGCAAAAATCTAGAGCAAAATGGTAGATGCTTTCTTTTTCCTCTCAGTTATAAGAAATGCATACACATATACATATACATGTCCTGCACATACACATAATCATGTACATAAATTCTGTTTAACTACATAAGTAAAATAGGATATATGTATGTATAATACATATTTTGAAATATATATTTTGAGCTATGAACCTATGCCCACAGGAAATATGCTCATTTCACTCTTTTTCTGAATTACATTTATCTATATAAACTTATATTGTTTATGCTGATAATTCTCATTTGGAAAGAAACACATTGTGGAAGAAACAAATTCAATAACATTCAATAGTAAATTTTTTTCCAAATGTCAAAAGTATGAGTTCATGCCTAATATAGTAATACTTTGTTTATTAAAGTAAATAAGAAAATTCTGTCCTGTCCACTATACATTAATTTGGCTTATTTCTTTTTTAAAAACATTATATTTATCATTTTTATTTTATGTATATGACCATATTGCCTGCATGTATGTAAGTTCAGTTGTGTTGTGCAATGTCCATGGAGGCCAGAAGGTGTTCGATTCCCATGGAACTGGAGTTATGAACAATTTTGAGCCACCATGTGGATGCTGGGAATTGAACCTGGATCTTCTACAAGAGCTAACTATGCTCTTAAGTGCTAAGCCATCTCTCCACCCCCAGTTTTGTTAATTTATAAATGGTCTTTTAAAAAAAAGGAGTATTTTCATCCGTTAAGGTCCAACCCCCCTAGCTTCAAGGCACAATAAATGACATTGGTACAGTATTGGCACATCTCTAGACAAATGTAATTTCTTACAATGCACAAAATATGTATCCTTTTAATTACAGACAAGTTCCACACTTACTACTTGTAAAATAAGATTCTTTTTTTTTTTTGCACCCAACAGAGACTATTACAGAGTACCACAACTGGTCATACACAGACATTGTGTATGAATTGCCCCAGCTTAAATGGGGCATCTATAATACAACCTCTACACCTATGATTCATAGAATCTAGAATAACGGGTAAAGAGGATATTAATGAATCTCTCAGTTCTCATCAATGAAGGTCCCTCATGCAACAGAGAGCCAGGAACACAAAAGGCCACAAATGGCCAAAGTATAGAGAATGGCAGTCTGAAGGATGTGCATCCTTGGAAAGGATTCCTATGTTAAAATTAACCCATTCAGGGCTCAGGGACTATTGGGGAAGAGGGGGCAGGAAGATTGTAAGAGCCGGGGAGGAGGTGTATGTCTGTATGGAAATAAAGTCCTACCAGCTCCTGGGACCTTGCTCATATGAACCTATACCAATGGGGTCAGCATGCACAAAACCAATGCAAACTCAAATAGACAAAACTCCAGCACAGAACTACAGAAATGGGCAACAAGCCCCATTTTTGGTTTAAAAATTATTGGCAGCTGATTACTGCTAGGTGAGTAAGTGCTGATTTTCTTAAAAGACCCTAGATAGACTGACTAGACTGCGGTTGATGAAACTGTACTGAGAAATGTCTGTGTATACTAACATGACATGATAGGCCTTAACACAAATGACAGAATTATGAATTCTTATGGGGGGCTGTGGGAGGGTTCCAGTGAGGAAGGAGGTATAAAAATGTTTAAGATTGATTGAGATGTTCTGTATGAAATACACAAAAATTCAATAAAAGATTACAAAAGAAGCAAAAAATATAGCAGAACGTATTCAATTCGACCTATTTGTGACTATTACGATACAAGAAAACTATGCACATATCTAATTGTGATTGGTGTGTTTACAAAATGCAACCCAAGGGGGTTGGAGAGATGACTCATTCATTAAGAGCACTGACTGCTTTTGCAGAGGACCAGGTTCGATTCCTAGAATGACATGATGGGTAACAACCACTGGTAACTCCAGTTCTAGGGGACCTGACTCCTTCTTCTGATCTCCACAAGCATTACACAACATTGGTGCACTTACACACATGCAGGCAATGCATTCATACATATAAAAGATAAAATAAATGATAAAAATGTAAACGCAACACAAATTTGACTGTAAGAAATCATGTATTTCCAAAAAATGGGATGTGTTAGTGAAGCAAATAAAATCTCTAAATCCATTTCTTTCGTCATGATTATGAGTGTATCCTAGGCTCTACTGAATCAGTCTGTTCTCTCAAGCATGATCATAGTTAAACCTAATCAAGATCAGAAGATACAATACAGAAGCAAAAAGAAAGAATAGTAAGAGTAGCTTGTGAGATCTTTGAAAATCTAGAGAGGGGACCACATCACTTTGCAAAAAGAAACTTATTTGTCGAAAACATGTAACAAAAACAGAACTACTGATGTAAACATGATTTTGTTGGAAAGTAGCATTTTGAGAAAATGCTGGCATAAAAAAAAAGATGGCATAAACAATACATAATCCTATTCAAATGATTGTTATGAAAACTAATTAATAGGAGAATTGAGCCTTCCTTTGAAATGCTTTCATAATGATTCTTAAGTAGTACCATCTCACATACTAGTTTTGTGCCTTCTGTTACCATTTCTGTACGTTCATATGAGCAAGTTCCCAGGTGTCTGTAAGAATCTTTTTTCTCATAATCATGTGCCACCCCTGGCTCTTACAATCTTTCTGTCTCCTATTCCTCAATGGTCTCTGAGCTGTAGGTCGGTGAAGTTTAATATAAGGGTCCTATCCAGGGATAAGTACTTTGCCATCTCTTGTTGTCTACACTTTGGCCAGTTGTTGCCTTCTGTGTTCATTGTCTTGTATTGCCTGAAGAAGCTTTGCTGATACTAGTTGAGAGATGCGTTAGTATTCCCTCTACTACTTGTTTCACTATGTTCTATAATCCTTAGGTTTAGAGGTTCTATTATAGATGTGCACATGGGACTGGGCATCTCACAGACTCTTCTCTGTGTGTGACCATTTGAAGAACTCCATTCAAACTTCTATCTGTTACAAAAGAAGCTTTTTCGATGAGACATTGCTAGTATATTTGTCTGTAGATATAAGGATCCAAGTTGGCACATATTGAAAGATTATATTTGTCTAGGGATGTAACAGATGTAGGGTTTTCTCTAGGATCTATGACCTATTCAGTCATGTGTATTTTGCTATGTTTAAAGTGCCACACGAGTTCTCCCTCACCGAGAGGGAGTTAATTTCATTTAGGTAACTGTTGATTACTTCCAAGACAAAAGTGCCTCTTCTGTACTGATATGGTTTCTTTTACAGCTTTGATTTTTAAAATCAATCTATTTATTAGTTTCATTTCATTTTCATTGTATGTTATTTAATTTTTGTATCTGAATGCATAGCCTGCATGTGTGTAAGTGCACCCATGTTGCACAATGCTATGGAAGTCAGAAGAAGATATCAGATTTCCCTGGTACTGGAGTTATGGATGGTTGTTAGCCATCATGTGGGTCCTGAGAATTGAACCAGGGAACTCTGTAAGAGCAGACAGTTCCCTTACCACTGAGCTATCTTTCCAGCCCCCAGATTTTATTTCTTTGTAAACATTAATTTATTTTTAAGTAATAGAGAACTTTTAAGATGGAGAGAGTTTAAATTAACATTTACTAATTATTAATGTCAGTTTCAGTTGAGTCATATACAGTATATACTAATTCTCAAAATAATTGCTTGACATATTGTACTTTTAAACCCTACATATTTAGAAACTTAGTCTCAGGGATATGAAATGTCTGAACACCACACTAGAAATACAGAGACATACAAAAAGATGTAATGTAGTGCTCAAACATGTACTTAAAAACATCTTTTCAGTTTTTTCTGACAACTTTTTAGTGAAACAGTATCTTAAATTCAACTCTTACATCCAGTTAATATATTCTACATTGCAGAAATATATCGGTAATTTAAAGTTTCCAATTCAGCATCTTAAGTTTAATAAGCCCACCAGACAATGATTGTTAGAAAGTAAAGTTGGAGATGCACAGTTTTAAACAATCCTTGATGCTTGCAAGTATGAATAGAATAATTTTATAAATTGAAAACGTGTCTGTGTTATGGATTCTAAAATTAGGAACCCATAGTTTTATACAGACACTGGCTTCAAGAACTAGTTTAACAGGCTATGGGAACCAAATTAAGCCAACATAGATTCAGTTAATTTAAACTACTATTTAAATACAATCTTATCAGTTGCAAAAATTAAATGTAATGTGTTTAACTAGATCTTAGACTAGGGGTCAGTAATAACCAAAAGCAAGGTGAGCATAGTTAGAATAATGGGTAACAAAGGCAAAGTAAAGCTTATAATACCATGAATTGAGTGGACGTTTAGTATTGGCTGATCAATCAAGTTTCTTTATTCTGGATCACAATAATAGGAAATCCCAACAGTCAATCTCCAGATATGAGTCAGTTTACAGACCAAGAACCAGTTGAAAAGAAGGACGGGTCCCCTTATGAAAAGACCTTGCTACAGTACCAAAGAGTTATACTGTTAGGCTTTCTCTCTGTCCTGTGGGACCTACACTGCCTTTTAGCAGGAAAAGTGTACATTGAGGAAAAAGAAATAATCAGGTTTTCCAAGGCCTGTTGGGTATTGCTTTTGAGTTGACTGATCCTGGGGGACCTTCAAAAGCCTTGTGGCCCACAAGGTAAAGTATAGACTTATGGAGGTCAGATGATAAATGGAGTTTTGGCTGAAGTCTGACTCCACTGGATCCAGTGGGTTTCTGAACTGATGCTGTGGTTGTTTCCTCAGTTCCAGAATGTATAATTTGGATAGATGTACTTAAAAGTTGGAAGAATCTTCATACTGCCTCCTGACCTGTGGAGTGAGGGCGATTATGTTGAGAAGGTCAAATGAAAACCACTTTCATTGCCTGTTTCAGATAAAATAGTGAAGCAAAAAAACAATATTGCAACCCTCGAGGGATTACAGAAATTAGTGCCACCATCAAGGATTTGAAAGGTTCAGGGGCGGTGTATCCTCCTTTAACTCTGCTGTTTGGCCAGTGAAAAAGATAGATGGATCATGGAGAGTGACAACTGATGATCTCAAACTTAATCTTCAGTGATCCAATTTGAGCTGCTGTACCAGATTAGTTTCCTTACGTGAGCAGATTAATACATCTCCTGGTACCTGGTATGCAGCTATTGATCTGGCAAATGATTTCTTATCAATAATAGTCCATGAGAACTACCATAAGTAATTTACTTTCAGCTTTCAAAGTCAGGGATATACACTTTAAGTTCTAACTCAAAGGTATATTAATTGTGTCATAATTTAGTAAGAAAAGAAATCTTGATTGCCTGTCTCTTCCACAAAATATCACACTGTTCCATTATATTGATGACATTATTTTGATTGGATCCAGCGACTAGGAGGTAACTACCCTGGTCTTGTTGGTAAAGCACATATGCATGAGAGGATGGGAAATAAATTCAAGGAAATTCTAGGGGTTCTACCTCAATGAAATGTCTAGAAGTCCAGTGATGCAGAGTGTGCTGAGACATACTTTCTAAGGTAAAGGGTAAGTTTACACGTCATCACTTCCATAATGAAGAAAGAAGCACAATGGTTATTGGCCTCTGAATTCTGTATGCAGCACATTCCTCATCTGGGTCTGTTTCTACGAATCATATACCAAACGGTTCTGAAGGCAGATAGCCATGAGTGGGGCCTGGAACTAGAATAGACTCTTCAACAGGTCCTGGCTGCTGCGCAGGCTGCATTGTCAACTGGGGCAGATGATCCAGCAGAATGGATGGTGCTTGAGTTGCTAGTGGCAGAGATGCTATTCGGTGTGTTTGGCAGGCAACTGTAAGTCAATCACAGCCGAGGAATTTTATCTTCATCTGCAAAAAACTCTTCTCCCTTTGAGAGACTGTTCTTAGCATGTAATGGGGTCTTAGTGAAAACTGAACATTTGTCAATGGACCACCAAGTTACTATGTGACATGAGCAGCCCATCATGACCTGGGTGTGATATGAACTAGAAAGCTGTAAAGATCGCAAAGCAACAATCCATTATCAAATGGAAGTGTTATGTATGAGCTAGAGCCTGAGCAAGCCCTGAGGGCACAAACAAGTTACATGAAATTGCCCAAATGCCTGTGGTTCCTATTCCTGTACAATGCATCATGTTCTCAAGAATGTACCATTGGCTTCATGAGGTGTGCCCTATGATTAGTTGACTGAGGAAGAGAAGAGTAGAGCTTCGTTTACTGATTTTTTTAATGCTATTTAGACACTGCCCAGAAGTGGACAGCTGCATTACACCAAATTTCAGGGAAAACTATGAAGGACCTGATAAAAAAAAATCTTAAAAGTGTACAGGACATGATCATGAATTTTGCTTGGAAGGAGAAAAACCCAGATTGGTATTAGGTACTGATTCATGGGCTGTAGCCAAAGGTTTAAGCTGCATGGTCAGGGACTGGGCAGGACTATGACTGGAAAAGTGGTGAGAAAAGCATTTAGGGAAGAAGTATGTGAATAGATCTCCTCAAATAGGCAAAGGATGTGAAGATATTAGTGTCTCATAAACGCTCATTAAAAGGTGATTTCAACAGAGGAAGAGTCCAGCAATCAACTAATCATATCAACATCTAATAAGACTTTCTGTGGACAACCAGTGCCTTTCACTGGGCTTCCCTGCCATTGCTTAATGAGCCCATGAACAAAGTGGCCATAGTGGCAGAGACAGAGCTTATACATGGGCTGGACAGCATGGACTGTCAACCTCCAAGTCTGACCTGACTACAGCTGCTGCTGAGTGCCAGATCTGCCAACAGTGGAGACAAATATTTAGCCACTGACATGGCACTACTTCTCAGGGTGACCAACTGACAACATGGTTAGCAAGCTGACTACACTGGACCACTTCCATCTTGGAGGGGACAGTGCTTTGTTCTCATAGGAATAGTCGTTTATTCTGATTATGTATTTGCCTTTCCTTCACGAAATGCTTCGCCAAAACTATACCATCCAGAGAATTATGAAATGTTGTATGCACTCTCATGGTATTCCCTACAACATCACTTCTGACCAGGAACTCATGTCATAGTCAAAGAAGTGGGGTGGTGAGCCATAGTCATGGAATTCTCTGGTCTTTACATGTCCCCACCATCTTGAAGCAGCTGGCTTAGTAGAAAGGTGGAATGGCCTTTTCAAGACAGTTAAATGAAAATAGTCTGGAGACCTGTGGCAGGATCCTCCAGAAGATGGCATATGCTTTGAATCAGCATCTAAAGTTTTTCTACCATAGGCAGGAGTCACAGGTTAGGAATCATGGGGTGGAAGTGGGAATGGTTCTCCTAGTGACCAACTAGAAAAATTTATGCTTACTGTATCCATGGCTTCGTACTTTGCTGGCCTAAAAGTTTTGGTTCCACAGGGGGAACTGCTTCTGCCAGCAGACACAACAGACATTCCACTGAAGTGGAAGCTTAGGCTTCCTTCTGGCCACTTTGGATTTCTGATGCCCTGAAGTCAACAGATTAAGAAATGAATGATTATGTTAGGAGGAATGCCTAATTCAGACTACTGGGGCAAGTTAGAGTGTTTCTCTTCCATGGAGGTAGGGAAGAGTGTGTCTGGAAGTGAGGAGATTTTTTTTTTTTTTTTTAGTGCGCCTTTTGGTGTTAACATGTCCTGTGATTAATGGCAATGGGAAACTCAAACAACCCAATCCAGGTAGGATAACAAATGACCCAGACCCTTCAAGGGTGAAAATGTGGGTCACCCCTCAAGGGAAAGATCCAAGACCTGCAGAAGTGCTTGCTGAGGGCGTAGGAAATACAGAATGGGTCCTAGAGGAAGGTAGAAATAAATATCAGCCAAGGCCACGTGACCAATTGCAGAAATGAAGATTATAATTGACATGAGTGTTTCTGTATTACTTTGTTAATAACATGCTTGTGCATATATACACATATATAAAGGAGATATTTGTTTTTCATTTCCTTTTTAAAAATTGTGTAACTGAGATAACTGCTGAGTGGTTAAGTGTTATAAATCTATATTATCATATTTTGGTTATAAGAAACTAAAGACAAAGCATACCTCAAGGACTTTGACACCTATTCTAAAATATATGATACATTTGTGATTGTAGGTTTGATAGTTATATTGTGTTAGGTGGAATTATGACCTTACCATTATTTTAATTTTGAAATTAAACATGATATAAGGAGATGCAACTGGGTATCAGGTTGATAAATGGTAGACTTGTGATGGCTAATCTTAGTTGTCAACTTGACTGGATATGGAATTGACTGAAATTAAAGACTCTTTGTTGATCAGATTATTTGAAGTCCAAAGATCTACCCTAAATGTGGCCAGTAACTACACACATGACAGGTTTTCCTTTTGCCTGTTCATTGCACACACAGAAAAGTTCATCTTGATGTTGTGATGTTATTTCACTGACAGTAGAACCAACTTCTTTGGATTCCAATGTAGACTGAAGACTAGCAGACCTTAGGAATGTGCGTAAGATTGGAACTGCTGAGACATCCAGCCTCATGAACTCCACATCCACTAGGTTCTCAGCCTCTGCCAATGTGGTGAGCCATTGTTGGACTGCTCAGACTCTACCCTGTAAGCAACTCTAATAAATATCCATTTTTTTAATTTCATCAGTCCTTTTTATTTAGAGGATACAGACTAGTACACCATGTTACAAAAATAAATTGAAAACTTTTGGTTTTCAGTTCAGCATTCTTTGTTTAATAAACTCACCAGATAATGATTGTTGCACAGTAAAGTTGGAGAATTACAGTTTTCAAACAACAACCCTTAATGCTTGTAAGTATGAACAGAAAATTTTTAACAAATGAAAAGTTCGTATATGTTATGGGCCCTAAAATTAGGGAGCCATGGTTTAATGCAAACACCAATTTTAAGATTTAGTTTAATAGGCTCTGGGAACCAAATTGGGCCAACAACACCTCAGTGAATTTAAAGCACTACTTTAAAAAAATCTAATATATTCAGAAGTTTTGTAGAAAGGTTTTGCTGTGAGCTAAAGTAAAGTTGCAAGATCTAGAAGAATTATGCTACTGGAACTAATTTGCCATCACGACTCAACATTAAAAGCCACCTGGGATTGCTTGAAGAGCTTGTTGTATTTAAGAGCTTGCCTTTGAGACCTACTGAGAAAATTCTAGTCTTTAGCTTACAGCTTGGTGGTATGCTAGAAAGAAACAGCTTAATTGGACATTTAAAATCCTGGAACAGGTAATATGTTAATTTGAGATTGTCAAACAAAGTATCATTTAGCTTGTATCACTCACTTATAATTGTAAACATGAAGATCAGGAATGTTGAACAGATAGGCAATTTAACTTTCAGTTTTTAGGAAGGAAGAGCTCTAGTCTCAAACCTATGAAAATGCATCTTTTTCTCTGCATGTATAATTTGGTAACTTTTACTTACTTCTGTGCTTTAAAGGCTTTTTGTTCCATTCTCTCTTCAAGTAATCCGCAGGCTATCTCCCCATGCCTATGCTTTACAACTGAAATGTATGCACTCCTTTGTAGGTAAAATTGGGCTCTTTATCATTTATAAAGCCTTCTGACACAGGAACATCTGTTTTTTCTATTTTTATCTTTCTTTCATTTTTTTACTAATTGCAACATTTTGGCACAATGATACTCCACATCACTGTTTAGTTATCACTTTCCCAGTATTTCCAAAGTCCGTATTGTTGCGATTAATATTAATGTGTCATTTAGTCTCCCAGAGATTGAAACAGCATTATGTGTTATTTTCTCTGTGTAATATTGTACATCAAGTTGATTTTAAGGACTTTCTTGGCAAGTGTATCTTTAATACTCTTTTCTAAAGTAATTATTTATTATTGTCTTTGTAATTATTTAGGTGGGGGGATGTCCATCTCCCTTGCATCTGTCATTGTAATTGATAAACTGTGAAATCTTCCTACTTTCAAGTAACTTTATTAACATTTATGTCCTAATTTGTCTATTAAAATGTTCTCCTTAATGAGACCTGGTTGAGCATAATATTTGATCGTGTCGATGAATATACATTACAGGTGCTTTGATCATTGATAAATTGTATTTCATTGCACATATAGTGAAATGAATGCATTTACTATGCATAGATGTTAGAAAAACTAAGTTTCCAAGAATTTAATTAATAGTATATTACCATGGATTTTGCTATAGCTAATTTTTCTTATTGCCTTTCCTGTGAGATCTTCAATAATGATATAGTCAAGGATTATATTAACAGAAAATATTACTGTCATATGGCAGTTTCCATTTGATATACAAGTTGGTTGACGCTTATGTACCCAAGTATTTAAGACATTTTTTATTCAGGATCAGATAATAGCACAAGTTTCTTTGAATTCAGGATATTACACATCCATGAACTTAATGACTAACTAGCCAAAAATATGATTTAGTTCTATTAGGTGAAAATTGAGCAAATAAAAAGTGACCA
Source organism: Eospalax fontanierii (assembly GCA_035773235.1). Classification (NCBI taxonomy): domain Eukaryota; kingdom Metazoa; phylum Chordata; class Mammalia; order Rodentia; family Spalacidae; genus Eospalax; species Eospalax fontanierii. The sequence goes on from CM069534.1 coordinate 22,186,657, forward strand.
TAATAATAAACTAATGTTGTAAGCCTAAAGATTATTTTTTATCTTTGCATTTAATATGAATTAATGTGTCAAGTCCTAGGCTATCTGATCAATAAAACTATATCTAGACATCTAAAATTTTAGTATCTAAGTATATTTTATTCTTTTGTGAATAAAGAAAAGACTTAAGATGCATATTTTCTCTAGACTGTAGCTAGGATTTGTCCTCATTAAAAAAATAATAAAAAACTCATTTTGTCAGTATTAAATAAAAGTTATATTTTCGTGTTTAAGTGTGGTGCATGTGTATGTATGTGTGTTCACATGTGTGTGGTTGTGTCTTCAATTACACTGCTTATGGGTGAAGTTGCTTGTGCATGTGAGCATGTGCATATGGACAACCAAGGTGGATACAGGAAATCTTCCTTTATTGCTTATTCTTTGAGGGAATGTCTCTCAATTAAACACAGTTGTCACACATGTGGCTAGTATTGCGGGCCAGCTTGCTAGACAGTTTTCTTTTTATCTGACTTCCAAGTCTAGAAATACAAGTGAGCTGCCATCTCCATGAAGCATGTGTGTAGGTACTAGAGATCTGAGCTCCAGTCTTCTTGCTTGAGAAGCAGGCACTTTCACTGTAGAGCCATTTTTCCAGACCTTCACATTTTAAGAGGCTGGAACAGGTGAAGAAAAATGAAGTGAGACTTCTTTGAAAACTACTGCACTAATTCAGTTAAAGGATGATACTATAGTTTTGAGTGTGTTTTGCCTTTCATAAGTTAGTATGTTGGGAAAGAGGTAAGTGGGCGTTCAGTTGGTAAAGTGTTTGCCACACAACATTGAAGTTATGAGTTTAAACCTCAGAACTCACATTAAGAAGAAGAAAAAAAAAAACTAGGCAAGGCTTTTGGGAACTGAAGAGAGCTGGATCTCTGGGGCTTGAGTTAGGGCTGGGAGAAAGATCTTAGGTTACAAGGATATCCTCTCATTGTTCTATGTCTATTTCTTCTTATGAGATATAACACCATGATGTCAGCTGATGTAAGACGCTTACCAGAACTGAAAAAAAATGCTAGTTTCAGGTCTTTAAACTTTGAGAATTGTGAGGTAAAATCTATTTTCCTTATAAAGTATTTAGCCTCAGATGCTATGTTACAATAGAGAAAACAGGCTAATATAAATAATTGAAGCCTATGAGTTTACAGTGAAAAAAAGATGAAACAAAGGCTGAATTCCTAAGCCTAGCTTTAACAGTACCTGTACCAGTACTATTAATATATTTTGCACACGGGGGAGGCACTAAGTGAAAGATAATAGTGGCAACTAGGAAACCGAGAAAGAATGGCAGGTATATCTCATCCATGACCCTAAAGATGTATATGAGTAAGAACAGCTATGACGGTAACCCAAAACAAAAATCGTAAACTTACATGGAACATTAGGAGACACTTTGTGATTTTTATTTTTAATTTAATTGTGTGTTTCTCTAGGGTGAACTTTTTGATGATAACGTTGGATCTCAACATCAAAAATTTGGACTGTTATGCTTGAGTCTTATAAGACAAGTGAAGAAACTAGATTCAAGTTTAGGATGGTGACTCAAAGCTGATAGAAACAAAGCAGTCCAAAGCAAGGGAGACATACCCAGTAAACTAAAGGTGTGGTCATTTCCATAGTCCATTGGCATCTAAGTGAAGCTGAGCGGAGTGAAGAGGATGAGAGAAAAAACGGAGGGATGCACTCTGACAAATTTTTTATCTGCTGCAAATATAAGGAATATTTGGCAAAAACAGGAAAGATACACAATAACAATTGACATTTTTGCCTACACAAGTTTAAGAGCAAAATAAAACTTGAAGAGGTAGAAAGCGGGAGAATTTCTGAAATATTAGTATGGAACTAAAGAGTTATCAGAATTTTTAATAACTTTGCAAACTTGAAGAGTATTTTGTTTCCTTTTTTATTTTCATCAAATCCCTTGTCAGGACTATAAAAAAAAGGAAAGCTTTTTCTTTCTCCTTCCCAACAAATAATATACTTTAAATTGTTGCAAAAAAAATCCTTCAGAAGCATTTGTCTCGCTTTTATTTATTCAGTTGTTCCTTCGTAAGCACAGCTATTTAGAACATTTTCAGTGCTTTCATTTTCCTTATCAAGTGCCTCTTTGACTCTCTTACACAAAGAATATAAGAATGCTGCTACTGTGTTAAAAACTTTATCTCCACTAAAATATTTGAGCCTATTAACAAAATGAAAGGATGGCTCAAAATATACTCTGCAAACATTTTTTATTAGAATGGTGGGTGCATTAACACATTCATCCACTCCAGTCACCTGTCTTACAAAATGGATTCAAAGTGTAGCTTGAAGTATAAACTGTTCACTAAGTTTTAAAGGAATAAAAGCCTAGAAATGTCTCTTTTCTTAACAGAAGCACAAGAAAGTGTGCAAGAAAGGGCAAATGGGTTTATATCAAATTGAAATACCACTGTGCAACAAAGAGAATGATGAACAAATTGAAGGAGGAAATATTTGCAAACTGTATACCTGATGAAAGGTTATTACCTGGAATATATATTGAACTAAAAAAAAAATCAGAAGTACAAACAATCCTGACTAAATAATGGGCAATGGACCCAAAGAGAGGTTTATCACAGCAATTCATTTAGTGCACCACAGAAATGAGAAATCCCCTCAACAGAATTAATCAACTGGGAATGCGAGTTGTTATTTCATCCCAGAAAGAATGGCCGTCTAAGCTGTGAGGAAAAGCAAAATCTTTGCGCACTGTGAATAGGAAGGGGTTAATGCATTAGCACTGTTATTACTCAAAACAAAGTGGAAGGTCCCCCCAAAATTAAAAATATAACTACCATATGCTCTCGTAATTTCACTACTACATATGTACCCAAAGAAATGAAATCTATGTTAAAGAGATATCTGAACTCTCACATTTATTACAATGTTATTCATAACAAGGAAGAAAACAATCAACTAAAATATCTATTATCTGCTGAACTGAGGAAAGGAATGTGATATTTGCACACCATGAAGTATTCAAGCATAAAAATGAAGAGGGGCTGAGGTGTGGCCAAGTGGTTGAGTGCTTGTCTTCCATATTTAAGTTCTTATTCATATATTCATTATGGAAACATGCCCACTAGTGAAATACTGGCAAGAATACTATAGGAGTAATTACCAGCTCTATGAATAGATTTTTCAGTCCTGCTTCACAGGATGGAGACCATGTCTGTTGCCAGAGCCAAGAACCTGTGGCTAGACAGATGATGACAGACAGGCTGCAGAGGAGAATTTAATATTATTCTCCTAAATGGGCATAGTGTTAAACTGATTCCCAATAACCTGTCATATTGACAGATTATTGCATTTCTTAACTCTTACCAGAAATGCTTCTTCATGAAGTAGATGGTGATTTGCATAGAGGTCCACAATTGGTAAACATGGAGATAACAAGAGACTGTAGAGTGATAACCATTATATAGGACATCTATGTCATACAATATCTTTGCAAGGCTTAGACAGCATTATAGAAGAAGGGACAGGAAGATGGTAAATACCAGATGTTGTGACTGAATGAAAGAAAATTGTGTTTTTTGGACAGCACAGAGCATTTGCACATGCAAACCTCTAGGACTTGTGACAGCGTGAACAAGATCTATGCAAGACCAATAAGAACATAATCCCTGCAGTGGATGGGGGAGATGAACACAAAGACCCACTCCTGGCTGAGGAACTATTGTCACTGAAAGCAACTGGGGGAGGGAAAGTCAGTCTTTATTAAGGACGTGATGCAGTTAGTCTGACCATGCTTCAAGGAATAGATGCATAGGCAAGACTATTTGAGGAAAACAGAGTAAACTTTATCAGCCTTAGAAAAAACAATAGAAGACATGAAATGAAAGCGAGTAAGGAAGTGGTGGATCTGATTGGAAGTGTGTGACGAGTTCTAAACACGATCAAAGAAAATTGTTCAAAATCTCAAATGTGCAACAGAACTGTTCTTTTTAAAAACATTTTTTGAATCATTGTTTATTTCATACAGAGCATCTCAATCAATCTTAATCATGTTTATGTCCTTTTTCCAACTGGCACCCCCATAGCTCCCCAAGTGGAATCTATATAGTCTTTCATCTTGTGTTCTCTTGTGTCAAGTTAGTGCCCCCAAGTGACCTCAGGGCAAGTTCATTCACTGAGGTCTAACCAGCCTACCCAGAGCCCCTCCCTTTAGGAGGACTAACTCTTCCTCACCAACGATAATCTGTTGCCAATAATTCTTAAGCAAGGTTGGAGTCTTTTCCCAGTACCAAGCTGGATATTTTTGTGTGCTTGAGTTTGCCAGATCTTGATGCAGGAACGATTGCTGTAGGTTCATATGAGCAGGGTACCAGGAGCTTGTATGACTCTATTTGCAGATGGACATGACTTTCCTCCCTGGCTCTCACAATATTTTTGCCCTTTCTACTACAATGGTTCCTGAGCCATGACTGGGTGAAACTTAATATAACAATCCATGGACTCACACACTGCAGATTCCTAATTTCCATGATTTAGCCATTTGTGATCTTTTGCATTCCTGGTCCTCTGTTGTACCCAGGAGCTTCATTAATGAGAGTCGAAAGATTCATTAGTCATTTCTTTACTAATTGTTGTATATTTCATGATCCTTGGGTGTAGAGGCTGCATTGCATATGTCCCACTTAGGAATTCACAGACAATGCCACTTAGGAATTCACAGACAATGTCTGTGTGACCAGCTGTAGTACTCATACTCTGTCTGGTGAAAAAAAAAAAAAGCTTCTTTGGTGAGTGGTGACTGGGATACTTGACTGTAGATATTGACTGTAGATATAAGGATACGTATTTTGCATTTAGTAAGAAGTTCCATTACCCTATGGATGTGACAGCCCTGGGGATCTCTCTAAAATGTATGGCTTCTTCAGCTATGTGTATTTGAATATGATCACATTACACATGCATAAGTTTCCTCCCATTGAGTGGGATCTAAGACAAATTAGGTAACTGTTTATTGGCCCCAAGATTCCACATTACTTCACGAGTGTTGAATGCTGTGCCAGTGATCAATGTGGTTATTTGGTCATGAAGCTGATGTTTGTTGGGTCATGAAGCTGGTGTTGGGCCATCCATTAATGTTATCCTTTGGATACTCGTATGGTGCTCTCCAAACCTTTGAGAGCTAACCTCTAGCAAAAGTGGCTTCCAGGTCAGTTCCAGGTGCATTGCTCCAAATCCATTCTCCAAAGCATGTACTGTCTTAAGCAATATAGTCTTATCTTCAAGGTCTGGGAGGCAATCAAAGATTGTGGCAATAGCTCCTGTAATCTTCGGAGTCTCTTGAACCACCCTGGCCAACAACTCAAAGGAAATTTTTTTCCTGTTTGGCACTGTTTCTTGGTATGTTGCCTTTAGCTATGTACATGGGCTCATGTAGAGATACTGTATGTGGAATTTGTCATTAGGTTAAATAGACACTATTTACCTCTCCTCTTCCTCCTCTCCCCTCTCCTCCCCTCCCCTCCTCTCTCTCCCCTTTTTTCTCTCTTTCTCTCTCCCTTTCTAACCTTCCCTCCACACCTCCCCACATACAGTGTACCCATTCTCCTCATTTCTGTATTAATAATTCCATACTCCAAGGCCCCACCTCCCTTGAGCTCTTTCTTTCCCTTTATCCCCACAGTTCCTCATATAACCCTCCCTCTGCCCTTCTATTTAAATACATCCTTTCAATTTAAGTACATTCTTTCTTAGGTTCCTTCTTTCCTTTCACCTCCCTGGTTCCTTTCCATTTTCCTGGTGCCTGCAGTTACATAAGGATACATACGCACATATCAGGGTTTGGTGCTAGGATCCACAAATGAGAGAAAACATACATTCTTGTTGTTGTTATTGTTATTTTATTTTGTGTTACTTCACTTAGCATAACAGTTTCTACTTCCATCTATTTGTATGTGAATGTCATAATTTTGTCTTTCTTTATTGCTGAGAAGAACTCCAATGTATAAATATACCACATTTTCATTATCTACTGGTCAGTTGAGGGACACTTAGGTTGCTTCCATCTCTTAGCTATTGTGAAAAGAGCAGTAGCAAACATGGGTGTGCAAGTATCTCTGCAATAGGATGAGTCATTTTGGTATATGCCAAGGAGTGGTGTAATTGAATCAAATAATAGATTCATTTTTAGATTTTTAAAAGTTCCCCATATGGCTTTCTGAGGGGCCCCATGATAGTTAAAGATGGCGCTTAGAGGAAGTACGAAGGGCGTGGTTTGGGTATGACTTGACTTGTTTTGACAAAAGTTTGATTGGCTCTTAGAACTTCCTCCCTCATGGACAGCTTGTGTTATACTCATTAAGCCTATAGAGTCTCCTGTAACCTTAAATGTTTACAGCCTGCTTGCTGAGCTCACATTTAAGGTGATTGGTTGCCCGCCTCCTGCTTTGGAAATCCCTTTGTGTTTTTTGCCTTTATAAAATACTATGTAACTCCCAATAAACGAGTTCCTGCTTGAGTAAACTCCTTGTCATATCTGATTGTCTCTGGGAATGAGAGACTGAGGAACCGGCAGACAGTGCACTCACCTTTCCCAGGCACCCCGTGTGAGATTCCGAACTTCGGGAGCTGACCTGCTGGACAGGAGCCAAGACCCCCGGGGACCTCCGCAACTTTCCATGGGATTGCATGAGTTTTACAATCCAACCACCATCTTTCCCCACATCCTCTCCAGCATTTGGGATCATTTATTCTATTTTTCCTTCAACTTTAATGGACATTTTTGCTGGGTCAAATGTTCTGAGTTGGCATCTATGGTCATGTAGGGCTGGGAATACTTTGGTCTCTGTTCTTCTGTTTTTTATAATTTGCATTGAAAAGTCAGCTGTAATTCCCATGGGTTTTTCTTTGTATGTGACTTGTTTTTTCTTTTGGAGCTTTCAGAATTCTCTTTGTTCTGTATGCTTAGGGTTTTACTATGATATGCTATGTGAAGCATCTTTTATGGTCCAGTCTATTTGGTGTTTTATATGCCTCTTGTATTTGTATGGTAATGTCTTTCCTTAATTTTGAGAAATTTTCTTCTACAATATGGTTAAAGATCCAGTCAATACAATGATCCTGAGATTCTTCTCCTTCCTATATGCCTATAATGTGTAAATTTGGTCTTTAATGGTGTCCCATATTTCCTTCATATATTCCATTCCTATTTTTTTTTCAATTCTTCATAACCATTGCTTGAGTGCTCCATTTCTTCGACTTTATCATCCAATGTTGATATTCTGTTTTTCATTTAATTCACACTATTGGTGAGACTTACTGGTTACTGCCATCATTTCTAACTGATTTATTGAGTTTATCACTTCCTTCTTTATTTTAACCTGAGTTTTCTTCAATATTTCTATCTCTTTTGTGAATTAAGTCAGAAGTTTTTCTCTATCTTCTTTTAGCTCTATTTTCTTTGTTTAAATTCATTGAACTATTTGATCATGTTTATGATTGTTCTTTTAGACTCTTTGTACTTGCTTATCTCTATGGAGTTATCTGTATGGCAGAATTCTTCTATAGGACTGACTATGTTTGGTGGGGATATATTATTTGTGCTTTTGGTGTTACTATTTTTTCATTGTGATCTTGGCACGTGAATTTCTTTGGTTGCTCATGATTCTGATGTGAGACTCAAGCCTTCCTTTGTTAAGTTGTAGTCTGATCCTGTTTGTAAACTTAATGTAACTTTATTGTATTTTTTACTGGGTATAAAAAAGCTTGTTCAAGGCTTCAGGTTCTCTTTTTTTATTTTATAAAAAAGGGGGACCAAATGGCTGTACTTCAGCTCCTCTGGAATTCCCTCAGAGCCACAGGTTATGCGAGTTCACATGCTCTCAGGCTCTCTTAATGTCTGAGTCCCTCTAGTCATCAGGCACTGTACAATCTGAGAAAATTATAGGCAGAGGCTGAATTCAGGGTTTCTCAAGAAGTCTGAAAAATTCTGGGCCCTACAAATGGGCACAGAAGCCTAGCCCAGTATCAGTATATTCAAAGCTAAACAGAAAGTTAAAGAATAAATAATGCTAAGACAGTAAAAGGCATACAAAATAAACTGTCACTTTTAAAAACAGTTATAAAAGGTGGATACTATAACATAATTAAATATATCTTAAACAATTTTATGTGAAAGTGAGAACATAGAAAGTACTATAGCTTTTATTCTTATTTTATTTTATAAATATATTTAATTTTGTTATTTTGAGATATAGCTTTGCTGTATAGCCCAGGCTTGAACTCACAGTCCTCCTGCTCTAGCCTCCCAAGTGTTTGTGTGACAGGTGTAGGACCACCTCACCCAGCTCTATATCATCTTTATTTGTTATGATAAACAGATTGCTTTAATAAAAAATATAGTAATGAAATCAAGCATAACTTAAACATGCAGTGTTATTTATCAACATTTAACATGGAAGCATTAAAATAATTTAAGTTTAATTTATTTAAAACATTAATTACAGAGTAGTTTGCATCAGTGAAATTTATCTTTCTCACAAATTTTACACACGTCTGTAAGATGGACAATTTTCAAAAAGATGGCAAGTAGACAGAATGCTCAAGAAATTCTTATAACTGATTTGCTTATGAATAACAGACAGTTTTTCATCCATTCTTAATTTTTGTTGTCACCAGGGAAATTATAATTACTTTCGGGAAATTATTGAAAGAGGTTGTATAAGGAGATGAGCTTATGATTATACATATGTCTTCGCTTACTTTTTTAGGGGTTTCTAGTTATTTCTGTCATGTCTCTAAAGTGCTAAGAATGCTGTCAAATATACTACAGAATTAAAAACTTTTGACCTAGAAGCAGAAATGGGGGAAAAAAGCCATACAGAGAATACTTCATGAATTCTTAATTTAATGTTCATATTTTGTTTTCTTTTCATTGTTGAGAGAAATTTGCTTAACTTGTCCTGTGATGATGGCATATATGAAGGAGAAATAAAGTATGTGATTGAAAACTTGATTATTATACTAGAATTATAACAATCTTCCTTCATAGCTATTATATCAAGATACGACTCACAAAAAATGCCTCGTTGCTGGAATGGTAGAGAATGGTGAGATCAAATCAAGGACATGTTTATTAGTTTTATTTATATTTGCATGCAAGTACGGTCTTGCATATACAGGAGAAAATATGACAAAATATTTTGTTGTAAACAAATACCATCAATTGAGACTGTTTAAAATTGACAGCATCCTTCTCTACTATTTGGATTTTATTCTCTCTCTCTCTCTCTCTCTCTTATTCTTTCTTCTCCCTTGAAACATTTTCAAGTAATTACTCTTGGCAAAACAGGATATTCATGCATGTTCCAAAGATATCTAATATGTGGTGCCAATCTTTACATTGGAAAGATCTTATTTTACAATTGAAATTATTTTTCTTAATCTACAATTTTCTCCTACATGTTGCTTTATTTGTATACAGAAATGTGTTTGTGGTTCTTGCATAATTACAAATATAATCTTTTTGAAACACTTATCTTGTCATAATCTCATCAATTTTTGCCTAATTTAATCTTTAGTCTACTGGAGGACAACTTAAAATTGTGTCTTCCAATTCTGTCCTCCATCTTTTTAACTTGTAGCCAGCTGCCCAGCTTCCCAAACTATATGTCCACTTACATATTATGAAGGCACCAAACACCAAAATCAAACAGAACCAAACACCAGCTTCTGCAAAAATTGATTTACCCTTCTCTTCTGTTCCTAATTCAGAAAAGAAAACACCACATTTTACTACAGCTGTAATACAAGTGTCTTGCTGAACATGTCATGCTCAGATCTTGAACCACATAACCTATTGATCCTGTCCATTAATTTTTGTGTAAAATCAATTTGTCTTTACTATTTGGCGATTTATTATAAACAGGATATTTGAAACATTGTATTACAGTTTGAGCAGTTTATCTAAAATGTTTTAGAACCTGAAATGTTTGAATGGCAATATGAAGTACTAATGGAAACTTCCATACAGAGAAACTTTATTGAATGAAGAAGTTATGTGAAATACTGTCTAAAACTACTATACGTTAATGTCCCTAAGGTGGATATGTAAAAACAAATATAAACTGGGACTCATTTTCAAGATAGTACATTATGTATATGAAATACAAGCATATTCCAAGAATTTCAGATAAAGAATAATTAAAGAACACTTAAAGTGGTAAAATATTTGACCTCTTTCATATATGCCTAAGAAGTGTCAAATTTCCACAATATTTATTTAATATACTGTCAAAATGTTCAAAATTTTAACCTGTCATTTTATTTCTACTTGAAACAACATCTCCTTATGTATCCAGGGCAACCCTGGAAATGGTGATTCTCCTGCATCAGCCTCCTTACATGTGTGTACCATGTCTTGCTTGCTTTTTCAGGTGATTGCTTAATAAATAGCAGCAGATATCCATTCAAGTGAGAACTATTGCGTTTATCCAGATGCGGATCCACAATAAGTCATTTATTGTCTAAGCTTCTGTGTCTTTGTCCTTAAGTGGCCTCTGAGCTGCCTGACTCCTCTCTCCTTGGTCTTCATCCTGTACATGTTACTGTCACATACTCTCAGTGCTAGAAGGATTGCAGCTTTCTCTCACTTGAAGTCTCTTATTTCTGCTTTTCTGCCCCAATAACTCATGCTTTGCTTCAAATGATTCCATAGTCTTCAGTTCTCATTCAGAATATCATTTCTGGCAGACAACAGAAGTAAACACACCCTTCTTTCCTTTCCGTGGTATCTGCATATGGCCTGTCACTGACCAGGTTTTCATTTTCTCTTTGTTGGCTGTCCCACTTTGCATCAAATGCCAATGGAATAGCACCTTACTTTTACATAAATGGTCTTACCTCAAAATTCTATTTATAGTATATAGTGCAATGAGTGATATGATCTAATCAACAAATGTCTTAAATTATTTTGCAATGTTTTCAGAATCTGAAATATGGAAAGGAAGTGGTCAGTAAATAGGTTGGATATAAATCATTTTTCTGTTAATGCATATACATTTCTTTATCTTACAGCTGTGATATTTTATTTTATTTAGTACTTATGTGATAAATCTGGTATATTGACACATTTTCATTCTCATTGGTGCTGTCTTTATTCCTGTTGTCAAGGGTCCAGTAAGGTCAGTTCACTCAAAATTCAATTTATGAGATGCCTAAGCACCATATGTTCAAACATGAAGTAAAATATGATTTGTTTGTTTTGAATAGACAGCCTGATAAATTATCTACCTCAAAGAGACCCCAAAGAACTATTTTTGCTAGTGGTATTGGCAATTAGATGATATATTAAATCGGTGTGTCTTTTACTGGGTAAGTGCAAATGTTCTCCATATACCCATACACTTGTACGTTAATATTTTATTTGAACTGTGTATTAGACTTTCTTGCTTAAAATTATTTCAAAAATAAAAGACTTGTTAACATAAGTTAAAACATGTTTTTAAGAGAAATAGTTATAAATTTTGAAGATTACATCAGTAACAATAAAATTAAATGTTTTAATAAACTATGAAATAAGTAAAGAGTCCCATCAAATTTAAAACTTATTACAGAATCACTTAATTCAACAAATATCTACTGCTCATCTTCCTTGTGTATTTTGTTGAACTTCAACTTTATAAATGGCCTAACAAAGTTTCATAGAATACTCTATAACTAACATTCATTATTTGAAAAATAATTACCTGTATAGGTTATATATTTATTCTGTAAGAATTAATGTATCTCTACTTCACAGTGATAACTATTTGCATTTGAAATGATACATGATCTCACTCGTTCTTAGCACTCCACCATGTTTTCTGATACATAACTTTAACCAGTTCGATCCTGATGGTCAAATGGTGTCTGTGGAATATTTCCTCTTGATACAAACTCTAGCAAAACTTTCAAACTTGACATGTTGCCTCACCTGACAGACTGCATTCCATCTGTTTTTCAAAGTATGAGCAGTGGAACAGTGCCAGTACATACTAGTTCTGTCCAAGCAAGTCATTGATTTCTTTCATCTTCAGCTAGTTTTGGTAACTTGATGAGGTCCCATGTCAGTGGGTTGTCCTTTGAATGTCCCAAGTGATTCCATTTGAGAGGAAAGCTGTTTCTCCCGTATGGCAGGCCTAATAAATTAATTAAGGCAATAAATGTCATGCCATCTGCACCTAATGTGTGAAGGACATTAATCAGTGCAGACTACCAGCTGGGTGCATCTTTAGTGCGTAGCCACCTGGAACGCAAACAGTGCCATGCATCAAAGGAGGCCATCAGCAGGACAAGATGCAAGAGAGCTACCTCTCCTGTATTCTGTTCTGTAGGGATTCCTGTTCTCCATCAAATTCTGTGTTTAGCATCCTAAATATGCACTCACAAAAAGTTTACATTGGAATATGACTGAAATAATATTGAAATTTGCATTTCCAAGAAAGAAACATGGAAGTACAGAAAAGTAATTTCATACTGTGAAAGGAAAATGCTTCACCAATATGAAGTTTTGAAAAGCTGGTAATTAATACATTGCTTGCAGGAAGCTGGCTAACTATTCAGAGCCAACATCCTGGTGAGAACAGGTGAAATGTCTGAAGTCAGCATGGAGTGCTATAAATTTCCACCTCAGTACTGCTTTAGCTGCCTCCCATGAATGTTTATGTGTGTACTATCGTTTCTATCAGGCCACTGTTTCTTTTATTCTACATTTAAATCATAACTCTCTGATTCTTGGGTTATTGGAAGTGTATTTTTTGCTTTTCAAGTGTTTGGAGATTTTCTAATTATTTATATTTTGAGCTTGTATTGTAATGAGTTCTTGAATATTCTTGAGTTTCTGTTTAATGGTCTCAATTATTGAAAAACAAATGTTGAAGTTTCCCAACTACATCAATAGTTGTCTGTTTTTCCTTCAGTTTTGTCAGTTCACACATGCAACACCCATGTATGGAGTTTATTTTTATGGAGTGTATCTATATATGGAATATATATGTGCATATAAAAAATATATGTACAGAAATTCTTAAGGTTAATAGTGTGTTCTTAATGGCACTCCCACATTTTGAGCACTTTTGGTATCACGTATTACTTTTTTAAAAACTTCATTGAATTTTTGTGTTTCATACAGAACATCTAAATAAATCTTAATCATTTTTATACTGTTTTTCCCACTGGCACCCTCCCATAACACTCCACTGAAATTCATACATTCTGTAATTTATGTTAAGGCCTTTTGTTCCAAGTTAGTGTCCCCAGACATTACTCAGTGCCAGTTCTTGTACTGAGTTCTAGTCAGCCTTCTTCACCCAGTAGTAATCAGTTCCAATATTTCTTCATCTAAAATTGGGGTCTTTGTCCATTTCCCCAGTTATATGCTGAACTTTTCTCTGCTTGACTTTGCAGGGGTTTTGTGCCTGCTGATACCCTTGCTGTAAGTTCATTTGAGCATGGTCCAAGGATTTTGTTGGACTTTATTTCTTTATGGCTATGCACCTCCTCCCTGGCTCTTATGATCTTTCTTCTCATTTAGATGATTTTAAACTTGAATTATATGATAATTTAATTTTGTAAAATTATAACATAAATAATTAGATACCAGAAATAGTCTGAATATTGTATCTTGAGGACTGTAATTTACATGACTTTAAAAAATGATGGAGCTGGATATGCTGGTCATGACTATAATCCTTCAGTTAGGTGACTGAGGCTATATTATGGGTTCTATATGTCAATATATATTAATAACTAATAATATATTATATGATAATATATAGCTAATTTATGTATGAATATCATAACTATATTATGAGTTCTAGGACAGCATGGGAGGCAGAGGACTCTTGCACTCATAAGCTCATTGCAGTGGTTTCCTACACAAGGCCTGCACAGAATCATACCATTCAGCATTCCAGACTGTATGGGGATGGAAAATAGACGATCACACTTGAAATTATGGATAGCTGATGGCTACCAGGGGAAGGAGAGTTATTTCTCTTTAGATGTGTGGTGACTAATAAGATGATTGTGCTTCAGTGGATGACCTTATATCCATGCATATATAAACAGGACTAATTGGAAATAGTGGGTATTTTAAAAAAGGAAATAAAGCTATGAGGAGGGACAGATCCTTGAAGCATTGGGGGGAGAGTGGTTAGTGAATATGAGAAAAAACCCCACATAATCTGAATGCATTAAATAAATTCTCAAAGAATAACCAACAAAACTGCTCATAACTGCTCTATTAAAAATATCAAGAAAAAAATTAAACTTAATTTTTACAATTAAACTTAAACTTTACAATATGAAGAAAAAAAATAACTTAAACTTTACAATATCAAGGACAATTATGGTATCTGTGTGAAAACCATGCTGGAATATTGGTTTATGAATAACCTCTGCCAGAATTATAATCTAGACTCTTTTAGTAGTTGGAAGTACATGAGATGTCCAAAACAAATCTAATATACTTATTAACTTTCATTTCACATATAATATTACATAATATTCCAAAGTGAAACTGTCTCAACACTCCTAGTTGATCTCATCTGATATCTTCCTGACAAGATTATGATACAGTCTGTTATATGACCAGTACAGACAAGGAAATACTTGGTGTCAGAAGGGAAGAAAGAAATACAGGCTGTTCCTTGAGTATATGAATGACATCAAATACACTGATGCAGCTCTCCCTGACCCTCACCAGCTAACAAAAACCACAGGCACAGGACAGCAGATGAAACACAATCTACATTTTTACTGGCAGGTTTCCTTTGTAAGTTACTGTGTGAATTTTCCTAATGATTTTGTAAAGTGAAATAGAGGACTCTTTGAAACCATTATTCCATTTTCAAGAATAATAGAATGAGTGATTCCAAGTATAACTTGACTGTGAACTAGAATTCTATAGGATGCAAGTTTTCAGGGTGATGTTAAGAGATAAACATATATAACCAAACAAATTTGCATGTTTGAATGGTTATTGATATATACATTCTGAACCTTTACAAATTCATTGGCAATCAAAATTAATCATCAAGTTTGGAATAAATTCAATAGAAGTTATTGAGTTTACTCTAATGGTTGATTCAGACTGTGTTAAAGTAATCGTACAAGAATGCTCCGGATAAATAAATCAAATCAGCAATTGTATCTTTCCACTTCTTTTTTTCTGTTTTCATTCTGTTTCTTTCTCCTGTACTGCAAAGTAGAGTAAGGCAATAGAATAGAGTAATCCCCTGAAGTGCTTACCATCTGGATACATGTGAAAATATTGCATCACATAGTAGAGGAATGCCACTAGAGTAATACGTAACTGTGGGGGAGGATTGGAAGTATCTCTTAAGCTTCCTAAATTTGTGCCACTCCAGTGAAAACCATTTGCAAATCTATGCTGTTTTGCTTTCTGAATTTGGTACTTCTTATAACCAGTGTAGGGAAACAAGCTGATGTTGTCCCATCACAGGTGGTTGGATCTGTCTCTCTCATAGACTCTATTTCTTTACATTAGTAACAACTGGTGCAAATTTGTCATTTTCCTCTGAAGAATTTTTTTTACCCCATTTTAATTAATTGTTGACTTAAAAAATATTATGCTCGTAGAATTTTGCCTTCATTTGAGAGGGAGGAAGGGAGAGAGAGAGAGAGTGAGAGAGATCTTTCTAATAGAATAGAAAAGGAACTTCTCTGAATATGCTACTGAGTAAAGGCCATGACTTGCCTGGCTCAAACACAATCCTCCATTCATATGTGAAATATGCTGTGATTGGTCCAAATACTCTTCCTTGGTTTCCTAAGCAAAGCATTTAGACACACTTAGGGAATCCAATGGGAGACGCTCTCCTGTACTGTCTCTCCTGGACTTACAATTTTAGGCCCAACAAAGAACTTTTCTCCCCTAGTCTTTCTTTGCCTACTTCCAGCACTATGGAAAGCTGATGAGTCAAAGAAATAGCAGAGACAGAAGAGCAGCATGCAAGCAGAGTGACAGCAATCATGGCAGCAGAAGGAACAGATGAGCAATCTACATGCCAAGCTACAAGAGTGCCAAGAAGGCTGGCTGCTTGACAGCTGAAGGGAGAGCATGTGAAAAGTCTGAGGGAAGAGACATGGCAGAAACAAAGGTTACAGCAGATGTAGAAACACTGGAAAGCTGACTCCGAAAAGCAGAAGACCGTAAAGAGCCAGAGAACTGTCAGGAGAGCTACGAGGAAAGCTACAGAGAGTTGTCAAACATTTAGGTCTATGAGTTTCAGATACTCCAGGCCTATAAACACAATACTGGCTACTGTTAAGAGCTAAAAATGAAAAAAAATACAAGTAAGGCTCAGGGATCATTTCGGAAGAGGGGGCAGAAAGATTGTAAGAGCCAGGGGAGTAGTTCCCTGAATATATGGAGATAGAGTCTTACTGGCCCCCGGGGCCTTGCTGATGAAAACACGCAGCAATGATGTCGGCACACACAAGACCCATGCGAACTCAGTCAGATGAAAACCCAGCATAGAACTGGGGAAATGGGCAGCAGGCCCCAGCTTGGCCTAGTTGCTATTTTGTTTCGTTGATTTCTCTTTCTATCTCTCTATCTGTCTATGATTTGGGCACTGGGAATTAAATTTGGGGCCTCCTACTTACCTGGCAAGCAAATACCCTTGAGCTTTAGGCCCGTGTATTTATTTAAAGGCAGTTTCGATAAGTTGCCCAGGTTGGCCTTGAATTCACTCTATAGCCCAGGTAGATACAGGTTTCTGATCCTCCTGTGTCAATCTGCATAGTTGCTGATGTCAGACTTTAAGTTTTGCTGAAGTCTGACTTGGCAGCCTCAAAATTCACTGCCCTGGCTCTGTAACCCTGAAAAGCATGTTTTGAATCTAAGAAGCGTCATGCGACTGAGGTAGGGCAGCAATAAAGAGGTAGCAGAAGGGACACTTTTTAGCGTATTAAATCAGTATGGTTGTTATCTAGTTATGGGAGGTTAGTGATTATGAAGAACTGGGAAGCAAGAGAAGTGGGTTTATGGCGTATTTTGAACTCAGTGTATTTTGTGTTTGAATCTCAACAACTTTTTAAATGTTCTAATTTGAGAGAAAGATAAAAAGTAAATTTGACCAGAATTCAGCCAGGTGGTTTGGTACATTGCCTAGAAATTAAAAAAAAATAAATAAATAAAACTAATCACTAAAAAATTGGCCACTTATAATATGAAGACAACTTTTATTCCCCTCAAAGTTTAAAATTAACTAATTAGAGCAATTTATCATCCATTTTTCTTGAACTGAAAGGGTCTTTGTTCTGATCTTTCCAAAGATAATACAGTCTAGTCTTCATAGCTGTCTAAAATATAGTTGAGGTTTATTTTTAGTCAACACATTAGACACATTGCTGCAGTCTGCATTTCTCATCAAAGAATATGAATAGGCAGCAAATGCAAAGTACAGAAATTGTCATGAAAAAGAAAATTAATAAGGAAGGACTGCCACTTTCAAATCCACATGACCCATTTAAAATCAGGTTCCAAGATATTAGCTATACTGTTTGAATTAAGTGATCAAATATATATTCTTAATATTTTCCTTTGAAAAGGTTTTCTGTATTATATTTTATTTTATTTTAATGTCTGTACTTCATATAAGCATATAAATATAAACTATAATAAACATTTACAGTGAATTCATTCTGAAAATTGTGTTTTACCAGACTTCTAAAATTACAATTAATAATATCTATGTGTGAAAACTAATTTAAAATTAGATTCAGAAAAAATTCTGAAATTTACTCAGTATGAGAGTGACTGTAGGCCTCAGTAACAATGAGTTGGTGAATTTAGGGTAAGTTAGGTTGGTATCTAATGTACTTCTTTATTTTTTGATTTCTGTCATTTTAAGGAACAGCACTCGAAGAATGGTGTGGTAATGCTATTAACCAAATCATCATGTGATTCACAGTCCTCTGAAATTCTGGGTGGTGACAATGGAAACTGTTTAAGATGACCTGAGTTTGATCCCTGGAACCCACACACATAGTGAAAGGAGAAAAACGAACATGTTTGACTTCCAAGCATGTACCTTCCCACACGCACACAAATAATTCAGTACAAGTAAGACAAATATTAAAGTGTATATCACTATTAGATTTTGAACTTCATGTTTTTACTCTTTATTTTCTGGAAAGAATAACCATTGCAGTGCCCACAACATTTTATGAAAATGGTCAGGTCATTTTTTCTATTGCTACCAGGTGTATGAATGCATGTCCCAACAGATGACATTGTCTAGTAATGACCCTGCACATTTATGCAAGAAATGAGCCTGCATGCTATTTTGAACTCTTAGTGACTCTGGACAGGCTAAGTAATGTGACTGTTAGGGGTGGTGCTGGGAGAGCCAGAGAATGGATGAGTTCTTAATATTGTTCTGAAATAAAATGCTTCAGATGCCTCTATTAAAACTCGTCCCACTCAGAACAGTTACACTTGCTATAAATCTTCAGTGGGCATAATAATCATCCTAGCCATACTTTTATTCCTTATCTTCATGCCTCACTCCCATCCTGGCCTTATGCAGACTTATAATACACATGATTTGATCCAGGGCCTATTTTCTAGGGAATGCTGACAAGGACCAAGAAGGCAGAGAAAATTAACTACATGGGGTGCTGTATTTGATTTTCATATTATACACAGATGGACTGGGGCTACATTAAGCTTCTGTGTCGAAGACTGGACATTCCATGACTGCTATGACATAGCTACAAGGCTTGGAACTGTCAAAAGATTATTTTTTTATGTTACCCAATGAATTTCTTATTTTTGTTTATGATTTTTATATTAGATTAGAATACATCAGCAGTAACAGACAAGCAATGGTATATCTAGAAAGCTGCAAGATGCATAAAATGTATTTTAGAAAGTAAAGAATTTATTTTCAATAAGAAAAACAGAAAATTGTATTTTTGTACCAAAAGCTATTTTAAAAGCATTTTACTAACATATTTAATTGCAAGGAGCTCTACTGTATTTCTTTTTACATTTCTGAATGTCATATCTTAATGACAGTTGAATTTACAGCTTTCTTCAATATTATGCAAAATTGAGGCTATTCATTAGGGAAGAAGAGAGAAATAGAATGTGGCTAGAAGTAACTGAAAGTTTCACAAAATATTGAACCAAACACCTTGCCTTACCAACAGAAGCACCCTGTCCAATTCGATTAGAGATGTCTCTCCACAACTTGTAGACTTCAAAAATGGGAGCCAGGACCCTTCCTTTGCAAGGAGAAACCATAATATAACTCCATAATCAACAAGTGCTCATCAAAGCTCCCTACACACTCTGCTCCCAGAGAAACCAGTGTTTGGTTTACCGCTGCAATGGAAGCATTCTCTCAATGTGCACTGAAGGTAACAGATGCAAAAACTGAGTCATGGAAGGGAAATGAGGAAAATTACCCTTCAAACTAGAACACTTTCAAGAGACAGGAGAGTCAAAAAAAATCAAATCGCATCATTTTTTAAAATCTGTTAGCTAAAACTTTATGTTAGTAGATGTAAAGAACTATACTGCTCATAAGTAATATTAAACATAAAATGCCATTAGTAAACTACACATACAAACACCCTCATATACCTTATTAAAATAACATTAATTCATTATTTTATCAAATTATGTTACCAAATTATCTTCACATATATCAGATATGTGAACGTCAAAAAGAACGTTTTGTTACTTCTCATGGTATCTGTTATGTAATTCCATATATGAATAATTATATCATAAATAAATGTACGGTTTCTTCTTTGATATATTCCTATTAACATCAACTTTCTGCTCTAAAGTGGCATACAGTAGATGCACTTGGCGCTTTTGAACTTCCTAATTCGTCTTGTTTATTATACTGTTTTGAACCATTTAATCGTTCATGTCTCCAGGTGCTGAGATAAATAAAAGTAGAGAAAGGTTTTTATAATAAAATTCTTGGCTCTTTGAGTATTTAATACATGAGTACTATATGTACATCATTTTGACACCCTTCCCCATCCAACTATTCCCATGTTATAATCTCTCTCACTCAAATCCATGATTGTATATTCATACTTTATTATTGCTACATGCAAACACACAAACATTCTCACCTCTATGTGTAATTTACTGAGTCCACCTAGTGGCATTCTTACGTAGATGTGTTTAAAACTGACCACTTGGGATTTAGATAACCTATCAGGGGCCTCCTCCTTGTAGAAACTCTTCTGTCCCTCCGTAAGCATCCCTTGATTGTCTGCAGCCCTTCATCTAAGTTGTGGTCTTGAGAAATTTTCAGTCCACATTGGTATGTCAACTTGTATGTGTTTTCCTTTACATTTTGCATTGAAATGGGTAGACACACCAGTTTAAATATTTTCATAAATAGTGTCATTTACTTTTGCTTAAATATACCTTTTTTTAATAAATAAAAGGTCTGACAAATTTAAATTCTGTAAATGTGCATGCTTCATTACATTCTATATCAGCATATTATAAAATTACGTGTGTCATATTAAAATAAGTGTTCTTACCCAAGCATACTGGCTCATGCCTGTAATCACAGGAACTAGACTACTTGCTGTTATTCCAAAGGACCCAGTTTCAGTTCCCAGCACCCACATCAAGTGTTTCACAACAATCTATGACTGAAGTTCCAAGAGATTCAACTCCTTTTCTCCACTCAGCATTCACCAGGCACACACTTACATGCAGGAACATGCACATACAAATAAAATAAAAATAATCTTTAAAAGAAGAAACAAGATATGTGTGGTAGCTAATTCTTTAATCTTTGATGATATGATACATAAATTTTGATTCCCGATTATGAATCCAGAAACAAAATATTTTATGTTACATTTATATGATCATTTACAAAAAATTACATTCCATGTCCATCAACTCTAAAAATTTTCTAAACCTCCATTATTTATTTGCTTTGGCTCTTTTATGATTATTAATACAACAAAATTCTTAAAAGATTTAGCTGGCGATTCTGCTTAAAATCAATGCAACATAAGATTTATAAAGTTGTGGGGTTTTACAGATGTCAATATATTAACCAATGTACATTAATTTTCTGTATGTTTAAGTAAACTCTGATTTATATTTTAAAATGTGCATGGAACCACGGGACACTGACTAGCCACAGAAATTTTTCTCTAAAATTATTTTTAAATGATTAAAGGCATCATCCTTTCCAGCTTCTAAGCATGCTAGAAATCTCTATTAATCAAAACAGCATGTTGCTGGCATAAAAGTAGACAGAATAAAAAGACCAATGCAGCAGAATAAAAGATCAGAAATAAATGTACTTGTTTACTGTCAACTGTATTTTGGCAAAGGTTTCAGGTCCCATACTGGAGAATGCAAAGCATCTTTAATATATGATGAGGACATTAGATAGCCACATCAGAAAGGCAAGGTGGTCCTTCTCTCTCCTAATACAAACACATGCAAAATAGTTCAAGACTTAAATGAACAACCTGAACACATGAAACTACTAGAAATAATATAGGAGCTATGCTCCAGGACATTGTTAGAGGAAAATGTAATTTAAAAATTACCAAGTCACCATAAACACGAACAAATACAAACAACATACATGTAAAAGAAAAAGTTACTTCTTAGCCCAGAAAATAATTAGCAGAGGAAAAGGATGACTAGCACAGTAAGCAGAAGTATTTGGGAAGTATTGATCTGACAAGGAATTAATAACCAGAGTATATACTGAACATTTCAACAGCTATAGGATAGTGAATCGTTCTGAGAGTGATGCTCAGTTACAGAACTTGCCCAACAAGGACAAAGCCCCTGGTTCGATCTCCAACACTACTTAATACTTCTTTTACAAAATGGGCAAATCATCAAAATAGATGTTCCTCTAAAGAAAACACACAAATTTACAGGGAGTGGGTGAAAATACTCAACATCATTTCCGATGAATACAAATTAAAACAATGGTGAGGTATCAATAAAAAAAAATTCAGTCCATTTTGAGATAGGGTCTCCTAGTAGTTCCAGCTGTTCTGGAACTCACTAGGTAGACCAGGTTGGCCTCAAACTCAGAGAGATCCACCTGCCTCTGCTTCCAGAGTGCTGGAACTAAAGGTGTGCATGCAAAGCTTCAACTCAATATTTTTATAATGTTATTATTGTTTTCTGTTTGTTCATTTTATCATTGTTGTCAAGGTTGAGAGAGTGTTTCACTATATAGTCCTATTGGCCTGGAACTTACTGTGTGACTAGGCTGGCCTCATACTCACAGAGATTTGATGCCTCTGCTTTTGGGTGTTGGGATTAAAGGACTGTATAAGCATGCCTAGCTGGAATTGTTGTTATAAAAAAGAAATGTACAGCAGTATTAGTTGTACTTCTTCATTGAATGTCTGGTAGAATTCTGCTGTGAATCCATATGGGCCTGGGTTTATTTTTGTGGAGAGGTTTGGTATTACTGTTTCCATTTCCTTATTTGTTATTTGTTTATTTAAGCTGTCAATCTGTTCTTGGTTTAACTTTGGTTGTATTCATGGTATTGAAATTCATCCGTTTCTTTTAGTTTTTTTTTTTTAATTTAATGAAGTATAGATTTTTAAAGTAGTCCCTTACATGTGCTGGATTTTTGGTATCTTTTCTGATGTCTCCCTTTTTGTCTCTGATTTTGTTGATTTGGATTTGCTTTCTTTCTTTTGGTTAACTGGGCTAGAGGTCCATCTATCTTTTATTAATGTTTCAAAGAACCAGCTCTTAGATTAAATGACTTTTTGTATTGTTTTCTTTGTTTCTATTTCATTAATTTGTGCTCTGATTTTTGTTATTTCTTCTAGTCGACTAGGTGTGGTGTTGGTTTATTCTTGGTTTTCCAGAGTCTGTTAAGTCATTTACATGTGCTTTTTCTGATTTTTAATGTAGGCATTAAGAGCTGTAAATTTCCCTCTTAGGACTGCTTTTAAGGTATCCCAGAGGATTTATTGTGTTGTATTCTCATTTTCATCTAGTTCTAGGAGTGCTTTTATTTCTTTCTGAATTTTCTCATTGACCCATTCATCACTTAGGTGTGTCTTGTGCCCAGTTGAAGGTACTTGGAGGTTATAGAAGCTGTGGTCTTGCTAGAGGAAGTACCTCACTGGGCACAGGCTTTGAGAGTATTTAAGCTTTGCAGGATTTCCAGTCACTGTCTGTTTCCTGTGCCTGCTTGAGGACTGACCTGCTGTGCTTTCTGGTCCAACCACCTCGGCTGCCATGCCTCCCCACCATTATGGCCTTTTATACCTGGAGCCATAAAGTCAAATCAACTTTTACTTCTATAAGTTGCCTTGGTCATGGTATTTTATCACAGTTAGAGAAAAGTAACTAATGTACTATTGTTCCTGTAAGTAGATAACATAATATTAATCAGAATTTAATGTGCTTTTTAGTAATTTAAAGAATTTCAGAAAAGAAAAAGAAACTGTTTCATATACACAAGGGCTTCCTGGAGCATACTGAATTTCTGATGAGTAGTGGAAAGAACAAGCTCTCTTGGGGAGGCAGCTTGGAGTCTGTAGCAGTCTGTTAATTGAAGGCATATCCTGAAGGTCTCTACTTTGTACTGATTTATGGCTAATGTTCCCAACTGGATTTCCCCTTTGTTTGGATCTCTAACCCAAGTGACTACAAATAAGACAATACTATTTCATCAGTTTTCTTTTATTTTGGACAATATAGAACTTAATTCCTATTGCATCTGTTTAAGGATTCATGTTTTATATTCCTTTAAAGTGGCCAACACTATGATTCATAACAGGAGATATTTGTGTACAATATAGAAAAATATTACAATAAAATGTCTCCTTATATAACTTTTAAAAGATCTATTTTACTATTCTCTCTCTTTCTCTCTCTTTCTCTCTCTCTGTGTTTATGTGTGTGTGTGTGTGTGTGTGTGCGTGTGTGTGTGTGTGTGTGTGTGTGGGTACAGGCACTTGTGGAGGCATCAGATTTTTTGTAGTTAGATTTACAGGAAGTTGTGCACTTAATGGTGTGTACGTTAGGAACTGAAATTGGGTCTTCTCTAAGAGCAGCAAGTACTTTTAACTGCTGAGCCATCTTTCCAGCCTCTCCTTAATTAACTTTTGCTAAACATTTTTACTTCATTGTAGTCTTGGAATAAGAGAAAATATCCCTTGATCGTTAGGTTCAATAGTTTATTTAAACGTGATCTTATTAATTCTCCATGGCTTAATTTCTGTATAAATATGCCAAAAATATATTGTTGATCTGTACTCTACATTATCTTTAAAAGTCTATGACTAAACTTGACGTGTGAAGAATAATGTTTTCCAGATATCTTCTCTTGACATTACTTCTGGTCCCCAAATAGTTGCCTTTCCACAGTATATTTGCTGTTTTTTCTTCTGTGTATGAGACTGAGTTAAAACAAGTTGCATGCACCATGTAGGTTCATGTGTGTTTGTGTTTGCATGTATTTATCCTTTTTCTTTATATCTTAACTTCAGTAGTTAA
The DNA here is from genome assembly GCA_035773235.1 of Eospalax fontanierii. NCBI lineage: Eukaryota > Metazoa > Chordata > Mammalia > Rodentia > Spalacidae > Eospalax > Eospalax fontanierii. The sequence continues at coordinate 22,211,225 of CM069534.1, forward strand.
CATGCTTACAACCACATTCTCTGTTCATTCTGACAATTATTTTCAATATGCATAGTGTTCACAAAGGATAAGGGCAAAAGCTACCCTTGAATATTTTCGGATTCGAATTGATTAGAATTGTAGGGCAGTTACAAATGTCACTAGACCAGTACCAGTCTGATTATTCTAATCTGTGTGATGTTTGCAATACCTGTTTGTCATTAACCTTACAGTCCAGCCTCCACATTCAGGCAAATAAGAACTACAGAAATGACTTGATTAAGAGTCAGTAAAACCCTATCTTACTGGTAAGTTGTACATGGATACAACGGTTGCATTAAAATCAGGCTACAATAAATTTGATGTTGTGATGTTTATAACAACTGTCATTTCTTTTTCTTTATCCTATTCCTTATGTTCCAAGACAAGGGATCAGATCCCAGAAATATGCCCATAGAAATGCACCTACTCTAAAAATGTAATTCTAGTCATCTCCAGGCATGAGGATTTGCAACATATGGTTGAGGTGTGATGAGGTGATTTCAAACAGATGTCTTCCAATGAACGAGCAATGTGGGAATTCTGGGCAAAACAAAAAGACTTACTTGGCTTCCATCATTGGCTGGTGCTGAAAGTGTGCCTCTGTTTAAAATTCATAAACCACTTGTATTAAATTCTATTCTTCCCCATCGCAATTCTCTATGTATTTGTATGCATGTCTGTGAGTGAGTAGGTACCTTTGACATAGAAAAGATACAATGAGAACCTAGCATGTTTTATTTCTAGAAATATCCTTGTAGAGTGTATGAAGGCTAAAGTAATATACAAGGCTTACAGTATGTGAATCAGAACAGATAGAGCACTCTGCCTAAAATCTATGTCTTATTTTGAGAAGTTTTCTACTCTACGTATAGTTATGTATTCATTCACTTATGTATTTTATTTTATTTATTTATTATTGAGAATTAGTTATTGGGTCTTATAATTTATTCGACCTTTGATCTCTAATTTTTGATGATGGATTTGATTTATACATGAATTTGGGGTGTATGTCATCAAACTAAACAAAGCCAAATCATGTACCCACCAAGTATTATCATCTGAGATATGATGATTAATGGTATTTTGTTTCTTCTCCTTTGGGAAAGAGGAGGATGATTTGTTCATTTTGTGATTAATAGTTGCTTCAAGTTGGAAGGGTGTGAGAGCATCGCTACATGAAAGCTAAGCAAGGTGAGAATGGATGACAAATTAGATGACATGTGCTGCCCCATGCTGGTTTGGCTCTGAGAATCTAATGCTGGCAGACAGTCTTTTGCCAACTCCCACATCAGCCAGATTCCATTGCCTTTAGGAGCAGTTATATTTCCTTTATATTCCAAGTTACCCGCATACTGCCTGTGGCCAAACTCCAAGGTTCAAGTCTCTTGGGCTGCAGCTGTCCTGAATCCTTACATAGTGTAATAATGACATCTTTCTCCTAATACCACCTGACTTTCCCCCAAAGCTTTTGTTATTGTAGTATCGCTTACATTACCAACGTAATGAGTTTTCTGCACTAAATTTGTCAGAAACATAGTACTAGTTAGTTTTCATCATGATGACAGGCTTAGGGAAGGAAGGGTTTATTTTGGCTCACTGTTTCAGAGCATTCAGTCATCAATGGCAGGTCTGTTTGGTGAAGAACAACAGCTCGTGTCATGGTGAACCAGAAGGAAAAGTTGTGGGAATGCCAGCCCTTACCTAGCTTTCACTACTTTCTTTTAAATTCTATCAGAATTCCCAACCCATGGAGTGTTTAATTAATAACCAGTCAAGCTAACAATGAAGATTACCTATTACAGGGCTTTTATTGGTTTCATTTTTGCCATGTCATGTGCTGCCAAAGACTAGAGGTAAATAAATATATGGTCCTGTCCAAAGACTGCTACACAGGGACAACAATTTATACTGTCAGAAAAAATGTAAATGAAGCAAAACAATGTCAGTAACTACAAAATCGAGACATGCTTTGTGTTCTTTACTGATTCTGGAACCCTAAGAAGTTGAAAGTAGACTGATCACTGAGTCTCCTGGAAGAAGAGTTACAGATCAGCCATTTGTTTCTTTTCACATAAAATATCTGTTCATTCACCTGTCACAGTTTTTACTGACACAATAACACAAACTATAACACAACATAACATAACATAACTGACAGTAACTTCCATATTTCACAGCTTGCAAGGATATTTTTAAAATAGGAAGTTTCTGATTCATTGAGTATTCAAAAGGCAAAAATGGTATCATTATCTTAGTGGATGTGACTGTTTAATGTAGTTTATTTTTCTCTATCTAAAAAAATTTTCAGTAATAAAAAAAACACAAAATAAATAAACATAAACAAAACTGCTGTACTTAAAAATAACTAGTTTGGATGAATTTTTTGGATTCCTTGAATTTAACTTTTGAAAATGAACATCAAAATAGTACAAATTTGTGAGAATATGATACCCTACAACCAAATAATATGCCCTTCTGTACATGAAAATCTTTAAAAGCTAAAGACACATTTTATGTATATTTAAAATGCATTTTCTTCCTCAGTAAAACAACAGAGTAGTTCACAAATCAAGTATCTTAAGCAATCCTTTCATAAGAATGTGTGAAGGGAGAGAATCATTTTTCCAGGTTAGTAGTAAAGGTTGATGGCAAATCAGTGAGACCTCATGATGCAGAACATGCATAAGTCATACTGAATATAAATGTAGAAATAATGATTTTGATAATGTGGCTAAATCCTTAATGCTATTTAAAATCTTCTCTGTGTCAGTGTAGGCTACCATTGATTTGATAAACCCTAAAACATTTGTTTTCTTTTTCAAGGAATCCACTATTGTCATTTCATTTTATTCTGGAAAATAAATGGAGAAGACACATGATATACCATTTCCATTTTATTTAATGCAAATCAGAGTACTTGACATTTTATAAAAGTATATTCCTAATTTTGAATACACTTTAATGATGGTCAAATACTCAAAGATCAGTCCTTGTGCTATGTTACATTTAGTTACCTTCTTCTAAAAAAATTTAACCATGTACTAGAAATTATGAATTTGGTGTTTCCTAACTGATATATGTCCTCTAACATTGACTCAAGGTATTTAAATATTTTATTGCATGAGAAGTGAAGAAGAATCAAGTTATCACAATAACATTTTGATTAAGATGATGACAGATATTTGTATGAGATTATAGAGCTATTTTGCATTTATAAGCAAGTAGTATCAAATAAATGAATATTAATATCAGTTTAGTTTACCCATAAAAGAAATAAACCAAGAAACAAAGAAAACTCCAACTGATACATTACTGTATCATTATTTTTTGTACTTTGATGAAAAAAAATAGAATATATTTTTTTCAGTAAATATTTGCTTGCATTAGAGAGAAAATGAATGAAAAATATCCTCTCCACTATAAAATTTTATAGTGTTTGCATGTTATTATTGTTTTTAATTACACAAAATGTAAGATCTGTCCTTGGAAACTGCTTTGGCCAGATGCTCCTAGTAGTATTGATTTCAAAACTGAGCAAGTTTTGGCTACGCTGTGTACTTTCTACTGTGTAGTTAAAGTTCTCCATGAACAGTGACTATTTGTGTTTAACCTTGTATATCCAACTTTATTTGAAACAAGCTATCATATTGTTTATTGATATTGTATAACCTACTTTTGATTTCCTAACCTCACTCCTCCACGTCTGTTGACTCAATTCTCAGGCCTGCTCAGAAGCAGCAGTGTGCCATACCTTCTAGCTCCCCCAAACCAGAATCCATGGGTGGGGTATGAGAAAAGAGGGACTGAGAGGAGAGATTGCTAACACAAAAAGACTGAAGACTTCTGAAACAGTTATATGATAGAATCTTATATGGGGGATGGTCGCTGACTCTAACAGATATAAAAGGTTAGCAAATAAGAAACCTAAACACTAGGAATGGACTTCATTAAGAGTTTTTGGCCAGAGAGACCCACAGATCCTCAATAATGGCTATTGCCAGTGAACTTAGCTACCCACCAGAACTTGACAGAAAGACCCTATCAAATAGGGAGAAATCAAGCTGGTACTGATCTAAAAGCTACCCCTCTGTAGACTAGCGTTTATAGTACTAGAAGGTGGTATGCATGTTACTAGCATAGAAAGAAAATAATTAGCCTTACCAATATGTGAACCCTTTGAGCTATAATAATAACTGGCTTAGAAAATATGCCTGCTTGCAGTAGTGGCACTAATATTATGGAAGTAACCTGTAACTATCTAATTGGATTTTTAAGACCCACTTCACAAGATTGAGTCTATAACTGACAATACCATCAGGGTCTCAAACCTGCAGCTAGACAGGTCAAAGAACACAGGAGAGACCCCACTGCTATCATGCTGCTCACTAGACATGATATTCATCTGGTTCATATATATTTGCTCTTATATTCATACATTAGTACATACATCTCTCCACTTGCACAGGAAAGGTTCTTGAAGCACATGGCCCTTAACACAGAGACCAACAAATCTCAACATGCAGAGAATAAGAGACTTTGAAGTACTCAAAGTAAACATATATTGTACCCTCTTCTCCCAGGTCAAAGGAAGGCTGCAGAAAAAAGCATAAGAGTCGGAGACGATAGATGAATGCAAGTAAATTGTGTTATATCACAATTATAGTATATATATTATATATTGTAAATATATATATATATATATCACAATTATATAACCAGAACAGGGTATTTCATGTATGAACCTACAGTGCTTATGACAGCATGCACAAAACCTATTCAAACCCTAGCCAGACAGTGGGCCAGCATCAATGGAGGTGAGCAAGAAGCCCCAGGTCTATTGGCAGCTGATTGATCTTGGAGAGGGAGAGTCAGTTTTCTTTAATGGTGTGACATTTGATAGGTTGAGCAGACTCCAAGAAATAGATCCACACCTAAGAGCACTTGTGAAGCACAGGTTAGACTAGATGATGATTTAAAAGGACAAAGAGAACCTGAAGTTAGGTGAGGTTTAAAATAGGGGTGAAGAGGGGACAAAGTGTCTGAATATGAGCAAAATACAAATTACAAAATTATCATATCGATAGAATTATTTTCAGTTCAATTCTACAAATGAAGAAACCCTAGTTTTTGAAGCATTTTTATTAAATGGGACCATAATTTGCCTTATCTTTTATTCTTTTAAGTTTATTTCCAATTCTCATAGGTCAATGAGAGTACTTAAAAATGAAACTTATATGAAAATGTAGAAGAAGCATATTTATTTTCCATAAAGAAAAATATGGAGTTGGTGTTGAATATTGACAAGTGGAACAATTTTTAGAACTAATTTGCCTGGGATAATTGAAATCTTTTATATTGGTTACTGAAAGACTGAGAAAATGAGACATAAGACACATCAAAACATGCAAAGTATCAGGGCTGGAGATATAGGTCAGTGGTAGAACGTTAACAGGGCTGGATATATAGCTCAGTGGTAGAGTGTTGGCCCAGCAGGCAAGGGGTTTTAAATCAATCCCCAGTACCTTATACTCCCCCACAAACACATAAGCAATATTTCACAAAGATGAAAAGTTTCATTTATGTTTGGCTAATATTCATAGGAAATGTTGACATGATATAATTGGATAGTAAAGAATCCTATAAAAGTTAAATATGATATATAATTCTGTTTTCAAGTTAGTCACTGTTATTTCCAATTATGTACTTAAAATGAAAATGTCAACTTAAAAACAAATTTCATTAGTTACTTGAAAACATCATGTATATAACATTTAATCTATCATTTATCTGAAATAAAGCATGGAATTTAAAACGTTGAAAACTTAAGGTTTTATCAAGGTTTTCTATGAAAGAGAAGGTTTTACTTAAAAAATTAATAGAGTGAAAATGGAGAAAGGCATTTTTAATGAAAGATAACATTGTAACATTTTGAATTATGAGAAATAGACAATTCTTAAGAGTTTACCCATGCTCTCATCTCTTTGCTCCTTTTATTTTTATTTTCCTTTGTTCTAGCATTGTACCCTGCAAAGAGCTGAGGCACTGTCAAGGGTGTTGAATTAGGGATCTCCGACTCAGGAGCATGATTCTACAAAAGCAGCCTTTAAGAAATGTCAGGTTTATTAGGGAAAGCCTATTTTCAAGTAATAGAGTTAGCACCTAAAACCCAGCAGTGCCACATAGAAAATAGATGAGAAAAAAATAAAATCGTAGTAGATTAAGATTTATAGGCAAATAATTTTCTAGCTGATTTGTGCGGTATTATCTTGAGCTCTAGTATTCTCTGTATATTTGCAGGTAATTTTGCCACCAGATTTATGTCTTCATCTAATTTAAACTTATGCATTCATAAAATGTCCACTTGCTTTATCTTTCTATAAATAGTTCTGCACTTTATGAAAGGCTATATATTTTTTTAAAAACTTCTTTTCCCAAGTACATGTATATTTGTAAACATTGACAGCCAGACAAGATAAGGATTCCTAGGACTTCTGTGGAGTAATGTATCATTAATTCTTCAATGTGAGTTTTATTTTTGCCTTTGATATTTTGAGCATTGGAAATAGTTGTGGAATGAGGAGGGTCTGGATCTGGTAGGTTCTGCTCTGCCTTCCCATTTCCTTCTCCCCTTGGTCAATTGGAGAATACAGCATCTAGAGCTGACAGTTCTATAGACCTTCTCTTTTTCTCATATTCCTCTTTCATTGGTTGTTTTTTAGGTAAAGTCCTTACACCTTAGATATTTGACTCAGCAATTTGTTTTCTAATCTGTAGATAATATTATAAGTTAAAATAGACTTTGAAATAACTTTAAAGTCAGATGTTACACATGTACATTGTTATTACTATGACTCCAACTGCATGTTTGTGGAAACTCACAAAAATATACAATCACAAATGCAGAAAAAAAAACACAACAAATATACCACAAGTAAAACAAACATTTCCAAAGACTTAGAGCCTGACATCACCTACATGCAAACAGGAAGACGAGGATGCTTAATGTCAATTAACACTACATCTACTAACTGGCAAAGAGGAAAGGCAGCAGGAAGAAAATCCAAAACAGTCGCTACAACAACTCAGTTCATCTCAAAGGTTGAACTGCTGTGGGAATAACACATAAGATAACTTAAATTTTTTAAATTCATTGTGATCTTTTGGCAATGTCAATTCAATACTTAAAAGAGCATCTCAAACTCTATTTATGGAGAAATTTAGCATACTTTTTTATTTACACTATGGTCTGTACACTCTACTTTGCTGTTGTGTGGTGAATGTCCCAAACTTCATTAGATGGTCCATAAGAATGCCTACTATTGACTATACTCCATCATCTTACTGCATAATACTGTTCTTATCACTGCCACCACTGTTATACTAATTATGTTAATGGACAGGCACCTCAAGGATTTTTGAAACAACATTTATAACATTATTAATAATTACTGTGGTACATTTACCATCTATTATTTATTATAGCAGAAAAACTATGAACATTATATAATTGTGCATTTTAACCAATTTAAATTTAGTATAAATTTAGCATATTTATACTAAAATATAAATGTCTCAATCTTAAAAACTAAAAACCTGAAGCTCAAAGATGTGAAATAAATTGCATGGCTTCACATCACTTCAGCATATACATTTTAGGACAATGTTTTGGTCTTCAGATACTCTACCTATAAAATCTGACAACAGAAGGATAAATTAAAAATAAATTCTTCTAAAAGTACAGCAAAGGCATAAAGCCCAGCTTTTAAAAATGAAAGTGATAGTTTTCCGTGTGAATTTACACCCTCCCAGAAAAGTCCAAGTTGAGGCAAGTGAGATAGCTCAACGGGATAAGATACTTGCTTCTACATTCCCAACCTGATTTTCAACCCCAGAACACACATGGTACAAGGAGAGAGAATCAGCTCTTACAAAGAAGTCCTTTCACCTCCATACACACATCATGTTGTGTTCATGTACACAGATATGGTGAATAAACATAATTTTGAAATGTAAACAAGACAGGCATAATTATTAAAACATGAGAAAAGAGAGCATAAGACACCCTAAAGCCAAAGTCACCGGGCATCCAGTCCGCTGCCCAATGTTCACTTCCTCCTTTGTCACTTTCAGGTTCTTGCTTCTAGGGAAGCAACAGAGAAGCAAGGCTTTCATTGCTGAAATGACAGTTAAATGCATCTTTACTCAAACCTTCCTTTCATAATCATCTGGTTTTAGTCTTTATTCATATTATTAAGTAAAAATGTCAAAAATGATTAAAACAGATTTTAAAACTATAACAAAAATGTGTATTTGGTACCCTATGGTAGCAAGATTCTCCCAAAACATAAACAAATGCCTTTGATAATTTTATTTGTTCATAATGTAATTTAACATTAAATATCAGCATTCTGTGCTCATATTCATATTGCTTGAGGAAAGAATTCACACAGTGTCTACTTTCCAGTTCCTAAGGTGGTACATGGAAATCCCACCCCCCTCACACACACACACACACACTGTATATCCTTCTCTCTTTCTCTGGTGATCATTCATTTTTCAAGAATTAATAAAAGTATTCATTTGTTTAAAATAATTATTAACTACTACCTGAAAGTCTGGGATCTGGAAATAATGACATGAAAATTCAATTCAACCAGGAAAATGTAGAGAATAAACACAGAACTCAATTTATCAGCTAATAGAAATTTCAACCCAGAAAATATAGTGAGACAGAAGAGAATTGGCTCAGATCTGTAATCTCAAGTACTCAAGAAGATGAGGAAGGATAACCTCAAGTTCCATCTGAGATACAGTGAGTTCAAGGCCAGTCTAACATAGTGAGTGTCTCTATCTATCTATCTATCATCTATCTATCATCTATCTATCATCTATCTTTCTCTCATACACACACATAAGTTCTGTCTTTTTTTTTTCATTTTTTGAATGCAACACTAGTCACTTAGAACTCACTAAGTAGACCAGACTAGTCTCCAACTCCTCAGAGAATTTTACTTGCCTCTACCTTCTCAGTGCTTATGTGTTGGAATTAAAGGCATTGTTTCACCTTGCCGGCCTTAAAATAATTTATTTCCTTCCTTCCTTCCTTCCTTCCTTCCTTCCTTCCTTCCTTCCTTCCTTCCTTCCTTTCTTCCTTCCTTCCTTCCTTCCTTCCTTCTTTCGGTGTATATATGTATTTTTATGTGTATATGTGATGTAAGTGCGCCAATGAGTGTAATGTCTGTGGAGGTCGAAAGAGGGCATCAAACCCCCTGGAACTGAGTTAGAAACAGGTTTTTGTACCATGCAGGTGCTGGGAACTGAACCTAAGACTTGTGAAAAAGCAGCCATGCTCTTCCCAGTGGAGTTATCTCTCAAGTCCCAAGTTTTATTTTTTACTTATATGTGATTTTGTGGATATTAGAGCACCATGTGCATGCAGGAGTCCTCAGAGACCAGAAGAGAGTGTTAGATCCCTATGAAATTTGAGATACTTGGGAGCACCTGAACCTGGGTATTAGGAAGTCCACCCTAGTAATCTGCAGATCAGTAAGCATTCTTACACCTGAGCCAACTCTCTGGTCCCAAGCTGAATGCTTTAAGGCAAGAACATGCATGTCATTTCCCAGAAATTGTAGGGAAGTTAAGAAAGGCAAACTTACACTGAGAGAAGATGAGCATCAGGGAGTCAAAGGGAGCCAACAAGAGAACTTGGTGAGATCATGACTGTATAATTTCCCCTTCCCATACACTAAAGTCAGTTCATCTAGTATTATGAACTTTCCTGCACCATCCTGAGAGTCCTCTCTCTGTCTCTGTCTTCCTCTGCCATTCACTGAATCCAGTTAGTGCTTCCATGCATACACTTGGATTTGGTACCATCCACTTAGACACGGACGAACATCCAGTAGCCACACACTGAAGAAAAGTTACTCTCTTTCTCCCATTAACTATCAATTGTCCATAGCTCCTGTACAGTGCATTCATTTACTCTTAAACTCTGCCTACTCCTATCTCTCTCCTCCTCCTGCCTTCGTCCCTGTAAGTCTCTTTGTCACCTTCACTTATTTTTGTTTTGTGATCCACTGAATTTATACAGGGCCATCTATGTGAACTGGGTTTATGTAAACTATAAATTCCGGGGTCAGAGAGATGGCTCAGCAGTAAAGAGCACTGGCTGTTATTGCAGAGGATGAAGGCTTGATTCCCAGCACCCACATGACAGCTAATAACCCTCCATAAATCCAGATCCAGGGCTCTGACACCGTCTTCTGACCTCCACAGGCATTGCACAACATGGGTACACTTATATACATGCAGGCAAAACATTCATATACACAAAAAAATAGAATTACAAATTGCAGCCTGGTGACTTTATCTGTGCATGTGCCAAGTGTGTTAAGACAATTTGTGTCCTTAAACTAGAATTCACCAGTAACAATAATTCAGCAAGGAGGTGAATGTCCCAATGAGCTCCTTCCCAATCTATGATTGATTAATTACAGACTCAGTCTTGTGCAGGCCCAGGAGAGGCAATCTCAGTATTTACTGAAGCCAGGAAAAGAGAAAGGGGTCACTGGGGCTGAGGAGGCCTGGGAGAAGGGGGGAATAGTAGACCATAATATAATACCATAGGATATGGAAGTATTTAAGCAGATTTGTGGGCTGGGGTTAAAGAGACAAGGGATTCTGGGGAAGGGAGCAGGGAGTATTGCTAACTAAAAGATGGTTGTATGAAAAACCCATCTGGAAACATAATATGCTGTAAACCACTAAAATAGATTTAAGTTTCTAAAAAGTTAGTAAGGAAAATACCTATGTGGTTGATTAATGCTGTTCCTAAATAAAAATGTTACTGAAAAATTAAAGTGCTTATGCCACATGTGGGTAGCTCTTTATGAGTTATTAGTCACAGAAAACACAAAAGCTCCCACAACAAAACAGCCTCTTGCTGTTTCTTGATGTTTCAGAGGTAAAGAAGGACTTAAGCAGCAATTGGGATATTTTGGAAAAGAGACAGACTGCCCAAGGCCTAAAACTTGTCAGAGGCTAAGATGAAAAGTAATGGACTGATTTCTTGAGCAGTGGAAGTTTCAAGACAGTCTAAGGTAGAAATGGGGCATGGCCATTAACGGGAATATTAAATATATCTACAATGAGAAAGATCAAATGGATAAAAAGAAATGCAGAACGTACAGTTTGGATTGAAAAAGAGCACTAGGAAGTTTAATGTTGGAGCCAAGACATCTGCAGAAGAGGATCTCTTTGATAAGGAGATTAAAGTGTTTAAGGAGAGGCCTACAGATTTTTACTAAACAGTGGAAAAAGTACCTTCAGGGGAAGACCACACCCAGTTAATCCTCCTATTTGTATAAAGAAAAGTGACTCAGGGATTTTCTATTCTTAGAAAATCATAGCATGGAAAAGCCTCTGGCTATGTCAAACTCTGGCCAGAGTTCACCACAGGATGGCATCTGAACTTGACAGTGTTGTTCACATGATTCTGGCTTTAATGGAATAAAAGATACAAGACTGAAGAGGTCATTGGTTCTTCTCCAAAGGTTTCAGAGACCCACCAAGGCCAGACAGCATCAGGGGCATTCCCACATAAACAAGTCCCTGACAGGCCACTGCATGAAGCTGTGAAGGTGAAGCCTTGTTGGCAGTGGAGACCCCAAGAAGACATTGGAGATGCCAAAACCTTGAGACATCTGCCAAGGACAGCTGTATACAGGGAGTGATACCAAACCAAGAGAGAAGTGTATGTAGCATGAATCAAAGCTGGAGGGGCTAGGTTTTCAAAGTCCATCGAAAGTAAAGTCCCAGAAGTCAAACATGGATTTGGTGTTTTCCCTGATCATTTTCGGTCTTATTTGGTCCAGTATTTCCTCAGTATACTCCCATTCCTCTTTTTTGGAATGGGATTGTGTTTCAGTACCATGGTATATTGAGGGTATGTAATTTGTCCTTTGATTTGCAGGGGCTTACAGTTGTGAGATTGTCTTGAGTCTCAGAAGAGACTTTTGACTCTGAACTTGAATAGTATTGGAACTCGTTAATACTGTGGGAACTTTTGAAGATGGACTGAATGCATTTTGCATTTTATATGCTGTAAATTGATTCTCTGAGGAGAGCCTGATGGGCTGTGGACAAACACCCTTCCAGACTGAGTGATATTACCCAAGACCAACTTGCACAGAAAGACAAGGAGCGGGGAAAGTCCTATGCCCATCCCCACCTGTCCATTGGCCTTGAATGAGAGAAGGGGAGGAGCTAAAAGTATTTAAACTGGGGGCACCAGGAAGCCGGCCCTTTTTCCTCCCCCACTGGCCATTTGGATCCAACCACCAGGAAGTGGCAAGATCCAAGCCTTGTAGATTTACTAATGTAACTTGCGGAGGGGAGGGTGGGTGCCCATGTTCTGTAAGTAACCCCCTACCAGTGCTCTGTTAGTAAGCCCAAGTAAACTAGCTAGAATTTGCCTAACTGTGAGTTGAGAGATTTGTGTGTTTGTTGCAAGGCCTGGGGAGAGAGGCAGGTTAAGCCGGTGTGCCTCTCCCAAGAGAAATTTTAATAACTTACGGTCATAAGTGTATGGAAGTCAGGGAGTGGAATGTGATGGTTTGAATGAGATTGTTTCCCATAAACTCCAAATATTTGAACGTTTTGTCCCCAGCTGATGGTGCTGCTTTGGGAGACTTAAGGGGTGTGGTCTTGCTGGAGTAAATGTATATCACTGCAGTGGACTTTCTTAAGTCTTGCTGAATTTCCAGTCACTCTTTGCTTCTTGTGCCTACTTGAATATGTAAGTGCTTTTCTGTCTTCTCTGACCACCTCTGCTGCCATGCCTCCCTGCATTCTTGCTCCTTTGATACCATAAACTTTAAACCTTGCTCAGAGTGTTTCATAACAGCAACAGAAAAGTAGCTAATACAGAAAGTAATGTGCAGGTTGCTGGGTAACAAAAGGAAGCCATGGTCTTCATCATCTTTGAAGTCTATGAACTGCAATGACAACCTGCGGCAACATATACTCACTGGTTCAACATTTGCCAAACTGTTATGCTGGCAATCAACTAGTCTCTGATGAGATATGAAGCCCATTTCAAAGGAGGAAATTGTGCCTATTAATTGTATTATATTTGTATTAAAAAATCCATTGATGAGGAGGCCTTATATAGGAACTAAATTGACATGCCAACAAATGCCTTTATAAATTTTTGGTTTGTGTCCTTAGACAAATGCTTCTCTTTACAATGAATTGCAGTGAAGGCACAGATTCATGGCTGAGAGTTTTATTGCTCAATCCTAAACAGAACATCTATCAAACCCTCTTTTGTGGGTCAGGGAATATCATAGAAGATGGAACAGAAAGATTGTAAGAACCAGTAGACCAAACCAAGAACTGCAAAAATTCAAATTTCTGCTACATGTAGTAGATCTAGAATTGAAACAGTCTTCTGGTAGCAGGTGGTAGAAGACCAATGTCTCTCTGAAATGCATTTTCAACAAAGATTTTTGAGCATGAAAGTTGGTTGATCTTACTGACTGGGAAAATAATTTTAAGATGTTTTTAAGAGATTTGAGAATTTTTCTGTCATTTATTCAAAATGTGTTTATACAAAACACCAAAGACGATTAGTTACAGAGAGGTTCAAAGAAATGTAAATTATTCATTAATATAAAGACCATAGTGTAATATAAAACAAACATGAAAATATAACATAAAAAGCTGGGGATGTAGCTCAATTGGTAGAGTGTTTGTCTAGCATGTTAGAAGTCCTGGATTTGATCCATAAACCTTGACAAATCAAGTGTGATGGCACAGCTCTGTAATCCCGGCACAAAGGACATGGTAGCAGGAGAATCAGAAGATGTCATATCAAACCATGTAGAGTTTCAGGCTAGCCCAGTATATATAAGCCTCTGTCTTAAAAAAAGGAAATAAAGAGGGGGCGGAAAGATTTTAAGAGCCAGATTTGGTCCATGAACATTGGGAAACAGATGGTTCGGGCCCCTGGTGACTTTTTTGCTCATATGAATTTGTAGCAATGCTGGTGTCAAGCACAAGACCCATGCCAACTAAATCAGATGAGGATCAAGAGCGGAGCAAGGGGAATGGGCAGCAGGCCTGCCCTAGCCTGGGAACTGTTGGAGATTAATTACTACTACATAGTGTGTCTAAATTTTATTAGGAACTGTCGTATGAAATGTACCAAAGCTCAATTTTTAAAAAAAGTAGAGAAAATAAATAAAACAAGCTAACCGAAATGCCACAAAACTGAAACAAAATTCTACTGTATAAGAATAACAACATTGGGTGTATCGATACTAGGAAAAGATGGAAGGTCTGAAAGCAGAGGGTGAGAATGCCGATGAGCTCCATAATGTACTGGGCATCCTCTGAAAGACACATAGCTGATCTCTTCCTGCATGATAAAAATCCACACATCATGTTCCTGGGATGAGATTCTTCTTAGCACTGAACGAGCAGAGCACATGGCTAAGAACAGCCATGTGGTTCAGTGTGACTTCACTAGTACAGCTGGGCGATGCATGGCAGATGGTGATAAGGTTGGGACTAGAGATCATCGAGGGACTTGTAGACCAGAAAGGACTGTTGGATTTATTTCACCTGAGATAGTAAGCTTTTAAGAGCTATGTCTGATTTGCTTTGGGCTGATGTATCAATGCATTGTTTACCTGTAAACAACATGAATTTATTTATCTCAGTTTCTGATCATGAAAATCTGAGATGACAGTGCCAGTGTGATTGGACTCTGATAAGCATACTTTTCCACATTTCAGGTTTCCAATTTCTTTACCTCACAGAAAGATAGATACCTTTCTCTGTCCACTTATAAGGGTATTGGACCTATTCTGGAGGACTCCACCACCAACATCTTCATTATTTTTCAAAGATCAAAATGTAAATGCCATCATATCAGGGACATCCATATATACATTTTTTAGAAATAGATAACATAGATTCCGAGCACACACAGTCAAAGTTTTAGCCCGGAAGTGGCATAACGTTCCTTGGTTTGAAACATCCCACTGGTTCCTAGACAGCCATTATATTATGGAAATAGAAAGTGGTGCTATAATGGAAAAGTGAAAGTAATTCACAAAAGAAATACTTGCATTTATTTAAGATTATAATGTTAAGAAAGACAAAATTGTTATTTAAAATTTTAACTATACATGAGTTCCATGAGAATATAAGACTATTGCATTTTTTAGGTTTAATATACTGCATTTATGAAAGAAGTAGTTTAAAATTGAACACAAAAAAGTCAGTTATGAAAGTTTCTTATTGTAGATTTTGAGGATAGATTTGTAAAAGTATAGGAAAGGGGGTACACATTTCCCTGGAATTTGCAGTTCTCAGGACTGTAAGAATTATGGGAGTATAAATAAACAGAAAATTCTAAGAGAAAACATACATTATAGGAGACTTCCAGAAAAAGCTCAGAAATGTCATGGGACTGCTGTGGATATGGTCAACCAAAAATTTCAATTTTGTCTAAGAATTTGTGATAACAGAGATAAGATTTATGACTTGTTCTCCAGTAGTTCACAAATACCAATCAAATTCTGCTAAGTAATAAAAGAACTCATAAAAGTCATAAGCAGAACAAGTAAAGAGATACGTCATATGATAAATATGCATGCATGTAAATGTGGGCTCTGTGTGTGTGTGTGTTTGTGCATGTGATCACTGCCTTGTGTAAACTAATTCAGAAGAAAACAAACTATTCATTGATAACACTACGTAGACTCTCTGTAGGAAGAGGCACACAAAACTCCTGCAGTACAGATTTAAATGTTTAAAGGAAAAGATACAGAAAGTATATTCCTACATTTCTTTGGAAATCTATTCAGAATAGCTATAAACAATTGTGAAAATCCCTGCCACATACATGTCTTCGCACAGTGTTTTGGTTTTCATGTCCTCTCTTTTAAATAGCATTCATTATAATTAAAATTATTATTAATATTAGGTACACAGTATGATTCAGTGCAATGCTTCCAACCAGTAACATATGGTACAATGATCAACAGACATTTACTCTTTTTGTAGCCTCCATTCTCCCTTCTTTTTTCCTGTTCTTAATCACCTTCCTTGTCCTGAATGGTCCCTCTTCCACTGTCATCTCATCTTTATTTTAGCTTCCGTAAGACAAAACATTTCTTACGTGTCTTAGTTTGGCTTATTTTGTTCGGTATAATGTCTTCCTGTTCCTCTCATTTTCATGCATATGTCAGGTTTTATGGTTGAATATACTAATACCGTGTGTGTGTGTGTGTGTGTGTGTGTGTGTGTGTGTGTGTGTGTGTTTTCTTCTTCCAGTCATCTATATTCCAGTATCTGGCTAATGATATATTGTGGCAGATATTTGAATAACCATGGGTATACCATTATCTCTTCTGCATACTGGCTTTGTTACTTTTGGATGAAAACTCAGCAGTGGAAGAGCTGTTTGTATTTTCTTTGATGAACCTCTGTCATGCTTGTGTAGTGACTATCCTACTTATTTTCTTCATAGAACTATAAACACTAAAATTTATATAAGAGTTTATAAGTAATTTTTATAAGTCCTTTTCTATGCCTGTGTTTTGAAAGGTACTGCCTATGTTTTCTTCTAGCAGTTTCAGAGTTTCAGGTTTTAGATTGAGGCTTTTTATCTAATGGATTTAACTTTTGTGCAGGTTGAAAGATAAGCATCCTATTTCATTCTTCAAGAGGTGGAGATCCAGTTTGTCCAGCACCATTTGTTGAAGATACTGTCTTTCTTCGATTGTCGGTTCTTGGCAACTTTGGTAAATATCACATGACTGAAATTGCATGTACTCATGTTTAGATCATCTGTTATGTTCCATTTGATCTACATGTCTGTTTTGTGCCAGTACTATGCTCTTATGACTAAAGCTCTGTCATATAATCTGAGATCTGATATGGTAATCCCTCCAGTATTGTTCTTTTTACCCAAAATTGTGTTGGCGATTTGGGGTCTTTTGTGATTCCATATGACTTTTAGGAGTTTTTTCTAGCTTTGTGAAGAATGTCATAGGTATTTTGATCGACATTGCACTGAATCTATAGATTGCTTTTCATAACATGGTCATTTTCACACTATTGATTCCACCAATTTATGAGCATGATAGAAACTTCCATCTTCTAATGTATTTCTCTGTTTCTTTCTTTAAAGATTTCAATTTTTCATTATAGAGATCTTTAATGTCTTTAGTTAGGTTTATTTCTAAATATTTTTGACGTTATTTTGAATGAGAAGATTTCAGTGAATGCTTTCTCTGATTGCTTGTTATTGGCTAATGAATTTTGTAAGTTAATTTTTTAAACTGCCACTTTACTGAAAGTGTTAATCATTTCTAGGAGTTTTCTGGTGGAATTTCGGGAGACTCTTAGGTATAATACCATATCATCTGCAAATAGAGATAACTACCTCTTATTTTCCAATTAATATTCTTTGATTTCTTTTTCTCATCTTATTGCTCTTGCAAGAGTTTCAAGCAATAATTGAAAGGAATGGAGATAGTGGACAGCCCTGTCTGGTCCCTGATTTTCATGAGATGCTTTCCATTTTTCCTCCATTTAGAATGATGTTGGAAGGGGTTTTTTTAATATATAGCTTTAATTATGCTGAGGTATGTTTCCTCCAGACTAATTCCCTCTAGGATTTTTAAAATGAATATATGTTGGATTTTGTCATCTATTGAGATGACCATGTAGTTTTTGTCTTTAAGTTCTTTTATATGTTTTATTACATTTATTCACCTATGAACACTGTATCTCTGGAATAAAGCTTATTTGATCATGGATTATAATCTCTTTTGAGGTGTGTCTGTATGCACTATGTGATTATTTTGCTGAGCATTTTTTGATCTATATTCATTAGTGACTTGGTCCCATATATATACATATACATACATATATATATATATATATATATATATATTTAATTGTATCTTTACCTCATTTTGGTATTAGAGTGATACTGGCTTCCTAGAAGGCAGGATTGAACTTTTTTTGGGGGGGGTTGTATAATTGTTTTAATTTCCTTATTTTTAATGGGTCTCTAGACTATTGACCTCTTCTTGGTTTAACTTCGGTGATGTCCATGATTTAAAAATTCATCCATTTCTTTTAGATCATCAAATTTATCAGAGTATGAATTTTTATAAGCATTACCTTAAATGTTTTGTATTTCTTTGGTATCTGTTGTGATGTTTGCCCTTTCAATTTGGATTTTTTTTTTTTTTTTGGATTTGTTCTTTGTTTCTTTCTTTCAGTTTACTGGTCTGTCCATCTTGTTTAACATTTCAAAGAACCAGCTCTCTCTCTCTCTTTTTATATTGTTTACTTTGATTCTACTTCATTTATTTCTGTTCTGATTTTTGTTATTTCTTCACATTTACTAGGTTTGGAATTGGTTTGTTCTTGGCTTTCTAGAGTCATGAGTTACACTTTTAAGTCATTTGCATGTGCTCTTTCTGATTTTTTAATATAGGCATTAAGAGCTATAAACTTCTCTCTTAGAACTGCTTTCAAATTCTCTCATGGGTTTTGTCATAATGTATTTTCATTCTCATTTAGTTCTAGGAATACTTAGAATAGTTTTATAGAGTACTTATGCAGGACTCTTAGAAAACTAAGTTTTCTGATTATAACACTATTTTTGCATATTAAAGCTTAAGAAGTTTTCATGAAAATGTTTAATACATTATGCAACAAAGTCTGTGCAGAATTTTCTTTCTATTTAGTTTGATTCAGCAAATTGTTATTGAATTTTTGTGTATTTTATTCAGAACATCTCAATCAATCTTAATCATCTTATACCTATTTCCTCACTGGCATCCCCCCACAACCCCCAACCTCAACTGGAATTCAACATTCTGTCATTTATATTAAGCCTATTGTGTCAAGTTAGTGTCCCCAGACATTCCTCAATGCAAGTTCATCTACTGAGGTCTAGTCAGTCTATCTAGAGTCCCTCATTTTAAGAATATCAGCGCTTCCTCATCCAACAGTTGTCAATTGCCAATATTTTCATCTTTGATTGGGGTCTGTTGTATATTTCCCCAGTTCTATGATGGATTTTTATCTGCCTGACTGTTCATGGTTCCTGTGCATGCTGTCACCATTACTATAGGTTCATATGAGCAGGGCCCCCAAAGCTTGTAGGACTCCATTTCCATATGATCATGCACCTCCTCCCTGGCTCTTACATATATTTTTAAATTCTTTTATATAGCATATAAAACAATGTGTGCAACAAAAATTTGATGCATGGTTATCATGGCTGTGCCTGTCTTTCAATCATTGATTCAAGCCATGGAGGATATTCCCAGCTAATCCCAGCTAATCAGCCTCCTGCCTTTTTTATTTTCCTACTCAGCACTTAATATATGGCATTTCCAATAATAATATCCAGTTTCATAAGTTATATGTCTTTACATATAACATATATTTTCTTCTTTTTCCATTGTTGTAAATGTGTGTATGAATGTTTGTATGTGTGTGGGTACACACATGGGGAGATTAATGTGGTATCCCAAACTTGATATTGGGAATTGGGCTCAATTGCTTTTCCATCTTGATCAGTCAGGCAGGGTATTTCAATCAGATGAAGAGCTTGCCAAAATAATGAGATTTCTTCTGACCTACTTTGCCTTGGGATGCTCTGTCTATATCTTCCGAGCTAAAACTGTAGAACCACCACACTCATGTGGCACATAGGTAGGTCCTAGGTATCTAAAATATTTTACTGACACTTACATGGCAACCACTGGGCAATTTCTATACCCCTGCCTTTTAAAAGTTTCTATAAAGATAAATATTTTACACTAGACACCCAGAAAAAAATAGATTTA
Source organism: Eospalax fontanierii (assembly GCA_035773235.1). Classification (NCBI taxonomy): domain Eukaryota; kingdom Metazoa; phylum Chordata; class Mammalia; order Rodentia; family Spalacidae; genus Eospalax; species Eospalax fontanierii. The sequence goes on from CM069534.1 coordinate 22,231,138, forward strand.
AAATATTAGCGGATCATATGAGCAAGTTCTCAGAAGCATGAAAAACTCTGCTTCCTTATATTTATACATCAACCTTGGTTCTTTTAAACTTTCTGCTCCATCTTCCTGATCTTCTTTAAGGAGGTGCCTTTGAACACACTGACTAGAGTCGAGTGGAGGAACTTGCACCAAAGGACATCTGGAACACAAACTTGAATCAATGGGCCTTAACAAATGTAACAGAATGCATGAAATCCAGTGGGGGCAGGCTTTGGGGGTGCGGATGGGAGGTAGCATCTAAATATGATTAAAATGTATGAAATGCACAAATATTCAATAAAAATATACATTGAGAAAATAAATATTAGCAGATTATTTACAAAGATATTTAACTAGATTGATTTTTTTCAGTAGCTATATCAAAGTCATACTACTCTGGAGAGATGGATCAGTGGTTGAGAGCACTGACAACTCTTGCAGAGAACTTGGGTTCAATTCCCAGCACCAACATGGACACTCACAACTGTCCATAGCTCCAGTTCCAGGGGAAATCCTACCTCTCTTCTGATGTCCACAGGCACTGCACCACTTGGGCACACTTATATACATGTATACAGTACACTCATACACAAAAAGTAAAACTAATAACTAAAATATTCTAAATGTTTTACTATATAAACCTTAAGCACATTTTGTTAATATTATGACTTTTTCTGAGGATGAGAAAGTCCTTTTCATTTCTACGTCTGTTGGAAAGCTCAAGACCTTACATAAAAAAAAGACAAATCAATCAGTACTCATCATGAAATAGGTCTTTGGGATGATCAGTTCACAGCAGATGTTCCCCAAAGTGTATATGGTTATTTGATGCTTCAGTGTTCTTCATTTTTTCCTCAGTGAGAGAAAAGGCAACCAAAGATCTGAACACCTTCTTTGAAATTTACAGAATATGTCTTTGAAGAATTATATCTGTGGCTTATATTTTTAATTTACAAAACAATTTGAGTTGCTTTTATGTTGTACTTTTTCCTCATTGAGTTTAAAAATGAAAGATTTAGTAAAAGTTGAGAAGATACATCTGCCCTGTGTGTGTTATTAGAGATCCACAGAGGACTGGGTGCACAAAGAACAATGTGATGCACAAAGAACATGTCAAGATTTCAAGAACTGCACTTAGCTGTTCTCAACCTGATTACTAACTGGCTCATATTTGAGTTGCTTGAATCCCTCTCCCTCCCTCTCTACCTCCCTCCCTCCCTTCCTCTCTTCCTTTCTTCCTTCCTTCATGGACAAACTCTAGGTGTCTGTATTTAAAATTGGAAACTCTAAAATATTTCATCAAGTCAGAATCCCTGCAAGCTTCCAAGCCTTTCAACTGGTGTTCAGATTTGATTTGTGATATAATCATCTCAATTTTTATGTGTGGAGTAGACTCTTCTCCAAGGTCAAAATTTTGCATAATGTATTTTGAAAATATATATATATATATATATTTTAGTATGTTTAGACTGCTTATAGTGGCCCTTTTCATATGAATAAGAAATTAGAATCATTAATGCTGGTATTAAAGTAATTGTATTATATTAATAAGAATAATATTCAAAACTGAAAATACATAAAATACAGTTGTCCTGAGCAACAGGTGAAACATAAAATCAAATTGGAATATACACAATACCATTTAGTTAAAATCCAGTTAATTCATATAATACATAGCATTGTGTGTTTTCAGAAAAGCTGCGTAAGTTAAAAAGAGAATTATTAGGCTGACACAGTGTACACACCTATAATCTCAGTAGTTAGGAGACTGAGGCAGAAATATCTTTGTGAGCTACAAGGGAATTCAAGCCATCTGGGGCTACATGGAGACCCTGTCTCAACAAATAGAATTACTGAAAGAAATAATGGTTAATACTTAATGATGTGGTGAGAGATAATGTTCTATGTGGAAAGACACCCTTCTAGATAAGAGGGCTTCCATTTCATGTTGTATACAGCAGGAACACTGGATGACTTGAGATTAGCATTCTTTAGTGTGCATTTTCTGGTTATTCACTATTCTTTAGATTTATATAGCAGTGTGAGTGTGGCTTTGTGTGTGTGTGTTCATATGTGTTGCTTAACACCAATAAAGACTTGAAGAAGTTTATATGAACAGTCTCTAAGGGTTCCAACCAGTTCACATTCAACTTATTAGTATTTATGGATTTCCATTATCAAGTGTATATTAAAAAATTAAATTGCTTATGTCATAATGAAGATATGAAAATGAGCTCAGTCTCACATAGAGCTGTTTTTCTTTGTATTGCATTGATCAATCTAGCAGCAGGACTTGGAGCTAATAGGTTTAGGGATGGATGAACACAATTTGGCAAATGTAATGCCTACCGAAATATCACACATTTGGAGTTGGAAATAGAGCTCACACATTTCAAGCCTGAAATTCCATTTGTTAGTAGAGAAAAATGAATTTCTGAATCAAGAGAAAGAGACCGGTTTTGTTAAAGGTCAAGGAAGATTTAACACATTCTATGTGAAAAATATTTGAGTAGTTGAGTTAATAATGGTGATTCTAAAACTAGGATATTTAGTTCAAAAATAAACTAATTTAATCTAGTTCAAAAAGTTTTGATCATTATATCATGTAAAAATTTGCCCTATTATTTAAGGATACAGTCAGCCTCTTGCACTAATCAGCATCCGTGGTTTGTTTGACATGAGAAATTTCTTATACGTATAACATTGTTATGAAAACAAAACTGACAGTTCAGAATGTCTTTACAGGGACTGCAGAGAGAATTGAGCAATTAAGAACACTTGTTGCACTTTCAGAGAACCTGAGTTCTACTCAATGCATCCAGATAAGGCAGCTCACAACCGTTTCTAGCTCCAGTTCCAGGGGATGTAACGCCCACATCTGGCCTATGTGGACACATGCATGCATGTGATGCACATAAGCACAATCAGGTACATACATCAATAAAAATAATTAAAAATCTTTATAAACTTAAACATTGTAATCTATAGAATGTCATTTGCATATCTTCATTTTAGCTTCGAAATCATAAAGGGAGAGCAGAGTGTTACATATATAAAATATATTGCCATATTTTCCACAAATTAATTTTTAAATTGAGTATATACCTTAAGTTAATGAATCATTGCAGTAGACAATTAAACAGAGAAAATAATTTAAATGAATAAAGAGATTCGAAAAAGAAGATAAGTAATGTACAACCAAGAGATTCAAATTTTACACTGATTCTCCATGGGAAAATATACAGTTCTAGTGACTATGTTGATTTTTCCAATGCTCATAACTTTTTATGATATTTACAATTGCAAGGGCAATTTTCTTACAATTGTGGTAAAAATACAATTTAAAAGTGCATAATTTATATTTAACTAACAAAAAGTCTTCTAATATTGATTTTCATGCTTCTAAAACCAGGCATTCAGGCTCTTGTCAGTGACTTTTAAAGTAGTTGTAAGAAAGTTACCTGGGGAAAACCATTCATGATTATGAACTAAGAGTTGAAAAAGAAATTATAGCCCAGAAGGGAAAACAATAGTTGGTAAAGTTCTGTGAAGGAGGAAAATTAAGCAGTAGATTCAAGCTGAAAATTTAATTTCTGAAGCAGTAAGTTGGAAACTGAACCCAATGAAAGGTTTTCAGGCATGAAATCTGAAAGTTAAGGCTAAATAAATTAATGGTATTTCATGCTGTTCACCTTAGCTTGCAATAAGCCCATTTGCCAAAACAGGTAGCATCATTATTGATATCAAATACTGTTTAGAATGACTTAAAAACAAAAAATCAAATTTCCAGATCATTCTGGACTGAAGAGTAATAATAAATATGATCAAACAACCCTGAGGCGCACATAGTACTGTAAGGCTCAGGACAGTCCTCACCACTACTGCCAGGAGTGCAGGTGAACAGGAAAGTTGGCCAAAGTATATCATGAACAGAAAGTGGTGCGATTTGTGTAAAAGACGGAAAGTAAAGCTAAACAACCTAAATAGAGTGGGCCAACGTATCAAGGTTTCTACATGAAATGTTGCAGGCTCTGAAGTAAATTTGAAGTTCTGAAGAATTTTTTATAAAGAAGTAAAATGATTAGATTGTTAAAGAGATACTTCTGTTGACAATATGGGCTTGTATTTGAGAAGACCCCACAATAAACAAAATATTTACCTGTGTCTCCAACGAAAAATAAACTGGCCTTCAAAAATGATGGAAATCATTGTGTGTGTGTGTGTGTGACTGTGTGTGTTTGTATGTATGCAAAATTGGAAACAAGATCAATAAATTCTAGTAGCAATATATGTATTTATTTTAAACATATTTATTATTTTTTATTTTATATGTATGAGTGTATTGCATGCATGTACATAAATGCACCCATGTCATCCAATGCCCATGGAGGTCAGAAAAGGGTGCCGGATTCCCCTGAAACTGGAGATATGAATGGTTGTTAGCTACTATGTGGGTGCTGGGAATCGAAACTGTTTCCTTTAAAAAGGCAACCAGTGTTCCTAACCTCTGAGCCATCTCTCTGGCCCTTCTAGTAGCAACTTATATGTGGAGAAAGACAGTGAAGTGTGAGTTCAAATTTTCAATGAGTAGGAAGAAAGTTGAACCTTCTATTTTTGCCCTTTTTCACTCAGTTTAAGATTAGATCCAGCATAGGTGCTCACTCAGTGTAGTACACATGTTGATAAAGTAGGAAAATCACAACTTTCAGTCAGACATACTCCACACATTGCATGTTGCACTGGACATCAGCAAAGGCATCAGCATGCTACCATATTCCTCCACATGGAGAAATAAAGATTCATTTGCATAGAGCAAAATGCTACAGGTTTGCATTGTACAATGAAAGATAAACTTACTAGTGTATATTGTGTATGTACTGAGCTCATATATATATATATATATATATATATATATATGTAGACATACATACTAGATAAATATTGCTACTACTTAATTTGGCATGTGAATCATCAAAAATTCCTCCAGGGGCTCATGATTGGCACTAAGACTCTTGCAAGGCTAAAAAGGTTGCTTTCCTGTTCTTTATAGTTAGACATTGCATTGAATTTTCACTATTGTTTTTTTAATTAGAATTTTTATCAGTATAAATGATCAATTTATAGTTCTATAAAAGGTAGAAAGTTTCATGATTCCCAAACATGCACAGTCTTTAAAGTACTTTTTCAACTATATAAGGCAATTGTCATTTCTCAGTAAATACACAATTCTAAACATACTCTGACAGATACTGTATGACTTTACTTTAGTGAAAGACAGAAGAATAAAAATATACAGTATATTTTTGGGTTACAAAGACTGGGAGAATATTCAGGAGGGTGCTAGGGAAATGCTGGTTAAATGATGAAAGAAAAATAATTTCATCATAATTATTGTGCCAAATGTTACTGCAAGTAAAAAAAATGCATTATAAGTTTGAAATTGCCTTGAAGAGAGACTAGAAATGAAGAGAAACAAGGTGTACTCATTATATTTATTTATTTTCTAATGTATGCATTGTTCATGTCACAATGTGTAATATAGATGCATATACATTTTACATGTTAATTTAAAATAAAATTATAAAGACAAACATGTTTTTTCATAGTGTAAATAGCAAAGAGAAGGTAGTTACGTTTAAAGAAATAAACATGAAGTTATTGGAAAGGTCAATAATTGGTACATGTTATCAAAAGTGTTCAAATGTAAGTGAATTTCATACCCAAAAAGCCATTTTCCTATAGGAGACGAAATTGTTCTGCAAGGGGTCTATTTGTACAGAATCAAAATCCAGTAGCAATTGCTAACCCTAGAGAGACTTGAATTTATCCTTTTGTTTTTATAGCAGGGACATCTTAAATTGTGTGTACTTCCTACAAATTGAAATGAATTCCTGCAGACTCAGTGCAGCAATCTTAGAATGTTTGCAGATTTATTCCAATTATATTTCTGCCCCATAGTGGGAAGATGTCATGGAAAATACAGTGAAATAACATGGTGGGAGATGTGCCATTGGTTGGAAGGGTCTTTAGAAGGTTGATGTTTTAAGATGATATTTTTGGGATAGCTCTCAAAGTGATTTCTGTCTGAATTTCCAGTCTTCATAAATCATACATCATTCAGGCTTCAGTAGTATTGTCATAGAAACAGTGCCAATGTGCCACCAAGAACTGCTTCTTCCTGGATTCCCACTAAAACAATGTAGTTTTCCTAAACTGATTCATTATTAAAAAAGATAAGTATCAATCTACTTTTTGAGAGGGATGTTAATTTTTATGTGATGGGAAACATAAAAAAAAAATACATAAAAGAACTGAAGAAAACGTGTCCACAAATAATTTGTGTACCCTCCCCACCGAGTATGCCCAGTGCTCTTGTATGGAAATCAGTTTCTGAAGTGATCCAGAGGCTCCAAGTACCCTGATTATGAACTTTTACCACACATAATAAATCTCCAGATTTGCTTCATTCTTTTTCAAGTGAAAAGTGCCTTTAAAAATCTGTCATTTTAAGTAGATTTGAAAAAATTCAGGCTGTAAGTTTCAAGGTGGCAATTTCATCGAACAGATTCTTGAGATATCTGGCATAACAAACCAAAAGCTCATTTTTTTTGTCTTCTGATAAGTTATCTGAATTAGTTAACATCTTTATCACTAAATATTAAATGCTTCTCATTACAACAATTTGGCATCTTTGGCGCTTCCAGAGAAACTGAAAGGTATTACCTTTTTAATATTTGTATGTGTGTCAATACTGAAAATAAAATAAACAAAATAAACCTGCCCATATATCTTTCCCTAAGCTATAACTCTCCTCCTAAATTATGATACATTTGTACTTCTGTGGCTGAAGTTTTCCTTAAAGATTGTCATTTTCTAACTCCACATTCAGTCTTCCATCTTGTTTCTTATGATACTCATCCATCAAAGGGTTACCTCCTCAAAATGGAAAATATGAGGCAGATCAATGTTAACAGATATGTTTAGAGGCACTGTTGGCAAGGTGTATATGTCACATTTTAGAAAGCATAATATAGCAAAGGTAAAACTCAATGGACTATTCTGGTTAGAGCTTTCATGAGTCATGTGTGAGGTACCATTACTGTGAACTTCACATTAGTAAATTCAGGCTCCAGTGGTTGGACCCACACTGAAGGCCATTTGGAGACACAAATTAGACTCCACAGGCCGTATATCCGTACATATATGTATATGTGTGTTGAATAGAATATTATATTATAATATATATGTAGTAGAGTACATTAAAATAGGCAGGGAGAAGTAAGGGGAGTCGAAGATACAGAAGAGAATCTAAGTACTATCAATTATATTGTATGTAAATTGAAAAATTCAAAGAAATGAAAAACAAATCGATGGACTTATAGAGACATCTATAAAAGAAATTTTGGATTTTCATCAGAAATAAAGCAAAACAGTCTATTTTTAATTTAAAAACAGATAATTATTTTATTAATTATTCAAGGTATATCAAATGTGTAATTTCTATTTCTCACAGCAGGTTCACACTAGAATGATAATGAAATGAAAATGTCTTCAGTGATGGTGAGGTAAATAAGATCTTTGAATTCACAGAAATGTAGTTGTAATACAAAGCATACTTTTAGAAACGATATTATGCAATTGATGTAAGTTCTATGTCTGTGAGTATCTTCTGAAGGTAATAGTTTGATTGAACTTCCCCCTTCTAGAGTCACAGGAAGACATTCCAAGTCATGACAGTAAGTTAAAGTGAAGAATGAAATAACAGGAAAGAAAGGACAGAGGTGGCTTTACCCTCTCTGACTTAAAAAAAAAAGATTTTTCAAGTAAATAACTGAGGAAAAGGTTAATATGAGACTGTTATTGACAATATTTGATAATTTTACTTGATAATGACAGAAAAACTACTATATACACACATATATGTATATAGCTTTAGTGTATGAAATTTAATAATAGTTCTATCTTAAGATTATTTGATGGGACTAAAGAGATGACTCAGTGGTTAAGAGCACTGACTGCTCTTGCAGAGGACCCAGGTTTGATTCCCAACACTCACATGGTGGCTAACAACTACATACTACAGTTCCAGGAGATCTGATCCCCTCTTCTGACCACCATGACACAGCCTCACCTACGTACATGCAAGCATAAAATCATACACATATAATAAATAAAATATTTTTAAAAGATTAATTTGATAACTAATATAAAATTTGATGTTCAGACACAGACAGGAATTTGTTGATAAAACTGATACATAAGTACTGCTGAATTTTCAAAAGTTAGATTCAGTGGGCCTGTAATGAGAAAATAAAATAAATGTCTGACACAAAGGGAACTCCAAATATTATTTAAATATTATTTTCAATTCTACATTCAATTATTGGTCATTTTTTACAATTACAAAGTTTTAAAACATGACTGTGGGAACCAAAAGGTAAATCCACATGTCTGATGGAGACAAAGCTATCACTACCTATAAGATTTTGTTCATAATTATATTTCTTCTCTATTAAAAATTTCATTACTTTTACTGAATAGTTATTGATAGAGTTCACCTACACATATGTTTGCCAAAGTAAAATAGAAAAAAAAAACTCCTTGCTTTTGAATTAGTCACATACACTATATCTTTGAAAAATCATCAGAAGTCAAGTTTTGGGAAATGGCAATCATTCCCCAAGGCAGGAATAAGATCTGAATCAGGAAATTGTCATCTCCTGACTGGTGGGTAAGACACGTACAGGTAAATTTAACACAAGCACTGGAAGCCAATGATATAAAAGACATCGTCGACCTGGCTGCCCTCTTTTACAAATGAGATAACTGCTATTTCTGTTTCTATTCTTTGCTGGCCCTGTATATTCAGATCAGTGATGGAAGTTCTGACCTTCCAGTTCAAACACACTGGAGGACTGAAGGCAGATGTCATACCCATACAGTGGTTCCCAGAAATGAAATTCAGTTTCACCTTGAATTAACAAGAGACAAAAGGCATTAGCCACTAGGTGACCCAGAGTTAATGATTTAATAGCACCTATGTTGTACTTTATGAAAATATATTAGGGAACACCCAAAATGCCTTCTCAACCTCTGCACAAATAAGAAGGTTGTTGAGGAAGAGTGTCTCAGTATAATGGTGAAAAGCAATTTAGGGTTAATTGCCTGCTCTTGAGGCAGAGGTACTAGTTCATAGGTCTCCAGAGCATTTGAATCTGAATGGAGAGAAGAGATTATTCCAGAAGGAAGTATAATGATTCAATTTGTTGAGTTGTGATTGCAGGAGCGGTGATCTGTTAAATGACCCATAATCCTCCAGAGAGGAACTCCCTGATCCAGAACTCATAAAGGAAAGCATTATCAGGAACAGACAGATCTAACTGTCCTCCTCTCATGTATTTACATCACTAACAAAAAATACAGAAACCAGTGCTTTTCAAGCTGAAGAACTTTCACTAATGGGTGGCCCACACTCATACAAGGGAAATAATGGGATGAACTTTAGAAATGGGGATGAGAGAATGAATTGTCCACAGAAGCCTCTTTGGAAACTCAGAGAGATAGAGAGATGAGAGAGAGAGAGAGAGAGAGAGAGAGAGAGAGAGAGAGAGAGAGAAACAGAGAATATGTATGTGGATACATATATGTTTGTGTGTTTACATCTGTGCATGGACATGCTGTAATATTAACTATGAATTCAAATGATATTTTGAAAATTATGTTCTTAAACAGGATAGCTTTCTGTTAGACAACTAAAACTTTCACTTATTATGAATTTCAAGAGCTTTAATGGGTTGATATGTATGATATATCTTAAAGGAAACATTGTTCATCAATTCACAAAAATGTGAACTTGTTTCTTAAAGATACATCAGTCATTAAACATGCTTCATCAAGTTATACCTGACTGAGACACTATTTTTTTTTTGAGGCAGGTTCTTTCACTGTACAGCCCTGACAGGCCTGGAATTTACTGTTGCAGATCAGGCTGACCTTAAAAATTCTCCTTACTCAGCCTTCAGAGTTCTAGGATTAAAAATTCTCCTTACTCGGCCTTCAGAGTACAAGGATTAAAGGAACACTCCACCACACCTGGTGAAACACTGTTTTTTAAAAGCTGTAAGTAAGACATTAAGTGGCATATTTCATCATCATTTTTTGACAAATTGATGATTGAACCAAATACCTTGTACATGTTAGTCCTAAATTTGATACATCCTCTTCAAGTAATTGGAAAAGTTATATTAACCTTTTCTTCTAAATTGTGTCTTTAAAATGTATATGCTTTTATTGAGTATTTATGAATTTTATGAAATAGGTCTTAATCATATTTAGGCTACTATCCCTCATCCACATCTAGTCCTAGGCTCCCAACTTGAATTCATGCATTCTATCATATATGTTATGACCTATCCAGTCAAGTATTTATATCCAGGTGTCCTTTGGTGCAACTTCATGCACTGAAGTCTAGTCAACCTATCTAGAGTCACTCCCTTAAAAAAGATCAACTTCTCCCTCTCCTAGCAATAATGAGTTGCCAATAGTTCCTGGAGTAAGGTTTGGACCTGCTATCCCATTTCTCTAGTACTATGTTGGTTTTCTGTCTGATTGAGTAAGCATGGATCTTGTACATGCTGTAAAAATTGTTGCAAGTCCATGAGCAAGTTCCCAGAGGCCCGAAAGCCTGTTTCATTATGTTTGTGCACAAACCCTGATTCTTACAATCTTTCTGCCTCCTATTCCACAATGGTCCCTGAGCCATGGGTGAGTGAAGTTTAATATGGGAATCCTATCTAGAGACAAGCACTCTGCAGTCTCTTAATATTTTTTTGTCTTTTTTATTCAGTTTCCTTGTGGATTTTTGTTGTTTTATTATTGTTGGATTTTTGTTGTCGTTTGTTTCTTCTTTGTTTTAATGATAAGGTCTTGCCATACAGCTCAGGTGGGCCTATAATTCCGTAGGTAGAGATGGATGGTCCTGATTTATATTGTTTCCTCTTATTCTGAAGCCTAAAGTCTTGGATAACAGACATGTGTCATCACACTCAGCTTAAAATTGCTTCTTATAATAATAATTTTACTTTTTATATCAGTATTCAATATCCATTCACTACTTGATTCTGGTGGGAACTAGACATATAGACATAGACATATAGAAGACTGATTATTCTAGTACATCATTTCCCCTCCATCTTCTCCCTCCCACTCTTGCTATATCACCCAACCACTCCCTGTTTCCTGACCTCTTCTTTAATTACTATTTGCTACATTTATATAAGTGAGTATACATATGCTTATATATGTGAATATATACATGTTTTCATATATATAAATATCATATAGATGCACAATATTGAGTCCATTTAGTGTTGCTAGTATGGATATATGTCTAGAGTTCACCATATGAATAAGTTTAGGGAGGGTAATACAGAGATACGGAAGAACAATAAATAGCATCAAGGATGTTTGAGAAAAACATAAACGTTATTTCATAAACTTAATAAATCAGTACTTATATATTCAAATGTAGTTATACTAGTCATATGGGGTGATAACTATACCTTAATGTGTCTTAGACAATCTAACAACAACAACACCAAAAAATATCAGGCATGAGAAACCTTCCTTTATGTTGTTAGTCAGGGTAGTTTGTCCAAAAGGCTCTCTAAACAGTATGTGCTATTGCTATTTTCCTAGGTTGCATCACAGAATTTGAAGGACACTCCCTACTGTTGGAGACACTGCATAACGCAGACACACGACTTTGGAGAATCAAGCTGAAATTGACCTGGAATTTTCCTCCACGGAGGATCAGCTATCACTATGGGAAAATGTTTTACAAACTGTCAAGATAAAGAAAGCAAACAATAGTCCTACCCAGCAATAAAACCTAATATCTGCAGTAAGAGCCAGACAATCCATATAGTCATAATGGTACGTTAATGGCACTGTTGTCTTGGGGGTAGCCAATCACTGTCTAAATGGAAGTAAAGCCTGCTCTGTAAGAGGGAGTCCATGCCTGGTAATGTAAACTTAGCCAAAACCCCATGACTAGATGTCATCCGCCCTAGAGAAGAACACACTGCTTCCATTTCTCTGAGTGAAAACAATTTCTAAGTGCATCCTAAATGCATATCCGTATACCCACAGATAAGTTAAACTATCTACCCTCTTAAATTAATTTTATTTTTACAACAGGAGATTATCATAGTATATCCTGAATTTCTCACAGTGAGGCTCAGCATTCAGCCCCGCCCCACCCTCAGATTTGAACCGATTGAGCGGACAGAGACTGCTCTTTTAGAGAAACTAATTTATTCAAGGTTAAATTCAAAATTCAAAGGATTCATCCCCAGGGAATGAGAGACAGAGGTATTGTAGGGCAAGAGACTGCATTTTGATCATAAATCCCTCCTCCCCCACTTCTGGAATACACACATGAGAATGGTGCCCTGGCCCTGAGCCCGCCTCTCTCCTTCCCAGCCTTCCCTGTGTTTCCACTAGACCTCCCCGCTTACGCCATTGGTTAGTTGGCTGTCAGTCCCATTTGGAAGCCTATCCCTCACAGCAGAGAGAGAAAACTGATTTTCTATGCAACACATAGATATCCATAACTGATCAAAACTCAGAGAATAAACAATCATTGTTCCTAACCCCAACTGATATATTTAAAATGCAACCACTACATCTATGGCTCAAGATACTTCATGAAAAAGTGGTGGAAAGATTGTGAAACTCAGAGAACCAGACAACTTACTCCTAGATATGTTATTCCTGATAAGACAGGAAAGTCATGCCTGCAAAATCTCAAAACTTTGGTTCCCTAAATAAGACTGGAATAATGACAACACCATTGGACATGCCAACATGGTTGCAGATTTCACATGGTCCAATCTCTCAATCAAGAGTTACAGGCAATCAATGACTACTAAGAATCAGTTTTCTGTAAGAATGAAATCCTTGATAGGCTATCCAATTCCAAAGAGATCAACCCTAAACACATGAACATATGATGAAATCCTGACTTCTCTGAATTGCCAAGCATAAGATTGGTATTCACAGTTATCTGAAAATGACATAAGAAATCCCAACAATTTTTCAAACTATGTACATGTGAAAAGCCATAAATGATATTCTGTTACCTAATACAATAGCAGAGGTAAGAATTTATTTTATACTATATTAGATTAAAAAATAAAATAGTTCTCTCTTCATGTTTTGTCTTCAAAAATAATTTTATCAAAATGTGTCACAAATAGTATATGTAATGGAACTTTTATCTTTGAGTTAGCTAATAAGCCATCTGTTCCAAATGAAGCATGCGTTAATACAGAGAAAGAACATTAATAAATATTTAGAATACTAAATGATTATAAGAGAGTAAGTTATTTTTTAGAACAAAAGAGATTAAGAATCTTTGTTGGAAAACTTTATCAAGTCCAAATCCATGAGTCACTGATAAAATAGATTCACTGACATAACATAAAGAGAAACAAATGAAGACAGAAAAGTGAAAGAGAAAATGGAGCCACTATGAATAAGTCAGTTAATAAAAATGATTCTGCAATCTTCCTAAACATTTATGAATACTGAGGTAAATTTTCATTACTAAAAAATTGTATTAATTCACTGAGAAGTTCATACCATGGATTTTGATCATATTTCCCTCCCCTTAACTCTTCCTAGAACGATCTCCACTTCCCTACCTACCTAATCTTTCTCCCTACCCTGTTAAATCCAATAGGTACTACTCAAGTATTATTAGGTATGAAACTTGTTCTGGATTGTGGTCCATATATAAGAGGTCACATCCCTCAAGAAAACTGGATAGATCTTAACATGTATGGCAGAAAGCATCCTGTGGGGTGGGGAACTATGTGGACATGTAGATGGGGGAGGAGGTATAAATATGATTAATATCTATTGTGTGTGTAAAATGTACAGAACTCATATATATATATATAAAGAAAACAGACTCTTTTCCTTTCTCAGCATCTGCCAAATGCCAATAGAGCCCGCCCCCCAGCAAGAAATAGGAATTCATATGCACCTCTCAGGTTCTATGCTGAAAGTTTTCCAGCTTTACCTTGAAGACATCTTGTTCAGGCTGACACAAATGTAATTTCAGCTGTGCAACACTATTTCAAAAATATGATTTATGTTGAACATATCTGTTGTTAAGTTTCTATATACTATTATAAAAGTTTGAAGAGTTTTTGTATAATTATATTATGTATTACTATGACACCTATATTTACAATTGAAGCAAAATTCGTATCCTAAGTTCTTTTTTGTGAATATCTTCCCATTTGGTTTTTCTTCTCTTATGTGTGCTTTTATTTTGTAAAGGATGGTGAGGAAGATTTGCTGGTGAGTTGAGAAATGCATTGATATTCTTTATGACTTATGTTCCAATATGTTCCCTGAGCCTTAGTTGTAGAGTAAGTTTCCTCATGCAATAGATGGTAATCAATCCAGAGAGCCTCAACTGGCCAAAGTGCAGAGAGTAAGATACGGTGGGGTGCCTATTCCTGAATACAACACCTGTGTCAAATCTGTGTCACCCAATGCTAAGAGACCATTGCAAAAGATGGTGTAGAAAGGTTATAAGCGCCGGAAATGGCTGATGATCACATGGAAACTGTTTCTTAGACTGCTCAGAAGTTACTCATATGAAATTACAGCAATGGAAATAGCATGTGCAAGACTCATGAAAGGGAAAGTCAGACAAAACCCCAGCATAGAAGTGCAGAAGTGGATAAGAAGTCCCAAACATAGCTGACGAACTACTGGGAACCCATACTTACGAGGAAAGGACTCAGTTTCCTTTAAGAATATAATAATACTAGATAGGTTAACTAGGCTCTAGTAGATGAACATACACCAAAGGACATTTGAGGGCTCAAAATTGCCTTTATAGCCCTTAATATATATGACAGAGTACATGAAATCAGGCAGGGAAGACTGTAGGAAGGGTGCAAATAGGAGGAGGGTGTCTAAATATAATCAAAATATGGTGTATATAATTCATAAAAATTCAATAAAATTCACTTCTTTGAGAAACAGACATTTATTTTCCTATGAAAGAAAAAAGTATCAATGATATAACTGCACATATGGAAGAAAGTTGGAATTGTTGTAGACATACTGATGAAACAATGCTTTTATTTATTTATTTATTTATTTGTATAGATCAAGGTTCATGCAGACCTCAATATATAAGAATATTTTGAAAAATAAAAACTTACTTAAAAAAGAACGATGATCTCGTATCTGACACTGTAATAGATACAAAGAACCTGTCGCTAGACCTATGGCCTTGAATGAAAGCCTACTACTGTTATTCTGTTAAGTTGGTATAGTATAAAACAGGTTGCTAATGACATGTCATCATACTCATAGATTAGTGCATCTTTCAACCCTCATCAGAGAAATGTTTTTTGCAGTAGACGATGATCAGCACAGAGATGCACAGCTTATAAAGGTGCAGAGCAGAAGAGTCTGTGGAGTTTTCAGCCATGAATTAAACATCTGTATCACACTCCTTCCTCCCAAGTTTCAAGAATTATTGAAAAGAGAAGCCAGAAAGACTAAGCTACAATTGAACAACTTTTTTTTTGTAAAATAACAAGACAGTTGTATATATGAACACACAGCATTTGTGACAACATGTACAAGATCTATAAATCCTTGAGCAAGAAAAAGTTCCCACATGAATAGGTTAAGGTGAGGATGATGTCCCAGCCCTAGCTGAGGAGCTAATGACAAACGACAGCTGCTGGGAAAAGGAAAGTCACCTTTCTTTAAGGGTGTTGCCCCGGTAGATTCATCGTCCTCCCATACATAGGCTATACATTGGACATGATTTTAAAAAGTAAAGAGGGTACTTTGTTGAACAGGTAGGGAAGGGGAATGAATCTTGAATAAGTTTCAGGGAGGGGGTTGAATATGACAAAAATACATTGCATGAAATCCAGCAAGAACTATTATAAAATGAGAAAGAAAACAATTACAAAGAATGGTGAAGCATAACAAAGTTATTGTTTATGATTTATATTTTACAAAAAACATTTCTAACCGTAAGATATTTTTCTACACGTAGGATTATGTAACATTATCATACCACATCACAATTACAAGAATAAAACAGCCTGATTCTGCAATTAGTTTTTAAGAATGGCCAGAAGTAGGAGAACATCCGTTTCCCTAGATGTCACTTGAAAAAGTGCAGTGGAACCATGAGACTGGAATTGTGTTTTGGAAATTTGTGTGGATCTGTGTCCTGAGTCAGGCTACACCTCTGACTTTATTCAAAACTGCTTCTTCAACTTTAATTGGGGAAGTTCAAGCTTGGAACCTCCCTTATCAGACAATCTTGTCTTTTCATTTCTAGTTCAATAATATCTCTTACAAACCACGTCAAGCATTCTTTCTTAGTCCTCACGTTTTCAATGAAGATATGTAGAGTACTACCTTGCAAGACATTGATAAGTTAATTCTCAAGTAAATCCATTCATTTATTATCTTTTGGAGTGGAGTAGCAAATTTAGGTTCCCAGGAAACAAGATCAGATGTTCAGATCACAAGAGCACATAGTTCAGTGAGTTTGTTCAAGTAAATTAAACATAGTTAGTCCATATCGTGTCTATTTTATGTCATTCCTACATTATAAGGATTTTTCACACTTCACTTTTATGTGTTAAATAGAAATAACTAAAGATTATCTGTGTATAAAAATTCATTAGATAAAGCAAATATATTTGGATTTGTGCATTGTCATTTTTAAAACGTTTATAATTCCTTAAGGTTCACATTTGAAGTCCAGAAAAGTTTTTCTTAGCAAGTGAGATATATAACTTTAAATGCCTTTGGATAAAACTACAGAATTTTTGCACCTGCTTGTCAATCTTCTCAACTTGACTGATGCTTAAAATTAAAACTGGAAAAATCTATGTTACCAGGAATCTGTAAAACAAATAAATCAGAATAATCATCCTTAACATCCTGTTTAGGCATCACTAACATCAATATTATTATTATTAAAGAAAAGTGTTATCTTAAATATTATATTTCTAAAAAAATAATTAAAAACAAATATAAGAGAATAATTCAATATGCTTGGTTTTAATTTATATATAATGCAATTTAATATTTCATTTAACATTATTACTGACCCTGTAGGCAGTTGCATGAGCCAGAAGAGCAAGCCAGTAAGTAGTGTTTCTTTATGGTCTGTGCTCCATGTTTCTTCCTGTTTTGACTTACCCCAGAGTGAGCCAGGAGATGTAAGATAAAACAAACCCTTTCCGCCCCAAGTTGATTTTGATGAGTGTTTTTATCCCAGCAATAGAAGCAAATTCAGACAAAAGTTGGTACCCAAAGTGGGGTATTGCTGTGAGACATCTCTAACCATGTTGTTTGGTGGAGGATTGTGGAAACCTTTGGAACTTTGGGTTGAAAAAGACATTGAGTGTTTGGAGCTTAGTGAGCTGTTGCTATGAAGTTTGGAACGGTTATACTAAAACAGTTGAAGGCCTATCTGGTAAAGCTTCAAAGGAAAAGTAAAGATTCCATCAGTGCTGTTTGTATGGAATCATGAATTTTTGGAAATGAAAAATTTTGTGTTTTGCTGGGATAATTGATGCTGGTTAGCTAGGACTGAAAATCAGATGTGAATTACAGGAGACATGCATCATTCAAGCAAAATCTTCTAGGAACTATTTCCTCAGGGACAGCACACAGCTATGGTCCAGAGGGGCTTTGAGATTCCATCTCAAGCTGGAAGCATTACTTGGTAATGTGTGAATCTCCTACATGGTTCTGGTGTTGAAGGCATGATGGAACATGGAGAGACTTTGAGACTTTGCAGCCTTATAGGTCAGAAGAACCCATTTGTGAAGGTGCAGTCTCAGTTTCAGTAGAGACCCTAACATATGAGCAATGCCAGTACCTAGGAAGAGCACTGTGGGCAGCAGCATGTGCTAAGTAAAGCTGATCTGAGCCTATGAGACAAGTTCTGTGTGCTGTGGATGGCAGAGCCACAGAAGTGAGGCTGCCAAGCCCGTTGTAGTGCAGAAGACCATGAGCAAATCCCAGATGTTCCACCTTGAGCTATTTGTTGACTTTGGGTTTTGCTTAACTGTGCCCAAGTATTCTCTTCTGAATTAAGACAGCATTTAACATTTGGGGACTTTATAGGAGCCTACATTAAGAGACTTCAAAAAGACTTTGAACTTTTAAAGTGTTCGGATATTTAAGGACCATGGGACCTTTAAAGTAGTAACATTTTATGCTGTAATATTAATATTCACACAAGATCTTGGGATAAGAAATGAAAAGGCTATGGTTTCAAGTGAGGAGTCTGTGTGTCAAGTTAGCAAGAGGTCCATTGTGCTGAATAGCTTCAGTTGTCAACTTAACACACCTGGTTAGAACAAGCCTCAATTGAAGAATAGAACTGTCTCCATTGGTTTGGCCTCTGGTCATGTCTATGAGGCATTTTTTTGATTGCTGAGTAATGTAGGTGGGTCTAGTCCACTGCGTGTGGTGCCACACCTGGGCGGGTGGACTTGTGTTATGTAAGAAAGTAGGTTGCGCACTGGTCAGAGGAGCAAGTCAGTAGGCAACATACCTCCAAGGTCTGTGCTCTAATTTCCAACCCCGAGTTCCTGCCTTGTCTTCCTCTGATCAACTGTGCTGTAAGCCAAATAAACATTTTTTCCCCAAATTGGTTTTGGTTGTTATTTTATCATATCAATAGAAGCAAACTAAGGCAACAAGACACATCAAACATCATGCAATAAAATATGGTCTGTAACATTAGAAAAGTAATTTTCTTTTGAGAGATAAAGTATCTGACAATTTAAACATTACCAATGTGTAAATCACCAGTAGAATCATAGAATCCTTTCTTATTTAACAACTGTAAAAATACTGGTCTTAAAAATCTTTTCTAAGAAGTCAAAAAACATGTGTCTTTACTCCAAAGTAAACTTGAATTGTTACGGCAATGCCTGTCAAATTTTCTCAAAGAGCATTAAATAATTTAAAATCTGTAAGTGAATATAAATGGACATTTAGTTTTTACACGTTACTTAACATTCTCCAATGCAAATTGACAGAAATAAAATTCAAAGTAATTTATGAGAATAATAAATATTTCCCTCAGGGAACATATGAACAATGTAATTCAGATGCCAGTGATGAAACCGGATTGTATTTCAATAAGGCTGTCTTTAGACTAATGTTTTTCTTTTGTATGTTTGTTTTAACATCATTCATTTCAAAACATTTTAATCAGTAGAATATAGAACTGGTAAAAATCACCATGTTTTTGTGACTTACAACAGTTACCAATCTGAAGGAATGGCCTTTTTTTCCAGAGTAATAGAAAACTCTCCAGCAAGACACTGGATGGTGATAATTTGTCCTATAGTTTGCTTTCCAATTAATTGACTATGCTGCAGTATTCTCTTATTAGTTTAGCTAGATGATGAAGTAAGGGAGTCATTTGCTTATGTATCAAGAAGTTTTTTCTCAGATGCAATAGCTTTGGGGACCAATTTACTTTAATGAGAAGCCACTGCAGAAAAAAATGGAAGCTTTACTTGAAGCCACTGAAGTGAGTTTCCTCAAGTTTTACAGTCTGGAGCCAAAATCACTAGCTCCCATAAACCAAGTATTTCTCGAAGTTCATTATGACCTACTCTTTGTAACTTCAAACCATTTCAAAGCAATACTTTCATTGTTCTTTGAAATAATAAACTGTAACTCATGTGCATTCCATGTGCTGGTTAATTTAGTCAGCTCTAAAACAAATATACATATTCTTCTGAGTTTTCTTTGATTGTTCTTCTCTTTCTGATAAAGTCAAATGCAGTAACATTGGTTTACTTAACCAGAAAATAAGTATCCTTGGCCACTTGAAGAGGGAATATAGCTACTGAAGTCCTTCAACTTTAGTTCTGGGACTTCCTACCCTCTGTATGTAGGGCTTCCATGATATCAGATCTTTTAACTCAGAAAAATTGCAACAAATCTGATGAGGCCAGCCTTCCTCAATAGCCAGTGCAGTAAAAGTGAAGAGTATTCCCTCTAGTACATCAATAAAAAAGCATGTTTGACCTGAATGGGTGAAAAATAAGATGTGGTTAACAAGGCAATTAATGGGAAGGGCAATTTAAAGAAGAGTGGAGCACCCATTTCCATGTTTTTACTTAACATATGGGAAGGGTTAGATGGGCTTGGAGCTTGGCACTACAGTGAAAACTCCAAAAACGTGGCACTTGACTATTTGAAGAGTAGCCGCTTCCTTCAGCTGTAAACAGAGTACTAGTAAACATGGAGTACCTTAATACCCACTAGAAAAATCTGAAAAGAAATTATACGAGAAATCTAGAACTCACCTGCAAATATGAATAAACATACAAGTGGCATCTAAGAATAAGGAACAGCAGAGAATTGGGATCCAGATATCAGGCAAATAACTAAGCAGGACAGATAAGTGAAGCTACATGCTAAGGCGGCTTAAATTAATTATGAAAACATAAATGGGTTAAATAAATATCAGAATAAATACAACAATATGACAAAGTGAAAACTTCCAAGGTGTAGCTCAAATACTGAATGTTGATAAATTAGTGAAATTTGGAGAAATGGAGATCAGGATGCAAGGATTACAGTATGATTTAGTCATTAACACACAAAAATACAAAACAGTGAGTTATAGAAGACAGTGATCAAAGAAAGGTTTAAGGACTAAACTATTCCTGACCTCTAAGAGAATTTTATTTCACCTGAAAAGCCTCGCAGAGTACCAACCAAAGAAAACAATAAAAAATCTGGAAATATTTTTATAAGAATTTTTTTATAAGAAACAATGATAAGCATATGAATAAAGTAATAATTCTGATAGAAATGGAAATATTATTGACTATACATAAAGAAGAATACATTATAACTGGCATCATAATATAAACCTGTAAACAAGTTGATAGGTGAATGTTCCCACTGATAGAAGGTGCACCATAAATTGCTTAACCTGTGATTTTTTTATCCACTGAAAGTATCAAAGAACAAATTTAAAACTAAATCATTTATAAAATGAAAGCTTAAAGAATTTTTATGTTAACCAAGATACCGATCAATATATAAACAGATTTTCCTAAAGATAGGATATCCTTGTAACCCCAGCAGGCCTGAAACTCAGTATGTAGAACAGGCTGACCTCAGTCTAGCAGAGAGTCACCTGCCTCTGCCTCCAGAGTGCTGGGATTAAAGATGCACACCTTCTTATAGACACCATGAAGCCAATTCTAAAGTCCACATGGAAATGCAGTGTTGAGGAACATACGCTGCCTGATTTCAAGGCTTATTCTTGATCCAAAGTAACCCCAGATACCTGGTGTTAGCCTCAACGTGGGCAAAAAGTTCAATTCTACTATATTGTATGCAGTGTCCATAAATACTCTGCACATATTTGTGCTTAATTAATGTGTGAAGATGGTGGAAAGCATAAAATGTGAAATCTACTTTAAAGAACAGAAAATTTATTTTGTTTAAGAATGAATAATAAAAGAATAAGATAGCTTAACCATTTCATCCCTAGTAATTAACACAAAAGAAGAGAAACTGTGTATTAGTACAGAAACTTGTATACATAATTTACTGAAGACTTTTCTGAAAGTCAAAACCCAGAAGGTACTGAAATATATGGTTGAAAGGAGATAAATAAAGGTATTATATACATATATATATATATATATATATATATGATAACATACTGCTCTTCAAGGAAAAAATATAGAATAGTTGTTTACTGAAATAAACAAGAACAAAATCAGTACATATTTTAGTTAATACTTATAAGAATTTAAAACTGTAGACTACTGTTTGGTAACAAAATGCTTAGCTATTTCAGGGGAGCTGTGTTGGTAGAGGGATAGTATCATGGAATGAGAGGTCATGAGGAAACCTTGAGGGATGAAAGATATAATCACAATGATTTCCCTGGTATATCCATACACTAAACCTTATCTAACCTCACACTTTAAATGCACACAGTTTTCAAATGGTAAGACAAGACATATTTTGAACATAGGACTTCAAGCAATGGAGCTGGAACTGATCTGGAAGCCTTCTCCATAAAGAGCATCTCTAATTGTTTTAGAAGACACTATGCAAGCTGCTAGGCACAAAAATTAATCAGTGATCCAACCGTAGCTTTCAGGCTTAATGATCACAGTGACCTGCATGTCAAACTGCATCTATGCATTAGTGTCACTTTTATCTTAGGTATGATTGAACTTAAGGCCTGCTGATTGGGAGGCAACTCATGTGTGGTATTGTAAATATACCCAAATAGCCCTGGTTGAGGAGGCCATAGATCCTAGACAAAGCTCTGTGTCTGCCATTTCCCTAGATAAGTTTAACTTCTCATTGTATGCTAATATGTATCCTTATATTTACAGACAAATAAACCAGTCACTACTCATCAAAGAAGCTGCTTTATATAACAGATGGAGTCTATTAAAGAATTCTATAACTGGCAACACCGAGAGAATACAAATCTGTGAGATGTCCTGGCCTAAGTGAAACATCGTCAATGGAATCTCTACATCTAAGGCTCAGACACAGTGGAACAGGGGGAAGAGAAAACACTAATGAATTTCGGACCTCTCCTAGCATAGTTTCATATGTAACAGAGGGTGATGAACACATTAGGCCACAAACAACCAAAATGAAGAGAATAAGAGGCTACAGAGTATGTGTCCCTGGAAAGGACACATATTAAACTTTGCACACCAAGGGCTCAGGGACCATTGTGGAAAAGGGGTTAGAAAGACTGTAAGAATGAGAAGTTATATATGATCATAAGGAAACAGATTCTTTCAGGCTTCTGGAAACTTGCTCATATGAACTTACAGTAATGTTGACAGCATGCACAAGACTCATTCAAATTCAATTAGACAAAAAACAGCAAAGACCTGGGCATAGAAATGGTCAGGGGTCTCAACTTTGCTGTGAAACTCTTGGCATATGATCATTGATGGGTGAGTGAGATCTTCTTTAAGGGAGTGACCCTAGATAGGTTAAACAAGCTCCAGTGGATGAATTCACACCAAGGGACATCTTTTGTACATAAATCTGACTTCATGGGCCTTAACATATATGACAAAGTGCATAAAATCCTGTGGGTGGATACTGGGGGGTGGATAGGGGGAGGGGTTTAAATAGTATTAAGATGATATATTGTATTAAATGCACAAAAATGCCATAAATATATACTTTGAGAAAAAAATGAACAAAAATCCAGGGATTTTCACCAAGAACTTCATATATTGAGATAATAGCAAATGTTGTTAGTGAAGAGTGTTAAGAGAGGGGCAGAAAGGTATTTGCACGTCTCTGTGTATGCAAGCATGTGTGTAGAGTTTTTCTACACCCTTTTAACCGTGTATTTATATATTATAGAATATGCTTCGAAGCATATTGTATATTTTGTCAATTGCGGCTTTCAGTTTTAAATAAATATGGTACCTAGACAATGTAGTTGCCTCATTAATTGTCAAACGGTACATACACTTGCCTGGAATACTAATTATCTAAATTCATGTTCTTTCAAGTGTCACTATTACATTCTATTATAAAGGGGAATTGAGATTTATTTGCTTGCCTCTGAGTCTGTTCACATGCCTTGAACCTTGCTATTGCTAATGAAAAATGTCATTTTTCCAGTTATTTGTGTCATTTATTCATCGCTTGTATTTTTCCATTTTAATTTGTGTAACTCATTCCATCCCAAAGCAAAACTCAGAACACGAGCAGCCAAGTGCCTTATCTATTTCTTTAATGTGGAACATGTTATCTTGTAAATAAAAGACAACAGCTGCTTATGAGGTCCATGGTGAAACAAATGGAATCCAGAAATAAAAACAATCCCTAAAAAAATTTATACTTCCTTGAACGTTTTTACTGAAATAGTCATAATAACCATGTAGGCAAAAACTAGAAAGTTTCACTCACTGTTGAAAATCATTGTCTATTTGTCACTGATCTTTAGAGGAAAAAGAGGAAAGTCCAATTGAAAATGTTGATATGAGGGACAGAGTGGAGGAGGATGGAGATTAAACAGAGTACAGCTTGAATGAAAAAGACTGAGGAGGTGGGAACAGATGGGCCGATTAAGGGAAATGGTTCTTTGTGATTATATCAATTCTTGCTCAACACAAATATCTCCTTCTGTGACATACCTAACTGACTAATTTCTTGGGCTTGATTTTTCTGCACTCTTCAATGCTCTATCTAACTGAAATTTAATATTTGTTTTAAGATGGTTTTCAGAAATACAGAGAAAAGAAACCTGTAATACTCTGGGATAATATCACAAACAGGCTGACTTTAACCTGTGTGCTGGAGAAAGGGCTGTTTGACAGATCGTAAGGAAATCAAGGATCACAGGGGAATCAGCAGCAGCAGGCTGGAGTCGGACCTGCAGAGTGTAGTCCTGAGCAAAGCAAGCTGGCAGGCTTTTTTTTTTTTTTTTCCCTCTTCATATCCTCCCCTCCAATTTCTGACAAGAGAAACATCTATACACTGCCATTTACTTTGCCCGGAGAGCTCTAATGACTGTTCTCCTAAGGCATCCTAGTGAGCTCCAGGTAGAAAATAATGACTATTGGACCAGAGGTGTCATCCCGAAGGTCAAAGAGTGAAGCTTCGAGGCTTCTGCACAGGATGAAATGCTATCTGTCCAGTGCAGTTGCTGAGGTAGATTCAGTCTGGCACCAAAGTGATTTGTGCTTCTGCTGAAATAAAGAAACAGAACTAACAGCACTCATGACAGAGACAGGGTCAAAGGTCAGTGATCAAATTGTAGTTACAAGCTTCCAAGAATTTCTAGGTCTCAGAATCAAAATGCTGAATCTTGAATGGCAAGGCTGTTTTTAACAAAACAAAACCACAAATCATCATGAAATATAAGTACTATTTAGTAAGTCCATATAGTCACTAAATATTAAAATGGAAATTTGTATATTTAAAAGCCCTCTCTTTTTATCTGGGGTAAAAGTTATGCCAGTAAACTGCTTAACTGGCAATTGAGGTTTGAGTTCAGTCCTTGGAAACCAAGAAAAAATCCTGGGCATGTTGGCAAATGACACAGCGGTTCCTAGGATTCACTAGCCAACTAGTGTTTGTTTACTATTTGGTGAGGTCCAGGCCATAGAGAGACCCTTATGAAGCATTTCTGAGTATGACACCTGCATTTCTTTCTGTCCTCAATAGGAGCATATTCACATGTGTATCTGCACACAGAAACATTCATACACACATGCAGATATACATTCATTAAAATGTCTCAAGTTTAAATCGAAGTGAAAGGATGAGTAAGTCTGGATGAGTGAGTTTTTATATGTAAATTACTTGGTAGATCACAATTCCTTTGTCTAAATAACAAATGTAATACATGTATATCTTCATTTAGTTGCCTTAAATTAGAATCACAGATCCAATTAAACTTTTGAGGAAATAAGAAGTCTCAAAATACTGTTTTTCTCCGCTTCACAAAAATGATGATTTTCCTATTTTCCTGTCTAAATTTTAGCCTCTGGGTGATATTTTTATATGAAGAAAACATTTTGTTAAGGTAAGACAAAGATGAAAACTAAAAGAGAGAGACATTGTTAGAGATGTGTTAGCTTGAAGAGCAATGTCCATTAATACTGCCTCACACATTTAGAAATGTTTGAAATATATCTAATGATCAAATGATGCAGTATATGACATTTATTAACTGAATACAGTATCCCTTCACATTGCTGTACATGAATTAACATTTAATTTTATCAGCGATTCCATGAAATAAGTGCAAGTACTAGGCCCACTTATATTTGAGGACAGTGAAGCATACAAAAAAAAAGTTTAAATATTATGCCAAAAATACCAGGATGTGCTATTAACTGCCTAATCGATATTTAAGAATGTCATAAAATTAAAGAAAATATTATAATTGATGATATATTTACATTTCACTACCCATAATAAATGTTCATCAGTTTTTACTGCAGATGGAAAATTTAAATAATGTGAAAATCTGATAAATTTCAAAGTCCAATTAACTTTTTTGTCAGCTTTTGCTCTTTTTTACATTGTGATATTCCAAATTTATATGTATGCATTTTAACATACTGAAAATTCATTTAAAAATATACTTCTATGGGATTCAAGTTAAAATTTTCCTTTTTAGTCAAATTTTTCAAATATGACTGATAACATTTTCTAAAAAGCATCTAAGAATGCCTATTATTATGTTGCAGTATATTAAGATGTTTTGTTTAAAATAATTTGTCCTCTATAAGTATTGTGGACTACATTGTGTTAGGCCCCCAAATTCCTGGGTTTACATCTTAAACTTTAATATGACTATCATAAGTGTTGCTGGCTTTGGGGAATGAATACAGGTTGAGTGAATTCCTTCTCCAACAGGACTGTTTGGGTACAAGGAGAAACAAACATGGTTCTGAACACATAGCGTGCACACTGCAGGCATTCACAAGTCCTGAAACAGCTCATCTCAGATTTGAGATAATTATATAAAATGAATTTCCATGTTTTCTGCTCTCATAGACTATGATGGTTAATTATTTTAAAAGATACAATCTTTTCCTTATTGTTCTTTATTGTGTATCAATTACTATGTCTTTTGTAAGCGTCCTGTCTTCATTCCTCGACCGAGTCAGGATCAGCGGAGGGCTGCGGATTGAATGATGCACACGCAAAACAGAGACACAGACACTAGGTTGGAAGAAAGGAGAATGACTGACTTTATTGAGAGGCATCAAGCCTTATATAACCTGAGGGTGGGGCTTTGCAGGAGGTTCCTCTATTGATGATACACAGCTGTACAAGATCCTGCTAGCTCTTGCTGTTGCTGTGGAATCAATTCCTGATAACACAGGGAGAGCTGTATTGGACTTACTTAATAAACTCAACTATGCTACGGATCTAGCCGAGAGCCTAGCACTAAGAGAGAAGGGCTGCAGGGGGGCCAGACCCTACATTTCCCCCTTTTCTCTTACATAAATGAGCGTCTGTCTTAGGTCGCCAAGGATGTCAGTGCCTGTCTTACCCGTCATTGGCAAACCAGCCATAATCTCTGGCCATAGAGGCTGATTCCCTGTCTTAGGTTGACAGACACCCCCTTGGGCTTACCCGTCTCTGGCTACTCATCTATGAAAGTCAGCAAATTCTGGAGACCACACAAATTAACTAGAGGCTAGCGAGTCACAACCCAGCATCCTTAGAATCAGGCATCACGGTAACTACTCCAGTAATGTAACAAAGGCTTACTCTTATATCCTCAATCTACATACTAAGGCTTCGTAACATTTACAGAAATTATAATCTAAAATACCATAACTTTCATTCTCACAGGAATGATTGAAATGCAATTAACAAGTTACATTGAAACACAAGAAATACATTGAACAAAGGAAACATCAAACCTGGTACCATTATGAACGATATTTAACTGTCCAAACGTAGTGTTGACTTATGCAATCTATCACTTGTCCTTGACTTTGTCCATGGCTGCTGCCTGTTTCCCTATATAAGTCTTCGGGAAACTGATCACCAAAGTTCTGCACTTAGTCCTTTTTCTCATTCATCAGCATTCCCTGCAGTAGAATCCTGATTTACTGTTAATGATGTCCCGTCAGTTGAGTATCCTTCACCATCACCACAATCTCCTTTTCTTTCTATATGGCTAGATCCGTAGCATAGTTGAGTTTATTAAGTAAGTCCAATACAGCTCTCCGTGTGTTATCAGGAATTGATTCCACAGCAACAGCAGTATCACTCTTCCCTTGTTCAGTCCCTGCAAACCGGACCAGCCTTTCTGGCAACCACCTGGCATTCTCAGCATCCTGTGGAAAAACACAAACATGCCCTCTTCCCCACATTAATACTGGGTTTGGGCTATTATTTTTTGTATTGTTTTATTAACCTTTCTAAGATCTTATAATAACCTCCATTTCTCTGACCTTTTTTATGACAAAAATTGGTGAATTAGAATGCTCTGTATAACCATTTTCTAGCTGTTTTTGAACTGCTCTGTGGCCTGAATTTTGTTTACAATAAGAGGCCACTAATCTATCCATACAGGTTTTAAAGGGACAAGCAATGATAATTTGAGACACAGTAGTTACTGCACAAACTTCCATCAATCTGGTAGTTTTAATTACTGTATCCTATGTAGCTAAAACTTGGGCAAAGACAAAACATTCCTGAATAAACCTTGACTAGGAATTTTCTTTTATATACCATAACATATATTCAACTACGCCCTGTAAATGCCACACTTTTAAATATTCTTCCTTCAGGTCAGCCTCATGTTTGGGGGGGCAATAAATGGTGGGAAATCCTCTCTCTCCTATTTTTCTTTGGGATTTAAAGACTCTTGAATAACTGCCTAATTTTAGGTTCCACAAAAGGGCTCCTCCAGTGGAGTGGAAGATTTCTTTACTTTTCTCCTCTTGAGGTTCAATCCCAGATCCTATTTGCATTTGCTTTCTTTCTTTTTTTTTTTCTCTCTTTTTTGAACCTTTTCTAACTGAACAGACTCTGAAATACTGAGGCCCTAACTTTATTTTGCTCAACCTATTTTTACCTCTAATCAGAGCACAGGAATTTAGGCAGGAAGTCAAAGTAGTGAACCTGATCAATTTCAGGGACTTCCTGAAGCTCTTGACTTCTTTACTTCCTGAGCTTAATGAGCTCCCCTGCAGGTTGGAATGTCTTACCTCAAAACATAAACAAAAAAAAATGGCTCCCATAACACATGAGGAAATTGAAACAATACAAAAACCTCCCAAAAGATCAAAACTGAGACCCAGATAAATTCACAGAAAAATTCTATCAGACATTTAAGCTCCATTAGCCAGTTTAACAGGAAAGAGTATAAACAGAGAGACATCTTACTTAAAATGAACCTACCTAACAGACATCTAAATTCTCTCAGACCTAAATGCAATAAAACTTAAAATCAACACTGAAAGAAGCCTTATTAATTTCATGAACTCAGGGAGACCAAACAACACACTTCTGAATAATTAACCAGTCAAAGGAGAGATTGAAAAAGAAATAAAGTTTTCTAGACAGCACAACAAAACTTCTGGGACACTTTAAAAGAAGGCAAAAATCAGAGAAAGCACACATAAATGATTAAACACTGACTGAAATCTCTAGCTAGCCTATCTCTTAACACAGTTACCAATAGATCTGTAAAAGATCATGAGAGCCTGAAGCACCCATTTATCCAATACTCCCAAATACTTACATTTGCCAGCTGGCCTTCCTGGGTGATCCATCAGCAAGTCCTCTCTTCCCATCTTGGGGTGGGGGGACCTCTAGCTGTAGCTTCCTCTCTTCGTTCCTCCACCGAGGATCGAGTCCTGATTGGCGGAGGGCTGCAGATTGAATGAAACACATAAGACAGAGGCACAGAGACACACCTCCTAGGTAGGAGGAAAGGAGAATGACTGACTTTATTGAGAGGCATCAAGCCTTATATAACCTGAGGGCGGGGCTTTGCAGGAGGTTCCTCTATTGATGATACACAGCTGTACAAGATCCTGCTAGCTCTTGGCCGAGAGCCTAGCACTAAGAGAGAAGGGCTGCAGGGGGGCCAGACCCTACAGTCTTTGGGTTAGGTTGTACTGGAAACTGTTTTTGAGGTGTGTCCTATTTACTTTTCTGTTGCTATGATAAAGCACTGACAAAAATCTCCCTGGGGAAAACAGGGATTATTTGGATTATAGCACACAGTCCGTTATTGAGGGAAGTCACAGCAGGACTTAAGGCAGGTATCCAAAGGCAAGAAATGAAGCAGAAACCACAGAAGGATGTTGCTTTAGGCTTGCTAAGCTATCATGGTTGCTTACACAGCCCATACCTACTTGCCCTGGGAGAACACCACTCTCAGCGGGCTGGGTGGACACATTTCTACCAATTTTCAGTTAAGAAAATTCCTAAATGTCTGAAAAACTCTTTCTTATTGTGATTATCCACCACTTCTGACTCTAATAATCTTTCAGGCCCTCTTTCATAATTCCCCCTGAGCCTTGGGTGGCAGAAGTTTGATATAGGTGTCCTATTCAACTGTTCAGTCTCTTATTCTTTGTATTTTAGCTAGTAGTGCCTGTATGGGTTCTTCACTGTCTGTTGGTTGGGGAATCTTCACCAGCATAAGTTGATAGATACATTAACAGTTTTTTCTGTCTTCTGTTCCAATAGGTTCCTTAAGCCTTAGTTGTTGAGGTTGCACTACAGATGTGTCACTTAGGACTGGGCACCTCACAAACGCATATTCCAGGCATTTTACCAGTTGTGGAACTCTGTAATAGTCTCCATCTGTTGCAAAACAGACTTTTTTGATGAATATTAAGAGGTATACTTGTCTATAGATATAGTGATACTTATTTCAAATATAATAAGAAATTAAGTTGGTCTAGGGATATGATGAAAGTAGGTTTTTCTCTAGAGTCTATGCAATCTCTAGCAACATTCATTTGTCTATGTTGTATAGTACCACACATGAATTCCCTACCATGCAGCAGGGCTTAAGTCCAAGTACATAGCTATTGGTTGCCCTCAAAATAGAAGTCCTACTGTTGCACAAATACAGATTATTTTTTTGAGCCAGTCATTTCTGTGGTTTATACACACTACAGCTGGATTGAATCACTGATTGGTTTTCTTCCTTTGCAGTGTGTATGTATCTTTTGATACTATGAGAAGTAGTCTGCGGGAAAAGGTTTCTATGTCAGTTCCTTCTTGATTGCTCCAAGTCCTTTGTCTGAAGTATGACCTGTCTCCAGAAATATGGTCCTACCTTCAAGTTCTGGGAGACAACCAAGGACAACGGAAATGGCAATCTCCCTTTCCTAGCACAGTGTTGTTGTTTAGTCTTCTGCTATACATATGTTCCCACACACATGTGCACGAGCACACACACATACACATATACTGTGTATATTTTTCAGTAGCCTTTTGAACTACCCAATGTGCTTTTTCACACCACTGAAACATCATTCTTCTCCCCTCTAGCCCTACACAACCCTTCCTATTCCTTCTGCAATTTAAAGTGATTTCTTGTAATTGGAGTTAGGCAATGGTAATTTACATTACTGTTTCCCTGAAAAGAGAGAATGAGGCTTCATTACCTAATATCAATCTGATTTCTATCTGGCTTGCACTTGGGTAGATTCTAGCCCTTTCCTGCAAAGTTCAGGTGTTGTCTTTCCTTATTTAGGGATACAAACCACTGCTCAGTTTTCCACAGTAGATATACAGACCATTCTCTCTAAGCCGTGTATTCTGCTCCCCTGAACATAATGTATTCAAAAAAATTCATTTTTTTAGGATTCACTTAAATGTACATCAGGGTTTTTCATTCATTCTGAACCACTTTCCACAAAAAAGACATGGACAAGGTTACCTTTTTGGCTTATATAACATACACCTTTTATATTGAAAAAAAATCCTTTAATTTGACTTGTTAATCCCATACTTTATTTACAAACTCTACAGCTACTAAAATATCCCAAAGTATCAGCAAACCCTTCCATAAAACAGCCTTGATTTAATGCTGTGCATTAATCTGAGTAACACATATTTTATTTTTAAGGCAGATAGAAAACTTTTCTATAGATCTGAGATTTCAACTTTTATGGGAAAAAATTCACAAAATATAATGACATTTCATTTTTTGAGGTTGGGGAAACGAACTTAAGCTAGAGAATTGCAAGGCTGCATAGGTAATAAAGCATGACCTAAGATACTACAATTATGATATCTAACTTCCATTTAGACCAAGGTGACTTTGTCTTTACCACAATGGAAAAACAAGATATTAAATGTGTTCTAAAACCTATATACCAAGCACTTTAAAAAGCTTATCATTAATTTATATACTTCAGTCATATTTTTTGCTAATCAAAGTGAAGCATTTCCACAAATCATTTAAGTAGTATAGACTGCACTACTTTATTTTTCTTCCGAAGAAGTTCTTTATGCTGACATTTCCAGGGTTAGGAACTACCAATGTTATTAAGCATCTTCATTCTTGCACAAGAACCAAATTAAAGAAGGAAAAGCAGTTTTTTGAAGCTCTTCAGTGGGATATCTATAATCTCTCACTGAGAACTGGTTCTATGGATATTATTGTGACAGATATGCTATTTGGAAAAAAGAATGGGCTGCAAGAAAAGAAACTGGAATGTTTATTCAGTTTGTCTATAGAAGATGAGTATGTCTATAGGAAAGGATCAGCAAAGTTGTACTGCTTACTCGGGACCAGGCATGCTTTAGCAAGGAATACTCTGGAATGGGGCCATGTGTGGCAAAAAGGTTCATACAGTCTGGGTGCACATAGGTGGCTTTCATGCAGTAGTTTATCTTCTGAAATCTAAATCCCAAGACTGAGTTCATCTTTCAGAAAGATAGAGGAAGACCTTCTTGGTATTGCAAAGAATTATGATGCAAACTCTTAATGTTAGCTCAACAGTGAGTCAGACTGTTGCTCACGCTGCTGTACATTGTTTCCCCTTCCACTGGTGCTGCAGTGTTATGTGAGTACCGTATTCTTTTGCTTGGCTTGATCTATATCTAGAGAAGCATGTGACCATTTCTGATGTCCTCAAATTTTCCTGACAATTTAGCAGTTTGCCACAGTCTTCTTCCTTCTTACTGACGGACTATCATGTGACAGGAATGTGAGTCTTCTCTCATGTCTTGTCCACACACCATACACAGAAAGTGGGAGAGCTTACCTTTATTTCAGAATACTTGAGTTACCTCCATGCCATTTTCTGTATCCATTTTCATTACGATTCATAATAAAAATGTGAACTCTGCTTTTCAAAATTTATCCAGGAAAGAGGCAATGGAGTTTTTTTTTAAATACTTTTCACCCTTGAAATATTTGACTTATAGGATGTGTTTCTTGTTCATGAAATGGAAAAGACTTATATAAACTTAATGTGGATGTAAGAGGTTGAATATCAAACCTTTATTTCTTTATGCATTCTTACTACACTGGTCACAAAGTACCCAAAGGAAAATGAATTATCTAGAAAGATATGTTAGGGACACTGTAAGGACTCATATATTAATACCAAGCAAGTTTTACAGCGCCTTTTTAATGTGTCTAAAATTATTGACCTCTATTTACCTGAAAATTTATTGCTAAGCTTGGATGTTATAGAATTGAACAAAATGGGCAGGTTTAATATTTTTATGGAGACTGTAAATTTGTGAAAAACAGTGAAACTTAAAAAAAAATCTATTCAAAGTATTCCATTAAACTTCTAAAAAATGTGCCAAGGAAAGGTGAAGAATGGATAAGAGACATCTGGGACATCTACCTGTAGGAATAACATTTAAGCTGAAGGCCAAGGAGACAACTGCAATTGCCTAGGCCTTGATAAGAGTAGCAAGTAAGAGTGAAGAATAGCACTGTTCAGCAAGAAGGAGGCATCCACAGTGAAAGGACACAGCACGGGTTTGTGGATGCTGGAAGACAAACATTATTCAGCCAACAGAGATTTTATCTAGTGAATAATTAGATTTTAGTGGCTAAGTGAAGTTGTCTTGCGATTTATTTTCATTGTAAATAATTTCTCTGCAAGAGCTGTGGAACAAAAACATCAGGACATTCCTGCCTGTGTATTAAAGATGTCAAGGTATTGTGACTTTTGATTCAGGAAGGTACAAATAGATACAATTGAATCTTGAATAGTGTTTTAAAGCTGAAACAATGCAATTTTGTAACTGATATAAAGCACTAAGAAAATTACTAAATAGAAAGTGTTTTAGGTTTTAGGAAGGATCATAAAAAACTAGTGGTAACATTCTAAGTAAAGTACATTTCCAGAAAAAAAATTTAAATATGATGGGTAATAATTAAGAGAAATGAGATATTTAGTCAATACTGTCTATAGAAAATAGAAATGGGATTAGTTTGTATAGAGTTACTTTAATGTCATTAGACACAATTACAGAAATTCAATAGGCAATACTCAAATTTTATTACATATTAAAAAATTAGCCTTTAAAGAATTTGCATCTATAAACTGAGTATCTGTTTAGGGCCCATTTTCTTACTTACATATTTAATATATTGAATTTGTAATATTTTAAAGTATATTTTGTTTTTTTATTTTTACTTTATATGTAGGTGTATTGCCTGCATGTAGGTAACCGGTGCACCTGTGTCATGCAATGTCCACAGAGATCAGAAGAGGACATCAGTTTCCCTAGAAATGGAGTTACAGATGATTCCTACCCACCTGGAGTCAAATCCAGGATTTCTGTAAGAGCAGTCAATGCTCTTAACCACTGAGCCATCATTCTAGTCCGACTTTGTAATATTTTTGAGTGACGCCTACTTGATAGAATTAAAACATGTCTTCTTACTTTACTTTGCTCACATTTGTTTTATTAGAGAAGACATTGATTTCAAAACCTGTGGAACATTAATATATATATATATATATATATATATATATATATTTTATAAAGTGCAAGATAGCACATGTTTGCAGTTTTGATACCAGACTATGCCTTGACACTTTTTGAGAAAACAGGATAGTTTGACAAAAGAGCCTGTAGATTGTAAGTTAAATTTTATCTACCCCTCAATAAATGCAGACTTAATCACACTTGAAAACTTACTGTTTGAAATTTTCAAAAATATTTAACAATACCAGTAGCCTTAGGGAAATTTTGAGGAGTGATTAATACTGTATATCAGTTATGATAACTAGTATTTTAGGAAGCAAGTTCTAACATTGTCAATTTAATACTGATTCTATTTACTAATGTATTTGACAGAAGTGCAGAACTTTATAAGGTACAATGAAATATCTTAGTGTATTTATACATTATGTAATGAAGATCTCAGGACATTTAGGTCATACATTCTCTTCAGAATATATCAGTCCTATAAAAGGACATCCTAAATCCTGTCTTACAGATATTTCAGTAAGAATACAATACTGTTGACTGTAGGCACAACTCTATAAAAAAGAGCACCAGAATGTCTTAATTTCATCTGGCTTTTAAAAGGCATAATTTTGAAGTCAACTTTTATGATAAAAGTGTAGCATGATCCCTAAATTCTGGTGCTGGTCTAAGGTCTAGTTAAGTGTCATATCTCTTGGTAGAACTATCCATATAATACTGTTTCTCAGATTGTTTGTAAGTCGTTAGGCTGAACTTGGCCCCAAGATGGAGTGACTGCTAACTAACAGCATGATGACCACAACTCGGTGGGCAGCATTCCACGAAACAGAAACTAAGCCACCCTAGTTTCTCAGTAACACAGATATGTATGTTTTGCATGCAAATTAGTTAACAGAAGGTGTCAAAAATATACTCAAAGGCATAATTTAAATTTGTTTATGATCAGGAACAACAGGATGGCTCATTGGGTAAAAGGGTTTGCCTACCAGGACTGATGACCTGAGGTCCATGCTATGAACCCACATAGTAGAAGGAGAGAACCAAATTCCATAAACTGTCCTGACTTATACATATAGCACAGACCACAGACACACACACACACAGAGATGTGTATATATATATATATATGCATTTTAATACATGTATTTAGTATACATATGGCTATAAATACTTATATAATTTAATGATTCTGGTAACTTAGTACCATATCCTGAATCATCCTGCCATCCATGCCTTCATTCTCCACACTTTCAAAACAATAAGACTTGGGGGAAATTTGCATTTTCCTATTCCACATTTATCAACTTTAAACTTAAAACTCATTGAAATCTTTTCTTTGCTGGCCTACATTGACTGAATTTGGGTTTATTAGAAAAGTGTAGTCTTTATTCACATATTGCTATTTGAAATAATTTTCAAGCACTAGTTTTAATTTGTAAGGTCCTTTACACAGTTTTTTTCTAAATTGAGCTATCTCCTTTGCAGGAAAATAATTTGATATTTTAAATAATTTGATCATTAAGACATTTCATTTGTATTATTAATTTATACTTTCAATCATTAATCCTAGCTCCAAAACTTTGTGGGTTATAGTCTGAAATTTCCCAGAGAAATTCTTCTGTGTGCTCTGATTACCTGAATCTTGGATTCAATCAGAGGCCATTCTCCCTATGCACCCTTATAACACAGACTATAGCCAAGTTTCAGGTTTTAATGTGAAGCTGCTATTATTGTCTCACACTACAAACAATAAAAACGTAGAACCTAATTTCTCAATCCTATTTCTAGTCTATTTTGAAAAACCACACACATTCCTAACTCACCATACTTCTTGATTTCATTTCGGATCACTAAGCTCTTATACTTACTTTCTGTGTTTAGTCCTTGCTAACTCACCTGAGTCCTACACACTACTCAAGACTGAATGAAATAAGTACAAAAAAACAAAACTAATATGCATATATACTGGTATAAATGTGAATATGTTTGTATATACAGAAACAAAGTCAGTCCTCTTGGTGTATATACAATACCTATATAACTACTGCTTTGTTTCCATTTAGTAGCTCTCAGTTCTAAGCAGACTATGGGAATGTGACCTTATGCTTTTGCTACTCTCCCTCTCTCACAGATACCTCTCTCTATATTTCTCTCTCTCTTTCTCTCTTTTTTTCTCTCTCTCTGTGTATTCAAAGGATTATCTTCATGCATATGTATGAGTGTATATATGGATTTATTGTGAAAATTAATAGGGATATCTATAGAGAGAGATGCACACACACATACAGAGATAGAGAGAGAGAGACAGACAGACAGAAAGGTGAGATTGAAATGAAATTTGAATGCAGGGATAATGTATATAAGAAGAGATAACACAGGAGTTAAGTGTTCAAATGCTGGAGAGTAAAAGGGATGATGAAAAGAGTAGTATGTGAACAGGGCTGGTGGCCATAGAGACTCGTATCTTCTCAGAAACTGCCAGTTAGTGTTCATGGCTCAGGTGTGAATAAGAGTGTCAAGGGACATCTCATGATCATAATCACAGACTCTGAATATGAGTTATACAGAGCAGTTCATTAGAAATTTAGCAGTGCAACAGGAGGTGGAATAAAAATGGAAGTAAAATAAAACCTATAAAATATATGGAGAATGGAGATAGGAGGGAGATTAGCAGTTACTGTTTTCACAGAAATAACATATTCAGTTTCAAGTTGTGAAGTGAAAAACGCACTCTGTATACAAACACAAGATATGCACAATTCTAGCCGAAACTTATTTCAGGAACATCAAAAATTTAAAGTTTTCAAACTAATTATCACTCCTAATTTATAAGTAGTTGCTCCATACTTAAAATGTAACAGGTAAATTTTGCTATGTGCACCAAACACACCACTTTCAAATTATGTCTTTGAAGACATAATGATTTTGAAATTTTCTACCCAAATTGCCAAAGGAAGTATTGTTCATTCTGAGTCTTATAAAAGATTTTAGCTTGTTATGTGAAATATTTAGGAATACCAAAGTTCTTTTTCATAAAGATATGGATAATTAACTATTGTGTTGCAGGGATAATTAACATTTATAAAATCTGCCCACATAGCTGCTAAATTTATATTGATTTCAAAATGATGATGTTCACAATAGGATACAGATTTCTGGCATTTCTCAAAAAAATGACGGGAAGTTGAAATTTGGCAGTCATGCATTTTTTATAAAAGTTCTATATTTTAAGAGCAATAATCTTAGATACCTTATGGTGAAAAATATATATGGTAACAAAACTAAAGCTAAGTATATAAGAATATCAAATGTACCAACTACTTAACACTTGGAAAATATGATTATATTTTTTGATTTGAATGTTATAAGGCAGTTTCACTTAACATATAAAATTGTTAATTATAAAAAAATCACTAATTTGGTGAGCAATTCTCTCAGCTTTATTTTTGTTATCTTCAAAATCTTCTGAAGTTTTCACTTCTATCAGAAATAAAGTTTTCCTTTCTTTACTTTTCTGTTCATTGCCCTACTTTATTGTGTTGCAAATAATTAAATGAAAACCTTATACTTGAATATTTGTTCAAATCTATGTTAAAATTGGATTGTGAAATTATCTTGAGAGATTTTAATATATGTACAGAAAATATGAAGAGACAATTACATTTTAAAACACACAAATAGCAAAAATAAACTTTTGCAACGTAATACAACTAAGAAAAATAATTAAATGCTGAAAATAAGAAATTTCAAAACAAGAAATAGCATTTAGCTATTAAGAAAAATTAAATTAAGAAGTTAACAGGTAAATGAACAAAATTGAAAGCAATAATCCTAAATCAGGTAACCTAGAAAAACAAGCATCATCGGACTGTTTTCTCTCATAAGTTCATACTGGCTTTGAATATTTAGAAAGTTATGTTCCAATTAGAAAATCCATAGAAGTCAGAAAATAGTAAAGGTTTAGAAAAATAATAAAGTCCATGGGGTGGAGGTGGTTCCATGGGAGAGAATATAGAATGCAATGATTTAAAAGGTGGAAGGAAAGGGTTAACTGGGAAGGGGGGTGGGAGGGCAGATCAGAAGACTGAATAAAGGAGGGATGACCAAGACTGACGATCTTTGGATACCTACTGCTACAGACACTTCTTGAAATATTCACACATCACATATAAAGGAATTACCCTATAACCAGTGTTCAGTGGCCCTACCTGACAACACAGGCACGCAAATAAAAAGCCCAGTGTCAGTAATTGCCTTTCTGTTTTCAAGTTGTTGGCCAGAGTGGGAGCAGAGGTGATCAAACAATACTGGCTATTGGTATTTCACTTAGTTACTCACTGCCAGTTGATTTTTGAAGACACTAAATACATGAGTGATGGAACAAACAAGGAGAAATCAGACTAGAACTGACCCTGAAGCTTCATCTTTCCTGGGCAGCTTTCATAGAACTTAAAGGTACTGTGAATGCTACAGAAGAACAAAGTAATCAATGACCCCACCTTGCTATGAACAATGCGAGCACTGGTAACCAGTGAAACTTAATAGTAAGGAACAGAAGGTAAGTTGTATATTCATATATCACTTATGTAGCGTTCTGAAAATGCAAATATTTCTTGTGAAAACTAAGTGTAAACCAAAGTTCTTTTTCCAGAACATTAAAAACATCAGTAAATTTAATGTTTAAGCATGTTAATTGTTCATAGAAAGATTTCAATTAAGGTTAATGTATTAATTACTTTTTTGTGGTTGGGATAAAATATCCAGGCAAAAGCAAAGTAAAGGAAGAAGGGATTGTCTTTGGCTCATAATACAGGGGTAAAACCCATCATAGGGAGGAGATGAAGGCAATGGGCGAGTACATCATCTGATCACATTGCATCCAGAGTCAGAAAGCAGAAATGCCCCTTCTCAGCTAGCTTCCTCCATTTTCTGCGGTCCACCTCCGATGTCCAGAGAATAGAGCCATTCACATTTAGGAGGAGTCTTTCCACCTCAATTTTGCTAATCAAGATAACACCTCACAGGCATTCCCATAGGATAACCTATCTAAAAAATTCCATCAACAGATAAGTGGATAATCAAAACCTGGTATATATCTATATCTATATCTATCTATCTATCTATCTATCTATAGAGTGAATAGTATTCAACTCTAAAGAACAATGACATCACAAAATTTTCAGGAAAATGGATGAAATTAGTATGTGTAATACTAAGGAAGCTTACCCAGTCTCAGAAAGAAGGAAAATGCATTTCTCCCTCATGTGCAGATCCTAACCTAGAAGGGATACATGTATATATTAAAATAAATTTACCTACAGGTATAATAAAACATCTAGAAAGGACAACAAAACAGTGATTAATAAGACAAAAGTCATAAAATGAGTTCACATGTATAGTATACTTGTGTAAGACCTCTGAATGCTCTCTCAAAGTGTAACACATTTTCAATGCAAATTTAAATGGACAGTGTCCACATGTGATTCCATAAGGGGCTGTTACTGTACTGGGAAATCTGAATTTTAAATTATGTTTTCCATCATTTGAGAATTTCTGTAATGTGTAGATCTCCATAAGTACTACTAAACTTATTGTACTTTATTTTTTAAATAAGAATTATAGCCCCTCAACTAACGGAGTGTACCAGAGCTTAGAACAATGTTAAAAATAATCATAATTTAAAAATTTCTGAGAATTCCTAGGAATACTGATTTATTTTTCTTGAATCTCAAAGACTAACACCACAGGAATCTGAAAGCTCTGAGAAGTTAGCATTTTCATTGTATGTTACAATTCTAACTAAATCATTTCTGCTGAATAAATACAATTTGTTTTGAAAAATAATTCCCCTCAAAAATATGCACAGGGCTTATCTACAAGGTGATTCTAGGATCTGTGATACTTATGGTCAGAATTAACCATCCACAGTTAATATTTTAGATCTTCAACCAGGTAGTAATATATAGATATTTATTTTTATTTTCTAAAAATTCCATCATTCATTATGCATTATGTATAAATGAAAGAAAGTATAAAAACACAGTAGAGCAAAAGAAAATCAGTATAGCAAAAGAAAATCAATCAAAATTGAAAACTTTGAAACAAAAGAGGAAAATTTTAAGCATAAGATTAGAAAACAGTAAGAATGTAATCCTTTTCACTGATGATCAAAGATGGGAGTGATAATTAGTTGACTGATTAAGAAAAATAAATTCATAGCTAAGCTTCCCTTCAGATGTAGTAATAAATTGACAGAAGATGTGGCAGTGTCTGTAAAGCTGCATAGATCTCTGTGAAGCAGTGTAGATCTTGCCTACAACTAAGTAAAACTCTGACATAAACAGGAGGGAATAACGGATTCAGGTGATGGCAAAGATTTGTGCAGGAATTTCACATAGCTTGACATGGCTCTCAAGAAGTAATGATAGCGATTAAAATAATAAAACTATAGTCGTAGGCTCTGGTAACTAGCCTAAGATGCGTATTCATAAAACATAAATGTACTAGGTTCACAACCATAGATTTAAAAAATTATGTTGATCCATTTTAAGGAAAATAATTTGAAGGGCATGTAAATAAAGACAGGGAACACACCACTTTTAAATGCTTTTGAGAAAATATTTTTAACATTTTATTTGTTATTTTTATTTTGTTTTATTTCATATTTTTTGGTGTACGGGTTCGTACATATATCTAAGTACACCAGAGCAGTACGTGAGGAGGTCAGAGGAGGTCGTTGGATCTCCTGGAACTGGAGTCATAGACAGCTGTTAGCCACCATGTGCATTCTGGGAACCAAACCAGATCTTCTGCAAGCACAACCGGTGCTCTTAACGGCTGAGTCATCTCCTCAGCCCCAATTTTGAGTAGATATTTTTAGGCAGGAATTTCTTACAAAGTTGTGAAATCTGATCCACCAGAATCAGCTATGTTTCCCCTGTTATGTAAACAAGAATTTGAAAATCGTTTCTTTTGCCATAGTTAAAAGAAGCAATGATGTTTGCCCAGACTAAGATGCTGCCAGTGAGCAACTAAGTGCACACAGAACATTCACTATGAGCAGCATGGAGTCATCCATGCCAGTAAGTAACTGTTCAAGAATGCTTATGACGTAACTAATACAGTCATCACTACATGAAGCTGGGCTTGAATGCGAATGTTTGCCACTCCACTGTTCGCAGTAGGTGAAATATAGACTCAAACTGGATGCCTGTCAATAGATGAGTGGAAATGAAAATATGACATATAATTCACTGTCGATATACATAATGCACTGTTTATATATCATTCAGTAGTATAAAGGGTTAAAATTCTACTTTTTGCAACAACAAAAAGAATTGTGAGGATATTATGTTAGGTAAAAAGAAGTCAGGCACAAGAGGTAAATGGCACATACTCTCTTATGAATGAATCATTTGGGGCAAAATGGATGGAACTGGAGGAATTTACAGAAAGTGACAAAGTCACACTAACAAAGACTAATGCGACAGGTTCTTTCCTCCCATGAGGCTCTTAGAAAAGTAAACTTGAAAAATGATTAATAGTGTTTATTAATGTCTAGGAAAGGTCTTGCCAAAGGAAGTATCAGGTGTACAAGGGGGGTCTAAATGTGTTCCAGTGTTCTAAACAGAAGGGAAGGGTTCTAGATGACAAATAATATACTGTACATTTTATGAATAATCACAAAAGAAGACTCTAAATCTTCAAACAGAAAGCAATGTTAAGGAGATAGAGACATTAATTACTCTGATCTGATTGGCACAAAGTACATTCATGTTTTGAAACCTTATATTATTCCATAACATGTACCATTATTATATTAATAGAACTATTTAAAAATTTTAAGGAAATAAAATATTAACTACACTGCCTTGATGCATATTAAATTGTTTAATTTTACACCATAAGTTTCTAAAATTAAAATAATTTGGGGGCTGAAGAGATAGGTTCAGTGGTTAAGAGCACATACTGCTCCTGAACAGTGCCCAGGTTTTTTTTTCCGCATTCACATGGTAGCTAATTTCCTAACTTCAGTTCCAGAGTCCTATTCTGGCTTTTATGAGCATTGCATGACACACATGCCCTTTCTTACTTGCAGGCAAAACAGTCATACACAAAATATATAAAAATAAAAATAAATATCAAAAAATTGTAAGAGCCAAAAAAGATAGAATCAGATGGTAGTGACACAGTGTGTACACTTATATTCACAATTACTGCTTTCCAAGTAAAAGGAGGTTATTACTTAGTTTGCAGTATTCAAATGAGTTAGAGGATGCTGTCTAGAGATCAAAATTCTGAGGAACATTTTAGCTCAAGATATGTACAGAAATGTGGGTGGTATGGAGGATTATTTTTTAATTAAGAGAAGGTAGACCTTAGTAATCCTGAAGTGACCATTTATTTTGTATTTCATTTTAGTCTAAACAATTACTTTTGGAGAAACCAGTATATTTCAGTAGTTCTATTTAACACCACATTAAAACATAAAAGAATATGATAATATTATTACATATAATTATAAAAACATTTTTGTATATGAATATTGCATTATTTTTGCTGTTGTAATATATTTAATAGGAATGTAGAATAATATTTCAAACATTATGTGTGTTTGGATAGTCCCTTAGTAATATATTTTTAGAAATAGTTTAAGATAAATATTTCATGAAGTGTATTTGGATGGATTTTGCTTGGTCTTGTTTTACCATGAGGTAGTCTATCCCGGCAAATGTGCTTTCATTTAAAATCCCACAGTATTTCATACATTAGGGTGTTTCATTAGACATACTGTATAATTTTCAATAGATAAACACGGGGGAATATATTTGAGTAGTGATGATGATGTTCTTTTCCATGATTTGTGCCCCAAGAACTTGTTTAAATGGAGGGGATCTCTGTGTTTGGAAAGATTAATTTCTCAGCGTAGAAGCTCAAGGGCAATGTTTTCTTTAACAAATCTACTTCTTTTCTAAAAGTAAGAGATTCATCACCAGGTACATTTTAGCTCAGCATGCATGTATATGTCAGTAAATAGCTGAAATCATCAGTAACACAGGGAGGGACTCGGGGGAAAATGTTAAATGTACTCACATTATAAATAACAATAACAAACAAAGGACACTTTTCCTACTCTTCAATTAAGAAGTGACTTTTATGTCATTTATTAGGAACAAATTATTGCTTTCTGTGCCATTTTCTCACATAGTTGCTTTCTCAATTTGGGTTTTCTAATCTCATATACCCAGTTCAGTCTCTATGTGTTTGGACCTCTGGCAAATGATTCCAGTAATAAAAGGAAGCACAGATGTAACATTTATCTATTTAAAAATGTCTCTGTCACTGCTGATATTACTTATTTTACTGACTATTTAGGGACTATTTCTCAAGAAAAAAAAATATGTTGCATAGACATCAAAATATACCAGAATATTTTTCTATTTCAACATCTTGCAGTGAAATACACTCAGTGTCTACATGTGGGCGGTTGGGAAAATGAGTGTGAAGAGGTAAAGTGTTATTTTTCATTTCAGTAATTTTGGCCACACTGTGTCCTTTCTTGATTAGTGAACACCACTTTCAAGAACTTCTTACAGAATTGTGTCCACACAGGATTTTCTTTGTGGAATTGTCACTACTTCCCAAGTAAATATTGAAATAATCTGTCCTATAACATTTAATAGTCAATGATAGATGTG
Source organism: Eospalax fontanierii (assembly GCA_035773235.1). Taxonomy (NCBI): domain Eukaryota; kingdom Metazoa; phylum Chordata; class Mammalia; order Rodentia; family Spalacidae; genus Eospalax; species Eospalax fontanierii. The sequence goes on from CM069534.1 coordinate 22,275,375, forward strand.
AGTTTGATTTCCGATTTACAGAGAAAAACAAAAATAACAACACCATTAAGGCATTCATTTGATTTACTTATTTGTTGTATGTATGCATGTATTAACTTTTTAGATTATATTTTTCCTGGTCAGGGACAAACAAAATCAGTACACAGTTCTATTGTTTATGTTTTGCATACTGTTAAGCATATTAGCTTTGGAAATGTTTAGCCTATAAATGTTGACTGTTTACACATATCAATATTCTTTCTTTAACATGAATTAGCCTGGCAAAGAAAAGAAATCTTATAGTTGTTAAACTACATCAACAAAACACTTTGAGCTTCCTCTTATGTGGGAATCTATATAGATCTGAAAGTTCTAGACTGCAGGAGAAAAGCCCAGCAAAAGGTGAGATCTGTTGCAGCAGTTTTGCAGCAAGTACCATGATTCTAGACATTTATGAAACTGATATTTTTGCATAGAATTATAAATTAGGAGAGTTATGTAAATATTTGTAGGAATTACAGGAAATTATCTAACTGATTCCAGGTCAAAGCATTTGAATTTCAGGATTGTTAATGTTTCAGACCCTAAAATTCATTAAAATATCAAAGAATGAGCATAAAATTTGAGAATCAGACAATGAAGATTAGATATCAATTACATTAAAATGATACATTACAGAATGTGACTCATATTTTGAGAATGTTGATCTTCATTGCAAACCCTCTGGCCACTCTCCATATACTCTGTGTAATAAGGCAATTGGGGGCCCTTGATATCACACATTGGAATAAAAGTAAATATGCATTGTCCACTCGTGTGATAAGTGTACTCGTGTAATAGAGTTCCCTGTAAGAAACACATGTACAATGAAAATTTACAGAAAACAGTTTGGCTATCATACACGTCTGTTACAAAAAAAAATGTGTGTCTGTCCTGCAATACATACCTAGTTCTTCTACACATACACAGAGAGAGAAAGAGAGAGAGAGAGAGAGCAAAGATTGACTAGCTAATGAATTACATGTGACAGAGGAAGCTCATGTTCTTCCCATATCTCTTCCTGACAATCTTTGCGTACCTGCCTAAAGAAAGGAACAAGTCTGCTGTGTGTGTCTGTAAATGTATGTACAACTACAAGGCTGAGTATCCTATAAAAGTAACAGTGGAAAACAAATTATCTATTTTCTATTTCTTTAAAACAAAATATTTGGTTACGTGTAATGAATAAGGGAAAATGATTTTTCTAGATCAGTTATGAGGGTCAGAGTCCAAGGTCATATGTACAGTAGTGTTAATTTATCTTCCAGTGGAAGACATATGAGAGCTGCCATCAGGGTGAGGGGTGAAATATGAATCACATGCCAAGAAAAAAAGCCAGAAGGAGGTGCTTGTTCTATGAACATGACCTACTGTCATGTTAACTAATGATTGACCTGTAAGAAGTACATGAATGGCAGCACCCCCATGGTCCTAACTATCTTCTCCTTGGCCCCAACTAAAGTTTCTAATGCTATACAACATCTATACTAGAGAACAAGACTCCAACATAAGACTCCTTGAGAGTCACATTTGAACCATATCCAAACCATGGCAAGGATTCCCAGTTTCAGGATCACTCCATTACATAGACAATTACAGCTTGAGGATTACTATTTGCTCTCAAGAATTCAGGAGAATTAAATCCTGTAACTACTACAAAAATTTCTGAATCATACAAGATAATTTTATATTGCACATTAAAATAGTATTTTTAGAGTATTTTGCTAACTTGAAGAACAATCAAAAATAGAAGAATTATATATTTCAACTTAAAAGTTCTTGCCTAGGTTCATGAACATCAGGCACTATGTTTATTTGGTTCGTTAGTTGGTTGACTGGTTACTTGATGGCTTGGTTGGTTTTGCTCTCTTCCTTCAATGACTAAGTGCAGCCAAGAGCAATGAATTGCATAGAGGCCTCTTAAAAGCATGTTGATGTAAGGAAATGGTATCTCCTTACAGCACACACTTCATTGTATTTTCCAGGCAGATTGTATCAGCACAATCAATATTAATGAGTTTCAACCTGCTCTCCAATTCTATGTAAATGTACAGTTTCCTTGGCTTTCAAAATTCCAGGTGTCTGTCATATGAAACAGGAAACAGAATAAAGAAATGCACGATTGGAGACATTGCTATAAACTGTTTGTTCTTTAAACAGTTTCTATATTCCCAAGAACTCTGAGGATTTCTGTCCCTCAAAGGCATAAAAGTTTTTCATAGATTTAAAGAAAAATACAATGAAGATTTTGGACACTTCCGTACCACACAAAATGCATTCCTCTAAGCAGCTTTGGGCGAAAAGAATGCATTCCATCCCTCAGTGATAAATTTCTACTCCACTGCCTTCAGCAAACATTAGGGGTTCTCTTTCTAAATTGGAAACAGGACTCAGTTATCTGAATCCCCAGATGTAAAGAACACAGCCTTGAAAACAAATGATGAAAACTTACAAGGATGTGGCAAGATCAGACTCTTCATTTCCCCTGGCTAATCATCATGCCTTCTTAATTTTTCAAATGCCAAACATCTTATGTGTGATTTCTTTGTTCACGTAAATCATCTCTCACCATGAATTTGTCATGTTTTGATATTATATATATATATATATATATATACATATATATATATATGATTTTACTTTTTGCGACCTCTGACCTGCATATTCAGAACATGTTAACTTCACCTCAAACATACATCAGAAACATACACAACAAATAAATTAAATAAAGTGAAAGAAATAAAATAGTTTGATGTTAATTTTGTAATTACTTTTGAATTGCGTACATGAAGCAATTTACTTAAATATCCCTTAATAATTTATGTTTGGATATGTGCTACATTTATGTTCTCCTATTTCTTTTTCTGGGTCATTTTGTAAGATACATGATTGCATTCATTGATGACAAAGACCGCATAAAAAAACAGAGTTTCGAACAGAGTAATCATTAAATGTAATTGATGAGTTGAAAGCTTACATTTATAATTTTTAACATTTCTGAGTGTATATCAAGTTTTAAAGCAACTGAGTTTTCATCAACACTGTGACTTTAAGCTGCATAGGATACACATATTATAGGCATACTGTACAACTTTTCTCCACATGTCACAATGCCAGAACAATTAATCAAATTTACTGCTATCGTCTATTAACTGAAGTAGTGGCATTTCATAGTTAGTTATATTTAGGCTGTCTTCTGAATTGCCTAGATTATGAAGTGATTTAGGTGTAAAACCTTATTACTTCTTTGAAAATTTCATGAAACAGATTTTGATTATCCTTACATTCCTCACCCAACTCCTCCTAGGCCTGTCCTCTTTCTATACTCACCAAACTTGTATCTTTTTATTATTTTTTAAAACCTGTGTCCTTGCTTTTGTGATGCATAGGCAAGTGGAAGACCATGATAAGCTTACCTGGGGTCACACTCAAAGAAAATGTCTCTCTCTCTCCCAGCAGCTATCAATTGCCTAGAATTCCTCAGCTACATTTGGGGTCTACTGTTTAACGTCCCCCCTGATGCTCGTTGTTTGCCTGGGTTTCACTTGAGCAAACCCAGGTTATGGCATTACACACTATGTAAGTTCATATGAGCTGCTGCCCTGTTGTTTCTGGAAAACATACTTTTAATTTGACTATTGAAATATTATGTTTACTAATGAAACAATTATTATGGTAATTCATATCATACCATTGTGTAGTTTAATTACTTCTTCACTATTCTAAACCTGCAGGAGAATCAATATGCAAATATCTCTCCAATAAAAAGAATATAAATTAAAATTTAGAAGTTATACATTATTTGGGGAGAGATTTATAATTACATATATTAATTCCAGTGTCATTGTATCTTCTGTTGTTGAGATTTTTTTTTATTATATTACTGAATATTACACCTTTCTTATAAAGACTATGTGTCTTTTGTTTAATATAAATTGAAGTAAACTGTAGTTTATTTCTCTTATTAAATTGTATTTCAAACTGTGCATGGTAGCAAGCACACATATTGCCAATTTGCAGACTAAGACAGAATGACTGCTGGAAATTTCCGGCTATTCTGGGCTACATACTGAAAATATGTCCCAGAAAAACAGAACAAAATTAAACATTTATTTTTTTCATTTGCTTTTCTACATTTTTGGTAGTATAGAAACAAATATCAGGATCTCTATCTTGTACTAAACCACATTTTAATATTATAATTAATTATAATAATTAAAAAATATAGTAAGCTTAATATCTTAATATCTTGAATCTGAAAATACTTATTTTGTTGATAATGATATATAAAACCAATTTGGCATGTTTTATGTGATTGGACATTAAAGTTTTTGAGACAAAATGATTTGTTGAAGTACTGGATTCAATTAATTTTATCGCTTGTTAACACAATTGACATTCTCAAACTTGATAATAAATGTAAAAAGGAATTTTTCCTCATTGACTGATTGATAGATCGTGAGACAGGATTCTCTATGCTCGTACTGGTCAATTGCTTGATAAACTTCAGGAACTACCTCCCCAGCACTGAGATTACAAGCATGGACCACCAGGCACAGTGATCATCAATTTATTTCAGATCCAAACACATTAGATGAGTTTCCAAAGAAACTTCTCAATCATATCTTGTTTCCTCATTTTAAAAACCAAAATCTTTGGCAAATAAAACTGAACTCATTTTATAAACATTAAGATATTTTAAAGGAATTGTCAATCACTTAATATTGAAATTGGCTCAGTATGTCTCTAAGAAAAATTCAAGTATCATCATGAGCAATCTTTTAATTCCAAATTCACTTTTATGACTGAGATATGTAATGTACTGTCTGAAAGCAGTAAATAAATTTCCAACTTCTATATCCATCCAATAAACTCAGTATAACCAGAAATAATAATTTACAGAACTTGAAAACAAAACATAGTTGTTTTTTAACACATTGCTCTCCCACCGGTATATTTTTTGATAAAGTAATGTCTATATAGTTTTCTTTTTCTATAAGGACATATTTTTAAAGACCAGAGAAATACCTGCTAGGTCTGGAAAAGGAATCATAGTGTATTTTGGTCCAAAGGATACCATAGATCAGAAAAATATCTTACAGTCAGATCAGGAAAACAACTATAAGTTATATAAGAATAATCATAACATCCTCTTCCATTTAAAAATAGCCAAGATGTTTTCTAAGTCATTGGAAACACTTTAAAAGAAAGGCTTATAAATGAGCTTTGAAATATATTTTTATTCATTCTTCTAGTTGATATCTTAGTCTACATATTATTTATCTTGGGATTCTACTTGAAGAACTGTAAAATAATAATGTTGTGTAGTACATACAATGATCAGAAGCAGATTAAACACCATGAGGTTTTAAAAGGAAGAACAGCATCATGAAAACCCCTTTGATTTTGGAGCCCGATTAATTTAGATTTTAAAGATATGCGTGTGCATATTTTACTTATTTATTTGAGATACATTAACTTGCTCTGAAAATAACACCATGTATGTGATTTTACAAGAAGAGCCAGAACATTCAATCAATAAGAACATAATTATTTATTAGAAGTAAATTTAAAACTTAATAACAATGCACTTTGCAAAGCATTATAATAGTGTGCTTTATGTGTGAATATGACCATTCATTTTAAAGTGAGTTATTATTATATATAAAAACATTTGTCCTCCTTGGACCTTAGTGGGACCTCATCCCACTGAGGCTGTCTGAGAGCACATAACGAGCTAGAGGAGTTAGCCAGATACCCACACGCTGAGTCACCAGTACACCCCTGCTTTGGGACTAGCCCCAGTCTTGGTGCTCTAGGGCTCATCAGAAGCAGCCTACCCTATTTCCAACAGCCCTCCTGGACATTGGATCCTTCCTGCTGAGTCTTCCAGCGAGCTCCTAAATAGCAGGGTGAGTTAGTCAAAACCCATTAATCTGGTTCATCATTCTGTTGCTTTGGGACAAGACACAGTCACTTGTCTCCAGATCACAAACTGCCTGCTAACTAGTTAGAACCAACCCAGTTGATATCTACCTCCCAGATTTAGGCCGAGGCTCTTCATCCTTGTTGGAGAAGTCCTGAATAGGCTAAGGAAAACCATCTAATCTCTCTCCCTGCTCAAAAAATAAAAAATAAAAAGAGAGAACCTTATACATGGACCAACAAATATTCATACTTGCTCAGAAAGCAACCAAGTTACATTAACAATATAAACAGAATCAAGCTGCAACTCAAGGAAAACAGGCTTGAAATGCGTACCAGACACAAACTCAACAAAAGAAATCCACATGCTCAGACCACAAAGAAAAATCGCAAATAACATAAAAGACCAAGAAAATGTGTCCCCACCAAATCCCACCAATCCTATAAAAATGTTTTACAAAGAGAACTATCTAGAGCACGTCCAGAACACAGAATTAAAAAATATACAAATATAATCAAAGAATTCAATGAATTTAAAGAACACACCAGAAAACAACTCAAAGAACTCAAAAATAATAGGGACAAATTCCTGATTAAAACTAAAAAAAAATAACAAACCAAAAACAAATGTACAGTTGAATGAAATGACAAGAGATAGAAACATTAAAGAAAACTCAGTCCGAAATGAAAATATAATTGTAAAACTCAGCAAGCCAATTTGAAATCACAGAGAAAATTCTCAGAACAAAATGAGTGAAATAGAAAATAAATATAAAGTTTGAATGATAGAGTTGAAGAATTGTATCCACTCAGAGAATATGAAACATTAAAAAAACCCACAGGAATGTAATATACAGGACACCATGTAAAGATCAACTTTATGCATCATAGGCAGGGAGGAAGGAGAAGAATTCCATGTCAATGGCATTGGCCAGAACTTCAATAGGATTACAAATGAAAATTTCCCTAAATTAAGAAAAGACATGCCAGTATAAATACCAAATGGGATCAAAACAGAAACTTCATGACAAATCCTAGTAAAAACGAAGAAGAAGAAGAAGAGGAGGAGGAGGAGGAGGAGGAGGAGGAGGAGGAGAGGAGGAGGAGGGTACAGAACAAAAAGAGAATACTAAAACCTGCAAGAGAAAAACAATTTACATATAAAAGAAAAGTCATCAGAATTACAGCTGGCATTTCAGTGCAAATTATGAAAACCAGAAGAGCCTGGAGTAAAGTATTCAAACTTCAAAATGATCATAGATACAAAGGTAGAATAGTTAACCCAGGAAAACTGTCTATCATAGTTAAATGGGAAAGAAAAATTTTCCATGATACAAATAGGCTGAAATAATTCATATACACCAAATCAGCTCTAAAGAGAATACTTGAGGCAATTAAAGGACTGAAGAAGGGAATAAATATACCCAAGAGGCTACAGAAGGAAAAAAATGAAGGTAATATTATAGAAATATAAAATAAAATGAGAAACACAAAGAGAAAACAAATGACAGCAACCAGCATACATCTTTCAATAATAATTTAAATATCAGTAGCCTAAACATTTAATAAAAAAACACAGAGTTTTTGAATGTATTAAGAAACAAAATCCTCATTTTTGTTTCTTGTAAGAAACATCACATTCCACATATGAATCATCTTAGATGAAAAAATTGAAAATAATATTTCAAGCAAATAGCACTAAGAAATAGGTAGCCATTGCATTTCTAATATCTGACAAAACACACTAAAAATTAAAATTAATCACATATAATAAAGAAGGTCACTTAATTCTGAACAACGGGACATTAAAATCATGAACATAAATGTACTAAAATCTAGTGTACTTACTTTCATAAAAACAGTACCACAGAACTTCAAGAGATGGATTAATTCAACTCTTTAACAGTAAGTGACTTCAGTACCTGACTTTTTCCAATAGACAGGGCAATTGACAGAAAAAAAAAAGAAACATCTCAATTAAATAATTTCATGTATAAAACTGATCTAACAAAAATCTACAGAATATTCCACCCAAGCATCCAGGAGAATGCATAGTACTCATCAACCCATGGAGTTTCTTCTAAAATAGACCATGTAATTGGACACAAAAAATCATATCAAATGTAAAAAATGAAATAATTCCATGTATTTTATCAAAACACAATCAAAAAGGTTTAAAAGAAATAGCAAAAGAAGTTTTAGAACTAAAAATAGTATGGCAATTGAACAATACACTCCTAAATGATGATAGGTCAAGTAACAAATCAAGAAAGAAATAAAAGAATTCCTAGAACTGAATGAAAATGAGAATACATCACACACACACACACACAATTTGGGACACAATAAAAGCAATTCAGAGAGGGAACTTTATTGCTCTAAACATTATATTTCTAAAAGTAGAAAATTGGAAAATTGGACGTGGAACTAACCTGTAAGCTTCTTCTTAAAGACTGGCTCTCATAATTCTAGAGGATATTACGCAAGTGGCTAAGGGAGAAAAGCAATCAATGTGTCAACCCAACACTAAAGCCTAATAACTACAAGGACTGCCACAGCAAACTACCTACACCAGGGAAGTAGTGGTACTGTTATCTAGGGGGAAATCAACAGCTGTTTAATTAGAATTAAAGCCCTCTCAATGGGAGTGAACTCATGGGTGGCACTATAATTATGGCCAAATTATAAATAGCTGGAAAGATCATAGATCCTAGAGAAAAATATTTTTTCTGTTACATCTCTAGAGAAATCAAATTTGCTATCATATCCTAAATATGGATCCTTGTATTTACAGACAAGTATATCGTAGACCACTCATCAAAGAAGCTTCTTTTTGCAACAGATGGAGGCTACTGGAGAGTTCCACAACTGGCAGACAGAGAGAATATACCTCTGAGAGATGCTGAGCCCTAGGTGATATATCTACAATGGAACCTCTACACCAAAGACTCATGGAACACAGCAGAACAGAGGGGACTTGGAGAGAATACTAAGGAATCCCTCAACTCTCACCAGTGAAGTTTTGTTGTTTTTTTTTTGCAACAGAGTGCAATACACACAGAAGGTCACAATTTATCAAATGTTAAAGAATAAGAGACTGCAGAGTCCATTCCTTAGATAGAACCCCTATAAAAATTCACCCATCCAATCCTTCTAGCCTTGGACACAGGCCCACTCCTGCCTTCAGAACCCCAAATCCGGAGATAGATCTCTTAGTCAAGACACACCCACTATATCTGGAATACCATATTCAGACCAGGTCAATTTTTCGAGAGCCTTAACAGGCTGTCCCCACACCTAACTCACCTTTTCATTCATGTGACCTCCCATCTACCTTGGCTCTCTCCTCCCCCAACCTCCTTGAATGTCTTTGAGCAGTCTTCTTCACTGAGAACAAAACATTTGCAGACTTCCAGAGAAAACCTGAATTCAGGTTCTGCCAAGTAATTTTCCCCAATTGTGCTGTGCCTGGTGGTTAGAGAGGACACAGACCTTAAGAAAGTGCATATGATCTTGCCTCTGAGGGAACCAGAAGCAGCTGAACTAGAGACATTACCAATATGAAATGAAAAGAAAGAACCTGAAGCCTTGACCAACCATCTTTTCATACCCAATAAGAACACCACCAAGTCACATCAAGTATGGAAATGGAATCAGACTTCAACAAAACAAAATGGTTTCAGTTGCACAGAAGACTCAAAAACAACAAAAGAAATCCACATGCCAAGATCACAATGAAATTATAATAATATGAAAAACCCAAATATGTCCCCACCAAACATTGCCAGTCCATAGAAGAGTTCTATAGTGAGATTCTCGTAGAGATAATCCAAGACACAGAGGTTAAAAAAAAAAATGAACAGGAAAAAGAATTCAATCAATTTAAAGAATACAAGAACAAATCAAAGAACTCAAAGAATATAGGAATAAACTTCTTAGTGAATTCACAAAAGAGACAGAAATATTAATGAAAACTCAGGCTGAAATGAAGAAGGAAGTGAAAAACTCTTTAAGCCAGTTTGAAACAATGGGAGGAATTAGCACCAAAACAATTGAATGAAATGAAAAACAGAATATCAAAACTGGATGATAAAGTTGAAGAATTGGTGCACCAAAGCAAATATCATGAAACATTTTTAAAAACGCAGGGATGGAATGTGAAGGAAATGTGTGACATCACAAAAAAAATTACACATGATAGGCATGGAGGATGGGGAAGAATCTCAGGATAAAGGTGATGACTAGATCTTCAAGCAGACTGTAGAAAAAAATTCCCCAAATTTATGGAAAGACATTCTCATACAAATACAAGAATATCATAGAATGCCAAATAAGACCAGAAAAGAAACTCCACATGGAATATCATAGTAAAAACCTAAGCATACAGAACAAAGAGAAAATTCTGAAAGCTGCAAAAGAAAAAACAAGTCACATATAAAGGAAAACTGTGCAAATTATGAAAGCCATAACCTGGCCAAAGTATTCCCAGTTCTCATTGAACATAGATGACAACAGAACACTTTACCCAGAAAAAAATGTCTATTATAGTTAAGGGGAAAGAAAAATCTTCTACAACATGAATAGGCTGAAAGAATTCAGAAGCAGTCCTTCAGAAAATACTAAAAGCAATAAAAAGAACTGAAGAAAGGATATGCACCTGCATGTCCCTTGAATGGGTTTCCAAATTTGTAAGGCCCTCAGAGTTCAACATTATATCATTTATATAGTGGAACCTTCTCACAGAGGGAGGACAGCTCCAATTAAATTGAGAATTGGATTGCAATTATGATTGAAAAATTACATATTACAATCTTTATTAACCCAGGTTAATTTTTATCACATTGATGTACAGACAAAGGAAAACAAGTCTCCAAGTTATTTTTGGTAAATTTCTATTTATTTTGTCTTTCACTATTTCAACTCCAGCCACAAAAATAATAATAGATCACCTCAAACAGAAGCAAATTATATATGAGTAATCAGTTAAAAGGAAAAATTAATATTCAGTGAAGAGCAAGTTGGACTGAATCAAGCTTATCATAAACAATCAGAAATGCTGAGCATATCTGATTTTTATCATTGGAAACATTTTCTTTCTTTTCTATAAAGTTCTTAAAACCATACACAACAAAGAGAGATTTGGGCTTGAAACAAGATCCTACAAAATGTGTTTTACCTCATGCAATGAGAAATATACAGTTGTCACATAAAATTGCATGAGCAGATATCAGACAAGACAGAGCATACTGGAATGTTCAGTGGTATTGTTCAAGGACAGACCATTTGACTACAAAGTAGTTTACATAATGTGAACCTAAATGTTTCTGTGTTGGTGGGTTTAATAGTAAGAAATCATGTATGAGAGATACTATAACATTATTTGAAAATGAAAGCTAACTAATTCCCTGAGGTAACACAACTGGAAAATGTGTTGTAAGTGTAGTCTAATTTGCTAGGCCCTAAAGCATATCTCTGTTTAAAGCACTTACTGAACTTCACGGGTATTTGAAAAGTAAAATATAGCAATGTATCTATGAATGCAACAACTTCAAAAGAGCCTTCTAAATGTTGGTATTTAAAGTACACAATATTCAGTACTTCTTCACTCTAATTTTCTGTAGATTTTCATTCCCATTTGAATTCACTAATGCTGATGTGCAGAGTGCTGCTGACATTTTGAAATGTTGGTATTATGTACTCTGTGTAAAACATTCTTTTTGTCTTGTTTAGTTGGGTGGTATTGGGAGTAGGTATTAAATGATTCAAAGAAAGCTGAACTCTTTTTCGGCTCCTAAGCCTCTTCTAGTCTTCCATTTACAAAGACTGAAAGGTCTTTCCTCCTGCGTTAGACCAGATTGAACCCTAGAGAGTTGAAAAAAAAAGGAGCCAGTGTACAGAAGAAAAATGATAGGATCCCAACCAGGTGACTCATAATTCAATTTAATTCTGGCACTAACTCTGGTTATGTTAACAAGAGTCATCAAAAACGTCCTCACTTTTTAGGGTTCAATCTCACAGGGCTCATCAGACTCCAGGAACTAATATTACATCTTTCATGGCTTTCCATTCTGTCTGATTGGTCTGCAAATCAAAATTTCTCACAACTCTGTTTTCATTCACGCATGATAGCAAACATTATCACTTGTTTGTAATGATTCACATGCCACAGAAAAACCTAAGAAACAGTACAACGAAAGAGGTAGACAGGAAGAGCTGGTGGGGCTGAGAACAGGGTTCTGTGTGGAGCATCAGAGCTGTGCTCAGCTCTTCTCCCTTTCCAGCACCAGGATGCTCCTCCACCTGGATGCTCTCAACCTGCCTTGTTCAGAGATTTTCTTTTGAAGATCTCCAATATAAACATGATTGACTGATTATATAATTGTCTATTGGCACTGGAATTGTGTCTACATTCTCTTTCCTATCCTTTCAGAGTTTACCAAGGATATTTGGAAGCTCTAAACATTTCCTAAAGCTTTCTTCATTCCAAAAGCTACACAGCCTCTATCCTGAAGCTAATATAAACCCCCATCCCAAAGCAATCTAGAGGCCAAGGATCAATTCATTGGAACAAAAAGCACTCCTTGCATCCTTTTGAACTTTGTGCTGAAGAACGTGAAATAACTAACCTAACTCTAGGACAGAATCAAGCCCAAAACAAGCATGTTTCTATTAAACCACAATTATGACAACAAATTTTATTTGGTACTTTTTCTGTTTTAATGTGGTTACTAGATGGCTTACAAGTCTATACATAAATCACATTCTCTTGGCCAATATAACCTATTTGGCCAAATTCTTTTCCACAGACATAGTCTTCTACAGGAGTTTATGGCTCCATCTTTTACAAGTGATACCTATGTATATGCTATCTTAGAAAAAAAACACAAAAAGTCATTTCATCTGATTCTGAAAGACCTTTTGGAAGTTTTTTAAAATAACCTTTCAAAGTCATTAGTATTTGGAGAAAACAGTGTCATGAAGCTAGTAGTATTATACTAGTTGTATTATAATTGCTAAAGATTAAAGAAAATTTGTTTATAGATAGAAAACTATAATACAAGGATGCTTAGAAGTACATAAGAGTTGTGAAATCTCCTGATGGACTAAGTGAATTACATAAATTAATACTGTTAATTACACTCCAAAGGGCAATGTCAAAATGATGGATGGCTAGTGCTGATTATTGAATGTTCTCTGTCAAGCAGAGAAGAATGAATTAGATCAATACGAGAGTGATTTTTTGATGTACTAATGTTTTCATCAATGTTTTTCTTTAGGCTCTTCCTTCTCCCTTACTTGACTTCTTATGATAATCATGAAAATAAATAGTTTGCCACATTGCCTGATTGTTCTGCTAAATGTTGTAATACTTATTATAAAGAGGAAATGGAAATGTAATAATGCCATTAATTAGCATTCTATTTATTCTATGGTCATTAGCCAAAGCTTTTCTTTCCATTCAATCCATCTTTATCTTTTGAGCACAGCAAATCAGGTTTGGAGAGCATGTATTCTCTTAAATGAATGTAGAAGAGGCAAAAGTTGATGCCTCTTGCTGTTCTGTATAGCTTGAACCAAGATCTCTCAAAGTTACAAATGCTATCTGGAAACTAAATACAACGCATACCATTAAAAAGTCAGTATATCAATACCAAAGTTACAATGACAAATATGACTGATCTATGTAGACAAAAAATCAATTTGCAATAAATTTCCTATAAAAAAACCAGGAGAGAGATTAGCATTATTCCAGGATGTCTCCTTCCAGTAGTATCTGAATGACTTCTCTTCCACCATGGGAGTTCACAGAGCAAAGCTGACAGTGGAGCACCTAGAGCAGAGACCTCGATGGAACACCACCACGCTGACAATTGTTTTCTACTTCATTTTGCATCCGGAACATTTAGAAATAAATTCATATTGTAAACAAGTTGCACAATATACTAACTTTTGTAGCAAATTTAAAATTAAGAAAATATGACCTAGAGGTAACAATCTCCATATTACCAAGTGAAAGGGAGAAGAAACAATAAAAATCAAAATGCCTAAAAGATCAAAAGAAAATTTCTCTACTGTTACTATAGTTTTAATGTGGTTCATTTTCATTTGTTATTGTTTGAAAGGACCATGCTTTGTAACCCAGGTAGTCCTAGAGTTGACTATTCCAAAGTAGCCTCTAAATAGTTATCCTTCTTTTCCTACCTTCTGGGTGCTGAAATTACCAGAATGGGCCACCTTTCTCAGCTAGTTCTTTTTTGAATGCTTATTTCCTCTATCAAATATTTTTTGTAAACCATGTTATTATTGACATCTTCTGCACTCTAATCTTGCTGTATGAAATATGAACAACTCATATATTCTAAAAACATGCAGCCTTCTTGATTTGCACTCAGAGAAATCTGTACATGCACTCAGTGGCAACTTGTTCTGTTTTCATATGTTGTATAAATTGGAATCAAGTCTACTTATTTTCTAAAATTGAAGATTTGTTCAACTTGACAATTAGCTAAATATGTAGAAGGAGACTTTGCAGTAGTTTGCATCCTTAGTGTCCCTGAAACCCTATATGTAAAAATCTTAGTCTGACCTGGGTCTTATTGGGAGTTGATGGAATCCTTAAGTAGGGCCTGGTGGGAGGTGTGAAGCCACTGTAACACGACTTCATACTGTCTCCAGTGAGATAATGGAACATGTATTTTCAACTTTTCTCATTGCTATCACTCAGAGCTGGCAAGAATCAGCATATAGGAGGAAAGGCTCACTTTAGGTGACAGTCCAATAAAGGATACAATCCATGTCCAGCAGAGCTTACTGGTTCTATGAACATGAAGCCACTGACCACATCCAGTCAGGAAGCAGAGAGCAGATTGGAAGTGGAGCTAATTTATAAAACATCAAACCCTTCCCCTAGTGACCCACGCCCTCCAGCCAGGTTCTTCCTGGTAAATGTTCACAATCTCAAAAACCATGTCAACCAGCTGTGGACCAAGTGTTCAAACACATGAACCTATAGGGGACATTTCACATCAACCACAAGAGGATACCTAGCCCTCTCCTCTCCTTACCTCTGACACCAAGCCTCCTCTGCTACACAGTCGCCAAATTGCAACCTTCAAGACTGTGAGACAGACAACATATCTCTTCTCTCTAAGCTTTTTAATCTTGTGTATTTGATAAGGCAATGGAATCCTTACAAACACAAATGTGCCTGTGTTTCAAACGGGGCGGTTTCATTCCTTCATTCCTTCTCATCTCCCTTCTCTCTCTTGCTTTGTCCCTTGTTTTCCTCCTTCGTTACATATTTCTTCTTTCCATTTTTCCTTTCTTCCTTTATCTTTGCCTTCCTTTTAGATTTAAGGGTTTCCAAACAATTCACTTGGTTATTCAAATTAATATGAGTTTCAATGAAAAGGAAATAGAAATAACTCAGCTAATAAACAGAATACTAATGAACAGGTTTGAGTTATATATAATATATAAATATATACAAATAGGTTTCTAATTTAGGCTGAGTACTACATAAACTATTAGATATAAAAGATTAAAGCAGTGAAATTAAATTTTATTTTAAATATTTTTCAAATCATATTGCAATATTATATTGAAATTTAAACATACAAAACATGGTTAAAATTCTCTCATACACACATCCATAAACACACACACACACACACCAAACACACAGAGATACATTAAGAATGGCTTCAGGAAAATATATTCTATTCCCTGCATACTGAAATACTGAAAGATTTATGAATCACTTTTTGAGGAGCATATTTTTCCTTTGGCCACCTACTGTGATGGAAAATATTTTCAGGATGATTTCTGGAGGCTTAATGTTTCAGATTGCTAACAAAATGTAAGAGATTTAAAAGACATTTTTACAATATTAAGCTCCACTCCTTTTATATGAAATTATATTACGAATGAATTATTTGACTATCTTAGGGAATATTTCCTTTAAATATGGCATGCTGCTTTAGTGAATAGAAATATTCTTTTGCCCTATTTGATCTTTTGGAGGATATTACTTGTGACCCAATAGATTTCTCAAGGTCTTTTATTTTTCAGAAGAATATGCCAGATCTCAAGTGTCCAGTAGTTCTTTTTATCTGATGAGGCCTCTTTAAAACCCACAAGCATGTCTGGGTTATCAGATTTGCATTAAAATGCTGTCATTCATCTGTTCAATTTAATGCTCACTCAGAGGGAGTTACTGTATTGACTAAGGGCTCTGCCATACTGCAGCTTGGAAAATGAGAACAGAAAGAAAGACAGGCCCAAGCAAAGGATGCTATTAACTCTGACTAACACTGTGACACATCAATAGTGCATTAGACTTAATCATGTTTTATGCAGTCAACCACAGAGAATAATCAGTGATTTTTCACTCAGAAAGGAATATTGCTTAGACTTTAAAGCATCTGCTCTTTTCTTCTACCTTAAAATTATGATTCATTTTTATCCAAATGGAATTTTTCTCATTTTTAAAATTAAAACATTCCTTACTACAAAGAGTATATTTTAAGAGAAAAGGTTGTTTTTTTGCCTATGCAGTGCTAACTGAATGCACATTAAACAGAAAATAAACAAGCTAGATGGTAATATATCTTAGTGAGTAGATATCTCAGAGGCCCTAAGTTTGATCCCAGCAGTGCCTAACATGGGGTGCTACAGGTGAGGGAAAAAAGTCTGTCAGATCAACACCATCCTTCTCCTGGATCTGGGTCATTGTTTTTCTCCTTCAAGAGAGATGGCCTATGATAAGTGGCTTCTCTTTGTTCTTTGGTCCATTATTTTAAGAAACTGAAGCAATAATACTTGTAATCCTTAACTAGAAAACCTGTAAAATGAATAAGCTGATTTCAAACAAAATATTTTTTGTTAGTACACTGAAAACCAGGTTTTGAGGTTCTGTCATTTAGAATAACTGATGCTCTGTGTTTTAGCAAATTACAGACATTTCTTTAATATTTTATTCTAGTTATATTTTATTTTATTAAAAGTGTATAATAAATATTGCCAAATAACTTTATCAATATATGATAATTTAATTTCCTAATTTATTTTTGGAAGCTATAAAATTAATTAAGATTAATGAAATAGCATAAGCCTCATATCCTTGGAATTTCCTACTTGCTCAAATGGATGATTGATAGGACGGATGGTAAGTTGACTTTACTTGTCGATATTTCATTTGGAATTTAAGTAAATGCTTTTCTGAGAAATTAATCTAGATACACATTTTCTGATGGCCTCTCATATGTTGACTTACACTTATTCTAACAGACAGTAATCATAACGTACACAATCTGCATCATTGCTCTCTATATGCACGTATAAGAAAGGAATATTTAGTCACTGCACCAGAAAAAAATGAAGCAGCCATTACCGATGTAGCTGAAGAAGAAACAAACATGGAGCAGGCTCCAGGAGGAAAGCCCAGACCTCGGTTCACACCTTAAAAATACAGCATGGAGCTGAGGAAATGGGCAGGAGGCCCCAACCTTAGCTGAAGAAGTACTGTTGGCGGATCACTGTTGGGTGAGGAAGAGTTATTCTTCTTTAAGCAAGTGACACTAGACTGGCTGAACAGGCTGCAATGGAAGAACTAGCACCTAGGAACACAAACCCAACTCAGTGGGCCTCAACATATATGACAGAATTCATGAAATCCTCTGTGTTATGAGGGGGTACATATAGGGGTCTAAATAGGATTAAAACGTATTGTATGAAATGCACAAAAATTCAATAAAAATACACATTGGAAAATAGAATGCTTTTTTCATATATTAAATACAGAAAATAATGAGTTTGGTTGTGCCTTTTTTCCACATTCAACTAATCACTTTTTGTCTCTCTCTCTTCTAATGATCCCTTCCTTTTCACAGTGTCTCCTTCTGTTTTCATCTACTTTTATGTTTTGAAAATGCTGATTCAGTTTCCCAGTTTATGTCTCAATGTTTCAGTGAAGGCTTTATTGACATTTTGGATTAGATAGAGTTTCTTTTGTGGCAAGGTATATTGTAATTGACAGTTGTGTTTATACGTATGAATTTCAGAGAAAGAGTCAGGAGAGGAGATAGAAGTATGAGTTGGAACCTGATATAAAACATTTCAAGCTGTGAAACCATAGAGATCGATTAGGAAGAGGAGGTAAATACAAAAGTGATCTATGGATTGACCTGAATCAGCATTCGGTGTCAGTAAGAATTAGACCAAAGGAAATAGTAAGAGCAGTCTCTGAGAGGAGAAGACCAAAACAGATATTTTAATCTCGTTTCCTGTGCTTGCAGTGACAGAGTTAACTACAGAATTCTAACATTCTTGACAGAATATATAAAACATTCTGAAATCTTGACTGCAAAGGTATTTGATAAAATATCCAGTCAATATCATGAGGTGAGTTTAAAAATATGTAATGTTATATAATATATGTACTTTTATTCCTTGAGGAGTGATATATGCATCTTAAGTCATTAGTAATAATCTTTAATTAAGTTTTATTACATACAAACATTTGTTTCCAGTGAGAGAGCATAAATATAATTTCATAGAATGTTTTTGTTCAGATTGATCACTCTTGTAATCCATGTACAAAAGTCATATCCTATATGCACTATGCAGCCATGCTCAGTGTCTCATGGGTCCTCATTTGAACCTTTGCAGGGATGCTTACCTAATAAATCAGTATCTGCAGAAAAACTCTGAGCATTTGGACTTGAACAATCATTGGTTTAAGGAACAGTTTACTGCAAAGGGTTGGCTGTTCCTGTTCTCCACCAAATGACAGAAGCATCTTCCAGTGACTGTGGCAATTACAAATGCCCCTCATATTGCCCTCTGCCTAGTGTGACTCTATTGCTCTCAAGAATCTCTGACATGGGCAACCATTTTTGTTTTAGTGAGATTTTCAGTAGTCAGTGTTCTCAGTAAACACAAATAGAAATAAGAAAAAAATTAACATAAGAAAAAAATTAACCCCATACAGTTAGAAATATGCATTTATTTTAGCTCAATTTGTAAAATAATTACATATATTTGGAAAGAGGTTAATGGGATGGTACATTCACAACTAAACTGGAAAGCATAACTGAGAATTTAAAAATTGATTAAGAAGTGTAATAGTTATATTAAAATATCATTTAAAATAAAGTCAAACTATAGATTGATATTCAGTCATATATACAGGGGTGTTAACCTTCATTGGTAGTACTTATATATTTTAAAAGATATCTGATTAATAACTATACATTCAGAGTCCCTTGTCAGGTATTATGTTCTTGTTGAGTCTCCTGAATGATTTGGGCCTGCATTAAATTCAACTAAGAGATTGATTCCTGCGCCTTTCCAGAGTCTTATATAACTCTTCACCAGTTAAAAGACTGATCTGTTTTGAATTGTTTTCATTATATTAGCTATTAAATCTCTACTTTTGAGTAGGATTCACTCTAATAAGGACAGAGATAAACTAGGAAATGTACTCAAGAGGCAAACATCCTTGAATGAATTATCTCAAAGGTATTTAATATATGTCCCATGTTATCAATCATCTTGACAGACATTGAAAAGCCATTTGCAAAAATAAAACATGAATACCTGTTTAAGGAAAAGCACAAAAATTAAACCTTCTAATATTAGATTCAAAGTAGTATTTTTTTATTACCAGAAGCAGATTTCTCATAGGAATTAATGTTGAAATGTGTGACTACATAAGTTTTTAATTTTATAGTTTGTTTCTTTATGGTTGGGTATGGGATTATGCCAATGTTATGAAAATATAAGATGAATATGTATACAAAAAAATATTGAAATGAGGGCTGAAGAGATAACTCCGAAGTTAAAAGAACTTACTACTCTTAAAGAGGAAACTAGTTTAGTTTGAAGTAGTCAAGTTAGGTGACTTCAAATGCATGTAACTCCAGCTCCAGGGGCTCCAATGCACTTTTCTAGACTATTCAAACACTTTCATACAGATGTACACATACACACACACTTATGATTCAAAACAATAAATCTTTAAAAAGAAAAGTATTGAAATGTAGAATATAAATAATAAAAACATATGTAGGACATATATAATAAAACAATTTGTCATATTTGTATATACAAACCATAAATAAATTAAAATGATAAAAATTGTGGAACTCTGTAATATTGTCTATCTGTTGAAAATGATGGACATCTGGGGGCACTAACAACTCCATAGGCCTAAACCCAAATGACAGAATGTATGAAATTCAGTGGAGGGGCTAAGGGAGGGTCCTGATGGGGAAGAAGGTAAAAAGATGATTACGATGTTGTGTATGAAATTCACAACAAAGCCAATAAGATATACAAAAACTCTAATAATGAAAAAATTAACTGGATTGGAAAATGAGTAACCTCAAACTTACCATTCCTTTATATCAACTCCTGAGTCCTTGGCTTATAGGTATATGTCATCATGTTTGGCTTGACATGTTGGTGCTATAAAACTTTAAGATAGCAAATATTATTAAAGAAATAACCAGTACCAAAGAAAAGGCTACAAAATACATACACAGAGATTTTGTAGTAAAATGTGTCAAAGAATCAAATGATATGGGAAAAGTGCCATCTGTGTATGGTATTCTTCAGTTTTAATTGTATATGTCTATAAGCAACACTGATTTGCTAGGATTAAAATGACATACAGCATAGTATTATACTGTTTTTATACTTTTAACATTTTTTCATTCAATACCACATTTTTACCTTTATACATGTTATACAAATAATTCATTTTAACTGTCATAGTATTTCATTTTTGGAGAAAACTAATGTTCACCATTATCTTTAGCAAGGGCTAAGACTGGAGTCACTAAACTGAACTTGCTATACAATACAAGGTAAGCAACATTAACACAATGCCTGTCAACCTGGAAAATGAATCAATGTGTCATTTTGCATTTATCTCTACAAATTAATGCCCACCAGTTCTCTAAAGTGACAAACAGTATTCATCTTCACCCTCAATACCTACATGCTGCAGTTTCCTCATACATAGCACTCAGCTTCCTGGATTATTGTTGTTACCCTCTGATGAACTACCAAATACTTTAACGGAGTTTTAAATTGCGTATTATTAATTCAAGGTTGGATTGCTACAGCTGTTGGTTATTTAGTTTTCTCAATATCTATGGTGGTTCTTTATGGAGCTTCAATGATGTTACAATTTGTTTATTTTACAAACCTCTGGTTTTGACTTACTATGCTGTTTCATCTTCTGCCACTCAAAAACAGAATTCGATCAAGTCACTATACTTTATTTTTTTGATGTACTTTGAAAATTAATCAATAGTAAAAATAAATTTTTGTCAATGACTAAGTTTTAAAGTGAAATTTCTTGTATTCCTCCATTTAATTCATATGAAATAGAGTGCATTACATGAACCCGGGGATTTAGGTAAATTTTTCTAGACAATGAGTATATTGACATCATTTGTTTTTGAGTAAATTCATGTTCTTTATTCATAATGGGTGATATAGTTGTCTAATTCCCCAATTTACTCATATTTTAAAATAAATTTAAACCCTCAATAACATAAAATAAAATTAGTCAAACATTTTTCTTCAGAATTTTCACTTATTGATGCCCCTTGAATTCCATATAGTGTAATTATCTATCCATAATAAATCATAACTCACCATGCATTTTAATATTTCTTATTAAGAAAATCCCATTAATTTTTCAATTATTATATAATTTATAATAGTCTGAGACATCTTAATGTCTAGTTTTCATGAACTACTTTGAATGTGTTATTTATGTACAGAGGGAAGAAAGACACACAGAGAGAAACATGAAGAGAGAAAGAGAGAAAGAGAGAAAGGGAGAGAGAGAGAGAAAGAGAGACTGTTTCACAAAACAGTGACTTTTTCCAGAAGCTAGGGAATCCATGATTTGTAATGTATGTTGGATTCCTAGAGAACAAAGACAGAGCCCATGTTAGATAAAAGTTCTGAGATGCTATGTTGAAATTTTTTTTCTCTCACTTTAGGAAAGCAGAATTTTGTTCTATTCAGTGTAATAATTGATTGGCCACCATAATATGTACTAGATTAATGCGATACACCCCTTCATTCTTTAACAATTTAAATAACTCGCGTTTAAAACACATTTCAAGTTTACAGTTAAAATCCCAGCAAAAACAGGGAAGGTAGACATGACCCCAGCTGAGGAGTTCTTTCAGTTTCAAATCTGCTGTGAAAGGAGGAGTCAGTTGCTTTAACAGTGTGACGCCTGTAGGTTGTCCACAATCCAGAGCAGGCTGTACACACAGGATTATGTGGACAACACATATGAACATGATTAGGGTGTTTAGGGAGGTGGGAATGGCTATGAGAGGAGTTGGGGCCAAGAAGAAATGTGATCAAAGTACATTGCATTATGTCCTCAAAGAATGTATAAAAAAATGTGTTATCACAAAAACAAATTGTTAATGCAGTAAGTATTGGGTGAATTGGTCCTCAGCCACCCTGAATGGACTGTGCACACCCAACCACACCATAAACAAACTTGACTGACAAAGGAAGAAGCCAACAGAGTCATCTACCTTTTCGGACCAAGCAATGGCCTGAGTTGTACCGGGGAGGGCTAAGGTGTGAGCTGCAAAAGCCGGAAGGGGACTAGACTGTTCTCCATCTTGGGCAGGTCCTGGTGGGTACCCACATAAATGTAGAATTCACTGCATGGAGTCAGTAGAGAAATGCTCCCCTCCCTGCTAACTGCTCTGTAAGTAAGCCCAAGTACGCTCAGGTTTCTCAAACTGTCATTTGGAAAAATCATACTTCATTGGCTTTGCTGTTCCAGACCTAGAAAAGAGGATGGGGCTGGATGCCTCTCTCTCCTCACAGAAAAAATTGTTAAGACAATAAAATATGTTACTTTTAATAATTTATATTTTAGTTTTGAATGTGTTTTATGCACTGTGAAAATATATAACTAGTTTTATAGTTTTCATTTTAAATGTTTTATTTGTTGTGTATTAAATGTTATATCCCCAAATTAGTGACTTTTCTGTAGTAATTAGTGATTAAGGATCAATTGATTTGTAGATTTTCTTGCATATTTTCATGTACCCTTCCTAATCTCTGAAGGTAAAAACACTAAATATTTAATTTCCATTTTTAAGAAGGAAATTGAATGATATTTATACACAGTGCTGAATTTAAAGAATTAAAACACAGTAAGAGAAGGTGTACTTTATATATAACAATAATACATAATGACTATATATTAGGTTTACTCTTAATAGCAAAGTTTCCTTGTCTGTGTAGGCATTCTGTGTAAGCATGATTAAATATGTTTTTTGGATTTATTCATAAATAGCCATAGATTTAAAATTTAAAATTTGCAACCTGTAAATGTTTTGTTAAACTAATTGGTAGCTGCTTCTGTTTGGATATCTCATCTTGCATTAAAACTAAATTGCTTATTTCTATATCTTCCTTTATACCCACTATTAAACTGTCTAAATCAAAAGATAAATTACGATGCTACCACCATCATCTCTGCAGATTATGCTCAAATTGATAGTGTATACAAATCAGTCTTTTAGTCTTACTTGGATTTCACAGCATTGATTATGTAAAATTTACAGATAACAGTTTTCTAAAATGAACATAAACTCTGTTATCTGTCATTTCCTCATAGATTAAAAGCTGCATTTTTTTCTGCTTTCTCTTAAATGATTTATAGCCTCTTTCTTCCTCCATTGTTGATGGTATTCAAAATGGCCATCTCATTAACTTGATGTTGTGTAGGTTTCTCCCTCATTTGCCTCCAATATTCACACTAAAGCACATCCTTCTTGCTAAATTAGAAATAGGAACATTCATGAGGAAACAGATGACAGGTTCTCAGGTTCTCTATCAATAAAGTGCTATCCCTAAAAGTTTTTTCTCCTCCCTTTTAGCAACCTACAAAATATACTTACTTATTCTTTTGTTCTCACAAGAGAAACACACACATACACACACACACACACACACACACATCACACATCACACATCATGTACAAGATAATGCCATGGTATATCTAGGACAAATAGGTAACTGGTCTATACCTTATATGCTAAAATAGCTCTAAAAATATAAATACCATCCTAGTGTTTCTCTGCCTTTTTGGCTATGATCAAGTATAAAAATAGTATGCTTAGGAGTAACAAGCCCAAAACCCTTTCAAAATCCCTATAAAATAATAATTATTTCATGCTGAACCTCATTTAGGTTGAAATGAAGTATTATTGATTGTTATGATAGTAGCAGGAACTTGGAAGGTCAAAACTGACTTCTTTTTCTGAAACAATTTTGTCCATCATAGATTTTATAATATATCTAATTGTAGCTGACCTATGCTTGTGTTTGCTACAGCAAATCACTTTCCTTGGCTCTATTTCAATCATCTCCTACCATCTTCGGAAATCACTGGCATCCAATTCTCTTATGCTTCTCTAATGAAAGTCCCAGAGAGGCAAATCAGAAAGCATAAATCTGTCAAACCTGTCACTCTGTAGTTTCTGCTATCTTACTTGACCAAACAGGACAAAGGTAAAAACAAAGATTCAAAGATTATTGAATATATGCAACATCTATGCTAGAGAGCTGAAGACATATATGACAGAAGACATAGGCCTTTTGTTTTAGTTTGATTTCTGTTGCTGTGATAAAACACTAACGACAACCTTCTTGAAGGAGGACAAGGTTTGTTTACCTTACGGCCTGTATTGGCTCTTTTTGTGTTGCTGTGTTGTAACCTCACAAACAAAGTCAATTATAGAAGGAAAGTCTATTTGGCTTAATGTTCCAGAGGGATCGGAATCCATCCTGGTGAGGAGACAGGGCAGCCAAGGTAACAGGAACTCAAAGATGAGCATTCACATTGTCAGCATGGACAAGGAACAGGGAGGGAAAATGAAAGGGGGACCAGGCAATGAACTCTCAAAGTCCACCTCCAGTGACACGCTTCCTATGGCAAACCCATGCATCCTAAGGATTCCATGACCCTCCCCAAATAGTGTCAACTGATCAAGTATTCAAATACTTGTAGAATATGGGTGCCATTTCAGTCTAACCACCACACAGCCCATTATCACAGGAAACCAAGGCTGCATCCTGGAGAAGGAAATTGAAACAGAAAATATTGAGGAATGAGACTTACTGTAATACCTTATTTACCTCATGCATAACTTTCTCCCTACCAGTCAGGATCCATCTGATGAATAAAAGAGGATGTATACCACATTTCCTTCCTTAGTTCTGGGTTTTTATGTCTACTTAGCCACATATGTTAACACAGATATACAGAGGAGTCTGTGGGGGGCGGTGTACACGGAAAACTCAGAAAACTTATATTCCTA
The DNA here is from genome assembly GCA_035773235.1 of Eospalax fontanierii. Classification (NCBI taxonomy): domain Eukaryota; kingdom Metazoa; phylum Chordata; class Mammalia; order Rodentia; family Spalacidae; genus Eospalax; species Eospalax fontanierii. Next base: position 22,300,701 of record CM069534.1, read on the forward strand.
AGTATGTAATACTTTCACTGATAACAGTAAATTGACTTTTAAAGTAATTATTTAAATATGAACAAAATATGAATGTGTATATGTGTGTGTAGAGGAGAGAGAGAATCTTGAAAATGTTAGTATATCTAAGTCCGTCTCAAACCCTCACATTTTAAAAGCTGACAACTTATGATTAGAGAATATCTATATAGTATAACCGTGTAAAACAGGCTACAGAACGTTCACTGTGCATGTTTTTCTGTACCTCCTAATAGGAGCTTAGTCAATACTATCACACAGATTGGTTGTATTTCTCCCAACAGATATTACAGGATATTGATTAGAAGAAGAGCCTGGGGGTGTGACATTTACAGTACAATGGATTAAGTTTAATGAGAGGGTTTTATACTTGCCAGTAGAAAGCTTAACCTATTCACACATTAGTTAAACATTGTTATCCAAAATAATTTAAAGTAGATTAAATGACTTATTGACTACTTCTCAATGTCCAGAAGACAAGCATTCATTTCTTTTTAATGTAATTTTTTTTTCAATTTCTAGAATGCATTTTCATTGTTTATACATTTTATATACTAAAAATAATAAAATAATTTTCTATTAAAGTAAAAGTGAATTATAATTTTGGATTTCAGTATATAACAACTATTCACTTAGTAAGTAAAATATAAAATTTCTTATACTGGTAATTTATGTCATATATTTAAATTTCCAAATTCAGTGTGAACAGGTCTCTTTATTTTGTGATTTTTCAGGAACATGTAAACAAAGAACTGTTCAAGGGCAATGAGAAAAAATTTCTCTGTGCATTGAAAAATGGATATACTCTTGTCTTTGTAAGGTAGATAACATTTTACATAATAAATTCATTGCAACCTACCTAAGTGTTTATATCTCTTTCTCTACACAGAAAAGGAATCACAGCCACTCTAAATTTCAACACCATGAATTATGTACACTACTTTTTGACCAATGTTTCAGGCAATCAACCAACCAAACTATTTATTCCATTTCTCAGACCTCATGCTGTAGTTTTAAATGACAAATATGTTGGTGTTTTAAAGTGTTTCTTATATTGTCGCAGTGATGAAACAACACATTAGAAGCAACTCAGGGGACACAAGATTATTTCAGCTCACAGTTCAAAGGTACAGTCTATTATGGCACAGAAATCAAGGAAGCAAGACCTTGAAACAGCTGGTTCATATGACAGCCATAAGCACGGAACAGAGAAATGAATGTGTATTAGTCCTCAGCCTGCTCTTCCATTTTTTAGTTTAGTATTCTTTGACCAGGGGATGTTTCTACTTATAATTAAAATTAATTTGCCCTCACAAATTAATGAAACCAAGATAATTCCTCATAGGCATCTCCAGAGGTCAATTTCCCAGGTTATTCTAACATCTACCAAGTTAACAATTAACAATGACTATTACAGCAAGTAAATATCAAGTTCTTCAACTAACAACCCCGTCTTTAGCATTCATTACATACGTATTTATTTACCAGCTCTGGGTATGCATAAATTGAAAAAAATGCAGTTCTTTTGAAGTGTAGCATATATTCTCTGTTCACATTTGGATCTCATTTTGGGGATCTCTGAATCAAATTCAAAATCAATCAACATAATGAGTTGATTTATTTTTATGATGATTCAAAAGCCATAGAAGTTTGTTACAAGAATTATTTGGCTTTGAGTCTTTCCTTAAGCTGGAAATATCCATTTTGATACTCCTTGCAAATGTTAGACAGTGGTATCAGGCACAACTTGGTGAGTTGGAGGAGACATTCCATTATTATTATTATTATTATTATTAATTATTATTATTATTATTATTAGGTGTATTTTTATGAGAAGACTTTTCCCAGCTGTAGGCTAATGTAAGTGTTCTGACTACATTTAAAACAGGTAAAGCTAACCTTGGTGATAAATATGTTAGGTATATTAAGTAGTTTTTTGACCTATGGTATCTTCAATTTTGGATGAATTTATCGGTACATGGTTCCATCCTAAATATGAGAATATTTGAAGCTAGAATTCTTGAAAGAAGAAGGATTCACAAAGTTGAATCCTTAGGAAAAACAATAGTGTCTATGGAGGTTACTGTAACATTTGAGGGAATGCAGATATGATTTCTTCAGAATTGTGTGTCCACCAAGAAGAAAATTCAAAATAATTTAGGATTTCAATACTCCATTCTTCATCAGAATCCTTCCAAATGACTTCTTGAAATATTCAAGACCTCTTCTTTTCCTTAATCTTTTGTCATAAAGTCTTCTACAGCCTGAATGAGGTCCATGCACATTATGGGGAACACTGTGATTTGCTTAAAGTGCTCTGAACCATCAATGTGTATTTCTATAGACATCAACATTCAGGCTGATCCTCAGCCATGTCCAAGGCAAATAGACACAGGAAAGTGATACCCAAGCATTACAAAGCATTCGCTGTGGATAGCTGTTCCAATTACTTTTGTTGTATTTCAAATTTTACAGAATTTTGTAATTTTGCCCTATAAGTTATGTCATAGAATTTATCATGCTTTTTATTTATTTATGTGTACGTGCCTGCAATTGTGAGGGCATAGGTTGGCACATACAATCATGGCGTGTGTTTGGAGGTCAGAGGACATGCTGGTACACTACTTCCACCATGTGAACCCTGGGATCTAACTCAGTCACTCTTGACAACTAGAATCTTCACACTTCGAGCAATCTCAGAAATTCTGCTTTCAAGCTTATAAATTTCATTTCAGGGCTAGCAAGACGCTTCATTGGGTAACACACTTTCTGCACACATGTGAAGTCCTGAGCACCATAGCACACCTCTGTAATCCAAGTGCTCTTTCACGGATGGGAGACAAGAGACCAGAGAATCCTCAGAAGATTACTGCCAGATAGACTTGCATATGTAGAAGTGAATAGCAAAGAAACCCTGCTTTAAACAAAGGGGGAGGCAAGGAGTTACACCTGAGATTGGCCACTGACCTCTGACCTTGGCACATGTGTGCTCAAACACAAACACACACACACACACAATCTTTAGCTTCCTATTTTAAACAGCATTGAAAAAAATTGTCATTTTCTCCCTCCAGTATACCTACTCCAACACTTGCCAAGTGTTAGTAACTCTCATGTGCTCATCTTTATTTTCTCACAGAGGCTTGATAATTCACTATTTAATTTGTTGGCTTTAAATAATATTCTTTGACACGGAGCAACTACAATGAGGTAATCGGGAAACTAATTTTACTTTTTATCTTCGCAACAAAGCCATCTGCTCGCATTTTATGTTAGACGAATGATTTCTGTGTTGTCAAAACATATACAATTTACAATCCATTCTGTCAACTCTGTTTTCCTTTTAATTTATTGGCTACATGTACAATTACTCTTTCTACCTGTAGTTCATTCTGCAATGATGTTCCTAACAAGACTCTTGAGAACAATATTCAGCAAATTTCTTGAATGTTCAAAATGTACTTTTTGTGTGTAAACTTCAAGGGCACGGATTTCTTTCCTAGAGTACCTTAGACTTCTCTTTACTTTCTTGGTAAAACATGGTTGTGGCAGTGTCTGTTTTCTATTGTAAACTGATGACCACATTATCATCATTAAAACAATAAGGCTCAGCTTTCAACAAGGAATATATCATGTTACCAACATTATGCTTGAATCCTAAATTTAAAATCGGCTTATCTTATATCAATCGGGACAAGCAGAGTTTTGTCCTGAGATCACTGTCATTTTATTGCAATTTCTTATAGAAGCTAATAACTCAAGGAGAAATGTGACTTACAATTGGTGGAATATAAAAGAGAGTAAATTATTTGAAAAGACCCACAGACAATGTAGACAAAACTTGGCTTTTCTTGATTCAAAATAAATGTCTTGGAAGACTGATCACCCACATATGATTTAAGAGATGCTGAGAGATAAAATTTGAATCTGGCCACCTATACAGTCACCTGTTAACAGTTAGCTACCTGACTGTACTGTGGCGGTTGAAAATATGTAGGAAGTCTTATGCAAACTCATGTTAGAAGAATCTTTGGGTTTTAAGTTTAGCATTAACTATTCCCTGTTCTTAAAATTATGGCTTGTTGTACCTTGGGGAAAAATATGTTCATAAGAAAGGAGTTAGTGGCAGGAAATACAGGTGTCACAACTAAACCTGGAACTTCAGCTTGGTTGACATTTTCAACTTCTTTTGCTTCCATCTATTCTTGTGTGCAAAGTTATGAGCAGACTTCTACACATTGCAAGCTAAGGTTCCTTCTCGTCTCTAATTATAGTTATATTTGCTATGATATTTAATAATTTAAAGCATTATACAATTTATTCAAATATGATGTCATCATTCTCAAAAATAAGATAAGCATATAATTCAGGGCTTGACTGTGTTATTTCTGCTGTGTCACTACTTATAAATAGTACATCTTCCTTATTTTACTGGTGGGTGTGTTTTGTGAAATGACTTAATTAATAAAGATTTGAAATAAAAAAGGCCTATCATCTGCCTTGAGTCAGGATATGTACTCACATATAAAGGATTGGTGCTGCAATCTACAAATGAGAGAGAACATACGTCACTTGTTTTTCTGTGTTTGTGTTACTCCACTTAGTATAAGACTCTCTGGTTCCATCCATCTACACCTGCATAATTTTGTCTTTTCATACTGCTGAGTAGAACTCCATTATATAAGTGTCCCGTATTTTCATTGTCCCTTCATCAGCTGAGGGACATTTTGGTTAATTTCATTTCTTAGCTATGTTTAAGAGAACAGCAACAAACATGGATATACAGGATTTCTACAGTAGGATGAGTTCTTTAGGTATATGCCAAGAAGTGGTATAACTAGATCACATGATACATTCATTTTTAGTGTTTTGAAAGTTCTCCACACTGCTTTCCATAACATTGTCTTTTTTCCACATCTTTGATGACATTTGGTGTCTTTGATCTTAGTCAGTGTGAATGTGGTGAGATGGAATCTTAAAGTGTTTTTAATCTGCATTTTTCTACTTGCTAAGGATGTAGAGTACATTTTAAAGTGTTTCTTATCCATTTTCATTTCTTAATTTGAGAACTCTCTGGTCATGTCTACAACCCGTCTTTTCACTAGATCATTTATATTCTTATTTCTTTGTTTTTTTTGTGTGTGTTCTTTGTATATTCTAGATAGTAATCCCCTTTTGGATATATAGCTGGTAAAGATTTTCTCCCACTCAGCAGGTTTCCTCTTCACATCCTCAGTTCTTTCTTTTTTTTTGTACAAAAGCTTTGAGCATAATTAGATCTAACTTATTGTTTACATTAATGCATGAGCAGAATTTGAAACTCTTACAAGAGCAGTAAATCAAGAGGACAAAATTAAAGAAGTATGCATTGAAAAATAAGAGGTCAAGTTCCTACATGATGTGATATTTTACATAAGAGATTCCAATAATTCCATCCGAAAACTGTTAGAAATGAGTAATACTGTCAGTAAAGTTGCAGGTAACAAAATCCACTTACAAAAATCAGTAGTTTTTTTCTATATACCAATAACAAGCAATTAGAAAAAAAAATCAAAGAAACATTCCCAACATTCACAATAACCTCAAAAACCAAAAATTGATGAATAAACCTAACTAAGGCCATCAAAGATCTCTACAATTAAAAATTTAAATCTTTAAAGAAAGAGATAGAGGAAAACATTAGGAGATGGAAGGACCTACCTTGATCATGGATTGCTAGAATCAATATTATGAAAATGATCATGCTAACCAAAGCAATCTATAGGTTCAATGTAATGCCAATCAAAATGCCCATGACATTCTTCACAGAGCTATAAAAAATTCATCTCAGAATTCATATGGATTCATGAAACATCCTGGATAGCCAGAGTAATCTTGGCAAAAGAATAATGCTGATGAGATCACCAAACTAGGTCTCAGATTATATTACAGAGCAATAGTCATAAAAACAGCATAGCAATGTCTCAAAAATACACATGTAGATCAATAGAACATAATAGAATATGAAAATAGAGTCCATGCAATTTCAGCCACTTAATACTTGACAGTGGTGCCAAGAACCTACAAAGTAGGAAAGATAGCATCTTCAACAAATGGTGCTTCTGACAAACTGAATCTCCCCTACCTGTAGAAGAATGAACTTGGAACCTTATCTCTGACCCTATACAAACTTCAACTCCAAATGGATCAATGACCTCAATATAAAGCCTAAAACTCGGAAACTTCTAGAAGAAAACATAGGCAGTACCCTCCAAGTTATAGGCATATGAATGGATCTTCCTTTCTCTTTGTATCATAACAGTGAATGGAATCAAATCTCCGTTGCTATGGGTCTAAGATTGTGCTACCATTCAAAATGATATATTGTTGTTTCAGTTTAAAATTTATTGGAAAATAATCATTTTGGAGATAGGAATTTTGTTTGGATATAGGTATTAAAGATAAAAATAATACCTTAAGATAAACCCTTATTCAGTGTGACTGCTGCCTTTGTGAAGAGGAAACAGAGAAAAACAAAAAGTATACACACACAAAGGACTATCCACATGAGGAAGCACACGTAAAGATGGTCATTTAAAAATCAAAGCATTAAATCTAGAATAAATACTTACTTCACAGGCCTTAGAAGGAATCAGTATTTCTAAGAACATGGCCTTAGACTTTTGATGTTCAGAACATGAGAAAGAATAGTTGATCTTTAAAACAGATACATTTGGTATATTATTATCCATAAATTTATCCCCCCTATATGAATAAGTAGAAAAGATCAAAATTAAAATATAATAACTTCTTACCAGAATATCTTCACATAAAATTATGTTTAAAATTAGCACCTGGAAATTCTATGGACCATGCAGACAAATCCGAACACACAGATGAGGGTTTGTTGGCGCACAGCGGAGAGTTTCAGTATTATTGTAATTTGTCAATTTCTCATTTTAATATTCAGTTCTCAGACTCATTTCTTCATGTCTTATAGTGTCTTTATTAATGAAGAATAAAAGAAAACATAATAGGGATTTGTTCTAAGTCTGAGATCCTCAGGGTAGCTGGTTGTTATTGATAATTTTAAACCAAATTACTATTTTCAATTGATTTATTTAATCCCACCCTCCTAAAAAGTTATTTCAAATTAACTTGTTTTCTCTCAAAATTAAAAAAAAACTCTCAGATTTTTCCCTTTTCACCAAATTTCACCAATGAGAGTTAATCACAAGCAAACTGGAAGGGTCTTTTTCATATCTACATTGCTGATTACAACTATGTAAAACTTCTTGCTTGAAATAGTTCATGTATATAAACTATACACTACCTAGCTAAAGTCTTCACTCTCTTCTCTGTGCTACATTTCTCCTTTCTTATGAAGAATCTTAATACCAGTGTTTTGTCTCTTTTTCCATCTGTCTTCCACATTTTCCTCTTTAGTGAAGCTTACCATCATCATACCGTCCCATCCTAGTCTCTGTATCTTTAACAAGGCTCTCTTAGTGGCAATTATGCCTTCACTTATCTTGTTTTCCAATGTTTCTTTTCTTTTCTACCTCCCTGTATAAGGTCATGACTTTGAATAGTGGCTGGTATGAAAGTATTTTAATCTCCATTTGTATTTGGGGCCCAGGACATCAAACTTTCATCCACACCTCTGGCAGTACAACCATCAATTTAATATTTCAAAAAGACACTGTTAAATTTATTGATTCATATTTAAGCCTTAACCTGACCTACCTGTGGTCCATGTCACATTTATGGTTTCTGAGCTCCTTGGCAGAATGGTTTGTTAGTGATATTATTGTAGTTTCTTTGTATCTTTCCCACTCCTCTTGAACAGCTTCAGCCTCATGTTGTTGCTTATATTGAGTTACTGGCCTTTTCTAACTTTGAAAGCTTTTTTTTCTGAACTCACTATATTGCATTGGTTTTAATAGCGCTATGCAAAAGTCAGAAGATTGATCTATCTTTGATGAATTGCTGTCATGTATTCATACTACTTTTTGTCACTGTACAAACTTTGTTTCAATTACTGTGCTTATAATTCATAAGTAATAAAACATTGTTTAATTTTTATACCTCTGAAGGTCACACCATATACTCCATAATATTATTTGTATGAGAACTAACATAAATTTATAAACCATTGGTATGCATTCCATGTATAATTCAGTATAGATTTTAATAAGTTCATGACTAAGAATTGTGCTATCCAAAGTCATAAACTCTATTTTTCTTTTTATGCTGGTTACCTATTTTATACATAGTGAGGAACAGCATTTTCCTGATGAAGTGAAATGCATTATTCTTTATATTTGGAAACTGATTCTTTACCTACAAACCTGCAGATAGTAGTGAGAAGAAGTCTGATCACATTTTTCTTTAGCTTCCTAGTGGTCTAACAGTGACTTAAAGTCAAAGTTCATTTCACTCTGCCCAACACAAAAAACATTTTATATTGCATTTATAGAACTCTGAAATTTGGTATCTCAGGGCCACATTTTTTATAAAATAACATGTCTTGCCTCTATAGTCTAGAACAAAATTAGGAGAATGTTTTAATATTATTTCAAGAGTTGAAACAACCCTTATGCCCTACAAAATGTTACTTCATTGAAAGGTGAGCCACATCTATGATGGTATCTTATTGAATTAGATTCTTCGTAACATACTAGTATACCCCATTAATCAAGTGGCACATACAGTATGTTAAAAATGTGAATTTATATGTGTAGAAAATTCATGGAATATTGCAGAAATAGTTCACTAATTACTTTTAAATTGTGTGTTCAAATAAATAGCTATGCTACTACTATACATTAACAGTTGTCTCTTGAAATAATTACTATTTAGGTTTGTAAAGTACTCATTGAATGTCTGCCAAATTACTTAAAAATCATAATAGATATTTAATGGGTACTTTAAAATTGAAATAGAAATTACATTTGATTATAAGTAACTGTAGTTTTATAAAGCCATCATTATATGTCTATTAAGACCATTTAACTTAAGTGTTATATAATTAGTGAAGAGCCAAGATTTTAATTGCACATTTGCAAACTGCTAGCTTTTCTAAATATTCGTTTTATCACTTAGAAAAGTGTGAATGAGGTATCAAGATTGTACCAGTTTTTCTTACACAGTTATCACACTGAACTAAGTGACATAAAATCATCTAACAAATGCATATAATATTAAATGATGATGCCACATACAAAAAGCGTCATGTGTCCTCAAATGTGGGATAGATGTAAATTATCTCATCTCCTCATCAAAAAGGGAAAACCTTTATGGAACATTGTTAGTAAACCCAAAGGCATCTTACTTCCTAACCTTTGGTTGACTGATTGATACTAGTATTAAAGGGAATAGATTATATGAAAAATAATTGGTATCAAATTATGATTCAGTGATCATTGTATTGCTCATAGAGAGTACATCAGTTGCAAATTAAAAAAAACACATAATTTCCCATTAATTACTTAGCTAAATACTTACTTGTTATCATAGAAGTTAAGTGGAGATAGAGAGAGACTAAATTGCACTTTTATGGCTTCAAGTATCAACTCATCTAGAAGTCAAGATTGGTATAAAAATTCAAAGAGAAAGATTGTAATTTGATTGCAGGTTCAGCTCCATAGCTAAATAAAGTGTCTCAGACAGCAGGCTTTTAGAGGCACTAAAACTCCTTTCAAAAAGGTATCCACTTGAGTTCTTCAGTAAATCTCCATTAGACACCTGAGGTTGCCTCATTCAAGCCTGAGCTAGAAAACATTCTGCTGAGAGAACATTTATTTGGATATCATTTCTTCTCTGAATGCTTCTTCTCCCTGGAAACATTTGCATTTAAACAAGCTTTTGATTTCTTCAGAATCCATCTGCCTGCATTTACCCTATTTCTTTTTTTTTTTTAACCTAGAATAAACATCACCTGGGAAGGATGTTGTAAACAATGTTGCCACTGCACTTTCTTAATTTTGCACATATCTATTTAAAGTCACATTTTAGATGCAGCTTGACCCGTTTAGCTTTGGGTAAGTCACCAGCATTTGATATGTTTATATTCTTAATCACTCCATTTATCTGGCCCAGACAATGGCATGCATAACTTGGTGTCTTTGGGTCCATTTCTTATGGATACCAATGAAAGTGAGCAGAGCTTAGAGTATGTAATACTGAAATCAAAAAGTTCATGAAAGTCCACTCAGTTTTCTTTGAACTTAAGATATTCAAGTTCTTATTCAGTCCCTACATCATTTTTATATAAAAGAGAATAAAAGCTAGCAAGATTTGCTTCAATTAATATCTGGGGATAGTGGTGTCAGCTAAATTGCTTGAAGTCATAAAATTAGAACACAATGAAAGAACTATGAACCAACACTTTTAAGAAAAAAGTCAGTTATTTGCTCAATTAACATATTACACAATAATTAGAATAATTGATATTACAATAGCTGCCTTAAGTGTTTAGTTTAAAAAATAATTTTCTTACTCTGTTAATGAATTATAAACTAGTACATATTTTGTGCTTACACTTTGGCATATTCTTTGAAAGGTAAACATGCATCAGCATATGGTACCACTGCACCTTCCAGTGCTGTCTCAATGTAAACGTCCTCTTTTGATTAACTTTTATGTGTATGAGTGTTTTTCTCCATGTATGTTAATGTACCTGTGTAGTATTTAGCCTGGGGAGGCCAGGAGATGGTGTGCTATCTCCTGGAACTGGTACTTAGCCACTATGTGGGTGCTGGGAATCAAACCCAGGTCCTCAGCAAAAGCAGCCAGTGCTGTTAACCACTGAGCCATCTCTCTAGCCCTAGGCAATACACTTTCTAAAGTGATATATATTCACTTAATTTTCTCAGTGAAATCACAGAGCCATGAATTTTCAGTTTATGTTCAGGGTATGGAAATTGCCAATTCCAAATGTCTCTTTGGTGCAATAAATTTAATTCATTAGTTGGAAACTATAAGCTAAAAAAAATTCTGTATGGGCCCATTGACCCTATAAAGGTACCCCTTACTCACCAGTAAAACTTAGCTGCCTTTAGAACAGGATGCTATATATTCTCTGCTACTATTACAGTTCCCTAAAGAATTCAACCAAGGGAACAAGGGTCTCTTTTAAATGTCTGTCCTCAGTCTATTAGCAGGTTTAAAATTCTATGTAACTTCCTAAGATAGTCAATGGATAGTCAAAACATCACCATCAAAAAACTTATTTCCAATAGAAAGATGTCTTTTTTTCCTGTACCTAGCAAATATGTTTGCAGTTTATATTTCATTTAAAATCTTGTACATGTGCCCAGCTTATGGAGAGAGAAGCTGATATCCTCTAGTAGTGGAATGTTTTTGTTTGAGAAACAATTATCTCTAAATGCCTGGGGTTTGAATAAATTTAACACATTAACAGAACCAGCATAAATAATATTTTGTCTTCATAATCTCCAAAATTGTCCTTGTCCTGCTATGTTATTCTTCTCTACTGTGTCCCCTGTAGCCGGGACCTTGGGCAATCTTTGTACAGGTTTCTATTATCATCTTTGCTTCTGACTCCTACAGTTTTGTTTAAACAGCACATTCATCCTACTATGCGTCTTCTTTTATTCAGCATAATCACTTGAGAGTCATTCACATTGTGGAATTAACTTAAAAAAATTAATGTATGTTTACATATATTATATAGAATTACATATATTTACATAAAATTTAGCATGTTCACACGTATATGTTCACCTAAATACATTACTAACACACACACACACACACACACACACACACATTCACTTATGACTGAATGACTGAAGGCTTGTTACAAGTACTGATTCCTATATAAGCCTTTGTTGAGTACTGGCTTTCGTTTACATTGTTTATTGTGTTCTTCTCACACAATATATGTATAGACTAATTTCTGATGTTAGGAAAAAAACACATACTTTAGGTCACTTAACCAATATAACCATTGAAGCATGTATGGTACAAAACCACAGTTCAATAATTTTAAGACTTAAAGTATGAAGTGTTTTTCTAATATACTTTCAATTTTACCAATTTGTTTTGACAAACATTAACACTAAAATTGTCTAGCCTCAGCCACAAAATACCAGAAATCATAATGCCAAAGACATAGACTCTAGTTGTTGACATGCCCAATGTTCCTGAGAAGGAAGGAGAACATTTTATATGAAAAAATTTCACAAGTTTTCTGTCATAGGTGGATTCTAGCTTTTAATTATTATATATGAACATTTTGATGGGAAAATTTAGAGAGGTTGGGAAAGTAATAAAAGTTCATGGAAGTGCGGAGGGAGGTTTCATGGAAGGACTGGTCAAATGTAGGGACATAAATGGAGAGGTAGGGCTGATAGCAAAGGAAGGGCTAAATGAGGTAGAGAATGGGAGGCAGAGCAAACAGAGAGTATGGGAAGAAGTAACAACACTAAAGGCCTCTAGAGAAACTGTACGGAAACCAACCAGTATAGAAGCTTCTTAAAGCATATACATATACATTGTAAAAAAGAAATTAAAAGGAATTAACTTATAATATGGGACATTGCCTCAACTAGAAAGCAAAGACTGTCAAAGTAAAATAATATGCCAGGAATAGACTGTCTATTTTGAAGCTATTGACCAAGGGTACCATTAGATTCTTCCTGCACATAGGCCTGCATGTAGTTAACTAACAGAATTTGTGGTAAGATCCTGTGATGGAAGGCATGACATACATGAGTTACAAAACAATGAGAAATCATGCTACTTTTTACTTCAAAGCCTCAACTCTACTGACTAGCTTTCAAAATTTAAAAGGATGCTGTGCATTCTACTGAAAACAAAAGTAACAAACTATAAATCCTGGGAACTCCAACACCTCGTCTGGCAAGGTATGCACACTGGTTCAGTAGTGGCATGATACCAGTTGAATAGCCAACCACTTTCTTAATTGGATTTAATGTCCTCTTCCCATACCTGACATTGCTGTCAAGTCTAGGAACCTTTTACTAGATAGATCACAGGCCATAGAGGAGAGCCTAATACTTTTGTGCTGATAAAGAGATATAGACTTAAACTGACTCCTAATGATTCATTGTCATACTCAAAAATTAATGAGTTTCTTAAGTCTTACCAGAGAAACTTCCTTATGCAACTTACAGTGATTAAAACAGAGACACAAAATTGGCCAACATTCAGAGAGTAAGACACTACAGACTGCTTACCCCTGAATAGGATACCCATATCAAACTTCTGTCTCTCAAGGCTATACGATCATTGCAGAAGAAAGGTCAGATATATTGTAAGAGCCAGAAGTGGTGGATAATCATAAGAAAAAGGAGTTTTTCAGACAGGTAAGCAGATAATCATATGAACTCAAGACAAGGTGAAAGCCTGCACAAGTCCCCTATTAGAGTAAACCAGAAAAAAAATGTTCAGTATGAATGTGGAGAGGTGGGTAAGAAACACAAACCCTACTTGAGGAACTATTTGACAACTGATGGATGCTGGGAGGAGAGTCAGTATCATTTAAGGCTAAACCCTTGGTAGACTGACCAGGTTCCACTGGATGGACTCAAAATAAAAGCCATTTTGGAGACAAGTTTTGTTTTTTTGGCCTTAGCGTGAATATGTGTGTGAGAATAAAATTTATATAATATATTTTTTCTCTATATAGCAATGTATATTATAATATGTAATAAATGTACATGTATTTATGTGAGTGTAGTATGGCATTGCAGATTGGGGAGGGGATCTAAATTTCATCAAAAATTATGAGTTTCACAAAAATTCAATAAGAATAGGCAAAAGTTGACATAAAGTAGCATAATTTAAGACACTGAAATTATTACATGAATAGATTTTTCTTTTCATGTATATTATAACAATATTTTAATACAAGTTTATCAGGAGTTTACTAAAAATAGTAACGAATTCTACTGGACTAAGAATAGTTTTGGAGAAAATAAAAGACTGTTTACTCATTTGAAAATTAGTCTGTGAAATGAACCACAGTCCTGGGGAAAAATATGTTTCTCCACTTGGTTACTCGGTTTATATCAAACGTCCAGTTTTCCACAGTCGATCCTATCTACTTCACAGTCCACACTCTTCATATACATTATCAGGTGGTCACATTGGAATCATGTAGGCAGCCTCGCCAGTTCTGTGTTGATTCTCTTGCACAGGTAGACATGATCTGTTCCTTTCATTCATCACAAACATTTCACAAGTGGTGAGTCATGTCTCTGAAATGGTCTTCATAGCATGTACCTTAATTCGTCTACCACAGTTGATATTTACAAATGAAATTTTATCAGTGACTTTGGTGATCTCCTAAGATCTCTTGAACTACTTCCAAACTTTGTTATCAAGTTCTTAGTCTGCATTATTCTTTTAGTTCTTAGATCTGAGTTGGATAAAGAAATTCATCTTAAGATTAGCTTCAACTAATTAATATTGATTATCAATACAGAAGTTACTATAGTTACTATAGCCACAAGGACTTTTGAGCCTTCTAGAGATAACATGATACGTGACACTCCAACACTTTATCAGCTGTTCAGGGTCAAGAGGGATAGTTGGTTTAATCTCTGTCAGGGATGACCAGGTGTCTGCTTAAAAGCCTCTACATTTGTTTGTAAGATATATTCTAATAACTGAAAATAGAGGTTTACCATGTAGAAAAATTTAGTTTTCATGAAAATGTATAAATTTATTATGAACTGTTAGAGACTAGAGGAACCATAAAACTTAAGAAGACTTGGGCAAGGGTTTCAGTTTGTCAGGGTTCAGACCATTAGCAAAGGATGAATTTTTCTGTAGAATAGCCAAAACTCTTCCTGAATTAGTGTAGAATATTTATTAGTAAATATTCACTTCAAATAACAGAGCAGCCTGCTAAAGGCACAAAGGATTCTGTGCTTTTCATGCTAAAGCTTTGATTAGGTGATAAATGTATTTCAACATTTTGTATCTTTATTTCTGTTTATCAATCAAATATTTTATTTGACTAAACTAAAATGATCTCTATTTTCCACACTGCAATGCTCTTAAACAAAAAAAGTGTTTGTTCTCTCATATATATATATATATATATATATATATATATATATCAATTAAGCACTTTCAAAGGTAGTTCTCATTGACACCAATATCAATTAAAATTCATACCTAGGGAATACACTATAAAACTACCATGAAGAGACTTTGATAATATCTGGTTATATTCATTTCATTATGTAGTGTTCTTATATTTTTACAAAATTATCTTCTTCTTCTAAAATAGTATTTCTCAAACTATTTTCATTTAATGCTATTCTTCCAGGAAAAGTATTAATACTAAAATATACCAAAATGGAATCTTAACATTTAATTTTTCCACACATTTGTTTATACTGTAGAAATTCATCCATTTTGCTATGCACTATAAATGATTCTTCTGACTGATTCAGTATAATTTTTATCATTTTAGGATGTTTACTTTCCATCATTCTAAGTTTTCAAAGACTGCTATAAACTGTAATCTGGCAGGAGATTTATGGAGACACTTTTAAATGCATTTTTCATTTCTCTGAATAACAATTCACTTGGTTTTGCAATAGATCAAGTTTTGACTTTAAAATGTGGATGTGATGTTCCATGTCATGACAATGTATTGTAGTTATCATACTCTGCAATGATGGACATGTTTCAATTTTAAGCAATAAATTCTCTCCGTCATATTTTGAATTACACATTTATAAATGAGTTGTAAATAAAATACTGAAGGAAATTTAAAAAATCAAGAGCAATATGATCCAAAAATCATAAAAAATAAGGCTAAAAGTGATATTTCATTCAGTGCAATATGCTTCTAAAAACCATACTCTTTAAGAGTTCCTCAGGTTTATACTTGATAAAGGCTAAGCTACAGTGAGTTTGCTGTATCTTCAAGCAATCATTTCATCTGCAGTCAACTTAGCTTCATCTATTAGACATCTTTCTAACTCATGGAACCATAAAAATTTCAAATCCAAATGCATCGTTTCTTCCACATGGGCATAAAATGTTTGAGCAATTCTCTGTCCACTATAGTGAAATATCTCAGCATCCTTTTTATTTCAAATTAGGTGTTTATGTAACTCTTTACCATCAGGATTTCTCTTACGTTAAGCAGAACCAAGATGGTTTGTCTTAGTAATCCTTAAGTCTACTGTATCCATTATTAAGGGTCATTCTTTTTGTAAAATCTAATGAAGAGCAAGTGGAAGTAAGAAATCAATTGCCATTGTACTTTTGCTGTGCATGATTTGAAACCATAACCTCTCATCATATTCAACTAGTGTAATGATGAACTGTTCTGTATGATATAATCTTTGCAGACCTTTGTTGTATGTATCTAAAACCTTATATTTCTAACATCAAGAATCAGTGTGGTTTGGGATATAAATAATCAGGTGGAGAAAAAGAGTTTTGTTATTTATGAGGGACAATCAATAACAAAACTGGCATGTTATATACTTAAAACTAACTTGTGAATTAATTTTTAATCATAGAAAATAATATAATTTACTTTTAAAACAGTGGGTTCTGGAAGCATCCTGTCCATATCTCTAGACTGAGCTTCATCATCAATGAAATGAGGATAATGTGCCTCCTCTGAGAAGTGTTTTGTATAAATAATTACTCCAGTAGTAACTGCTGAAAAGAATGCTAACCCTGGTGAATATGATGGTGATGATGAAGTTCATTAGGGCCAAAGACCTTATTCTCATATCATATCTCTCATCATCATTAAATGTTGAATTATAGCATCAAAATACATAAAATATGTGTCAGAATAAACACACTTAATACACTATTATGAATTTTTATCTAAAGAATATGCACATGCAAAAATAAAAATTAAGGGGCTGGAGAGATGGCACAGGAGTTAAGAGCCCTGTGTTTGATTCCCAGCACCCACATGGCAGTTAACAACCATCTTTAACTTCAGTTCTGGGGAATCTGACACCGTCTTCTGACCCCCATTGACACTATACAGTACAGGTGCACTCACCTACATGCTGGCGAAACACTCATACACATAAAAAAAATAATCAATAAAATATCAAATATAAATAAAATGAAAGCTATGGTAATACATAATTTCCATAAATATGGAACATTTATGTGATTGTGTTCAATTTCATCTGGAGAAATTAGAATGGGCTTAACAAAACTATAGATATTGAATTAAAAACAGGTCATCAATAGAAATCTTTCTATTAAATTGGCAAATATTTGATGTCTTCAGAAGTTGGAAGATTTTTACAGCATTTGTAGGAAGCATGGGATTGTTATGGACAAAGAATTGACAATAATAATTTATTTACAAAAGGTGAGTGCAATTAATAGAGTCACAATTCATGAGGGCTTTGGGAATGATTAGAATTTGATTTTTTATCCTTCATGTATGAAGAAAATGTGAGAAGAAGCAGGGGTCAGCACAGATATACGATATCCTAAAACACATTCTAATATTTGGGGCTTAGCAGGAAAACATTAGTGATTGGATGAAAATTTGACTTATGCAAAGAGGAGGGCAAAGAAATATATGAGGAAGTTTAGTTGAGAAAAGATGGACATCATGTGACAATAAATAAATTACAATCAGAAGAATGGATAATTACAGAGAATGCTAAGCAGCAAAATATTTTGGGATATTAATCTGGAATTGGAGAACCAGAGATTTAGAGGGAAGATTGAGATTTCTTGTTTTTTTTTCTAAAACTGTATTTATTTTTAATTTGTGTTTGTGAGTATTGCCTGCACATATGTAAGTGCACGCACAGGGGTCAGAAGAGGGTGTCAGATGCCCTTGAAACTGGAGTTATGGTCAATTGTTAGCTGTGATATAGATGCTGGGAATAGAATCTGGGTCCTTTGCAAAAGGACCACTGTTACCACTGAGCCGTATCCGCAGTCCTGATATCTCATTTTATGAAACAGGAGTGTTATTGACTCCATTTCCTGAGAAAGGCAGTAAAGAAGATGCTTTAGTCCATGTTTCGCTAGCTGTAACCAATAGGAAACATTAATAATTTTCAAGTGTAGTTTTTATTTTGGAGTTATGCAACACAAGAAATCAAAGTTCATAGTACACACATATAAAGGACACCATCTCATTGTTTTCTTAGTTGGCTAATGACAAAACAGGACAAACCTGAAAGCCCAATTTGTTGCACAATTAATTCACTCATGATGGCAAAACTCTCTTGACCCCATTAAAGTTCTCTATTCATCTGTTCACATTGGTGGTTAAATTTATAGCACATAATTTTTGGGTTGTTGTCACAGCATTGGGAGGAATTACAATCAGAAAGAAGTTGGCATTGTTAAATTAAGTTTAAAATAGATATTACAGTAGTTGAAGTACACATGAGGATATGTGAAGGTAAAGGAAATTTGATGAAACAACTAAAATAAACCCAAGTATTAATAAAAATTCCAAGAATGAGTTTGCAGTACAAGGAAAGGCCCAAGCGTTATGAAAATCGAATAACCAATGACCATGGGGTGTTTAGATGTGTGTGCCTGAACACTGAAGAAAACATGCAAATGGGTCCATGAAATTTAGCAAAATCTCCAGAGGGAAGGCAAGGAATGAACACTCCAGTAAGGCATTCTTTGTTGAATGCTTTCTTTTGACACTGAAAGGAAGAAAGCATGCTCAAGGGAATGCACTGATCATGGTGTCATTGGAAGTGGTCAACTCTAGCTTGAACCCTTGGAAGATTGATTGTTTTGTGAAAAGAAAAGCAAAATATTTTATTAAAAGTGAAAAAAATATTTAAAATGTTGTTCTTTGAGAACAACAAAATTGTGATTTTTTTTGAAGCTAGCAGGATAATGAATTTCTCAGAAATACACATCAAGATACATGAACAATGTTAAAGGCTTAGTCACATACTCCATAAATAAGTACACACACATATGTATAAAAGATGTTGGTAAAGTTAACCTCATAACTGAAAATCCTTATATGCATTCCTAAATCCTTAAAATCTTACTCAGGGATTATGAAGGTGAATAATTGGTTAAAATGCTTGCCATACACGTGTGGGGATCTTGGTTCAAAACCCTATAACACAAATAAAGCCAGTTATGGTAACCCACATCTCTGATCTGTGATGAGATAGGAGATGCAGACAGGAGAATCGCCAGAATATGGAGGGACAGCAAGTCTGCCTCACCCACTAGGGAACAAGAGACTCTCTCAAACAAGGTGAAAGCTGAAAGCCAATGCCTTAGCGTGTACTCTGACCATCATAAGTGGGATGAGCACACTAAACTGGCTCTCATACACACGAGCTCACATGCATGTGAACATCTCAGTTGTGAAAAGCTTAGCTTTTTAAAAATGTGTTTTTCAAACAATTATCTATGTGAAAAAATTTCTCATGAGGAGAATGATGAGCACTGAGCTCCCACTGATTTTATCTGCTGCCAAATAGTGAAACATTGGCATTAGTGTCAAGAAACTTGGCATTTAAAAATTTTGCCTTAAGCTGCTCAAGATATAAGCATAACTGATGCCTATTCGGAGATGCCAAAATATATAAACTCGGCCAAAATATATAAACTCAGTAGTGACAGTGATTTTAAATTCAAGAAATGAGAAAAATATCTACAAGTCTATATTTGGTTTTCCGTTCATAAATAATTTTTTCTATGAATAATTGTATATTCATATCAGTTCATGAAAATAAAATATAAAGGGACAGTTTGATGTGTTTGTATCTATTTTATAAAATACTCACTTAGGTAAATATGTTCAGTTCTTCACTTTTTAAATCATCTGAAATAATTGATGAATATATCTTTGAACAAGTGTTTAAGACCTATGTCTGACTTATCTCAGCAACCTGAAGCAAAGATAAAGGAATCATGGTGACGATTAAACAACTTAAACTTTCATTTAATTAAGAAGACATAGAGCCAGAGAGAAAATTGCAGTGTATCCTCCCTTGGTAGCAGATGAATGTCAAAGTTAGGAGCAGAATTTAGATCTCAGAATTTCTCTTCAAACTTGCTGTTTATCCTATTCTGCTTAGGACTGAAAAAGGTACTCTGTATTACAAATGAAAGTCACTAAAATGCCTTTATCACAAGTTAAAACAATAGAATAAACAGCTAAAACAAAATTTTTGCACCATTAGACACATGGTCACCGTGTATCACAGTCAGAAAATAGAAAATTTTTACTCACAACAAAATTTTACATGTATAAAAACTAGACATTTACAAGAAAAATACATTTAAAAGTTT
This sequence comes from Eospalax fontanierii, assembly GCA_035773235.1. NCBI lineage: Eukaryota > Metazoa > Chordata > Mammalia > Rodentia > Spalacidae > Eospalax > Eospalax fontanierii. The sequence goes on from CM069534.1 coordinate 22,320,990, forward strand.
TCTCTATGCTTTTCAAAATTAATGTATTAAACCATGAATCAGTAGATGATATGTGAGTGGCTGAGACCTTTATTGTTCATTAAATGTATTTTGTATGTTCTAAAAATATATCAAAATCATTAAGATAACCACTTCCAATTTCACTGCAGATATTACTAATATAAGTATAGAAGATTTTTAAGTCCTTCACAGTGAGTTTCATACACTTTAAATAAACTATGCTCACTTGATTCCATATTAGGATTAGCCCAAAGCAATTTGCACTGAGTCACACTTTGCACCAAAAATATGAAAGAACAAATTTGAATTTTTTAGGCTGAAATTAGAGATTGAAAAGGCATTTCTCATAGGATCAGCTAAAATAAAAAATTGTATATTGTATGATTTCACTCATAGGAACACCTAAAATAAAATTTGTATATTGTATCATTTCACTCTATCCACAGGGAAGCACCAACTATGTGGATAAACACCAAGGAACATGGATAGCTTATGTGATTGTAATATGATTAAACATCATTTTCTCTACCAGCAGCAGAGAGATAATGAGATTCAGTCACTTCATGTTAAACATTAATTTGAATTCTTGTTTCATGAACTTGAAAAACTACTCAGAAGAAAATATTATAATCTTAGCTTGGGAGATTTGGAAGAGGGAATGTTAGTAATAATGTTATGAATATTATCTCCTATTCATACCATTATTACAGGACAGATAGAAATGGAAATACCTCTTCTACAGATAAGCACAAATAAAAATCAAATGGATTCTCATATACGAATTATGGTAAATACAAATGCTTCTCAATTAGGAACAGGGTTAAATATTAAGAAACCCATTTTTTTTAATTTGAAGATCTAATAAATTAGTAATGCAGTTAATACATCTAACCTCCCAAACAGCATAACTGAGCCATGTAGTACATCATCACTACCTGTTCGTGCCTCTGTTGGTGTGACTGCCTGAGTCCTAAAATTCGAAAAAAAAAAATTATTGTGTTGTATATTACTATCCTAAGGAAAGATTGAAATTCAAGATTCAGGCTATGGTTCCTACTGAGTGAATATAACTTTACAACATCCCGGAGTTACAAAAATCCTAAATTGAACTATTATAAATCAGCGTCCATCTGTACTTCAGCCAACCTGAGGAGAGCACCGCACAACACCCGATTTACAATGCAGCGACTATGTGTAGTAACAAAAGGGATCAGAGGAATCCATCACATTTGGCTGTATAGCAAATGATGTGTTCATTTGAATGATTGAGGATTGCATTCCTTTGTCTTTTAAGTGAATATGAAGATGATGAAATTTTCTATATATTAATTTTAGTTGATTTTAAGCTTTGTAATTCTTTCTGAGAATTTCTGAATACAGCAATAGATGTTTCATACATTTACATGAAGACCCCATCACCTATAGATTCATTAGCTAAAAGTTGTTGTAAATAACTTTTACAAATACAACAAATAGTTGTAAATTACCAAGTATTAAGTGAACCCTGCTTTAGAAAATTTAATGCTTGGTTAGATATTGCAAAAACCTTTATGCAAACACAGTAGTTAAAGAGTGATTCCAAAATACAATTATAAGTATGATGAAAATAAAATATATTATATAAATGTATAAATAATATATATATATATAACATATAATTAAATGTAACTATAATTATATTGTTGACCCTTCATAGGCTGCTACCAGGACATGGGTTATGAAAGTCATTCTGTCAATCATGGACTATCTTTCTATGTACTGTTGGTCAGGGAAAGACACAGACATCTTCAAAACAACACAAGATAGTGTTTGTAAAAGAATAGAACAACCTGAAAGATAAAACAAAAACAGAGAAAGAGGTCTGCTGCTTGGCTTACTCAAAGGCAAATATGGAAAAGTGTGTGTCAGGGCCAATTTTCTGAAGAAAAAATTGACAAAAAGCCAAATTCTGTCTAAAGAACTTCTAATGTCTTTAAAATCTGAGGAACAGTTCACCAAAGGTATAAAGAAGATAAAAACTATCCCAGATGTGGATAATAACCCCCACCCCCAGAGGAAACAGGGTACATTACTCTCCTTGGAAAGGTTATTGTAGGAGTGGAAAAGTTTGCCCAGCCAGGGCCTCCCTCAGAGCCAGGTATAGTCAATGGAGGGACAACAGCTGTGACTACAGCCAGAACTCAGACCCAAGGTCTCCCTGATCTAGGGAAGGAACAGGTGCAACAGGGCAAGATGAACTCTCCTTGGGTCTGTGCAGAGCCAGGCAGCTTGAACAGCCCCAATGAGTTTATCAAGGATAAAGAAATGGATAGAGATTCCATGTAAAACTCCAGGATACAAAATGGCTCCAAGAAGATGACCAAAGTAGTAAAGAACTAATTAAATTAATGCCTCTTATCCATGTACTGTACTCAACATAGAGCTTTTAAGAAAACAGTTGATACAAGTAGATAAAATCTTTCCATGCTGTGATAGACCTTGTTTATGTTTGATTTAGTATATAACGTTACCTTTTGAGTGTTTTACAGATGCAAAACTCATTTGAGAGATATCAAGTACACCTGAAGAAACAAGGATGGAATATAAATTCACACAGGGTATAAGGGCTAGCTATAACTGTAAAATTGTTTGGAGCTTTATGATTGGGTAAGGCACAAGTGATAACCAGCATAATGGTTGAGAAAAGTCTACAATAACCTGGGCCTATGAGTAGATGCCAAAGAGTAACAGATATCTTACACAAATTTTAAATGAAAATTCCAGTACAAGGAGTGAGTTACCCCCCTATAAGCTGTTGGCCAGGGAAACCTAGAGGTCCATTGCCACTAACGATGGTTGCACACCAGAAGCCGATGAGAAGACCCTACTGCTGAAGACACGGAATGACGTGAGCATGGGAAGCAGAGTTCCAGCTGGGACCAAGCTGGAAATCCCCTGCCACTGGATGACTGGCCTTCATAGTACCAGATGGCATTATGTAGCTTGTTAGAAGAGAATGGTCCCAAAGTACTGCTTAATAAGGAATCCTGCGAGCTCCAATATCAAATGCCAAGCAAGATGTTCCTGCTGGTGCAATAGTGGCTCAATTAGTATATGTTGAGCAAATTTTAAATATTATGTTAGGCCTACTTCCCAGGGAGGAACACACACATGGTACTGTAAGAAAGGTCAACTCCAGGCACAGGAGAAGTTATAGGCCCCAATGGGAAAGCTGCTGCAATTGTTTTGTTAAAAGAATATGATGTATTGACTAAGGCATTTATATTAATGCCCATGGGTTAAGTTATTACAGTAGTCAGTTTGTTTAGATATTCCTGCTTCTTTCTATTTTTGTTTTTATAGTAGGAGGAATGCCAAGGAAATGGGCCAGCAGTCCAATGAAAATGGGGATATAAAGGCCCAAGAGGTCAGTGTCTCCCCAGAATAGGAGAAAGATCGATCACCCTATGCCTGTCACCTCCTCCAAGGCCCAAGGACTATGGTTGAAGAGGGTGGGAGAAGAAACGTAAAAGGTGGAGGAAGGGGTTGGGTGTTGCATCGACTTTTTCTCCACCTGGCAAGCTGGACTGTATTTGGTTGCACCTGCATGCTTGGATCAGCACAGTCAAATCTGACTGTTGGAGCTCCTTAGGAAGGAAGGGGCAGAGAGTCAGTCATGCCTTCCAACCAACCAGTGACCTGAGTTGTATGTGGGGAAGTAACTAAGAGTATGAACAAAGAACGCTGGAGAGAGACTATCCCCTTTATCTCCTTGGGCAGCTGCCAGCAGTTCACTGGTTCCCTGCTGGAATGTAGAATTATGACCTCAGTAGGGGAGATTCCAACCCCACTACTGTAAGTAATCCCTTACCCATTGCTGTGTAAGACAGAACTATAGTTTGATGAAATTATGTCTGGCTTTGTCCTTAGGTACCTAGAGAGGTGGGAGGGGTTGGATGCTCCTAGCACTTTCTGGAAAGAATTTTAGCAAAAATTGTTTTTGCAATGTAACCTAGATGTCTGGAGCCCATACCTTGCTACCAGCACAAAGATTCTGTATGCTGGTCACAAATCACAGGGGACAATTTACTATCTTTATCCTGTTAAATGTTTTGAACCCATTCCTAATAACATATCCTTTAACCCCTAGATTAGTGTCTCTCTCAGCTCTCCCCAGAGATGCATGTGCTTGGGGCAGATGGTGAATAAAACAACAACCCAAAACTAAGCAACATGCAGAGAATAAGAGACTATGAAGTGTTTAATCTTAAATAAAACATCTATATTTTATCTTCTTCTCCTGAGGTTTCGGGATCTCTATTGAAGACAGGGTAGAACACTTTCTAAAGGTCAGAGGTGGTAAATGAATTTGATGACACCATATTTTCTGAACACACCCAGGGCAATTCTACACACGAATCCACATTACTTGTGACAGCTTACACAAGACCTATACTAGCCCAAGCCAGTCAAAACCCAAGCATGGCTGAGGAAAGTGGGTAAGAAACTCCATTCCCAGTTGAGGAGCTATTGGCAACTTATAGCTTCTGGGAAGAAGATTCAGTTTTCTTTGAGATTGTGCCACCTGATATTTTGATCAGACTCCATTGAATTGATCCATACCCAAGAGCATTTGTGAACACAAATTAGACATGATAAACCTTAAAAAAACTCATAAAGTACATAAAGTTCAGAGGGGAGTTAATACAGTTGAAGTTGAGGTGGAGGAGGCATCCTGAATATGATCAAATGCATTGTATGTATTTCAAAAAGAATCAATAAAAATATTTTTAAAACCAATTCTTAAATTATAGAAAATGTTGGAGACAACTGCCCAGTTTCAACTCCACAGAAAGCATGCTTTACTACAGGTGCAAAGACTCCAGTAACTCAGATTATCTATGATGGCAGAGCCAGATGGGCATGTATGCAGATGCAGTTTCTGAAGTACAGTGTTGTTTATGTCTGTGTTTAGATTAGGCAAAAATCTATACCTTGCTTGCACTGTTGTGTGAACATTTACTCTATTCCATGCAAACAGGGTACATTTTGTTGCTAATTGATTCCTGAGCCCCTGCAGAGGAATGTCCTTTGATGTGCATACCATTTATTCTTGCATAACATTTGTTCCTGAATGCCAGCTTAGGTCACTTCATCAACTCAATAAAACCTTGAGAGTTAGAGACTCAGTGTTCTTTAGTCTATAGAACAGGAGTCTCCTGGTCCCCAGCTTTCTTAAATATTAAATTGTCCTTCTGTGACATTTTATTATTTGATACCACACTATTCCTCTTTGTGTCTACCACTACCCAGTCACATAGGGTATAGCAAGAAATAAACAATGAGAGCATAAATTAGAGGTGAAAATAATAGTATCAATGATAAAGAAAAGAAAAATGCTCATTTTGGAAAATATAGCTGAAATTGACAAGCTCTTAGTCAAATTAATAAAAAATAAGGGAAGATACAAGTATAATCAGAGGTGAAAAAGGAGGAATTAAAAGTGATGCCACAGAAACAAAAAAAAATTTGAAATATTATGAATAACTAGACACTACCAAAGTGGAAACATAGAAGAAAGGGATACATATCTTGGTTTATTCAGCCAGTCAAAACAACCACAGAGACAAAGAAAAGCTGAACAAAGCAGAATGTACATTGAACCAGTCATAAGTTCTCCAAAAATTAGACTACAACTCAACAGTACCATTGCTGAGTCCTATCGAAGTTATAAGGTACAGGCATTGATTTTTCTCAAACTATTTCAGTGAGCTGAAATGGAGAAAACTCTATTTTCCCAGTATAAGTCTAGTTTCTTATGTATTTGTTACTGTGATGGAAAACTGACTGATACACATGTCTTGATGAACAGCTTACAGTAACTGAAAACACTTGTAAACTAGAAAACTATTTTTAATATAATTTTCTTTTAGCTTTTACTGTCTTCATAGTGTTTTTTTTTTTTTTAATCACACATATCCACTAACAAAGGCTATTTAAACAACGTAATAGCAAGGATTGGGGGAAGCTTAAAGTGCCCTTGCATACCATGTCAAAAGCCTACAATTCAATCAACACACAGACACACTCACTCACAAAAAAAGGAAGAAAAATTTTAAATCTATTCAATTAAGTTGTACTAAAGGGACTGAATTTCAATTACTCTCTTTGGTTTGTGTCTAGCAGCCTTTGAAGCAACCACGGATCAAGGAGAGAGGACAAGCAGCTTCAACAATGAGCATGTTTTTAAGACTTCACAGAAAAGTCTTGAAACCAAAAGAGTATTTATACTGAGTTGCTTTTGCACTATTTTCATTAAGTATAGGGAATTTCTGTTTTGAAACCAGAGGAATGTTTGAGGAAGGGATTAGATTTATGGACCAAACATTGAAGTTTATTCTTATATTCCTAAGGTTTAGTAGGCTGACTAACCTTTTGTTGATTATTTCTGATAAATATTGCTCTCATAGTTCTGGTATGTGAAATGGGGAGCACATCTCACAAGGGTCACAAGAGGGATTATACACATCTTTACAAGGAAATTATTTCCTACTTTTACAGAGAGCTGAGGAAGGCCAGAGCATCTCCTTGTTGTCAATTGTTTTTGGCTAAAAAAAATCCCTATTTCCCAGTAGCATATTGTGAAATTGCAGATTTAGTGTCATTTTAGTCTAAAGTGGCCATCTTGTCCACATTTTGCAGACCATGAATAAAGTAATCAAGTATCCAAATGTGCCCCACTTATATGAAATATGAATGTCCGTGCTACCATCATTATGTAGAACATTATTGTGATTCACTAATTATGGCAAGAAATCTAATATTGAAATAATTTGCCAAGGTCAAAATGCTTAAAACCATATCCAGTACTCAAATTATCTCTGAACAAAGTTTTCCTTGTGAATCATTCCACTGTCACCACATAGGCTAATCTTACATTTATGTAGCTCATTATGTTACCAGAAGTAATGAGTCTGAGAAAAAAGCCATTTGCATTTTCATTGTGCTCTTATCATATTTAGATTTCATTTATTGCCTTATGTACTCAACTATAATTTCTGTTGTTACATGGTTTAAATGCCAGCAACCAGATAAGTGATAAACAAGTTGGCACAAGATTATCATTTCCTCTAGAAAGATATTCTTTAAAAATATCCCCTAGATATGTAGGCAGCAGATGGTATGTAATAAGTTAAACTCCTATCTTAGCCATGAGTGAGAGATGATTAAATTTTAAATCAAATCATGTTCTCACAAGTATCTTGATAACTCATTTTATTTGATAATTGGCTTCTGAATGGTCCAAATCTTAGAAGTAATCAATGCAATTCTGTGTATCTTTGTATTTAGTAAAAAATATTCATTTATAAGCTTTTATGGATAATCATCAAGACATACAATTATAAAATCTTTTTGCTGTTTCTTTTGAAAACCCCATGTATTAAGCTCTGAGGCAGGTGAAAGAGAACATTTCTAAATAATCTACTTCTTCCCAGAAGAAAACTGAAGGGGGAAATTCTCTGAAATGCTGTCTTCTGGATATGACATGGCCATTGAAATTAGGGACACAAAGCAACAGTGACTACTTGACAATGACAGAAATAAAATAAAGTCATGAAAATAAGAGGGCAAATGGCTGGAAGGAGGAAGGGGGACACAGAGTGGAAAGGGGATGAAAGAGGTTAACCGGGGTGATTATGATCACAACGTCTAGGATGTATACATTGACAAAAATAAAGAAAAACGTAAAAAAAGACATAGTTCAACAGAGCAAATAAACATAAACATATAAATAAATAAACTCCTAGCCAAATAAGACAGCTTGAAATATAAAAATGTTTCCAAAGAATATGAATTTCAAAACATGGACAACCAAAGGACATTTCATTTAGAGAGGAGATGAAATACAGTTAGGTAGGTCATAAGTTAATCTTCAGAGATAATTAAAAGTAAGTTCTAGGCAAGCTGGCTGTGGTGGCATATGCTTTTTATCTCAGTACAGGGGATGCAAATGGTGGGTTTTTGTGAGATCCAGGCCGGTCAAGTATGTTGAAATACAGGCCACTGGAGATACCAGGAAACCTTGTCTCAAAAAAAAAAAAAAAAAAAAAGGTGGATAAGCAAACAAGGCACTAAACATATTAGGAAAAATAAAAGTTTCTGGAACTAAAACATATTTAATAAATTTATGCCTTGTGTCTCTTCTTCTCAAAAGGCCTAATCTAAGATTTATTACTCATGTAGTGTGAGATACAGAAGTGGGACGTATGACTCAAGCATACTGTTTTAAGGACTAGAAAATGGTATAACCACATTATAAAATAATCAGCTTAAATATTAAGAATATTTTATCATTTTTATTTTATGCATATGAGAGTATTGCCTGTATGTATGTAAGTGCATCATGTCATGCAATGTTCGCCAAGTTCAGAAGAGGGTGTTGGATTCTTGTGGAATTGGAGTTAGGGATAGGTTTAAGCCATCCTGTGGGAACTGGGAATAGAACCCACGTCCTCTGCAAGAGCAGCCAATGTGCTTAACCGCTGATCAATCTCTCCAGCCCCCAAGCCATCAGCTTTAGTAAACTTAAACCTGTACACACTATAAGATCTATTCATTCATCTCCTTAAAAACTTTCCTAAGAACAATGTCCACATACACCAAAATAATGAGGTGTGCATAAAGATTTAGAGAAAAATCATTCATAGTCATCCAAATGATCCATCATTAAGTGAATAAAAAATTTCAAAATTTTGTCAAATTCCAAAATAATGTCAGTAATTAATTAAGAGGGCTCTGACTAAAGATCAGTATTAGACAGCTTGTCTCCCATTAAGTGGGATCAGGCACATCTACTGATCCACATGTCAAATATGAATGAATGTCAAAGTACAAAACTGCTACTATAGTACTGAAAGTAAGCAGTTTAGTTACTAATCAAAACAATTCATAAAATTGTAAATTTTGTACAATTATATTAAAGCACAATAATAAGAAATATAAATTAATTTGTTTTGTAAGATATTAGTGTTTATCCTGGAAATAAAATTTATGTAGAAAGAGTGAATCCCAAGGAATCACTGTAATTTATAATTTTCTGTGGATATGTTCTATACACTTGACATAATAATGAATTTATTGTTACATATATATGTCTAAAGTAACTCAAATTAATACATTTTTACATAGGGGTACTGAAAATTAAATTCAAAGGCTCAAGCCTGCTTAGCAAGCACTTGATCTCTGAGCCATAGTTTTAGGCCTCCAAATTTTATTTTTTGGTTTCTAAACATATGTGAATGATATTCAAAAAGATGTCAGTAATCACAAAGATTGTTAGAAGTAAAAAATTTAACAAATTGAATTCTTCTTTGTAGTTTCAAATTCTCTGTAACTGACAGGAAAACAGACAGGTAAGTAGAGAGATAAAAAGCTTGAAAATAAGGCATGAGGCTGGGGAAATTGTTCAGCACTTAAAAGGGTGCATAATGCTCTTCCAAATGATACAAGTTCTGTTCCAGCAACCACATCATGCTCACACTCATCTCAAAGTCCAGCTCCCGGGAACCTAATGACTCTGTGCTAGTGGGTACTTGAACTCTCACGCACAGACCCACATGCTGACACACAAATTTCACATAATTCAAATAATAAACATGAAAATATAGAAATAGAAAGCATGATAAAATTGCAATAATTGATGTGACTAGTGCTGCAAATGACAGTGAGTGAAAGAACATGTATTTAATTGCAAATCAAGTATCATGTTAACAATACTGAAAAGGAGGCTTGGATGTTTAAAAATGGAATCCATCTAAAATTTTCTTCTCTCAAAGAAAGTGCCTTAAAGGAAAATATAATATTTTAAGTGACGAGAACAAAATACAGAACAAGTTTTAGGATGCCTTTTAATTAGCATTTGCCAAAAACCAAATTGAAGACCACATAAAAATCTTTATTCACCATGATCAAGTAGATTTAATTCTAGAGATGTAGGGATATTTCATTATACCAAAGTCATAAATGTAATTGATCACAAAAATAGCTTCAAGGACAGAAACCATATGTTCATTTCAATGACAAGTAGAAAAGTCTTTAAAGAATCCAACAAGTCTCCATGGTAAAAACCCTGGAGCCCTTGGCAGTGGAGGAAACAAAACATACCCTTACTTAACAAAGGCTACATAGGACAGATGCCCCTCTACCTCTGTAAGGACAGAAAGGCAAACAACAAGAATAGATGACATTTCGGTCCAAATGAGACCTAGACTAATAGTAGCTATTGACACCAAACTTAGGGGTGAGCTTCTTCAGGAGTTCTGGTTACAAGGAGCCCAAATTTTAAATCTTGTTTTTCCAGATTTATTGAAAGTTTTAAACCTCACACAAATATTCAGACCCCTCACCCTTCTCCTTATTTAACGTTCTATGTTTTAAGTATACATATTAAGTTTAGCATAGCAAGTCAAATTTGTCTTCCTAAATATTTTTTTGGTGTGTGTCCATTCATCAGAGCCTGGGTAACCAATACAGCACCACACACTAAAAAATAAATAAATAAATAGATAAATAAATAAATAAAATAAATAATAATAATAACAATAAAAGGTCATCTCTTCCCAGTATGTACAGGTTGCCAGCCATTCCCTTCGCTGGGACTGAGGACTCCTCCCCACTTCTACGCAGGGATTTTTGTCTGGCTTGAACTTCATGGTTCTTGTGCATACTGTCACCATTGCTGTGGATTTATGTGAATGTCTGGAAAACTGTTTCTTTGTGGTCATTCCCGTCCTCTGGCTATTACAATCTTTGGAACTAAGAAATCGCATACAGTGGAGCAGAGATTATCCATTTCATGTCATCTTTTCTAAAATTTTGAGCTTGAAATAGATTCAAAACATAAGTTTTTTTTTTTTTTTCCGCATCAAGACATTTGGAAATATTCTGATATGTTATACCAGAAAGTAAATCACAATAATTAAAACATTTCAGAAAATCTTAACCGAAATGATGTCCCAATAAGCCAAAGTGGGCTTACGAGCGTTGTTATAGGGATTCTGAATTAGTGATTATTTGTATTATTTCGTTGTCAGTTCTCAGTGAAGACCTTGTTTTTGAATTGTTATAAAAATGTAATATAAAGATAATATGAGATGTGAGAACCAAATATCTGTGAGAATGGAATGTTTTCTGAGAAGGAACATCCTACTTTCAGTTATTCAGGCAATTACAGTACAGTAAAGTGAAATTTACAAAATAAAATACCAAATACTTTAGGCTAGACAAATTTATGTCAATATAGTATATTTTCTCAAAAATAAAGATTTCTGAGTTGATGATATGTGACTAAAGAATTTATAGATTTAATTATGTGGCACAGTTTGGATATATTTTACCCAGAAAGTAACTAAATTTAACAATGTACAGTGTTTTATTTGCAATATATTATTCATTTCTTTATATAATTGACAGAAAAAATATTAGAAAAGCATTTCTATTTAGTCTTGGAGTCTATTACTTGCTTTGCATATATATATGCATTATATATATATGTATGTATGTATATTACACAGATAAGCACAGAGGCATTCAACACACATATAAAGAAGACATGGAATTAAAGGATACTACCATAAATCAAGTGACATTTTCCCCATATGTAAGCATAGGCATAAGGTTGCAACATTTTTTTAACTTTCAAATGAACCTCTAAATCAATATATAAGTATGAAATGGTCAAATACATAAAGAACTAATTTTGATCTATAGTTTGCTTCATTAAGCATGAAATTATGTGTGAATCCCTAAATGACATAAATGATGTAATGTGAAAAGAACGAATGAATTAGCACAGTCCTATTTGGTATTTGCATACCACTAATTTGAAGAAATAGAATATAAATGAAAAAGAAAAAAACATTTGCATTTCAACTAAATATCAAAGACTAGTAGATAATTAGTTATCCATATCAGAACTGTAATATGGGTATGCAAGAAAAAATATTTACTTCAAAATAATAACTATGTCAAAAAAAAAAGTAGAAAACACATGAACTGTTGAGGGTGGTTTTGAACTGAAAAAAGTCAGACAACGAGAAGAAAGCTGAATATCTGCTAAGTATTTAAACTTGAATTTAGAAAATAAAGCTGAAAACCCCTAGGCAATATTCCCTCCGAGTTGTTGGTAAAGGTAGTTTAATAATCTCACAAAATAACTCAGACTATTGCTACAGCTCTTTATTGCCTGGCAGAACTTGAGGATAAGCCCCTGCTGAAACAGGGCATACTTTATACTCATTTCTTGGAGCAATACTGCTGGAATTGATCTGTAAGCCTTCTCCCTCAAGAGTAATTTCTGCAATATGGAGAGATACTATGCAAACTGAGAAGGGAGAAAACTAGTGGGTGATTCCATGAAGCTGTAAATTCTATGGACCACAACAATGAACAGTACAGTAACCAATCTCTACTGGTGTAGTAAAGGCACTTTGATCTTGTGGGCAATCAACAGCTATCTAGTTGGACTTAAGACCCGCTTAATGGGAGGTAACTCGTGCGGAACTGTAAAAATAGTCAAATACACATGGTTGGAGAGGTCATAGATTTCAGAGAAATACCTACTTTTGTCACAACCCTAGATCATCATAATTTCTTATTATATTCTAAATAGGTCCCATGTATATGCAGACAAGTGTACTTCTCACTACTCATCAATCTAACTTCTTCTTTACAACAGATGGAGACTATTACAAAGTTCCACAATTGGACAAACACAGAGAATATATGTCTAAGAGGTGCATAGCCCTAAGTTTCACATCTATAGTACAACCTCTGCTCCTAAGCTATAAGGAACATAATAACACAGGAAATACTATTAATGCATCTCTGAACTCTCAGCAGCAAATATTCCTCATGCAACAGATACTGAATAACCCCAAAAGCCACACATGACCAAATTGCATAGAATAAGTGACTTCAGAGTGATTACACCTGAACAGGATATCTGTATCAAACCCATGCCACCCAAGGCTCAGGAACCATTGTGCAGGAGATTCAGAAACTCTAAGTCCAAGGTGGTGGATGACTACAAGAGACTTATGTTTCTGGGAGGCTGGAAGTTACTTATATGAGCTTAATGTAACAGTAATAACATCCACAAGACTCATGCAAGCTTAAGTTAGACAAAAATCCCAGCAGAGATGTGAGGAAAGTGGTAAGATATCCCAACCTTATATTAGTAACTATTGGAAAGAGATAACTACTAGGAGACGGAAAGTTGGTTTTCTCTAAGGATCTGACACTAGCTAGGTTAACCAGGCTTTAGTGGATGGACACACCCCTAAAGGACATTTGAGGACACAAACTTGGCTCAAAAGTTTTAAACATATCTGACAGAGTACATGAAATACGGTGAGGTGAGTGGCTGTGAAAGTAGAGCAGATAGAGGAACAGGCCTACATATGAGAAAATACATGAAATTCACAAAATTCAATAAAATTTGCAAAATAAAAAGGAAAATTGGCTTAATAAAATATAACAACCTTTACTGAATTATTTGTATGAGAGTAACATAATATATATGGGGAAATTACATGAATATGCAAACTGTAATGAGATAAATCAAGAATGCTTGAAAAAATGTAGAAATATCTAGTCTCATGAATTAGAATATGATTGAGTCAAATTATTCCTACCTTAAGTTTATAAATTTACTGTAATTCCAATAAAAATTCTATGTAAAATATTCTCTTAGAAAAAACAAGTTGTAAAATGTTTATACACTACACATATTCATATTGCATTGATATATCCATACAGTTATAAATATCTAATTTATATTATAAAGTGATGCTAAACTATAGTGAATGTACAAAAAATAGCCAATATGATCCATAAAATAACAAACTATTTAGACTGGCATTAATCAATTTTAAAATCGATTGTAAGGCTACATTAATGTAACAGTATTTATTAGCAAAAGAATAGATGAGTACATGAATGGCACAGAATGCAGACTTAGAAAATAGAAGAACAGAGTTTAAGATATTAAACAGAGTTTTTAAAGAGGAAGGTTGAAATTTCTTGAAGAAAAAATTTGATGGACAGATGGATATGGCCATCATCTGGGAGACTGTCAGTTCAAGACTAACCTAGGATACATAGAAAGTTATAGGCCAGCCTGGTCTGTAGAGTCAGACCCTAGTGATGTGTGTGTGTGTGTGTGTGTATGTGTGTGTGTGAGAGAGAGAGAGAGAGAGAGAGAGACAGAGAGAGACAGAGACAGAAACAGAGACAGAAACAGAGATGGAAAGAGGAAAGACAGACAGACAGAGAGACAGATGCATATCAAGGAATATTATTCATATTTAACTGACCAAACTACAAGGAATGAGTGACTGAGGAATGCTCAGCCCTAAGTGGACATCTAAAACACATCCCTTTTCTGCAGCTGTTCAGGAATTATGACAGAAGTGGGATGGAAAGAATGCAAAAGCCTGAGGTTGAAGAGGACTGCTGCAAAATACTATCTTCTGGACATGGAAAGGTCATTGCATTGATCTCATGAACTCACAGTAGCTTTGGTTGTGTACAAACAAACCTGCCCAAGTCGGGCTATTCAACATTCCAGCATTGACAGAGAAAAGGCTCAGGATTTCCCACCACTAGCTGATGAGCTACTGGCAATGTACAGCTTCTGGCAAAGGGAAAGTCAGTTTTCTTCAAAGATGTGGCTTGTATCCTTCTGTGAATGGCACTAAACCAATCCTATGTAGCTTACACCACACAGTGATACTGCCTGGAAATGGAAAAATGGGGATATTTAACAGGGAAGTGAGAAGGTAAGGATATACAAGAAACCATCATAGTAAAGGAATAGAAGGGACTCAAGAAAGGAGACATAATAGAAGGCAGGTATTATCAAGGGAAAAATGGGGGTACCTTAACGGAGGAGGAATGAGAGAGGATAGACAGGGAGAAAGTGACAGGAGGTAAATAAAGCTTAGATAATGTGAAAAAATAAAGAGAAATGAATTAGCCTAAAGATACACATACAATATCTCTACATGAGTTCATGTGTATGTATACCTGAGGGCTCTATAACAGGAAACCCAGTGCCAGACAGGAGAAACCTCCCTTTGAATTGTTGGTCAGAATAGTTCAAGAGACTTCCAAAATTACACAGGGTATGGTCACAGTCATTAATTACCTCCCAAACTTGAAGGTAAACCCCTGTTTCTGATGACAGGCCTTGGAGCACTGAGCTAGAACTGACCTGGAAGCTTTCTCCCTGAAGATAAGCTCTCACAGTTTTGGAGGACACTATGCAAAATGCTAAGGAGAAAAGTCAATCAATGATACAACTCCCCTTTTAAATACTAATAACCACAACAATGACAGGCACAACAAACTATAGTGGTGAAATAATGACACTTTTATCATGGGGGTAGTCAAAGCTATCTAATTAGACTTAAACCCCTCTCAATAGGAGGGAATTAATGGATGGCACTGTGAACACAGCCAAATACATGTACCTAAAAAGGTCAGAGATCTCAGAGAGAACTCTATCTCTGTCATATCTCTAAGCAAATGAAAGGTCTTACTATATGCTAAATATGGATTCTTATATTTACAAAGAAGTATACTATTTGCCACTCATCAAAGAAACTTTTTTCTTCAGCAGATGAACGTCATTGGGGAGAATTCATGTCTGAGACTTGCCAAGCCCTAAGTGATACATTCATAGTGGAACTACTATACATAAAGCCTGTGGACCACGGCAGAACAGGAAACAACTCTCACCAGCCAAGCTTCCTCATACAACAGAGTGCAATGCATACTAAAGATCACAACTGGTCAAGGTGTAGAGAATAAGAGACTGCAGAGCTCACGTCCCTAGAGAGGACTCCTGTACTAAACCTCAAACAACCCATGGCTCAGAGTTCATTCCAGAAGATGGCCTGGAAAACTGTAAGAGCCAGGGTTGGTTCATGCACATTAAGGAAACAGTCTTCCAGATGTCTGGGAACTTGCTCATATGAACTTTCAACAATGCTGACAGCATGCACAAGACCCATGGAGACTGAATCTGACAAAAACCCAGAATAGAAATGAGAAATGAGCAGCAGGCCCCAACCTTAGCCAAGGAACTATTGGCAACTGATTACTTCTGGGTGAGGGAGAGTTGATCTTCTTTAAGGGAATAATTCTAGATTAGCTAAGTAGACTCTAGTGGATGAACTTGCATCAAAATCTCAATGGATAGGCACTAACAAATGTGACAGAATTCATCAAATCTAATTGGGAGACTATGGGGGTTTATGGATGACAAAGGGAGTCTAACTATGATCAAGATTTATTTTATTAAATGCACAGAAATTTAAAAAAATGCATAAGAAGTAAATTTATTAAATTAGAGTTTAATAATTTATAGGCCACTAACTAAATACATTTTATGATTAGAAGAAATAGAACTTCCATAACCGTGAAAAAGCAAAAAAAGAGCATATTAAAACAATTATTTCTTAATATAAATGAGTCTAATACTTTACTTGAAGAATTCTTAAAATGATATTGGAGTATATAGATGAATTTAAAGAAAACATAAAGCTAATGTCAGGGACAATTTTCACAATATCACATCACAATAATTCAATATAAGTTTAATTTTAAAAATAAGATATAAAAGAGGGAATAAACACACTATAAAATAATGTTATCAACAATAATTAAAGAAAGGGTCACAAAACTGAGAGGTGGTATGGCGAATCGGAGGAGTGGGAGGGAGAAGAAAGGAAGACAGAATGACATAAATGAAGTATTTACGTATGAAATTCTCAAGAAACAAACGAATGTTAATTTTTAGAAAGGTTTAAAGCCTATATAGGTTTTTTTTTAACTGTCTACCAACAGTCCTATATAGAAAGGTTTTTAAACATATTTCTAGTGTGAAGCAAAGGGCATTCCTGAGAGAATCCTAAGCATTCCACAATGCTCTTAGAATCTGAAATACACTGTTTTGAATCTGTACTGAAATAAGTGGAATACAATGGAATATTTATGCATATGTTTGAGTAAATGTTGCATAAATGTGAGGTTATAGAATATATTGCTGTTCAAAAAAAAGGCATTTTATTTTGTGAAAAACAGTACAATTCTAAGAATCTCCTTGTATTATGTTACATTGATGGTCTAAAGAAAAAGGTAATATATTTAAAAATGAAAATTACTTGGTGTTTTAAATTCTTTAAGATGAATTTCTTAGGTAATATATGTTCTTTATAAGATATTAATTTCCACCATAATGAAAAAATGAATATATACACACTATGAGCACTCTGGATTTATTAACAATATGTAGGAAAGGCATCAGATTCTACAATTAAACAATAATAATTCTTTTTTATAACTTTTTGTTGATTCTAGAATTTCATACAATGTATTTGAACCCATCCTCATTACACCCGCTAGATAATGATGGAGGACACGAATCAGGCAGTAGAATATTTCATCAAAGTTAGGCACCTACATCACTTGTATGGCACTAGTCAATAACACAAAATTCATCTGTAGGTTGATCTTTATCTCTTCTTACATTAATTGATTTATCAATGAGTAACATCTAGGTAAGGAGACTTTCATTTTTATCTATAATAAGTAGACATAAAATTTCACCATAAACATAAAAAATGTAATATTACGTTTTTTAAAAAATCTTGTTTCATGCACACACTGTAACAAACTGGGATTCTGGGTAGAAAGAAAACCAGCAAGCAGAGTCCAATTATTCTAGAATCTAGCCTGTAGGCACACACTATCCACAGAGCTGATGCAGAGAAACTCTATGCACCTGGGAAACTAACTAAACACGTGTAGGTAACACTCCCCAGAGCTTATACAGCATGGGGATATCTGAGCTCAGAACAAAGTGGAGAGTGATCCTATTCTAGTGGTTTCTTCAAATAAATGAACGTCTACTTTTATGATTTTTTTCTTTCTTTTTAAAACTTTTATCTTCTAATGCATTTTCTTTGCTCAGTTTGTGCCACCTGAACATGCCTCCACGGACTAGAGACAGAAAAGAATTTACGTTGTCAGTGTTGCCTGAGTACAAAGTACCTAATTAGAAAGAAAAATAAATCTCAAAACTCTCCCTGTTCAGTACTGTTAAATAAAGCCTTTCTCTTCTCTGACTTTGACCATTCGGTTATAAAGGATCCTTTGTTACAGAGGCCCATGGAAATATTGGCAAAGGGTTGAGTTTATAATCCATGCTGAAGAATCAGGAGACAGGATAGCTCGGGGTAGACATGCACACCCCTATTTACGTCAATGGTGACACTGGCCAGCACTCACTCAACCACCATGTGTTTAGACTCTAGATTTACATAAGGCAACCTCAATAAGGATTTAAAAGACTCTTTGAATACTGACTAATAAAGTTTCCAATATTGTGGAAGATGAGAACTGATTCCTACAAGCTGTCCTTTGACTTCCACATATATGTAATCCCACGTTCCAGGTATACACACATGCACAGGCACACACACACACCACAAACACACAAAATAAATAACCAGACACATAATAAATAAATAATAAATAAATGCAATTAACGTTTTCTAAATGTCAGGTTAACCATTTTTATATAGTTAAGAATTAAAATATAAACATGATTATGTATGATATTTACTCCTTATATTAGTCTATGTATATGTATCATATCATAGTTTCTTAAATAGTGCTTTACAATTTGATGGCCATAGATGTCTCTGACAATATATAAACCAAAATTAACTGCAAATATCAAACAAGAGATAAGACTGGGGTGTTGTGAGCAGCCCCTACCCAGGCTGCCTCATATGATTTCCCAGGAACCTCACTTTAGAACACGTGACAGGAGTACCTTGACTTGTATGTTGCCTGGCCCTAATGCCAACAATGCAAAAAACATCTTGGCTCAAATTTTAAACTATTATGTGTTATAAATTGCATTGTCTTTATGGTAATACAAGATTTAATGCCATGATAGAAATATAATGATATAATTCTATAAGATTTTAATTATGGAAATCAAAGTCATTATTATATTTCTATCACTATTCCTCAACATAAGTGTATATGGAAAAGAACCATCCATAACTTCAACCACAGAGTAAGAGGATATAAAGTCTCATGCTCCATAGATAAGAGGAAAAATATGCTCTGTACAAATTACAGAAGAAAATCTTATGACTCTAACATCCATGAATACAAAAATATTGTACCAATAACTGTGGACCAATGCTATATGCATCGTACTACATAAGAAGTTTACCCTGAAAACTTAAAAGCACTGAATTACTGCTAGTGTGAAGACATCAGATAGTTTAGTTTTGAAATAATAGGAATCAGATCTGAGCTTGATAAATGTTAAGATGTTTGATAGCTATTAAGGAGGAAATGTTGAGTGTGTCTATTAAGAATTTTAGAATAAATTAAGAGTAATGAGAATATTACCACCATCAGAAAATGAAGTGCATTGGGATAGCTATTTGTGATTAGTTCATACTCCTAATAAGGAAAAGGCAAATTTATACAAAATTTCACAGAAGCATTCAAATAATAAAAGCACAGGAAACAAACAGAAGCATTATCACCCTACCTTCCTTGGTATTCAACAAGTGATAATACTTACAAAGAAACCATAGCAGGAATGATATGCATAGACTGGCATTTGCAGTACTAATAGAACATTCTAGAAAGGAACTCCGAGATAACCAACACAAAATATATCTTTTTTCTAAAAAACATATTTAAATTATCTGTAGGAGAGGAATTGTATGGTATTCCTTTTGAATTTCATTAAAATTTGTCTAAATAAATTGAAATTTAGTAAAATCCTGTAAGTACAGTAACTGGAATAGATGTCTCCTGACTATACTTTTTTCTAAAGCTCTGCCCACAAGTTACCAAAAACTCAGATGTTTACAAGAGGAGTTTACTTTCCCACTGTTCAAAAACATTAAAGTTCAGAATCTTGGCTTTGGCATAAATGCTTCTTTCTAAATGCTCTGAATACCAAAATTCCATCTCTCCCCACAGTATTTTGTAGCTGTATGTAACCACTGGCATGTAGATTTATAGCTCCAAATGTTGTTTTTCTTTTGCATTCTAAAAAATATTTTATTGATCCTTTGGAAATTTTATATACTGTGTTTTGATCATATTCAAACCCGACCTCAACCTATTACCCCCTCTGAACTTCATATCCAATTGCATTAATTTTTAAAGATTTATTGAGTCTAAATTTTGTTTCTCAAATGTTCATGGTCTGGGCCCAAAATATGTTCATTAGGCAAATCAGTGGGTTTCAGAATGTTTGGTGACCATGACTGCCTCACATCTCCATCTTCTGTTCCTTTCTGCACTGTCACTAGTACCCTTCCACTAAAAAAATCATCCCTCTTTTACCTGTTTTTATGTTGTACATCTATTTGTTTATATGCAGTATCAATGCAATCTAAATCTTCCTTATTTCTCTTCGTAAAATGATATCCAATTATATTCTCTTTTTAGCAAGTGATAAGATTTCATTCTTTCCCTGGCTGAATAAAATACCTTTGTGCCTAAATATATCATGTTTTCTCTATCTGTTTATCTGTTGATAGACATTTTGGCTGGTTCTATTAATTTGCTATTGTGAATAGTGTCACAATAAACAAATGTCTGTGTAGTGCATTGAGGTAGACACTTTTGGATATATTCTCAGGAATGGCATTGCTGGGTTGTGTAGTAGTCTCATTTTTAGACTTTTTTTACTTGTTTCTATGGGGACCTCATCAATTTGCATTCCTCCTTGGAGTAATGAGGGCTCATTTTCCACAATATTTTCATCGGAAGTTGCGGTTTGTCTTGATGATAGTCATTCTAACAGGCTTGAAAAATATTCCATAATTTCCTGTGGATGGGGAGAGGTGGTTCAGCATTTGAGAGCACTGCCTGTTTTTGCAGAGGACAAGGGTACAATTCCCAGCATCCACATAACAGCTAAAAACTACCTTTAACTCCAGTTTCAGAGGATCTGATGGTCTCTTCTGACCTCCTTGGGTATTGCACAAGGCAGGTGCATTTACATACTTGTAGGCAATACATTCAAACACATAAAATTAAAAATTGTATATTTTGAAGAAATATTCCATAATTTGCCAAACATGAAAAGAAGATATCAGAGAAGTAACAACGTTCCTCATTTTTCCTTTTATAGTCAATAAAATGTCATTTTATAAGCCTAAGAAAAACATTTTTAATAAAAATTATTTGTTGGTTTTAATTCTGTGCAGTTTATTTTGGGGATGTTTCAGTTGTGCAAATAAATTTGTGTAAAGTCAAAATATTCCTCCTTTATTGTTAAGATGTTTTATATTTTTGCACATATATTTAGTAAAATCTTTGTCTTTGAGTATACCAAGATCGTAACACATGATTTATTTATTACATTTCTCAGCATATGATTTCTTTGAATCCTCTCATTTAAGTGAGACTTTAAATTTTAGTTTGCTTCTCATCCATTTCTTAACATATTTTTATTTATTTTTTGGAAAATTTCATAGAGTGTATTTTGATCATGGTCAGATCAGCCCTCCATCTCCTCACCTACCTTCTTAACTTCTCAACTACACTCTGTCTATTATTTTCCTTTATTTAAATTTCTACTGAGACTAATTTGTGTTCCTCAATTGCTGAGATGTGGTTCATTTATGGAGCCTGGATTCAACCTATCTAGAATTACACCCTTAAAGAAAACTCTTTCCCAGCAGCTATCAATCAATAATAGTTCCTCAGCTAGGGCTGGGGCTTTTTGCTCATATTCCCCATTCATGCCAATGTAGGGCACAATGCAGGATGGACCTTAGCCAGGTCACCTGCTATAACGATTAAGGGAGTGGCTTCTGGTATGATGCAGTGTGGACCTTAGTCAGGTCACCTGCTATGAGGACTTAGGGAGTGGCTCCTGTGGGTGTGGTGCTCTGCTCCAGCCAGGGGTGATACCAGCCCCTGCCCTGGGTCAGGAGAGAGCCTACACTGAGATGATCTACCCCATAGGGGATTGGCTAAGCAAACTCATAAAACCCCCTGCACCTTCTTGAATAAATGCATTTTGCTGTGGCTTGCCCTCCACATTCTTCTCATTCAGTTTCCGGAGTCTGTGTGTTAATTCGCTGCCTACTCATTCCCTTTCAGCAGAGACCCCGCATCCCCCTCGGGCCAGCACAGAGCAGAGGGACCCCTACAAGCTAGGAATTGGGAGCACTGCGGCTTGGGCTTCCACAGGTCATGTGCAAACTGTGACAACTACTTTGAGTTCTAACGTGCAACTACTCTGTTCAGTCTAGAAAATATAGTTTCCTTGTATTCATCCGCCACCTCTGCATCTTTCTACCCCATCTTCCTCAATAACCTCTGAGTCATGAGATGAGAGGATACAATATAAGTGTCCCGTTATTTAAGACTGAAAAGTCCTCTGTCTCTTATTCTCTGTATGTTGACCAGTTTTGGTTCTTTGGGTGACTTGCCAACTTCAGTGTCTTATGAATTCTCTTGCACTGAAGTCTGGCATTCAGCCTCAACTCCCCCACCCCTAGGTTTGAATCAATTGAGTGGACAGAGAATTTTCTCTTAGAGAAATTAATTTATTATGAGTTACTTGCCAATGATTAATCCCTCGGGAGAGAGACGTAGATTTCCTACGGCAGAGCCTGAATTTTGATCATAAATCCCCCTGAACCTCTGGCACATGCATCCAAGATGGAGGCCCTAGTGTCACACCCTGCCCCTCTCCTTCCCAGATTTCCCTGCAATTCCCTAGACCGCCCCCATTAAGTCTTTGGTTAGTTGGATGTCAATCGCATTTAGAGGCCTGTCCCTTGAAGCAGAAAGGAAACTACAGAACTATCCAACAGCCCATCCCTTTTTTTTTTCTGGCTTTTACAACACTTTCTGCCATTCTCTTCTGCAATAGTCCCTGAGACACAAGAGCAAGGGGTTTGGGGAGGGGAGGGAATAACAGGTATAGGATGATCTTTCCACTGTGGCACAGATTATCATTTTGCTTCAGTGATACTTCTTCTACTGTAAAAACACAATTGTAAACAACAACAACAGCAAAAGTGACATCCACACAAATACTGAATGACCTAACCTATGGGTGTAAACACAAGTGCTTAGGCAATACCTAAGTAGGCGCATCATATTCATCTTGCAAACAATTACATTAGCTTCTTTATGGGGGCTTACAATTCTCCCCCTCACCACGGGGGGCTGACCTTCTTTTCCTAATATCAGATGTGTGTTCCCTCCCTGAAGAGTGGGCCCTAAATCCAACTATAAACATGCTGGGGGGTGCAGACACCAGACGAGCCTCTATTCCACCAGTAGAAACATCTGACAGTGAAGCACACAAGATTTGTCATTAAGCAGAGCCTTTCAGGACCATTCTCCCATAAGGGCCTACATAGCACTCTGTAGCACTCTGAAAGCCAGCCATCCATTTGTGTTTTCAGCTTGGTCCCAGCTAGATCTCTCTTTCCATGCTCAAACCATGTCACATCTTCAGTAGTCGGGCCTTACTGTCCACTTCCAGTGTACAACCAGCATTACAATGTGGCAATTGCCTTTTTTGTAAAAGGGGGCTTCCAAGGTTCCCCTGGCTAACAGCTCATAAGAAGGGTCTACCCATGCCTGCTACATGAATTGCTAGTTAACAATTATATAAATTATCCCTTTACTCTTTGACATCTATAGGCCTAGGCCCATAGAACTTCCCAAACTTCACAGCTATATTTCACCCTTGGACCCTATACGAGTTACATTATATTCTTGTTTCTTCAGGTGTACTTGATGTCTCTCAACTGGGTTTCATATCTGTAAAACACTTGGAAGTTAACATTATATACACACAGAAGGTCTAACATAGCATGGAAAATTCCTTTTCAATTGCATCAGCTGTTTTTACAATGGATCCATGTTGAGTACAATGGCATGTAAATTAGTCAGTCCTTTATCGTCTTAGTTATTGTCCGGAATCAATTCAGTGTCCTGGAGTTCTCACATGGAGCCTCCATGCATCTGTTTAGTCTTGCTAACCTCGTTGGGGCTAGTCCAAACTGCTTGGTCCTACGTAGAGCCAAGGAGGAATAAGGCTTCTCTTGACCCTATTCCACCTGTTGTTTCCCAGGGCCAGGCAGACTCTGGGTCTCACTCCTGGCTCTAGGCACACCTTTGGTCTCTCCACTGACCAAACCTAGCTGTTAGAAGAAGCCCTGGCCAGGCAAACTGTCTTCACCCCTCAAATAGCCATTCACCAGGAAGAAAGGTACCCTATTTTCTCTGCGGGGGTTAGTATACACCCCTGGGATAATCTTTATCCAGTCTGTACCTTTTGTGAACTGTTTCTCAGGGCTTAAGGCCTCCCAAAGGCGCTTTAGCACAGAATTTTTTTATCAATCTTTTCTTTAGGGACTTGGGCTGGACACAAGTCTCACCGCCACATTTTCCTATGAGTAACCCAAGTAGACATCCTTTTCTGTTTTGTCTCTCTTATACATCCTTTAGGTTGTTCTGTTCTTCTACAGACAAACTTTACATGCTGATCTAAGTTGCTTAGATCTGCCAAAGCCTCTTCTGACTTGTAAAGCTCTTGTCCCACTTAGGGGACTTAACAGGGATACTAAACCTCAATATCAATGTTGAGGCCCTTGTTCAATTTAGCCCTTCATTAAATCTCGTGAACACAGTCCTATCTGGTCCTGTGAAAGGGGCACCACATGTTGCTTTCCTCATACCCAGCTCTCTCAGCAGGGCCTGTCCCCTTTTATTGTTCTCCAGCTCCTGCCATTGGTGGGAATCTCCACTGGTGATAACCAAGTATCTCTAATGGCTCTCACAAGCCAGTCCATCAGAGACTGCTTGCCCTTGTACTGCCTCAGGTTATGCACCTAAATCTCAAGGAGGGGTGAGCTGTTATGTTGCTCAGCTGTCCTGCCTCTGCAGCATCTAGTTAATATCATCTGCTCCTCTGCCCCGTATTCTCTGGAGCCAGGTGATGACAGACTCTTTTGCAACTTGTTTGAATGTCCTCCCTATTTCCAGAAGCTCTAGGGCTAAAAGCCATGTATTCACTAAATTCTCACACTTGTTAAGGCCTCTATCAGCATACTGACATCTGGATTTTTCCGTTTTTTATATTACAGGTCGAACCTGAGGGGCACTTTCAGCTCCTACGAGGCTACTCCCTCCCTCATTGCTGCCTGATTCTTCCCAGGGGTTCCAGGTCCTGGGGTCCCAGCATGGGTCTTGTATTATCAACCTGACCTGCCTTTTGTCCTTTTTTGACCTCCCTGCTGTAAAAAGCAACAGGCTAAAAGCTCCATTTCCTTTTCTCTTTTATGCAACTTGCTAGAAAGCTCAGAGGCTAGTATTGAAGAAGCAAGCCTCATATCTTTCTCTCAATCTAATTTGTCTCTCACACTTTGAATCTCTCTCTGTGCTACAACCTCAGCTTGAGACTGACACCCAGGTTTGGCCCCGTGTGCCACCACCTCCGCCATGGTATCTCTGTCAGTGTGCACCACCCGCACCAGCATCAGTCCCACCGATCTCATCTGCCTTAGTTACATATTTCACTATAAACTGCCCTAACTCTGCAATGCCATACACACCAGTCCTATGGGGATAATCAAACATCACAATTTCTTCTGACCATACTCTTCCCTTAACTGGTCTCCACATTAGCGGCAGCCACATAAGTCTTTTTTCCCAGAATTATTCTCCTTTTATCAGTTGGTCCTGTTCGACTATTCCATTTATCTTACGGATTCTCTCTCAGTGAGGCCCGGAGTTCAGCCCAACCCCCCACTAGGTTTGAACCAATTGAGTGGACGAAAATGCTTTCTTAGAGAAATTAATTTATTCCAGGTTACTTACAAAAGATTCATCCCTGGGGAAAGAGATAGAGAGTTCCTATGGCAAAGCCTGCATTTTGATCATAAGTCCCTCCAAACCTCTGGCACACACAGCCACTAGTGCCACACCACACCTCTCTCCTTCCCAGCATTCCCTGTGTTTCCACTAGACTGCCCCTTAAGTCATTGGTTAGTTGGATGTCAATCACATTTGGAGGCCTGTCCCTCGAAGCAGAGAGGAAACTGTAGATTTATTCAACATTCAGCAACAGGAAGTTTCTGTGGTGATAACTGAGTGATGCACTAATCTATATGTATAGCAGTAAGTAGGAGTCTTTTTAATCTATTTAGTAAAATAATCATAGTTTATTTTCTTCTGTGGCTTGTGATTTGTCTAGGCACAGGATCTTGACCCCGATAATAGTGCAAGTTGTTTGCTGCATCTTGTGAAAAGACCCTTATATTCAATCAGAATGCGATTGGTTACTCTCAAAATATTCATATCACTATAACACCAGTGACCATATCTTGCCAGATCAGTTGTTGCTTTACTTTTATAGTAGCTTCTAGCTACTATAAAATCTAGCCAGTAGAGATGAAGCTTCCAGGTCAGTACCAGCTTGATATCTCTTTGTTGTCTAAAAATCAGCAACAGGGTATTATTGTCAAGTTCTGGTGGAAAACTAGGAGCAATACTTGATCATCTAGGTAGCCCTCCTGTCAGTAACTCCAAAGGACAAAGTCTAATCTAACACTGTGCTTTTGGTTGGCTCCCATATGATGTCTTATAGGGCTCTGTTGTAAAGGTGAGTGTATTTAAACTATTTTTCATATTTTATATCATATATGTATATATCTTTAAAAAATCATCTTTTATAATATTTTATATGTATGAGTATATTCCCTGCATGTGGATAAGTGCACCTGTGTTGTTCAATGCCCATGAAAGCCAGAAGACAGAATTAGGTTCCCTTGAAATGGAGTTATAGATGACTGTTTTCTAGCACATGGATGCTCAAAATCGAACCTGCGTCCTGTGCAAGAACAGCCAGTGATCTTAACTGCTGTGCCATCTCTCCAGTCCCTTAAAATGCTTATTATAGTACTAGATTTCCACATGACCTTTTCAAAAGCCTTATAATATTAGTTATCTCTCCCTAGAATACATCTTTGGCCCTGTCTTCCCATTCTCCACTTCAATTATCTTTTCCTTTTCCATTAATTCCTTTGTATCTTTATCACACTGCATTCTAACTCACCTCTCATTAATCCAATCTCATGCCTCCTCACTAATTGCCTGATCTTTATGGATTTTCCAATTGAAACAAGGCTAGCAAAATTTCCATTCTTGAACATAGAGAAAGATAATGGCATTTAAATAATAACCTCACTTAGACAGGAAAACCTTATAATGAGTGGCATGGAAGTTAGATACTTTAAGCTAATGTTCAGTTGATTTCTTGAAAGCACCAATTTCTTGGTGCATCGCAATAAATTAACTCATTTAAGTTTTATAATTTTCTTTTAATTCAATTTAATTATTTTATCACATTTCATTCTTATAAGTTCTTTGATTCTAAAATTATATCTTGGAAGTCTAAATATTTAAAATAATTTTGTTTTCAAAATGCTATTTATGTAATAATTCTGAAAATTATGCTGTTAAATCATTTTAAAGTACTCTAGTATTTCCAATGAGTTAATTATCACTTAACTTCTAAACCTAACGAGAGTAGAAAATTGGTCTGTTCATTTACCATTCTGACTAAACAGGAACTTATTATAACACCATTCCTACTGCCTTTGACATAGAGGAACTTTGGTTAGCTATACAAAGAGCATTTCAGTTATATAGATGCCAAGTAGATGACAAGCATTACTGTTCAGGTATTTGAAACTGTAGCAACTAACATTTGATAAGATGACCATATGACCCCATGTGCTTTGGGACATGGATAATTTACATTCAATATTTTCATGCAGTTATTAGTCACGTTTCCACCTATACTCTAAAAAAATCTTGATTTGGACAATAAATAATGTTTATCAGTAGATAAATTTAGCTTTCTTTTATCTACAGATGAAAAGGTTTTATTATTTTGTTAGCCAATCTAGTGCTAAACTTGACTCCCTACAGACATGGAAGTTGAGCCCATAGCAAATTCTATTTCATAGCATTAATCTCTGGTTCAATGTGAACTACACATTAATTTATTTATATTCAACAGCACATGAGCAAATACCAAACTTGCTACATGTATAAAACCAGATAGCAGTACATATTTTCCCAATTAAAATTTCAGTATAATTCATTATTAGCAGTGTTTGGATTCATAAAATAAATTTTACAGGAAAATATATTGCAGACTAAAAGCTTGAGCTGGCTAAATTTCATTGTAAATAACTTGCTTCCTTTTAAAAATATCTTTACAGAGCTTTTGTAAATTTCATACAACAGTTATTATTCAAATTTAGATTACCTCCATCATCCAGGTCTACCCCCTCCACCAGAAATCACACACTCTGATATACATGCTAAGTCCCATTTAGTCAAGCATTTTACCCAGATGTCCTTCGATACAGGGTCATACTTTCCATCTAAATAGCTCTGAAATTTGCATCTTGTTGTTACACTGGTTTGGATGACTGTAACATCTTTTGGATTGAATGTAGATTTCTATGCTTAAAATACCCATTGAAAGCCTAATTAGGTTTATTCTTTCTGCAACACTAAGATACTTTCTAAAATCTGTTGAGAGAATCTTCCTCCTACTTCATATCAGCTTCATATGAGATATTCTATACATTATAATTTTTAATGAGCAATTAGTATGTTTATAAGTGCTGCACATTCCCTTGCCTATGAGTTCTATATCCCTTTGACCTTGTCATTCTATTAATATTTCATCACTCTTGCTTTTCCATGATGTGTCACATTGTTTTCATTCTCTGCACACATCATTTAGAAGCATCTCATTTACCTAACTACAGATTGTCACCAAACCCATTTCTGTCTTGTAAATAATTTCTCATATAATTCTTTTCCTAGGTTGAGCTTTATTCCTATTATAATTTCTAGACTAGGCCAGTTTTAGGACAATACTAGACCTGTACACTAATTTTTCTTTCTCTCTTAAAATTATTTTACTAGTTGACAAGTTCACATATTAAAATAATTAATTTTAGTTGTTCTCACCTACCATTTTCTTCTCTCATGGAATCCCTCTCCTCTGGAACCCTTCTTCTCAATAAGCACCCCTTTATTTTCCTGTATTCTTTTTACTTTAGAGTTTCTTGCCTGATTATTGCTGGAAAGTCATTTACTGGAACTTGGAAAATTTAGTTTAGTCCTGCCTATGCTAATAGAAATGTCACCCACCAAATTCCAATGAAGCTGACAGCTAATAGTCTCTTCCGGAGGGGTGGAGCTTTGTGAACCCCTCCATAGTCCATGAATAAATGTTGATAGGTCCAATTTCAGTCATTTTACAGAGAGATGGTTCTTATAACCTTAATGGTCAAGAGGGAGACACTAAGAACTATGAGTCACTGATGCCAAAATACCAACATAAATAAAACTTTCTATATTTCCTAGTATGATGAAGCTGTTGTCGGGCACACACAATGAATTTTGAGTTGCTATTCCTTGGTCTTAGGGCCCTTTGGCTTATTCTTTTTAAAAATAATTTATTGAATAAAGAATATCATATAAAGTGTTTTGATTATATTCAGACCACCTCCATTCTTTTCACTCCCACCTTACTCTGTCTCCTAAATTCATGCCCTCCATTATTATTTGTCATTCTCTCAAGGTCTATAGAGTCTAATCTGTGTTTCCAAATTGCAGCTGTGTACTAGTCTATCCCTTAGAGTCTAATCGACCCATTAGGAGACACATCAGTATGGAAAACTGACTCTCCTGGTGGCTATCAAATGCCCCTAGTCTATTTAAAAATATTATATTTATCATTTTTATTTTTTGGGTATGAGCATATTATCTGCATGTACAGGCACATCCATATATATCATGCATTTCCTGCTGAGGTCAGGAGAGGGCATCAGACTACCTGGAACTACAGTTACAGATGATTGTTAATAGTCATGGGGTCATCTTCAAGAGAAACCAGGGTTTTTATTGTAAACTTCTGAGTCATCTCTCCAGCTCTTACTCTCTTATCCTATTATGTCTAGTTTTTACAGTCACATGTAGTCAGTCTGTACATACATATAAAATAGATGCAGAGGTGTGGTTTGCTCCTCTAATGGCCTCACATGTGAATGCAGAAGTATTTTTCTGTACTGAAATCTTTGTCAGAACACATGGATAACATCTGTGCTCAGCTTTTGCTGTAGAATAATTCAAGAACAAATAACTACATGCTGTCTACTATTTTGTGCCTCCATGTTTTATCTAATCTTTCATTTCATGGTTATGAGTCCTGTGTATAAAACTCAGCTCCTTCCATGTCATATTTTATAACTATATGACATTCTTGTTAAAGAATTTACTACAAATCATAATCTGACCCGTCCTCTCATTTGAATGTATATTTCATAAGGTCGTGAGAGTATCAAATGCTTTATTGAGTGGTCAATAATAGTACAAAGTCCCTCACTTCTAACATTGTGATTTGTTCACAGTAAATATTAATTATTCTGAAGTAAATAGTGTATTTTATAAATATTTTAGCCTAATTAAAAGGGTGGCATAGCGCATAGTTTTGGAGATGATATGACATTTAACTATCTCTTAAGTTTTCCCACAATGGCAATGATAAATTATATGGTACTAGAAAGAGAAAGGACAAGCTTAAGTATTTGATGTTATGAACCCTTCCTAATAAACCTGATGTTACATAGATCATTCAAATTATGCAATTTATCAATTAGAGCTATAAAGGAGGAGAGGTGATACAGTATTTGTCTTCATTTCGGAGAGCAGCAACGACATGAATGAGAATGTTAATGAACTGTTTTAGGATATCTCAAGGAAAGAAGGCAACTCACATTGAAATACCCCCAAATTACAGACTAAATTCGACTTTGCATGGTTTTCCTCATTTAACTCAACACCACCACAACTCTGACCTGTTGAATAATTCTGGATTTATGTCATAATGAATAATATTTTCAAAAGTATTTAGAGAGAAGACATTGATGAAAATATCACATTTTTTAAATTAAAAAACGTTTTCCCCCTTGTGTCCTCCCTCAGAAGCACCAGTCAATTATATGTAAACATATATCCTGAAGTAATAACAGGAGCCAGGAAAATGGAAAGGAAGCATGGCAGAAAAGAGAAGAAAAAGACTGAGAGAGGGGACGAGTAGGAAACAGATGTTACCAACCTGGAAATGGGAAAAATGAGGGTATTCAGCTGGGAAGCGAAGAGAGAAGGACATACAAAGAACCACTGGGGAAAAGAGGAAGAAGGAACTGAAGAGAGGGGATAACAGGAGACAGTAATTATCACGGAGAAAAAAAGAGAAATGGAGGTACTTAAACTGGGGAGGGAGGAGAGTGGTTAGACAGGAGAAGAGAGAAGAGAGATAAATAAAGCTTAGGTGGCCAAAAACACCAGAGGAACTACATTATCTGAAGGCTAGCTCTCACAGTGCTAGAGGATATTTTCAAGCTGGTGAGTGAAACATATCACTGGCATATCTCTAAACAAATGAATTTTTTATTGTATGCTAAATATGGATCCTTATATTTACAGACAATATACCATAAAACACTCATAAAAGATGCTATTTTTGGCAACAGATGGGTCTCTGTTACAGAGTTCCACAACTGATCACTGTCAGGGTAGAAGACTGGTCTCAAGTATGCAAAGGCAAGTTGGGGTGGGGACAGCCTGTGAAGGCTCTAATATACTATACTGAGAGCTGGTCTGTGTATGGGCATTAGAATGCCATGGATGGGTCTGGATCAAGAGGGTAGTCCAAAGATCTGGGGTGCTAAGCACAGGTTTGGGCCTGTGCCCAAGGCAAGAAGGTTGGGGCGGGGAGGAGTCTAGAATGGAGTTTCTAAGATAGTAGGAAGTGGAAACACAGTGGGGAGGGTCAGACTTACCAGACAGGAAACTGTCCACAGAACCCAAGGCAGGTAGGGTGAGGATACAGTCTGGGTGAATAGCTGGCCTAGGGCTGACAGAGGAACTGACATAGGAACTTCCTATGAAGGCTCTAACAAACTACACTGAAAAACTAAGCTGGCCTGAGTACCAGGAATCAGGACACAGTGGGTGGGTATCAACCAAGTGTGCAGCTCTGAGATCTGGGATGCTAAGGGCAAGAGCAGACCTGTGCTCAAGGCTAGAAGCAGAACAGGATGTTATATTCCTCAGTTTTAAAGAAAAATATCTGAACACTTAAAGGCCAACTTCAGCAAAACAATATTTGTTTTGGAAACATGTCATTACATAATAGATCACTTAACCAATAAATAAATAAATAAACTTGAGTGAAGGAAAGAAAAGAAATTTATACCTAACGAGATTTTTTTAGCTTGCTCAAAACTTGAAAAAATAGACCCCATAATAATTTCAGATTTTTTTGGAATTAAATATGTATTTTGCATACTTTCAGAAACAGGAGACCTGTCAATGCAACACAGCAAAATTCACCCTGAAATTTCCAGTATCTGAGTGAGGTTCTAGAGAACGCAAATTAGTAACTTTGGTGATGCGAGTGAATGAATTTGCATCTCTGAAGAGCATAGAGACCAATGTTATAAATCCAATGATTTAGAATAAGACAATCTTTCACTAATTTTATTTCATTTATTAACGATGAATACCAGATAATACAGAAAAAAGAAAACCTGGGACTTGTGAAGGATGGAATCAAGTCATTTAGGGAAGTTGTAAAAAGACAGGGATGCAGGAGAACACAAAGGACGAGCACTGGGGCCGTCTTCCCTCCCACCATACACAATATTAGTTCTAGCAAACAATAGGATTAATGTGAAGAAGGTAGAACATTAAAATTTGGGGGCATCATTGAGGGCAATAACTTTGGGGAGACTAGGCATCATATAGGATCCTGGTTGCAGGCTGCAAAGCTAATGAGAAATTAATTGACTTGTATTAAAATTAGAAACAAAGACTTCAAATGAAAATTACTTTATTGTATGAGTGAAAATAATCTAGGGGAAAGAAGTGGTTATTTTATAGCAGATTTCAGTTCATTCATATAGTAAGACTGCTTTCAATCAATAATGAAACAACCAAAAACACCAAGTAAAATATGAATAAAAAACTGAAGCAAATCCTGAAGTTGTAAATACAAATACCCAAATGTAAGGGGTTTTCAAATTATTTGGTAACTAGAGAAATATGACTTAAAACCAAATTAAGCTGTTTCAGTCTAGCCAAAAAACAAAAAGAAGAAATTCACGACTTAAAATGATATGTATTAGTGATGAGAAGGAGCCTTAGAAAATGGCTTGCAGAGCTGGAGTAATGTAGACTGTGATAGCACTGTTGACGGCGGATCTAAAATGATACTTATTTTGGAGAAATACAGTCTTGTCCAAAAAGTGTTTTAATATTGTGTTTGGGAATTAGGATTTATTGTAATCATGGTAATTTCACTTCATTAAGGCAAGGGAGGGAGGTTTAAACTGATGCAAAAATTTCAGGTAATTAGAAATATATTGATGTAAACTAGCCTAGTGTAATGCTCTTAAATATAAACAAGGGTATGAATGTTTCAATCAACAACTTTATATGACCACTTCCGACTGTGACTCATATACAAATGTTTTCATTCTTCGGTAAGGGTGGGTGAGTGTGGACTTTGGAGTCAATTTTTACTCATTGTTAAAAGCAGTCTCTTGTTTTACTGTGCTGGTTTGATCCAAGGGAAACAAAAGCATATTAACATGACAAATTCTACAACAGAGCACAGGACACAGGTTGCAGTAGTGTAGAAGATACTACGCTCCTGACCCATTTTCCTAACATTTAACATTTTAGAGCATCTCAATCTTACTTTAAATATTTTGCTTGAGAATTTCTGCTAGCAACTAGAGTTCTCCTTGGCTGTGTGCAGGGAAAACTGGCAATCTGGGGCAATTAATGGTCCTTGAGACACTCCTTAAAACCAACCCTAGTTTGTTAATATACTAAGTTCATTTTTCCTCAAATCAGAAAACTGTTTTCTGTATCCCATAGATCTCCTGGCTTTTCTTAGTGTGATTTATCCTCAGTTGTCCACAGTCCCTTATCTGGCTGAAAACACATCCTATATTGTCATCCTTTTAGCTCATCACTGATGAGCCCTGTCTTTCCAAATTTTTCCATGTAATTAAACAAATAACTAATTCTTCATGTGGCTTTTTTTCTTTTTTTTTTCCTCTGATAAACTATTGGGTTTTCTAATGCAAACAATTTCCTCAAACCTCAGACCAGAAAAATCTTTATGGATTTGAATGGGTGCACTTAAAGAAGAAGATAGTTCTACCAGATGAGGACTCAGTATCATTTGAGAGATACTCCATTGAATTATAATCCCAGATTATAGAAATCTTCCTAAAATCTCAATGTCTCCTTGTGATGCCTGAAGATACTAGACTTTTCCCTCTTTCTCAAACGGAAGAAAACAAGATGGTATAAAAGAAATGTTCATGCTCACTGAATTGTGCATACAAGGAAAATGTCCTCCAAAGATGTTAGATTGAATGAAGTCAAGTAGATCATGGTCTGAGAAATTCAGGGAAAATTTGTGTGAAAATACTGTATAAAAAATCCAAAAGATAAATGTGTCTGAGAAAAACATTTGATCAAAAAGGTGAGGTGGCCACAAGACAGAGTAATTTGAGTGCAAAGATACTTCAATTCAAGACAGTGAATCCACTCAGGGATTTAAAATCTTAGTATCAAAGCATCCAAAGATAATATACAAAAAGGTAAAGTGATCAAAGTCATGATTACTGGAATGCCATTCTAGCAGTTCAGGAAAGATTTAATGGAACAAACGAAGCCATAGAGACTGAATAAGACAAGTTAGAAAATAGATTCTGATAAGGTGGGCTATATGCTTATATATTCAGAAATGTACATATGTGTGTTTATATGTGTTCATACATGCATACAAAAACATTTGTAATATAGATCATTAGCTATATATGGATGAATGGTTAGACAATATATGATATAACAGACAATATATGATGTGATGTACATTGTACATATTACCACATTAAATATCTGAAATGGACTAACTATGAAGAAAGGAGTTCTTTGGCTCACCATTTGGAGAATGAAAGTCAAACAGCATAAGACACGATCTGAGCAGGGTACCATGGTGGAGAGCAGAAGTACGGGCAGAAGGAAAGATCTTAAAGTAAAACAAGGTGACAGGAGATTCAGAACTCAGGCTCAGGCTACTACAAGCATTTGCTCTCCTGGGAACTCAGTCCAGGAGATCTTTGCTCCCTTCCAAGGCAACACCCTCATGACCATTTCCCGAAGCTCCACCTGATACATTCCTTCAGTTGCCACAGTTTTCCAGAAGGAAACAGGCTCTACCCCTAAGAACAATGGGAGACATATCTTGTGCAAAACACAAGCAGGTTTTGAATATTTAGACTTCAGGAAAGAGAAAGTAAGCGTTTTTGTGGTTAAACTGCATAATTTTTCTCTGATTGATTATGCTTGTACTGGAGGGGGATTTGGAATTCCATACTTGATTTCCAAGTTTCTGAAATTAATTCAGTTGCTTTAATTGCTGAGTTGAAAGAAAATAAATGGAAAAAAAATAAATGCTTTGGAGTTTGGCAGTTTGCTCAGCTAAGCTGAATCAATGGAGGTGTAGAAAGAAACCAGGAAGAAGGAAATCAGTATTTAAATATGACAAGAAAACATGTTATAGAAGGTGCATTAGAAAAACAAAAATACAAAATCAGTTTAACAGTAAGAATACACAAGAGTCTATCAAATTGGATAAGATGAGGTTTCAAAGATGACTCCCAAATCCATTTCCATAAGGACATTTGTAGATGTTCTTATATAAACAGAAATCACTGAAGAAGGAACAGGCTGCCACCAAAGACCCACCTTGGGAGGAAATAGAGTAATAAGGAAATAAATACCTATTATGTCAGTCTAAAATGGGTGACTCTTTTGTTGTTGCTTCCTTTTCTTTATTCCTGAGAATTTTATGCATGTAAACAAACTAAAATTTTTCTTTAAGTTTCTTTCATAAACTAATTTCAGGAAAGATATGCTAGGCTGTATCTTAAACACACACACACACACATACACACACACACACAGATACTCACATGTACACACATGCATCCCTTCTTATATCATGGTCATTTTTATCAAGGCTCAAAAGATAATCTGTTCAGGTATTTTATTTCATCAGTTGTTTCCAAGTAAATGCTTAAACTTAATACAGAATTGTGTCCTCATATCTTCTTATTTATTTAATCCATCTTAGTGTCTTCATCTTAACAACCAGTGTCTGTGTGACATGCCATGGGTCACAGAATTGGTGGTATTTGTGCATAAGCTTACATGTCATGTCTTCCATGGAATACTTTACATTGATTTTTAATTTTATCAAATTTTAGGGATTTCATACATCTAATTACGTTTAGCATACCCCTTCCCATAGCCCATACACAGGATATCATGTATTTTGTCATATATGCTAAGGCCTGTCGAGACAATTTTACGTGCATAGATGTCCCATGGTAGGAGATCATCCACTAGAGTCTGTTCAGCCTGTCTAGCAACATTCAACTCTAACTCACCCAGCAGTGATGAGTTGCCAATAGTTTCTTGCCCAAATTGTGGCCCTCTGCCCATTTCGGCAGTTTTATGCTCGTTTTTGCCTGATTGAGTTTGCATAGCTGTGACTGCCAGAGGGGCATCCACAAGACCTGAATGAATTATCACAGAATTGAGAAAATAACCAGGGGACCCATATAGCTCCTCTAAATACAAGTGCCTATATAGCACAAGCAGTTCTGCTTTTATTCTCCTGGCATAAGAACTACTATCACATGTCTACAAAACTAAACAGTAATAAAATGACTTCTCAGATTTATGAGAAGCACAGCCACAAGTTTACAGAACACTGACTATTAATACTATGACTAGAATAAAATAATTCGTCAAAATAAGATAAGCACAGCTTATTCATGATATGTCTATTCAGGTTAATGTGTTTCACGAGAAACAAGAGGGGAACATCAGCATTCTGGAGATATCTCCACAGCAAGCATTCTTGCATAAACTTTCTCATCAGACACAGGCTATCCAGACACACATGCTCAAGGTTTAGCTTAATTTGCCAAGCATAATTTTAAAGGCACAGGGACATCATTTCACAGTCCT
Source organism: Eospalax fontanierii (assembly GCA_035773235.1). Classification (NCBI taxonomy): domain Eukaryota; kingdom Metazoa; phylum Chordata; class Mammalia; order Rodentia; family Spalacidae; genus Eospalax; species Eospalax fontanierii. The sequence continues at coordinate 22,358,262 of CM069534.1, forward strand.
GTCACAGGGTTCTAGTGCATGCTATCACTAGTGCTATAAGTTCATATGAGAAATTGCCCAGACACCTGGGTAACTCTATTTCCTTATGGTCATGCATTTTCTGCCCCATCTCCTGCAATGGTCCCTGATACCTGAGTGGGTAATACAGGAATCCTGTCCAAGGATACTATGCAGTCTGTTATTTTCTACACTTTGGCTGTTGAGGTCTTTTGGGTCTATTGCCCTCTGTTGCATGAATTAGCTTCATTGATGAGAGTTAAGAGATGCATTAATATGGATATATTCCACTAAGTTCATGAGCATTAGATGTAGAGGTTCAAATGAAATGTGTCATTTAGGGACAGGCATCTCACAGACACTTATTCTCTTTCTGTGACCAGTTGTGGACTGTTTGTTGCAAAAGAAGCTTCTTTGATGAGCAGTGAATGGCATACTTCTGTGTAAATATAATGATCAGTACTTAGAATATAGTAAGAAACTGCATTTATCTAGAGATGTGCGTTTTCTCTAAGATCTAGGAGCTCTCTAAGCATGTGTATTTGGCTATGTTTACAGGGCCACACATGATTACAGCACTCACAGTGTAGTACATTTGCACAATTGAGTTCTGCACAGCCGTATATAAAGAAAAATCCTGAAATTTGTAGGTTAATGGAAGGAACTACAAACTGTTATGAGTGAAGCAACACAGATTCAGAAAAACAAATGATGTATGTTCTCATTCATCTGTAGATCTCAAGACCAAATCCTCATATGTAAGTAAATATCCTGATTGTGACTTCAGGAGCCAAGAAAATGGAAAGAAACCAAGTAAGTAAAGGGAAGGAAGAGAGGCAAATAGTAGAAGAAAGGTGTTATCAGGGGTCAAATGGATAAAATTTGGTATTTCACTTGGAGGGGAAAAAGAGGGTTATACCAGGAACCATGGAGGTGAAGAGGAAGAAGGAGCTGAGTGAGCACGAGCTGATCGTCTTTAACAGAGTGACTCTAGATAGATTGACTAGGCACTAATGGATGAGCTTGCACCGAAGAACATCTGAGTACAAATGCTTGACTGTATAGAGAGAATGCATGAAATGCTGTGAGGGGTAATTTGCGGGTACATGTGGAAGAAGGAGTATGAAGGCAATCAAGTTTTTTTTTTAATGGAATTCACAAAAATTCATTGAAATAAAAAATGCTATTTGTGTACCTTCCTACGAGCTAGTAGTCTGATGGATATCAGAGGTTTTCAAAATAGTACAGGTTATGGCGATTGCCCTGAGTTATCCACCATGACTAAGATGCTACTGAAGACACCACAGCTTGGCCTGCAGGACAATGGATAAATCAATCTTAAATAAACCAGAAAAATTCTGTGCTACTAGCTCTCATAGGATCAGAAGGTGCAATGCAAGCTGGTGATTGGAAGAAAGTCTCAGTGGTCTTACTTAGAACTGAGCAGTGCATGTGTCAGTACTGGTAAACTATTCCCACTCACACAGTAATGCATGTCTGTCATGCTGCCATGGGGTAACTGAAAGGTTCTATTTGGAGTTGAGCCCTTCTCCACAAGAGGTAATTTCATGTTTGATGCAGTAATCTTGGTCAGAAGCTCATGACTGGAGAGGTCATGTTTGTTTTGCTAAGTGGTAATGTCTTCTACATATTTGTTTATACATGGAGACCTGTGCTGCTCTCAACTTTGGTCAGAAAAGTTTAGCACCTCTCCCCCTTTGTGGAATACCATCACTTGCAGAACTGGTCAAAGAGCTGAGAATAAGAGAAGATTTTTGTTAAAATAGCAAATTTGAGATGTGTTTTTTTTTTAATTATCCAATTCCTTTAATACGGCACATTATTTGATTTACCTCTAGAGTCCTAAATAGGCTGAAATATTGCTTGGCACATAGGAATACTTTTCTCTGAACTTAGTTACTTTAATGGAAGAAAGGAAACATCACTTGACTTTCTAATCTGGCGCTTACAAGGATTTATTCCCAGGTAAAGGTCGAATGCCAGGGAGCATGCTGCTTTCTGGTCAGTATGTTTCTCTGTGGAAAGCAGAAAGGGCAAAAGTGCTACTTATATGAGGAGACCACTCCGATTCCCCTCTGTGCCACGAACTGTGCTGATGTAAACACAGGTGCTGCGAAAGCTGAGCTCCTTGCTCTTAACCAAGACCTGATGTTAAAATGGCATCTGCTCCTCACTGTTGAGATATTGTATATTCACTATATGGGCAGAAAATTGTCATTGTGTGTTCAGTTGTTTTAATGAAGGAAAATTTAATAATTTCTGAAGTTTGATTTTTCAAAGATGAACAATATTTAAGTCTCTTTTTCTCTTTGAACATAACTAAAATTACATTCACTAGTTGACCAGATTTGAATAAAATGTGCTATTATTGGTAAGAATGGTTTTCTATTTCATTCAAAAATATCCCTACAAAATAAATCTAGTATATCTTAAAACACGACAATTAGAGTGAAATCTAGAGAAGTTGAAAATATGTGTGTGCATGTATATGACCTTAAGCACAGACAGAACAAAAAACAACCAAAGTTCATATATCCTCTGAGAAATGCATATCATGCTTCAGTTACTTTTGCTCTAAGTTATTGTGGACTCATAGGCAAGTTTGTATGTAGTTCCATCATAAGATATTTGAAACAGATATAATCTCAGGAAGGAGTTACTTATTATATTTCTGATATGCTCTGTCTACCTTAAGTAATAAAATAAAGTTTAAAATCTTCACCAAGAAAATCAATGTAAGGGTTTTTTTTTGTATGCAGTTTTGTGTATGAGTGTTTATTTGTATGTGAATGTCTGTGTCTGTGTGTCAGTATATATATAATATATGTTATATATAGCACACGGAATCCAACATTATTACACATATACCATGTGTGGTGTGTGCATGTGTGTATGTGTGTGTGTAAACTACTGAATCCATTCAGTGATAATGTATGCACCTGTGTTTATGGCTGATCATTTTGGATTGGATAATATATCTGGGGGCTAATGTCTTTGTTCTACAGATGGAGATCATTACAGAGATCAAAAACTGTTCAAAAGTTATAGACTAAGTGGCCATGGGATATCTAGCACCGACTGATACATGCAAAATGCAACACCTACACCTAAAATTCAGAGAACATCATGAAGGACACAGAATAACTGTAAGAGTCAGAGGGACCAAGACACCTGTTGCTTTCTGTACATGAGAGGGAACTGATACCCATGAAATCTCAATAATATGATTCCCTTAGCAAGACCTGCATAAAGATTCCAGTTGTCATGTCAAAGGAGGTGGGAATATTTCTCAATGTCACACCCCTATTTGAAGAGCTACAGGCAAGTAATGACTTTGAGAGATGGAGAAATAGTTCAACTTTTTTAATTCTCCCAGGCTTTAAAAAATTCCAATAATTTAAAAGTTCAAGTTCTTTTTTTAAAAAACTGAAATTTCTTAACTGTGTGTTTAGAAAACCATAAATAAGTTACATACTTTCTTACTCAAAGAAAGGAGAACCAGGGCAAAATAAGAATCAGATGAAAGCAAAATCCAAGTCTAGTCATATAGAAAATTCAGTGTTCAATATATTCCATGTTTTTAGGTAGCCTTGTTATGATAACCTAATGCTGTCTAGGATTTATGTTAAAGTAATAATACCATTACTTAGAAGGAATGAATATGTAAAGATGGAGCCGACGGGGCATGGATTTTAGTATGCTTTGTAATGTCTTCTCTCTCGAGACATGATATTTTTACTATGCTGTAATAATCTGCCATTCAATACATTTCACTCCCGTATGAGAAACTTAAAAAGCTTGCGCATATTCCTGACAAGGCAGCAATTTGCTATCAATGTGGATCTGCAAAAGCAAGGGATTTAATAGGGAAGGAAATGAGGAGGTGCAGGAGCCAAGGAGTTGGAGAATCCAACTCACCATAAAGCAGACTCACTGTACTAAAAGGATGAGGGCCTGAGCAAATCCTTCCTAGCGTGTGCTGACAAGATGACATGCCTTATTTCATGCTTCATTGAGAGAGAATGCAGAAGTTTGGTGCTAACGGTTATTGTCACTTTCCTCTCTCCCGCTGATATTAAAGCCTTCATTACTGCATGTAAACCCACTGCCGCATGCAAGGTAATATTCTGTGGGTCATATTCTCTCCTGTCATTCTGTGGCCTCTCAAATGGGTGCACAGTTTTACAATGGAAGCTCAGTTCTGTACTTCATGCTTTAAAAATGTTTATAAGTTGGCAGCCAAAAAAATGTGCCATATGATTTTTCCAGGGAGAAATGATCATATAAATAATGTTTCACTAACTTAATATGTTTTAATGAGAGGTTTGTCATGACTGAAAAAAAAAAAAAAAGGTTGAGACGGAAGCCCTGTAGCTCATAGCTTTTTTTCATTTGGGAACCTAAGTTTCTTGCTCCAAGATTATAATCTCCAAATTAAAAATTGCAAAATGCTTCTATTGAAGAATCTTGTAAGATTACAAACAATGAATGTAAATCTTTTTACAGATACCATCAGATAATTTATACCAGAAAGAACTCCAAAGGATTCATTAGTTAAACCTCAATTCATATATATGAAACATACATGTACATATATGTTATATGCACATATATATGAATGAGTGGTATAGAATAATGAGTTTGTTATGGGGGATTAGAACTTAACCATCAAGAGGAATGACAAAGTCCTTAATATTCTAATGGTGAACCTTAAGTCAGAAGAACCACCACGAGGCACAAACTACCACTGTGCCTGCTGCCCTGTTTTGTAGTCACAAACACTTCTGCTTTCACTCTGCATGTTTCTTGTAGGTTCCATTCTAACCTAGGATCATATTAGGAAGAATGCATTCATAAACCCAGTCCCAGAATAGCTACTTTGGCACAGTGAAAAGCTCATAGATAATAGGTTAGGAAGCTCTGATCTCCAGTATCCTTTTCTAAATCCCAGAGGCTTAAATCAATAAGAATTTGTTACATGCATGTACCTCATTTTGGTAACTCGGAGGTGATATACTACTTTAGATTGGATTCAGTGAGATGGAACACACCACTCCTTACGGCTAGATAAATAAGAGTGTCAGATGGTGCACTGCTCATAAAGCATTTTATGCAGAGGTGGCGTGGACTTCTATTTTCCATTCATTGCCAGAGCAAGGTATAGGCAAGACTGTTGCCACTAGAATCAGGGAGTAAAATTCATTCTAAAAAGGAGACATTTCCAAGTGATTATACAGACTTCTTTCGTCAGTTCTTCCTGACAAAAAAATGTGCTGTATAAAAGCCCAGTTACACAATCCTATGATTTGAATATCGGGTTAATGCAATACCAAGGCTGCAAGTGCTTGAAGCTTGGACCAGAGTGCCCGTGTAAGATATGATCAGGCTTATGCAAGGAAGTTACATAACTGGGACTTTTGTAATTGTATAGAATTAACGAAGTTCTCTTAGGACCTAAGAAAGATATCAAATGAATAAGCTATAAAAGTACAAGTTTGACGCTTTTCTATGTGCTATGGGAACTTTGGTGTCTACCTGTGTAAGGACTTTACTAAGACTGAGAAAAAGCCAGAGTTATGCTTTTATACCTCCTAGGTTGTAAGTTTAATTAACTTCTTTTCCTTACAAGTTTCACAGACTCACATTTCAAATCTCTTTTCATTGATGCATCTCCAGTACAAAAGGAATTATTGGTTACCACCCTGTAAAGATTACACCAAATTAATTTTGTTGTGTTGGTAATTTCAGTTGAGTTTTTTTTCATTCAAATATTTTCCTAATTTTGCATTTTGTTAGTTACATGGAATAATATTTTTCCAAACTTGACCTCCACTTTCTAGGCCTTTTTTTTAAATGAAAATTTTGTAAAGACTTTTATAATAATCTGCACTTCTTGCAAGTGAGACATTGGTTATATTTATTTGTTCTTATCTTTTCAAGGAATTTCATGTTGCTACCAGTCTTAAAGGATAGTATTCTCCCTCCAGAAAAAGCATAGCCATGCTTGATGTCCTTAATAATGAGGATATCTAGAGCCAAGGGTCAGCATGTTTACTTTGAAAAATAATATTTGAGGTCCCTAAGTTAAGAATTTTGTTGTGCCATACATGCCACCAATCCCATGCTCAAAAGCCTCTCATTATCATCCTAGGACAATTAGTGCTCAAGAAATTTGTTCAAAATGGTGATTCTCTGGCTACTACTGTTTCTATAGCTTTATTTCTGACCCATGTCTCTGAGAGTACTCACCCATGAAATTAGGTCAATTACAATATACTCTCAGATCCCTCAGAATTCTCAGTATTTTACTGTGATTTCTGCTTGCATGATAGGTATGTTTTAGTGAGTGCTTCTTATATGGATATTCTTGAAAATTATAGTCAAGGGAATCATGACATTTTATTAATATGTTGTTATAATTTGTTAGACTAAACATCATCTGACATGTTATTAGTGCTTCAAAAGTCCTGTGAAATGTATCAAATTGGATATGTACTTTCTGTTCTATAATAATTACCTATTCATATTCCCCAGGTCTCTCAATAATTATCATATTGAGTTTTTATCTTATGTTCAAAGTTCATTTCCAGAACTTACAGCTTCTCTGACCTACTGAGTTGATTCCTATTCATGTTTTACTTTAGGTCTTTTTGCTATTATGAGGAACATACATAACATAGTATGGTTATTTGTTTATTCAGATAGATATACTTTATCTAAAAATGTAATCTTCTTGGGTTTGTGAAGGAGAGGATAAGCACCTAATTTTTTTTATTAAAGATATGTCCTGATTCATTATTCATATTAAGAGTTTTATTTTTCTTGTTACAAAAAAAAAACTTGGATGTAAGATTCCTTCTTGTTTAAAAAGCTTAAAACAAAGATGTATGTCTAATGTGCACAAAATAAAATACTTTGCTGAAATTTTTCAATTGACCTTTTAGATTCTTCTCTATCTACATTTAGGGATTTTATGGATTATGCCAAGCACATCTTAGCACCATACAAACTGTACTGGTCGCAGGATGTAATACCAACCTCTCTGCATTACTGAAAGTTATATATTTTTGAATAGGACCTCACAATTATTTTTCATTTTATATAGATTTCATTCATTATTCTTCTGTCACTACACAATTTAATTACAAATTATACACCTATACCAAATTATACAATGAAAGGAATTATTTCAAATCATTTGCCTTCTCCCAAGTATGAATGCAGCTATGAAAAAGAAACAGAAAGAAGCAAACATTTTATAACATGTTTCTGAGTCTGGAAGAACCTGGATTCTGATCAGAGTGATTTATCACAGGCAACTTCTTAATGTCATTCTAGTGTGGTTCATTATATATCTTAGACCTATGCACTGCCTTTTTTTTTTTTTTTTTACATTCTGTGCTTTGAAGGGGAAGAGCGCTGATTTTTAAATCTCAAACCTGAGAAGCTGCATTCAGGAAACACCAGTGAACTTGATATTGACTCTCTCAGATGGAAACCTGATTGCTCCACAAGAGACAATCTCTGCTCTAGTGAAGACTTCCTACTTGTGAAATAAATCTTTCTTCAGAAACACTGAAGGTATACTGGACTGGGGTTATGAATAATGACATCTGAGCCTGACAGGTGTAGGAGGTTACTCATAATGCACTGAGGTACCAATACCACTGATAAATTTACGACCAAAAATTTATAAAAATTATCACTTAGGCCTATACATAGGTTTTATATATATATATATATATATATATATATATATAGGCACATAATTTATAACCATGTAAAACTATGGTCATTTCATAAACTTCTGAGCTAGAACAGACTCTGAGTTTTATACAGCAGAAATCATCAGTCAGTTTCCTGAAAATATAAAATACAAAACTCTTTTCACTCTATATGGTCTGGTTAATTGCATTATATTCTTATTTTCAAAACATTAAAGGACAGAAAGTCATTTACACCTTCAATGTTGCAATAGACACAACACATGTTTAAGCAATCTGTGCCTAAATAACACAAAAATTCCTACATATGAAACACTAATTTGCTAATCTGTTTTTTTCATCATTAGCTTGATAATCCAAATGTTTTGCTTATTTGATGCACATACAATGTCTCACAATATTATTATTACTTTCTCTTCTCACGATCACTTCAAACTGTTTTTGCTCACAAAGAAAGCAAGTTAGTAAATATTATCTGAATAGATGACATTATATAACTATAGAATTCTTTTTGCCATTTGCAGAAAACTTAGATTGTTACAGCTAAAAGTATGATTTAATAATTTTCTGTAAAACTCTCTATATATTATTCAGTCTGGTGAGAGCAAACTAACAAAATAATTTCCCAAGTGAAATGAGAATGGCTGTCTAACTGTCATTTAGCCATTTGTTTCTAACAGAACTATTCCTTCAAGGAGTGATGAGAGTGAGGCTCATAATATAGAGCTATAGTCATAAAAACACCATGGTACTGGCACAAATGCACACATGCAAATCAATACAACAAAACAGAAGAACTAAATATAAGTGCATAAAATTTCAGCCACCTGATATTTGATAAAAGTACCAAAAAGTACACACACTGAAGGAAAAAACAGTACCTCAACTAATGGTGCTGGTGAAACTGGATCTCCACCTGTAGAAGAATGAAATAATATCTATACCTATTACCGTGCACAAAAATCAATTGCAAAAGGATGAAACACCTCAATGTGAAACCTGAAACACTGAAACTGTTAGATGAAAGCATAGGCACTATCCTACAAGATATAGGTGCAAGAAAGAATGTTCTAGGTCATATTTCTGTTGCTCAGAAAGTAGTTCAACAATTGATACATGGGTTTTCATTAAACTAGGAAGCTTCTACATGATAAAAGAAAACTAACAGTCAAATAAAATGGAAGTTCATAGAGTGGGAGAATATCTTCACCAGCTATATATTTGATAGATTATTACTATCCAGAATATAAAAAGAAAGTTGACCAGGCTCTAGTGGATGAACTCACACCAAGGGACATCTTGAGACGGAAACTTGATTCAATAGGTCTTGATTTATGATAGACTGCATGAAATCTGTTGAGGGGTCATGGAATAAGGGAAGAAGGTCTAAATATGATGATGTACTATATGAAATGCACAAAAATTCATTTAAAAAATAAAACAACTAAAACCAAAGAATCAAGGAAACGAACCAATTAAAAATGGGCTCTAGATTTGCTCAAAGTCTCTCTAAAGAAGAAATATAAATGACTAAGCAATACATTTAAAATTAGTCAAAATCCTTAGCCATAAGGGAAATGCAAATCAAGACTATCTAAGATTTCATCTTTCCACAGTCAAAATGACTAAGACCAAGAGAACAAATATTGCAACATGCTAGCAAAAATGTAGAGAATGGGGAACCATCATTCACTGCTGGTGGAAATGCAAACTGTTGCAACCACTACGAAAATTAGTGTGGAGAACTCAGAAAACTAAAAAATAATTCTGCCATATTATCTAGTTATAACCCCACTTGGCATAAACCAATAGATCCAGCATCCTACTGCAGAGATATTTGCTCAACCCTGTTTATTGCTGTTCTTTTCACTGTAACTAGGAAATGGAAACAAACAAAATGTCCCTCGATGGATGAATGGATAATGAACATGTAGTACATTTATACAATGGAGATCTCCTCCCTGTTGAAGAAAATGAAGTAATTAAAGTTTCAGGTAGATGGATGGAACTAGAAACTATTATACTAAGTGAAGTAACAGTGACTCAGAAAATCAAGTGAAATGTGTTCTCTCTCATTTGTGGATCATAGTTCCAAATCCATACATTTGAGTATATATGCTAATGTAACTGCAGGTGTGAGAAAAATGAAAAGGAAACATGGAGTTAAAGGGAAAGAAGGAGCTTAAGAGAGGAGGTAGTAAGAGACAGGTGTTAACAAGGGAGAAATGGGATACTTTAGTGATGGGGAATGATGGATTTTACAGGGGAAGAGAGATGACAAAAATAAGGCTTAGGTAATATGAAAATAACAGAGAAAAATATACTAATAAAAGAGTCTACTGAAATATACATATAATATACGTGTGTGTGTGTGTGTGTGTGTGTGTGTGTGTGTGTAGTATAGTCAAAGGCTATAAAACAAAATGCACAGTGCCAGACAAGAGAAACCTCCCTTCAATTGTTGATCAGGGTATTCCAAGAGAACCTTCCCCAAACACAGCTTATTGCCACAGCCTTTGATTGTCTCCCAGACTTGAAGTTAAGGCCCTATTTCTGAAGACGTGATGTACTTCAGATACAGGACTTTGAGCTTTTGAACTGCAAATTATCTGGAAGTACCCTTCCTGAAGACCAACTCCCATCTTATCAGGAGATCATATGCAAACTGTCAAAGGAGAAACCCAATCATTTATTCAATCCAGTTGTAAAGTCTATGAACCACAACCATGACCAGTCCAACAAATGTTTTCTAATGGTACAGTAGTTACAATTTTATGTAATCAACAACTGTGCAATTGGACTTAAGGCCTCCTAAGTGGTAGGGAACTCATGTGTATTTCTATAAACATAGCCAAATACTCATGGCAAGAAACTCTACTTTTGTCACACCCCCAGAGCAACACAATTTCTTTTTACATTCTGAATACATGTTCTTAAAGTTACAGACACATGTAGTTCTCACCACTCATCAAAGACATTCTTTTTCACAACAGATGGAGGCTGTTACAAAATTCTAGAACTGGTCAAAAGAAAGAATAAATATTTGTGATATGTTCAGCCCTAAGTGACACAACTACAATGCAACTTCTAAACCTAAGTTTCAGGGAACCTAGTGAAACTGAGGGCAGAAGAAAACTATTAATGTGTCTCTTAACTCTCATCAGTGAAGTTTTCTCATGCAACAGAGAGTGATCAACTCAGAAAGTCACACTGACCAAAGTGCAGAGAATAAGAAACTGAAGAAAACTTATCCTTGAATAGGATACCCTATATCAATGTCTTACACAGAAGGCTCAGGGTCCACTGGGGAAGTAGTGGAAAGATTGTAAGAGCCAGAGGTAGCTGATGACCAGAAGGGTGTAGAGTTTTCCAGACACCTGGGCAGTCACTCATAGAAACTCACATCAATGGTAAAAGCATGCATGAGACTCATGCAAGCTCAGACCTGACAAAAATCCCAGTATAGATGTGAAGAAATTAGTTAGAAGGCCCAACTTTACCTGAAGAACTATTGGCAACCAATAACTACTGGGAGAAGGAGAGTTTTGTTTTTTTTTTAAGTAGTTCTACTATATAGGTGACCATGTTCCAGTGAATGAATACACACCAAAGAACATTTAAGGACTTATCTTTACTGGATAGGTCATATGTAGTACAGGAAAACCAGAAAGGGAGGGGAGAATTAGAGTGGTGTAAATAAGGGAGGGGTCTAAATATGATTAAAATATATTTTATGAAACTTGCAAAAAATCAATAAAATATAAAACTATACCAAATGCTAACAACGATGTAGGCAAAAGAAAATCTCTGTATTGTATTCTACGCATGATACTGTAAGTTAGCCCAGTCATTATGGAATTGAATGCAGTGGATTCCCCGAAAACTAGGAATAGATCTACCGTATGACCCAGCTCTATCACTTGTGAGCATTTAGCTAACGTATGCTAAATCAACATATCACAGAGATACTTGCACATCAAAGTTTATAGCAGTGATGTTCACGATGGTGAAGCTATGGATCAACCTAGGTGTCCAGTAACACAGGAATGGATAAAGAAAGTGTGGTATATATACACAACTGAATTTTTCCAACCATGAAGAATCTAGTTAATCCCTTTGCTGAAAAAAAAAAAATGGATGCGTAGGAAGGTAGTTCTATCTGTGGATTCATTTAATTGAGCTAGTCTCAGAAAGTAAATGTCATAGATTTCCTATCATTTGTGATTCCTATTGTATAGGTATATAAATTTATGTATATAAGACATGACTATAGAAGTGAGTCATCCTGAGGAATAAGAGACTAAAAGGCTACAGTAAGGGGCAGGGAAAAGGAGGGTCAGGAATTTCAGGTAATGTGCTCAATACATAACTATTAGAAATATTTTTAATAAAATTAAAAATTATAATGAATAGAATAAAAAATCTGGGGAATCTCATGAACCTCACAAGAAATTCCAAGATCTCACAGAAAGATGACAGTCAGTGATTGCTGGAAGAGACTTGTCTTTTTGATGAAGCTCTCTGCAAGTTGTATAGGAAATGCTAGGGATGCAGCTGTCTTAAAGCCTCACACAGGCTTGAATGATTTTTTAAGTTATACAAGTTTCTGAGATACTGATGCTACTCGGGTCACCCAGCACTCCTGACCTTGTAAAATTGTATCTATAAATTAAATGGTCCACCCACACAGAATTGAATAGAACTGTTTCCTTGCTCCCCCAATAAAGCCTGACCTGGAGTGAACATATTGTTTATAGCTTCTCAGTACTAAGTCAAACAACATTTCTATGTTTCTAAAATTCTTTGTCACCTTCTATGCTCACTTTGGAAGCTTTTTGCTGTTGTTGTTATTCCTGACTTAAGAGCGAAATAGATCAGAGTCTTTTGCACCTCATGTGACAATTGTGTATTTCATTCCCAGAAATTTGTTCTAATGCAAATGCTATTCATTTTTACAGTTTGGGTTTGGACATTATCTTTGGCCCTTCTCCAAGACCCACTTCCCAGAATAAGGATAAAGAGACAAGGAAAGGCATAGAGGTCTTCATTCTTGGTCCTTTTTGTTTCCACTTTTAAAAGCAAGTAGCTCAGTATTGTAGTCCCACTTGCACGTCTGATCTGAGGTTTGCCTCCATGTGGGTCATTATAGCCGAGACTTATGTTGAAAGCTGAATGCCAGCGTAGTCCACTGTTTCACTCTCTAAGACTCTGCAGACCTGCACCTGTCTCAGGACTAAGCTAGACCCTTGATTTTATGACTGAACTTTATGCCTTCTCTCTCTGTAAGTGATGGTCAAGAAAAAGACACCAGGAAGAAAGATCCGGGGCTGAGAACGAAGCTTGTTGGTAGAACTGTTGCATAATATCTACAATCCTAGAACATGAGGGGAAATAAGAAAAAGGAATGCAAGGAATGAGCGTTTTCTTAATTATGTTAATATACACATGTGTATAATGCATTCGGAGAGCCCCAGAAGACCCTCCCCATATTTGCCTTACACCCATTCCTCTTCCCTGTCTGTCTCTCAGAATCATGATTTTAATTAATTTTTGTCTAGTTATTAAAATTTACCATGCATGGTATCTATCAGAGTCTGTGGAAGATGCTCGAGCTACATAGAACAATGAAATGAATCCTGATTGCAGCAGAGAATGGCTGATTTAGTATTTAATAAGCAGAAATATTAATATCAGAAATGTTTTTAAAAAGTGAGTGAGGATCAGGGATTGAAGAGGTTGTTATTAGAAAAGGATTCCAGTGCGTAGAAACAACTACACAAAGGCATCAGAATCTTTTGTTCAAAGCATTGAAATTTGTTACAATTTCATTTTTAAGATTCCATTTTAATATACATCCTATAACTATAAAATATATGTATCTCTTGATAAACACATTGCCCATCTTTTTGATAAAGAGGCTACTGGAAGCCATCAAAAGTCTATCATAAACTGGTTTAACTGAAAGGACAGCTTACTGGTTTCTTGTCATCGGAATTAAGCACTCTCTGAAAGTGAAACATACTAGTTTTTAACTTTTTCTTCTATGAGAAAATAGTAATAGCATTTCATTATATGCTCCATGATCTTCAAATTTACTGCTCCAACTTACTTTAGCTCTTCTCATGTATCTGTCCCCCACTCATTGAACAATGTAGATTAAAGTCCATGCTCACTCCTCTATAGTTACTAGAACTTGCACCATGATTCATAAGATGCAGACCTTTATTCCACATTTTACATTTATCTAATTTATTCTTTTACAATTTCATGCGTGTATAATGATCTTTGACCAACATTCCTCCCCTGTTTTCCTTATTAATCCTCTTTCCCACCATGACATTTTCATCATTAAGCTTTATTTCCACATACCAAAGTCAAACTGAATTTCCCAGACTAGAGATAGTGGATGGGACTCAGCTGAGCTGTGCATAAAAATGCTCTAGTATGCTCTAGAATGCTCTGAAACATTGTTTTCCTTCTCCTGTCATCTTTTAAGTGTCCTCAAATCAAGACCATATCATTTCTATCTACATTCTCTCTGATTCATATCCACATTCCCCACACCTAGTATGCTTCTATCACCCATAAATACTAACTCATACATATTCAATGATGGCCTCATCAGACAAGATTCCAAATGTGTAAAGGTGCACCTGAACTTTCTGAAGACATTCTCTTATAGAATCCATACCCATAGACATAAAGTGATACCAACTATGTGAAGGTGTGATAAATCTTAGGATAAGGAAATTCCATACATTTTTATGCTTATCCGCCTAACATACTGAACTTAGTCCATGCACTGTACTAATATACAAGTAAAGTTTTTTGAGGTTATTCAGATGATTTTATGTGTTCATGAGGCTGCATGAACTAAACACAATTAAATAGCCCCAAATACTTGATACTCTTTCAAACATATTCAAAACTGCGTAACCAAACATAGATAAAAGAATTGCAATTACTGCTTTCCCAAATACAATGGGAACCTTGTGTTGGATAAGCTGTGTTTTAGCTCAGGAAAATGTAATTGTTGTGAATAGAGAAAATAATGTAAATATAGAGTATTACGTATGTAGACATTGATATGTACATATACACAATTATACATATATTTATATTTATGCATAATTTATCATATATACCCATATATGATTTAAGTTTGTGAGTTTATTGTTTCTCTAATATTTTGTGCTTACCATGTTTCAGAAAGTCTAGGGAGACCCTAACCACATCCTGTTCTTAAAACAGGAGTGTCTTACAGCAGCTAGAGATTATTCTATGATTATCTGTGGTTAACGTTAACGAAGGAAACTTACTCTGCTCAGCTTTTGTTTACCTACCTTTTGTCCAATAAGCAATATAAGTTTAATAAAGCAATATATATATATATATACACATACATACTGGAAAAATCACACTTTAAAAAGTTGAGACTGCATATATTTTAGTGATACAAATTTCTAGCCCATAAATATTCAATATCGTCTTTTAAGTGGATCAATTTCACTCAGACGTCTAAACATATTTGTTTTACAAATATATATATCCTCAATCTATAAAGCAAGAAAAAAACATGATCCTAATTTTCTTTTATTTCTGTTATGATTACTTATTAAATAACTTCACTTTTTCTATGTAGCATGTAAAAATTTTGAAAGATCTACCATCACGGCTTCCGCATGCCTTGCTTCTGCACTGATGTGGGTGTAAGTCAGCAAACAGATGGCTAACCCTCTGAACAGCATTATTCATGTTAAATAAAATGACTTTCTGGCTATCATAATGTAGCACCTGCTCGGAAGTTCTTAGACAAGAGGAAAAATGAGATTTGGTGACTTCATGACTGAAGTATAAGGCTTCTGTTAGCTGATAGTTCTATAAAAAAGAGAACCACTAATCAATTATTACCCCTGCATTTCATCATGCTTATCATAAAATACAAATACAGTTTAACTTGCTAAATAGTGCATATGTGTTTGTTTATATCACTGAACAGAAGGAATTAGGTACATGTTATCAGACCATATGGGCATTTTCCCCTAATGCACAGACAGTATTTGAATAAATTACTATCAATATTCTAAATCATGAAAATATCATTTTTTCCTCTAATACTTGTTACTAATTTTCCAAATTACTCCAAGAAATTTTAATCATAATGCTTCACAATTTATACAAATGATTTATTTGTAATACAATTTTTTCATAAAATATACCACAGATTAATTTTTCTTGTCTTACATGATTGCATTTCTGTTGAGTAATTTTCCCCAAAGACACATAAACTTATTTACTCAGAATTTATTCATTTATCATTGGAAATGAAATGTAATTACTCTCCTGCAACATTCACTTCTCTCCACTAACTGGTGCTTATTCGGTTATGTTTTCAAAATTAGCCACCTCCAGTCCTGTATTTGTCTGAGTCTGTTCTCTGGCTACTTTGCCATCCTTCAGTATCTCTCAGATTCTTCAACTCCCGTGCACTGTCATTCTCAACAACACATCTGAAGTCCAACATTCTTGGAGAATTTGAATATCCTACAGTCACCAAATTCTCAGCATACTAGTACTGTTTTTGCTGATCATACTAACTTCATTATACTAAATTAATGACTATGCTGAACATAAAGAAATAGCATAAAGACGTTATGTTTCATTATTCATTTTCAAGGAAACAAAGTTTACATCATGATGTCTTTAGTGAGCACAAATACATTGACTTTAGAAAGGTTTCTCATTACTTATATAATGAAGATTTTATGGAGAGATTTCATAGTCCCATTTTAACCTGTATCTTACGCATCCTACATATAAAGGAAATGACAATGAGAAACAGACATTGAGGAAAAGTAACTATTCATTTTAATAACACTCAGACATTTTTTACACATAATAACTAGACTAACCAAAATATGTTACTTATATGTCTATTTACCTTAGAAGACTTATAAGCTATGTAGCTCTCACATTTGAAATTCTAAAAAAGTTTTAAGTGAGTCATTCACAGTGCAGACAAGCAGATGCTTGGCCTACTTTTTCTTGAATGACAAATCAGGAAGGTGTTCAATGTGGTTTCTGTTCTATTGAAGGTCGTTATAACTTTTCTCTTAAGAAGATTAATCTCTCACTGGCATACACATTCAATATGTAGAATGATTATCAAGCTGACTTAAAACCAATTTCAGAAAATTAATCTTTTGATTTAATTGTTGTATAAAATTATAAAATTGAACAATGGTTAGAAATAATGTGAGGTTTTAATTTGATTGGTAGAGTAGGTAGCATCTACGAGCAAAATGGGCCCATAGATCCTCAAACAACACTGGTTATTGCCATTTTATTCATGTTTACCTACCAGAACTAGACAGTAAGTTTCTATTGCTGAAGATACAAAATGGCAATTGTATGTATAAATCCAATTGACAACATGCACAAGACCTGCACAAGCTCTTGCCAGAAAAACAAACAAACAAACAAAACCAGCATGTAATGGGGAGGTGGTTAAGAAGCCCCAGTCCTATCTGAGCATCTTCTGGAAAATGATAGCTACTGAGATGAGAGTGAATTTTCTTTAAGGATGCAATGCCACGTAGGTTTACCACATGCTTAGGGATGGCTCCATACCCAAGAGTATTTGGAGAACACAAAGTAGACTGAATAGACCTTTATCTAAATCAATAATAGAGAACATGAATTTCTGGAGGTAATAGGGCAGTGTTGGAAATAGAGGAGGGACAAAATACATTTTGTGAACAAAATACATTACATGAAACTTTCAACAAATCAGTAAAAATAGCTTTGAAAGTGATTGCATTTACTACAATATCACTATATTTTAAATAAAAATTGATGACTTCAAAATACCTGAACTAATATGGGAATTATTAATAAGATGGAAGATTAAAGAATAAGACAAAATATATTAAATTAGGAATTCATTTTTATAAATTTAAATATAAATTATTTGATAATTTTCCTAAATAAAAGACATTTGCCCCTCAACCTAACAATAGGTCCCTATGACAAACCAAGATGTAATCTTGCCAAACTACAGTCTAGGATACCAGTGAGTTTATTGTGCTTACTTACAGAACAAAGGGTGAGAGGTTATTTCAGGAGTTTGAGTGCTCCTCTTTAAGGCTGCAATAAAAGAGAGGGGGGAGAGAGAGAGAGAGAGAGAGTCCTTATAGATTCCTCAGTTTATATATTCTTATCTCCTCCTTTTCATGCAACTAAGGTTGACAGGTTGATTGGGTTCTGTAGCTGACTCTCCTTTTTCTGAAGAGAATAACAGTCAGAAAGTTTGGCCTAGGCAACTGGGTGCAAGCAAGCTTAGGAAGAAGGCTTCTGTCTATAGTCTGCTGGCCTAAGGGCACCTGTACATTCCTATTTGCAGACCAATATTTTTCTCTTCTCAAAGTTTCAGGAACCTTAACATAAAAGTTATTGTAGTTTATAATTAATTCCATCAGCTTGGAGATTAATGTGACTTATTTTTAAGCTATTATAATGAATTACAAAATATTTTGAAATTTTCTTTGTTAGAATATTGTTTTATGAAAAAAGGAACAAATTTGGTTTTCCCTTGGGATGCTTTTCAGACATATTTCTTTGTGTGCCTGTATCTTCATTAGAAAGTTCACATTTCATTATGAAATGCTGAGATCTCTCTATGTATTTATCTACTGCTTATCAAAACACATAAATTGCCTTTAGTTTCCAATGTTGAAAATAACATTGTATAAAACAGGTGAAATGGCTCATCAGGTTAAAGTGTTAGTTGCCAGGTCTAACAAACTTACCAGAATCCGCATAGCTGGAGGAGAGAACCAAAATCCTACTGACCTCTGGCATCCACATGCAAGCCATGGCACATGTGCACTCGCACACACACACACACACACACACACACACAAACACACACATACATGCACACACAAAAACATTTTTTAATGTAAACAAATATTTTAAAATATGTAACCTCAATTTTTCCTTGAAAATATCAATAATACCATTATAAGATCAACATCATCTTAGAAATGAAGTTATTTACCTTGAATAAAGGTATATTTAAAAAGAGTCATCTTTTTTCTTCAGTAATATTATGACAACTTCAGTCTAATATAGTAGAAAGAAGTCATGGACGTTTATATTATCATTGTTCTCCCTAATTACAACATTCATGATTGGAAAGATTCTCAATTTAATTCACACCCTTTTTTGGGTTATTTTGCAACTTTGTGTTACTCATTCATATCTTCTGTGCATGTTTTCTGGAAAGCAGCATGTTTTCTAAATCAGTTTTCAACTTTGCCTTCTCATACAAAAACAACCTCACTCATATGAGGACAGGACTTGACTGCTCAAATATATTGCTATTTTCCACTAACACATTTTAACCTCAGTGCCTAGACTATTCCAAGTTAAAACTGTTAGTTCTTCTTTTTTCATTATTAGTTTAAATGTCAAATAGTCTCAGGTCAAGAACTACCACAAATAATTTTTTAATCACACGAGAACTTGGCCTTTTTCCTTTAAAATTACCAATTACATTTCTCTCTGTTTCAAAAAAATGGAATCTTAGTCAGCTTAAGGTGCCAAAACAGAATTCCATAAAGTAGGTAACTTTAACAATGACATGTGCTTGCTGTCTCTCACCTCTGGATCACTGAAATCTGAGATCAGGGAGCCATAAGATGAGTGCTGGTGGGAACCTTTCTCCTGATGCATGTACAGCTTCATTCTCCCTCTACGGATGGTAGACAGTGATCCAGGGAGTCCCTTGATGATTTGATAGAAGTACTGATCCTTTCAAAGATTATTAACCTCTTGAAAGCTCCATTCTCATAACTCATCTGAAACAATTATTCCCACAAAACCTTATCTCCAAACTACCTTCAAGTTAATGTTCAAGTTTCAACCTCGGAATTTTAGAGATACACAATTGAGCTAATAGTCTTAGTTGTGCAAGTAAAAATTTTGGGAAAGCACAAAGTGTGTACGAGTTAAATTATTGCTTTCCTCCAGTAATTTAATTGTGGGGCTTGGTCTATTGCAAAAGGCAATGAGCAAGCACAATGACCCCAAGTACCCTAAAGGGACTGTAGTATTCTGGCCTGCTCTCTCTGAAGCTAGACCTAGGTCCTAGGAAGCTGCTGCAGTTTCAGAATCCTCGTTCCTCAACAGTTGTTTAATCTTCCTTCCCCCCCACAAAGATCACCCCAGACCAAAGCCAAGTTTTGGGGTTTCATTTCCTCATTCCGTAATTTTCATATTAGCCCTAGAATCTTCCCACCTTTACCTAGACACCCGGCCTTTAACTTCCCGGCCTTCAGTAATAACCAAACAGGCCTCCCTTTATAAACCCCTGACTTGATTTCAATAAATGAGCTGTCCGCTGACACAGTCTTCTGGGAGTTTTTACCTGTTGCACTCTGGGCCACCTGAGGACCTGTTCACCCAATCTCGTTTCTCTGGAACAGCTGGAGCACAATGGCCATGCTGGAGACAGAGACCCACCCACATTTAGTGATAATTCAAATGTCAAATGAGTCTAGACTATTTCATTGTTTCATAGTCACTTAATTACTTTATACATGAATCTTAATATTCACTACATAATTTAAGATATGCATATGTTATTGGTAAAGAGAAACTTGTAAAATTTTTATGTCACTATTTAACTTGCGTTGTTTATAATTATCCCATTATACCATCTTTTATTTCTCAAAAAGTTCAGAAGATTTACCTATTAATGGATTTTTGCCACCCAAAATCTTTAATAATTTTAAAATCTAAAATATGTAATATTTCTAAATAGTTTAAAATTTAATTTTAAAGCCAGTGGTCACATGTCTATAATTTCAGTACTTGAAAGTTTACAGGTAGAATGTCGGAAGTTCAAGATCAATCACAGCTACACAGTAAGCTCCAGGCAAGTCTGAGCAATTGGCTGCTGGTGTAACAAGAGAATCAGTTAACTTCAGGGATGGAGGTGGCCCTAGGAAGATGCACATGCTCCACTGGATGGCCTTGTACCCACACATCTACTAGCTACACTAACTGGATTCAATGGCTTAAAAGGAAGAGTACATGAAGATGGGAGGGAAACGTGCAGTGATGAGGAGTCTGAGGGGTGGAAAGGTAGGCATGATCGAAGCACTGTACACATATTTGCAATTTTCAAAAACATAAGTAAAAGTTATAAAGAAAGTGAAATATCTTTGTTGAACAGAATTCATGAACTTAGTAGAAGGGACTAAAAGCTGAGAGTTTTTCAGGAAGCTCCTAAAGTCACTTGAGTTTTCCAATATACAGTTACCAAGTGAATCCCCTGTTTAAAAAAAAAAAAATCCTACCTAGAACGCTAGTGACTGAGCAGAGTTGTTGTAGGCAAAAGCTGTTGATAAACAGTAGGCAAACTCCACTCCATATAGAAGGACATTGTTATAGTTGGCTTCAGCTTTCAAATTTACACAACTCAGAGTAACCTCTAACTGAGGTCCGTACAGATGATTACTGTAGATGTCTGATCGTTTGAATTGTTTGGTGCTGGGAAATTTACAGCACTTACAAAAGAAAGTGCGACACAGAGAAACAGGGAGGTGTTAACACACAGGTGGAGATTTTCTCATAGAACATGAAATAAAAACCAAGAGTCTAAAATAAATTATGAAGAAACCGATGCAATCTTTAACCAGTACAACAAATAGATTGACCTCTTAAATAGGAAACAGGAAAAAAAAAGAAAAAGAAAAACCTTTCATTTTCTTGCATCCTCAATGAATAGTACTTGAAAAAAAACTGATTAAGAAAAACAAATTGTGCTAGACACTGTAAAAAGCAAACTAGGCAAACTCTTTAAATGAAGTTACACTTTGCGTGCATTCTGCATGATGATCTCATTGTGCTTTACTTTGCTTTTGATTTTCCAGTTTCACTTAAATTTTTGTGGCAATTTATCTTTGCTCTGCCTCCTCTGCCAAACAGCTGATGGCATTTGAATTAAAAAAGCAGCTGTCTTGATCAATCTTTCATATTATATATGGACTTAAAAAAATAAAATTTCAAGTACAAAACCTCATGAAATTATTCAGCTCATGAGCTAATTTAAGATCTGCTTGTCATGATATGCTGTTTCTATTCCTATGTAAATTGCGCTTTGTTCTTAGTAGTGGCACTTTCCTCCATTTCACAGTTGCCAGCATTAAAATACAGACAAAAACATTACAAGGAAGCTCTTGTTATATTAATGTGAAGCCCAAATTATCATAAATTATAATAATTAATATAATGACTCCAAAACCAAATGTTAATGCTCTTGCTGGAGTGGGTGCCAAGATGCTCATTTCAATTTATACATCACCCTTGGTTTTCTCAGTTTTCATATGTTTTAAATAATGAAAGTTATCCAAAACGATCCCAAAATCTTTATGAATTAAGCTACCATACCTAAAAGTCACAAAATATAAAATCCAAAATAATTAAGCTACTACTGGACATTAATTTCTTTCATAAGATTGAAAATTATCTCTAATTTTGCTTTTGCTGAAAAGAAAATATTTGGGATACCTAATATTATATATATATATATATATATATACACACACACACACATATATATATATAGAGAGAGAGAGAGAGAGAGAGAGTTGAAATCATTTTTGCTAGTAAGATAATGATATCAGATATTACTGAGAAGTTCCTGTCAAAATAATGCATGTCTAAGTGAAAAACAATTATAATTTACCCATTTTTAACTTGCCAACAGTATTCGATTTGTGAAGAAAATATGCTTTGAGAATTCTTATTTCAAAATTTTCAAACAGATCATTTTACTAATATCACAAATGCTCATTTTTGAATGTACTCAGTCACATCATTAGAGCATATTAAATTAATGCTAACCTTGTAAGCTTATAAGGAATGATATTCTGAGTAGTGGAGTAATTGCACCAATAGACTATACTGAAATGGCATATTAATAGACAATCATTTTGGGAAGGTGACATTTGTCACTTGTTTTGAACTCAGAATTTGAAAAGTAGAATAAATTAACGGATAGCAAGGATTTAATCTAGAGCACTAGCTATTTGGCAGTTAACTGAAACAGCTTTCTTTCCCTTAACAGCAATAAAATAGAAAGAACTAATTGCCCCTTTTTATAGGTGCAATTGGAACTTACAGCTCCAGAGACAGTGTGAGCAGTAAACCACTGTTAGAGTCTATTACACCATCTGCACCTTAAAATTACAGCCACCAAATCAACAAACAAACAGCACTTTCAGTCACACTAAATATCTTATTCCAGGTTTTCTAATTGTTTGTTAACATTCTTTGGGGACTCCCAGTCATTCAAATAAATTCTTATTTAAAAATAATTAGCTCTTCAAGTCGTATATATTTTTAGAAGGAATCTTAAACAGAATGCTAAGTAAGTGCAGAATTTTAAAGGTATAATTTTAAAGTTATTTAGTTATTTTTCACGGATTGTTTTTTCTAAGAACGTCTACTTTTCCATCTCTAAAATCATAATTTTGGATTTTGTCTTTATATTGGCCAAACATGCCTGTTCACGTTAAGAGTTAAATATTGGCCTAAGTGTAGGAAGTGTGAGATTGTAAAAATATAAGTTAAATGATATGTTTCATGAAGTCTTTTAAAATATTGTTTCCAGTTAAGAATTGAAAATTTCCCAATTCTCTTCATATTTTTTTAAAATTACCATTATGTAATATATAAAGTACTAAGAGTGCTGTGACATTCCCAGAAAATCCTTCCTTCACACAGTCAACAATGAAAATACATTCATGTACACTCAGCAGATATAATTTGGCTTGTATTTCACAGATGTGAAATTAGACAAAATTCATTTATTAGAAATCATGATGTCAGTCTTTTAGGCATATTAAAATAATCACCTCCTTCTAAATGTGTTAAAAATCTTCCAAACCAACCATCCTGACAAAAAAATGTATTAGACTACTTAAGTCTATCTGGTTTGCTGAAGCAAAAATTTTTAGGCTTCCTATTTTGCAACATTTCCAATTTTAAGTTAGTTATCTTTCTTCCTTCAGGAAAAAAAAAAAAAGCAGTTTATCGACTGAGTCTATTGAGCCCAGGAAACGTTATAAAAGGACAGTGTTGAAATACTCAGAAGTAGAAAGGAGAGAGAAAAGAGAAGATGCAAACCTGGTTCATATCTAGACAGTATTGCACAGGTCATTCTGTACCGCACATTGAAGGAAAATCTCTCAGCTAGCACAAGGGTGTGTTTTCAGTAAATAGAAGTGAAATGAATATCAAATAATATTGGAAAAGATCATTATAGGCTGTTGACTTGTTGCTTGACTTGCTGCATGACTGCCTCATCACTTCTCAATCACACACTCCCTTGTCAACCCTTGGGGCTTCTTGCAATCTCCAACATGTCTGAATGTCCTCAGATGTAACTGTGTAAATTTATCAATCTTGGAGCTATTTCATATCATCTAAGTTTAAAGAAGAATCAATCATCATGGTTTGAAGCCATATTTTTGTGTTTTGGAAAAATACAAAAACTAATTTATATAGCTCTAAAGTGAGTTACCAATTTTCAGAGACACAAAGCAAAGTTTTAGTAAGTGATTTATTTAGTCCCCCCCAAAAATCAGATTAATCTTCCAGTACGTATAAACTTATTCACACATTTAGGGGACTTTATTTGAGGACCTAGCATGCTTTTTTCTGGGTCTAATGAGATTGTAACTATAAAAAGCATTCCTTTAACATTTTAGGTCTAAATTCTGTACATAATTTAATAATTTACCCTGTGGTTTGAAACTTATAAAAATGATTTTTATCTTGTTAGTCAAACAAGCATCAGTATTAAGGAATTACTTTACCCATTCTGTTTACTGGCACAAAGAAATACCCTTGCAACTTCAAAATTGTTCAGTGAGTAAAGACAATAAAGTGCTTGATGCTAAGCCTGACAATCTGAGTTTCAGCTCCAGGATGCAGATGATAGGAGACAATTGGCTCCAGCAAGTTGTCCTTTGACTTTCATATGTGTGTTGTGTGAACATGTACACACACACACACGCAAATTTTTTTTAAATCTATATAAATAACATTTTAAGGAATAGTCTTTTCTTATCTAACAATGTCTGAAAATTATATAGACAATATACAAGTTTCAATAATTAAAATTATTCTTTTGTTTTTCAGTAGTGAAGTAGTATTGTACCTGCATCAAAATAATATATTCATTCACATGTGTCAAATTCTACTAAAATTTTCTTGGAAATAACCTAGAATGCTATCTTCCGCATCAACCCAACAACCATCCGTCTTATATTTAAACTAGCTTTATCCTGTGGCTTATTTCTAAATATTACGCTGAGGCTGAAGATTCCATCTAACTTCAATAAAGTCTCATTATAACATTAACAAAACTTGGCAAAAGGTACCGTTGGGACGGTAGTGATGACGGAAACTCCATGCAGGAGAAGAGAGTAGCTTATCATAGTGACAGATCTAAGCACAGGCTCCATCATCAAGGGCTGTGATTCAACCCAAAAGCTGGAAGGAAGGAACTCTAAGAACTAATGAGAATGGGGATCATGAGGGAGGAGAAGAGATCCATAGGAAAGCAAAGAGAGGTGACTGAGTGGAATAGAAGATCTATGACTTCAAAGCAGAAGTGGGACTAATTGAAGTGAGCCAGCAACTTGGTTACTTGGTTAAGTGGTGGAAGTGGAATTTGAATAGGAATAAAGTAGCTATTAGCATATCATGCCACCTTTGATATGTTCAAAAACTAATTCTTAAGACAAATGAGATCATTCTGGATCTGTGGGTGCTGGTAAGTCTGAAAAAAAAAAAAACCTGAAAAACTTCAAAAGAAAAAATAAAATTCTAGAACTTTCCATCCAAGCCATACAGGTATTCTGTTTTCTTCTTTGAGGCAGGAAATTCACTCTCTGCTGAAGCTTGCTAAACATGATGTTGCCCTTTGAACTGCCTGATGACATGCATACTCAATATCTGGGTCTCTGTGAATGTCTGTACAGCTAAGAATGAAAATATTTTTTTCAAGTTAGCACTTAGAATGCTACAGTAAGGCTTTCATGATCCACAAAAAAATGAAGACATCTTGCACAAAAGAAATTAACTATTGATCCTTGTATTTAAGAGTATTCCAGTAGAATGTCCCTCTACTAAAAGACAATCCTCAGACTTAGTGGAAAAGAATGAGGACCAACTTGTACAGATGACTAGCCACCTATTTTCACTCTTGCTTTTAAATATGAAAAAATGAAACAAGAAAAATGAAGATGGTCTGATGTAGAAGTGTTTACTCTTTGTTTATTCAAAGTTCATGAAATCCTTAAATCTGGGATCATAACATTTTCCTTCATAATGTGGGCATCCTGATTTTCTTCAGGCATTTGAATAAAGAAATAGCTTCATGAGAAGAAGAAAAATCTGAACAAAGAGCAAAGACTCACAGAATAGTTGAAGAAACATGCCTACATAACTAAAATTCTTGAATATCTTTATCATACAGATTTCTCTGTCTTTCTATTGATCAAATATACCATTAAAATACAATGCTTTGGGCTGGAGAGATAGCTCAGCAGTTAAGAGTACTACTAGCTACCCTTGTAGAGGACCCAGGTTCTGGTCCCAGCACCCATGTGGATGCTAATGATAGCCCATAACTCCAGTTCTAGGGGATCCAGTCCCTTCTCCTGACCCCAGCCAGCATTGCACAACACACTTTCATACATGCAGACAATACACTCATAAACATAAAATCAAAATAATAAAGAAAATACCAAAAACTACAGTGCTTTATCTCTACACAATACTAATAGAGCAAAAATGAAAAATGATAACTAAAACCTTTCTACTCTACAGTCTTTCCTCTACTGCAATTAATTTATCAACTTCTCACCCAGTAGTTCCTAAAAAGATAAAAAGCAGAGTTTTCTACTGTGAATGTGTTTTGTTTGGTTAACCTATTGTTGAAAGACTCATTTCACTTCTATTATTTGGAATTAGTCAATACCAAAAACCTTTATTAATATTGCTGATAAATGTTAACATTTCCTTTAAGCTCATCATATTACAGAACTAACTGAACGTAATTATATTAAAATTAAGTAGTATTATTACATATTTGGTGCTACTTAGATCCATTTACCCATACATTTACATGTCTTTGTGCATATGTGTGAGTTTGTGTCCACTGTATGTGTGCAGGAGTCTGTAGATTTGAGAGTACATCAGATCCCACACCCCTGGACCTGAGTTTAAAGGTAATTTTTAGTGCCATGAGGGTCCGGGAACTAAATCCAGGTCCTCTATAAGAAAAGTAAGTTCTCTTAATTGCTGAGCATCTCTCCAGCCTCTTTTGACATTTTGAAATTAAATTAGCTGTCCTCAGTCAGCTCAGCTGTTCCTTAATTAACAAATCAATTGTGTTTGTAATTGAACAAATAGCAGAGAATGGAAATGAAAGTTCATGAAGATCTATTCTCAGTCATTTATGCTTGGTAGAGGAAGGAATTTAATTCAAATGCTTATAAAATCTTATATCTGAGTATCAACTTACAAGAATTTTAAGTTGGTGGCTTGAAAATTTACCTAACTTTGAATATCTAAGATGTTGTGAAAATCCATAGCAATCATTACTCCTTTTCCTTGCCCAATTTTAGAAATATGAATTCCTTTCTTGAAATAAACATTCCTATATCTTAAATCATACACATATATATACGTATATATACACAGTGAAAAACAGATCTTGAAAAGTTAGTGTTTCTAAATTTATTTTGAGTAACTTAAACATTCCTAACAAAATTAAAACTTGGTATTCAGCAATATATTTAGCAGTTACAATCAATTTTTTATTGTCCCGTGCTTATGATCAGATGTCGATTCTATTTGATTATTCTAAAACAGGATTTTTTTTGAGTTAGCTAAGATAATGCTGCAAAGCGGGATACAGAGCTCTATTTCTTTCAGACTAAGCATTTAGTGACCCATATAGTTATGTCAAATTTTCTTAAACAACTTCCTTTTAAAAATAGACAACTACCTTGCAGAGGGGTTTTGTGAAAGATGAAGCAAATTAGAATTGGAAAAACACACAATATAATAGCTTCTGTGGGATTGTAATGGAGGGCAGTACCTACCTGTCCAGCAGGCTGTTTCCATCTATCATATTTGGAAATGATGAGTGCTATTCCATTCAGTAAGAACCTCAAGACTTTCTGGCTTTGGCACTGACATTTCTGCCTCACAGTTATTTAACTATATTTCTTATTTTCAGCAATAAATAAAGTACTGGGACAAAAATACTCCCTGGGTATTCGAATTAATTTGTAGTTATTCCAAGTCATTGTCTGAGGCATCCTTGACTGAATGTTTCTCATGAATTTATTTTTCCAGAAAAATCTAACATGGGATCCATTCAAGCATTACACAGTAAATGAATTTTGTTCAAATCGTGGGATACAGCTGGGCAGCAAAAAAGAAAACTAATATAGACTCATGCCTTGAAGAAACTAAAACACGGTTGGCGGCAAGAAACAGCTTCCTTGTCAGAACCCTATGTTACTTACCTGTGTGCGTTCCTTCACATGCTTAAACTTTTGTTCTCAGTCCTTAATCCAGCGCACTGGCTTTGTGTTTCCTACTCTGTCACCTATACTTAGAAGTAAACTTGGTGTGGAGAACAGTGAATATTCCCATGAAAAATTCTTCTTTCTGTTTCTGAATGCATGGATGAATTGATGGATGGATGGGAACAGATTTTGTATTCCCCAAGAAGCACACAAAGCATACGAAATTTGGAGAGGGGAGAAGACTTTAGAATTAAAATCTGTAGAAGAAATAAAGTAGCAAAACTGGGTGGGTAAAGCAATATAATTTCACAATATAATTTCAGTTAATGAACTGATCTACATCTGAAGTCTGGTGTTCATAAGCTTGTGTGGATAAGATGTGGGAGCACACAGCAAAGGATGGGTTGAGCCTTTGGGAAACGTTTACTTTTCAGATGAAGCAGTACTTAACTTTTGATTGACATCCAAGAGCTCTCTGTAGTTCCGCTCACACCACCCCAGAATGTTAAAAAGAACTGTTATTGAGTCCTCAGTGAGGCTTGGGTGATGTATTACAACATCTACCACAAGGGTAACCAAACAACTGTCATGGCTTCATGTCGCCTTTAGAATGCTGCTTTGAAAATTAGTCATAGTGTGCAAAATCTGACTGACAAAAGCAAATGCTATGAGACTGAAGAGGAAAATGAATCCAGGATTGTAAAAACTGTAGTTTATTGGCAATTTCCCGAAATAAATATGTTGTATATCAGCAAAAGCTTAATATCCATACCTCAAAGCAGAAGTTTCATGTTTCAAATTAATCCCCCCAGGCATATCCAGAGGTCTATCTCCCAGGTGATTCTAGAATCTGCCTCATCACCAGCACTGATCATCATATATGCTAAGCTAGATTAATATGGGCCATGGTAAAATGTAATAAACCTGATTTTCTCAAAAAGTAATACACCCCAAGTCGACTTTGTAACAGTCTGGCCATCAATGATCTTCTAAACATCCTGAAGAACGTGTACTATACGGTTTGGGATACATGTCACTGTCTCAGTAAAATATAAAATAAAAAATAAAAGCAGTTGGTGAGAAAGACCATGTAGCAACATCAAGCAGAATCTCTACATGTGTTAACAGAATGTTGTGGACAGTAAAAAAATGGAAACACATGAGTGAAAATATTAAAGCTTTTTAATATGCCTTAGTCATCAGCCACATTAGGATGAGCTGTGAGAAGAAAAGGCATGAAGATACTGGGTGCCTATCACAAAAAGAACAACTAAGTAAATAGCCTCAGCAAAGAAACAGGGGATGAGATAAACAGGAACACTGATAAGATTAGCTAATAATGCAAGGATGTTTCATGGGAAAAAAGTCAGTAATTATAAATCAAATCATGGTGATAACTATTAACTATCTTTGTTTTTTCTTCTTCATGTTATTTTATAGTGTAATGCTGCATCACGGTTATTCTTTCAAATACATAGAGATCAATTGACCATATATAAATCAATAAATTACCTTTAAAGGAATGGTCCTAATGAGAATAACAAACAATAAAATGGGAGGCAATACCACTGCAGAGACAAAACTATACTGTGGAGATTCTATATACATACAAAAAAATAAGTGTGCATTCAAAGAAAATTTCTCGTTTGGGAACTAGAGAACACTAGTGCCATTAGTTGAACAGTAATATCAGAACAGAAGTCCCAGATCCAATTTCCAGAGGTTACACTATACCGGAGGCTGTAACTACTTCCACTTTGGATGGGACTCCAAGGACTGGAAGGATCCATTGTGACAAGACTTAGAACAGAACTTTATTAGTAGCATAATCAGCCTGGGTCAAGTCTGACTCTCCTCAGAGTTTGATTGCTAGACCAAGTTACTCAAAACTTGCTGTTGCAATAAGTCTCTCAGACATTCTATGATGTATTTCTGCCCATGATCTAAATCTTTTCCTGAATATTCATTTGTGTTCTGGTCTTCCCACCCTCAGAGATTTTCCACTGCTTACTGGTACTTCAAATCTTTCCCATTTTAGAAAATCCATATAATTTGGTAATATATTCCCAGGGAAAGTAGAAACTGATCTCAAAGTGTAAAAGAGATATTTGGCTACACAGAAGTATGACAGATTAAAAAGACTCAATTTTATCACTTTAAAGTAACCTCATTTGAAGAGATTCCCATTGACAGCTGTGACTGCTGTGATTTCTCAGTGTACCACGCTGCTTCTCCTCAGAGTCTACTCACAAACTATTTTTTCAAACAAAACTTTCTCCTCCCTGCAAGTTGGAATCTTCTGACCCTTTATTTATCTAACTCCTTTATTTCACTCAAATTTCAAAGTTTTTGAAACATTGAGTCTTCTACTATACACAAATTACATTTCCTTTTGAAAGGGTCCAAACATACATATTTTTTGTTGTTGTTCATCCCTAAATGGGACATCTGTAGAAACATCTTTTCTAGTCCAAGAAGGGTTTGAGTTGTTGTATAACACTGTCCTATTTGTGTTATGTTATAATTGTACACTTGATCTTTCAGCAACAGTCTTAATTATGCAAGATGTACACAAAATCATGCCAGTCAACATTCTGTAATAGAGGAAAGAGAGGCTCATGGGGTCTCCACACATCTTAAAGAACTACAGGCAATGAATGTGTTGTGTGGGGAGAAAGGGACATATTCTTCAGTGGTTTGTATTTCCCGAGTACCTACAAATTATCCATTTCCTCAAGCTCTTGTATGCAACTCTCTCTCTCTCTTTCTCTCTCTCTCTCTCTCTCTCTCTCCCTCTCTCTCTCTTTCTCTCTCTCTGCCAGAAGGCATTAAAATGGAAATTAGAGGGGACACTATTTAGAAGAAGAAGATCAGCAAGACTTGATTTGGGACAAGAGAGTGAAATTAAGAGGTGAATCAAATCAGAATTCATTATATGTACATTATATGTAAAGTAATCAATCAATTGTTATGTAAATTAATACAAGCTACGAAAAAAAATTAAGAAATTATTTTATTTTTCGAGCGAACATTTGCTAATAAGAGTATTTGTTCTTCGAAGGGACTCCTATATTAAACCTCACCCACTCACGGCTTAGGGAAATTTTTGGAAACATGGGCAGAAAGATTGTAAGAGCCAAGGTTAGTCCATGAACATAGGGATACAGAGGCTTTCAGGCCACTGGAGACTTGCACACGTGAACTTGTGGCAATGATGACTTTGAACAAAAGACTCATGAATACTTAGTCATATATGGATCCAGATTGGTGAGAGGAAAAATGGGTGGCAGGCTGGCTCTAGCCTGAGATTTGTTAGAAACTGATTATGGCTGGGATAGGATCTTCCTTAGACATCTAGATCGGCTAATATTTCACCAAAGAACATCTGAGCAAAATGCTTGACCAATTTGGTATTAAGTATGAGTATCCTTTAGCACTCATCCAGAGTACATGAGGCCCATTTGGAGAGTGTCATGAATGAAGGAAAGGACCTAAATCTGATTAAGAAATGTATAAAATTCACAAACAGTTAATAAAATATTTTCAAACAGAACTCTGAAGAAAAGAAAATAGTTTCTTATAAGCATGTTTCCAAAGAAATGTTAAAAGTATTATTTCCCTCAGGGAAATATACAACCCTCTTAGTTGCAAATTCTTCTCAGCCAAATTCACACTTTACTTGTAGTTTTAAACAGGTTATCCAAGCCATCTCTGCAAATATCCCTAGGTCTGCATGCTAGAGAGAATTTGAGGTTTCCCTGGTTATGTCACACATGAAAAGAAAATAAAAGAGGAGCTTGTATCATTTTTTAACTCTGAGATTTTAAGGAATCTATTGTGTCCTTGTTCGTGCCTAGATTCTTGCACAAAGATTATTGATTGTGGTAATTA
This sequence comes from Eospalax fontanierii, assembly GCA_035773235.1. NCBI lineage: Eukaryota > Metazoa > Chordata > Mammalia > Rodentia > Spalacidae > Eospalax > Eospalax fontanierii. The sequence continues at coordinate 22,390,516 of CM069534.1, forward strand.
TCATCAGGGCACAGACTGCTAATGACATTCACATATGATGGGAAGTTTCACTAAGGAGTGGGTGGAGTGTCGTTCCTAACCGGTGTGAACATTTCTGCAGCACTGATGCCGTGAAGACAATGGCAAAGGAAAACCCAGATGTCCAAGAAGAGAATGCAGAGGGCTGTAGTTTGGAAATAAGACCCAAGTCCTCCCTGGGTCTGTATGAGGTGAAGAAGTCTGTGTTAAGATGGCACTTTAAAATCAACTTACTTACCAGATACAGCCTTCTGGAAAAAATGTCCTAGTTGAAGTATGCTTTGCTTAGCTAGCATGCCTTCAGTGTATACTCTGAAGTCTAAACCTTACACAGATATAGCTTCAATTCTAAGGAGCTGGTCTGATGTGGGTCTACAACAGTATTTATATGTCACCATGCGTATTAGGGTTTTCTGGAGTCCCCAAACCGGCAGGATTAGTCTATTTCAAAAGAGGATGTATTACAACAGCTTATATGATGTGGTAAAAATAGTTCAATCATGGTTGTCTCACCCTGCAAAGGCCTAGAATCAGGTAGCTGCTCAGCCTAGAGGCTTGATGCCTCAACAGCAAAAATGTGTTATTCAGTAAACCTGAGGGATTACTAGAGAGCTGCTATTCTTCAGTCACACTGGAAGCCTGAACACACTGGTTCTAATATCAGTGAAGGAATCATCAACAACCAAAACAGATTACATGAACGTTTATAGGCAAAACACAAACCATTCTTTCTTCTGTGTCTTTTAACCTGGTATGCCACAGGTAGGTGCCAACCACGTTTGTGTGGCCTTCCCATTTCAATTAATCCGACCAAGAAAATCCCTTACAGTGGTACTCTCACAGGAGTATCAAACTTGACTCAGTTGATTCCAGATGTAGTCAAGCTGACAAAGAAGATTAGCCGTCAAAGCAATGGGAGTACAAGGGAAGACAATTGTCCAACGCAGGCTGATGTTTCAGATGAGTAGAAGAGTAGAATTTCTACGGCCCCAATGAATCAGAGAATGCCTCAAACCACATTGGGTAGAAACCTACCCTAATTGAGCCTAGCCCTTATAGAATCAGTCTCTCACTGGACATTCTCAGTGTGATCACCATCAAAGAGATCACTGGGGTTATAATTCACATAGCAGTTAGACCTTGGAAAAGACTATTTAAAAACCTGCTCATTTACTCCAGAATAAGCACTGCTAAGGAGTTAGGATAAAGCACAGAAGATAGAAAATGTCATTTTAGAAAAAGCTCATGTTATGAGTCGCTACTTCTGCCTCTCTTGGGGCCAGGTTGTGCTCTGCTCCAGATGGCACAGGTTGAACCAGAACCTAGAAAAGGCTCAGAGATTAGCACTCATCCAGGGTTTATATGTTTACTCCATTAACAATGCTAGTCCTTTTATTGAAAAATCCACAGATTCATTTCAAACTGACACTTGAGCTTTCTATTGCTTTTGTATTGATCCCAATATACCTCTGATAAGAGGCAGAACTTCATGTTCCCAAATCAAACACTCTGTGTTTGAATCCCAGGTAAAAAGAGCCTTGAATACGAGAGTGCAGTAAAATTATCTACCACGTTTTGTTTAAATTTCAACATCTATAAAATGGGAGTGACCAGAATGTATAGAGTAGGGCAGTGTGAGAATGAAATACGATAGCTAATAGTTAGGAATATAAATCTCCATTTTGTAAGTTTTCAGAATATATAGGTCAAGGTCTGCTAAAATAATTCCACAAATAATTCTGCTAGAATAATTCCAAAATTAGGAGAGGCAGGCTATAGGGTGGTAGAAGATATCAGTATAGGTCACATCAATTAGGGACCTGGCAAAAAAAATGAGAAGGCAAGATACTGGTCAAGGATGGGAAGTCAAGCTCTAGTTGCAGGGATGCCATTGCCCTAACAGACACTAAGTATAGGTGAGACACACTGTTAACTGAAAATACAGTTAGAAAGACTAAGTCTACGATATCATGGGAGTAGCCTGCTATTTTCATTCAGTGTTCCCTTGTATCTTTATAAATACATATTTTTCTTTTACCCACATAGTTACTTTGACATCATTTGTATTCTTTTACTGTTGGTCATTTCCTATCAATTTCTAGGTTAAGTCAGGATATGAAACACGAATGCATAGAAGATAAAATCATTTCTTGATATTGTTATTAGATCAAGACAGGAAGAATCATCACTTCAAATAGAATAGGGAGATACCACAGGGACATCTGTGAATGAAAACTGATGATGGAGCATGGGTTTTAAGTATGAGTCATTAGTAACTAGGAGAGGAGCCTTCGTGCACTAGGCAGGTTGGGTCACGGCAATGAAGCAGGACTAAGTAGTTCTCTGACAGAACAATCGAAGCAAATATGCTTTTATATGCATTACCCTGAGCAGCTGAATTAAAGTCTTCTAACTTTTCCATACTAGAATCATGTTTGACCCTGAACTGCTGACAACTGTGGACAAGTAACAAAAGTAGATACACTAGGAACTACAGTCAAAGAATTCAATGCATATTCCTGATCTCCCTGGGTACCAATTTTCCTTCCTATCTATATTAAACTGTTGCCTTCACTGAAAAGAGTTATCTTCATACACGATATGAATGTGATTTCCTGTCCATTTTTATATCTGAGCATGGGAATATCACAAAGTATCGAATGAAATACTTGAGTTGAAGACATGTATTCTCATTGTATTTTATTTGACCATAATATTCACTGCCAAAATTCCAAGCATGAAAAGAGTTACATGTTCAAACATCATATGTAAAATTAGTTTATCAACATGAAAATGGAAAAAAATGACTAGAGGCTACCAAACCACTATTAACATGTTAAGTGTAATACTATTATGATCTAAAAGAAACATTATTTTTCAAGAACCAGAGGCTCAAATCCAAATGTCTCTTCACTTACATATTGGGATATCCAAGTTTTCCAAATGAAACTGAGAATTTTTGTGAAGTTGGATGTTCCTTTTTCTCATTAACTCTATGAACCTTCTAGTCTAGACATTGCGGGAAAATATAGAATCATATAATCACTACTGATTTTTATGTATACATGACATGAGGATTTATTTACAATGTCTTCTCTAGCCTCTATCTTTAGGAAATCATACCAACTATTAATTTTTTTCAGGGTAGCAATGTATCAGGATGGTAAAATTTCTAATCATGTTCTCATTGTGGATCATTTACCTTCAAATATGTCTCTTTATTTACTCTATACAGTAAGGACTTTGCATGGAAAAATCAGACCTCAGAGCACAGGCTTAGGCACAGGAGTCAGGGGGTGGACAAGTGCATGTTATTATCAGTTTTAGTTCTACTACAGACAGCTGGTTTTTTATAGTCAGCTACTCATGACAAAATTATTTTTAATGTTTAAGGGAAGATAATATGCTGAAACTCCATTTTAAATAATGGTCTGAGCCACTGAAATCTCAGTTATTTAATCCTGGAAATAGTGAACTCATCCTGTAAAGGAAGCCCGTGCTCTGAAATATATTAATAATCTGAATTCATGGCACCATGACTGTTTCATTGGTGATTACACTATGATCCCATCATATAATGTAGCGAGACACAATGTACACCCATTGCTAAGTTTTCCACCATATGCATAGCATAATTTTCAACCATTCAAACACTTTCAAAAAAGATCACTTTTCTTGTCCTACATTCCCCATTTTCAGCCTTCAAGCCTCTGAACTTTTAGGCAAGAGTAACATTTGTAACTCCCCACATGCTATATTTGCCTGAATCTCATAAAAGCTTGCCATCCCAATCTATTTGGAGTATAGCTATTTGGAGTATAGCTTCCCATATCATTTCTGAGGTAAGTGTAACAAGTAACATATTTCTAGAAGCTCCTCTCATGATGAATTAAAAATAATTAAGATTAAACAAAACTTGCCATGAGGTGGCTACGATATGAACTGGTAAAAAGACCTTGAGTGATATGGAGTTTTAAGGTAAAATTTTGTGTGGATTGATTTTGCCTTCTAGACTCCCTCAAGTCTAATATTAAGTGTCCCATTTCAATCACATACAAATTTCTACATATGGTAGAGTCAATAATCCTTTACAATTCAGAGCTCATGATTAGAAAATCATTCTGGATCAATATCAACAACAACCTCCAAACATACTTTTGAACTGTGAATATTCTCTGAAGTGTGAGTCATAATTTTCATTTATGAATGCCTGAAAAAACTTTCCTGTTGGTGTGCAGTGGAAATTCTATGTAACATAGATCTATGTAATGTAATTGATTGTACAGAATGAAAGGTAAGCCAGTTTTCTTGGACTATCTTCTCTTGCTACTGGTTCTATTCATAATGGTCAAAGTTCCAAGTAAACATTTAAATGTGTTGTGGCCAATTTCAGGATAACAAATCCCCAGCTTGGTTTCTCCAAGGAGAACATACTGAGAAGAATATTGGCAGATTGAATGGGGAAATTATGAGGGCAACTATTCTGCCTGGTTTGGGTGTAGTGTAAGAGATGATTCCAAGAAATATAAAATGAATGGCGGGTAGAAGCACATTCATCAAACAGTGCATTGATGCAGGGGCTAAATTGCTCTTAATTCCACTAGAGACTCTTTAAACAACAGATTGGAACATATCTTAGAATTTTCAAAGTCAAGGAGGTTATAGTACAATCTACTGAATTTCTTGTGTCAGAGTATTAGTTTCTGGGTTTATTCTTTAAGTGTACTGTTAAAAAGGAACCATTCACTAGAATTTTATCTTGGCCAGTGCTTTAGTCTACAGAAGTCAATGCACTAATCTAATGCACTAATCTATGATCACTGAATACCAAAACAATGTTCATAAAATCTAAAATTCTGTGAAGTTCCTGTGTAGGATATTCAGAAAGGAGAAGCATTACAAATGATTCTCAAGTAGACCGCAAAAAACTTATTTTTCAGTGATGACCATACACAGTGATTCATACAATCAGGGTCTTTGAAAGTCTTATTTCCTCTTAATTCAAAACTTGAATATAGTATCTATTAAATATTAAGATGAAGAGAAAAACTAAATTGTAATTGTTCAAATCCATTATTCATTGGAAAATTTCAATAAGAGAGAATGAAAAGTATATTAAATATGTAAAATGAGAAATAGAGATTAAATTTTCATGATTACCATATTTATGATCTTCCTTTCCACGGCATCCAGTGGAGTAAAGGTGATTTCCCATTTTCCTTCCTTTCCTTCTTACCCTCGTCCCTCCTCCTTCTGCATCTGGTCTTTCCTTCTTCAAAACTGTCCTCCTCCTAGTCTTCTCCCCTTTCTCTCTTTCTTTGTTTCTTCTTTCTATCTTTTCTCCTTCTTTATTTTTCTCTCTCACTCTCTCTCTTCTTTCTTTGACTCCCATACATCTTTATTTTAACTCTAAATTGCTCTTATTTAAAAACTTCAATATATACTAATTATTGTACAAACAGGTGGCTTTTGTCCACTAATATAAAGGCCTGTTTTCAACTTATACTTGTGATATGAATTTCACATGGTGCGGTGATACATAGAGAACTGTATAAACAATCTATTGCACATACTTTTGAAGCTTCCAAATATAATTAAAATAAAGTCTAAAAATTGTTTTTTCATGTCTGGTGATTATAAGTGTCTTTTATCTTCATAATTCCCTGGGCGTTATCTTTACCAGGAAATACAACAGCTGTCATTGCAATATTAGTTAACAAAATTCACTCTTAATAATCACCATCAAAACAGAAGTTAATACTTCCTGTACAAGATGCACAGAGGAAACTATGCTCTTCCTCCCCCTCCAGTGTGGCCTTGAGATCCTGGCCAGAAGATGGGAAGGGCTTACTAGTGTTCAAAGTTTTCATGGGAAGGTTCTATCCCTGTGCTCCTAATTTCAGATGAGACTGCAAGTATGTCTTTCTCTACTCCTTTCTTCCTTTCTTAATGCATTAGGCAGCCGGCCTAGCCCCCAGAGAAAGGGAATGCACCGAGTATCAGAGATCTATCCACTTCCAATGGTTTGCAACACAAGATTTTCTATTTCAACTTAACAAACATGCTAGAATGCTGGGGCTGATCTAATGGTGTCAACATGTACTGAAAACAGGTGGGCTGTCTTGTTCTGGTTGCATCTTAAATTCTCATCATTTATCTTATTAGTCAATTACAATGTCTATAAGAAAAGTTTTGAATTATTTAATAACGTTGTTAAATGTTTATTGGATATTTTATAGTTTGTTTTGTTTTGTTCATTGTTAGTGTTATTAAGCTCTGTTGGATTTAAATAGTTTAAGACTGAAAAAAGACGAGTTAACACAATAGTGAGAAAACATTTTTTATTAATCAGTGCAATTAATTAACTTCAAAACTATATCATGAGCTATGTGATACCTTTACATGACATGGCAGTCATTTTCAAGTTTGAGTTGATTTCATGGTGCATATGGTTACTGATGATCATGATGTATAAAGACAGAAAAAAAATTGCATCAGCCCATGAGTGGGTAGCTGTATAACTTCTACCTCTGGATGTTTCTCATGTGTCTTACAATCATGTCTATTATAAGATTGTCATATATTTTCTGGGTACTTATGGACAATGGACCATCCCCTCAAATGTATAGCAAAGGTGAATTCACTTCTGAAAACGAATGGCAGGATACAAAACTATATTTCAAATCCACAGAACTTGCAGAAAATTTATTTCATAGTTTGGTCACTGGGAACACGGAATTTCCGTTTCTCTGTATCACTAACTTTCCATACCATTTATGAATCTGATTAAACTGTTTCAGCCTATTCTTCCTGTTGATAGTGTCAGTCAGTAAGGACATAAAATGTTCATTTATTCATACTGGACATATTTATTATTGATAACATAGTCTACATCATTTGGTCAAGGTGGACAACTTAATGAATATAAAATGTTGAAATTTTTCAATGATCTCCTTGCTATTCAGACAAAAATTCCAACTAGCCTTTGCTGATACCTGTTAAGATCCTTTATATCTGCCTGTATGTGTACCTGTTTGACAATGCATGTATTGGAAATTAAAATCTAGGCTACTGTTCTATGGCAGTAATAAAACACTTCCTAGAACCAACTTAGGGAGAAAAGAATTTTAGTTTACAGATCACAGGCCATCATCAAGGGAAGGTGAAACAGGAAATAAAGTAAGGACTAGGGGCAGGAACTGAAACGGAGAACTTGGAGGAATACTACTTTCTGGCTTGCTTCCAGGCTCACATTCAGTTACATTTCTTGTACATTCCAGGCCTAACTGCTAATGATGTTCTGGCCCACAGTGAGCTGGCAATCAGAGAATGACCCATAGACATGCCTAAAGGCAAATCGTCTGATGGAGACAGTTTTTTCAATCAATGTCCCTCTTCCCAGTTTGTGCTAACAACACAGACTAGCTATGACAAGTCAACAACTTGTCAGCTTGACACAAACAGAACAGTTAAATGATGAGATTTCCTTGTCCCAAAGACCTCATATTAATATCATAATATAAAACGTAGTCCAATTTTAAAAGTCCCACTGCCTAAAATATTTCAATGCTTTAAAAGTATAATGTCTTCTTAAAAATTCAAAGTCTTGGGGTTGGTGAGATGAATTATTGCTTAAGAAAACTGGCTGCTCTTTCAAAGGAACTGTGTTCAGTTCCAAGTACTCTTGGTGGCCAAAGAAAAAAAAATCCCAAACTACATTTCCAGGGAACCATATGCTCCGTTCAGACCTCCACGGGCATTGCATGACATGCGTGTATTTACAGACATAAAGATAATATATTCCTACAGATTTCTTCTTTCATTTCTCTGTTTAAGTGAGCTTTGCCATTTTCGAGCAATATCATTTGACTGTATTTAGATTCCCTCCGTGTCCCAATGCCCAATTGAAAGTATTTGTTATAGAGTAACTCCTTTTAATCTCCTTTATAATGTGCACTTATCGACTTTAAGAACTTCTAGAGTGGTGGGTTTCCTTGCTGCTTTTTCTAACGGCCTCTGCTGCTGTTTATTCCTCTTCCCCGCCCTCCGGTTCCCGTTCCCATTTAATCCTTCCTGCTCTAATGCTCCCTTTTATCCCTTCATATAACTGTATTCTACCATTCTTCCCGGGAAGTCTCACACCACCCATGGCAGCTGTTATTATTTTGACCAGTCTAAATTTCATATTGAAATGCATCGACTATGATTTCAAAGCCATCATTCAGCTATGAGACAGAATATGTGATGTTTGTATTGCTGAAACTAGGTTTCCTCATTCCAGTGATTCTTTCTAGTCCCATCCATTTACCTACAGATTTCATAATTTTATCTTTTTTAAGAGTTAAATACTATTTCACCGTCTTTATCCATTCATCAATTGACAGGCATCTAGAGTATGTCTAATTTCTTCCTATTATGAAATGGGAGCAGTGAACAGGGATGCGCAGGCATTTCTGCAGTAAGTATAGAGTCTTTTTGATACATGCCTAAGAGTAAGATAGCTAGGTCATACGGTAGATCAGTTTTTAGGATTTGAGTAATCTCCGCCTGATTTCCACAGTGACTGTACCAGTTTTCATTCCCATCAGCAGTGGATAAGAATTCCCCTTTCTCCACATTCATTTGTACTTTGTTTTTTGGATCTTTTCCATTCTGAATGGATTACAATGAAGTATCAAAGTGGCTTCAATCTGCAATTCCCTGATGACTGAAGATCTTGAAGATTTTAAAAGTATTTCTCAGCCATTTGTGTTTAATCTTCAGAGACCTCAGTATTCAGCTCCACCCTTCACTTTTCAATTAGGTTGTTTGGGTTTTTTGATCATTCGTTTTTTACTTTGTGTATTCTAGATACTCATTCTCTGTCAGAGGATACATTTCCTTAAACATTTAAGATGACTGATTTCCTAATTCCTCTTACTCTCCAAGACAAATATTTTGTGGACTTTTTTCCCAACTGGAATAAACTGTTTACGGGGGCGGAAGGGGGGATGCTTTTAAATCTACGACTGAGAGGAAGAGTTCCTGAGGCAGGAACTAATCAGCTTCCCTTTCTCTCCCTGGAATATCCAATCCTAAGCAGTCACTCCAACCAACTAACTGAGAAGGAGAAGGGAGACCCATCCTATCTTTGAACACATGAAAGCTAAGATTTCCCAGATAAATTTGGAAAGTCGGCTTTCCATCCCCTCCCTTCCTTTGGGGAATTATCTCCCACTGTGATTTTGTGGGACCCCTGGAACCCCTTCTTTGTACCCCATGTCCTTAGATTAACTGCTCTTTTCACTTCTGTAAAATGCTTGGCTTTAGGACATCAAACTGAACAGATGTAACTCCATTTTGCCCTTTCTAACAAGCCCTCAGTCATGGGGCCTGAAAAAGGGAACGAGCTCAGGCAAATTTAGCAAGCCCCTGCAAGTGTTATAGCAGGACCAAAAAAGGTAAAGACAGAGCCTAGCAACAGACTTAGGCAACAGTCAGTGAAGGGGCTGGACAGAACAGACTCCATCTTACAATCAGTTTCCATCTTGTTGTTTACTGTAAAAGCACCCAGTTCCAGGAGAAACCCCCAAAAGTCCTCTGCTCCACTTGAGCAGCCCTGAGGTATCCTGTCTATAACCTAGCTCCGTCTCTGTTACCCAGTCAGCTTGAAATGCACCCTTACCATATAACTTTGCACATTTACCACATAACTTTGCACAATCAGAAACGCCAAGGCATGGAGTTCCCTGCTTGCGGTTTTTTCCCTTAAGAGCATGTTTCCTTCCTCACTCGGGCCACTAACCCTTCACCTGCTGCATCAGCATGTTGGTCTGTGTACCGGGCTCCAGCTTGCAAATAAAGATCCTTGTGTGATTACATCGGATTTGGCCTCCCTGGTAGTCTTTTGAGAGGACCCTGTGACCTGGGCACAACAGTCAACACATTCCTTTGCCCTGAAGACAGTACCCACCAATGAGAGGCTTCATAGTCACCTATTAACCGAGTTTCGTATATAACTTATGATAATTTTATGATAACCAATCAATTTAAAATATGCTTGGCGGGCACAGGCTTCCCTAGCCAATCAGAATGTAGCACTGTAAGTCCCCGCCTCCCTTTGTCTCAAATCTATAAAAAGCTGCTTCCCACTGTCCTCCAAGCTCTCAGCACAGATCCACTGCATTGCTGAGGTCTGAGAGTCCTGCCTTAAGCTTGAATAAAGGCTCTTTGTTCTTGCATACACTTCAGACTCCTCGGTGGTGGTTCTTCGGGAGCCGTTCACTGGGCATAACAATTTGATGCTTCTGCTTCCAATGAATCTTGAGTGAATGCTGAGACTTTGCTTTTCCTGGTATTCCAATCTTGAAATAAGTGGGAAAATAGATTCTGTTCCTGCAACAGTAGAGGACCTCACTAGGATGGCCTTATTATGACCAAATCAGCTAGAGTTTGAAGGAGAAAAATGTAAAATCATAGAGAACTAAAGTTGGATATTGTAATGGTTACATTGTCAACAAGGCTGGCCCATAGAATACCCATGCATAAAGTGAACATTACTCTAGGTATGTCTATAATAGCATTTGTGAATGATATTTAAATTTGAATAGGGAAACCAAGTAAAACAATTGTCCCCCTAGAAGTGGGTGGTTTCCTATAATCAGTTGAATGTTAGAAGGCAACACACATGCTGAGATTTATTAAGCACAGGATATCCTCATGCTACAACACTTAAATTTTGTTTGTTGTTTGTTTTCTGAATTTAGATGCAAAGTCAAATTAGCTCTTTTTATGCTCCTGTTTTGCATGCTTTATATGGAGATACAATTTTTGCTCTTCAAGGTCTTAAACCTTTGAATTTGGACTAAAGCTGTATCATCAGCTTTTTTAGGTACATAGCTTAATGACTGCAGATCACAGAACTAGTCAATTTTGTAATTTCATGAGTCAATTACTTATAACACATCATAACAATTCTATGTGATAATCCCATTTGATATGTTTCTTTGGAGGCCCCTGTCTAATTCAATATCTGGTAATTAGTGTTTTTAAAGATTTGTCTTGAAATCATTCTAGTTTGTTTACTGTTCGAAAACCATGGGAAATAACTTTAAGATATTAAATCAAATGCTCGGTATTATGAGATACTGATCTAGATCCAGTGACTATTTCCTCTGTCTGAATCATATAAATGTGTCATAGTGTAATAGTTTATAAATCCATAGACCTCTCAAACACCCCCATATAAATAGCCCTAGTTAACGCTACAAAACCAAAGAATTGACTCCTTTAAACATAAATTTGAATTACGGCAAATGACTGCATATTTAACCTCTTAAAACTTTTATTGTCCTGTTCTACAGATTAAGTGACTCCAAGAAAGAACGCCTATGAACTTTTGTTAAAGACTTAAGTGGTGCTGTGATTGGTGTTTTAAAGCTGCTTATGAGCATGGGACATTCTCTCTTACTGTAAGTGAGTCCACCTTTCATCCTATTGACTATTGTAAAAATCTGATGAAATCTTGAATATATTGTCACTAAGAAAAGTCCCAACTTTCATTCCTTTCTATACATTTTATGGATGATATATATTTATATGTGATTTTGTTTCAAGAACTGATATATAACCAGGTTAACTGAGGATGGAAACAAGAAGGAGAAATTTAAGAAGATATATATATATACTTTCTCTTCAGATTATGTGATTATACCACAGCTTTAAAAATAAAGAGCTGGAAGAATTAATATTTTTTAAATAAATGTTTAAATAGAAAATACATTCTCAATAAAATATCAAAAAAATGAAGATGAGAAAATCTTTCACTTTCCCTCCTATATTCATCCATAAAAGTTCCATTCTGAATTTTTAAATGCTGGAATTAATGCAGGTTTGACTTTATGTGTATGAACAAACATTTTGAAATGTTAAGTAGCAAAAGTGTTGTCCTAGTTCTTTTCCAATTGCTGGGATAAAATCAAAAGCAATCTAAGAAAGGCTCATTTTAGCTCACAGCTGAAGGTATAGTCACTGCTGGAAAGGCAGCCAGAGCTTGCTCCCACATCAATTTAAGTAAGCAAGATGATGCCCCACAGGCCTGTCCAGGGGCCCTGCTCTCAGGGTGAGTCTAAATCTCATAAAGTTGACAACAAAGATTCCCCATCACAAGTGTCAATAAAGACTTGGAGTTTGGGAGGAGTGTTTTCTTTCTTTCTTTTATTTTTGAGACAGTGTCTTCCTGTAGCCTCAGCTGGATTGGAACTTGCTGTGTAGACCTGGTTGGTCTGGAGGTGACAGAGATACACCTGATTCTGCCTCCCATGTGTTAAGATGCATGTTTGATTGTACTATTACAAATTCACTTACATTTAGGGAGTACACTACCATCTTATTATTAAAGGGAATTTTAATAACTGACAAGGTGAGTTGTCATCTATAGTTTATTTGTATAATACATTCCTGTTGACTTAATATTTTCAACTTACGTATTTTGTCGAAGACCTTGCAGTTACATTAGGATGGCTTTGTGTTTGTGTTTTTTTTCACCCAGGAGTTTCCCATTTAGTCCCAGTGTACTTAAAAAACCAAGACCAGGTAATCTTGTTTAAAATATAATGCTCAATGTGACATTGTATAGACTTGTCCTTTCAGCAATGATACTTGTTGACTCAAATTCGAATACTACAACAATAAATTTTGTCATGGAATAGTAAGTAGTCAGTGTTCTAAACTCAGCGGACAAAGTACTGTCTGTCATAATTTACTAAAATCATGAGTAGTTGGTAGTGTTGCCAGAATTTTTAAAAGTCATTTTAGAATTAACAGCTGAGTGACTGTCAGCATTTCCTTTGCTCTTTTTTCAGTTGAGAAAGCACTCTGCCATAGGACACACAGCAGGATAAATAGTTGTAGATCAAAGCAGCTGAAGAGGAATAACGTAATGCTTCAAATGAGCTCGACCTTTCAAAAATATTTTAAATGCCCAGCTCACAGAAGAATTGACCTTTGTCATTATCTAAGGACTTTGTGTTATTTGAAGATTGAGCTCATTAATAAAATTAATGGTAGGTTATGTGGTGAGAGAAAAGAATCATTTTATGTGAGGTTTGCATTGGTTGGATTAGGGCTAACTGTAAATTCTTCGAGTATCACATATGCATAGATGTTTTGCAAAATGAATTGAAACTGCATATATAATTTCCAGACAGTAAACCTGCACATCTTAGTAGTAAACCAATAATAACACAACAACTTCTTAGGCAAATAATGAGAGAAGTTGAGGGGAACAAGAAAGCAATCATTTCTAGAAATGTAATCAGTTTCTGTCTGCATTTATTCAAGTGTTACCTAAAACAGGACGGGTTAGAGATTTGTTAATTTCTGGCACATCACATCCTATGGCTTCTCAAGTCAGACAGCATTCATAAAGCAGCCATTTGGCTTTCCTCATAACCACACACATATACATTTCAATTGCTGAAAATGACTTCAGTTGAAGAATCTAATTGCTATCCCCAGGAGCATAGGAGAAAAGATAGAGCTCTAGTTTGGATTTGTCTTAGACTCCAATTCCCTTTATAAAGAATCACACATGGCACATTTAATATAGTATAGGGACCCATTAACCAAGTATTTTGTTTTTGATTCAGAGAGGAATACTGTGGCACTAACCAAAATTAAGGAAGTGTTACCCATTTCTTTTAATTTTAAGGAAATTGAGGAGTTAGCAGGAAGGTTAATAGGAAGAGATTTGAGATGGTTCTGGCTTTATCACATAATCCATAAGACACTGATGATCTGTTTTTAAAGCAGGCTGCAGTCAGTGAGGAAAAGAAAACACGAGGCTATTGAGAATGTTTCTCAAAGTGACTTTTGAACTAAAGTCTAAGAAAATGAAAATGTTCACTAGAATTTAAAAGCCTTTTTTAATTTATACTTTTTTAAAGCAGTGTTTACAAAATCAAAGTTGGAAGGAAATCAGTTTTTCTCTCTAACAATATCACTGTGATAATAGCTAAAGCTTTAAAGAAATTCAAATACTTCATAATGATGGTTATGGTATTCCATTTCTCAGAAATATATATTTCATTTTCCCATAAATCTGTGTATTTTACACACATACATATTCATATTCTTGTGTCTGTATATATATATATTAAGTGAAATATATAATACAAAATAAAAATATATAAAATTGTAGTTTTCTTATTGCTCTAGATATTGTGCATTTAAATGTACTGCACACCTGAGTAGAAACAAAAACTTACAAATGAACATTTTTAATCTTAATCACTGCCAATGAGAACTGTACCATCTCACTCTGAGGAAGGTAATTAGCCTGCTACTGAGAACTTTCTGTATCTTTTATTATGATCTTGATAGAACTAATTGGGCACTGACAGTTCTAAAATGATTCCAATTTTAGCTTGTTGCAATCTACTGATTAGTGAGCTTCCTTGATTATCAAAACCTGAATTGCATAAAGCACTAATTTCCTTCCAGGAAATTAGGTTTTTGTTTGTTTCTGTTTTCTGTTTTTGCATACCAATGTTTCTTTGTCCCATGATATTCTATTGAATACATTGAGTAGTTTTTAAATAAATTGAACTTAAGTAGATGTTAGATTAAATTAAACTGAATAGACATTATATTTATTTAATGTATTTAAAAATAAAACAAACATCTGAGAGTGGTGACACATATCTGTAATCCCCACGTTCTGGATGCAGAGGCAGGCAGATGTTACAGAGATCAAGGCCAGCCTAGTCTATCTAGTGAGTTTCAGGTCAAACGGAGCTAACAGTAGATCCTGCCTTGAATAAATAAATAAATAAATAAATAATAAATAAATAAATAAATAAAATGTGATAGAGTACATAAAATTATTCAGAAATTCACCTGTGAGACTGTTAAATAGCTATCAAATAATTTATATATCTATATATACATATAAAGTTTCAAAAAGTAAATAAATATATGGCATAGAAACTGTTGTATTATCTGACAAATAATTTAAAATTAAAATTCTTTTTTTGAACAGTACTGAACTCAATATTGAAAAAAGTACAATTTTTTCAGTAATATAATTTTTCAAGAATTATTTGTTAAAATTAGTAATATAATATGCTGCTTAGAGTCACAGGGTAAGCAATAGGAATTAAATTAGAATAATTTTTAAACATAAACTGAATGAAAATCTTTCTTCATAGTGGTTTTCTTGGGAAATATTGAGCCAATTTAAATAATATACACAATTAAATCGAAGAATTTTAACATAATTTTTGTGTTTATCAGAATTCTACATAGCTGTCTTATTGAATTTGAAAAATCATCAAAATGATTTGGAAATTTTCGAAGTGTAGTTTTGGTAAAGATAAAATAGTGTGTTGAAGAGTTTATCTTACAAGGAAGGTGGAGAGAGCACCTATGCAGTGACTGTCAGTCTCTCCAAGTTATAGATGAGTGCGCATTGGAGAAGAATGAACCTATGCGCTAGGGGTGGCAAAGGGTGGGCATCAAAGGACAGGGAATCCTCAAGTCTTTCCAGAGGGCTCCTACCCACTGAAAATCGCTTACTCCCAGAGGGGAATGAGCACCACTGAAAAAGGCTGGAATCGGGGATTAAGACAAGCACGGAGTCTTGAAAGAGTCTGTGCTTTCAGTACATTTTCAGTACAAAAGGTGGAGAGAGGAGAGAGGCAAAGGAGGAGAGAGGGAGGAAGGGAGGCAGAGAGAGGGAGGAGAGAAAAAAAGAGGAGAGAGCAGCAGTCACTGCACACACAGAAAGGGACAGAAACCAAACCAAAAGGTGGGTGGGAACTCAAAACTCTGTCATTGCTGCACACACAGTCCAAACTAAGAGGAATTCTTTGGCCCACAGGCCATACGATGTAGAGTCTAAGAGTTATTTTAAGAGATCACTTCACAATTGGAATAGCTCTAGAAGCAAAGTTTCCTAAAGCCTAGGGCATGTTTCATGGTGCTATGCTCTGAGACCTGGCCTGAAGAATTCTTCTGGCTAGATGGGAAAATCTTCAAGCCAGAACGATGCAGTTTTCCGCATGGTGGGAATCTGGTATGAGCTGTAGCCTCTAGTAAGACTAACCCCCTACCCAGAGCAGAGGCAAGTCCTGGCCACCACTCTAAGGCATGCCAGAGGACGATTCGCTGACATTGTTACCAGTACCTACAGACTGAAGTGTACTGGAGTGATATATCCACTATCTGGTCGATTAACTACATACTTTATTTATAAAAAGAAACTGCACAGAGAATAGTTCGGGAACTACTAGACCACAAAGAGTTTTACTGTCCTCCGATTAAGCCAATTCAAATAGCCAGAGAAAGAAATGCAAGATAACACAGAGACAGACTATGCCGACACGAGGGACCACATTGGGCCTCGCTCTGCACTGGCAAGAATGTGAGAGACTATGAAGAATGAGCTTCTGAATCTTTGCTCAGCCCTCTTCTGTATTTCCTTTATTTACTTTCAGTTTTGTGACCCAGAATTTATCTACCATTTTTTCTTCCTACTATTGATTTTGATATAAGATTTCAAAACTGTACATATTGACCTGGGGCTGGTGGTTTCCCTGCCCTGCCCTCTGATTGCTGGAATGGCTTTCGTGGTCTGAGTGCATGTCTCCGTTGCTTTATTTCATCATATTTAGCTGGAACATCTTTATCTTCTCAGTTTACGTCTATTTATTTTCCTTCTGTTTTTCTCTGTTGCTTTCATGCTAACCACTAGTCTTACCTTGCTGATTTTCTTTCTATTCCCACCCTTGGTAACCATTATCTAATCACATGTCATTCGATCTTTGTACCTTTTTTTCCCTCAAGAGCTATCAGAGTGGAGAAGGATTTAATTGACTATTACTGTATTTTCATCACAGGTCTATCCATCAGTTGTAGTTACTTTGAAAGTGAGCATTATACTTTTGGAGTGGTATGGGAGAAGCCCACTGTCAGTTGATCACTGCTAGGTGAGGGAGGGTTGGTCTTCTTTAAGAGCATGATGCTAGATAGACTGACCAGGCTCCAGTGGATGAATTCACACAAAGGTACATATGGCGACACAAACTTCACTAGATAAATCTTAATATATATGACAAAATGCATGAAATTTTGTGGGAGGGTTATGGAGGTGCAAAGAAAGGAGGGAATCTAAATATGATCAAGATATATTGTATAAATGCACAAAAATTCAATAAAAATATATGCTGAAAAAATAGAGCTAGCATGATCTAGTTACATCACTTTTAAATATATACGCAGAGACCTCAAGGCAACATAGTACAGATATACCTGGACATCCATATTTATTTAGAGCATGATTCATAATAGCCAAGTTATGGAAACAGCTAAGGTGACCATCAACAGATGAATGGATAAAGAAAATATGATCAAATATGATCTACATAAACCGTTGAGTTTTAGTCAATTGTGAAATGAATGAGTTTATGTCATTTGCTAGAAATTTGGTCAAGTTGCAGTTCACTATATAAAATTTGAAAAATCAGATACATAAAGTGATTTTTCTCTAAGGCGAGATATTAAATATATCTAAAATGCTTCATATGAAAGCAGAATCAAGTCTGTTGGTGGGAGGAATGGAACAAACAGGAATGAGAATAGGGAGATTATGGGAGATGGATGTGGTTAAATCATATGATACACATGTATGAACATGACATTACAAAATCTATGTATAATCAACATATGCCAAAAATTTAAGGAGTTATGGCTTGCTTTAATTCTTTAATTTCATAAAAATTAAAGCATATGTATTTAATACATTTTCTTTAAATCAGTTAATTAAATTGAAACCCTTATGGAGGTCATTGAATTTAGAGTGCTCCCGGCTGTTGTCTCTTGCCAGCCTGTGTATTGAAAAGATTCATGGGCTGTGCTGATAACAAATTGAATTTTGGTGAGGACTAAGTGGAGGTAAGCAGTGATACAGTTTTATTGGAGCCACCAGAACCCCTTCCATGTGTTAGAGGCATATTAATAATATCTTTAACAATTTCTTGGTGTATATTTTATACACTATATTATGCTCTAATTTAAGTGGAAGTTTATAAGACAAGCATTATGGATTATATGTGAAAGAATATTTTAATAGAACTTAATTTTAAATGAAACACTATTAATAAAGAGTACATGAAAAGTGAATTTGGGACAAACTGGAGGAATAGGATGATATGACAATAATGCATTGTATGAAATTCTCAAATAATTAATAAGAATTTTATTAAAAATAAATAAGTACTGAACACTATGATAGATATATCTGTATAAATTACTAAGAAAGTGAAATGCTTGCTCTTCTGGCTTACATTTGAGTAATATTCCTGTTATAATAATCATGATAACATTAAATATTGTTTGTGCTTATTTGTGTCCTGATACTGGAGGGACCTCCATTGCTGGGATAATGGATCCTACCCCGTATTAATAACCACTGTGCGCTATTATGCCCACATACTCCTCTCATGAACAAGGACACACAGTTGAAAATGAATTACTGCAAAGGATAAGAAGTGTCTTGGGAATTTAGACATTCTGTTCACTGAACAAACTGGAAACCTGAATAAAACTGGCTTAGAGAAAGGCTCATTATTCTGAACTCATACTGGTTTCAGAACTTGATTTGGGAACATCTTGAAACAAATACAATAACATCTATTGGACTGACAGAAGCTTTGTTGCAATATCCTGACAGACAATATCACAGTATAATCAGTATAATGCATATGTAAACTGGTGCATTTGTTAGATTCTGTAATATATATATATATATATATATATATATATATGTGTGTGTGTGTGTGTGTGTGTATATATTTATATTTATATTTATTATATATATTTAATATATTTATATTTGAAACTCCATCCAGACTGGCATATCTACTGTGAGTCAATGAAACATAGCTGAATTTCTGGAGTTCTCACTGCTGTTGGCAGTATGTAATGGTTTAGGACAGGACAGAATTCTTTCCTGTGCAATAGGTAAATGAAAAATTCTTTGTAGTAGGTAAAAAGTGAAACTTCTCTACCTAAATTTGTAGACAATATTACAGAGAGACTTTTATTTTTCATTTTCCCATTCTTTTTTAGTCCAAAATGCCAGAAAATTAAACAATTTAAAAATAAATGTGCTGAACATAAACCTTGGAAGAGCCATGAAACTGGAAATGACTAGAAATAACCGAAAGGAAATCAATAACCAACAAAACAAACAAACTGTGATCTGGCAACTCCTTAACTGCTCTGGGGCGACCTGTCAAAGCTCACATTGAACACTGGCATGTAGTTCAGATAATTTATTTATTTATTGCCTTTACTGTGTATATGATGTATTTGCATTGATGTATGCAAGTCAATCTGGTCAGACTGCATTCAAGAGAACTTGGCAATTAGTTAAACCATACCTATTTCTAATGTATCAGTGTAGCCTCTAGAAATAATGTGTGTTTTCATTATCCACAGAGTTTAATGAAATGAAGAAATATCCTCCACAAACAGCAGATTCTTTCTAGGGGGAAAAAGAACACAGGTACCTTTGTGTCACTTTAAATTGTTAGAAAACAAAAGAAAAATAGTTTCCTCCACTTGTGATGGAAATGTGGGTCTCCTGAAAATTACTTGTGTGTTTTGAAAATATTATGACATAGTAACAAAACAGCTTTCTCAGGGACTCATGTTTCTACTGCCCATGGATTCCTTGTATCATTCCAGAAGTTCCCTGTCTTTTTCTGAACAATTTGTACGTCACTGTCCTTATTTTCCATCCAGCAGAGTTGATCTAGAAGAACTTCCAATGTCTATTTAGATGCATTTATAAATTACCAACTCAATATTATTTTTAAAAGTTAAAAATTCTTCCCATGAAGTTCCTTAATCCAGATATATAAGAAATATTGGCACAAGATATTTATAAACAACATCAAATATAAATAATTAATTAGGATTATGGCTATCAAAAGCCCTAAGAAAATATTTAAGAGTCAGAGAAAAATGGGATCAGGATAAATAGAACTTGAAATATGATCTAAGTTTCAAACAAAATCCATGTTTACACTTTAAAACAGTCCATGTGTTTCCATTTAGTAATTCCTGACAGAGAAAAGTTAGTTACAAAATACGTTCGGAAACATCCTTAAATAAATTAATTTTATCCTGATCTTCACTTTCTTTCTATTGCAACGTCAGCAGTTCAGGTGTAGATGGTACTATTCACACAAAATGTTACTCACAATTCATGCTGACTTTGTAAGGTTCTATCATTTCTAATTCAAGTGACTGGGAGGACAGACTGGTTAAGAATTCTGTGTGTTCTTAGGTTCTTGACTGAGAGTGAGCCAGAATCGAAGCTGGTGGACCTGTAGACCACCTTGGCCACTTTCCTTTGCCTTTCCTTTGCACTGACATTCTTATTTCCAATTATTTGGAACAGTTTTCATTGGCTTCCATGCCCTAGCATATTTTATTTCTTAGACTATGTTGAAAACACATTCCATCTTATTTTTCCTAATTTCCCCCTAACCACTTTATAAAGTGTTACTTAAGGTTACTTGTTTTTATAATTATTCTTACCACACATTTAACCTGAAAAATCTCAGACACAATATTCCATCTGCCCTTGGTGTAATACTAAAAGTAAGTCTCTGCATTGGACCATTTTAAGCATCATTTAGGAAGAGTAATAGCTGCTTATCATATGCAAATTCCAAGATCTTGTTTAAAAATCACTATTCAAAATTAACTAATTAGGACCTTGAGGTTGCTTAGTGGGTACAGGCATTTGCCACCAGGCCGAAAACTTGCAATCTATCCCAGGATATACATGGTATCAGAAGAAAACCAACCCCTGTGAGTTTTCCTCTGATTTCCACACTGGGCATGGCACCCATGAGCGTGTGTGCGTGCACCCATGAGCGTGTGTGCGTGTACACACACATCATTCAGAGTCTATGATCCTATTTTTGTTTCTCTGATTCTTTTTTTAATTGACTGAAAATTTCATATGAAGATAAAATGTTTTTTGTGCAAGTCTAATCCTTTCATTCTGCTTCACTTTTTTCCCTAATCCCCCACCCATTGTTTCCTCCAAATTTCATGTGTTTTCATTTTTTTAACCTTTTTTTCAATTTTTTGTAGAGTCTACTTAGTGTTGCCAGTATGTACAAGAGTGTAGGTCCATCCACTGAAGCATAAGCATTCTTTAAGAATCTGCATCTGTAAAGAAAACTGAATGACCTTATCCCAGCAACCATCAGTTGACAATAGTTTCTCAGGGCTGGGATTTTCTGAGCACCTCACCCATCCGAGCTGGGATTCCTTTTCTGGCTTGATCTTCTTTGGATCTTGTGTATGCTCTGTTAGCAACTGTTAGTTCATTTATGAATAGTCATTCATTCTTTGTCTAGAAAACACTGTTTCCTGTAGTCATTCTTTGCCTCTGGCTCTTAAAATCTTTATGTCCTCTCTTCTAAGATGACCTCTAAACCTTGAGAAGAGGAGGTTTATATAGAAGTCCCATAGGACCGAGCATTCCACAATCTCCTATCCTCTGCACATTGACCAATTGTGGGTTTGTGTTCAGTACTATCCACTGCAAAAAGAAGCTTCTATGGTAAAAGTTGAGGGATCTACTTATCTATAGGTATAATGGTAAGGTATACCTATAGATCTATTTATCTAAAGGTATAATGTACATCTAGGAGAATAATAGTAGTAAGTTCTCCTCTAGGGCCTCTGATCTACCCAGAGTTTTTATCTTGGCCTTGTTAATGTTATGCTCCTACTTTGAAGGGAGAGATATATATTTGAATTCTGATTCTGCTATGTAAATTTCATTGATTACGGATTTTTCTATGTTGCAGATTTTTATCTGTAATACTAGAACATTTATGCCAATATAGCTTTTTTAAATAGACTCTATTTTTAATCAATCAAAATAAAAATGCAGTTATGGCTGTTATTGCCATTATTGATAGATTCATATTGTTAATGTTAATAGGATTTCACATTTTCTAGTATGCTTTAGGAGGAATGTGGTGTTTCAAGGAATCGTCTAGAACACCCCTATAACCAATTGCTTCTAAAATAGTGTTGGCTCTCTCCTTTGACAACTGCCTTTATAGGTCAATAAAAATCAAAACTTGAGAATGTATTTGGTGATTATAAACTATAAGTGATATTTACAGCCACTTAGAATGAAGTTTTAAGCTTTAAAGAAAATCTAGCCTAGTATTATGGGTTTCTTTATTATCTGATCTCAACAGACTTTGCCTTTCTGTCTCATTTCATGGATTTTTAGAAATGTTAAGAGTTTTCTCTCTTTTGTAGCCTCAAAATACTTAAAATTCATTATTTCATGTAAAGATACCATATGGCATTTTATGCTTTGTCATGAAATCCTTCTAATAGGCTGTTTTATTGCACTTATAACATTATACTGCACATTTGTTTACAAGTATTTACCTCTATGATATGCTGAGTGCCTTGCTAGCAAGAAGCATGTATTTTCATTTCAATTCAAAGTCTTTGTCTGATTTCTGTCAAAAATTCTCAAAATTAGAATATTTGCTCTGCTTTAGGTATCTCTCTCTCTCTTTCTCTCTCTCTGTATGTGTGTGTATGTATGTGCATGTGTGTGTGTGTGTGTGTGTGTGTGTGTGTGTGTGATATGCTCATGTGTGTTCCGGTGGGCTGGCTCATGGAAGCACATATGGAGGACAGAGGTCTACATCAACTTTCTTCCTCTATTGCTTTTCACCTTATTGTTGACAAGAGGGTCTCTCACTCAACGTTGTCTAGACTGGCCGGTTATCAAGTCCCTAGGGGATGGATTGTTTCTGTCTCCAACCTCTAGCACTGCTATTCAGTGCCCACCAGTTACTAATAATCACAACTCAGGTCTTCATGTTTGCATGCCAAGCACGTTACAGTTATCCATCTCCCCAGCCTTTCTTTGTATATTGCTTAAGGTGGAGATGTACCTTGTGGGATTTTGTCTTTAAAGTGTCAAAGGACAATCAAGAAAATGCAGTATGTTATCTAGTAACTGTCAGATTCCTTGGTTAAAATATGTAGACAGATTAATTGGTTAAGAATTTTTAAAATATTTATATATGAAAGCCTACTGATTAAACTACACAAAGTTAAAACTATAATATGGAGAAAACACCACATGAATAACGTTAAGCACTACAACATTTAATAATATTTTGTCTCCTCTTGCTTACTTCATGAAAAAGCACTAACAACATTTAATAATATTTTGTCTCCTATTGCTTACTTCATATACCTTGAAAACAATTTATACAAAATCAATACTTAACACATTTATAAAATAAAATTTATGGGAGTAGCAATGAAAATCAATAGTAAGTTATTACACCAAGATCAGTGACTAAGAACTAGATGGAAATATTAGGTAACGTCCTCCCTAATGCTCTACATAATTCCAGTAATTGTTTTGACTGTCTAATTTAAAACTGGTAATGGACAGTAAAAATAAAATACATCCTGATCAGAGTCAATCTATTACAATATATCTCTGCGTTTTCCATTTGTTATTTCTATTTGTAAGCAGTTTATTTTATTTAAAGGCATCCCATGCTTTCAGGTATTGTTCAAAGATATTGTATAGATGATCTGTTTCAAGACTCACCTGCCTTCTACTGGAGCTTTAAAAACTAAATAAGAAGAAATGAACAACACAATCTGTCTTAGTGTTTGTCTTAAAACACTAGAAAGTTGAACACTAGAAAGGAAGCATGTCCCTAAATCTCAGTACACTATTTTTAGTTCCCCAAATTAAGCTATTTATAAATCCTAATGATATGTATTATACCATCGGAGACTGAAAAGACATGGAAAACTTTGAGTGTTACAATGATGTAAACTGGAGTTAAGAATGTATGAAAAATAAAGGTCCCTAGTATGTAACAGAGATGCCTCATGAGACCCGCCGCATCCATGACTGATTGTTGACAGGACCAGTCTTGTAAGGCTCTGTGCAGACAACTGCAACTGCCAAGTTCCTGATTGCAATGTTTGTGCCATACCCAGAAGATAACATTTCAGAACCTTTTGCCCTCTCTTCCCGTTCTTTCATTCTTACCATACTTGTGTGATGTTCACTAAACCTTAGAGGAAATGATGTAAATGTTTTCTTTAGAGCTGAGCACTGAACTATCTCATATTCTTTTTTTATATTTTATGTATTATTTTTAATTTTATGTGCTTCGGTATATTTCTTGCTTGTAAGTAGGTGCACCCATGTTATGCAATCCCTGTGGAGGTCAGAAGAAGGCTTTGGATTCCCCTGGAACTGAAGTTACTGTTAACTGTTGTCAGCTGCCCTGTAGGTTGCTGGGATTCGAACCTGAGTCTTCTGCAAAAACAGCCAGTGCTCTGAACCGCTGAGTCACCTCCCCAGCCCTGATCTCTTATTCATATCTTTAGTAGCCATTTCTCAACATTCACCACCAATCACTACGGAGAGGCTTCTCTGATTAAGGCTGAGAAATAGAATTTTTTTCCTGTGGATATTAATACAGATATTAGGAAGGCAGTTTGACACTATGTGAATTTAACTAAACATTAGTAGTAAGTGCCCACCTCACACCTATGACTTCCTCAGTCATGAGTTTCTGACTGGATTTACAATACCAAGCATGGGGTCTGTCTTTATAGGTCTCAAATCTAATCAGAGAGTGGTTGATTAACCCTGCAAAAGCCATTCCGTTATTGCAGCAATGGGTATGTCTTTCACGGCAGGATTGTATTAAAATCTGAAGAGGTTATAGGTGAGTTGGAAGAATGATGCCTTTTCTCCCCCAGAAGCCTGCACTGTGAAAGTAGCCAATAAAGAGGAATTATCCAGTGCCATTCCAGCTTATTTCTCTGTATCTTACAAATAAGGCCTGTGGTGTTTTCAGCTTTAAGGTCTTGTCAGGACATTGTGTACATGTATGAAATGCTCAAAGAACAAATTTAATTAATAAACAGAAGCTAAAAATGAACTACCATATGATAAAGCCATACCATTTCTACATATGTACACGAAGAAATCAAAAGCATAGCATGCATAGCCATGTTTACTGTAACAACATATCCACAACAACCATATTAGCGAGTTATCAACCTTGGAGCCCACTGATTCAGCCCAAATAAAGAAAGTACATTGTGTATACGCATTAGTGTCATATTAGCAATGAATAGAGACAGTATTATACGTTTTGCAGAAAAGTGAATTAAATTGGATATCATAATTTTAAGTAAAATTAAAAAATACCTAGAAAGATAAGTATTAGATGCTTTATCTTATATATGGAATCTAGATTTAAATTAAAAGGACTTGAAAGTGAAAAGAACATTTTTAAGAAAATGAATGGTATCAGAGGGGAGATCTGAGGGAGAGGAATACGGCAGAAGAATGTGATCAAAGCACAGTAAGTACATATATGAAAAAGCCACAGTGAAATCCATTATTCTGTAGAATTAATGCATCCTAGCCAAACCTATAAGAGTTCGCAACGTAGCCACAGTGAAGCATTGAATGTTCTCTGTAGAAACGTGTCCCTAAACAGTACAGAGATAAATATTTGTATTGTTTATTCTCTTAAAATACAAACTTAGAGAAAAAAAAACTGTTCTGTGGTGTTATTTCAGGATGGTGCCACAGGTTTTTAAGATGCTGATATTCTGATTTGAATATTGGGAAGAAAATTCAGAACTGAACATTGATTTCAAGGCTGTGTGCTAACTTTTTCAAAATGCATTGCATTATACCATTTTATTTTATTTTATTTTTTACTTTTCTCTTAAATAGGAAATGTATTATCATTGTGATATTTATAGAAAAGGCACTAACTTGGACTCTAACTGTCCTAAATGAGGGTTACTTTGAAAACAAATCAATTTTTCATACTTTCATGTTACAAAATTATAATTTGAAAGTATTCTTCATTAATCACATCTGTCTCCCCAAATGAACATACAAGTTGCCTTATGAAAATTAACTTTTCCTCTTACTGCAAAGTTGAATAGATATGGCATAAAATTTTCTCTAATATTGATAGTATATCATGATGTTCAATCATCACAAGATTTCAAAATAAATGGTTATATTATAAAAATAATATCTCTTGGAAAGATTAGCACCAGATCATAAAGCTTACTAATAAATAGTGTATTCTGAACAAAATATGAACCCATAAAATGTCCACACTATGGTTGCCTAGAGAAGACCTACATAGTGAAAGCTCCAGTGAACATAAATTGGGAAATCTCACAAGAGTCCCACCTTAGATGATTGCTAAGGGAGTGAGAATACATTTTCTGCAGGGATAATTTTCTTTATATGTTGTCTAAATGCATGTGATCAGCTTTAAATACATGTACACACGAGCAACACTTCATGGATTCACTATATATATATATATATATATATATATGTTTATATATAAATCTTTTTGTATATATGACAAGAAACAGAGAGGAGAGTGGGAGGAGGAAACGGCAGAGTAGAAATGAGGTAAGAATAGTATTTTTGTATGGAGTTCTCAAAAACAATAAGAAATTGTAAATATAAGTATTTGTTTTAAAACAATAATTAAAACTGCTTTGATCACACAAAGAGTATTCCACAGTTTACTCTTCTCACTCTTCTCCAGTGTTTGTACAATACATGGCCATCACAATGCAGTCTATTAAGCTTAAAAAGCTCAGTGAGTCAGCCTGGTGGCCCATGCTTTTAATCCCAGCAGAGGCAGAGGCAAGTGGATCTCTCTGTGAGAGGGAGGCCAGTATGGTTTTATAAATCGAGTTCCAGGCCAGCAGGGGCTGCAGGGAGACCTTACTTCAAAAAAATCAAAACAATTAAAAATTTTAAAAAGTTCATTCATGACAAAAGCAGCATTGAGCAGGATCTTCCACCACTGATTTAGTTTAGGGTGTTAGGTGTAGGGATCATACTTAAACATAGATTTCTGAACATTCTCGGCCAATGTAACATCACCAGATCCCTGCAACCTCTTTAACCACAGCGACTGTCAGTCTCAAATCACAAACAGCAATGACCTAAAAGAGGCTTCTTGAGAATCTCTCAATGTGCATAAGATTTTCGAAAGTCATATCAACAACAA
Source organism: Eospalax fontanierii (assembly GCA_035773235.1). Lineage (NCBI taxonomy): Eukaryota > Metazoa > Chordata > Mammalia > Rodentia > Spalacidae > Eospalax > Eospalax fontanierii. The sequence goes on from CM069534.1 coordinate 22,417,683, forward strand.
CACCAGATTGCAAGAAAACAGGGTCATTTTCCAGCTCCTCACCAGAGTGCTGATCAACTTTCTTTCTTGTCATTATATCATGGCAAGCTTGTTAGGTGACTCTTAAGTCCTGGACTTGACTCCTTTTTCATTCCTACACAGCCATCTCTCTATTTTATGTTGCTTAGAGTTGAAGATACAACATGAGCAACTGCCTCACACTTTCTTTGCTGTTGTATTTTAAGTGCTCTGCTAAAACTATGGATTGTGATCTTTCACATGATTTCCTTAGATTTTCTGAAGTGCTTTAGACCAAAAATAGCTATCGAGATTGATGTTTTCCTGTGGTTAAACCATCACTTAGGTGTCTCAGAAAATCTTGTGCCATCTCCAGCCAAATGTCAAATCTTCTAAGTTATACTTCATTAACTCCCACTGTGTTCTCTGATCCACTTTAAAAAGGAGAGCATAAGAACCCTTCCTCCAACATCCCCATGCCAAAATACTATCTGTCTTATCCTTAGTTTCATTCTGAAGGTGATTATAATTTTCTTCCTTTTCCAAATTATGTTCTCTACATTATCTATAACTACCTGTAGAATTTAAAAACTGGGAAGCAAAATATTTTCACTGTATAAACTGACATATGTCTGATAATTTTATATTTCCCTTTATATGTGACAAGTGTGTTCTTATTACTAAACAGAGTGAGTTTAGGCATCATTACAACTAGTATACTTAATCACTACAATTTTCTTATTTGTACCTAGAATGTTTATTTGCCCTTTCCCCTAAATATTTCTTTTATTTTATGTAATTTTGCTAACCAGGCATATTTAGTTGGAATTCTATCATATGTATCTTCCAAAATTGCTTATTAAATATTTTAATAAACATTAATAATAACATAAAAACAAACTTTTACTTTTCTAGTAATTTTGAATTATGAGTTTAAATGTATGTGTGACAGATACAATCCCGGTACAGAACAGAGTTCAGCTCTTTAAATGTTATTAGATGAATTAAGCAGTAATTCCTAAGGAATAAATGCCATTTTATACTAGGCATTAACATTTACTTAATAATTTAAAGTCATTATTGATTACTATGTCAATTTTACACCAAATGAATTAAACCATTAAAAAAGACTTTTGATGAGTAATTGGTATTCTAAACTCATACATTCCCCTTCTTACATAAAAAAAGCATTTCAAACTACTGCAGAGGTAATTTAAATGTTATATATCTTTAAAATTATACAGTATTTGAAGCATAGTACATAATATATCTATTATATTCAGTATAAGGTTATACATTTTTATGATTTGTAAAATCACTAATTTTAAAATATACATCATTCATTTAAAATAAGCCACACTTTGAAGATGGGAAAGAGATCAAATTTCTTTTTGACATAGAGGAAAATATTAAATGTCAAGATCTGTTTTGAACCTTACCTGGCTGGAACTGTGCTATATATAAAGGAATACATAACTTTAATGTTTGATGGTAAACCTTAAAATTTAAAATTTTATTTTCCAAAGCGTCGAGTAGAGCTGGGAAAGAAATGGGTAGACTATCCAGTAACCAACAATGCTTTGGTACTTGATTGCACTGTATGGTCATAGTCCAATAAAACCAGTGTAGCACTGAAACACCAGATTTACAAACAAAGTAACAACTTTCTTCTTATTTTATTTTCCTATTTTTAATCTCAATTCTGTTGTTGTTTGAATTTTATGCCCAAGGGAGTAAATATATTGGCAACTTGATCCTCAGGCTATCAATGATAAGGAGTGCTGGACATCCTTCATAAGTAAGGTGACATAACACACTTGGCATTATTTTGCAAGGTATTAATTTACTTTCCATGGGACCCCTGTTAGTTATGATGAGAAGAGTGTTTTGTAGCCCAATTCACCCTTGAACTTGTAATCTACTTGCTACCATTTCAAGTAGTAGAGTAACACTATCACCATGTCTGATTCCTAGTAGCCCACTAAGACTCTGTCTGCTCTGCTGAATTTCAGTCCTTGCGGGGGAAGGGGATGACTTTTATTCCTTTCCAGTTCCATATTTCCATTTTACGTTCAGAATGTTTAACTCATTCAAAACCTATCGTTTTACTATGGAATTTGATTTTTTACATTTTTTTTATCATTGTCTCGGGCTACAACTAAAGAATTTGTTTTGAGTTCCAGAAGAAATTTTGATTTGGAACTTTGACTGACATAATGAATTAAGACTTTGAGGCCACTGGGGATGAAATGACTCTATTTTGTTTTTCAATTAAACATGAACCTTGGTGACTTAGAGCTAAGTGTTACAGTTTATGGTTTCTATATTATTTGAATGTGTTCCCTTAATGTTTATATGTGGGAAAAGTTTGGTCCCTAATGAAGCAAAGTTCTAATTGTTGGGATTGTCAGGATGTGAGGTTTAAAGCAAGGTGATTGAATCATCAGGGCATTGTCTTCAGAAGCCTCCTATTCAATTAAGTAGTTCATGTAAGAGCATGGTTTCTTTTATACACCTGCTGCCTAATGCCATGAAGAAAACTGGACATATCTTGAAGACCCTTGCTGAAGCTGGATCTAGAAAGTTTGTACTCAAGTCTCTAAAATCATGACCAAAGTAAGAATCTATTCTTCACAAATTATACTGTGCCAGGTACTTTGTTATGAAAAAAGAAATATATGCAAATTCCTAATATATTACTAAAATTAGCATATTTAGGATCACAACTTGACATCAAAGAAGATCCATATAGAAACCAACATGATTCATATTTTAATCCATAACTGACTAATTGAATAACTAGAGACATAAGAAGCTAATAAGAAATAAAAATTCCCAGGATTTACTGTGAGAAAGTTTAAAATAATGCTCTCATTGGGAATGAATGTATTAATGCTTATAATTTTCCAAAGAGATGCTATTGTTAGAGAAAGTATATGCTTGCCAGGATGTGGATTGTGTTAGTCATCTTGTATAGTGTTGATGTATTACTTTGGCAGTCAGATCACCAGCTTAAAAGTAGAAGCAATGTCATCCTTGTGAGAGACGGGTAAGATTCTGTGTAGAATACTTGGAGAGTGGCAGATCTAATTCAGACAGTAGGAATCAGACATGATCAGTGTTGTGATTCTTTCTTGACAGAAGACTTATAGATTTTGTAGAATGAAGCTCAACTCAGCAATATACTGTTAAAGTATATATTCAAATTTCACTTGATTAAATACATATACATAAAAAGTACTCAAGACTCATACTGGTGATATAAAAATCTTTAACCAATGTCACAGATTCTCTAGCTTATAGGAATACTGAGCTTTCTTGCAACTATGTCTTGCTTTATAACGATAATAACTATAAGAGACATAAAAACAACCACACATGAAGAATAAGTTCAATGATTTAGCAATTGCAGTTTATCATATATATTTAAGTTTTTATATTAGTTTTTTGGCAGGTTAGTAATAGCCCTTGCAAGTGAAGACTATGATAGGGAATCAAGGCTTTTCTGGGAAAGAAAAGGGGAAGAATAGTAGTTTTCACATTAGAGAACATATAATAAATCATTTCTGCTAACATTTCAAAATCAGAAATGATCTATGAATATGGTGGTAAAGTCATGTATATGGCAAACATTCATCAATTCAAGATACAATATTGAGAATAATAGAAATAAATATAAAATAATATAAGACTAGTTAATGCCATAACCCATCATGGAGGCTTTTATTCAAACTTGGTACTCTACTTGAACATTTATTTCAAAACTAAACACACATTAATATTTCTCTTGTGAAATTAATTTGCTTTATTAAGGGGTCAATCACACATACCTGTATATAAATGTACTTACAAAATCATTAAGAATTAGTCCAATGGGAATACACAAATGGCTCAGTGATTAAGATCACTGACTGCCAGCTCTTGTTACCCACCAGAACTTCACAGTATGACTTTCTTGCTAAAGATACTGCATACATGAGCTGTAGAACAAATACTGATAAATAAAGCTGGATCTGCTTCAAAGCCTCATTACTACTGGATAGTTATAGAAAGCTAGAAGGTGCTGTGCCTGCTACCTGAAGAGAAAATTTAGAATGGAACTTTACTCAGCTGTGAATCTGAGCGCTACAACAGCTGGCTTAGCAACTTGTGCCCACCGGCTCCGTAGTGGCATGAATATTATAGGAATAACCAACAAATTTCTAAATGGATTTAAGTTTCACTCCGTAAGATGGAGCCCATACCTGACACTGATATCAGGACTAAGAACCTGATGCTAGACAGGTCATTGAACAGACGGCAGAACACAACATTATTTTTCTGCTAAGTATGGAGAATAGTAAACTGAGTCTTAATAACTTACTGTAGACCCACAGATTAATGCCTCTCTCAATTCCCAGCAGGGAAACTTCCCTATGCAACAGACAGTGACTAACACAGAGAACCATAGGTGGCCAAAGTGCAGAGAATAAGAGGATACGGTGCTTATTCCTGGATATGATACCTAAATTAAATTTGTGTCCCTGAATCCTCAGGGCTCATTGCAGAAGAGGAGATGGAAGGATAGTAAGATCCAGAGGTGGTGGAGGACCACAGGAAACAGAGTTTAAAAGGCAGATTACTTATATATATATATATACTCAGCAATGTTGACAGCATGTACTGGTCCCATGTAAGCTCAATCAAGACAAAATTACAGCACAAAACTGCGGCAGAGGGTAAGAAACCACAACTCTTGCAGAAGAACTTCTGGCAACCAATAGTTGATGGGAAAGGGAGTCACTTTATTAAGTGTGTGACTCATGGTAGGTTGACCAGGCTCCAATTGATGGACCCACACAGAAGGACATTTGAGGACACAAATTAGAATCTATAGGCCTTAATATATACATAATAGAATATATGAAATTAAGCAGGAGATAAGAGTACAAGGTACAAATAGGGGTGCACATGCACTTACATACATGCAAGAAAAAATATTCATACACATAAAATAAAAATAAATAAAAATTTCAAAGTAATCTAATATTAACTTTCAAATACCGTACTTGAGCACTTAAATTTTCCATGAGATTTTAAGTTAATTTTACTGATATGTAAATAAATAATTACATAAGAGAAGTAAAACAACACAATAAATTTAGAATATTTAGAAGAATATTCAAAACTGAGACATAAGCACAATGAAAACACTTCCTCTAGAGACAAAGTTATAATACTTGCTAGTCTAGTTTCTGGATTTGCTCTCTAGAACTATATGAAATGGTTACCAGATACTTAGTTAAAAACTAAATGCTTTTAAAAAATGAACCCAGATTATTGATAATCTCAATAGCTTTAGACTAGAAATCACATTTTATCCTGAATATGAACACTTTATGTCTTTTTATTTTTTTCTCTAACTTCCTGCTATATAATGGAGCAAATATATTCTTTCTCTTTCTCTTATAGAGTTTGTATTGCATTAGGGCCCTGACACTCCAATTTATATATTCATAGTAAGTGACAGACCATTGACCATATTTGAAAACATTCTAGGTAACTAATTCCAAAGGTAGAGAAATTTTAGTCACAAGATAAAAATATTATTTATTGGATAAAGCATGTATAAAGAAAATATTGTTAAATTACAGCAGTATTAAGGATTATCAATGTGCAAGTAAATCCTGGAGGTGTGGCACGGCCTAACTTTTTTGTTCTTCTTTTTGGAGACAGGATCTCCCTGTAGCCCCAGCCTGCCTAGAATTTGAACAGCTTGGCCTCACTTCATAGAGATTCACCTGCCTCTGCTAGGCTTAAGGCATGTACCACCAAACCTAGCTATAACATTTGACTCTAAATTTAAATAGTATGTACTTACTTCTTTTCAATAAGAACAATGTAATCAAGAGGTGGGGGGAATTTTATAACTTGAAAAATATCACCCCAGTGAACTGAATTTTGATTTTATAAATGCTGTTATATTTATAGTGTACACCAGTGATATAAAGAGATGAAATAGCACTTTGCTTCTTTGATCTTCCTTCCCCAACCTCTATCACCAGTCAATGATAGGACACCATCAGACAGGTTATAACTAAGGGCATTAGAGAAACCATTGACTCTTTCAAAATTGTGAAACACTATCTCACAAAAGGAAAAGTCTGAGAATAACAAAACCAAGAAAAACTATGGAAACAGGAAGGCTACAAGCCAGTGGGGAAGTTCACAGTGAATATTATAAAAGGTAGTAAATCTAAATAAAATAGGAAATTTAATAATAATTGGAACTAATTACCATAGTAACTTAATATATAAATAACACAAAAAATGGATTATCATTATTCATAATCTGTAGTAATGTCACAATTTCTCTGTATATCTACAATTCTCAAAGAAAAGGCTTATTACAGAAAGTAGGAAATGGCTAAGCCATTAAGACTCTGAGAAAACAGGATTCACATCATAACACTCACATGTTCACACATGCTGGGAATAGTAGTCCATGCAGGAGGCAGAGGCACCTCGATTTCTGTGAGATTGACTCCAACCTGACCTATATAGAAGGTTCCAGGTCAACTGGGATGACAGGGAGAATCTGTCTCAAAACAAACAAACAACAACCACAAACATGCTAATGATATTCACAGCAGACACTGCACATACAGGACACACATACACATACAAACACACACACAAATACACATACACACAGGTACATGTAGAGAAAGTGGAGTTGATAAACCTGTTGTTTGCTTTGTATATTTTTTATCAGTTACTCTGAAATCCATTTTTGTTTAAGTTAGTAATTACCCTTATTTTCATTTACATATTGAAAAACTCACCATTTTAGAAGAAATATTTGCATATCCCCATAGCTCATGTGCAGTGTGTGTTCCTGAGACCTAAGATGATTCATTATGTCATCATCAGAACCACAGCACTGATGAGCATGAGGTTGAATTCAGCCAGTCACTCTGATCAAGACTAGTACTGGAACCTTGCAGAGAAAATGTTCTACTGAACTTTTTATCAGGCCCACATGAAATCTGGAATCAGTAACGCTGAATCAGTCTTTGGATAAGCTGAAAAGAAATAGGGAGGCCAATGAAGAGGCAAGAAGTTCCCAGAGATGGAAATCTGGAAAATCTACCTGGGGTTTATTCTAGAGCTCATACCTAATTGAAGGCATGAAACAATAACCAAACACACAGAGATGGGGAATCAATAAATAAAACTACCTGGATGGTATGTTTATGTATCTAGGAAAATAAGTAAATAATACTAAGGATGTCTGATTATATATATATATGTGTGTGTGTGTGTGTGTGTGTGTGTGTGTGTGTGTGTGTGAGTGTGTGTATAGCCAAAGGGTATCTAACAAAACTCTCAGGTAAGAGAAATCTCTTTTCCAGTTGTTAGTCAGGTTAGACTAATCCCAGAGACTCTGCAAAACAACACAGGCTATTTCCATAGTCCTTGGTTGTCTCCCAGAGATTGAGAGTAAGACCCTGTTGCTGAAGACATCACATACTTTGGAGACAGGACTTGGAGAAAACTATCTGGAAACTATCTGGAACTAACCTGGAAGTCATTTTCCTCCCGACTAGTTCTCATATCATAAGGTATTATGAAAGCTGAAGAGGGATAAAAGTAATCAATAGTCTTACCAGTATTAAGCCTATGATTAACAATGATGACTGGCTCAGGAAAATATCCCTAATGGTGCACTAGTAGCACTTTTATCATGGAGAAAATCAACAGCTCTCTAACTGACTTAAGGCCTACTCAGTAGGAGAGAATTCATATCTAGTACTATAAATTTAAACAAAGCTCCATGGC